>OX244042.2:24947506-27347506 GCA_945859785.2 Tridacna gigas | reverse complement strand
GCCTGCGTGGATTGCATATGCCAACATGGGTCGATATATTTTGCAGATGCATTAAACCACCTTTTCCCACTACATGGCTCAAAATTACTATATCAGACTGAACTAAGTACCTACCGTTCTGTGCAGACGAGTCAGATACCTTTGTTAACACTTTTCCAGTCCTGATGTCAGAAAATGCCCAATGCTGAAAAAAAAAAAAAAAAAACCAATTCTTTTTTTGTTTGAATGATATTTTTCACTTCTTTCAATTTATAATAGTATTTCAGTTAAAACACAGCAACATCTCCCTTTATCATCTGCTCCCCGGGTATATGGATTCTTGAAGGATCAGTTTTTCAGACATGTCTTACAGCCATGTTGAAAAATTGATAAAAGTACATGTATATGAGCAGTCACACATAAGAATTAGCAAGGTTTTTCAGTTACTTAAACCACAGTGGATTTAATGCCATTTTAACAGCTTAGGTCATATCACGGCGGTCTATGCACCACATGTATTTCCTGACTTTTTCATACCAGTACTGACACAACTTTCTTTCCAAGCCACTGACTACTTTCCTCACATGCATCAGAAGTGAGA
Source organism: Tridacna gigas (assembly GCA_945859785.2). Taxonomy (NCBI): domain Eukaryota; kingdom Metazoa; phylum Mollusca; class Bivalvia; order Cardiida; family Cardiidae; genus Tridacna; species Tridacna gigas. The sequence continues at coordinate 27,346,926 of OX244042.2, read as the reverse complement.
GGCAAAAAATCGCAGGAAAGAAAGTTAGCCTTTATCGGGTATTGAACTCGCAACCATCAGGTTAAGAGTCAGATACGCTTAACACCGAGCTATCCTGCCTGGCATAAAACTTGGGAGATTCATCCTGAAAAGTACAAGGAGTACTTGACTTTATCAGTGATTTTGAATCAAACTTTATTCTCATTTGTCAAAATTATCAGATTATCATGTTAATATAAAACTGCTCCTACATGGAGTTTTCTTGTGAAAATAAAAAAATTGACAAAATTCTATATACAAACTGATTTAGGAAATCAGTATGGTAGTTTCATATTACTGTAATTCCTTCCACTAATACTACATTCTGCTTTAAAACCAGATGATTCAACCCTTTACCACACAATCCTGACTTTTAATGACCTTGACAAAGACAACTTTGGAAAAAATTGTGGGGAAAAGGAGAAAATGCTGGTGACCAGCATTTTTTTCTTTTTCCACCATGTTTTCTAACCTTCTAGAGGCAAGTTTCAGTTTTTGAATCACATTTAATTTGTTATCTGCAAATGCTTTCAACATGGAACAGTCTAACTTTTGTTGTTGGTAAAGAAACTGTTTACTCCCTATGGAGTAGCTCTTCACATTTTTTGCCCTATGATAAAATAGGTGATTAAAATTTCCCGATCAAAAATAAGATCTAGGATCTACACTGTAAGATATTGAATGACATAAAAACAGCTTTACATTTGAAATATCATGTGTTGTTTTCAATGTCAGAATGAATATATCCACTGCACTTATTTGAGGTTCTACAGGATGATGTAGGGCACTTACCATATCAACAGAGGAACTTAAAAGGTAGTCTCCTGTCGCATGTAAACTGATGCCTGTAACTGGGGATTCATGGGCTCGAATAACTTGGGCACACTGTGCAGTCTGAACACCCCACACCCTTATTGTGGAATCTGGTGATGCAGTGAAAACAAGTTCCTATAATAGAAAAAAAAAAGGTCATGCGTAAAACAGCTAAATTACTTCCATCATACACAGAATTTCTTATTTTGATGTGTCCATAAATGTTGTTTCAGACAGCATTTAAAAGTATTGCTGTCATGTCACAGCGATAGCTAACTTATACAAGTCCTTTCAGGGTTTACCATTGCTTTGCTAATGTTCTGCAGTGTCTTGCTCAAGGCCACTCCCATGCCACCAATAGTATGGACAGGAAGAATCAAACCAGGATTTCCACATTACCAGCTCACTGCTTTTATATGCAAGTGACACTTGACCCCCTGAATTACCTTGGTCTCTCGGTAGACAAAAACTTGTACAGATAATAATTGATTCATGCTCCGGATTGAGAGCACATATTTTGCGACTATACAGTCAATCTTACCTTAATTAAACAGCCATAAAATGGAACATACAAAACTCATCTCTTAAAGGCAAGGAGTTGTTTAACACAGAATAAGTTTACTTAAAGATTTGGGAACTTTAATGGTGGTAGCGCATCACATTGATTGATTGAATGACATTTAATGCCAATTTCATCGTTGTTCTAGTCACTTCATGATAACAGCTCATTAATTCATTGAATATCTTGTGTTTCCAACATAAGACCAAGGCTAGAAAAACCTCTGTCAGTATTGAAACCTAGAAGCAGGACCAAAGTGCCTACTACAGATTTATACTAAATGCATGCCGTGGTTGATACAGGTCTGGATGTACTTACCTCCTCTGGGTGATAAATGACACTGGTGACCTTCTTACTGTGACCCTTCAGTATAGCCATAACCTGCTCTGTATCTTTGTTGAACACAACTGCATTCTTGTCATTTCCCCCTGCAAAGTTATTGAGATTTGTAAGAATTCAGCCTTTGACTTTACAACCTGAAAACCAGTTCCTTCTTCAAGCAGACCAGTTTTGAAAACATTACTGCAGAAACTGAAATTTCTAATGACTAGCAATATCTCCTTCTGTTGAAGTCGTTCATATTGTCCAATTTTAAAGAGTAAAACTCATTATGCATTACATAATTGTTTGTTTAATGTTTTACACTGTATACAAAACTATCTCACTGACATCACTGTAGCCAATGCACCTACTGATGGTCTCCTGAGGTTCTTTTTCCCAGTAGTTTGCAAGGTTCTTTGACCAGTGCTTTGCATGACATTTTCTAGGCCACAGGCCGCTCTCTCACATTGTTAAAACAATGTTCAGTAAGAAGAAATGTATTCTGTTGTGATGAATATCATTAATCTTCCGTAAGATCTTCCAGTCTGTGATTTTTACCTTAATTCACCTATGTCCTCTGCCATTTCTTTCTTTTCATATAAAATTTGGACGTGCCAGAAAATACATGAGCCATGCTCTAGCAAAAGGGGCTTAAATTTAATGCATCTCCGTGATGCTTTGTATCGATCAAACCATTCAATAATTATGGATCCATAATGGCTATTTTTTTTAACAAGCAACTTAATCATAAGGTAGAATGGTCCTTGGACATGCAGAAAATTGACAAATAGCGAAAAGTTTCGGCCCAGGTCAGCCTGCACAGACTACGCAGGCTAACCTGGGTCAATACTTTTCGCAGATGCATTAAGCCCCCTTTTCAAAGAGCATAGCTCGTACATACCACAAATATTTCAGATTGTATTTACATCTCCAACCCTAAAATCATGTTGATATCAAATAGGTTCAACGGTTTTCACTTTCATTCTGCTACAAAATAGGTTCAGAGTGTAACAATATGAATGTTTAAAAAAGTATCTTACCTGTGACAATTTTGGAAGTGTCTTTCAGACAAATATCCAAAGCTAGGATACCAGGTACACTTGCACTGTGTAGACCCTGCCAGAGATATATAGGGCATATTATGCTGTAGTAACTTTCCTGGTGCTTATATTTAATTTGAGCAGCATGAAAAAATTGGATATAGTGCAAGATTGAAGGTCCAGCCAGATCTAAAATTTTTTTTACACAGCGAGAAGTAAATACAAGCTCCAGAAAAGTTAATACAACATAATATTCCTTTTATTATATGCCTACAAGTTTCAACGAAAATATTTTGCAGTTCTTGATATTTTATTCGTAAATTGATAAACAAAATAAAACAAACAATGGTGCAGTAGCTAATAACAGCATTTCTATGAATGGCTAATAAATATCATAGCTTAAGTTTTGACTAATCAAATTGCAAATCAATAAGTATCAGGGTTCTCCCCAGGCCCTTATAGTGTATCGGCCTGATACGCCTTCCAAAGATTTACCCTTTTGCCGATACGCCTTTGAAATGCCGCTACAGTTTACAGTCCGATACTCCTTAATATTATACCCTTGAGAAAAGTGGCAAATACCCTAATTAATCTGTTTATTGGAGGCCCTCATGCTGTTTTTCCGATAAGGGGTAATAAAACAGCATATACACATCCCTAGAATCACTTAAGCGTTGACCAGGTAGAGGGAACCAGTATTTCAAGTAAAATTGGTTCCTGGATGTCATGTCGTAAACTAGAACGAAGTTAATTTGTCATGGTTCCCAGCTGACGGTCGTAAAAACAGTTATTAATCTGTGGTAATCGGAAGCCACAGACTCGCGAGATTACTTTGGAAGGTGTTAAATTATGAAGCAGTCTGCCTGTAGATAGGTAAGCATCCCACTATATCCCATGTGTACCAGACGTAAAGGTGAGAATGCCTTGATAAATCACCGAAAATGCGTAGCCCTTATTTGTTTGAAGTAATTTTGTAATTGTGTCAAAGGCCCTTCTTCCAACCCGACAGGCTAAGTGATTATGTATAAAATGAATTACCAAACGCATTTTGTCAGTACTTTTCCTTGTGAGAATTCAGTCTGATCTTAGATATTTTTAGTGGGTCAATACCGTAGGCCATGATTCTACTTTTCTAAATGATTGGTTGATTTTGCTGATGGCCTTATAGTGCAAGCAAAGATCAGTCGGCACATCTCTACATTCTGATCAGTACTCATTGCTCTGTTACAATAAATCTTACCTAATTAATTTCATGCAAGAACTGACTATCTGTACCTCTTTAAATTGGATTATAAATTCATAATCCTGAAGAACTTTATCTCCTAACTCTTTACCACACAAAATTTTTCTTTTAATAAATTTCAAAGGGTTTGCAGACGACAAAGGTGGCTCAAATTGTGAAAATTGAAATTAATATGATAAAAAAACATTGTGGGAAAAGAGGAAGATGCTGGTAGCAGCATTTTATCCTTTTCCTCCAATGTTTTCCAAGGCTTTCTCTAAACTAAAGGGTTGTTATAACTTGGGATTGTTTGGTGAAGGCTAAATCATTAATCAAGCTAAATCCTTATTCAAGGGAAACAGGAATTTAACTCTTTACCAGACAACAAATTTTTGGACTTGTCTAAATCGAAAGCTTTTGCAGATGACAGATTTAATGTTGCTAAAGTGATGATTTCTCTCTTTGATAGGGTAGAAAACATTGTGGGAGAAGGAGAAAATGCTTGTTACCACTTGGAGTTAAATCATTGTAGCATTCTGACTTTAGCAGAAATCATTGGTAGAATTTTGAGTTTTGCAGAAAATCATTGGTAGAATTGTGAGTTTTGCAGATTTAATTGTCAATACTTTCATTTAACAAGAAAACATTTCAAATTATATTTCAGACTGTGAAAGAGGATTTTCTACACTGAAAAGGATAAAGACAGACTTGAGATAAAACCTTTCAGGCCATATTTTAAACTGTTTGTTGACTGTCACTTTTAGAAGGAAAATCAGTACAGGAGTTTGACATAAAAAATTGTGTAAATGTTTGGTCTCAAGAAAAAAACAGAAGAATTAGACTGTGTTAAGAACAAATGCGAGATTAACAAACATGAGTTCTTTAACTCTTTACCAAATGACACAATTCTAGACTAGTCCAATTTGAAAGCATTTGCAGATGACAAATGAGACTTAAACATTGAAATTAGTTTTTGGAAGGCAAAAAAACATTGTGGGAAAAGGAGAAAATGCTGGTTGCCAGCATCTTTTCTTTTTCCCACCATGTTTTCAAAAGCCCTTTTTTCAGGGTTGTTAAAACTTGGGATTGTGTGGTAAAAGGTTAAGATATGTAGCCAGGTAGCAAACACAACTGAATAAATTGAAGACAAAAATATACCCCATATCTTTGTTTATTTCTTAACCCCTCTCCTGCTGATCCCGAGATATTCCTGCTTTGGCAGGTAGCATAGACAAAGATCAGCCTCCATATGTGATAGTGTGCAGTCTTATCTTTGTCTAAACTACCTGCCTGTCATTTTAGCATTTTAAAATACCTTTCCAGTACAAAATCATAACAAATGCGTTGAATATTAAAAACAGTTGGGAATTGAATTTTATTTCACAGGACAAGGATTGATATAAAATTGAAATATATCCCTCTTTTAACAATATTTACATGTCCTTCAAAATCCTTTGGACACGTCTTCGTTGCTAAGTAGCACTACGCCTTCCAAATTTTCTGGGGAGAACCCCGAGTATGTTTCATTAGGCCATCTGTTGAGCTCTTCTACAATGTGCCAAGACTTTAAATGCAAACCCTGCGGTTTAGGCAATTCTGAGCAGCATTTCTATTACTTTACTGGCAAAACTGAACTATGCATGTTTGTTGTTTTGCGACAAATTTTCCACACAACACTCTTTCTTAGTTCCAGGCTGCTTTGCAAATTGGTACAAATGAACACTTTTCATGTAATCACTATTTCTTTTCCTCTAATAACTCTTTACCAGACAACAAAATTTTAGATTGGTCCAAATTAAAAGCATTTGCAGACAACAAAGTAAATGCACATCAAATAATCATATTTATCTATGAAAGGGTAGAAAACATGGTGGGAAAAGGAGAAAATGCTGTTATCAGCATTTTCTCCTTTTCCCACCCATGTTTTCAAAGGTATTTTTTTCTTAGGGTCTTTTAAACACAGGTAAAGAGTTAAAGCAGCTGGGATACAGTTTTGTGTAATACTTACAGTGTGAGAGGCAAACTGTTGATACCCTCGGATATCATCACTGGCTGCAAGTCCCTCAGGAACTGTCTTGCCTCTCTAAAATTAAAGGTACTGATAGATAATACCCGACACTTGTTAAATGGTAATAGCAGTAATCATGATCAGATAAAATGAGCCTTGCTCTGTGCAAAGGAGGCTTAATGCACCTGTGAAAAGTATCAATTCAGGTCAGCCTGTGCAGGCTGACCTGGACCAAACATTTTCACAAATGGTCAGTTTTCTGTATGTCAAGGACTAGTCTACCTCATGATTTAGTCAGTTGTTGAAAGAAGTGGCTATTATGGATCCATAATTGTGTGATGGTGTGATTGGTAAAATGTATCACCATGATGCATTAAACCCCTTTTTGCCAGAGCATGGCTCTATTATACTGGAAGGGCGCTTGGTTTAGATTTCAAAATACAGTAGCTGACCCTAAACATCCAAACCTACTGTAGTCAATTTAGGAAATCTGTTCAATTTAATAATGTAAACCAACTTAATAGAGTATCCACTAGGTGAGGTCTGAAAAATGTCAAATGACAGCGAGTTAACTAGACTTTTTAGCTGTGCACGGTGGAAAGGGAGTTTAATGCATCTACAAGAAAGTATCCACACGTCTGCCTGTGCCGTCAGTGCAGGCTGACATGAGTTGAAACATTGCTATTTGTAAATTTTCTGCATATTCAAGGACTGTTCTATCTCATGATTCAGTTGGTTCTTGGACAAAATGGATTTCAAGGATCCACAATTATGTGACGACTTACTTAGTTAATGCATCACGGAAATACATTAAACCCCTTTTCCCAGAGTTGCACTCAAATAATATACATCTTTGTCATAGATTCCATGTTTGTAGATCAATTTCAATTATCTGTGAAATCTAAGATACAAATATTCATATATAGACTAGAGCTTTCTCCAAGATGGTTAACTGCATGTGTTGTCTAAAAATTATAATGTACCCTGCTTTTTTATCTTCACAGACCTACCTTTTTCCTTTCAGCAGTAAGTAACGTTGCCTTATCTTGTAATTTCTGAAGAACCTCCTCACTCATTCCTGCCTCCTCCATAGGCTCTTCTGCTGCTTCTGGACCAGCCTCTGCTGCATATGTCTGTAAATTACAAACCACACAAATGTGAACTTAAATGCACAAGGGCTGAATTGGGTGAACCAAATTATATGAGCCATGCTTTGTGAAAAGGAGGCTTAATGCATCTGCAAAAAAATATCGACCTAGGTCAGCCTGCATGGACTGCACAAGCTGATCTGGGTTGAAACTTTTTGCTATAGGCAACCGCTCTTCCTCAAGATTCAGTCAGTCGTTGAACTTAGTGGGTTTTATGGATCTTCAAACATGTGATGAATTGCTTGGAATAATGCGCTACAAAGATGCAATAAGCCCCCTTCTGCCAGAGCATGGCTCATATATTTGTTATGTGTTTTATGCCGTTTTCAACAATATTTCAGTTATATCAGTATATCACTTATTTCACTTATATCAGTATATCACTGTGTCCAATGCACTTATCTACATGTTCATGCAGTGTGTCTACCAATACTGTGCACAGCACTTTCCATGCCACTGGCTGTTTTCCCACATACACTAAAGTCAACTGATTAATTGTATGGTGTTCAGTGCCATTTTCAACATTATTTCAGTTATATCACTGCGGCCAGTGCACCCACCTAACAACGCCATCTTTAAAACAACTGTCCGCAGTGAGAGAGGAATGAATCCTGTCGCAATGAATATCATCAATCCTCGGAAAGAAATTGGCGAGGCCTGGGATTGAATCAGCGACCCCCGTTCTCAGGTCCAGTACACTACTGACTGAGCTATCAGGACTTGGCCCATTTAGGTTTAAGCAATTTTTACAGCTTTAAGTATTTAATGCTGTTGTAATACAATTTATCAATCCCTGGAAAGAATTTTGGCTGAGCTGAAGACAAACTAGCAACCCTGATATACTGAGCACAGAAGCACTGAGCTATCTGGGTTGTTCCAATTTTTTACATGACAAAAACTGTAGTCAGTAGCCATGGAAAAGTCTATCTGATCAGCGACATTTAGCAGATATTGATCTAGGATTTCTAAATAACAAATGCAATGCCTCAACAACTGAGCTTTGGACCTCAATATTTACTTGTCAAACTTACAGGCTGTGGAGCAGAAGGTGCATAACTTCCAGCAGTAATGCCTGCTTGTGGTTTGAGAGTTGCCAGGGCTGAAAAAAAAAAAAATGTGAAATGATTAATGTCAGTAATTTTTGCATACTCTTTACTGAACCATTCTGTTTCATTGTATTTTTTTGTCTCTTAGACTCTACATTATTTTCAAACCTATGCTTGTATTATAATTCAAAACAATCGAATAAAGGGCCAGGTTTCTGGTAGGTTTTGTTCCTTTGTGTATTGCCTCACAATTGACTCTGTATAAAGCAGCTGACCACTTTTGTATATATAATTGCATGGTAAGAAATTACTGGCAATGAACAAATGCTCCTTTTGCCATGATGTTTTCATGTGTATTCATATATTTAACCTGATTGTACGTTGATTAGGCATTTCTTGTGGATGTTGTTTTAGTTGTCTCAAGCCAATTTATTTTCTTGGGAAAATAAATTATTTCTAACACCATATTTCTGATGAGCTGTCGGAGTTTAAACAGCATATATGTGACAAACTCTAAGCATACTCAGCAATAGGAAGAACTTGCAATAGCAACTAGAGTTGTCTATTACACCTTACAGATCAAAAAGCATACCTTCTCTCGCAGCTGTGACTTCCTTTGTGAGACGAGCAATAACACGACAAGCAGCGTCATGCTGATACAGGGCATGGGATAATTCTAAAAATAGAAAAATACATGAACTCAAATATTTTGCCATATTAAAGATTTCTTGTTTATACAAGTTTACTGTTAGTTTCTGGTCTGAATGATCCACTCTGTATAGTTCTTTAACCCTTTACCACACGGCAATATTTGAGACATTTCCAAATTGGAAGCATTTGCAGATGATAAATTAGATATGACTCAAAAATTGAAAAAAGCTTTTGGTAGGATAGAAAACATTGTGGGAAAAAGAGAAAATGCTGGTTACTAGCATTTTCTCCTTTTCCCACAATGTTTTCAAAAGCCTTCTTTATCAGGGTCATTAAAAGTCGGGATTGTGTGGTAAAGGGTTGAAGTCTGTACGTTGTATGCATGGACATTTTTATATATTGATTTTTAAAGGAAAATACCAGAAGGCTATGTTTATAAGATTCCTAACACACCCTACTAAACTCTTGAGAGCATATCACTTTGCTCCAGAAAATTTTGTGGACATTACCTTTCATCATACAAGGTGTATACATGTAAAAAAAAAAAATAAAAACAAACTGGCATACTAAAAATTTTTACAAAATTTTAAATGGGCCCTCTTTAAAAAAAAAAAGTCACCTTGTCTGGCAGTTTGTAACTGCTGTCTCAATGTAAAACTATGCAACATAACAGCATCCTGAAAATACACACAGAGCACCATTACTTTCCCACTTTTTTAACTCTTTACCAAACGACAAAATTTAAGACTTGCCTAAATTGAAAGCATCTGAAGATGACAAATGGATCTCAAAAATTTGTTTTGGGAAGGGTAGGAAATGTTGTGGGGAAAGGAGGAAATGCTGGTTTCCAGCATTTTCTCCTTTTCCTGCAATGTTTTCAAAAGCCATTTTCAGAAGGGTCCTTAAAACAGTGGATTGTATAGTAAAGGGTTAAGCAATAAAATTCATATAATGAGTAACAAAGAAGTCATTTACTTTGCAATAGACAAGATACAATTACATCTTTTACAATCTAACATCTGGCTTCATTAGCATTCAAAGGAAAAAAACTGATAAGCATTTGTGTATGAGATGTAAGAAATAAGAAAACACAAGACCAAGCTAGAAATCTGGTTTTGTTATTTATAGTTACCTAAAACAAAAATAATGTGTCATTTCTTTTAGAAAGAGATAAAAAGAAAACAAAAAGTAAGGCATCTAAATGTTTAGACAATAACGAAAATTTAAATTTCAATTCGTTAGACAATAATGAATGCATTATGCCTGCTGAGAAACTGCTCATTATGAATAATTTATCAAGTTTTTTTTTTAGTAATTACATTGAGACAACAGTGATTTAACATACCCATTCATCTTGTAGTGCCTTTAAAATAGCTGGTATACTTGTAAATGATGGAGGTCTAGGCTTCACAAGTGGGGAAGCTGAAATATGTTTCAAAGACATTTTAAAGAGATCAACACAAAATGTTAATCATGTACAAAGAAAACATAGACAATAGGATAGAGGAAAGGTTATTCAAACCATCACTAAAAAGACTGTATGTTCAGCTAAGCTTGTTTATATAGGAGCTTAGATAAAATGCTGTGTGAATTACTGGTAAAATAAAACCCTGCTTAGATAGATGCACTGGCAACAGATACAACTGAAATAATATTGAAAATGGTGTCCAAACAGCCTAACAAGAAAAGAAATCAACTTCACCCATGAAATCAGAAAGAATCTGTAGGAAAAAGCATCATGGAATCCTAAGCAGGGCACTCTCTTTCCATTTTGCTTAATGAAACTCCAAAATGATGAACCATGCTAACCTAAAGGAAAACAAATTTCCATTTTGAGTCACATTTATTTTGTTGTATGCAAAAGCTTTCAATTTAGACAGGTTTTGTTTTTTGTCGTTTGGTAAATAAAAAAAAAATTCCTTTCTTAAAGTTACGGGATCAATCATCATTTATGTTATTACAAGTAATTGCTCCATTCCCAACATCCTTTTCATTTTCTTTTCAAAACATGATCACTTCAAGAGCATTAAGAGGTACTTGCACAGCAATGGGTTAAGATTTAAAAAAAAGATTTTTTAACGGGCACTTATGACAAACAAATCTATATTTTACATTGATCTGTTTTAAGAAGATGGCTTATATGTTTAACGAGGCTTAGTATGAATCTTCCTCTTGTTAAAAGAGATATGTATGCCATTGTAGACATGTGTACGAGTAAATCTGAGTAAGTAAAAATGGTACCTTTGACATCTATCAGCATTTCAAGACTGAGTTTCTCTCCTGTGATTGGATCAGTCCCATTCTCTTTGATATACTTCTCAATCAACCTTTTCTCATAAATATTACCATAGGGACTGATAACAGGGTGTTCTGGGACTTCATTGCTAACTGTAAACAATAAAAATATCAAACATTTCAGATCTATCAAACTTAAGCATACTGTATGTAAATGGCAAATGAAAAAATGTTTCAATATTTAAAATACAAGATAATGGAATTACCTCTTTACCAAATGACAAAATTTTGAAATGCACCAAATTCAAAGCATTTGCAGATGAAAATAGAAATGTGGCTCAAATGATGATTTCTGTCTTTGATTGGGTAAAAAACATTGTGGGAAAAGGAGAAAATGCTGGTTACCAGCATTTTTTCCTTTTCCCACAATGTTTTCAAAAGGCTACTTTCTCAGAGTCGTTAAAACTGGGGATTGTGTGGTAAAGGGTTACAACAGCAATCTGAACTTGACTTGAACTTTATTAATAATATTCAAAATGGTGAGAGTGTTCAGGTAAATATAAGCCAATACAGTTTCCAGCACAAGATTGAAGTGAAATACAATTTTATCACTGAATATGCATAATTTAAGCAGAATTTATGCTTGTAGAGGTTTACAAAACCGGTCCCTTACAAAACTAAGTTTTTGGTTACAATATGTGTTTGGTAATCAGTACTTCACTTTGCCCAAGCTAATAAGACTTTAAAGAAAACAAATCCAAAATTAATTTGTTTTGGAAGCATGTCAATTTATCATGAGAAAAGAGAGTGAAGGAACAAATGAGCACACATGACAATTAACGTCGGACAGGAATGCAGAGTAGAACTCACACAAGTATGGGAAAACTGAGGTCAATGTTCTAGCAATTAAATTCAATTTTCAAAAAATAGATAACAGTCAGCAAATTATGGAAATCAAAACTGATTGAAATAACAGTGAGTCATATTTTAAAAGTGAACCATTTTGGTACCCATAAAAGTGGGCTGTTTTGGACCTGGCAGTTTTGGAAGTGGGCCGTTTTGGCCCAACTGCTTGAAAAATAGTACCTGCTAACATTAAAAACATTCGAAGTAATTCTACCTGTGAAACAGAAGCTTTTAAACATATATCAAATGACAGTGACATACAGTAGCGGACACTCATATGGCAAGAGTATGCACGGACAAAATGTGTCCGTTGGGGATTGGACGAACTAGTTTTGGGACGAACATGTCAACAAGCCGAGAAGGACATAGATTTGACAACATTGCAATGTATGGACGAAAGTTTTGAATATACTTTCATCTATCACAAATGCGAAACATGATTACACCACCATTTTTTGGCTACAGGAATTTCAGACCAACGTGAGAAACGCCGGTCAAGTTGGAAGATTAATTTTCAATTCCTGTTCATTTGACCCGACTTCGTAAAGCTCCAACATACAGTGTTGATAACCTTACTGTGTTTTAGCGATTATTTGCATTGAAATAGAAATCCAAGGTATGAAATTAAAGAAAATATATTCAAACAACACACTTGCACAGCAGAGCGCCATGTTTCTTGCATCACGTGATCAATTATAATATAATGTACTCAATGGATAAAATGTATAACCAAGAAAACAAAATACTGAAACGGAACGAATGTAATGCCACACATTTTTATCAAGTTAGGCGTCAAATTAAAAAATAAAAACTCACACACAGTCACTCAAATTATTACCATTTTAAGGCTCCTATGATGTAATATCAAATCACAAGTTCTGTCCCATCTGATCTTGATCTGCTCTGGATACATAAGAAAAATGAATAGCTGTGATATGCACTCAATCAATACACAAAAACTGCTCATTTTCTTACAATGTTTCCTGTGTAATTAAAAAATAAACTATATACCGAACAACAAAATTTTAGACAGGTCCAAATTGAAAACATTACCAGACGAAAATTAAAATGTGACCGAAAGATGATGATTTGTCTTTGATCGGGTAGAATACATTGTGGGGGAAAAAAGAGAAAATGCTGGTTACCAGCATTTCTCCTTTCTCTACCGTGTTTTCAAACAGCTTGTTCTTCAGGGTTATTAAAAAGCGGGTATTATGTGGTAAAGGGGTAACTCTCTACCCTATACAACAAAAATCTAGATCCATTGAAACTGAAATCATTTGCAGAAGACAAATCAAATATTGCTATATAATACAACTTGTCTTTGAAAGGGTAGAAATTAGTGGGGAAAGGAGAGAGTGCTGGTTATCTGTGTCTTCTCTTCTTTTCCACATTGTTAAAAGAAGTCTTATTCTTGTGTTTCAATATTGCAGAACAAATGCTGGCTATATCAGCAGCAATTTTTCCTTTCCCCACAATGTTTTGTATCATTTGAAAAACAATGTCCATTAAATGAGACTCATCTACTTTGTTGTCTGCAAGTGCTCTCATTTAACTCTATCCTTACTGTAGACGACACCAGAAGCCTTTGTAGACAGTGTATATCAAGATCAGACTGCAGAGAACATGCACTCTGATCTCTGACCTACACGGTCCACTACCTTATTTTAGACTATGAACAAACAGTGTCAAACTTGAGTGGAGATATATTTGTAGCCACTGAAAAAGTGATGCATACTTATTTGGTAAAGAAAAAGTCAACTCTTTACCAAACAACAAAATTTTAGATTAATCCGAATTGAAAGCATCTGAAGACGACAAATCAACTGTGGCTCAAAAATTGAAATTTGATTTGGGAAGGGTAGAAAACATTGTGGAAAAAGGAGAAAATGCTGGTTACCAGCATTTTCTCCTTTTCCCACAATGTTTTTGAAAGGCTATTTCTTCAGGGTTGTTTAAAGTCAGGATTGTGTGGTAAAGGGTTAAGACAAGCCTAAACGTTGTGTAGTTTGGTAGCAAAGAGTCAATAGCTGAGCCAGACACAGCCTAGTAGAGCACACTGATCTAGGGTCCAGAGTGCGAGGGCCAAGCCCCGTAGCTCAGTCGGTAGCGTACAAGACTTGAGAACAGGAGGTCGCTGGTTTGATCCCCAGCTTGACCAATTTCTTTCTGAGGACTGATGATAGTCATTGTGTCAGGATTCTTTCCTTTCTCACCGCTGACCATTGTTTCGACGATGGTTATGTGGGAAAGCAGCCAGTGGCTTGGAAAGAATATTGTGCAGAGTACTGGTAACAGAGACTCCAGGAAAGCATGGATAGGTGCACTGGCTGCTGCGATATAACTGAAATAATGTTGAAAACGGCATTAAACACCATACAATCAATCAATCAATCAAACCAGGGTGCGAGTCCTGGACAGGTCACTACATTGTTTTCCTACAATTACATTTGATGCTCAAAGAATCAATTTTAATTGTTCTTCATCTGTAAGTACTAAAGAAGACTGCAAACCCATTCCAAGGTAAATAAATCTTCAAATGTCAAGTGAATAACTCTCCTTGTTCGCCCTTGTGTATAATCCTTTACTACACAATGCTGACTTTGAATGACCCTTAGGAAGAAGGCTTATGGAAACCAGCTTTTTCTCCTTTTCCCACAATGTTTTCTACATTATCAAAGACAAATTCCATCATTTAAGCCACATTTCTATTGTCTTCTGCAAACACTTTCAATTTGGACAAGTCTACATTTTTGTCATCTGGTAACAATTAATAGCTGCGAGAGAAGAAATATCTCTATCACAATACATGTAACAGTATTTTCTCCTTTTTAACCCTTTCCCAAACGACAAATTTTGGACTGGTCAAAATTGACAGAGTTTGCAGACGACAATTTTAAATTTGATGTAAATGGCAGAAAGTTCTCAAAAAGGGTAGAAAACACTGTGGGAAAAGGAGAAATTGCTCGTTACGAGCAATTTATTCCTTTTCCCACAGTGTTTTCAAAAGACTTGTACTGCAGACACGTGAAAACCAGGGCTTGTTTGGGAAAGGGTTAAATATTACTTCTAAGAGATTTCTTACTAACATTAGTATAGAAAGCATTTGGTTTGGAGTTGAACATCATCTTCAACATAACATATATTTCAGTTATATTGCAGTGGCCAGTGCAGCCATTGATGCTTTCCCAGAGTTGCTTTCACCAGTACTTTGTACAACATTCTTTCAAAGCCAGTTGCTGCTTCTCCAACTAAACATTGCTGACACAAAGTTCAGCAGAGACAGAGGAACAAAACATCTTCCAATGAATATCATCAATTCTTTGAAAAGAATTTGGCATTGCTGAGAATTGTACAACCAACTTTTGGGCTTCAAGCACTGTATGTCACTGACTCAGCTACCCGGCTCAGCAGTAAAAGAAACAGGGATGGCTAACTCTTTACCAAATCACAAAAGTTGGACTCATCCAAAATCAAACCTGTTGCAGACAACAAGTTCTTCAAATTCTTCACTGCAACTCAGTTGATGAAATTCATCTTAGAAAGGAAAGAAAACAGTGTGGGAAAAGGGGAAAATGCTGGTCACAATGTATTCAAAAGGCTTCTTCCAAAGGGTCATTAAAACACAGGATTGTCTGTTAACTCTTTACCAAACCACAAAATTTTAGACTGGCCTAAATTTGAAGCATTTGCAGACGACAGAATTTTAGACTGGCCTAAATTGGAAGCATTTGCAGACAACAAATCAAAAGTGGCCCAAATGACAAAATTTACCCCGGATAGGATAGAAAACATTGTAGAAAAAGGAGAAAATGCTGGTTACCAACATTTTCTCCTTTTTCCACAATATTTTCAAAGCCTTCTTCCCCAGGGTCATTAAAAGTTCGGATTGTGTGGCAAAGGGTTAAAGGGTAAATAGAAAACTTTCAGCTCTTCAGTAATTGCTCTAACCCTCAGCCTCCAAGGCAGTGCGCCACAAACCTGACTGACAAGATGTCAAGAGGTAGCAAATTTTCTGGGGTCTCTTTGAAGACTTACCTGCTACTTGAGCAAGTGGCATTCTGCATTAACATTAATGTACCCTTATATAACAAACCGAACTGGTAGAATAGACAAAGACTTCGAACATGTAAGTTTTGATAATTATTTTATTGAAGCATTTCCATCATAAGGACACATTTCCACAAAACAACCAAAAAAGCCCTCAAAGTAATGTTTTAGATGTCTTAGTTTTAACTCCTCGCCAAAATTTTAAAGCTGTATTAACAGAATGGTTTGCAGATGATAATTTAGAAGAGGTTCAAATGAAGGGTATGCATTTAAGAGGGAAGAAAACTTTGTGGGAAAAGGAGAAAAGGCTTTTACACGGCATTTTCTCCCTTTTTCATCAAGTTTTAGAAGTCTTCATTTCCAGGGTTGTTAAGACACAGGATTGTGTGGTCAATTAGACGCTAGAGAGATATGCAAACTTTATTTTGTGGACTTTGTCGATCAAAATCAATCTGCAGACTTAGCAGTCTGATCTTCAGTCTACACTGTCCATCCTCTGACTAATTAATTACTGTCACAGCAGCTTTAAGGTAACAGCAATATTATGGTTTTCTAAGACTTTTGGTAGTGAACAAGTCTATTTCATAATGCTAAGCAGTTTAACCCCTTTTCCAAACAATCCAAAGTTTAACAATTGTAAGAAAGAATGCTTTGAAAGCATTGTGTGAAAAAGATAAAATGCAGGAACACAGCATTTTCTCCTATTCCCACAAGGTTTTCTGCTCTCTGAAAAACAAATTTCATATTTTGAAAAACATTTGGTTTGTAGTATACAAGGGCTCTTAATTTGGACAAGTCCAAAATTATTGTCTGATAAACTATTTGAGATAAAACATTAACAAACAGACACATGTACATCATTTTATGTCCAAACATCAAATCAGTTTGAAAATATTGTTAACAAGAGGAAAATTGTTACATTTTGGCTGTCGAAGATAGAATGTCAAGTAAAGTACATGTATCACCCAATACAAAACAATGATCAGACTGTGCATTCCGTACAGCCTGATCTTGACCTTCACTTTCTGCAAAAATATCTAAAGTTGTCCACAGCACTTTCAGAGATAACACTTAAACTTATCACATAAGCTGTGTGCCTTCTTTGCACTTTTTTGTGTCAATTTGGGTCAGCTAGAAGTTTTCTTCGACTTTTTCCGCATGATTTTAGATGGACCTTTGATCTTGAATGTTGTTCTGGAAGTAAAAAAAAGAAAACAAAACCTACGAAAATCAGATTCTACTGTTTTCTAACAAATCTGTTTTTTTTTTGCAAATTATAAAAAGGTAAAGAAAGACAGAGCAACAAATAAAGTCAGAAAGAAAGCAAGAAAGACAGTAAGAAAGAAAGCCAGAGAGCAACAAATAAAGAAACAAATAAAGCAAGAGAGAAAGCAAGAAAGCAAGCAAGAAAGCAAGTAAAAAAAGAAACGAAAGAAAGAAAGAAAGTAAGAAAAGAAAAGGAAAGAAAGAAAGGAAGAACTAGTATGCAAAACCAGAAATACAAACAGAATGGGAAAGACGAAGACAGACAGACAGACAGACAGAGAGAGAGAGTGCAGCAAATGCTCTGAAATAAGAAAAGCTAGGCATGCTTCCATTCCTTGCTGTTTATATACATGTATAAGTAAAAAGGAAAGAATGTATAAATCAACACATAATGATAGCAGTGTGATTCGCTTGAGATACAGTTTTACTAAACAAGTGATCAATATACATTAACTGCTCTCAATTTTATTCTAATCTCAGATCTAAAGAATGGCCATCTGATTGGCTAAGACATTCTTACTCAGTCTTTAGATTTATAGTCTTGGAACTTAAAGATACATCTATCCTCATTTTCAGCCATTATTTAACCCAATGTATCTTTATTTTATTAAACTATAATCATTCTTGTATCTTCATGCCAAATGTTGCCCCTGATGGTTGCAAGGTTGCATAGATACAACCCCTAGAACACGCATTTCATTTCCTGGAGGCCATCAAAGCAATCACTGCTGTGACATTTCCAGTTTTAAATCGAAGATTTCCAATATATTTATTTATCCCTAACAACACATATATATCAGTAATTCATCTGTGTTTACACAGCTGACTAAATTCTACACCAGTCTACAGTGTATCAAATTTTAACAGTGTTTTTTTTTCCTCTCTGGCTGTAAGGGTCTATCTTTAAGTGAATTTAGAATGGTCCCTGTATACAGACCCTGGTGATAAAAAACAGACTGGTTTCCTGTCATACTTACTGACATGTTGAGCATATGGGGCTGAATGTACAGAAAACTGTAAAAGACAAATATAGACATCATTACAAAAAGGTACAAGACTAAGTGCTGTAGGAAGAGTCTGTCTTACAGCAAAAATTATACTTGAAACTTCAAAAGTGATTTAGGTAAGTTGGGTTTTTTTTAACTCTTTGCTAAACAATCCCGAGTTTTAACTTTTTACCAAACGACAAAATTTTTAACTTGTCAGAATTGAAAGTATTTGTAGTTGACAAATACCAGCATTTTCTCCTTTTCCCTCAATTTTTCTAAAGGATTGTTATAACTCAGGATTGTGTGTAAAGGGTTTAGTGGATAAAAATATGAATCTTTGACCTGTTGCAATGAAACAGAGGTGGTGATAGATGTACTGTTAGTTACATTGTGTGAAACTGTTAATGAAAAATTCTCTTTCTGAATAAAATTCATTACTTGTTTCGTACAATAAATAAAAGTATTATAATCAAAACAACGACTTACTTGATAAGCAGACAGAGCAAACAAATCCAATGTCAATGAGATTGCGATGACAAAAACATGCAGCTCTATAATCCACCTGAACACGTTGTGGTAAAGTCAGTCTCTCTCGAGTTGAAGGGTCTGGTAAAAACACCCACTACAATAAAAATTTGACACATTTCTTAACTTTTTACAAAACAGAAAAAATTTAGACATTTCTAAATTGGAAGCCTGTGCAAACAAATTGAATACGGCTAAAATAATAGGATTTGCCTTTGAAAAGGTTGAAACCATTGTGGGAAAAAGACAAAATGCTGTTTACCAGAGAAAGAGAAAATGCTGTTTACCAGTATTTTCTCCCTTTCCCACAATGTTTTCAAAAGGCTTCCTTCTTAGAGATACTAAAACAAGGGATTGTTCACAAAAGGGATAACCCTAAGACCTGAATATAAATCAAAAGCTGGTTTCATTGTAAAATCCAGAGCAATTTCAAGGCTAACCCTGTCAAGAATGTCTCAGCACAGCGGACAGTGTAGATCAAAGATAAGGCTGCATGTTTGGTACAATCTGATCTTCATCTACATTGGCAACTTAAGTAGTGAAAGGCACTATAAGGGTTAACCCTCTACGACACAATCCCCAGATTTAAAGACTATGGTAACCAAGATTTTTCTCTTTCTCTGGTGACCAGCATTTTCTCTTTCTCTGGTAACCAGGATTTTCTCCTTTTCCCACTGTTTTTCACCCTTTCAAATCTTTATTAACCACAAACCACATGAGCTATATTTAATTATCGTCTGCAAACGCTTTCTATATGGACTAACATCTTGTCATCTGATAAAGAGAAAGGGTTAACTGTTATGAATCAATGAAGCAGCTTCTCCTTTTGCCACAATATTTCCAAAAGTTGTTAGTGGCAATACAAAAGAAGTTGTAAACATAGACTAACACAAAGCTTTTTATATAACAAAAAATTAACCTGTTATCATACAGTCCCTTACTTTTATCGACCCTGGTGAAGAAGGCTTTTGAAAACATTGTGGGAAAAAGATTTTCTACCCTTTGAAAGGGATATTTCATGCTTTGAGTAGCATTAATTTGTCTGTCTGCAAATGTCCTACATTTGGCCATGTCTAAAGAGTTAACAGCAACCAACTGATGACAAAATCTTAGACTTGTCCAAATTTGAGAGCATGTACTTTGCAGTCAACAAACTATGTACCTGAAGTGATTTGTCTTTGAAAAGGTGAAAAGGATTGTGAGAAAAAGGGACAGTACTGCTGGTCAGCATTTCCTTCTTTTTCAATAATGTTTTCAAAGTCCTTCTTTATCAGGGTGGTAAAACACTTAATATGCTTGATAAAAGGTGCAAAAGCATTCTTTTTGATAAAATGTTCAATGCAATTACATGCAATCAATACTTAGTTCATGAAAATAGGACAAAATGCCTATAACATAAAAGAGACATAGATTTATCCTTCAGACACTTACTAAGATAATTATATGACATTTCATGCAATTAATATCAGTCTAAAGTGCAAAGCTGATTCAGATAATTCAGAACTTCATATAAAATGTCCTTGACAATTGGTTAACCCTTTACCACACAATGCCGCCTTAAAATGCTCCTGGGAAAGAAGCCTTTTGAAAACACTGTGGGAAAAGGAGAAAATGATGGTTACCAGCATTTTCTCCTTTTCCCACAATGTTTTCTACCCTATTAAGGAAAAACTGCGCCAGTTGAGCCACATTTAAATTGTCGTCTGCAAATGCTTTCGATTAGGACAAGGCTAAAATTTTGTCATCTGGTAAAGGGTTAATGCAGTCAGTTTCCATGCATAATGAAGCTTCAT
This sequence comes from Tridacna gigas, assembly GCA_945859785.2. Classification (NCBI taxonomy): domain Eukaryota; kingdom Metazoa; phylum Mollusca; class Bivalvia; order Cardiida; family Cardiidae; genus Tridacna; species Tridacna gigas. The sequence goes on along the minus strand of OX244042.2, from coordinate 27,326,336 downwards.
CCATTCGGAAAGCATCCATTGAAACTTTTATAGGATAAGTAGCCAGAAATTGCGTCTTTCCCAACACTGTTTTCTATATTATTTAACCCTTTACCATACAACAAAATTTTAGACTTGTCCAAATTGAAAGCATTTGCAGATGACAAATTAAATGTGATCCACATACTAAATTTTGTCTCTGAAAGGGTAGAAAACATTGTGAAAAAAGGAGAAATTGCTGGATACTATCATTTTCTCCCTTTTCCCCAATGCTTTCAAAACACTTCTTAGGGTTGTTACAACTCAGGATTTTTGGTAATGAGTTAAAAGCTATATATGTTTTTTCTGTCAAATAATTGTCCTCTTTATGTTTTAATACCTTTTTGTATGGGTGTGGGAGAGGGGGGTTCTAAAGTCTTTCCAGTGAAGTGTTACCTAATTACAGTACAGATTATTGCGTTTTTATCACTGTAGACCAACTAAAAGCTATTACAGAAAGGGCAACCATTATATTTTCATGAACAATGACATTTTTTCAACAGAATTCAAAACATTGAGGGAAAAGGATCAAATACTTGTTAAAAGCAATTGCTCCTTTTTCAACAATGTCTGCAAAAGCTGTCTATCTCCAGGGGTACATAAAAAAAAATATTAGTTCAGTAAAGGGTTGACTGAAAAGTGCAGGATTTTCCCTGATTATTCAATACTTATATTTGTAGAAGCGTGTCCTGTCAAGAATATGATATGTCCAGACAGCGACAGCGACAACAAGAAACATATAGCGACATGTCAATTGCACTGGGTGCTTGCCAGCTCTTTGATTAGACTTGTTGGATCTTTGTTACAACATGTCTGTCATGTCTTTTCCTTGTATTGACTGAATTTAGCTCTTAGCACTCTTTGGGTAATATTAACACTTTACCAGATGACAAAATTTTAGACTAGTCCAAAGTGAAAGCATTTGCAGATGACAAAATAATTGTGGCTCACATGATTTGATTTGTCTATAAATGAGTAGCAAACATTGTGGGAGACGGAGAAAATGCTTGTTACAAGCATTTTCTCCTTTTCCCACAAAGTTTTCAATAGGTTCTCATCCCTGTGACAGAGAAGACTTTTTAAACATTGTTGAAAAAGGAAAAAAAAGGGTATAACAAACACTCTCTCCTTTTCCCACAAAATTTCAACCCTTTCAATACTATGTAAAGAGTTAAGTGACTCTGTGGACAATGCAGACCAAGATCAGTCAAGATGTGGAGTTTCAATATGATGATGATGATGGATCATCATCATCATCATCATCATCATATATCAGAAAAGCTCTAACAGATGTGATTACATGTATTTACATGTAGGTGCATGTTTGATTTGCTTTCATATCCATTTAAATCCCACTTCACCGATTCATACGGTATACATATTGGTTGGTGTTCAAAATAAACAAAATCAATACTATTGGATTTTTCTCTCCATTCATTCGATATGGAAAAACCAGTAATCTCTTTACTTTACAGGCTATTTTTAGACATGACCTTACAAGAACAAACAACAAAACAAAGAAAGTTTGAGAGGTCATCTAAAAAGATCATCTATAAAATGATTTTGAAAACATTGCCCAAAACACAGCAGAAATGAACAATTGCTTACAACAAAATATTCATGGCTTTTTTGGCCACAATGATTTCAAAATTATGTCTATGGTAGGAGCCTGCAAAGTATTTTATGTAGTAATGGGTTGAACCTTAATAATACAAATGGTCTACTTTTTACCCCCAATAATTTACATAGTCTCATCTAGTTAACTCTTTACCGCACAATCCCTACTTTGGTAACCAGCATTTTGTCCCAGCATTCTATCATTTGAGACATGCCTAATTTGTCCTCTGCAATTTGGTTCAATAAGGATATTGTCTGCAAATGCTTTCAATTTGGACAAGTCTTAAATTCTGTCGTCTGGTAAAGATTTAAGGATCATGTTTAGACAGGTTCCAAGCCTGCACTAGATTGATACAACAAGTTTTGGCATGTAATATCACATACCATGGTTTGATGCAGCACTCTTGAGACATCATTGATTATTACTCTATTAGCACTGAAGTTATCCTCTACATTTTATCTCGGTTTTTTTTTAACCCTTAAGCTGCTAAATAAATGAAAAATTTCCACTCAGTGGTAAAAACCCATATACTGCGACTTCAATATTGATGTCATTGGGAAAAAGTAATATATCTGACAGTGTGGATTCAAGATCAGACTGCACATTTTGTGTAGTCTGATCTTGATCCATACTGTCTGCAAAATAGCCCTGAGTCGCGCTTAGCAGCCTAAGGGTTAACCTTTTACCTTCTTTTTGTTTGATAACATGCATTTTTTCCTTTCTTCTTTCTTTTCTAAAACAAGATCAGACTGCACATTTTGTGCAGTCTGATCTAAGATCTACACTGTCCACAAAAGCACCATGAGTTGTGTTTAGCAGCCTAAGGGTTAACCTTTTACTTTCTTTTTCTTTGATAACAAGCATTTTTCCCTTTCTGCTTTCTTTTCTAAAACAAATTCCATCATTTTAGCCATTCATTTACAATGTACCGATATTTCCTTTACAACAAAGTGTTGTCTGTAGGAGGTAATTACTTTATCCTTAACCAAACAATTCATATGAGCCATGCTCTGTGAAATTGTGGTTAAATGCATCTGCAAAAAGTATCGACCCAGGTCAGACTGCACACTTCGCGTATGCTGACCTGGGTCAAAACTTTTTGCTACTGGTCAATTTTCTACAGTCAAAGGACCATTCTACCTCATGATTTTAGTTAGTTGTTAGACAAAATGGATTTTGTGGATCCATAATTATATGATGACTTGATTGGTATCATGCATCAAAGAGATGCATTAAACCCCTTTTTGCCCAAGAAATACATGTATGCAGGAAGGCTTTCATGGGTTATGTGATTAACCATTATTTTCTTCTTTTCTCATCCTTTTAATCCTTTTATAGCCAAACCTTAACTCTTTACCATACGACAAAAAAGTAAATTTGTCCAAATTGAAAGCATTTGCAGATGACAATTCAAATGTGAATCTTATGATGGAAGTTGTCTTTGATAGGGTAGAAAACATTTTGGGAAAAGGAGAAAATGCTGGTTACCAGCATTTTCTCCTTTTCCCACAATGTTTTCAAAAGGCTTCTTCTTCAGGGTCAGTAAAACTCGGGATTGTGTGGTAAAGAGTTAACCATCAGCTTCAGTTATCAATATGAACCACTCTAAACTGGTGTCTTCTGGTATAAGGATAACCTTTTTCAAAACAACAAAATTTTAGACTTGTCAAAATTGAAAGCATTAGCAGATGCTAGAGTGAATGTGGCTCAATTAATTAGATTAGTTTTACAAATTAGAAAACATAGGGGAAAAAACTGGTAACCAGCATTTTCTCCTTTTCCCATAATGTTTTCAAGAGGTTTCTTTCTAAGGTCATTAAAACTTGAGATTGTTTGGTTATGGGTTAACCAAATTGTGGAACTTGTAGCCTGACATTGCTCTCACATTTTTTCCCCTCAATGTAAAGGCCAAGCCCAGAGGCTCAGTCGGTGATGTACAGAAGTTGATTGATTGTTTGACTGCATGATGTTTAATATCCTATTCAACATTACTTCAGTTATATCATGGCAGGCAGTACACCTAACCATGCTTTCCTAGAGTTTCTTTTTACCAGTGCTTTGCACAATATTCTTCCCAAGCCACTGGCTGCTTTCCCATATAACCATCATCAAGGCAGTGACCAGCTGTGAGATAGGAATATAGTCATTGTGACAGTATACATTCCTCTCTCACTGCTATCAATGTTTCAATGAAGGTTATGCAGGAAAGGAGCCTGTGGCTTGGAAAGAAAAATGGTGTAAAGCACTGGTAAAAAGAAACTCCAGGGAAGCATGGACAGGTGTACTGACTGCCATGCTATAACTGAAATGATGTTGAAAAGGGCCTTAAACACAATATAATCAATCAACCAAAAGACTAACTGATTGATTGATCAATTGATTGATTGACTGATTGATTGATTTAACCCTTTCAACGAATTTCAAAATTAGTGTCACATTTAATTTGTTGTCTGCAAATGCTTTCAATTGGAACAAGTCTAATTGTGTCTGATTTGACAATAAAAAGTGTCTTTATAATTTTACCAAAACAATCCCAACTTTTAATGACTCCACAAAAGAAGGGTTTCACTTGTAGTCTGAATAATTCGTGTATGCTTATTTTATAATCAAAAGTGCCTTTAGCCCTCTATAAAACAATCCTAACTTTTAATGATCCTGAGAAGAAGGCTTTGAAAACATTGTGGGAAAAGAGGAATGCTGGTAAGGGGTTACAGTTTTATGTCCAAGAGATGCTCTCTGTTCTTCTGGAATCATGTAAGCTTTGTTTCACCATTTACCAAACAATCTCATATTTCGACAACCCTGATTCACAAGGCTTCTGAAAAAATTGTGGGGAAGAGAGGAAAACACTAGTTCAGCCAGTTTAACCTAAAAGGGTGGAAAACATTGTGGGGAAAAAGAGAAAAAGCTGGTTACCAGCATTTTCTCCTTTTAACCATGTTTTCAAGAGCCTTGTTTCTCAGAGTTGTTGAAAATCGTGATTATTTGGTAAAGGATTAAATGATAAGACAAAATAACCATTACTTTATAAGGACATGTACAATGTTTAGGATATCAAAGAGCCAAAGCTGCAAACCAACTTTCCAAATGTGCAACGTAAAGCTGAAAGATAAATATTTACACTTCTATTTTCAACACACAACACAAGAAATGATAGCAATGTCTTGCAGAAAAGACCACATTCTTCGGTAGGAAATTGCAATGGCCCTATTGAATGGCCAAAATTTTAATAATTACAATCAAAGTGTACAACGAAAAGGTCTGTTTACCTAGATCTGAGTCTAATCCACTGTTAAATGGGGTTTACTGAGGAGGGAGGGTGATTAAGTTTGAAACTCACCAAAAGATATTGCAAGAGTCCTGCTGGCTGTGGCACTTTCAAGTACAAGCCTCCTGTAATATCTGCTGCCTAGTAAGAAATACATTTAGCTTTCAATACAAGTAGAAATATTTCAGCTAATCAACAGATAATAGCATTCAAACCTTCAAGCACCAAATAAATGAAATGGATGATGACAGCCCTTTACCAAACAAGCCCTGGATTTAACTCTTTACCACAGGACAAAATCTTAGACTGGTTCAAACTGAAAGCATTTGCAGACAACATTATACATGTGGCAGAAATAATGGAATTTGTCTGTGGAAGGTTAGAAAACATTGTGGGAAAAGGAGAAAATGCTGGTTACCAGCATTTTCTCCTTTTCCAACAATGTTTTCAAAAGCTTTCTTTCTCAGGGTCATTACAACTCGGGATTGTGTGGTAAAGAGTTAAAGACCATGAGGAAGTAGGCTTTCAAAAACATTGTGGGAAACTCCTTTCCTCACCATGTTTTCTACTTTTTCAAAGACAAAGCCCAGGGTTTGAGTTTTGCTTAAATTAATCTTTGCAGATGCTTTCAAATTGGAGAAGTCGGCAATTGTGTCATCTGAAAAAGGATTAACCCTTTACCACACAATCTCAAGTTTTAACAATCCTGGGGATGAAGGCTTATGTAAATGTGGAGAAAAGAGGCAATGCTGGTAACCAGCATTTTCTCCTTCCCCCCACAGTCTTTTAAAACCTTTCAGAGACTCATTTCATCATTTGAGCCACATTTAAATTGTTGTCTGCAAATTCTTTTGATTTGGAAGTCTGGAATTTTGTTGTGTGGTAAAGAGTTTAACTCTTTACCACACAACAAAATTCCAGACTGGTCCAAATTGAAAGCAATTGCAGACGACTAATTGAATGTGACTCAAAAATTGAAATTTGTTTTGGGAAAGGTAGAAACCATTGTGGGAAAAGGAGAAAAAGCTGGTTACCAGCATTTTCTCCATTTCCCACAATGTTTTCAAAATGCTTCTTTTTCAAGGTCATTAAAATTCGGGGGCCGTATTTGCAACAATGTCTCACACATTCTGTATTATCTGATCTTGGTCTATACAGTCTGCAAAAACAACTTACTGTTGACAAGCCTTCAACTACCAAGTCAATCAAACACAGGACTGTTAGGTAGATGGTTAATGCATATTGTCTAGAACAGCAGACAATGATTTTGGTTTTGTATGGATATCACAAGATGCAGGTAATGTTCATCCCCTTATCTCACAAGTCAAATCAAGATTAAAAGATATTTTTCAGCAAGACTAGCAAGGTCAACCAAGCACTTCATCTACAGGACATAATTATTTCTAATATAAATCTCTTCTGAATGTTGAATATTATCTATCATATAACTTTCTGTTTTATCTTAGAAAAGCTTTCACAAAATTCCGGTGTTCAAACCATCTATTAAATAGTGACTTCAGTCAATACAACAATACTGTAAAAGAAGAATGTATAGGTATTTTCTGTTATGAACAATCATCCAGGGAAGTAACACATGATTAGTACCATGTATTCTCTGAATGTAAACAATTTGATCATTACAAGAATATTTATAATGGAAGATACAATTCTGAAAACAATGAATCCTTCTATAGAATTATTTCAGAGAAAAATGAGGTCATATCGTTACATATCTGTTAATTTGTGCAGAAAATTCTACAAATCCAGGACTTATTCCATTTGTATCACTGATTTATTATGCATTTATTCCATTTTTCTCTTTCACATAGTCACAAAATATTTAATATGTACTCAATATACAGCCTAAGTATATGTCACATATCTAAATTAATTTTCTAATGTCATATATTTTTGAATACATTGAGAATCATTTTGGTGGGTGCTGATCATGATCAATATATACATGTGGTACATTTTGATCTTCAAACAGTACTGACCAAACAATACTGACCACTCCTTTTAGATGATCCTGGTAACGATCTGCTTGCATTCTATTCAAGTATCAATTTAATTTGAACATTCTAATATATATATAAATTAATTTCTATTTATAAAACCAGGTAGCCATAACAATATATTCTACTTGGTATTTTGTAAACTGGGCCACTGGCCTATGGTAGGGGCTCAAAAAATTGTACTTGTATGACAGTGGATTACCAGAGAGATTGTATATATGTAATGATAATATAATTTACCTGTTGAAGTAATCCAGAATCATTATCAAGGACACAGGCATCTATCACAACATTCTGGAAATACAACAAAAAGTTGATAACAGTGTAGACAATGTGGACAGTGTAGATTAAAGATCAAACTTTAATCTTTGTTCAGCCTGGATTTTGATCTACACTGGCTGCAAAGGCACTTACAGCTGTGAAAGGCCCTTTGATAGGTTAACTCTTTACCACACAACAAAATTTTGAACTTGTCTAAATTCAAACCATATGCAGACAACAAATCAAGGGTGGCTCAAATGATGAAACTTGCCTTTAATTGAGTAGAAAACATTGCGGGAAAAGGAGAAGATGCTGGTAGTCAGCATTTTCTGCTTTTCCCACAATGTTTTCAAAAGCCTTCTCCACCAGTTTTAAAAACTCTGGATTGTGTAGTAGAGGGTTAAGAGTCAATCATGAAATGAAAACATCTGAAATGGTTTTGAGCTAAACGATGGCATCTAGCTTCTTCATTCAAAGTCAGATGCTACGTTTTTATTTTGGTATGTATTACACTGTTTAAAAGGTATTTCTTGCATGATTGCCAAGCACATCTTTGACAAGACTAATTCTTCCCTTAGACTGTTTTTCTCTTCTTTTAAAATAAAAGCTTTCAAATCAAGCTGTATTTAGACTGCCAAATGAATGAAATACAAAAAATAGGTTCATTCAAAAGACATAGGTATTGCCATATCATAACTGTATTGTTTAGAATACTTCAAAAATATAACACAGATTAGATCGAAATATCAGACAGAAAGTTCAGAGTAGTCTGATATACGCTTTCCTTAACTCATATATAAACATAACGACACATGCTCTGGCAAACAGGGGCTTAATCCATCTCTGTGATGCAACATACCAAGCAAGTCATTGCAGAATTAGGGATCCATACATCCATTTTGTCTAACAAACAACTGAATCTGGCGGTAAAATTGATCATTAGACATGCAGAAAATTGACTTGTAGCATGGTCTGCACAAACTGACCTGGGTCGATACTTTTTGCAAATGCATCAGACTCCTTTTTCACAGAGCATGGCTCACATAAACTGGAGCTCTTCGGATGACTAAAGATACAATCCACTGTAACTCGGAAAGAATTTCAACTGACAACCTTGATTGAACAAGTTGACATCTGCATAAATCCTTGCTTTTGCCCCTGGCACTGAAAGGATTAACCCTTTACCAAATGACAAAATTTTAGACTGGTCCAAATTGAAAGCACTTGCAGGCGACAAATTAAAAGTGTACCAAATGATGAAATTTGTCATTGAAAGGTTAGAAAACATTGTGGGAAAAGGAGAAAATGCTGGTTACCAGCATTTTCTCCTTTTCCCACAATGTTTTCAAGAGGCCTTTTTCTCAGGGTCGTTAAAAGTTGGGATTGTGTGGTAAAGGGTTACATGAAACTAGACTTGTGTTTGGCACTCTAAGGGATAAGAAGCTCACACAGCGATATACAGATGACAAAATTTTAGACTCATTCTTACAGAAAGCATATGCATACAACAAATTAGATCTGGTTCAAACTATGTGAATTCTCTGTGAAAGGTAGAAAAGCATTGTGGGAAAAAGAGAAAATGCTGTTTACCAGTATTTTCTCCTTATCTCACAATGTTATTTGAGAGCCTATCCTCAGGGTCATTTAAATATGGGATTTACTGGTAAAGGTTTGAAATAGAACTAGACTGACTTACAAGTTTTTGTGCTGTAAACACTGTATTCATGAAGTTCATATACTGTGCTGGATTGTCTTCTGATCCTTTTATTACCTGAATTATACATCAAATGTAACAGTGTTCGTGGATGGGTAGACAGGTAGTTGGACAGGCGGATGGGTGGGTGGATGGATGGAGGAAGGGAGGTATTGCGGGATGAAAGGATTAACAGATGGATAATTGGATGGATGGACAGACAGGTGGATGGACTGACAGACAGTTGGTTTGGCAGGTGGTTTGATCAATGGCTAGCATGTGGTGAAATAAGAATTAAGACTAGTCAAAAGTACCCTGGATATCTAGAGGGTTTATAAGCAGAGGAGTTTCACTAGTAGTAAAGTCTTAACTAAATGCCAAAATTTTTATTTGTCTATATTGAAATCATTTGCTATGGGGAATTGTGGGATGAGGAGAAGATGCTAGAGCCATGCATTTCCTCCTTTACCGACAATGTTTTCAAAAGTCCTCTTCCACAGGGTCATAAAAAATATACATGGGATCATCTAATAGAATTAAGACACAGACACTAAAAAATCTTAAATCATTCAGCTGAAGAGAACCATGGTTACTTATATTTAAAATTCCTTGAAAGAGGCAGTATTTCATGAAATAAATATGTTATCACAGTGTATATAAACTTACTAAAATTCTTGAGGACAAGTTTATTCCAACACCAAGCTCTTTTTCTATTCTGTGAATATCTGGGAGAGGTTAAGGACAAACACAACACTACTCATACACACACACACAAAAGTACAACATCAAAATTGTATTTTACTTCTTTTGACTCTTGAACAGACAACAAAATTTTAGACACGTCCAAATTAAAAGCAATTTCAAATGACAGATATTGCTCAAATGATGGGGATTGTATTTGAAAGGGTAGAAACCATGTGGGAGAAGGAGAAATGCCGGTTACCAGCATTTCTCCTTTTCCCACAATGTTTTCAAGAGCCCTCTTTTTCAGGATCATGAAAACATGGGATTATTTGGTAAAGGATTAACCCTTTACCAGACGACAAAATTTTAGCCTTGTCCAAATTGAAAGCATTTGCAGGCGACAATTTCAACGTGGCTCAAATGGTGCAATTTTTCTTTGATAGGATAGAAAACATTGTGGGAAAAGGAGAAAATGCTGGTTACCAGCATTTTCTCCTTTTCCCACAATGTTTTCAAAAGGCTTCCCTCCCAGGGGCGTTAAAGGCATCATTGTGCGGTAAAGGGTTAATCTGTCAATTTAATTTACACCTTAACTTTAAACTATACAAGCTAATATTTTATCACATAACCTCCCTTTTCAGTGTAATATACCCATCACAAATTTTCTTGTCTTATACATGTTTGATGTCAGAATTGCTTGAGGTCATTTTGTGACATCATTTTGTATGTATTTCAAAGAAGTGAATATTTTTTTTTCAACCAAAATTACCTCATGTGCATTGATGGTATTGCATTTTCTAATTTATAATTTGTGAAATATCGTTATGTGGTAAAAAGAATCTGAATCTTGACTTTTAAGGTAACATTTTATTAAACATGTTTAAAAATGTTATAAAGTTCACCAGAGTCTCACTAAATAACATTTTTCTAGACTAATTAAATAACATTTTATCTCAAATGCCAATTTATGTCAGATTCTATATAGGTCCATCTAAAACTTGCACACATGAAATAAAGGACAAACATTCAGTGGGACTTGGCTTTCTTACTGTAATGGAAATCACCCTGGAAAATGAGCAATTGCTTGTACTGAGCAACTGCTCCTTTGGCCATTAAGCAGCAGGCTCTACCAAAAGAGAGGTAACCATTGAAGAGAAAATAATCTGAATCAAGGATACAGCAGAGTGAAATAGCCATGGCACCTGCTATAAGGGAATCTGTCTCCATTTCAATATTTGGACCTAAAATAAATAAACAATAGGATTGAGACAAATTAGAGCTGGACCTCCTTTGTAATGCAAGCAAAGAAAGAATTCAAGATTCAACAAGAGCAACTGAATTTGGAATAACATTTCTCTTTTAGTTTGTTCAATACTAAAGTAGGGCTTTAGACCTTCAATTTTAGTACTAAATTATAGCTTTACGTGTATAGCACAGGTTTAGACATTCCCTTCTACAGTACCACTTCAGAGATTCCATACATTACAGCTTTAACTCTTTACCAAGGTACTAAATTTTGGAATTTACCAAAATGACAGTATTTGCAGATTACAAATTAAATGTAGCTAAAACGATGATTTCTATCTTTGATAGGGTAGAAAAATTGTGAAAAAAGGAGAAAATGCTGGTTACCAGCATTTTATCCTTTTCCCACAGTGTTTTCAAATGCCTTATTTGTCAGGGTCGCTAAAACTCAGGACAGTATCGTAAAGGGTTAATTATTAGTTTTTTAGTCTCCTATGGACAACCTTTGGCCTTTACCTGCATTACTTGTGGGGCTCTGAGTAACAGACCTAATACCATATGTGATACCATTCTGAGGCATATCACTTAAAAATGACCAATCCACAATAAACAAACTTTATAACTTCTCAAAGCACCTTTCACAACTTAAGTGGCCTTTGCAACCACTGTAGATCAAGATCAGACTGAACCAAAAAATGCAGTTTGATCTTTGATCTAGACTGTCTGCTGGAAATTCTGGACAAGATCAGCCTTGAAATTGCAATTATCTGGATCTTATTTCTAGACTGAAACTGTTTGTTGTGTTTTACTTGGCACACCACAGGTCAATATTTTACAAAAAGAAAAAACCTTCTGACAAATGCACCATTTTATTCACTAAGTTTTCAAATGTTTCCTATTGCCATGTCACAAGCAGCCATATTATGTATGATAAAGAGTTTAGCAAAGAACTGAGTAAATAATTGAGAAAATAAACAAATACCACTCAAAATCAATTCTTTGACTTCCTCCTTTATTTGAGAATTCATGCGATCAAATAACTCATATTTCCCGTCATGAGCATCTCCTGTGGAACTTCCTTCTGTGTCCTGATTACTATCTTGTCTTTTGGGGTACAGAAAATGACTGAAAGCATAATTGTCACATATCAGTTTACTGTAAAAAAAAAAAAAAGGTGACTACTAGCCTAACGCTAAGGAATCTGCTCAGTTCTTATAAAATTATTTTTGTGCTCAACTAAGTTTGTGCATGAAATTTCAAAGCTATATAAATGAGTCATGCTCTAGTAAATGGGGGCTTAATGCATCTCTGTGATGCATCATACCAAGCAAGTCATCACATAATTATGAATCCATAAAAACCATTTTGTCTAACAACCGACTGTATCATAAGGTAGACTGATCCTTTGACATACATAAAATTGACCAATAGTGAAAAGTTTTGGCCCAGGTCAGCCTGCGCAGACTGCACAGGCTGACCTGGGTCGATATTTTTGCAGGTCCATTAAGCCCCCTTTTCACAGAGCAATTCCATCCCTCTTCTCCATAGATCCATGCCTATTTTTTTTTCAAAATTTTCTCGCTCTCTGAGGCATTACTAAAATTTGAAGTTGAGCAAGAACTCAGCTGAGCATGACCTCAATTTTTATAAGCACAAACCCTGTCCTTCTTGAAACTCTTTTTTAAAATAACACCTTTCTTTTGTGTCAAATTCAAAGACTTAGCTACAGTGACACGGGGGAAATATTGGTTGAAAACACCTTTTCTAAATGTAGTATGGTAACAGAAACAATTCAAATGACAAACCACAGCTCCTTTTGCCACTATTTCCTGAAAATCTGCAAATTGCAGGCTTGGGAAAGTCATATTTAAGCCATGATTTGTGAAAAGGGGGCTTAATGCATTTGAAAACAAGAGGGCCATGATGGCCCTGTATTGCTCCACTGGCTTATAAATATAAACCATAAATAATAAACATTTCAATGCTGAGCCAAATGGTTTCAAAATGAAGACTTACAAAGTTTTCTCTGTAAAAGCCCATATGAAAGTTGAGACCTGCAGGGCAAAGCCATTTTTGATCCCAGAGCTATTTAATTACTTGAACCCTGGTAGAGGTCCACAAGATAAAGCCATAAAAATAAGGTGATTTTCAAGTTTTGTCCATATGAAGCCTCTGTAAAACATAAGACCCCTGATGCAAGGCTAATTTAAAAAAAAAATCAAAACAGGAAGATTTCTTAAGTTGTCACTATGTAAGCCCATGTAAAACTTGTGACCCCTGCGGTGGGGCCAATTTTGACCCCAGGGCTAAAATTTTGGCCCACTTGGTAGAGGCCCACTAGATATAGCTACATGCAAAATTTGGTAGCTCTAGGCCTTATGGCTAGGTACAGGAAGATTTTTAAAGTTTTCTCTATATAAGCCTATGTAAAACTTGTGACCCCTGGGGCAGAGCCAATTTTGACCCCAGGGCTATAATTTGAAGAAACTTGATAGAGGTCTACTACATAAAGCTACATGCAAAATTTGGTAGCCCTATGCCTTATGGTTTCCGACAAGATTTTTAAAGATTTCTCTATATAAGCCTATGTAAAACTTGTGACCCCTGGGGCAGAGCCAATTTTGACCCCAGGGCTATAATTTGAAGAAACTTGATAGAGGTCTACTACATAAAGCTACATGCCAAATTTGGTAGCCCTATGCCTTATGGTTTCCGACAAGAAGATTTTTAAAGATTTCCCATATTTTTCAGTTTTGTTGCCATGGCAACCAGAGTTTTTGAAGGAATCAAATTCTTTCAAGAAATTCTGAAGAGGACCATGGCAGGATCATTTCTGTGAAGTTTCATGAAAATTGGATGGGTAGTTTCAGAGAAGAAGATGTTTAAAATAAAAGTTAACGGACGGACGGACGGACGAACGGATGGATGCACGACGGACACCGGGCCATGACATTAGCCCGCTGGCCTTCGGCCAGTGGAGCTAAAAAGTATCAACCCATGTCAGCTGATATGAGACAAAACTTGTTGCTGTGTGGAACTTTTCATCATGGCCAAGAACCATTCTTCCTCCAGATCCACTCAACTGTTAGACAAAATGGATTTTATGGATCCATAATTAAGTGATGACTTGCTTGGTGCATGCCAGAGCATGGCTCATTTGATTTATACTTTTAACTCTGGAATCTGCAAGAAAGCAAGTTGTAGTAGATAACTCTGAAAATGCATGTGTGCATACACTTGCAAAATATAAAATATCAACATGACTTTATGAACACATGTGAAAGCCTTCAGGCAAAGGTAGAATGCTTCTTTATCCACATGTTTTCAAAAATCATGAGCTCTGCTGCAACATGAACAAATTAAAAGTTGTCTGCATGTAAAATTGGTTAATCCCTTACAAAACAATCCTGTGGTTTTGCAACCTTATAACCAAAGAGAGTTTTGAAAAAAATATGGAAATGAGAAATGCTGGTAAGCAGCATTTTCTCCTTTTCGAGCAATTGTTTTCTACCCTCTTAACCCTTTACCAAACAATCCTCGGTTTTTGCAACCTTGAGAAAGAAGGCTTTGGAAAAACATTGTTGATAAAGGAGAAAATGCTGCTAACCAGTATTTTCTCCTTTTCCCACAATGTTTTCTACCGTTATCAGAGAGTTTAAGCTCATTTGTACCAATTCTCAACTGGTCGTCTGCAGATGTTATGAATTTGAAAGAGCCTAAAATTTGTTCTTTAGAAAAGGGTTAAAGACAAAGACTTTCTCATTTGAGCTACATTTAATTTGTTGTCTGCAAAATGTTTTTAATTTGGACAAGTCTAAAACCTTGTCTTTTGGTACAGAGTTAAGATATGATGACAATAATATAACAATAATTACCTTGCATTGGAATGACAAGCTATGATAGCAATCCTATTTCTGTGGTTCATCATCAAATGTGAGTTAGCAAACACCATCACTGCATCCACACATCTTGACAAGGACAGCTGAGATGATTCAAAGAAAAATGATAGGCTAAAGCTTGATCTATTTATAGGCAGATTTGTCGCAAGCTGAATACTGCCAACCCAAAACTGGTTACCTTGTCACTGGCTAAGAGAGCCTTACCTACTGTTATGGTAGACCAACAATAATGAAAACTGAAGGTGAGCAAGTTCCTATGGTAGGGAGGCTTCCATTTAAGTTTCAGTAAATTGGTTAAAATCTACAGGAAGAGCCACAAACTTGTGACTATTGATGGACTTGTACAACCCTCCCTCCCAATTTTTTTTACATTTATTAAAAGTTACTCTTCCTGACAAAAATTTCAGTAAGCCAAACCATTTCTTTTTCAGTTTCCTGCATGAAAGTCTACAACATATCAAAATGTAATTTATTTAATTGGTTACAAATGGTTTCAGGGTACATGTACCGGTATATGCACAGAATGCTAAAGGCCGTAGTTTAACTGTTCAAACTTCGAGTCTTTTGCGCTTACTGTAATAATATTTAATGCTTTAAGTGGCATCCAACCAGATTTTGTTTTGCAAGTTTTTAAGAAAGTCTTATTAACCCTTTCCCAAACAAGCCCTGGTTTTCACGTGTCTGCAGTACAAGTCTTTTGAAAACACTGTGGGAAAAGGAGAAATTGCTCATAACGAGCAATTTCTCCTTTTCCCACAGTGTTTTCTACCCTTTTTGAGAACTTTCTGCCATTTTCATCAAATTTAAAATTGTCATCTGCAAACTCTTTCAATTTGGACCAGTCCAAAATTTGTCATTTGGGAAAGGGTTAAAGACTGGTACTTCCATTCTTGTACATAGATGGCATAAAACTAAAATACAGACATGTAGAAAACATAAGGAATTACCCAGTTTTTGGTATTTTTTCACAACAATTTTATCTAGTAAAGTCTTAACTTAAATATATGAGCCATGCTCTGTGAAAAGGGGGCCTAATGCATCTGTGTATTCAGCACAGGCTGACCTGGGCCAATGCTTTCTGCTATTGGTGCCAAGGTGTCAAAGGATCAGTCAGTTGTCAGACAAAATGGACTTTATGGATCCATGATCATGTGATGATTTGCTAGGTGTCATGCATAACAGAGATACATTAATCCCCCTTTTGCCACAGCATGGCTCATATACAAGTTAAACTATCTGTTACTGGGAGGAGTGAAAGTACAAAAAATAACTAAACATGTATATGTACTGGCATTAAGACCATGTTCATAATTACATGTATTTACCTGCTGTTCTGTACTATCAAAGTTTCTACCCCACCATACTGGATTGGTGTCCAAAACTATTACCAATAAACTACTGTGGTTACTGCTCTCTGTTAAAATATTAGGAAAGTAGTTTAAACAAATGTACCAACAGTCTTTCAAAGAAATTGCTTGACTCTTAGAAACATGGAAAAATATACATATACTGGCTATGAAATGAATCACCGACAGTCACTCACTCAATGATAGTATTGCACATAGAACATTAGAAGAGATTCTGGTATGATCAACTTTCATTCCAGAAGCATTCTTTGAATGGCTGATATGAAGGTGAGCACAGAAACAATCACAAACATAACATCGGAGCGAACCTTCAGACTGAAGTTATACCCTACCCAAACATACACAAATCCCAATTATGGTGGTCTTACCTATTTTCTTGGGACTAAATTGACAGTTTTAGCTTACACATATCTAAATGAAGAACTGATTACAAAAAACACTTTAAAAAACAAAAAAAATCAAATGTAAATGCATATAAAAAAATAAATTCCGCCTGAATCATGGATATTCAGTGGCAAGAACATATTTCACCCTTCAACCTTTTGCCGGAAGCTGAATTGGTGCATGGGAATACATGCCCTCATTTCTTGGCTTTCAATATCTATAGAACAGCTCATAAATAAAAAACTAAAATTCATTATGTATACCAAAACTCACTAAAAGCCTTAACTAGCTATCACAAGGAGGAACTGTTTTGAACAGTGAAAATGAGCAGCTCTGAGTCAATTATCCTAAGTTTTTGAAGCGCAATGAAAAGGATGGATTAGTGTCATGGTGGCCATTTGCCCTCTCGTGACGGCAGCATAAGAATACTAAAATGACAAAAATTAAGGCATTCTGGTCCCTTCTATCAATTTATATGCACCTATGAGGACAGATTAGGAATTGTTTCAAACACTTTTTTATTGTAAAACATCTGAAAACTATTGAATATCTTAATAAAAGGGCTGGAAACATTTTCTCTCTGTAGCAGCCAATGTTCTGGAAAAATTATTCATTCATAAGCGACCGAACAAAATAGGTCATGAAATTCACTGATCTAATTATTGACCGGACTCTTGTCACATTATTCCAGTATGGTCACATGACTTCTTGGCATCAAGACTATGTCACATGTCGGGAATTTTTCAGGATTAAAATAAAGTATCAGACAGAGAATTTAAATTAGGCACGTATTGGGTTGAAAAAAGTGATAAGAAATTTGTCACTAAAACCGATCTTTCCTTTAGTAACATGCGTACTTGTTTTTGTTGCGTTTCATAAATAAGCAGCAGTGACACTGTTGTTTACGTTCAAATTTGCGGTTCACTCAAAACAGTGACGTCATTCACTTCATAGTTCGCAAGTAGATGTGGATTTCATTTCGGGTTCTAAAACAGGTACCCCACGAAAATAGGTACGTCGACCATAATCATTGAGCTGCATTCAATTCCTCGTCGGCACATAATGTGAATGTTCTTTCAATTTGGACCTATCTAGACTTTTGTCGTTTGGTAAAAAGTTTCAGCTTTATTTCCCCTGGAATCACGGGCAGGATCGGCTGTTAAGCACTTCTATCAAATTAAACTAACAAGTGTCCGGCAACTCTTTCACTCCGCGCACTACCACAGAAAAGCGGATATTCTTTAAAAGTTAGCCACATTAGCATCATATCTTAAAACGGAAAAATCTAAGCTGTAAATAATTTGCTTACCTTCCATTTTTTACATTCTCAAGCATCTAGTGTTTGGAGGATGTCTTTCATTTTCGCCAATATGGCAATCATGTTAGCGCTATATCAGCTCAGGGTCTAATCTTCACAGTCTAATTTTACTTCGACACCGTGCAGGCCTTTTCGATCTACAAGGTAGGTATATCCGGAATCATAAAGACTGTTCGCGAGACTAACCATTACGGCACAACAGCACAATCCCGAGTTTGAACGACCCCTAGAAAGAAAGCTGCAGAAAACGTTGTGAGAAAAGGAGAAACAGCTGGTAACCGGCTTTTTCTCCTTATCTCACAATGTTTTATACACTTTCAAAGACCTAAGTAAGCCATTTGAGCCATATTTAATTTGTTGTCTGGAAATGCTTTGGATTTGGACAAGTCCAAAATTTTGTCGTTTTATAAAGGTTTGATGCGCAAAAAAAATTTAACAAGACATGGACTTTTGGAATAGCTGTTGAGATCTAGATCTAGTCTTCAAAAGTGTCAAACAGTCGAATCCCGAGAAGGCAAAAACTATCCTGCTAGATTCAGCTCAAGATCTATACTGGGTCTACTTCTTGCCGACTATACTTTTTTGACAGAGTAGATTTAGTAGAATTAGCAAAAATTCTTCGGTTGTCATATCATGAGCTGCCATGATTTACATTCCTTCTTGTAAAATGTTGTTTCTTCATATGTCATTATTCTGCCTCCAGTGTCGGCCATTTGAACGTGACGTGGATCACACTGATATTCCCTTTTCTAGAAATGAGCACAACAAACTGCAGCCACAATATAACTACATGTATTATGAAACTTTGGGTGTTCAAGAAGTAAGACTCAACATTCCTTTCAGGCTTGTAGCCAGACGGGCACCCGGAAGCCCGGGCTTCAACATAAGCATAATCAAAGCATCAAACAAGAGACCAAATTATCTCAATATCAAAATTGCTTTTGCCAGAAAATGAAAACTAAATCGCGGACAATGTAGATTAAAGATCAGATTCCACATTCTGCGCAGTCTGATCTTGATCAGGGATAGTATATTACATACGATCCCTGTCTTGATGTACATTGTCCGCATAATCATGCGGCAGTCTTATCTTGATTTCTATTGTCTTAAAATGACAAAGTTTTGCCTGGCTCTTTAAAATGCTAGATATCTATTTTGCTATAGGAAAAACGGCGGAAAAAAAAAGAGAGAGAACAGATTTAGAATAAACTGGGATTCATCTTTACTACATTTCTGACTATGCACCTGCCTGTATGGCTGTACTCTGGGTTAAAATGGCCGCCTGTTATCGATCTTCGTATCGATACAATAACATTTCATTTGAAAATATCCGTGGAGTAGTTGATTTTTATGCAACCGATCAGCTACTGGCTCTACGAAAATTATGTTTTAAATTGTATCTGTGGGACCCTAAAATTGGCCCTGCGTCAGGGATTATACGTTTTACGTCATAGGTAGAAAAATGTGAAGATCTTGTCTGGAACTTCAAGAGCTATCTAGAATATGGATAGATTTGTATTTTGTATGAAGCTTCGCCTGGTAGTTCTTTGTTACAAGCTGTTAACCCTTAGGCTGCTAAGCACGACTCAAGAACCTTTTGTAGGCAGTGTAGATCAAGATCAGACTGCACAGAACGTGCAGTCTGATCTTGGATTTACAATGTCCCATACGGAAATATTTTTCCACAAACATGAGATATCTTTGAAATCGTAAAATTTGGTTTTACTGTCGGCTAAAAAGTTTCATTTCACTTATTTAGCAGGATAAGGGTTAAAACTGCTAAATAAACGAAACGAAAAATTCCACTCAATAGTAAAAAAAAAAAATAAATATTGCGATTTCAAAGTTGATTTCACCGAAAAGAAAATACGGTATCTGACAGTGTAGATAAAAGATCAGACCGCACGTTTTGTGCAGTCTGATCTTGGATCTACATCGTTCACAAAGGCGTCCCCAGTCGCGCTTAGCAGCTTCAGGGTTAAAAGTGTGTCGTTGGGCCTACAACTAACTAGCTCTGGGGTTATTAGGACACGTTTACATATCAAATATAGAGTTTTATAACTTCTCCCTTGCCTAAATGTTTTCAAACTCGAAATCATTATGAAGGGCAAAAAATTGTTCTCTGTATGAGATAATGAGTCGACAAAAAATGAGGTTAGTCGAAAAAGAGATAAATGGGGAAAAACTGCTTAGCAGATGTGTTAAATGCAAATGAGCCTCGCTCTGGGAAAAGGAGGTCTAATGCATCTCCTTGATGTACATGTATTAACTCTTTACCAGACAACAAAATTTTTTACCTTTCCAAATTGGAAGCATTTGCAGACGTCAAAGTAAATGTGACTCAAAAATTGAAATTTGTTTCAGGATTAGTGGAAAACATTGTTGGAAATGCTGGTTACCAGCATTTTCTCCTTTTCCCACAGTGTTTTCAAAAGCTTCTTTCTTAGGGTCCTATAAACTCGGGATTGTGTGGTAAAGAGTTAAACCAAGGCAGTCATCACATATTTATGGATTCAGAAAATCCATTTAGTCCAGCAAACGACTGAATCATGCAGAAGAATGGTCCTTGGACAAATATTTTCGACCCATCCTGAACCAGGATTTTTTTCTTTTAACCATGCAAATCCCATGCCTTCACCATTACATTGTATCAAAAGAAGAAAGCGCTAATCGCGAGTAATTTGTCCTCTTGCTTCGATGGTTTTCCCTACATTTGTGTTTTAACCCTGAAACCTCTAAAAAAAAATGAAACGAAAATTTTCACTCAATAATAAAAACCCAAATACTGCGGTTTCAAAAATGATTTCACCGAAAAGAAAATACAGTATCGTACAGTGTATATCAAAGACCAGACTGCACGTTTTGTGCAATCTGATCTTGATCGACAATGTCTGTAAAAGCGCCCTGGGTCGGGCTTAGCAGCCTAAAAGTTAAATCTTGAGTAACGTGGACTATCTATATTTTACAAAAATGGTTTGATCCCTTTACCAAACAACAAAACATTTGCATACGAGATTTAAACATGGTTAAAATAGTTGAAATTGTCTTTGAAATGGTAGAAAACATTGTAGAAAAGAGAGAAAATGCTGGTTTTCTTAATTTTATCATTTTCATACAATATTTTCAAAAGCTTTCTTCTTCAGGGTGGTTAAAACTCGGGACTGTTTGGTAACCAGTTGAAAGTCGTCGGCTGCAGTTTCTTTCCGGTAGTTAATGATATTGATGACCACCACATGGTGGTGTCCGTGGTCGTGAGGTAGAGTATTAGCCTCGTAGCAAAAAGGTCCTGAGTTCGATTCCCGGGAGCGGCTGTTAACTTAAGGACTATTCATTTGCCAAATCATTCGGCGCGAGTACTGGTGTAGTTGCAAGGAAGCGGAATCGAGACAGATTAGTGTAAGTTGCAAGATCTTGTTTCTCAATCGATGTAAAATAAATATGTTTAAACTAATATGGTTGACCTTTTCAAAGCTATCCGAGCGAAAACAGGGGCTTTTGTGGAGGGCATAGATCATTACCGGGCTGCACAGAACGTGCAATCTGGTCTTGGATCTATACCCACCGTTAGTTTCGTCAGTTTAAGATTAAAAAAAAAAAAAAAAAAAAAAAAAAAATCAGCCATGCTCTGTTAAAAAGGGGGCTTATTGCAAAACTTTTCGCTATTCGTCGATTTTCTGTATGTCCAAGGACCAGTCTACCCCATGGTTAAGTCGATTGTTAAAAAAATAGCTATCATAGACCTATAATTATGTGATGGCTTGATTGATACACTGCATCACGGACATGTATCAAGCTCCCTTTTGCCAGAGGATTGTGTTATTAGCTGTCGAAAGAAGCTAATATACTTGCTCTGAAAGAGTGAAATCTTTAATCAGCTGGCCAGGGAATAAGTTACATTTTAACCTACTTAGCGCCTTTTAAAACCGAAATCAGGGGCTAATGCGGAAGGCGTAGATCAAGTTCAGACTGCACAGACAGTGCAGTATGATCTTAGATCTATACTGTCAGTTTGAAAACCTGTAAGATAAAAATCTTTCTGACTTTCAGCGGATTGTATTTTCAGTCTGCAAAAGAGGTCGAGTTAATGTATTTAGCGTTGAAAGGGCTGAAGAAGCAATTACGACAATTTGCCAGCAACCAAGCACCCGCACGAAGTTGTTAGTCTTTACTGAGATAAAAAGAGAAATGAATATACCGATAAAAAAAAAGAAAGAAAAAGTAACGGAATTCAATTATCACTTTGCAGAATTCTCTCTTTAATACACAAACACATATAATACACCATTCAAGACAAACAATTACACAAACTTCTATGGTAACCGCCAGTGAATCGATACCATCCTAAATCTACAATCTAAAGTTGCACTTAACAACTTCTCGTATATCATATATCTCTAATAATTCTTATCATGGATGGTACAATGTTGGATCGGCGTTTAAGTATCGTTTGCAGTATGATGTGGTTGTCTGTTAAACATGCAAGACAGGCATATAACAGCACTATGGAAAACCTTACATCTACCTTTTTAATCGCATATTTACTTTCTTGTTCTCATGTTGATGTTCTCTGTTGTACGATGAGAATGTAGGCCTGTTGCCATTGCTTGACAGTTCATTTCCGGGACAAAACAAAACCTTTCTTATTCGGAAGAGTCACGATTTTTCCTTGCATACTTATAAATGTTTTGTGCCTTTTTTGTATGCTTTGAAAAGAAAAAAGAGATGAAGACCTTATTTCACTAACCGCAAGTGCATGATGGAACAAAAAGAAATCGCGTGACCTCTCCGTGAACAGATAGGTCAGTTGCCCAGAAATGCTGAACTGTATCATTAGATTGAAATGCGATTATTTTACAGTGAGGAGTAGCATTTATTCAGCATAGCGTTCCATAGAAAAATGTAACAAACGTAGATAAATACACATATTCACATCCAAAAATACAATAATTTAAACACAAACTAAACGAAGAATCTCATTGGTCCTTTACGACGAGAGGTATGACGTCATGGAAATTGACATAATGGGAACGCATTTAATCGGATCCACCTGAAAAAGATGAGAAATGCAGGCTCAATCACTTTTAGAAATGGAAGACATTATGCTGATTGATCGGGACACAAAGATGTATAGACAACTAACAAATCATACATAAGTGGGCGGCCGCACTGATATTTTGCTCAACCCTTTACCACACAATGCCGACTTTTAACGACCCTGGGGTGCAAGGCTTTTGAAAATATTGTGGGAAAAGGACAAAATGCTGGTAACCAGCATTTTCTCCTTTTCCCACGATGTTTTCTACCCTATTAAGGACCGATTTCATCATTTGAGCCACATTGAAGTTGTCGTCTGAAAATACTTTCAATTTGGATCAGTCTAAATTTTGTCGTTTGGTAAAGAGTTAACAGAATTTATGGTGGAGATATAGAAATAGTAGAAAAAAAGCGGGCAGGCAGGCAGGCAGGCAGACAGACAGACAGTATTTAATTACCGTAACGACCGTTGGTCAAGTATCCGTTCCTGTAGGTGCCATAGTAACGTCCACCATAACCATTTCTGGGTTGATAGTAGATATAGTTACCCCCGTAATAATAGCCCCCCATTTTGTTTCCGTACATGTTTCTGATTCCACCTCTGTATCCGCCATAACCTTTACTTCTGTATCCCTGGTACATTCTGTTCATCATCCAGTTGGAGCCTGCGAAATAATAAATCAAAGTACTCAGTGGACAATAGGTCCACCCCAGGGACCATATTCGCCATCTCGACCTCTCAGTGCTTTTCTTGTTCCATATTGCTGATTATTTTTGATTGGCTGAGACGTTATGTCTCAGCCTATCCAATGCCTAGTCTCAGGTTTAAGAAAAAAAAAAAGAGTTGTTTAAAGAATAGTGGATAACTCTTACCATAGTCATGTTTTCATCACCTAGTGTACTGAATTTCTGTTTGTTTCTAGCGGGTCGAAAACAAAAATAAGTACATGTAATTACCAAATTAATTGAAGGCCGCTTGTTATCCACACTTTGTTTTGAATGTTGGAATGCACAACACAGCCAGAAAATCAACATTGATGAGCTGAGGTCGACATGCCGATGAGCTAAATCGACCGAGTAGCAAGCCAACTCTAAATAGAAAGTAAGTAAAAAGACTTTGGAAACATGCCGTTGACCTTAGAAGCACCTTCGAAGATACCTTTGATACATTTTGAGGGCTGTCATATCATAACACCTGAACAATCTCAGGTTGAAATCTGACAAAAAAGTAGTTCGCATTCTCTAATGTTTCTTTTGGCTTCTTTAGTCGTACAAGTACACATAGATCCGGTCATAACATCAGAGATATTCCGACTAAAACAGCGTAGAAGCTGCAATATCTTCGTCGACTATTCGCAGAATGAAAACGTCCTCTCTTTACCAGACGACAAAATTTTAGCCTTGTCCAAAATGAAAGCATTTGCAGACGACAAATTAAGTGTTATTCAAAACATAAAATCTGTCTTTCATAGGGTGGAAAAGTTGTGGGTAAAGGAGAAAATGCGGGCTGCAAGCATTTCTCAGTGTCGTTAAAAGTCGGCATTGTGCAGTAAAGGGTTTAATATAACAAACAATGGGTAAAAAGTACCACTTCCACCATATCCATAATTTCCATAGTCTCTGTATTTTCCGTAGTAACCGGTGTTGCCATAGTAACTGTTGTCGTAATTTCCGTATCCATAGTTACCCCAGTTATTACCATCGTTACCCCAGTTACCATAGCCATTGTAGTTGCCGTATTTGCTGTTGTATTTTCTAAAGTTGTATGCGTAGTTGTTGTAGCGGTTATACCCGTTTACCATTGGTCGACCATAAAACTTGTTTCTAGTCTGTCTTTCTTCTGTAATGTCATTTAACCCTTTAACAGACGACAAAAAAAATCAACTGTTTCATTATAAAAGCACATGCAGACCTTCAACAGACGACAAAAAATTTCACCCGTTTCATCATAAAAGCACATGCGGACGACGTATAAGAAGTGACTTAACCCTTAGGCTGCTGAGCGCGACTCAAGGATCTTTTGCAGACAGTATAGATCAAGATCAGACTGCACAGAAGGTGCAGTCTGATCTTGGATCTACACTGTCCGGTTAGGAGGTATTTCCCCCCAACAAATAACTCTGAAATAGCAAAATTTTGATTATTATTATTGAATGGAAAGTTTCGTTTAAAATATATTTAGCAGGTTAAGGTTCAATGACTGGGTTTGTCTTTGACAGGATACAAAACATTATGGGAAAAAGGGGAGAATTCTGATTACCATCAGTTTCTTCTTTTTCGCTTTTTTTTTTTTTTTTTTTTCAAATTTCCTTTTCTACATACAAAAGTATCTGAGCCATGCTCTGGTAAAAACGGTCTAAATGCATCTCCGTGATGCAAGATACCATGAAAGTCATCACATAATTGTGGATCCATAAAATCCTTTTTGTATAACAAACCACTGAATTTCGAGGTACATTACTCCTTTGACATGAAGAAAATTGGCCAACAGCAAAAAGTTTCGACCCAGGTCAGCATGCGCCAACTGCGCAGGCTGCCCGGAGTCGATACTTTTTGCAGATGCATTAAATCCCCTTTCCATAGTGCATGGCTCATCTTTTTATGCTCAAAGGTGTTAACCCTTCAGGGCTAAGCGCGACTCACTGACCTTTTGCGGGCAGCATAGATCAAGATCAGACTGCACAGAACGTGCAGTCTGATCTTGGATATACATTGTCCGATAGATAAGGATGTGTCTACATAAAAAACTTTGAAAACAAAAAATGTGGGTTTTTACTATCGACTAGAAAGTCTCATTTTAGTTATTTAGCCGGATAAGGGTTAATGGAGACGGGCAAAATAAAATATCAAATATCCGCGAACATTGAATTCATCCGCCGACGTCTTTCGGCATTTCTGATATGTAGTTTTTCTTGCTAAATAAGAACGACAATTAAAAAAAAAAAACTGCCATTACCTTTTTGCAACCGATCTGTTTTCAGTTCAGTCTATAGTCGGATTTGATCAAGTGAAATAACAGTAATCCGTTACTTCTGCATAATTATTACCAAAGAGGGCCCCCACTATTGCACTTTGCCTGACGTACTTTTGAAGTACGGCGGAGTACCAGACTATGATTACTATTATTGGAAATTGTCGAGAAAAGTTTGCGCAAAGTCATATAATCTGGACACTTCCTTTATTTTTCTCTTTCAAATATACTAGATATCAATTAGAAATGTTGCACCAAAGATTAATTCTGGCTGTTTACCTTTTTCCCGGACATTGCAATCGAAACCAGACTTTAACAAAATCTTCAAACATACTGTATTTTTAAAAAATAAGACCACGACGTCTGGATTCTGATAATATTAGGCATGTACATGTATTTTACCTATCAATCAGCATTTTTCCCACTATGTTTTTATAAGCCGTTTTCACCAGAGTCGTTAAAACTCGGGATTATTTGGTAAAGGTTAACCCTAAGGCTGCTAAGCGTGACTTAGTGACCTTTTACAGACAATGTAGATTAAGATCAAACTGCACAGAACGTGCAGTCTGATCTTGATCTACACTGTCCGATTAGGTGATATCTTTCTCAAAGAAATAAGTTTGAAATTCCATTATTCTGGTTTTTGACTATCGGCTTGAAAGTTTCATTTAACCCTTTACCACACAATCCCGACCTTTAACGACCCTGTGAAAGAAGCCTTTTGAAAACATAGTGAGAAAAAGAGAAAATGCTGGTAACCAGCATTTTTACTCCTTTTCCCACAATGTTTTCTACTCTTTCCAAAGCAAATTTAATTTTTCAGTCACATGTATTTTGTCTTCTGTAAATGGTTTGAATTTGGACCAGTCTACATTTTCATTGTGTGGTAAAGAATTAAGTTATTTAGCAGGATAAGAGTTAAAAACATCTCTTGTCCGACATATGTTCTTCCCAAGTCCTAGCCGTTTATGTAAAGGTTTCAAGCAGTTAAGCAATCGGTAACCCTAATGAGACTCGAGCCTTTAACCTTCCACCTCTTCAGAGAAATGGAATTATGACCATTGCCCGTTATAAATGTTATCTTTTATTTGCTTTCAACGGTTATCTTTCATCATCAGCATTACTATTATTATTATTATTATTATAAAGAAGGCAATCTTACCATCGGTGTCATCTTCTGCAAAGACAATTGTTGCCAAGGTAACGAGGAAAAACGCCAATAGTCCTAGATACTTCATTCTGAAATGTGGCAAAATTAACCCGTTAGGCACTAATCACAGATGAAGTTGCTTCTGTGGACAGAGTATGTATTGATCAGACCTCACAAAACGTGAAGTCTGATCTTTGATTTAAACTGCTCGCTACTTTGTGAATTGTTCTGACAAAAACTGAAATCGTCCATTTGATTCATTAAGCACCCTAACTCATCATCTCACAAATACAGCTTGATACGCCTTTGCAATTGAAACATTTTTGAAACCAAAGAAAAGAAACGATATCTTCTTTCTCCACAATGATTTCTACCAAATCAGGAAAACTTTGTTGTGAAATTTCTCGTTCACGAATTTTTTTTAATTTTTTTATTTATTTATTTATTTATTTTTTTTTTATTTCACAATGGTAAAAAATTAATCGGAAAGCATTCACTTTCAAAAATGTTTTGTATACAATACAAAGCACGGAAAGGACTGAGAGTGCTTTTCCACAAAATTATATTGATTGATATGGAAGAAGTCTCTAGACTTTAGGTAACATTTTCCCCCGATAACAAGGTATGGCCAACAAAATGTTACATATCTTCTTCTGTAGTCTAATCCGTACTAAATCTGTCTTATTGTTGAATCATAAAGACTAATACTGAAATGCTGCATTGAACAAATCAAGGGTTACTACTAGTATTTAGACACAGAAATGAAACCAGTCATGATAATTGTCGAAAAATTTAATAGTTATTTTTTTACACAACCAGTAGGTACGCAATTGATTTGTGAGTCAGCGGATGATCACCTTGCTTAAAAGATCTTTCTTCGTCGTGCAGAACTATTTGTTAAGCGGCAGCTTATTTTATTAGAAAGGTAATGCGACTTTGACATCCGGTTTGTAAAGGATAAAGGCCTGTACGGACTGAGTATAAGCGTCTCGATACTCTCGTAACTTTTCAATTAGCTGACGCTGCGTGATAGTATGTGGCATATAAATTTATGTATATGTATTCACATTATAGAAAATAATATTCATGTATTAATTGTATTCGTGTGTAATTAACAGGCTAATCAACGAATTCTAATTAGATGAATGACTTTCAAAAGGCATAGAACCTGAATACACGAAAAGGTTAAACCACACTTGCCTAGAATATTAAATAATGCTGAGATCGGCTGTTTTTCAGATTGAATTTAGTCATCGGCATCCTCGATTCTATACTAGGCAAGAATATTTTGTCTTTTTTAAATCTTCAAACTGCTGAATAGATAGAATAAAAATGTCCAGTCGATATTAAAAACTATTAATATTGCGATTTTTATATTTTATTTTGCCTAAAAAAGTCTTACAGTATCGGGCCGTGTAGATCCAAGATCAGACTGCAATTCTGTACAGTCTGGTCTTAATTTACATTGTCTGCAAAAGCGCCTGGATTCCCTATTGGCTGTCTAAATTCAGCTTCTATTTCGTAAGTATAAATACTGGCTCATTTCTTCTTGCTTCTTTTACCCATTCATCCTTCTTGTCAGCAAGTCAGCCAGACGACAGACAAACAGAGGCGGTAAGCCAGACAGCCATACACCCACCGACCCAGTCATTATAACGAGTGTCGAATAGCCAATTTTAAATAACGGTCATCTTAAAACGACATTGGTCAGAGATTAATGTCAGTCAGTTAGACTCATAAGGGTGCTACTTTTGTTGAATTACATGTACTTGTCAAACAATATGATAGAGACTCAATTAATTTATATCAAGTAATACAGGTACGGACGAGCCTTTCAGTTATTGAAGTGCTTGTCAAAACCTAAATTTCTTTTAAACGCAAGTCTCCGACCTCGATAAATGTATACCATGCTCTTTGAATGAAGAAGAATTAAAAATAGAACATTTCCTGCTAACCAAAAAACAATGAAGAATGTCATTAAATAATCAAAAAACAAAAAGGTAGGTAATACACTGATACCCTTTAGTAGCCACCTCTACGGCTCAAGCGACCTGTATTTAAAGCAAACATATACTACTATTTGGCTGCCATAGAAAGAGAATACATGTATGGTCAAATCACCTGTACTGAGCAAGCATACGTCTTTAGCAAAAAGTTTTAATTTTCGTTCGGTGGTTGCTTAATACATGTTACTGTATACGAATGAGTAAGTAATAATTTAAAAGATAATTTAGACCGGAATATATCGAAGTATTTTCGCATACACGCAGTCATGCAAGTAATAACAAGGGTGTTAAATGCATCTGCAAAAAGTATCGACACTCGCCAGCCTGCGCGAAATAGATCAAAATAATTTAGGCCATGCTCTGTGAAAAGGGGGTTTAATAAACTGCAAAGCAAGTATCGGTTAAGGTATGCCGTGGACCAAAACCTTTTGCTGTGTATGGATTTTCTGCATGTCTAAGGACCAGTTTACCTCATGATTCAGTCGGTTGTTAGACAAAATGGATTTTATGGATTCTTAATTATGCGATGACTTGCTTGTTACAATGCATTTTGTCTAACAACCGGCTGAATCATGAGGTAAACTGATCCTTTGACATGCAGAAAGTTGATCGATAGCAAAAAGTTTCGGTCCAGGTCCAGCCTGCGCAGGTTCACATGGGTCGACACTTTTTATAAATACATTAAACCCCCTTTTCACAGCGCATGCACCAACTTATTTTGTACTACGAAAAAAGAGCGAAGAAAAATATCATAAAACTACATTAAAAAGAAAAAAAAAAAAAAAAAAAAATCGCCAGAAAGACATATGTTTTGAACTCTAAAATGTTTTAAAACGAGGTACTAGTATTGCACAAAACAAACAACACAGAATTTGAACGTGGACGGGGAAAAAGCCATACGTTTTGAACTTTGACACACTTTAAAAAAAACGAATTACATGCAAGCCCCATATTTTAACCGTTGTCTAAACAATCTCGAGTTTTAACGACCCTCTGAAAGACGGCGTTCGAAAAGGAGAACATGCCGGTTACCAACATTTTCTTCTTTTTCCGCTATGATTTCAATCTTTTGAAAGACTATTTTCACCATATGATCCACATTTAATTTCTCGTCTGCAAATGCTTTGCATTTGGCCAAGTCCAAAATTTTGTTATT
The DNA here is from genome assembly GCA_945859785.2 of Tridacna gigas. Classification (NCBI taxonomy): domain Eukaryota; kingdom Metazoa; phylum Mollusca; class Bivalvia; order Cardiida; family Cardiidae; genus Tridacna; species Tridacna gigas. The sequence goes on along the minus strand of OX244042.2, from coordinate 27,296,249 downwards.
CGGTAGAGACTTAAAGGAAGACAAAGCAAAAATTGATGTGTTCTTAAATCCTCGGCGGTGGTGATACTTGTGCCAATGTAGGGGCGAATTTCGTGTACGGAAAAACGAAAAATTGGTTGTATATTAAATGCGGAAAAAGAACTTGGGGTGTCTTTTTTCTGCAACAGACCATTTTATTGGTGGAAGATTTATGTGCAAAGTTCTTTCATCAGTTGTACAGTATCCATGCTCGACAGAACGGACATAACATGCCGCTTCTATTCATCTTATTCTGCGACATGGAACAAATTACGTACAAAAACATGAGGGGTGTTATCATTTCCCTTTGTGAGGACCACCATTTTAAACTAGAACCAGCTATTGTACATGCTGACTTTGAAAAGGTAATGCATAATGTCATGAGGGAAACCTTAAGCATGACGCTTCTACAGTGCTGTAGGTTCCATCTTAGGCAAGCTTGGTGGCGAAACTTTCAAGGGCTAGAACTATCTAGCCAGTACAAGTAAAGATCTAGCAACGTAATCTAGCATGGATGTTTAACACTGACTGGCTCACGAAAGATGTAAACATGTCTCCAAAATGTTTGCAAACGTTATATAAATTATTTCCGCAAATGAAAACATTTTCGTTCCGCAAATGAAAGAAAACATTCTGCAAATGATATACCGGTTTCCGCAAATGAAAATCTCCGCAATATAGACCAAAGAAAGTGTAGCCTTGCAAGTGGATCTTCCTTGAATGACATTCTAAGAGAACTTATGATCCGAACGTCCGTAACATTGGAATTCCTGGATCATTTTACAAATTGAAAAGACGATTTTAGCTTTTTGACTTTATAAGTATTAGCTATTAAAATGAAAATATGAAATAATAAAACCATACATACTTCCGTTCTGCACACAGCTGGCCCGGTCAGTCTTCCAAATAACACCTCCCTCAGTGACGGAAACGAGGCAAACACCTCCTTTTATATACGAATGCCCCTCCCACATTCTTCAGATATAGTAATTGGCTCCGTTTAGCAATTTTGCAATTATTAGTCCATTCTGTTTCATGCATAATTCCATCACATAATTACCTTATGACTTGTAGAACTGCATGATGGAGAAAGAATCATTGTTTTTTTTTTTCTTTTCTTAACTCTTTCCGCACCGAGTATATACTCTTGAGCCATGCTTTGTGAAAGGCGGGCTTGATGCATCTGCGAAAAGTATCGACTCAGGTCAGCCTGCGCAGTCCGCGCAGGCTAACCTGGGCCGAAACTTTTCGCTATTGGCCAATTTATACGTGTCTAAGGACATTCTACCCCATGAGTAGTATAGGAGGGTAGACCTCGGACAAAGCCCAGGGCTGCCCTCCCTGAGTGCTATTTTGTCCGAGGTCTACCCTCCCTGAGAGGAAATTTGCCCTACGCTGCCCTCCCAAATCCCAATTTTTTGTACCTAGGCTGCCCTACCGCCAGATTTTTCAGATTTTCGGCATTTTTGCTCCCCCCCCCACGCCGCGGTCAGAGCCCCTTTTTAACTATCTCTGTGAAAAGGGGTCTTAATGCAGCTGCGCACGCGCGCACGGATCGTAATGATATGGTTCGGCAGAGACTGTCGTTGGACTTAGTCTTTTTTCTTCATCGGTGATAGATGTTCACCATCTTTGACGCGGCAGGGACCCTTTTTTTAAACCGTGGTCTGTGAAAAGGGGTCTTAATGCATCTGCGCGCACGTGGACGGATCGTAATGATATGGTTCAGGCAGACACTATCGTTTGACTTAGGCTTTTCTCTGTCATCGTTGGACTTAGTCTTTTTTCTCCGTCTTCGTTCGGCTGAAAGCTAATGTTTCTTTCTCTATTACCGTTGGACTTAGTCTTTCTCCACGATATGGGTTATATGAGCTATATACCGTATTATGGTTGAATTAGTCAGACAAGATTTATCTCCCTTTGTGCTCTACGTGACTTTCCTGGAAATCAAACATGACGTCATTTTCCGAAAATGTAACGGAATCGTGTTTACTGGGTTTTTCCCACCATTTCCCAGGAATTGGATCATCTAGACTTATCCGATCTTAGGTTTTATTCGTCCCTAGTTTTATTCGACCCTAGTTTTTAATCTGCAAAACTTTTTTAAAATTGTAAAAAATTTTATCCGAAAATTTTTATCCGAAATTTTTAATCGAAAATTTTTTGTTTGTAAGTTTTTCTATCGTTAAAAATTTTTATCCGAAAATTTTCTCTGTAAGATTTTTATTTGAAAATTTTTCTGTCGATAAAAAAGTTTTTTCTCTCTACAAGTTTTTCTCTTTGTGAGATTTTTATCTCTGTCAGATTTTCTTATTTGATTTTTTCTACCGATAAAAATTCTTCTCTTCAAGTTTTGTTTACAACTTTTTTGCTTTGCAAGATTTTTTAATCGAAAAGTTTTCTCTCTGCAAGATTTTTTCTATCACTGAAAATTTTTTATTCGAAATTTTTCTCTCTCTCTGCAAGAGTACAACACATCTGCGAAATTGACAATTTGAGTAAGATAGACTTCTAGGTCTTGGTTAGTCCTGAAAAGGACTGTTTCGATTTTTGGTATCGCTCTTTCAAAGATTTTTTATTGCTTTTATCGTCAGCTTTCCTTTGATTCTTTCTTGCTGGGGATTTTTCCTCCGCCTCCTCTAATGACAGTATCCAAAATTTGCCTGACAGATAGGACACTCCACAACTCTTCTTCGATCTGCTATCAACTTTCTTATTTTGTTTATTTTATGTATAGGCAAAGTGGAAAGGTTGTCAGATACCATTTTGTCATCGAGAGAAGTAGAAATTGTATACTATAGTCCATCACCATTTCTTTAGCTGTCATCTATTCGGGAGCCGAATGATTAATGTACTGGAAATAGCATCGTCTTTTATACGCTTGGAGGCGGTTTGACTTACTTATTAACAATTGTTGAAGATAGATTTTCTAGGGTTTTGGTTAGTCCTGAAAAGGACTGTTTCGATTTTTGATTTCTGTGGATTTTTTCTCCTCTATTGAGAGCTTTCCTCTATCGAGAGCTTTCCTCTGATGACAGCTTTTCTTCTGATGATAACTTTTCTTCTGGTTCTTTCAAGATCGTCGGGAACTTGAACTCCTTGAAGTTATCAATGTTTTTTCCATATTTACCCAAACCCGTTTTTGGTGGTGTTACAGAGCTGGGATCGAATCGTTGTTTTTTGTGAAGTTGGTTATCGTCTTTCTCTGCTTTCTCTGATTTTCGTTTTCTTCCTCTTCTTTTTGGCTTGGCTTCTTCTGTCTGAGTTGTCTGATGTTCTACAGGTGTGACGATAGAAGCTGTTAACTTTTGAAAACTGGTTTTATCAAAGTTAACCTGGGCTGAAATCGATACAAATGAATCTTGCTGACTCTGATGGTCCTGTCGACTCTGTTGATTTTGTAGGCATAATGTCTCAATGTTTCTATTCAAAATCTTCACTTCTTCTAAAATCTGAGTTATTACAGAATTTTGGTTTGAAATCATTTGAGTTATTTCTTCTTCGATTTTATCAACCGATCCTGTCATCGGGTCGATGAATGTTGAATTCATAGCTATCGATAGAATATCTCTGCTGTTTTCAGGCTGTGGTGAGGAAATGTCTAGGACGGGGTTTTCTTGTGGTAAGGAGCCGACTAAAACGTCTAAGCTGGAATCCATTCTTCCGTGATCACTTTGGTCTAAGTTGGAATCCATTTTTCCAGCACGAAATATTTGCACTAGTTAACAAAACTTTTTTAATTGTAAAAAAGTTTTATTCACACTAATTAAGAGTTTTATTCGTACTATTCGAGAATCGAAAGTCGAATGATTATAGAGAGAAAGTTCGCCAGCATTTTATAGTTTTTTGATCGAAGGGGATTTGTCTTGGGATGTAGACTTTTTCTGTAGGCATTGTAGATAGAAAATAATGTACTATATGGTCTCATTTATATAGAATGTTATTTTCTAGCTACATTTTCCCATCTCTGCTCTTTTCTTTGGGTTCTTGTTAATCGTCCAAGGCTGAACTTTTCTTTATTCAAGTTTTGGTCTCTCTTTGTGAGATTTTTTCTCTTTGTCCAAGTTTTGGGCTGGGAAGGAATCAAAAACAGACGACTTTTGTTTTTTCCAAGTTTTTGGGAAGGAATCAAAAAACATTCGACTTTTGTTTTTGATCATTTCTTTATTCAAAGTTTGAAACATTAAAAACAGTAACGTTTAAAACATTCTAACACTATATTTTATATACAAAGCATTGACAATGTTTTTAACAATATTATCGTTAAAACACTATAACATTTTAACAAGACAGTTTCTTACAAAGCATTGAAGATACATTTTATATACAAAGCATTGACAATTCTTACAATGCAAATTCACAGATACCTCGATTTTTCCACTTGTCTTCATGTTCCACAATAACTTTGTGTAATTGTTCATTGCCCAAAGACATTGGATATACGTTATCCATTTCACTGTAATGACGTGTTCCACTAGATGGAAAAACATATTTTGAAATATCTTTTGTTGAAAGAGATGAATATACGGTTTCTTTTGTGACATCTCTATCAAATAGAATATAGCCTTCCAGAGTATCCACTGTTTCCTCACTGTCTTGAATGGATCCTCTTTTGTAGCGTAAGTAAAAGTCAAACAGAACTGATTTCATTTTCAGGACGTTCAGAAAACTTTCTTCTGTTCTTCCTATGATAATGAATACCCATCGAGTTGTGGCTTGCATTTGTTTAGTGAAATTTTGCATCTGATTAGCAATAATGAGATCTTTCCACCACCAACCTGCTAAATAAGCTTCGAGGATGGGATCTGAACCTGTTTCGTCCACCAACATCATAATAAAACTGTGTATGGCATACAGTTTGCAGGATGTTTCTCCTTTTGCACCTCCCTTATTCAATCTATCTACCCAAAGTTTCAAACAGTTGAATTTAATATCAAACTGTACTTGTTCATCGAGCGTGTGCTGATGGATGAAATCTCTATAAACTTTTTCACGTAGTTCTATCGGTAAAGGTAACATTTCGCTTGACATGATTTTTTCACTTTTTGATAGAACCGCGATAGTTTTCACTGTTTTTAAAAAGCGTCTTACTTTGATCGTTCACTTCAAAACAGTGTAACATGATGCTGTTTTCTTACAGATATTTATACCCTCAAACTTTTATGACCATAGGGAACAGTATCAGTATCGTTTACAATCACTCTTTTAGTGTATACAGAGCGAAACGTTTTTGACTGTGATTCACTGGTCACTGTTCTGTCTTTATGCCTTCTGATTCTACAGTCATACTGAACTTTAATTTCTATTGTACGATCTAAAGCACATTTTGAATAGGTGTCGAAATTCACCAGCTGATTTGTATTGTGATCCAAAGTAATTCCCTTGACTTTACATTTGCTTTTTTCTTTTCCATCTTTTGTTCTCATCTTATAAGCGTAATTCTTGGGACCTAATCCTCTGAAATGAGTTATTCTGCAATCAGGCTCTTTGTCGGTCCATTTTCCTAGCCTGCTGTTAATGATGGGAGGGTTCCACAATTCGGGATCATGAATGTACATACAACTATCTGTATCGAAATACAGAACTCTATTCCCCAATCTTTCAAGAACACTGTACAGTTCCAACCTTGCATAAGCTGTTACGTAGGATGCTACAATAACATTGGCTGTCGCATGCGTTTCGACAAAGTCCATCTTTTCTTCATAGTTGACTAAAATGAATGGACACTCGTTGTCAAAGATTTCCACATGCTTTACCGTATATTTCGGGTCGGTAATCAAGTCAAAATATTTAGATGGTTCTCTGATGTATTTCGTCTTGCTCATGTTTTCACGCTGTGCTAATTTTTCCCAAAGACAGTTCAACATAATCTTAGCAAATGATCTTTTACCAGGATTTTTTTGAATGCATTTGGGATCGAGACGAATCCCTTCGGCTTCCTCATACTCGCGAATGAACTGGGTCTTTTCCGAGTCTGTCTGGCACCAACCGGGATATCCACTGGCTTCTTGCTTGATTTTCAGGAAATTGTCCACATAGCCTTTAAAGAATTGGTCCGAAACAGAGTTGAAATGCCAGATTTCATACACATGCATTAACCGATAACCACAGTCAAGAGCTTTGAACAGTTCGAATGTAACCCAAGTTCCAACCAAGGATCTCTCTGTCGTTTTTTTATGGTTACAAACGATTGAGTTTTCTTGTGCACATTTCATACAAAGTGGAAACATCATCTTGCCGTTACAGTGAACTGGAAGAACGGGATGAATCAATCCTGTTGGGGGTAGAACTTTGCATTTAATGAGTCCTTCGTACTGACGAATATTCTTCATATCAATATTCTCAACAGTCAAGATTGTTGGGCGACCTACAGGATAGAACTTATGTTTGCAAACGTAAGGATACAGTGAGCAAATATCAATGTACTTGATTTCCTTTTCACTGCTTTCCTCAACATCATAAACAATTTTTATTGCATCACATCTACCTCCAGCAGGGATCTCTCTTGGTTCGATGGGGTCACAGTTCGGGTATAGACTTTCAATGGTTTTTTTGTACTCTTTATCCTTCTTCATTTTGGCGTCGAATTCATGCTCCCATATGGTCACGATGTTATAGCCCATTCTTTTGATGGTTTTTAGTCGTTCAAGGGTACTGATGTACAATTCACCCATTGATTTTCCATTGATGGGGCTGATATATTTCCGATCCTTAAAACATGTCTGGCAGCCATGAAATAAATCCCCGAGGAATTCATAGACAGTCTTTGATTGATGGTGAAAACCGTCTACAGTGTATTCTCCTATCCGATATTTGCCACCATTTTTGGCATGTTGAATATGAATCCCTTTTTCCATAGCAATGCTTTGAATCCAGCGTATTGCTTTCATAGAAAAGTGACGTCTGACTGGGTCTTTGTTTGAAATGATGGGTATTTGATCTTTTGGCAAATAATCTTTTTGCCAATTCTTGTTGCAGGCGTCGGTAATGCTGATTGCTTCTGAAAATGGACAAATTCCACTCTGTTCGATGAAGAACTTTCTGAATTCACCACATCCTCGTCTTAGGATATCGACAACCGATCGACAGTACAACTCCATCTCTTTTTGAAAATTGAATTCCTCACCGTTTTGAACTTTATCATTATACCAGACTATGAATTTTGATCGATCCTCTTCACACATTGAGTCGGGTTTGTAATAAGACATGTCCAAGTATGGGCCGACGTAACACCAGAATTTGTCTATATTTGCCCAGTGAGGAAAGTAGGTTTTTTTCATTTCTTGAAGTCCAAACGTTTCTGGGAATTTTGCCAACCCAAAGTTCATGAAATTGAAGGAGTCGATGTCGATCAAACACACACCGTTCAGTTCTAACTTCAAAATATTATTTCCATTCATGGTCAGTTTTGGTTGTTTCATCCCAACTTTGATAATATGATTGAGAATAAATTGGCCATCATAGCCTTTGAGATTATGGGCAATAGCTATGATTCCTTTATGATGCTTTGTAAAGAGCCAGTTGCAAAATTGACTCAAAGTTTCTTTTCCTTGAAAAATAACTTCTCTTCCTTCTTCGAATTCACTGCATGTGGAACAATGAAAATCAAGTGGCTTATCGATACATTCAGCACAGACTCGATGTGCAATACAGTAATTCGGAATGTGTACTCCCATGTCTTGCTGACATTCGAAATCAAAGAAAATGAACAAAGGTTTTTTGACTACAGAAGAACTCGTCTCATCGTCGCTGTCGTGTTTCATCTTACTCTGGTAAGGTTGAATAAAACAGCGATGAGAGAAGTCAACTATTTCCTTGCAGAAGTGACACTTTTTCTTTCCCCTACAGACATGATTTTTCTTTCTGACAAAAACCTGGCCTCCACATTTTGAACAAAGTTTCACTAATTCACAAATGGTTTTCTTCTCTTTGCCTTGAAGCGTTTTGTGATTTTTCAAGCATGCTGCACTGAAAAATCGTCTATGACACTTGGTGCAGACATACTCTTTTGATTCTAATGGACATTTTCCAGCACGAAAGCAACCTTTACAGATCTTTGAGCAAGCATGGGCTTCCCGGTTCCTGTAACGTATGTCACAGAACTCACAATAATAAGCACAATCAAGAAATCCTGTGATGGATTTGATGTAATCATAGTGGTTTTGATGAAAGTACAAATGTATGATTTTACTATTATCTTTCACTTTTGGATGTTCAAATACTTTTTCCACTTTCGACTGCTGTTGGTGAACTTTAATGACATAGCTTTTTTCATACAGGAACTCTTGAATTTTTTTGTATTCTTCAAGACCTACAGGTTGTGTCGATGAAACTCCAACTTCATTCATCAATTTCTCGGCTTCAGTCTTTTGAACTGGTCTGTTTGATCTTCTGATGTTATTCCATCTCCGGTTCCATTCTTGGGTGTTTTCACGTTCATGCTGACAAATCCCCACAACAACCGCTCTTGCAAAACATAGATGATCTTCATTGTTAATTTCAATAACCGAATATTTCTTCTTTGCAAAAACTTTTGAATCCAATAGTTCTGTGGCCCTAAGATTTTTTCCACTGCCACTTGGGGGTACCGTATGTGTGATATCAAATGTCATGCGGCCATCGTTCAAGACGAATTCCTCATTCGACTGTAGAACTTTTTTAATTTCGTCCAACATAGTATGACTCTCCAGCTCCTCCACATATAGAAAGGGAATATAAATCCCTATTTTCAATGAAGGATGATTGATGCTAATTCTAATCATATCCCTCGATTCAGCCTTTAACTTTTGAACGATTTGTTGGATGACATCGTCGAATAAGCCGGTCAGTTGCTGTGGTTGTAGCTCCTCGAATTTCTTAAAAGACGCCTCCAGTATATGGGATTCTGTTTTGAATTTTCTTGACTTCTTTTTTCCCACTTCTTTTAAGTTGTATAGACTTCTCATATCCAAAGATTTTTTCTCTGAAGAAGATTTGTCTTCACTTTTTTCTTTCTTGGGCGAAAATGGTCCAGCATGATTCAAAGGTTTTCTATCTTCTTCTTCTTTCAAAGGTTTTTTATCAGTCTTGGTTAGTCCTGAAAAGGACTGTTTTGGTTTTTGATATTGCTCTTTCAAAGATTTCTCATCGTTTTCTTCTTTCAAAGATTTCTCGTCTTCGCTGGTACAATCCACATTCATTTGTACAGATTTCTCCTTCGTTGAGGTTGACGATGGAAATTTCTCATCGTTTTCTTCTTTCAAAGAGTTTTCCTTCGTTGAGACTTTCAAAGATTTTTTATCGGTCTTGGTTAGTCCTGAAAAGGACTGTTTTGGTTTTTGATATAGCTCTTTCAAAGATTTCTCATCGTTTTCTTCTTTCAAAGATCTTTTGTCTTCACAGTCACTTTCTTCTTCTTTCAATGGTAAACTTTTTCTCTTTTTGGGTGGAAATTTCTCATCGTCGGTCTCATCATTGCTGCTACTGTCTGGGTAGACTAGGATTCTTTTTCTTTTCTTTGCCGGTAGTAATTTTTTTCTCTTTTTTGACATGGGCGGCATTGGCTCATCGTCGCTTGTACTGTCTGAATACGGTACTAGCCTTTTAGACATGGTTTTATGGGTGATTATAAGTCAATGACCCAAAACTCAAGAAACTTAGCTTTTTATATCTTTTTCAGACCGAACGGACATAAAAGATGTTACGATTGACATTTCCATCATTCTTCGGAAAGATTTCAAACAGAACAGTCGATAGAAAAATGAGTGAGTTCAAGCTACAAAGTACAACGCCAAAGAGAGTGTATCTGTATGTTAACCCATACACTCACGATTATGAGATCAGCAGTATACCACCACGATATCAAGTCTACCATACTGGGAACTACGTGGGATCATTTCTATCCCACCAACATTTTGCAGAAAAAGGCGTCTATCGTATTACCAGAGTCCTGGATCAAGCGATATTCGACAAACGCCATAGAGTGGATGATGTGACAACGAATATTTGCTTTACATGCGACAGATCAGGACATTGGGCCAACCAATGTCCAGAGAAAGAAAATCAAATGTGGAAATTCGTTTTTGTCTTCGTGAACCCCCACACCCACGATGTCAAAATTTCACCAACAACGGAGACGAGTGGTGAATCTCAACATATGAAATACGTTGGGTCTCTATTATCCTATAAAGTAGACGAGAATAAACGGAAGACAAAACCGTCACAGCCTACAACCTCATCGAGTGGAAAGGGGAAAAATTCCCAAAACAAGAAACCTTCTTCAGGGAAACCTTCTTCAGAAAAGAAAATCAACGATAAAATCAACGATAAAATCAACGACCCATTGTCTGAAAAACAGATCGAAAATCAGATCGAGAGGGAGATTGAAAATATGGAGCTTGATAACACAGAAATCAGCGATACAGAAATCTGTAGAATTCAAATAGATTATCCTGTGAAGAAGAAAACCTCTTCAGAAAAGAAAATCAACGATAAAATCAACGATAAAATTAACAATCAAATCAACAAGAGTTCCTCAGAAAAGAAAGAGGCTACACTTATACTCGATCAGAAATCTGGAGAAGACCAAAACAACGAACAGAGCTCTCAATACGAGAAGTCTTCTTCAGGGTCTGAAGAAAAGAAAATCAGCGATAAATCTTCAGCGATTGGAAACAATCAAATCAACGATAAAATCAACAAGAAACTTTCTTCAGGGAAACCTTCTTCAGTACCTGGAGAGGGGAAAAACAAGAAACCCTCTTCAGAAAAGAAAATCAACGAGAAAAGAGAAAATATTCGACGAGAAGGAAAGAAGATCTGTTCACATATCGAGTTGAGACGTAAATGGAAATCCGATGTTGTGAACGAGAAATTTTTGAAAGACAAAAAACACAGCGCAAAAACCTGTCCAGATCTGAAAAATAATGAAAAGAAACGCAAGAGTGAGTGTGAGCCTGACATCCCGAAGAAAAAAAGAAAATTGTGTCTGTAATTTTTAACAGAAAAAACATTTTCGAAACAGTGAGTTGTAAAAATGTTTCAAAGAACTGTTTCAAAAGAACTGTTTAAAAACATTTTTTCAAAAAGAACTGTTTCAAAATGTCGGTAGTAATTTTTCTCTTCTTACAATTGCTGTTCAATGTTTCATTGTATATATATTTCATACTTAAAATTCAACATGGACTGCAATGCTCTTACAATTGCCTCACCGTCATTTGCTCTGTCTGAAGAATCTATCTGAAGATTCTATCCGAATACGGTACTAACTAGGGTAGTAGACTTTTAGACCTTGTTTTAGGGTTGCAATTCTGTCAATGACCTTTTAGACATGGTTTTAGAAGCGTACTGTCCGAATACGGGACTAATCTTTTAGGCATGGTTTTATGGCTGCAATTCAGACAATGATTATTGTACATAAAGTTTTTAAATGTTTTAAATAAAAAATTTCCTTGTATATATCTATATTTTACCAGTTCAATGTTTTCATTGTAATGATTATTGTATATATTTTCTGTACTTCAAAGTTTCATTGTAATAATTTTCTGACAATAAATAAAAAAGTTTTAAACTATGAAAATGTATAGGACTTGACTTTTTTTCTTTGACAATTTGAAGAAAGTAAAAACTTTCTAGGTCTTGGTTAGGTCTGAAAAGGACAATTTGAAGAAGCAGACTTTCTAGGTCTTGGTTAGTCTACTCATAATCTTCTGAAAAGACTATAGCCTCCTTCACTTCCTTCCCGAACTTCCATCAAATAACCCACAACAACTTGGTATTAGCAGTATAACTTAGTACAAGCATTACTAAGTACCTCCAAAGAAGCCCAACATGGCAGAAAAAGACTCACCATGGAGAACAGCGCTCGGACAACTTCATCGTGGGAATGGTCTATAGAGAAATCTGCTGGCTTTTATAGCCTGGCAGGAGGATTGACCTACTTTGATACAGAATTAATAGAATTAAGAGCGCGACCATGGGCGAAAGCATGTAGGTAGAATATATCTATATGAATGTAGAAAAAATGTAACGAGTCCCACGATTGGCTAACGTTAATTCCATTAAAAATGAAAGAGCGCGAACGTGAGCGGAAGCATGTAGATAGAGCATCACGTTCTATTCCACATAGAATATGATATTCTATCTAGTAATTATCTACAACACCTAATCGAAGATAGAGAAAAGACTAAGTTCAACTTTATCCTAATAGAGAGGAAGACTAAATCGACCGAAAGCTGAGAAATGGCTAAGTCCTACAGAGATGAACGATGATCGATCAATCTAAACAGTGTGAGATGGTATATAACCCATATCGTGGAGAAAAAGACTAAGTCCAACGGTGACAGAAAAAGTTTACATCCAACGATACTTTTTGCCTGAAGCAGTGTGAGGTGGGAATATAGCCCATATCGCGGAAAAAAAGACTAAGACCAACGGTGATAGAGAAAGATTGAGGCGAACGATGATAGAGAAAAAACCAAAGTCCGACACGGTGATAGAGAAAAGCCTGAGACGAATGAAAACGGAAAAAAGACTAAGTCCAACGATGATCTCTGCCCGACCCAACCTGAGGTGGGAATATAACCCATATCGTGGGGAAAAGACTAAGTCCAACGATGATAGAGGAAGAACAGATCTCAACCGAACAAAGACGGTGGAAAAAAGACTAAATCCAACGATGGTCAAGAATTGGTTAAGTCCTACAGAGGTGAACTATGGTCGATCAACCTGAACCAGCGTGAGATGTTATATAACCCATATCGTGGAGAAAAAGACTAAGTCCAACGGTAATAGAGAAAGAAACATTAGCTTTCAGCCGAACGAAGACGGAGAAAAAAGACTAAGTCCAACGATGACAGAGAAAAGCCTAAGTCAAACGATAGTGTCTGCCTGAACCATATCATTACGATCCGTCCACGTGCGCGCAGATGCATTAAGACCCCTTTTCACAGACCACGGTTTAAAAAAAGGGTCCCTGCCGCGTCAAAGATGGTGAACATCTATCACCGATGAAGAAAAAAGACTAAGTCCAACGACAGTCTCTGCCGAACCATATCATTACGATCCGTGCGCGCGTGCGCAGCTGCATTAAGACCCCTTTTCACAGAGATAGTTAAAAAGGGGCTCTGACCGCGGCGTGGGGGGGGGGGGGAGCAAAAATGCCGAAAATCTGAAAAATCTGGCGGTAGGGCAGCCTAGGTACAAAAAATTGGGATTTGGGAGGGCAGCGTAGGGCAAATTTCCTCTCAGGGAGGGTAGACCTCGGACAAAATAGCACTCAGGGAGGGCAGCCCTGGGCTTTGTCCGAGGTCTACCCTCCTTTACTACTCCCATGATTCCGTTGGTTGTTAAAAAAGTGCTATTATGGATATATAATTATGTGATGGCTTGCTTGGTATCATGCATCACGGAGATGCATTAAGGCCCCTTTTCACAGAGTATGGCCCATTTATTTTAGTCACGCTCTGGCAAAAGGGGGTTAATGCATCTCCTTGATCCATGACACCAAGCAAGTCATCGCATAATTATGGAACCATAAAATGATTTTTGTCTAACAACCGACTAAATCATGAAGTACACTGGTTCTTTGACATGCAGAAAAAATACCAATAGCAAAAAGTTTTCGACCCAGGTCAGCCTGCGCCAACTGCGCAGGCTGACCTGGGTCGATACTTTTTTGCAGATGCATTAAGCCCCATTTTCATAGAGCACGGCACATTTAAACTCGTCCTCTTTCGATAGCTCAAACTACGATCCACTAACCCAGACTGATCTTTACATTACAGACATTGACTTAACAAGCGGGCAGTATACATGCAACATCAGACTGCACATTCTGTGCAGTCTGATCTTGATCTATACAATCAGAAAAAGCCCTTGTTTACGCCTATGGAGCTGAAGGGGTTAACACATAAATCAACGACACAAATGAGCCATGCTCTCTGAAAAAGGGGCTTAGTGCATACCAAGGAAGTCATCACATTATTAGGAATCGATAAAACCCATTTTGTCTAACAAGCGGCTGAATCCTGAGGTAGAATGATCCTTAGACATGCATAGAATTTATAAATAAAAAAAAAATCGACCTATGTCAGTAAAAACCCCCTTTTTACAGAGCATAGCTCAAATATAAATATGTCGTAGACTGGCTTCGCAGCTGAACAACCATGAACTATTTTGCCTTATTTCAGCGATTTTAGACAGATATATAAACTAAGCATTTGTTATCCATTCATTTAGAAAAAAAGCCTACTTTTCTGAATTTTAGAGTGTATGTTTCTAGCGGGTCAGAAACTAGAATAAGTAATTAACAAATTAATTGAATGAATTACAGAATTACATAAATTAACAGAAAGAAACTGATAAGTTATTCATTTTCTTTCTGCGCAAAGCGTAGATTTAATCAACTGACAAGGGAATTAATATTACCAGGTATCATGAATATCTAATTTCAGTCGTCTATTTCATTAAGAAATATGTGGCAGATATTGCAAAAATCTGATTCTAACTTGACAGTAAACTGGTTCCCGTTGTAGATTTACATTTTACAACCGGTACAGGCTGTTGTGTCGTTGCTTTTAATTGGGCTACAAGTATGTCACAGAAAAGCCAATCAGAGCATCTTACACATTTCCAGTTTGGCTGTATAGGTAACATAGCGATTTTTAGCACAATTTGAGATTGGTAATCGAAACTAAAAGAATGTTAGCAGAAATAAACATTAAAAGGTGATACCAAAATTACAATTCACTCACTCTTGAGGTCAAAAACATCGGAAATTTACTGCTGAGGAAGTGAGACTGCCCCCCCCCACACACACACACACACTTCTCAATTATTCTCCTTTCCATCGTTCAATAAACCACGGTCTCCTTTCCATCGTTCAATAAACCACGGTTGTAATCGCCGTCGTGGATTATTTTATTGTGCCTCATAACTCAAAACCGTGGTTTATTGAAAGATAAACCACGATAGAAAGAAGAATATTTCTTAAATATACTGTGAGATAATGGTCACAGTTAGTTTTACTGATTTCCTAAAGTTCACCTAGTTTCCAACAGGATAAAAATCTATAGACGTTTGAAAATTAAGTCTTTTCGTTAAATCTATTAAATTTTATAGACAGATAGTCTTTTATCACAGTAAGAAAAGAAATGAAAAGGGCATGAACGCTAGAAAAGTTTTAGGAATAAATACGTGAACTAAAGATCATAATTATGGCTCAATCACTATCAATTAATCCAGCGGTAGCTAAAAGCTAAATGAGCATTTTTGCGGACAGTGTATACCCAATGATCAGACTGCACAGAACGCACAGTCTGATCTTGGATCTACTCTGTCTTGTCCAATAGGGTGAGATGTTTCTGGCGAAAAAGACCTTGAAAGCGCACTATTTTTGGGTGGGTGGGGTTCATTGGCTGGAAATCTTCGTTTCATTCATTAAGCATAGTAAGGTTTTATAGTAATCCTGCGGAAACCATATTGCTGAGTTCCAGAAACCATAGATTCTATCCATTATTTACAGTCGTGCAGTGCTCTGGCAAAAGGGGGTTTAATACATCTTCCAAATCGTTACAGTATTATGTAAAGCGAAACGTCACAAAATTTAGACCCCTTTTGTCCACAAACCGGCTGAATTATGTGTTAGAGCGATCTTTTAAAGGGTAAAAAATTTACCAACAGCAAAACGTTTTGACCAATGTCAGCCTGCGCAGGCTAACGTAGGTCGATACTTTTTGCAGACGCATTTAATCTCCTTTTTTTCACAGAGCACATCTCATTATTTAAGATATATATAACTGAACCATGCTCTGTGAAAAGGGGGCTTAATGCAACTGCGAAAAGTATCGGACCAGGTCAGCCTGCGCGGATTGCGCAGGCTGACCTGGGCCGAAACTTTTCCCTATCGGTCAATTTTCGGTATGTCCAAGGACCAGTCTCTCTCCTGATCCAGTCGGTTGTATAAATCCATAATTATGTAATGACTTGCTTGGTATCATGGATCACGGGGATGCATTAAGCCCCTTTTGCCAGAGTATGGCCCTTATACGTCTGAGATAATCAAGGAGAGGCAAACACTGCAGGCCAAGATCAGACTGCTAGTATAAGCAGACTGATGTTTGAACGCATTCTCCACGAAATGCATCCATAGTCACGCACGGAAGCATTAAGTGTAACAAAGTTACAGAGAATACACCCAATTTGGACCTGTCCAAAACGTAACAAAAGAAGAGAAATATGAAAAAATATAAGATCTCTGTGCATTGAATCTAGAAATCGGGGTGGGGGTGTGAGGAGGAAGGCTGCATAGCTCACTGGTAAGATGTAGGACTCGTAACCTGGAAGTCCCAGGTTGAGCGTCACTGGAAGCACTGGGTTTTTCGTGGGAGTTTCCTTGGGCAAGATACTTCAGAGCCCCAGCGTAGTACTGGTGAAACCCAAGAAATACATGAATAATGTGAGGTGTCTCTGTGATATGACTGAAATAATGTTGAAAACGGGGTAAAATACCATTTAGACAATCAAAGTAAATCAAGAAATTATAAGTAATGAAGTAATCAACCAGAAATGTCGATTTCTACACGATTTTTCTACTTTGAAAATGTTTCAAAGTTCGTCTGGCGCAGCTGTAAAAAATATGCATGGATGTAGCGAAAGGTCAAACGTAATAAGCAAATAACATTTTTCTGTGATTTGTGATGTATAATAGTGCTTACTGTCGCAATGGGCGATTTTCACTTGAAATGGTGTCTTTTGGGCAAGAAATGCTTACGTATTGCAAGAAGATACATTCTAATTATGAAAATGATAATAAAGGCTAGGCGCAATTCTGATCATTTTAGTCTAGAAATTTCCGCCAAACATAGCTTTAAAGATACATGCTTACTGCCGGGGGCGGGGGGGGGGGGGCGGGTGTGGGAGAGAGAGAGAGACAGACAGACAGACAGACAGACAGAGAGTTAAAACTTGATAGTGTATAAAATGGCTCAGAATTTAGTCAGTTGTGTAAACACAGATACATGTAAATGATGTAAGGTATAGAGATACTCAAGGGATTTGTCCTCATTTACAGCTTGAAACGACGACAGTGATTTCCTTGAAGGCCTTCTATTTTCTATCTGTCGTAATCTGCAACCGCCAGGTGCAACATCTGGCATAAAGATACAAGAATAGTTTCATAAAATAAAAATCAAATGGGTTAAAAACTGGCTGAAAATGAGTATAGAGGCATCTTAAAATTTTTTGTGCATTTTTCTTTATTTAGAGCTCAAAAAATGTAAACGAATTTCATTTTTAAGGACTTTAGGTTGTGGGCACTTTCACCTTTTACCTAACAATCCCGTGTCTTCATGAAACCTGAGGACGAAGACTTTTGAAAAGTTGAAAAAAGGTAGAAATGCTGGTAACCAGGATTTCCTGCTTCTCCCACAGTCTTTTCGACCATTTCAATGTCAAACTGCATCACTCGAACCAAGTTTACAAGTTTACAAGTTTACAATGCCGTCTGCATTTCTTTTCTTTCAGTTTGGACAGGTCTTCAATTTTGTCATTTGATTAAGAATAAATTCATATCTGTCTCAACCTTTACCAAACATTCCAGAGTTTTAACGATCCTGAGAAAGGGCTTTTTAAAAATATTGTTGGAAAATGAGAAAATGCTGGTAATTTCTGGTAATTTCTACCCTTTTTACTCTTTACCGCACAGTGCCGCCTTTTAACGACTCTGGGAAAGAAGCCTTTTGAAAACATTGTGGGAAAAGGAGAAAATGCTGGTAACCAGCATTTTCTCCTTTTCCCACAATGTTTTCCTCCCAAATCAAAGAAAAATTGCACAATTTTAGCCGCATTGAAATTGTATTCTGCAAATGCTTTCAATTTGGACAAGTCTAAAATTTTGCCGTATGGAAAAGGGTTTAAGACAAACTCCATCATCCGTGCCAAATTTAACTTGTCGTCTGCAAATGCACTCAGTTTTGGCAACTCGAAATTTGTGGTGTTTGGTATTTTAGAGTTAAGTTCTGTTCTGTTCTGTTAAGTCCGGATAGTTTAGTCTTTGATCAGGCGCGCAAATAAGTCAATAAAATGCTTTTTTTATGATACCATTATGATACCATTCTACGCACGCATGTTCTTGTCAGGTCCCTGTGAAGTTAGGAAGGAAAATTGCTTACAAGGGAACGTGTAAAAGGGTGGGTAGTTATGCAAGAACAATAACCGGAGTATAATTTTCCCGAGAAAGAATATTTGAATTTACTATAGGTCATTTCTTCAGGACGAAAGCGATTTCTATGCATGATAAATATTCAGTTACCGAATTAACCTTTCCATTGTCACATCGTCAAGTGTCAAAGTAATTGTTGGCTGAGGAGAGAGAGAGAGAGAGAGAGAGAGAGAGAGTGTTAAATAAAATTAATAATTTTGCCACAAAAACTCTTGTAATGTATTTTTATAAACCCTTAGGCTGCTAAGTGCGACCCATTGACCTTTTACGGCCAGTGTAGATCAAGATCAGACTGCACGGAACGTGCAGTCTGATCTTTGATCTACACTGTCCGATAAGGACACCCCCCACCACCTGTGAAATAGCAAAATTTAGGCTTTTACTATCGGCTTAAAAATGTTCATTTCACTTGTTTAGCAGGATTAAGGTTAACCCTTAAGCTGCTAATCGCGACCCACTAACCTTTTGCGGACAGTGTAGATCAAGATCGGACTGCACAGAACGTGCAGTCTGATCTTTGATCTACGCTGTCCGATACGGTAGTTTCTTTCCGGTGAAATCAACTTTGAAACCGCAATGTTTGGGCTTTTAGTATTGGGTAGAAATTTGCGTTTCAGTTATTCAGCAGTTTAAGTGTTAAAAAATCATTAGATGGCGAAGGAGCGAAGGAGCGTGGGAGCGAAGGAGAGTGGGTAAAAACGTATGTTCTGGATTGCTCCAGATGCAAACCATTTGTTACATAGTAACGCGTTTCTTTAGTTATGAGTTTTGACGCCATGACCCTTATTCGACCTTACGTAGACTGCCGACTGGGACTGGATTCGTGTCGCAAGCTGAGATTTAGATCAACACAGTGTTTCCTGAGTACTTAGACAGAACAGAATAGAATACGATATTTTATTGATTATCATTACATAATTATTCGTTTGACACCAAACAGCAACATAAATTGATGAAAAAAAAAAAAAAAAAAAGTAAAAGTTTACAAGGAAACAGAATAGCAAAGTGAATATAAAATTTAGGAGATGCCATGCTAATCTGGTACATTTAAGCACAAGTTCATAAATTGAGAATCTGACAAGCGTCGGTCAAATATAGGTATGTGGGGGAAAAGCCTCATATACGTAAAACCTAACTTCTTTAATTACTGTAATTGGGTTATTTGAATGTAGCGATCCGGGGAATTTATACATGGTTAGTCTAACAGAAATGAGCCATGCTGTGTGAAAAGGGGGCTTAGTGCATCTGCAAAAACTATCGACCCATGTCAGCCTGTGCAGTCCGCGCAGGCTGACATGGGTCGGTACTTTTTGCCACTTGTAAATTTTCTGCCTGTCCAAAGACCGGTCTACCGCACGATTCAGTCGGATGTTAGGAAAAAATATTTTAAGGGTCCATAATTATGGGATCACTTGCTTGGTATCATGCATCACGGAGATGCATTAAATCCCTTTTTGCTATAGCATGGCACGAATATTTTTAATGTACATGTAATTGTTTCTGAAATGCTAAACGAGTAGACACATCGGGACGAAATCAAATTTGTCCTATATGTACATTTCAATGCATAACTTACTAAACTCGTTTGTGCCATTTTTAAGTCTGTTGCATGTTGCACAAGGTGTCACAAGCCTGTAACTTAGACACTCACTCATAGGGCCA
This sequence comes from Tridacna gigas, assembly GCA_945859785.2. Classification (NCBI taxonomy): domain Eukaryota; kingdom Metazoa; phylum Mollusca; class Bivalvia; order Cardiida; family Cardiidae; genus Tridacna; species Tridacna gigas. The sequence goes on along the minus strand of OX244042.2, from coordinate 27,276,370 downwards.
GACTTCGATAAAACCGGGGTCATACCAAAGAAAGCTAAGCGATGGTAGTAATGGTTACCTCCCTTTGAGCACAAAATTTTATGAATTGCATCATGAGTCGTCCCTAACGTGTTTGTTAACTCTTAAGCTGCTAAGAACGGCTCCCTGACCTTTTTGCGGACAGTGTAGATCAAGATTAGACGGCACAGAACGTGCAGTCTGATCTTGGATCTACACTGTCCGATGAGGAGATATTTCTCTCCAAAAGGATAAGTTTGAAATAACATTATTCGGGTTTTTTATATCGGCTTGAAAGTTTTATATAACTTTTTTTTAGCAGGATAAGGGTTAAAGAATACTCGTATGACATCATAAGCCACTACTGCTGGTCGCATTGCAAAACATTGCTGGAAGAGGAGCCATTGCTTGAGACGATCACTGTCACATTCAGTTGGATTTTCCTGATGAATAGAAATTAAAATTTTGATTTTTTTTTTACTATTTTTACTATTAAGTGGACTTAATGCATCTGCTAAAAGTATCGACTAGGTCAGCCTGCGCAGTCCGCGCATGCTGACCGGGGCCTGCAAAACTTTTCGCTATTAGTGAATTTTCTGTATGTCAAAGGACCAGTCTACCTTATGATACAGTCTGTTGTTAGACATGTTGGATTTTCTGTATGTCAAAGGACCAGTCTACCTTATGATACAGTCTGTTGTTAGACATGTTGGATTTTCTGTATGTCAAAGGACCAGTCTACCTTATGATACAGTCTGTTGTTAGACATGTTGGATTTTCTGTATGTCAAAGGACCAGTCTACCTTATGATACAGTCTGTTGTTAGACATGTTGGATTTTCTGTATGTCAAAGGACCAGTCTACCTTATGATACAGTCAGTTGTTAGACATGTTGGATTTTCTGTATGTCAAAGGACCAGTCTACCTTATGATACAGTCTGTTGTTAGGCATAATCAATTTTCTGGATCCCTAGATATGTGATGTCTTACTTGGTATGATGCATCACGGAGATGCATTAAGCCCCGTTTTGCATGGCTTATCTGTTTAGTTTTTTTTACCTGTCGCTGTGGGCAAATGGGGTTTAATGTATCTTCGTAATGTATCATACCAGCATTTTATGCGACGACTAGTTTGGTATACAAACTAGTCGTCACATAATATGCTTCCGCTTTGTCTAGACACAGACTAAGTCATGAGACAGAATGATCCTTCGGTATGCAGAAAATTTACCACTGATAAAAAAGTTTCGACTCGGGTCAGCCTGCACTCATTGCGCAGGCTGATATGGTCCGATACGTTTTGAAAATTTATCAAACAACCTTTTTACAGAGCATGCTGCAAAATTTTGTAGGGTGTCTAGAAGGATATAGTTACCCTCCTGAGCCTGTATATTTTTTCTTCGTAAATGGTGCAGTAGTTCTCTGGTTCGTTTAATCAACGGTCGATGCTCATTGCTGTCGCACGATTATTAATGGGCTTCTCTTATCATGGCCATGTCATTGAAAAAAAAAGAATCGCACCCTCAGAATGATAGAACGATTTTCGCTTGTCGTGCGACGTCCATATCAAAACAGGGCGTAAGTTTTGTCGAACGATAATCATAGGATGAAATTTTCATTTTAACCCTTAAGCTGCTGAGCGCGACTCACTGACCTTTTGCGGACAGTGTAGATCAAGATCAGACTGCACAGAACGTGCAGTCTGATATTTGATCTACACTGTCCGATACGGTATTTCCTTTCCGGTGAAATTAACTTTGAAAACGTAATGTTTTGGGCTTTTTACTATTGAGAAAAAAAAATCGTTTCATTTTTTCGGCAGTTTAAGGTTTAAATGTACCACGGTTGATAAAAGGCACATCTGATTCTTAGCATGAGCCACCAGAACTATTGCTGCACTACTTTTTAAAGACCTGTCCGTACCAGCGAATGTTCATTTAAAGGAATTTCGAAAAAAAAAAATTGAGATTTTACAATTTATGACCTGACTGCTTGAAACGAAACAACCTAGAATCGCAGCACATGTATTGTCGAGGTCGAAAAGGGTCTCAAACTGATGGGTGGGAGGGCTTATTCAGTTGTACTGATAAAACTGAGTGCATTCTGGATGCGGTGGGTTTTCGTGACGAGTCACTGAATAAATACAAATGAGTGGCGCCCTGGAAAAAAAGGGGGGAAAGGTTAATTCATTGACGTAATGCATTATACCCAGTAAATCGTTGCATCATAAAATCGGCTAAAACATGAATTAACTCTACCAAACGACATTTTTGACCTGTCCAATTTGAAAGCATTTGCAGACGACAAAATAAATGTGACTCGAAAATTGAAATTTGATTTTGGAAGGGTGGAAAACATTGTGGAAAAAGGAGAAAATGCTGGTCACCAGTATTTTCTCCTTTTCCCACAATCTTTTTAAAAGGCTTTTTACCCAGGATCGTTAAAATCCGTGATAGTGTGGTACAGGGTTAAAGCGGTCCTTTGACCTTCAGAAAATTTACGAATAGCCAAGAGTTTCGACCCAGGTCAGCCTGCACTGACCGTGCAGGCTGACCTGCGTCGATAATTTCAGCAGATGGATTAAACCTCCTTTTCACATAGCATGGCTCAAATGTTTTGTAACGTTACTGCAAGTGGGAAGGGCTTTGACATCGAGGGAAATAACAATTGCTTTTTCTTCTACTATAGTTTCCATGCTTTTGAAAAGCACTTTTTTCTTATTTCCACAGAATATTATAGATTTCCGTTTTTTTTTTTTTCTTTTTGTTTGTCTGTAAAAAAAGAGTAACCCTATAAAGCGTTGGATAAAACCCAATGGGCATTTTTATTCCAGACTAAAATGATTGCAAATTCGACAAAATTTTAGGGCTGTCCTGACTAGAAGCATTTGCAGACTAAAAATTAATTTTGGCTCAAATGGTCGGATTAGTATATGACAAGGTAGAAAACATTGCGTAAAAAGGGAGAAAATGCTGGTTAACCGCATTTTCTCCTTTTTCCGCAATGTTTTCAAAAGACTTCTTTCTCAGGGTCGTTAAAAGTTGGGATTGTGTTGTAAAGATTTAAATGTCACGGTCATCTTGTTTTGGCGACGTCCACGATTACAGCGTACGGCGGATCTTTGCATATATTTGGCCAATCGACAGATAAGCTTCCTGGCAAACCATCCTCCCTTGTTAAATAACACTTTTTCTAAACATTTACTTCTTGTGTCATCGTGACTTCTTTATCTATATTTGACAGCAGCTAAAGTTGTTTGGATGGATAAAGGGTCAACCATCCTCTCAAAATTTATAAGCTGTTAAAGTCTTAAACCAAATGACAAAATTTTAGACTTAAAAAAATGAAAGCATTTGCAGACGCCAATTAAATGCGGCTGGAGTTTTCAAAGAGCCTTTTGTGTCAGGGCCGTTAAAATTGGTGAATGTTTGGCAAAGGCTTAACCGTTTGCCATACAATCCTCTATAACACTGCAAGCTCTTTTTGATAAAACAAGAAATAATGTTAAAAAAGATAGAAGGGGTAAAGTTGCCAGCAAATAGGCAAGGGTCCTTAAAATAGACATGTCTACATTTTTGACCAATCACAAATTTCCATTTATTCATTTGTTATCAGTATAAAAAGTAGGTAAAAGGCCAGCACATTCAGCTACGCCGGAAAATTGGGCAAAGAAATAAGTGAGCAGTTGGATAATTATGGAAACCGCCCTTTAAGCATATTTCTGCGGCAAGACCCGGCAATGCGTTCTGAGCTCATATGTGTACAGCGGAGATGTCTTGAAGAAGTGATGATGATAAAAATAATAATAATAATAATAATAAAATGAACATGCACATATCCATTGAAGTATTTTCATCGCACGGTTCGGTGCTCCTTGTTAACACCACCTTTGATATTTTGTGTGCTTCCTACTACGCGCACACATCTCTAAGCCTCCTCTTCTACTTTTAGCGCTTGGCTATTTGTACGAAGGAATGTCCGTAAACAAAACTGCGCCTCATCAGTTTGCTATTACTGATTTATTCGATCTTTTAAAATAAACTTGATCTTGATGATCTTTAACCCTCTTTAAAAAAATGGAGGGAAAAATGAATTGGGCATGGGGCTTTCATGACCTTGGGGGAAAAAAAGTTTTTGAAAACTTTGGGCGTGGGCGAAAAGGTGAAAATGTTGATAACCAGCATTTTCTCCTTTTCCTACAATGTTGTCTATCCCTTTTCAAAGACAAGAGTCATATCAATTGAATCACGCTCTCTTTGTCCTATACAGACGTTTTCAATTTGGAGTAGTCTAAAATTCTGTCGTCTGGCAAATAGTTAAGGTAGCCATTAAATATCTTATTCCGTTCCGTTCGTCACGAGAAGCCGGTATCGCGTAAGATTGGTTGATTGATTGAATGGGGTTTAACGCCGTTTTCAACATTATTTCAGTTATATCGCGGCGGCCTGTGCACCTAACCATGCTTTCCTGGAGTTTCTTTTACCAGTACTCCGCACAATATTCTTTCCAAGCCACTGGCTGCTTTCCCACATAACCACAGTCGAAACAATGGTCAGCGGTGAGAGAGGAATGAATCCTGTCGCAATGACTATCATCAATCCTCGGAAAGAAATTGGCCAAGCCGGGGATCGAACCAGCGACCTCCTGTTCTCAAGTCCAGTACGCTACCGAATAAACTACGGGGGCTTAGCGTATCGCGTAAGAAGGAATAGATACATTTTCAACCCACTATTCATTAAGCTGTGCTGATAGCTCCGTCGGTAGAAGCGCTGGGCTTAGTTTTGAAAATCGTATGTTTGAATCCGTTTGTTTTAAGTTTGCCTAACTATAAGTGACATCTTGGCGATTTTTCCACAGGCGCTTGGGTTTTCACAAGTTTCATCCCCTATAAAGTAATATGTGAGACAAGGTGTCCAACTACATTAATGCAGAACACCCCTGAGTCAAGCGTCAGTATTTTTTACATATTGCTAAAATGGAAAAGGTATTGTATTGAGTTCTGCGGTGATTTATCTTCAAACTTCATAGAACGTAACAAATAAATACTAAAGGAGGAAGCAAGGTTGAAAATTTGGAAGCGGACAAGTTTTTCTCTTTCCACCGTAAGATGGGAATTTTAATGCCTCAGTGAATATATTAAACAAATCTGAATTCATATGGGTCAATAAAATTTGATTACAAGATTTGAAATAACAGAATGAGTGCTAAAGTTTTGACAAATCACATTCCTCCAGTATTGTATACTGATCGATCAAAACATTTTTAGCATAAAGCCGTTATCTGAAAGCTATTATTCAAATTTCATTGACCAATTAGATTTGTAGGATATATTCATCGCGGTCTTAAAATTTTCGTCTAACAGTGGAAAGGGAAATATCTGTCAATGACCAAAGCTTTGACTTTAATTACTCCGTTAATATCTATCCATGTGTTTCATTTCGAAGATGAAATACAGTAGAATACGATAAGATTAACAACCTTTTCCATCCAATTTCAGAAATATGTGAAAAAAACTAATCAATGATAAGGGGTCATGTGTAGCTGGTGATATAGTTGAACACCCTGCTTTGTATATTAGGCTATAGAAAGCCAAGTTTGTCAAAATTCAAGTGCCTTTGGATTTTTCCTAACAAAATATCACTTTGATCTTTAAGAAAAGAAAACTTCTTTTTTGTAGCTTTTTAAAGTTAACAAGAAAAAAAAAAAAAAGATTGCTGACTAATTTTGACTTGTCATCATGATTCATGAATGCGTTTTTGCAGTTGTAAAATGAATAAGCCGTGCTCTGTGAAAAGGGGGCTTAATTCATCTCCATGATGCATTATACCAGGCAAGTCATCACATAATTATGGATCCATAATAGCCACTTTTTTTAAACAGCCGACTTAATCATGGGGTAGACTGGTCCTGGATATACAGAAAATTGACTAGTAGCGAAAAGTTTCGGTCCAGGTCAGCGTGCGCGGATTGCACAGACTGACCTCGGTCGATACTTTTCGCAGATGCATTAAACCCCTTTTCACCCAGCATGGCTCAAATCTATTTCAAAGTTTCAAATTTTTCTATGGGTTGTAGTACAATAGGTAGAAAATATTATACACTGATATTTTAATAATGATACAAGAACTGATGGTTTTAATCATATTGGTAATTTTATTACGGAGAGAAAAAGCAAGTTTTGATTGAACTTTTGATGAAATTTCTTTCCCCCTTCTTCTGCTAAATTTCTAGAAAGACATCAACACAAGAATACTCTTTCAAAATAGTCTATGCACATATAGTCTAATGGAATATTGAGAGAAAATCTCAACACCAGTTTCTATGTATACAGTTTCTCTAAAACACTAACTGATCTGGGTTCGTATTCACCAACCATTCTCAAGAACGTTCTCAGTCTCAGAATGACTCCAGAATGTTTTAAATTTGAAAGTAACAGAACTTCTGATTGGTTAAACTATTTGGTTAAGCCAGTCAGTGGTTCTGTTACTTTCAAATGTTGAAAATCTTGGAGAATAAGGTAAAGAATGCTCTTAAGAATGGTTGGTGAATACGGACCCGAACACACATGAGAGATTTCTTGGCTTAAAATCCAGTTCATTAAGATTTGTTGACAAGGGGTCAAGAACAGGTGCAGGGTAGACAGAGTACACAGCCATTAGGTGGACCTTTTAATTCCGTTTTGATATCCATAGATTCGGAAGTATTTGTGAGTCTATCATCCGCTAACTCCCATTGATAAGACCTTAACGTCTTAAGGCGGGGTTACCGGTCCTGTAGGAGGCTCTTCCAGGCTCACATCTTTCTTGTTTGGTGATGTAGGAGGCCGTATCATCATTTTTACTCTTTACCACACAAAAAATATCAGACGAGTCCAAATTGAAAGCGTTGGTGGACAAAAAATAAAATGAGACACAAACGACAGTATCTGTAAGAGACCGTTGAAAAAAATGTGGGAAAAGAAGAACATGCTGGTTAAAAGGCTTCATTTTCAGGGTCGTTACATAAGAGAATTATGTTTACATGTTTACATTTGGATAACAAATTCTGCAAAGCGAAAGCAGACAGTAGCACACAATAGGTATCAGAAGCAAATGCGGTAGTCGCATATTCTAGGTGACCCGATTCATTACGTGTTTTACCTTATTTCTTGTGTAAAATGAGTGTTGTCGAGTTTTTATATTAAAAGTATTCCCATATAGATCTAATATGAAACTTCAATTGGTTCCATTTTTCCAATGGCAATATGGCACTGCTAGAAACAATCATGCGTCGTCTGTTAAACTTAAGTTGTTTTCAACTCAAGCTTACTGTCATAAAACGTTCATGTATGCGCTCCACCAACAGTGCACCGAGAAATCGTCGTCGCACTGTCCTAAAACATAAAAAAAGTATCCATGCAATTACCTGAAGAAATTGATGTAGCTGTATCTTTACAATTCTGATTCCAAGGCTTTGGCGTCGATAAGCAGAGACTTACAGTACAAATGGTAATCAGCTGACTAGCGGAACGTAGACAAAGTTGCTGCGTTTTTAAATGCGCTTAAACAAGGAGGATAGATGTGAAAACTGCAAAGGAATTCTTCATGAGAAATCGTCAGTTTATTCTACGATATTTCACCCCCCCCCCCTTGCAAAAACGTAATAGCATTTCTATAACCGCAAATGAACATAAACCCTGCAAAACTGAAGCCTCAATTCTCAATTTGTACTCATTAAAATTGTTTGAAACACAAATATTCTTAGAACAACCTTTAATAATACTTGATCTTTGTTGAATTGGTTGAGACAGAATATTTCAGCCAAACAGATACCCAGTGCTGGAATTTACAATCATTTGAGCCATGGTCTGGCAAAAGGGGGCTTCATGCATCTCTATGATGCACAATACAAACAAGTCATCACAGTATTATGGATCCATAAAATCTATTTTGTATACCAACCGAATGCATTATAAGATACACTGGTCCTTTGAGCTGCAGAGAATTGGCCATTGGCAAAAAGTTTCGACTTATGTCAGCCTGTGCGGACTGCGTAGGCTGACATGAATTGATACTTTTTGCAGATGTATTAAGCCTCCTTTTCACGTAACATGGCTAATTTGTATTTAGAATAGTTGGTGAACAGGGCAATGTCAGATAATCCCCGTACCCGACTCTGACCAGTAAATTTCAAGCAGGGCCTCTATTTACCAATCAGGCTATCAGTTAGAGTTCCGCCAGATATATATATATACAGTATCTCTTGCCGGTCGTTCTGCCTAGAGAATAAACACAACCAGCTTGCCCTGTCTATAGTGTGAAAATACCAGCAATTAAACATGGAAAAAATCCTGCTCTGTCTCGTCGCCATCTGCTTGGCAATTAGTAAGTTGGACCAATTTTATTTTAGTTTTTATTTTCGGTAACAAACGGTTCAGGAATATGTCATTATGACAATTATGACACGATAATATAATGACACTGTAACAATAATGAAATCTTCTAATACAGTATTTATTTCAGTTTTACTAATGTGTTTAAAGGCACAAAAAGCGACCAAATGTAAACTATTTTGTGTCTAAAACTGGTGTAATTTTCTCTCCGAGTTCATACCACGTATGAAACGTATGGCGATTTTTGTCAGTCTGACAATTTATTATAGAGCGGTTAGTCAAAGTTCCAGTCACTGGCTGAACAATAGGTAAACTAGAATTAATATTGGCGACATTAACCCTTAGGCTGCTAAGCGCGACTGTCTGACCTTTTGCGGACAGTGTAGATCAAGATCAGACTGCACAGAACGTGCAATCTACACTGCCCGATAAGGAGATATTTTTCTCCAAATAATAAGTTTGAAATAACATAATTAGGGTTTTTTACTACCGGCTTGAAAGTTTTATTTTAGTAATTTAGCAGGATAAGGGTTAATTCTACTTTTGATGATTGAGTTACGCTGGGTAAAAGGGGTTTAATGCATCTCTAGGATGCTCTATATTATGCAAGTCATCACATAATTGTGGATCGACAAAATCTATTTTGCCTAACAAGCATCTGAAATATGAGGTAGAATTGTCCTCGGACATGCAGGAAATTTACCAAAAGCAACAAGTTTGACACAAGTCAGTCTGCGTGGACTGCGCAGGCTGACCTGCTCGATACTCTTTTTGAAGACGCATTAAACCCCTGTTTTACAGAGCTTTGCCCAAATCCATTCTTCTACCATTGACTTTGTGATGTTTTCTTAAAGCTTCAGAAAACTAGAATTTTTACATCAAAGAGGAAAAGAAATCAGCATTTTTTTGTGGGGAATAGTCATTAGTACTTTTTAATCATGTTCTATACTCAACACAAAATACGCCGGAAGTCACGTATGGTAGGGCAAGGGTATAAGAAACATTTCTCTCTGTACTTACCGTTCTTTGATTCTGTTACATAACTTTTTCAGCGCCAAAAATATGTACTCGGCAACTTTCGACGGCTGAAAATACTTTCCAATAAAACTCAGAAAGATCTTTATCTTATAGGCCTGACTAAATAAGCGGACGGCATAGATCCAAGATCAGACTGCACGCTTTGTCCAGTCTGATCTTGATCTATGACGTCCGAAGAAGTCATCGTTTTCGCCTGAGGAACTGAAAAGGTTAAATCTCATTAATCTGCTCTCTCTTTCCAGGTAGTGTGTCCGCAGTGAACTGTACAGCAAAGGCCGACGGGGCTTACGAAATGGGCTGTAAATCGTATGCAAGATGTACCGGTGGCAAAGCGTCGATTGTTGATTGTCCAATGGATAAGGTATACAACAATAATACAGCTATGTGTGACGAGTAAGTACTGTCAATTGTTTATCCTACGGATTGATTGCATGCCTGTCTCGTTGGAGGTTGGCTGGCTTACTTGTTGACTGGCTGGCTGCCTGGATGGCTGGCTACCTGGATGACTGGCTACCTGGCTTCCTCACAGTCTCATTAAAACTTGCCCCAATGTACTTCTTGACCTGAGGACGGCATGCTAAAGCTTATTGCCTGTTTTTCATTCTATAATTCAATCAAAAGCAATCTTTGGAAAAGGTTTGTGAAAGAGAACAAGGAATATCTTTTAAAAGAAAGATAGACGATAGAACGCTTGTAAATAGTGGTCTCATAAATGTGCAGGCAATTGTGCCAGCATGGTCCGCCGAATAAACATGTTCATATTTTTTACCAATTGCAAATTACCCTCTATTCATTCTTTATCAGTACCAAGAATTAAGTCATAAACCAGCGTATTCAGCTACGCCGAAAAAATTACGCATACGATTAACTCATTTTCAAGGGTGAACATTTTAGCGTCTAAAATGACTTACTTGATTTCTTGATCTATAGAAAAAGTTTAAAAATTCCAGATTTCTCTCCCCCCCCCCACCACGAAGATGTAATTAAAGCGACCAATTTTTGCAATTAGAAGATCGTATACTATGAAGTCCGATTTGCTAGTTGACTGACTTTACTATTACTTTGCAACGGGGCATAGTACCCTATCAAATAAGTTATCCATTTATCACATAATCCCGACTTTTAACGACCCTGAGACAGAAGGCCTTTTGAAAATATTGTGGGAAAAGGAGAAATGCTGGTAACCAGCATTTTCTCCTCTTCCCATAATGTTTTCTACCCTTTCCAAAACAAATTTCGATTTTTAAATTACATTTATTTGTCGTCTACAAATGCTTTCAATTTTGACGAAGTCTAGAATTTTGTCGTTTGGTACAGAGTTAAAAGATAAAATAACGGGCGAATTCACCAACCATGCTAAATTGTGTATTTTGCCTCATTCTCAAGAATTGTCAACATTTGAGGGTAATGCAATTTCTGATTTTCGATCATCGACCGATCAATCAAAGTGAGGCTGTTAAACCATCACTGATATTTGAAATATTGTCACATAAATACATGTTTGGGTTTTATGCCATATAATACAGATTCTGAAAACATTGGAAAAATGAAAATACATGTAGCTTGTCACAAAAAAAGGATTAATGCGCCTTTTAAATTTTCAAACAACTACGCATGCCCACTGATTCCAAACTTTACTATTTTACAGCCCGGCAAACGTATCACCACCTTGTGGCATGATGATCGACTGCACCGGTAAAGCCGACGGGCAGTATCCTGATATGGATCAACACTGTATGACTTGGTACACTTGTAATGAGGGGAAATTTCTCGGTCACAATTTCTGTCCAGCAGGTATGACTGTACACACTATTTCCTCTCTCTCTCGGCCTATCTGTTTGTTTGTCCGCCTTTCTGTTTGTCTACCAGGCACAACTTCAGTCCAGTAGGCTAGAATGTACCTACTATTCCTTTATATCTAAGTGTTGTTCAGTCCGTTTGTTTGTTTGACCATTTACCACACGACAAAATTTTAGACCTGTCCAAACCCGAAAGCATATGCAGACACCGAATGAAATGTGATCAAATTTTTGAACGTTTTTTTTTTTGATAAATTAGAAAGCATTGTTGGAAAAGGAGAAAATGCTGGTTACCAGCATTTTCTCCTTTTCCCACAAAGTTTTCAAAAATCTTCTTTCTCAAGGTTCTTAAAAGTCAGCATTGTGTGGTCAAGGGTTAAACGCTAGTCTGTCAGTCGGGCCGTCTATCTGTCTGTGTTCTGGCTCTTTCAGGGTCGGAAAAGTTTGATTTACTATTTTTACGTCACGTTGTATTTTACTTTAAACGTGGAAACCTTTTTAGATTAATGTACAGATTCGAATCACTCAACCAACGTGCCCTAAAGATTGCAGATACATATTAGTAGCCATGAACCGCTTATTCCGATTCATTATCTTCCTCTACGCAAATTTGAAATACATACCTATCTGATTTGGGCATTCTGGGACTACTTTTCAAGATATGGCAATCGACACCGCGAATATTAAAATATACGTTTATGCAAAACAACGCTAACTCTTACGACTCATCCAGCCATGGTTAGCTGGTATATAACCTTTGCCTTGGTTATTTATAACCACAGCTCCAATAGGCCTGTGATGTAAACCTGGTAAAAGCCAAGCATGGTGGGGTTATTTGTTTTGTTGTTGTTGTTAAAGTCTGTGGAAAAACCCTACGCAAACCCGCTTTTCCCCATATCTATACTTAGAATCTTTATACAAAGATTTGCAGGAAACAAGAGTAATTTTTTCTTTTAAATTAATTATTTTTCCTGTATACAATTATAAGGATTTTTAAGAATTCTGCAGCGAAAACAGGCTTGATTTTTCCAGAGACGTATTATTAATGGCCATTTTCCGCTTGCTACTTTTTAGCGTCTAAGTTTTGATTTTACGCATCGCGCATTATTATTAATCCTGTACAGGGTAGTGATGCGTCGTAGCAGTCATGTCATCTTCGAAGAAAATGACATGCGCATACAACGATTCCGAATGCCATTTGTAACATTACTTTCCTTTTTTTTCATGGAAGCATCCATGCGTTGCTGGGGATTTCCTACAGTTCATCGCGCAATGTGCACTCTTTCCATGCAAGGACTTTTCCTAAGGAAAGATTCACTCACGAGGGTCATTCCTGATACATGTATTCACATTCTATTTGCTCACTCTTATCCACAATGACACGGTTACATTTTAGTGCATCGCAAAAAGTATCCATTCAGGTAAGCCTGCGTAGTCTACGCAAGCTTACTTGGGTCGAAAGTTTTTGCTGTTGGTGAATTTTCTACTTGTCAAAGGACGATTCTACCGCATGATTCAGTCGGTTGTCAGACAAAATAGATTTAATGGATCCATAATTATGTTCTGACTAACATGCTATCATGCAATAAGGACATGCATTAAACCCACTTGAGCCACGAAGAGACTCATTTGAAATTTTCTGGTCGAAGCATCGTCGAGGAGAATAGAACTTTGATCTAAGAACGCGTTCTTTGCAGTCTGACCTTGATCTATGAAAATCACAAAAGCACCAAACTGCTGCCAAACAACTATGCACCGATTTTCATTAACTCTTTCAGCAATGTATGAGCTAGAACTCTTTCGACGACTGAAAACGCAATCCAGTGAAAATCAGACAAGTCTTTGTCTTACAGGCTTGATTAAGCAAGCAGACGGTATAGATTTAAGATTAGACTGCGAGTTTTGTGCGGTCTGATCGTAATCTATGCCGTCCGCAAAAGCTCAAGTTTTCGTCTATGGCTCTGGAAGGGTATAGATATAAAGTTATTGTCAAAATATTTTTCTAGTATATCACCAAGAAAAAATTCTGATTTTACAGGTACTGTTTTTGATACCACATTAAGCACTTGTAACTGGGAAAATGCTGTGCCGCCACCTTGCGGAACCCTGAAATAATCGAGTGACGTCATCAGAGATTATCTTGTCTGATTGGTTGTTTTGAGGATACAGAGCAAAACGTTCATTGGCTGCCTGTCTTTCACCATTCCACCTTTTCCTTTAATGATAATTCGTGAATAACAGAATCTATATATTTGTATTTGATAACCGAATGTATTCTCATGTAAGTTATTAATCATCTTTTAAAAGAAGAACTCATGACAGTTAACATTTTCATATACAACATATCGCAGTCAATTAAAAAAAGAGAGAACATTTTTTACTGTGGAAAACATCTCACCACCAAAATCGAAATTATCATTTAAATTATTTAATCATATAAAATATTGATTGTCTAAGGTAAAATAAAACTATTATAATTTATGTGTTTGGGTATTGTATTTAGTTTGTAGGATTATGGTTTGCATAACTAAAACATATTCCCTATTGCTAACCGTTTACGACAGGACAAGACCAAAAATTTGCCCAAATGAAAATCGGATGACTACCGGTAATTAAATTGTGGCTAAAACGCCATGTAAAACGGAATTGAGGGAAAAGGAGAAAATACTTGTGTTCACATTTTCTCCTTCTTCCATGACGTTTAAATTACCTAAAGAGTCGTTAAAACAGTCTATTGTTTGGTAAAGGGTTTTTACTGTGGTTTAGTATATAAGATAGCAGGTCTAATATTGAATAATGTCGTCATTCGAATCTACCGAGGTGATGACGTAACCCTTTGGCTGTTAAGCGCGACATGGAGCGCTTTTGTGGATTGTGTGGATCAAGATCAGACTGCACGAAACGTGCAGTCTGATCTTGGATCAACACTGTCAGCTATAATATTTTTTCCCGGTGAAATCGACTTTGAAATCGTAATATTTGGGTTTTTACTGTTGAGTGGAGAATTTCGTTTCATCTATTCAGCAGTGCGCCGAATAGACCCAACAGACATTTACATTATAGAAACAGGACTAAAAGAATTGAAATTACAAGGTTTTTCTTGACCAGAATATCTCAGCAAAGCGGATAGTGTAGATCAAAGATCAGACTGCACATTTTGTGCAGTCTGATCTTGATCTATACTCGCCGCAATGACACCTTCGTTGTGGAAGGCGCCGAATAAACCTAACAGACATTTGAATTATAGAAACAGTACTAAAATAATTTCAATTTCAAGGTTGATCTTTTCCAGAATGTCTCAGTAAAGCGGATAGTGTAGATCAAAGATCAGACTGCACGTTTTGTGCCGTCTGATCTTGATCTACACTGCCAGCAAAGACATCTATATTTGTGGAAGGCGCCGAATAAAACTAACAGACATTTACAGTCTAGAAATAAGACTCAAGAAATTTCAATTTCAAGGTTGCTATTGTCCAGAATGTCTCAGTCAAGTGGACAGTGTAGATCAAAGATCAGGCTGCACGTTTTTTGCAGTCTGATCTTGATCTACACTGGCCGCAAAGGCATCTATAGTTGCTTTGAAGGTTAAATTGACAAGTACCTGGAAAACACTACTAGTGGTCAATCCGTAAAAGTGCAGCTACATTTTTGAAATCAGGAATGCTGCTTCGCTTTTTTCTACAAAAAAAAAAACCAAACAACATTGGTACAGACATGAGGAATAAGGTGCTTTTCATCTTTAAACTACGAAATCAATAAAGCTTTACAGAAAAAAGTTAAACTCGGTATATTGCGATTTCAAAGTTCTTTTCGTAGGAAAAATCTGACATATCAGATAGTATGGATCAAAGATCAAACTGCACGTTTTGCGCTGTTTGATCTTGATCTGCACTGTTCACAAAATACTTTTGGCAAGGCTTATCATTCTAAAGGTTGAAGTTTTGCATTTATAATTTTTTCGCATATTTAAGCTCCAATCACATTGGCAGCACAAGGCCCTGTGTAGACGGTAGACCTAATATAACAATGCTTGGGACATTTAAAGTCTTAACCAGTCCTCTCTGTTGGGCCATTTCTTCGAATAAAACAATTTATTCGAATGGGACGTGACTGAGGTAGCGAAATTGTGGACCAGCTCCACTGTACGTGCAATATGATCAGCTGTCTCAGGGGAGGTAACCAATCTTAGAAAAATATTGCATGTTGTGGGAGTTGAATATCTTCCTAGACCACACAATCATTTGTCCAAACAAAAAAAAAAACCGCTTGTTTCATGCTTGTTGTGTGGTAGACTTGGCCTTTTCTTGGCTTTTGAGGCAGAGGTATGCGACGAGGCAGATATATCAGTAGAAAAGTCATGAGCACTAAGGTACATTTAACACTTTGCCAAACGAGAAAATTTTAGACTCCGCCATATTGAAAGCAAATGCCGATGAAAGTTTATATGAAGCTCAAAAGATGATTGCTGTCTTTGAAAAAGTAAAAAAAAAAACTGCTGGTTACTAGCATTTTCTCCTTTTCCCACAATGTTTTCAAAGGCTTTCTTCCATAGGGTCGTTAAAACATGTGATTGTTTGGTAAAGGGTTAATAATCGCTGGTGCAATCATCGCAGTCTTCTGATTATGTTATTCAATAAGTCGACGGGTGAATGCAAAACTATTCCATCTGCGTTTTGGAAAATTTTACAGAATAGGAAAAAATTCTCATTTCAATGAAAAGTATTGTTAGATCACCTTGTTTAGACATTCTGTGTTGAATTGCGTGAATGAATTACAACACATTTTTTTCTAAACAAGATGATCTAACAACGCCTTTCACAGAGATAAGAAGGTTTTTTCCCTCTCCTGTAAAATTTTCCAAAATGCAGTTGGAAAGTTTCGCAATCACCTCTCTAGGTACTTAATTGGTTTTATCCCATCGATACACAGAACATCCTGTCTATTGCGACTGAAATAACTGACCCAAGAGTGATATGGATTAGAAAATAAGTATTTATTTCTGAATAAACTTGAACAATATCTATTAACAACATTACAGGTATGTAAAGAAGTTAAAAAACAAGCGATTTCCTGCGCTACACTAGGATAGATTGTGAATTGCTAGTTATATGAGAGAGAGAGAGAGAGAGAGAGAGAGATAAATGACAAAAGAATTTATTCAGCAACATGCGATGAGAAAGACAATGAATTAACATTTTACGTGCATAATGTAGTAAACAAGACACCTTATTTACATCAAGCACAATCAGTTAACATTGAAAAAAAAAACCATTAAATGTATAAAAACCGGACTGTACAAACTATATAACGATATCAGATCTTGGCATGTTTCATGCGTACAACAATAAAACAATAAACGAAAAAAAAAAAAGGGTGGGGGTAAACAAAAACTTTTCATGCACTAACAGCAGACAGGTTATGGAAACATTGTGAGGAAAGAAAGCATCTACAAGCTACAAGTAAATGCTCCCTATGCCCACTTTGATTTCGAAAAAGTAAAGTTAATGCCTAATGAACTATTGTCTATATTCTATATGAGCCATGCTCTGGGAAAAGGGGATGTAATGCACCGCCGTGATGCGTTATAACAGGCAAGTCATCACATAATTATGGATCCATAAAATCCTGCATGGACTTTGCAGGAAGATCCGGGTCGGTGCTTTTTTCAGATGAATTAAATCACCTCTTTACGGAGCATGGCTCATGTTTATTTTTCCAAATGATTGAAAAAAAGCGAACCCGTCTTTCCTTTAACCCTTAAACTGCTGAATAAATGAAACAAAATTATGTACGCAACGGTAGAAAACCAAATATTGCAATTTCAAAGTTGATTTCACCGGAAAGAAAACACCGCATCGTAAGGTGAAGATCAAAGATCAGACTGCACGTTCTGTGCCGTCTGATATTGATCTACATTGTCCACAAAAGGTCAGTGAGTCGCGCTTAGCAGCCTAAGGGGTTTACAGTAAATGCCTTTAGTTATATACAGTTCTGTACTAGTTTGATATATGTAAACATAGCTTGATGAGAACAGAGTAAAATCATTTCTTAGAGGAAAATCATAATGCAAAAAAAAAAAATAATGAGTAATTCAACCTTTTCAGAGCCTTAGGGTTAAATCGGAGCTTTTGCAAACGGCATAGATCAAAGCCAGACTCCACGAAACACGTGCAGTCTGATCTTGGATCTATACCGTCCGCTTGTTAAGCCAAGCCTTTAAGATTACAATCTTTCTGAGTATCAGAAGATTGTATTCAAGTTCGACAGTCGAAGGAGGTCAAGTTTATGTACAGTATTTGGCGCTGACACAGTTACAAAATGTGTTCTAAATATGAGCCATGCGCGCTGAAAAAGGGGCTTTATGCATCTCCGTGGTGCATGATACCTAGTAAGCAATCACATACTGTACTTACGGATCCATGATGGCCTCGTTTTTTTAAACAACCATCTGAATTATGAGATAGCATGGTCCTTTTACACGTAGAAGATTGATCGTAAGCGAAAAGTTTCGGTCCAGGTCAGCCTGCGCGGACTGCGCAGGCTGACCTGGTCGATACGTTTCGCAGATGCATTAAGCCCCCTTTTCACAGAGCATGGCTCATATATAATTTGCCGTACATGTACATGTCAGAGACGAGACAAACCCCTATCCACCGGTATAAGTAATTTTAATCCTGGTAAATTGAATACATTTTAACAACGCTCTGCAAAAGTGGGGGGGGGGGGGTTTAATCCATTTTCGCAATGCAATACGACATACCAAGCAAGTGGTTGCATGACCTGGATCCATAAGGTACATAGGTCCTTTGGCACGCAGAAAATTCTTCAATGGTAAAAAGTTTCGACCCATGTCAGTGGACTGCGCAGGCTGACATGGATCGATACAGATGCATTAAAATGATCTTTTCACAGAGCATTACTCATCCTTTTTTCAACCAAATGGAAAAAAAAAAAACTCCAAGTTTTCATGGTCTCGAAGCTCAAATAATGTTCCAGTCCGAATGAGGTTGCTCTTTTGTCAAATATTAGATCCACAGTGGTGGTTTTTTCAAGATCAGGGTCTGTATTCACCAACCATTCTTAAGAACGTTCTTGGACTAATTCTTCAAAATTTTCCAAATTTGAAGTAACACAACTTCTGATTGGCTAAACCATATGGTTTAGCCAATCAGAAGTTGTGTTACTTTCAAATTTGGAAAATTTTGAAGAACAAGACCAAGAATGTTCTTAAGAATGGTTGGTGAATATGGACCCAGATTGTAACTTTGAAAAAACCCGATCTTCTTGCACGCCGTCTACCACTGACGTCACCCAAGGTTGTGAAATATTTAGAATACTAGTAATCTATAGAATCTACCATCATTCTGGACAGTAAAACTTGATTTACATGTACTAACCCTTAACTCTTGTCCTGCTGAATAAATGAAATGAAACTTTATAGTAGATAGTAGAAGCCGAAAACTTTCCTCTTTCAAAGGTATCTTTGGAGGAAAGATATCTCCTTATCGGACAGTGTAGATCAAAGATCAGACTGCACGTTCTGTGCAGTCTGATCTTGATCTACGCTGTCCGCAAAAGGCCGGTGGGTCGCGATAAGCAGCCTAAGGGTTAAGTATCCTTCACTTCTTCGATTGCCATTGTAGACCAGTGTAGATCAAGATGAGACTGCTGCATAAAAAGGTACAGTCCATTTTTGGTCGACACTGTCCACTTTGCTGAAACATTCTGGACAACGGCAACCTTAAAATCGCTTTTATTTTGGTCTTAATTCTAGAATGAAGTCATATGTTTACTCGGCGTTTCAGGGTTAGAAAATTTGATAAATGCATAATTCGGTAGGTTCGAACAGCTGAATTCATTTGTCAGAAAATTCTAAAAGCGCTTTAAACTGCAAAGCTGTCAAAGACGTATTAGCTTTATTGAAAATTCGCACCCGATCACAGAAAATCTGTTTTACCTATTACAATACTTAAACGTCGTTTTCAGCCCTAGCAGTCGATAGTTACTGGAAACATTGAGGGAAGAGAGGTAATTGCTTGTTAGAAGCAACCGCCCCTATTCCAGCTACGTCTTCCCAACAAGTTAAAACAGCTTTTCTCCTTTCCTCCATACATATCTGAGCTATGCTCTGTGAAAAGGGGTTTAATGTATCTGCAAAAAAGAATCGATTCATGTCAGCCTGCGCAGCCCACACGGGCTGACCTGCGTTGAACTTTTTTCCTACTGGTCAATTTTCTGCGTGTCCTCGGATCACACTATATTCGGATTCAGTCGGTTGTTAGACAAAATAGATTTTATGGATCCATAATCATCTGATGACATGCTTGGTAAAATGCGTCAATGAGATGCATTAAACACCTTTTTTCCAGAGCATAGCTCAAGTCTTTGGTGTCATTTGCACTAGTCTCGGTCCAAGTTATCCTTTACTGTCCGTTGAATAAACACAGATCAAGGGAGATAACCTAGGGACTGTTCAAAGTCTACGTCACGCGACCCCAAATTTCCAGTTCGTAAATTTGAAAACATGTCCGCTATTTCTGCATCTTTGACCCCATTTTGTCCTCGTCCACCATATTCTGTCTCAAACCGGTCGTCACGTAAATCACCCTTTGATTTCGACTTATAACCGCCATTCCAACCGTTGTTTTCTTTCCGCAAGAACTTTTCTTTTTCCTCCTCGAAAGTCCATGGACGGGCAACAGAAGGTTTGCTAGCCTGATATCCTTGATCATAATTGTATGAATACCCATCACTTTTCACTCGATTTTCGCTATTTCGCGTGACGTCATATCCGCGAACCTCGACTTCACTATTGTCTGAATAGAACCGGTCCTTTCTGAATTTGTCATTATTACTATACGGGCCTCGACCTAAACCATTATTGTCGTAGGGATTCTCGTCGACCTCATAATTCTGCTTTGCATCGAGGTTGTATTTAGGCCTATCGTTTTCCTTTTCCTCCTTGTTTTGCTCCGGTTTTGTGTTCACGTGTTTTAACTGATGTTTGGCATCTGGGATTGGCAAGCTCGGAAGTACTCGGATTCCTGCATGTCGATGAGGGGGCACTTTCGCGACCGGTTTTCCTTGTTGTTCAGCTTCCATTCGACTTTCCAGATTTGAGGCCGAATACACCCCATCATCTTCGGGTGACCTTGACCTCGGTGACCTTGGTGTTCTTGGGGAAGAATGACCCCGTGGTGGAGATTGACCCCTTGGTGGTGAGCTATCTCTTGGACTAATCATTCTGGGATCAGCACCTGGGCGATGTACTTTTCCGTAGGGAGGTTCGGTATTTCGATATCCACCCCCTCCTCGTGAAGGCCATTCAGGCTCTCTCTGAACTTGCGGTGACCTAGCTGGGCGGCTATAGTCACCGTTGCTACGAAGAAATCCGCGATTTTGATCTTCTCCCCGCGGGGAAAGACCGCCCCTATCACCACCCCTTGGTGATAATCCACCTCTTTCTGCAGTTATCCATCTTGGCCCCCTGTCACCCCCGGACCCCTGGCGTTCGTGTGCGATGACGTTGTCAAATTCATACTCGTGTCCTAAAGAGTCTCTTTCCACGTGAGCACCGTTTGTTGTGCGTAGTTCTTTGGGTCGTCTTGCGACAGGGTCCTCTCGGGGTCCAGCAGGTGGGTACCTTCTCCCTTCTTCACTTCTGAATCGATCATTGTTACCTCTTTCAAAGTCTCTATAGTTACCAGCCGATCTTTCCTTTTCAAAACTTCTATCACCCTCAAAACTACGGTTACCTTTAAAACGTGGATCGTGTTCGTGATCATTGCGCCTGAAATGATCTTGCCTTAACTCAAGCCTTTCTCCTCGGTAGATTTCGTAATCCTCGCTAGAATTCTTTCTACCACTTCCCTCGTCTCGGTGAGGCTCCCGTGGGCCAAAGTCACGTGGTACAACATCTGGGTTGGGATACCGGTGCCTTGGACCGCCATATCCATAGTTATCAATGTCTCTTCTGTCTGGATGCTCCTGAAATCGGTGGATCATATCCGCCATGCGCAATGCGTCCTCGACAACCGGAACCACTAACATGTGACAGTCAACTGCTTTTACACCAGTTGGCCTGCGCATGACACACGCGACCATTGGCGGGTGCGATATTTTGGTTAAATGGTTAAATTTTTTATCAATTTGCATAAACAGTTTCTCTTGACTTGCATTTGTGTTGCCCTCTTCTATTGGTACGAATGCTCCGTAAAATTTCTTGTCTTTTTGTTTTAGAGTAACAAAATGCACAGCTTCTATGAAGTGAACTGAGGAGAGCTCATAAAAGTCTTCGTTTTCTTGCCCACCTTTTGGCCCTGGAAAGATCATTAAGATCCCTGCAGGATTTATCCGCACAATGATTTCCGGGCCAAGTTTGTTGTCTGTGGATTTTCGGAAGGAGAAATATTTGTCTCGCAGCGGTTTCTGTATGACTCCCAGGCCGGTTGTGCCTTTAGTTAGCATCGAACTGCCAAGATAGTGAGCGATGAATTTGGCCTCCATATCTGTCGTATATAGCCGCCTGATTCGACCTAGTGTGTCTTCGTCCTTTTCGAAATCTGGAAGTAGAATGAAGTCAAATGTAAGCAGTGTAATTTTTGCGAAAATTTCAAACCCATCCTTGCTCTTAATAACCCTTATCCTGCTAAATAACTAAAATGAGACTTTAAAGTCGATAGTAAAAACCCCAGATATTGCTATTTCAAAGTGATACTTCGGGGGAAAATATCTCCTTATCGGACAGTGTAGATCCAAGATCAGACTGCACATTCTGTGAAGTCTGATCTTGTATCTACACTGTCTGCAAAAGGTCCTTTAGTCGCGCTTAGCAGCCTAAGGGTTAATTGTATGCAGATAGCTAGAGACAAAAGAAAACAAAATCAAAGCATCGGAGTATGCATATCCACAAAATATATTCCTATTACTCTATCCTAAATTCAAAGCATATCTTTCTAATTGGTTGAGACGTTTTGCCTTAGCCACTTTATAAGCTAGTCTTGAAATTTAGCATTAGCAATAAATTGGTGATTACGGACTCTATGAAAAAGGTAACCAGTGTCCCCATTAGATTAAACTTACTAAAGGAAAATTATGTACCAAACGACAAAATTCTAGACTTGTCTTAATTCAAAGCATTTGCAGATGACAATTGATATAAGTCAAAATGATGACTTCCTACCATTGAAAGGGTAGATAGCTTGTGGGAAAAGGAAAAACTGATGGTTACCAGCTTTTTCTCCTTTTCCTACAATGTTTTCAAAAGGCTTCTTCTCGGGGATCTTTAAAACACGGAATTGTTTGGTCAATGGTTAAGCTGCCGCGTGGTCTTTACTAATAAACGATCTTCATTGCAGTTTGTTTAGCTGTCACATAAAATGATTAGCACAAGGAAAAGATCAATGCATGGCAAACTGGTGCACTGTTAGTGCGCTATAGACTTGTAGGTTATTTTCAGGCCTACCAGTAAAATAATACTAGTTCAACCACGAAGAAACCGTCTTGACAAGACATAAATAGTCTCTGAATGACGTTAACCCTTAGGCTGCTGAGCGCAACTCACTGACCTTTTGCAGAAAGTGTAGATCAAGATCAGACTGCAAACAACGTGCAGTCTGATCTTGGATCTACATTGTCCGATGAGGCGATATTTGTCTCCAAAAAATAAGTTTATAATAGCATTATTCGGGCTTTGACTATTGCCCCGAAAATTTCATTTGAGTTATTCAGCAGGATAAGGGTTAAAACTCTTTGTTGAAACAGGAACAACTTGTAACAAGCATTCGGTTTTTATCCCATAATAATTTTGAAGCTTTTTTTTTATCTGCCGGGGAAACAATGATACTCGTTTGTATGTCCATGTGTGCAACGCTGTATAGAAACTTTATTTAAGGTGATTGGCTGCAACATTGCATATAGTCAATGTTTCTTTGGAGGGGGGGGGGGCTATAAAATTTGAGTCATGCTCTGTGAAAAGGGGTTTAATGCATCTGCAAAAAAACACTTCGACACCGGTCAGCTTGCACAGTCCGCGCAGGCTGACCTGTATTCACACTTTGCTTTCGGTAAATTTTCGGCATATCCATTCCACCTCAAGATTCAGTTGTTTGTTAGACAAAACGGATATATGGAGCCATTATTATGTCATGGCTTGCTTGGTATCACGACTCACGGAGGTGCATTAAACCCCTTTTCGTCAGAGCATGGCTCAACTGTTTAGAACATTATTTAAAAACGCGGAGAGAAAGAGCTACTGCTGTAAGTACTGATGTTTGAATAAATTTGTTAAAAAAAAGTGAATCCCTTCTAAAGCAGCGATCATACAGAAAGGCGATTAAACAAAAACTTATTCCCTTTCTTAAACACAAAAATACGCGTCGAACCAGAAAAAAACATGATTAAACTTTTGAGGGGTGATACACAGCTGTAATCTGTGTACTCAGTATAGGCAAAGGGGAACTGTAGGTAAACAAACTGTTGTCGTAAAAACTACCAATACCTAACTGTAAACTCGGTTATAATTCATTATCTCTGATCTGGCGATGTTGCTTGTTTAAACAAAACTAAGATATTCAAGTTAAAAGGAACGGAAAACTTAAAATTTTACACGGTATATAGTGCTGTTGATCTCTATCAGTATTTTCACTTACTTTCTTCGTCTGAGCAACAGCCGAAAAACTTCATTCTAAAAACCTAAAAACCTACAGAATAATTAATAAACATCAACAACGCATGCGCAAGAGGAAACACACTCAACACAGAATCATTAGTAAAAGCACAAGACTCTCATTAAAATCTATTCACTTTATACAAGATACAGGTAACATTAAAAGCAAAAAAAAAACCAATTGTACACCGTTTACATCCTATACAAGGTCTACAAACTGTCCTAAAACGTATGCGTTATGCAAAATGGCGGTCCATCTCGTGTTACCATCGTGTCACATGGTCTAACTACACGAAATCCGATATCGTTTACTGTTATTTGATGAAAATATTTGTAATAAAACCGCGTTATACCCTTTATTTCATATGCAATATTTTCATTTGCTCTTTTTTTTTTATTTTACCTTAAGAAAAGAGAAAATCATCAATTTTCGAAGGTGGCGCCAGAACGACAATAATATTACATTGTAAAGAGCAGCAGAGCTACGATTCTATCGTTGGCAGTCGACAAAATTTTAGTAAATTTTGTGCAATGATAAAATCTTTCTTTGAAATGAAAATAAACATTGTGGGAAAAGTAGAAAATGCTTGGCACCATGCTTTCAAAAGCCATCTCCATCATGGCCGTTAAAACACGGGATTGGCTTATAACACTAAAGCCCTGACTCTTCACCATTATGATTCGTGTATCAACGGCCCCCAGGAAAATAATGGCTTTTTAAAACATTATGGGAAGACGAAAAGGCCAGAGACTAACATTTTCTCGTTTTCCAGTTATTTTTCTACTCACTTCGAGGAAAATGCCTTAATTTGTGTCAAATTCAAGTCGTCTTCTGCCAACACTTTCAAGTTGGATAGGTCTAAATTTTCGTCGACTGTTACCGACTTAGCATCGTCCTCATCACTTCCCGATAAACAGATAAAGTACTTAAGATAGTAGACTTAGTTTCATTTAACTCTTTACAAAACGACAAAATTTTAGAGCTGACCTGATTGGAAGCATTTGCAGACGAAAAATTAAATGTGGCTCAAATGGTCAGATTAGTATATGACAAGGTAGAAAACACTGCGTAAAAAGGAGGAAAATGCTGGTTACCAGCATTTTCTCCTTTTTCCACAATGTTTTCAAAAGCTTTATACCTAATAACGGTCATCAAAAGAAGGGATACCTAGCAAATATCACTGTGTATGTGAACGTTCGTTTGAAGTAACTCAACACCATATCATGGAGATATCGTTGGAATGTGGGTCGCTCTTTCCAATTACCGAAAATGCTATTTTTAGACATACCAGCTAGTAGTACATGTGGCAATAAGGAGTGTTGTGTGAAAGAAAAGAACTTGATTGATTGATTGATTGATTGATTGATTGAATAGTTTTTCATCCCGTTTTTAACATTATTTCAGTCATATCACGGCGACAGCTCATATTATTCATGTACGTCCTGTGTTTCACCAGTACTAGGCTAGGGCTCTGAAATGTCTTGCCAAGGACACTCCCATGAAGAAAGATAGGAAAACTATCCCATTTTTGAATGATGTATAAGACATTGTAGGGAAAAGAGCTACTGAAGCAAGCAGTTGATTCCTTTTTCTTGTTCACCTTCAAAAGCTGTCTAGTGTCAACTCGCCATTCTTGTCCGTAGAATTAGTTACCCGGCTGGGCTTGTTGTCCGTAGAGAATAATAAGCACAAGTAATGCTAGTATTCAAATATTGTAAAATTTAACCAAAAGTTTAATTCTCTTCCTTTGTCACACTGTTTTCTATATTTTTAAAACTGCTCTGCTGCACACTGAAACTGTCGTCTACAGACTGTAATGTGTAAATAAAATCGTTTCGAGACATGATTCACAATGAGACTCTTTCCCATACCGTTTCATTGGTTTAGTTCTTTACCAAACGACACATTTTTAGACTGGTCCAAATTCAAAGCTTTTGCAGACAATCAATGAAATGTGGCAGAAATGATATTTTTGTATCAGAAAGGCTAGAAAAAATTGTGGGAAAAGGAGAAAATGGCGGTTACCAGCATTTTCTCATTTTCCCACAATGTTTTCAAAAGGCTTCATCTTCAGGGTCGTTAAAAGTCGCATTGTGTGGTAAAGGGTCAATTAAAAGTAGACTCGACCTCTTTCGAAAAATACGACCTACTGAAATAAAGAAAGATTTTTATCTTATAGGCTTAATAAACTGTAGTAAGCGGACGGTGAAGATCCAAGATCAGACTGCACGTTCTGTACATTCTAATGTTAATCTCTGCCGTCCGCAAAGACCCCCTCTTTTCGCCTAAGGTGCTGAAAAGGTTAAAATAAAATTGGATCATTTACAGCAGAATAAAACATGAAATTTTGAACACAAAACGTACAGTTTGTTCCTTCAAGACTTTTCATGAGTCCTTCGTGGCTTAGAGTTTAAGTAAGAAGGCGGATTTTTAAACAAGATATTCTCTGCTTGCAGATCTCTTTCCACCCCCCCCCCCCCCCCCCCCCACACACACACAGTGTAGCGGTGATCGCATGGAAATGATCTTGGGAAAGGCACTGCAGAGTCCCAGTCGAATATTGATGAAAAGTAAAAAAAAAAAGGAAACATATAAAATAGCTGACTTGATACTGTATGCAGTAAGAAAAATCTACTGTTCACGCTGTCCCAAGCACTGCTCTAACAAACTTACACGTACACCGTTTTCAACGTGAAGGGGAAAAAGACCGCGATATCTCGCTTAAAACGGGCTTAAATTTTCAAACGAAATATTCGCATTCCTTTTTTCAATTAAAAAAAAATACAGATAAAACATTTACCTTTGCGAAAGATCCGTTTTAATCTAAATTTCATCGTTTTTCAGTGGCAACAGTTTAACGTCCGATTTGAGAATAAATTTTGAACCTTAATAATCACGAAATTATATATATTTACCTAAATAGTTACGAAATTCGCGGAAGGAGTTCCCTTGCGTATTTATCTCTATTTTTAACCCTCGTGACGTCCTTATTAAACCCTTAGAACGCTGGAACTGGTTAAAATTGCTTTTCGCGGACAGTGAAGATCACGATCAGACTGCACAAAGCATGCAGTCTGATCTTGGATCTACACTGTCCGCAACCTTGTAACATACCAGTATTCTGGGGAAAAAAACTTGAATTATGGCAGTATTTCGGCTTTTGAAAACATTGCGGGAAAAAGGAGAAAATGCTGATATCCAGCATTTTCTCCTTTTCCCACAATGTTTTCAACCCACTGAAAGACAAATTTTATGTTTTGAGTAACATTTCATTTATCGTCTGCAAATTTCTCTCAATTTGGACAAGGCCAAAATTTTGTCGTCTGGTAAAGAATTAAGGGTTAATGAAGACCCTGTGTATCACGTCCTCTGGTGTCCCTTGAGTAGAGTGTAGAGTTAAGATCAAAAAGCACTAACGAGAAGGCTGATCTTAACTCTACACTCTTCGAAACCAAAATGAATGTTAGGTCTTCACTTTACCCATTTGCGATTAATACGATGGTCCTGAATACTGATAGGTTCAGTCGAATATTTGATTTAGTAGGATAAAGGGTTATGAAGCACGTGTGTATATGTCACTATTTTTGACAAACCGGTATTTGTCGATCCCAGTTCGTTATGCTTCGATCTGAAAATATATTTTCGGTTTAAACAGTCATAAATAACGGGAATGCGCTTTATCATATTTCCTTATGGAAAAAAAAAACATAAATGAGAGGGGAGAGAAAGGACGGACGGACGGACGGACAGACAGACAGACACACACAGGCACAGACAGACAGACAGACACAAAGGCACAGACAGACAGACAGACACAGGCACAGACAGACAGACAGACAGACACACACACACACACACAGGCACAGACAGACAGACAGGCATACAGAGAGAGCGAGATAGAGGGTGAGAAAGGCAAACAGAGAGAGAGAGAGAGAGAGAGAGAGCGACAGACAGACAGACCATCATCCTCAATATCATCAACAACTATTACATCATTATTTACGGTATCATGCCGAAAACAATCCTGTCAGAAGTTGTAATGAATCTATGGTTACAGTTCAATTCACATGCAGTAACGCCCATTATAAGCAAATTTCAAATTTCAGACGAAATAAGTACAGCATTCATACAATGGAGACATATTTGTGGGAATGCAACATCCCTTTTTTTCAACTTTGTGTTTGAAAATCATGTTGGGGACGCTCTTTTACTTTACATTGCTAACCCTGTACCACACAATGTCGAGTTTTCATGACCCTTAGGAAAAAGGCTTTTGAAAATATTGAGGAAAAGGGAGAAAATGCTGGTTACCAGCATTTTCTCCTTTTCCCACAATGTTTTCCAGCCTTTCGACAACAAATCACATCTGATAAGCAACAGTTATTTTGTCGGCTGCGAATGTTTTTAAAATGTATAAGCCTAACATTTTATCGTTTAGTACAGAGGTTTTACATACTGAATGCTTTCTTCTGTAGGAACGTACAGAACAGATGATTCAAGCTCTGTGAAAAAGGGGGCTTAATGCATCTGCAAAAAGTATCGATCCATGTCCGTGCAGGCTGACCTGTATCGAAACTCTTTGCTTTCGGTCAATTTTCTGCATGCCCAAGGAAAATTCTATCTCATGATTCAGTCAGTTGTTGGACAAAACGGATTTTATGGATACATAAGCATGTGATGACTTGCTTGTAATGGTGCATCACGAAGATGCATTAAACCCTCTTATGACAGAGCATGGATCGAGTTATTGGGTAGAAAAAGGTAGAATGAAAGACAGAGACAATGACTTTACTCCATGCCACACGACAAAGTTTTAGACTTGTCCGTATCAAAAGTATTTGCAGACGAAAAATTAAATGTTGGTCAAAACAAGAAATTTGTTTTTATAGGGTAGAAAACATTGCGAGAAATGGAGAAAATGCTGGTTTTAAGCATCTCTCCTTTTCCCACAATGTTTCCAAAAGCATTCTCTCTCAGGATCGTTGAAAATCTTGATTGTTCGGTAAAGGGTTGACTCTTTCCCAAACAAGTTTAGAAGTATCCCAATGGTAAATATTTGTAGTTGACAAATTAAATGTGGCCCAAATGATGGGAATTTTCTAAGAAAGGGAAGACAACATGGAGGGGATAGGGGAAAATTGTGGTTACCAGCATTTCTCCTTCAAAGAAAGGGTGAGAGACTGGGAGAGACACAAAGAGACAGGTCGACAGCAAGACTGTAAGAAGAAGAAGAAGACGATACAATACCTAAAGATCACATTCTTCAGTTTACACCGCGTAAACAGCTTGTTAGAGTGATAAAACTTATTTACTCAGTTGTAGATTTTATTTAAACAGCAGGTACAATGTTGTCACGATTTTATTACCGCCAAACCCTTCGTGTACCATTGATGAAAAGATAATAGCGAATCTGTGTCTCACTGTTTCTTTGTGTCTTTCACTATATGTCATTGAATATTTCTCCTTGCATTATTATCCGATGTCCTCTCTGTCTGTCTGTCTGTCTGAATGTCTGACTGTCCTTCTCTGTGTCTCTGTTTTTGTGCCGGTCTCTCTTATCCTCACTATCTGTCTGTCTCTCTCTTGCTCTCCTTCTCTTTCTCGTTCTCAGTATTACTGCGTAAGTCTCTCTCCGTGTTTCTGTCTGTCTTAACTCTCACCCTCTCTGTCCGTCTCTCTCCTTCTGTGCGTCTCACTCGTAAAAATCTTGCACCGTGGAATAACTGACATGAACACTTACAATTCGTGGTCCTCAAGAACAAGATTGGTTTGAAAAGAATGGTTACTACTGGCCTGCTTTAACATAGTAGTCTCAGACAATAATTTGCATGAATGACTAAGGACAGAATAAATCTACATTTAACATGCATGCTTTCAAACAGTTGTCTGCGTTAAGATTAGGGATGAATCCTCTTGCAATGACTATCCTTAATCGTCGGATAGCACTCGGGCAAAGCGATCATCCATACTGACATCACCTCCCGGTCCGTATTCACCAACGATTTTCAATTTCATTTTAAGTCTAATTCGAGATTTAGAAAGTAACACGACTTCTGAATGGCTAAACCATTGGTTTAGCCAATCAAAATTTGTATTACATTCAAATATAGAAAATTCTGGAGAATAAGACTAAGAATGTTGTTAATAATGGTTGGTGATACTCTGGGTTATATTGTCTGAATTTTATTAGAGACCCAGATTCGTCGCAACATTAAGTATGTTAGCGCCAAATACATGTATATAAAGTCGACCTCTGTCTACGACTGAAAACCAGTCTACTGAAACTTAAAAAGATCTATCACATAGGCACTACTTTTCAAGGGGGCGGTATAGATCTAAGATCAGACTGCACATTCTGTGCAGTCTGATCTTGATCTATGCCTTCCGCAAAAGCTCAGTCTGTTTTCGCCCATGGCGCTGAAAGTGTTAAACATTCGGACCACTTATCTACGTGTATCTACTGCATAATTATGAATGCTAGATAAAAGTACTGCTCGATAAGCCTTCAACTGAACATGCCGTATAGGTAACAATGTAAGACAAGGTTTATGGAAATCTCTCTATCCCATCGAGCTCATATGCCGTCACTTTTCCTTCCATCCATCCATCCATCCATCCATCCATCCATCTATCCGTCCGTCCGGCCCACCGTCCGCCCATCCATCCGTCCGTCCGTCCGTTCATCCATCCATCGGCAAGTTGAAAGAATTATACAAGCGTAGACACATAAAGAAATTATTCAACGATTAATAAGCAAAGTGCGATAATTTGCATTCATTAAAAAAAAAACATAAATACCGAAGTCTAGGCTTTCTTCTACGCACTGTCTATTTCCCATTTCAGGCTTTTTCGTGCGTCTGTCTAAACAAAATTCCGTTTAAAACTTCCAACTCCAAGCTTTATAAATGACAATAAAATCCTCGCTCTTTCCTGATCTCACAAGCACGCTTTTAATGTTCACATTTTTTCAGATGTTTTCCGGTTTTCATTCGATAATTAATAAAATAATAACGACGAAAACAAAAACCTCTAACATAAAACAATTCAGTGTCAATATTACAAGCGCTCTTTCTTTTCGTTTTTCCCTTCGAAAAATGCAAAACCGCAGAAAAGAACAAAAAACCAATGTTGAAACACTGTCCACGCTTGTCATAAATTGTGTAATTCGCGAACATTAACGAAAAAAAGTCCGCCATCCATCACTTTTTTCCCCTGTAAAAGATTTTCCCTTAACTCACTATATACCTAAATGAGGCTTTCACGCCACTATAGTATACTCGTACAACATTCACAAATAGTAATAGAAAATCAGATATGAGCCATGCTCTGGCAAAAAGGGGATTTAATGCATATCCGTGATGCATTACACCAAGCAACTCATTACATATTCATGGATCCGTAAAATCGTTCTTATCAAACAACCGACTGAATCACGAGGCAGAATGGTCCTTTGACGCGCAGAAAGAGTAACCAAAAGCAAAAATTTTCGACACGGGTCAGCCTGGGCGCATTAAACCCACTTTTCCACAAAGCATGACTCATATATTATTCCGATCTAAAATCCTTTTGTCTTTAATAAACAACAACATTTTTGTTCTTCGATCAACGTTTCTCTGCTGTATCACAATCACTTTCTATCGAATAGTATCAGTACATTTGAGAGAAACCTGTCTAGAAATTATGGACTAACTCTTTACCAAACGACAAAATTTTGGACCTTTCCAAATACAAAACGCTTGCAGACCACAAATCAGATGTGGCTCAAATGGTGGAAAATGTCTTTGAAAGGTAGAAAATATTTGAGGGAAAAAGGAGAAAATGCTGGTAACCAGGATTTTCTCACAATATTTTCAACTGCCTTCTCCTTTAGGGTCGTTAAAACCCAGGATTGAGTGTTAAAGGAATTGCCCTTTATTCAATTAAATCAAAAGCGATCAAAGAAGGCAGCCTTTCTGTAGAATCCTCGTACAGATTTAACATGGATAAAAAATGTAACGGTTGTTTCTGTGCCCTTTCAGCGCCATAGGCGAAAACAGGGGCTTTTGCCGACGACATAGATCAAGATCAGACTGCGCAGAACGTGCAGTCTGATCTTAAATCTATGCCGTCCGCTTGTCTGAGTCAAGTCGGTAAGACAAAAACCTTTCAGAGGTTCAGGGGATTGTATTTTCAGCCGAAAGTCGGAAGTGGACGCGTTCATATATGAGCCATGCTCTTTGAAAAGGGGACTTAATGCATCTGCGAAAAGTATCGTCTCAGGTCAGCCTGCGCAGGCCGCGCAGGCTGACCTGGGCCGAAACTTTTCGCTATTGGTCAATTTTCTGCATGTCCAAGGACCAGTCTACCTTATGATAAAGTCGGCTGCCGGCTGTTATGGATCCATTATTATGTGATGGTTTGCATGGTATCATGTATGCATTAAGCCCCTTTTTGCCAGAGCATGGCTTATATATATTTGGCATTTCACAGTTAACATGTGATCAGTTTATGAATTATGGCACTGTTGGGATTTCTTGCATCAGGTTTCCTGCACTACCTTGCATATTATTTATGCTACAGGCATCCAGCTTTATTCTTACGCCCAATACTGTTGACACTAGAGATCAGACGTCGCCTTTTGCCATCGGTGGTATACATCTAATCTGAGTCAACTTCACATGCTTTTGTCTTACGTCATAGGTATATACATATGTATATCTTTTTTAAGAATTACTGGGGCATCAAAAGGTGTAGAGTAAGACTAGACTGCAAGGATGTAGAGGCTGATCTGGGTCTGATTCAGAAGTACATGCATAGGCCAGAGTTTGAGATTCACTGGATGTATGTTAACCCTTATCCTGCTAAATAACTGAAATGCAACTTTCCTCAAGCTGATAGTAAAAACCCAAAGTTTGCTATTTCTAAGCCGAGGGAAAGATATCCCCTTATCGGACAGTGTAGATCCAAGATCAGACTGCACGTTCTGTGCAGTCTGATCTTGATCGACACTGTCCGCAAAATGTTCGTGAGTCGCGTTTAGCAGCTTGAGGATTAAAAGATCATCCGAACGATGTTGTTTCTTTGAAGGCTGTGAAAAAAGAAGCGGTCGCTCCTTGGTTAAGTATGGCAAGCCACCTAATTTGCTGAGACAGACCGTCTCATCCAATCAGATGGCATCTAGTAGAATTTAGAATTAGAATGTCATTTAAAATTTGTCAGTAAACAAGGCCCTGTACATGGCTTCTTTATTGTTAGGACTAAAGCTTTTTCTTTTTGTAACTTAAAATTTTTTTTGCTAATAATGGAGACAAGGGTAGCGGTATGAAAAAGTCTGCCCGCGGGGGTCGTGAGCCGTCACATGCCAAAATGACAAGGACAAAACAATTAGCATTTGAAACGGTAACTGTCTTCTTCTGACTTATATCGTTGTATAATGTGATAATCATCTGTGTATTGCAGTGGCCTTCTATAGAACAGAACAGAACCTAATTTTTACTGTGAGAGAGAGACAGAGAGAGAGAGACGGACGGACAGACAGACAGACAGACTGACAGAGGGGCAGCTTTTTTTTTTTTTTAATAAAGTGTGAGCAAAAGGCAGTCTGATCTTAATCTATATTGCCCTAAAAACAAACCAACAAAGCTCTGTGAAAAGGCGGCGTAATGCATCTGCAAAAAGCATCGACGTAGGTCAGCCCACGCAGTCCGCGAAAGCTGACCTGTGTCGAACCTTTTTGCTTTTTGTAAATTTTCTGTATGTCCAGGGACTATTCTACCTTATAACCCAGCTGGTTGTAAGACAAACTGGATTATATCGATCCATAATTATGTGACGACTTGCTTGGTATCATGCATCACGGACATGCATTAAACCCCATTTTGCCAGCGCATCGCTAAAATGCTTCGCCCCTAGCTGATATACCTGAACAAGCAACCTTCGGATGTGCAACATTTTGCCCAGCCTATTTCATTTGAATCCATAAAAGGCAGATACTTATGCTTGCCATTAAACTGTGCGCGAATGCGATTTTCTATTTGATTTGATGGTGCTTATGTCGTATTAACTCTTTGTCAAACGACAAAATGTAGGACTCGACCAAACTGACAGAATTCGCAGACGACAAATTAATTCAAGTTCAAATGTTGACTTGTGTCTTTGACCGAGCTGAAAACATTGTGGGATAAGGAGAAAATGCTGGTTACCAGCATTTTCTCTTTTTCCCACAATGTTTTCAAAAGCCTTCGTCTTCTTCATGGTCGTTAAAAATCGAATTTGTAGGTAAAGGGTTAAGTATATAGAGCAGATCGCCTCGATATAACTGTTCAGACTTCCTTAATAATCTATCATAAATAATGCTTTCAAAATCACTGTGTCTAACGACACTTCTGCCCAGTACGCCTCGAATGGGAATCGAACTCCTGACTTACAGGTTACAGATGAGGGATTAAACTGTGTCCACATATCTATCACGTTCATTGTTATGTAATTTTTGTACGTGTGTGTCGCAAAATAGCCCATAAATCAAGTGAGTGTGTAACATCTGATTGTATAAATTACGTGACTGGTTTTATTACGTGCACCGGCAATCTAATTTGCCATATACAATATTTAGTTTTACCCTTGCGAATTATGTCATGAATACTTTAACAATAATGAATTCTTTTAATTCCATTTTAGGTAGTTATGACAGAGATGTAAAAAAGTGTCTTATTTACATTTTCTTCTGTAGATAACATTTAGAACATTCTGATATTGATCTAAATTTTCTACCCCATTTTTTCAAAAAAAGGTCTGTTGCTAGACGAACACGTCGTCGGTCGGTTGAAACGTATACATTCATATTAGCGATGTTCTGGCAAAAGGGGGCTTAATACATCTCCGTGATCCATGATAACAAGCAAGTCATCACATAATTATGGATCCATGAAATCTCATTTGTCTAAAAACCGACCGATTCATGAGGTACACTGGTCCTTTGACATGGCAGAAAAATTAACCAAAAGCAAAAAGTTTCGGCCCAGGTCAGCCTGCGCAGTTCGCGCAGGCTGACCTGGGTCGATACTTTTTGTAGATGCATTAAGCTCCCTTTTCACAGAGCTTGGCTCATATCATATTATGAGCTCTGTAAAACATAACAGTTTGTTAAATTGCATATCGCACATTCCTACGATGCTAGGCTTCATTGAAATTTTAACGTTCAATATCATAACTTAGAAAAAAAGACAAAACCCTCTAAGCAGCGTTTTTAATGCTGATTTTTTTTCTGTATTAGCAGAAATAGGGTCAGTTTGAAAAAGAAAGTCTCTGTGTAAGTTACCTACAGAAAAAGGAGGTCAGTGCTCTGTAAAAAATGATATCATTTGTCACACCATTTCAAAACTAGTCTGCTTCAAGAAAAAAAAAACAGATGGTATACTCCGGTTTCCTGATTACCATACAGCTTCGAACTTTAACACACATGTGGTTGAAAGCTTCGAAAAATATTGCGAAAAAAATAAAGCGTTTTGCTTCTAACAAAACTTTCTCTTTTCACATAAATCTGTCCACGCGTAATTAGAAATAAAAACCTCTCTGGCGTTGACGTTTCAAAAAGGCGTACACAATGCAGAGAGCTAAGCCGGTGGTCAATACCCGATATCAAGTCAATCTATTTCTCAGCATGGCTCCTTTTATAAGATCTGAAATGAAACTTTTCAACGCCATAAATCTGAGCAATGCTCTGGCAAAAGGGGGATTAATGGACCTGCGTGATGTACGACACCAAGCAAAGTCATCATATAATTCTTGATCCATGGAATCCATTTTGAACAACCGACTGAATCATGAGGTACACTGGTCCTTTGACATGCAGAAAATTGACCAAAAGCACAAAGTTTCGACCCAGATCAGCCTGTGCGGACTAAGCAGGTTGCTATGGGTCTAAACTTTTTGCAGATGCACTAAGCCCCCTTTCATAGAGCATGGCTCGTCCAAATTCGACTCCTTTCAAAGGCTGTGAATACAGTACACCGAAACTGGGGAGGATTTTATCTTGCAGGCTTGACTTAAGAAGCAGACGATCTAGATCCAAGATCAGATTACACGTTCTGTGCAGTCTGATCTTGATCTGTGCCGTCTACTATAGCACCTGTTTTCTCCTATGTTGTTGAAAGGTTTAAATGAAACCCTTCGATACGAAAATCAAATTAGAGACATCTGCTCTTACGATCAACAAGAGGCGTTTCAGTGGAAACAAGTAGGACTCGCAAATTGGAGGTCCCGGGTTCGAGCCTCACTTGACACACATGGGTTTTTTGTGGGGGTATTTTTGGGCAAGACACTTCAGAGCCCAAGCCTAGTACTGGTGAAACGCAGGACATACATGAATAAGCTATTTGTCGCCGTGATATGACTAAAATGATGTTGAAAGCGGCGTAAACTACAATTAAGCTTAGGATCAACAGCAACAATAAATGGGGGAAAAGTCACATAATTTATCAAGCGCGAAAAACACCTCAACATCGCCTTACCAGAGCAAACAAGGACAACAGCATGACCCTCGTCGGCTGTTGAAAAATAGTAATAGAAAGCAATGGAAGATCACAGGTACATGTATTCTATATTCGCGTCTGTGGTAACCATGGAAACAAACATGTTCAATGTTTGTCATATTTCGCGTAATTTTCGAGACGCGTCATGCTAAACTGAGGCCGTGTGGTGTCCGTGGTTGTGAGGTGAGGCATCGGTTTCGTAACCATAAGGTCCCGAGTTCGATATCCGGGAGCGGGTGTCAACTTTGGGATTTTTTCATTGGCCCACACATTCGAAGCGGGTGCTATTGCCGGTTCCAGGAAGCAGAATCGAGGGAGATTACTGT
The DNA here is from genome assembly GCA_945859785.2 of Tridacna gigas. Lineage (NCBI taxonomy): Eukaryota > Metazoa > Mollusca > Bivalvia > Cardiida > Cardiidae > Tridacna > Tridacna gigas. Next base: position 27,239,662 of record OX244042.2, on the reverse strand, counting down.
AAGTTGTAAGAACCTGTTTTTCAGTTGATGTAAAATAAATACATGTATGTTTAAACTTAAACTGAAGCCTAACTGTTGATTGTCCTTTTGTTTCGGCACATGTAAACAGTTTTTTGCGAATTGGTCATGGTCAAAATTAGAAATAATGGAGAAAGGCAGGTTTTCAATGCAATTTTGATGAGAAGAGTAGTTATTACATCCATGAATTGTGTTAAATTATTGAAAAGAAGCACTTAGTTTGTCTTCGAAACAGGGGTCATGACCGTTCCTTCTTTGTTGAGTAGTTTTGAACCCAAATGCGAAATTCAGAGGTCATGGAGCTAGCGGCTGATTTGAGCGGAAAAATAAGGGTCAGGTAAGGCCATGAGAGATTGCGAAAAAACGGCATGGTTTCGTAATATTTCTTATCTCCAGAAAATGGCTTGTTCGGAGGCATTTTTTAGGCTATAACCCTAAATATGGATTGTGAAAGATTTGGAACATAGACAAAAACAGCCTATTTTTGTCGCGTTTTTTGGACTATACCATTTATCGGATAAGGTCAGTAATTTCACTATTTTACATGTTGAACACGATTTATTATTAAATACTGAAACTTTTGGACAATGTTGTTGCATTTAAATACTTTTTGTCATTTCAGGCTGAATTTTAGTGCTTTGAAAAAAACAATTCCTTGTCGCGGATTGTCGGCCAAGACGAACACAGTCAAGAACTGTGTTCCGCCGCCTTATTGTCTACGGGAGCATTGCGGACACATTGTCAATAAAGGGGAAATAAATCGGGATTTATAGTCGCTCGGCTTACGGCGATTAATTTTTGAACTTCGTCTCTGTTGACTGTTGAGTGGTGTTTTACGCCGCTTTCAACACTATTTCAGTTATATCACGGCGGCAGCTCACATATTCGTGCAATTTCTGGCTTTCACCAGCACAAGGCTAGGGCTCTGAAGTGTCTTGCCTAGGGACATTTCCGCGAAAGACCCAGTGAGGCTCGAACCCGGGGCCTTCATGTCACGGGTCCTACACTTTACCACAGAGCCATGTAGGACCCCGAAATTCGTCACAGTGACCCTCTATAGTTAACTGTGAACGCTTATTTTACTTCCAGCAGAAAAATATAAGTTTCATACTGACCGGCAAGGTACTTCTTGAAGTTTATGCCAACTTTAAAACCAATAAAAACACTGAAGCTTACACCGGCGAAAAGTTGTCAGCAGACCCAGAAATGGTTTACGTATATGTGAGCAGCGGTACGTGATGCATGATATCAAGCAAATAACCACATAGTTATGGATCCATAAAGTTCATTTTTGTCTAACAACAAAATGAATTTTGAGGTAGAATAGTCCTTGGACATGCAGAAATTTACAAATAGCAAAAAGTATCAGCCCATGTCAGCCTGCGTGGACTGCGCAGGCTGACATGGATTGAAACTTTTTGCAGATGTATAAAACCCCTTTTTCACAAAACAAGTCCCATGTATACATGTATTTGAACCAATTATTATCTTCTTAAAAGCTATGTTTCCACGCATACAATTACTCTCAGTTGTAGTGTTTGCCTCGAAAGCTGGAGGCCCCGGGTTCGAGCTTAAATGGAAACACTGGGATTTTCGTGGGAGTGCCCATATCACATTGAGGTACGTTACTCTATCTTAGAGGCTTGACCAGACAAGCGGGCGATATAAATCTAAGATCAGTCTGCACGTTCTGTGCAGTCTGATCTTGAGCTATTCCTTTCTCAAAAGCCGCTGTTTTTCCCTATGGTGCTGACAGGGTTTAAAATGATGTTAATCTTAAATTTTACCTTTTTTTTTAAATTTTAATCTAAAAGACAAAGAAAAGTTCACGCACCATATAGTTTAGCGTTGAACATTTTTTTGTAGATGAAAATCTTGCAGGAAGTTTCAGATAAGAAATCATACCAGTACTTTACTCAAAAGGGAAATATGCGGTAGACTACTGCAGGACAAATAATAAGGATCTGACATGAATTGGCATTTGAGATAAAATTTCATTAAATGGGCTTAGAATAAATCATTATGGCGAGCCTTCGGCTAACCTGGTTCCAGTTTTACATATATGCGTAAGCTGTATAAGGGGAGGTAACGAATCTAGCTTTTGTCGAGGTAAATAACATTTTTGTCTGCACATTAAGAAAAATATTGCCCCATAAGTCAACGAATATCAGATTCTTTTTATCACATAACTTTATCTCAAGATTTGTAGCTCATGATGCGTAAAAACATTTGCCGACGTGTACATGTGTATTGAAATTTACATGAAGCCTATTCACTTCTTTGACAGGGAAATACATCACGGACGTAAAATAGTTCCAAAGAAACTTGCATAATTATGAGTTTGTTTTGAATCTGTATGTGATAACATTCAAAGCTTTGTCATGATAATCAATTTTAACGGTTAATTTCACAGAGAAATCTGGGTACGCAATGCTTTAGAAGTGAGGCGTATGATTACAAAGCCGAATGCGACATTTTAGTTTGCTTATCTCAAACGTTATCGCCGCATTACACTGAAAATAAGGATAGTTGTGTCACAAAATTGATATCTCTTTATCAGATTATCAAAATTTTAGAATTGTTAGTATTGAAATTTTTTGTTGACGACAATTGTAACGTGGCGCAAAAGGGTTTTCCTCTGAAATGCTACTAGTCTCTAAGAGGAAGAGCAACGGCATGTGTTTGTTTTTCCTGTAAAAAAGTCTTTCAAGCATGAGGCAAGACTGTTTCTTGTCCAACGTACTTAATCAAACTTCACAAAGAGTTTGACCAAATTCGGACTCAAAATACCAATTTCTAGGTCCGCTATTTTCATATCAAAAGCTTTCGGAAGAGGGCAGAGAGAGAGAGAGAGAGAGAGAGAGAGACTTAACACTACATGGACGTGAAAAGTAAGATTTTAAGCGATGACGGGTCTTGTAGAAGCTGTACTGTTTTCATATAGACTTAAAGTTTTATAACGCGTGGTTAATTTTTTCAATATCAAGTTATCGAATAACCAATAAACATTGACATTCCTCCGCATAAAAAGTCAGTCCTCGACATATTTAACTCTTTAACAGACGACAAAATTATATTAGACATGCACAAATTCAAAGCATTTGCAGACGACAAATCAAGTGTGGCTTACATGATGAGATTTGTCTTAACAAAGGGTAGAAAACATTGAAGTAAAATGAGAAACTGCTGATTACCAGAATTTTCTCCTTTTCCTACAATGTTTTAAAACGATTTTTTTTTCTTAGGGTCGTTTAAACGAAGCATGTCGTACTTTAAATATTATGTCAAAACTACTTACAGAATCAAAGCCAATTATCGTTACGCTTATCGAATCCTATACACTGGTGTGTGCATTTAACTGTTAAACAGATGGCAAAATTTTGGACTGGTTCAGAATAAAAACATGTGCAGACGACAAATCAAATATGGCCTAAGTTATGGGATTTACCTGTGAAAGGGTAGAAAAAATTGTGGAAAAACGAGAAAATACTGGTTACCAGCATTTTCTCCCTTTCCCACTATATTTTCAAAAGTATGTTTCCACAGAGTCCTTAAGACTTGGGAATGTGTGGCAAAGGGTTTAAAAGAAGAGAGTGAGAGAGTTTGACTATTGATAGCATCAAGGCAAATGAAGAAACTGCTCGTAGAAGCAATCTCTTCCTTTCTTTCGTTATGTTTTCTTAACTCTTTACCAAACGGCAAAATTTTAGACTAGTCCAAATTGAAAGCATTTGCAGATCACAAAATAAAAGTGACTCAAAAAGTTTAAATTTGTTATGGGAAGGTAGAAAACATTGTGGGAAAAGGAGAAAATGCTGGTTACCAGCATTTTCTCCTTTTCCCACAATGTTTTCAAAAGGCCTATTTCTTAGGGTCGTTAAAAGTCGGGATTGTGTGGTAAAGGGTTAATACGCTATCATTAGTCAGTTCTTCAAGTGAAAAAGAAATATTATCTCTAAGAACTGTTTTATGGCGTAAATGTATCACAATTAGGTTTTACAGAATAAATAAAAAAATCTGTAAATATTCAGCACACCACTGGTCATTTTTTGCGGACAGTGTAGATCAAGGTCAGACTGTAAGGAATGTAAAGTCAGATCTTAAATTTCCACCGTCCTCTTTTTGGACCAAAACGAATAATTGATTCATATATTGTGTGGTGCTTAACGCCGTTTTCATCATTGTTTCAGTTATATTGCGGCGGCCAGTGCACCCATCCTTGCTCTCCTGGAATTATTTTACCAGTACTTTTCACAGTATTCTTCCAAAGCCATTTGCTGCTTTTCACTCTATCACATTTTTTGGTCGTCTGCAAATGCTTTCAATTTCGGGCGAGTCTAAAATTTTCTCGTGTGGTAAAGAGTTATTTACACGTTGGTCCGCCTAAATGTCAAATCTGTGATTGCATCTTAAGTTAACTCTTTACTGACAAGACGACATGATTTTGCGAGGCCCAAATTGAAAGTTTCTGCAGACGACAAAGTGTCTCAAATGATGGACCTTTGTCCTGGAAAGTGTAGTAAACTTTGTGAGAAAATGCTAGTTACAATCATTTTCACCTTTTAAAATTGGGAAAATGCTCGAGATTAAGACAAAAATTCAATTTTCAACGGTTGGTGAATACAGGCCCTATTACCAATCTCCCCTTCCCCCACCCCCCCACTTCTCGCTACAGTGACACACCTTCGGATTCAATGACAATCTGATGATTCAGACTCTTAACGAGTCAATCATACTCATTTAACCCTTTACCACACAATCCCGAGTTTCAACGACCCTCAGAAAGAAAGCTTTAGAAACATTGTGGGAAAAGGTAACCAGCTGGTAACCAGCATTTTCTCCTTTTCCCACAATGTTTTCTACCCCATCAAAGAGAAATTTCAATTTTTGAGTCACATTTATTTTGTCGTCTGAAAATACTTTGAATTTGGACAATCCTAAACTTTGTTAAAGAGTTAAGAAAAGAAGAAACGCTATATGTAGTACCATACACTTGTCACATTATACACATGAGTATCAATCGTATTTTTTCTCTGTATAATTTATTCATTCTGTCTCCAATTAATTTCGCTGTATCACATTAGTGAAATGTCATGATTGAAGCTTAACATATACATTATACATTAAATATCTATATACAGCACAGAAACTAATTATGTAAAACCAACACTCTGTATAATGATTCATACTCTACACTTTCTACAGCTAAAATTGCTTTTGCGGCCTATGTAAATCAAGATCAGACTGCACAAAACGTGCAGTCTGATCTTAATCAACATTGTCCGTTTTTCTGTTTGTATGTTCTGGCCTCAACAGCCTTGAAATTATAATAAACAGGGCTTTTTTCCTGGCTGAAAATGTATAGTGAGTTTATCTGTCGCTCTAAGGGTTAAATATACTTGATTTAGAGACCAATAAGGCACACGAAGAAATTATTCCACTATAAGATATTTATCCGTTTGTCACGGTGTTTTCGTAAGTACTTGGCCAGATGTTATAAGAGGAAGTTAACATGGTAGCTAGGGTATTCGGTGAGGCTTAGGGCTTATAATGCGAGGGTTGCAAGATCGAATTGTGCCTGGAAAAAAACCACGGTCTTCCGTGACTGAGATGACAGTTATTGCAAATATGGGTGGATGGTTGGGGGGGGGACTTGCGAGGGTTTTGCATTGAAACTGATAAATGAAATTGAGCCCTGCTCTGTGAATAAGGGGGCTAAAAGCCTCTCCGTGATGCATGATACCAAGCAAGGCATCATGTCAATCATAATGGACTTACTAAAATCCATTTTGTTTAACAAAACGACTAGATCATGAGGTAGACATGCAGAAAATTAAAAGATCGCCAAAATTTCGGCCCAGGTCAGCCTGTGCGGACTGCGCAGGCTGACGTGTGTTGATTTTTTTTGCAAATGCATTAAGCTCCCTTTTCATAGAGCATGGTTTAGTTACACGTACATACGAATGGACATTTTCAGTTTATACTAGTTGTAAATAACCAAATATCGCAATTTCAACGGTCCTTTCGACAGGGAAAATCTCACCGTATCGAACAGTGTAGATGCAGGATCAGACAGCAAGTTTCGTGCAGTCTGTTCTTGACCTAAAATGTCCGTAGAAGCGATCTGAGTTTGCATCCCCGAAAATAATTAAGATTTGTATTTGAATGAGTCATCCCTTGCGAAAAGTGGGTTTAATGCATTTGCAAAAAGTATCTACCCATATTAGTCTGCACAGCCCGCGCAGGCTGACGTAGGACGAAACCTTTGGCTATTTGTAAATGTTCTGCATGTACCAGGGACCAGACTAGCTCATGATGCAGTTTGTTTGCTAGACAAAATTATTTTTTATAGATCAAGAAAAGTGCGATGACTGGCTCGGAATAATGAATCGCGAAGATGCAAATATATAATTTCCTATGTAAAGAAAAGGAGGCAGATGAATTCCATAATGCTACTTAAATCGTTACCACACAATCCCGACTTTTAACGACCCGTGTGAAAGAAGCCTTTTGAAAACCTTGTGGGAAAAGGAGAAAATGCTGGTAACCCAGCATTTTCTCCTTTTCCCACAATGTTTTCTAGCCTTCCCAAAACAAATTTCAAGTTTTCAATCATATTTATTCTGTCATCTGCAAATGCTTTCAATTTGGACCAGTCTAAAATTTTGTCGTTTGGTAAAGCGCTAAATGGAAATTTATATACATGTGGCGGTTGTTTTGGTGTGGCGTTTCATTCCAATAAACCCTTTCTCCAATTGGAGAAATTGGAGAACATCATTTCGATGAAAAGACCTTCTGAAAGGCTACAAAAACTGGAGAATAAACTTGGAATGATCCATGTCTCTATGCGTCACATAGTTTACTAACTTGCATCCGGAATTTGTATTACTTGCTCATAATTAACTACATGTAATTTTTTTGTGATATGTCATCCTCTCGTGTGATATTGGAATCACTCTATTGAATAAAGGGTAGATGGTATAGTATCGTTTACAACTTGATAATGGTAGACGACGGATCGATGGGCCGGGCAATCTAACCCTTTACTGTTTGTATGCTATTTTAACCCTTTACCACACAATCCCGGGTTTTAACGACTTTGATCAAAAAGGCATTTGGAAACATCGTGGAAAAAGAAGGAAATGTGAGTCACCAGCATTGTCTCCTTTTTCAACTATGTTTTCTACACTTTCCAAGAGCAAATTCAATATTTGGATCACATTTGATAGGTCGTCTGCAAGTGCCTTCAATTTGGAGAAGTGATAAAGTTGTCTGGTACAGAGTTAACTCTTAGGCCGATCCGCCAGACTCACCGACCTTTTGCGTACAGTGTAAATCAAGATCAGACTGCACAGAACGTTGGTTTCGTCCTGTGTCTTGCGCTATCCTCCGTAACAAAAAATAACAGCCTTCAGGAGACGTCTGCCACATGGGAACCGGTGGCGACGATAAATAAACGCAAATTCAATCCAATCTGTATTCTGACTATCTAGGGTTTATTGGTGAAAGTGTAGGATTCGAAAGGGGGAGGCCCCGAGTTCGATCCTCACTCGAAACTTTTGGTAGGCGTGTCCTCAGGCAAGACACTTTATAGCCCTAGCCTAGTACTGTAGGTACCCTGAACACACATGAATAATGAGTCGTCGCCTTGATATGACTGAAATAGTGCTGCAAGCGGCTAAAACGCTAAACCAGCTGACAACCTGCTTACACACTCAAAAAAAAAAAATACTGGAAAAAAAAAAAAAGGAAAGGGATCACAATGTAACCATTTTCTAAATACTGTCTCAGTCATTTAATTAATGAGCCATGCTCTGTAAAAGGGGGGTTTAATGCATTTGCAAAAAGAATAGACATGGGTCGCAACGATTTGTTGTTGGTAAACTTTCTGCTTGTCTAAGGACTTTTCTATCTCATGATTCCGCCATTTCTAGGAGAAAATGGATTTTATGGATCCATAATTATGAGATGACTTGTCTGGTAAAATGCATCACAGAGATACTTTAACCCTTTACCAAACGACAAAATGTTAGACTTCTCCAAACTGAAAGGATTTGCAGACGAAAAATTAGATATAACTCATATGGTTTGTCTCAAATAGGGTAGAAAACATTGTGGGAAAAGGGGAAATGCTGGTTACCAGCATTTTCTCCTTTCCCACAATCTTTTCAAAAGTCCTCTTTCTCAGGGTCGTTAAAACTCGGGACTGCGTGGTTAAGGGTTAAATCCCCTTTTCCAAGGGGCAGCTCATTTTATCTCGCTCTTTATAAAACGATAAAGTTTCAGACTAGTCCATTTTAAACGTGTTTGTAGACAAGATCTAATTAAGTGTGGTTCGAATGCTGAGCTCGGTCGCTGAAAAAGATAGGGCTTGCCGTGAGGAGAGGAGAAAGTGCTCATTTTTTAAGTTTCTAACTTTCTCTCTTTTTTTTTTAAAATCAAAATACCGAACATTTTAGATTCAAACTCAAACAGCGTGTTTTGTGCTGTCTGATTTTGATATAATATGTCCGCGAAGCCACCAGAAATTTTTCTTTGCATCACAAATGAAACTCTCTTTAGTTTTGAAATAACACTCTGTTAAAGAACTTACCGTCTATTTTTTGTTTTAAACAGCAGATTCCAGTTTAAATCTGGGTGTGGTTAATCAGTCACGTACACAATTTCCATTTTTAATTCGCACCGTTAACACATCCGTTTTATTTCTATGTAACACGATTATTTTTTTTAAAGTCAGCTGTATAAAACACCTGATATAATAGTATGTTGTCTGCTACAGCTGCAGTGCTATGTCACACATACACAGGTATGTAAACACTCAGCAAAAATATTATCAAAAATCTGTATGTAATTTTACGCAAATATGAATAATAATTATATTTTTTTTTTCAAATAGTCAAACAGCCAACACCTATTGACAAAATCGTTGAAAAATCCAATAGACAGGGGAAAACATTTACACACACCTGTACAGGGCTATAAATAGACATCCATTCAGGTAGCTAGATTGTGTTTTCATCTGATAGAATTCCAAATATGTCGTGTTCGTAAAATTCATTCAAGTGTTCGTTTTGAAATGGTTAAGCATGGCTTCTTCAAGTCTTTGTCTAGCTATCTTAAGATTAAAATGAAAGATACTTGGACTACGTTTATCGATAACACGTTTTCCCCCATTTAGCCATTTTGGTTTATCAAACATTCTTCGCTTTCACATATTTCCAACATAATTATCTTTAAAAAAAAAACAGCCCAACAGCGCAAAGGATGAGTCATGCTCTGTGAAAAGGGAGCTTAACGCATCTGCGAAAAGCATCGATTCAGGTCAGCCTGCGCAGTCCGCGTAGGCTGACCTGAGTCGAAACTTTTCGCTATTGGTCAGTTTTCTGTAGGTCCAAGGACCACTGTACCTCATGATTCATTTAGTTTTTAAAATGTGGCTATAATACAGCCACAATTATGTGATGGCTTGATTGGTACAATGTACTACGGAAATGCATTAAACCCCCGTTTGCTGGGGTATGGCTCATATCATTTCGGGTTCCCAGAAAGCAGGGTCATCAAACAGGCGTACGGACAACAGGGTTCGTATACACTATCCATTTTATAGAACGTTCTTTATCTTATTCTCCGGAATTTTCTGAATTTGAAAGTAAAACAACTTCTGATACGGTTTAGCCAAACATTAGTTGTGGTACTTTCAAATTTAGAAAATCTTGGAGTATTAGACAAAGAACGTTCTTTAAGAATGGTTGGTGAATACGAACCCAGAAAACGCAAGGTAGGTTTGATTCCTGAATTGATTTTCTCTGAATATTATTGACTATTTTAATATTTATACATTTACTTTTTTCGAGGCAGTAGCATAAAACAATGGACGGAACTTAAACTGGATATCTTCACTGGTTGAAAAGACTTAATCGAGACATTTGAATGATTTTCTTCTATTTATCGTCGCCACCGGTTGCCCACATAGGCGACCCCCCCGCCCCCAGATAGCTGTTAGTTATGTTAGGGGGCTAGCGCACGCTACAGGACGAAACCCATCCTCAGTTACCGTAATAATACGCCTGTGTTTTTTGACGTTCTCTGTGTATAGCAACGTCACACGGAATCTGGGTGTAATGTCTCGGCCGAAAGACTATTAGTGGTTTTAGTTGGCCAGCTGAGGATCAGACCCACATCCCACACTGAGACATCTGTATATTCCAGGAACCTACTGCGGAAAGGCTCAATCGCTTGAGTATAATTTGTCGTCCTCAAATGCCCTCCATTTGGATAAATCTAAATGAGCCAGTGAGAAGCGGGCTTAATACATCTGCGAAAAGTATCGGCCCAGGTCAGCCTGCGGAGTCCGCGCAGGCTGATCTGGGCCGAAACTTTTCGCTATTGGTCAATTTTCTGAATGTCTAAGAACCAGCCTACCTCATGATTCATTCGGTTGTTAGACAAAATGGGCTTTATGGATCCATGATCATGTGATCACTTACTTCATATCGTGCATCACGGAGATGCATTAAGCTCCCTTTTGCCAGAGCATGGCTCAAACTGTCTGTCGTTTGGTAAATTAGAATTAGTCCAGGAATAGTGGCATGCTCTTTTATCGATACTGTTCGATATTTCGTGAGAGATTCTGCCTTGGACCGCCTTGCATCTTCCTTCGCAAGCAACATGTTCTGAGCAAGCATATTGAAGGAAAGTATTTCTGCGGCAGATCTGATTAGTTCATATGAGTAAACAGTGCCAGAACCTTTTTTTGGTAAAGAGTTAAGCTAATTTTGAAGTCCTCTAGGTGCAGACAAATTGGACAGTATTTGAATATTTCCCACTTACTGAAAATTTTAATTCATATTGTTTAGGGTTCTATATCTTAGATAATCGGCAGATGTTCGGTATCACCGTCAATACACATAATAACGACTCGGCATCTGGATCTGTACTTGCTATCAGCATGTTTATCCATCCTTTTATGACCTGATATTTTCTTTTGTAAAGGTTTTGTCCATTGCTGTAAATTAACCTGTATACAGGTAATTCAATTAATCCTTTACCAAACAATCTTAACGACCCTAATAAAATAGGCTTTTCAAAACATTGTGGGAAAAGGAGAAAATGCTGGTAACCAGCATTTTCTCCCTTTTCCCACAATGTTTTCTATCCATTTTACCCATTATTTTAGCCCTACCTAATTTGTCGTCTGCAAATGCATTTTAATTTGGACTAGTCTAACATTTTGACGTCTAGTACAGATATAATGTAGCCCTCTGAGGGTCAAACCTTTAGCATACAAACCCGAATTTTAACGACCCTATAACAGAAGGCTTTTGAAAAAATTGTGGGAAGAGGAGAAAATGCATGTAATCAGTATCTTCTCCTTTTCCCACAATGTTTTCACCCTATCAAAGACAGGTATCATCACTTGAACTCCATTTGATTTGTCGTCTGAAAATGTTTGAATTTGGTCGAGTCCAAAATTTTGTCGTTTGGTAAAGAGTAAACCCTTTACCAAACAATCCCGTTTTTCAACGAGACTGAAGAATAAAGAGTTTGAAAACATTGTGGAAAAAGGAGAAAATGCTGGTTACCAGCATTTTCTCCTTTTTCAGCAATGTTTTCTACTCCATCAAAGATAGATTCAGTCATGTGAGCCACCTTTAACTTGTCGTCTGCAAATGATTTCAAAATGGACAAGTCCAAAATTTTGTCGTCTGATTAAGTGGTAAGGGCCACTCTGATAATTTCCGCAATCTCCACCTTACATCTTATTTTTCAGATCTGCAGTGCCCTACATCTCTCGACTAATCAGTAAGTGGAAATATGCTATCAGCTCTTACAAAGACAACTTTAGTTCTAAATTTCAACACGAGCCGTCTGATTGGTTGAGAAGTATCGCCTAAACCAATCACGTGGCTTGTTTCTTGGAACTTAGAAGTTTATTTCTTTATAATTCATCGATCGCTTATCAGGTTATATTAGGACTGAGCGTACGACCAACTCAAAAAAAAAAAGATTAACTTTTGTTTGAATCATAGATTCGAAGAACATTCAGAAATGTTGTTAAAACTGATCCAAAGAATAAACGACCAACCATCCTGCTGAAATGAATATTCAGACAAAAGAACGAAAAAAGAAAACGAAAAGACGAGGTAATGAATGTTATCGATTACTCACCCAGTTCTCTACTCTTATACCATACGATTGGAACCCTGATTCCTCCTTCGTACCATTTTCTTCCCCTAAAACCTGTCTTATTTCGTTTATGTTTCTGAACATGTGGATCCCTTTCTGACACGTGATCTTTCTCGTGCTTCCGTTTAACTTTCCTCCGATACATTTTTTTTTTTAAACGCAGACTCCCTCACAGTAAAAGTTGGTCCCAGTTAACCGATGAGTTTTTGGATTTTAATACTGGCCGGAAATCTTGATTTATTTAGCAGTTTAATGCTAAAGGAGACTTCATGGCGAAAAAAGGAGGAGACCACAAACGCAGAACTGCCTCAAAAAATCGCTTTTTTGTAGGTGTATGTGTTTTTATAACATACAATCAAAATGCAGAGCTGTATGAAAACAGGAAACTACTGAGATTCCAGGATGCAATATTATAATGAAAGCAAGTGAAACAGAGTTTAATAAAACACATAAAATAAAACACTCTCTCTTCAATATTTCGGTCGACGGCTTTTATTAAGAAAGTAAAGAGTAACACATGGTACGTTTTTCTTTGTTGATAAAGGCTGTTGTATCGAAAAAAAAAAGTGTGTTTTTAAATTTTGTGTTATATTGTAGTTTTATTCTGTGTGGAATTTTTTCCAACTGAAATAGTTTCGCACCAAAAGCCGACTTTGTTCACTATCAAAGATATGCTACTGGTATCACACATAATTTGCTCAATAAAAAAAAAATATGCCACTGTTACCTCATAAAATTTATTCTATATATAAAATATGCCACCTGTATCACACTAAATTGTCCAATATCAAAAATTTGATATTGATACCACGCAAAATTTGTTCAATATCGAAAATATGACACTTGAACCACACAAAATTTATCCAATATCAAAAATATGGTATTGAAACCACGCAGGATAGAGCTCTGTCACACAAACTATTACCGATTCTTATGTCATATAAACTTAGGCTCAGCACTTCCAGATCTCAGAATGGCCAAAACTACAGGAACTGTAACCCAAACCCTTCTCTCACGCAAAGGCATTTTGACGCTCCCAGCAGCGGTAAAGCTTTGTAAAAAATGTTACTTTTGGTGAATTTGCTCAGAATGAACAATCATCCATCTGTCACAATGCTTATTTGGTTTCCTTTTTGGTGTATCTTTTTCCACCAATGTTCTTATTATGACAAAAACTCGATATTCTATTGTGCAAGAACCGATGAATGATAGCAATAAAAAACTTGTGTATATGGAGGAATTATTTCATCATCTTCACTCTATTAAATATTTATCCGTTTTATTGGGCTCTACCTGGGATTTTCCCTGTGAAACCTTTCCCGTGTTATAGCGACCCATGAGGAAGAACTCTTTTGAAAACATTGTGGGAAAAGGAGAAAATGCTGGTAAACAGCATTTTCTCCTTTTCCCCACAATGCTTCCTACTCATTCAAATACAAGTTTCATCATTTGAGTCATATTTGATTTGTCGTCTGCAAATACTTTGAATTTTGACGTCACGTCTATAATTTTGTCGTCTGGCAAAGAGTTAATTGACATGAAGAAAGGCAAATACCTTTACAAGATGACTTCCAGTACAGCCGTCCACTCTCAATCAATCCCCAATCAACTTTTGGTGCATTCTGCTGACGATGTAGGTCAAGACCAGACAGAACAGCATGTGGACTATGACCTTTGATCTACATTGTCGAGCAATTTGTGAGGGTAATCTGACCCAGACAAGGCTTACATACAGTTTCATTTTCATAAACACCCGCACCCCCGCACAACGAAGTGAGGGAGTATACTGGGCCCGTTTCCACCGACCATTCTTGACTTATTCTAGATTAGAAAGTAACACAACTTCTGATTGGCCACACCATTTGATTTAGCCAATCAGGGGACTTATTCACCAAGCATTCCTAAGAACATTCTCAGTCTCATTCCCCAGAATTTTCTTAATTTGAAAGTAACTCAACTCCTGATTGGCTAAATCATTTGGTTTAGCCAATAAGGAGTTGTGTTACTTTCAAATTTAGAATATCCTGGAGAATAACACAAGGATTGTTCTTAAGAATGGTTGGTGGATACGGCCCCAGAATTTGTGTTACTTTCAAATTTCGAAAAATATTAAGAATAAGTCTAAAGAATGGTTGGTAGGGACGGAGCCTGGGCTCTGGTTGTATGTACGTCCGTTTGCCAGACTGTCCGTTGACAGTCCAGATTTAGTGCCCTCCTGTTAGAGTTTTCTGTCAATGTGACTGAAATTTTATTGAAAGTCTGAAAGAAATTGTGCACCTGACTAGAACAGGAGTTATGACTTTTTTCTCTGATCCACTGACATGGAAAAGGGGAGGGGATTCGTCGACTCGTTATAATCCTATATGAGCCATGCTCTGTGAAAAGGGGTATAATGCATTTGCCAAAAGTATCAACCCATGTCAGCCTGTGCAGTCCGCACAGGCTAACATGGGTCGAAACGCTTTGCTTTTTGTAAGTTTTCTACATATCCAAAAACCGTTCTATCCCATGATTCGGTCGGTTGTTCTGACATGCAGAAAATGTACAAATAGCAAAAAGTTCCGACTCAGGTCAGCCTGCGCGGACTGCGCAGGCTGGCCTTGGTCGATACTTTTTGCAGTTTCATCAAACCCACTTTTCACAGAGTATGGCTCAATCATTTTAGTGTAAGTATTGATAGCATGATGAAGAGATAAGACAAAAATCAGTCTGCACGGCCCTGCAGCTTGATCCTTGCTCTCCAATCTTGAAAAGGGATATTAGACAGCGATATACCCAGGATACAGGTCTAGGCCCTTTATCGGTCCTTCATCTTAAGCTTTAACCTGATAGATAAGTGAAATGAACCTTTCAAACCGATACTAAAAGTCCAAATTTTGCTTTCTCAGATGTGTTTTTTTTATATTGGGGGGATATCTCCTTGAGGACAGTGTAGATCCAAGATCAGACTGCACGTTCTGTGCAGTCTGATCTTGATCTACATTGTCCGCAAAAGGTACTTGAGTCACGATTAGCGGCCTAAGGGTTAAATGTAATTCAGAACATCTTGGTTTACGAGCCTTTTAGATTATACTATCAGTTAAATTCTCACTGGCAAATGAATCGGATTTTTATTTCGAGCCGAGCCAAGATATCGTAGTTTTTGAAATGTAGGATAAGTATACAAATGGTTATCGGCTCGGACCCTGGTTCGGCCAAAATATCTCAATGGATTGGTAATTAGAGAGAGAGAGAGAGGTGCTAATATTGACACGAAACTACATACCGAGAGAATATTTGGTCCCCATTTCAACACGAAACTGTCCGTCAGACGAAATACGAAACATTTAAGTATTCTTAAATTGTTCCAAAATTCATTTTATTGAAACTTTGTTCATGTGGTTGAATAGATAATTTGAAATAATTTGGAAGACCTTGGTTTGATATTTAAATCAGATATGAATTTTTATAACTCACATATTCTTTTATATGTTATACCTCTAGCATGTTGTGGAAACGTTTAGTTGTTTGCGGACCCTGCAAATCGAGATCAGACTGCACCAACATAAGTCTGATCTTTGATTTACAATGTCCTTCGTCAAGTATATAAATATCCTGACCCCAAACATCTGTAACTTTCAAGTTGCTTGACAAAAATGAATAATGCAATCTTAACCCATGCATTCACTGAAAATAGATCTATGAATTCACTAAAAATGGACTCGCCCACTTCTGGTCTAAGATTAGACTGAAATAGTGGGCGCTGAAGTCCCTAGACTGCTGGTTAATAAGGAGAGAGAGAGAAAGTAAAAAAAATTGACTTCGAAAGTACAAGTGCAGCACAATGCAGGTTTTCATGTTTAAGGAAAACAGGAGGTATAGCCATACAGAGTTACAGTGGCACTGAGGTGACACGTCCATTTTTTTGTATTTATCTCGTTAATTTTTTATAAAAAAACTCGAGAAAACGAATTTTGTTTTTTTGCATAATTTTTTATAAAAAAAAAATCCAGAAAACGAATTATTATCTCGTGGGAGCGAGATAAATACAAAAAAAAAAAATGCACATGTCACCTCAGTGCCACCGTACAGAGTAGTTCGTTTCGCAGATTAAACTATAACATTCGCACAAAGTATTGAATTCGTAAAGGGAGGTAACTGCTCCTTGAACGAAAAGCTGAAATGTAACACGATTAACGGTCATTACCGAATTATAATTTGTGTCTATTTTTTTGGGACCTCCCTCCCGCCAGAATTTGGCAATGACTTATGGAAACAAGACCAAAACTACACATCCATTATATGACAAAAAGTAATAATAAGAATAAAACAGTCCGATTCAATGTTGAGCTGTTAACCTTTTACCACATAATCCCGAGTTTTAACGATCCTGATGTAAAAGGCTATGGAAAACATCGTTGGAAAAGGAGAAAATGCTGGTAACCAGCATTTTCTCCTTTCCCCACAATGTTTTCTACCCTTTCACTAAAATATTTTTATCATTTGATTAACATTCTGCTAATGCTTTGAATTTGGACAAGTCCAAAATTTTGTTGTTTGGTAAAAGGTTGATGAGAGAGAGAGAGAGAGAGAGAGAGAGAGAGAGAGAAAGAGGCTTACAGGCTTATACACAAGTTATATATCTCGACACATGCTATTTTCAGATGAAGGCAAGGCTTAAAGTACTTCGATTTATCAGGTACTAGTGATGTCTCGAAACTTCGTCTTTAACTCTTTACCACACGACAGAATTTTAGACTGGTCCAAACTCAAAGCATTTGCAGACGATATAGTAAAGTGTTACTCAAAACATAAACTTTGTCTTTCAAAGGGTAGAAAACATTGTGGGAATAGAAGAAAATGCTGGTTACCAGCATTTTCTTCTTTTCCCACAACGTTTTCAAAAGGCCCTTTTGTGGTAAAGACTTAAACCAGAGTTATACTCTGTGAAAAGGTGGTTTAATGCATATGAAATAAGTAACGACCTGAACTGTCCAGGCCAGCTGACCCGAGTGAAAAAGTTTTGCTATTGTAAACCTTACTGCATGTTAAATGACAATTTTGCCTCATAACTAAGCCGGTTGTTAGACAAAATAGAATACAGAATATTACATGTAGTTGCCAAATATACAGAGGGCTATATTTATTAGATAGGTGCGAAAAAATGTTATTTGTTCGTTTTGATAGACGGTGTTAAACCCATAGGCTGCAAAGCGCGACTCACTGACCTTTTGTGGACAATGTAGATCACAGTACGTGCAGTCTGATATTGAATCTACACTGTCCGATAAGAAGATATTTTTCTCCGAAAAATAAGTGTGAAATAACATTATTCGGGATTTTACTATCGGCTTGAAAGTTTTCTTTTACTTATTTAGCAGGATAAAGGTTAAATGCGCTATCTTTTGCGGACAGTGTAGATCAAGATCAGACTGCACAGAACGTGCGGTCTCCGAAAAATAATTTTTACTTATTTAGCAGAATAAGGGTTAAATTCGCTCTCCGTTTTAATTACCGTCAAATCACTGAGACAGCTCTTTCATTCCATGTGTTGCCTAGGTTTTGCCGGCACAAAGCTGGGTTTTAGCATTGCCTTGCCCAAGGACATGATTGTAGCGTTTAGGTACAGCTGTACTAAGATGCTCTTCGTCTCGTATCCAGTCCAGTTTAATTTAATTAATAATGATAATTAAAAGAAAAAAAAAAAAAAAAAAAAGATAGAAAATCTGTGTCAACGATTTATGAAACGAAGCTGAATTTTAATATTTGCCTATGGGAATTTGAAATAAACCTACTTTTTCTTGCTCCCCTTATGCTATTTCCGCATTTCCTTCCAGTCTGTTTGGCTTGTTTATTTATATATCACAAAATAAACATTTTTGAACTGTAAGTCAAAATGTGATTTTTTTGTAAACAAAATCAACAGCTCTTACCACTGTACGGTCAGCATAAAATGCTTACGGGGGACAGAGCAGATTATGATCAGACGGCAGAACGTGCAGTCTGATACTGTCCGATGTGTGTATATCGACGAATATATCGACGAATATTCCTGATGAAAACAGCTTTGAAATTTCTACATGTGTGTTTTGTCCGCTAAATGAAACCAGGGTGGCGCTCTGGTAAAAGGGGATTCAGTACATCTCCGTGGCCCGGTAGCATACTCGGTAGCGTACTGGACTAGAAACCAGGGGGTCGTTGGCTCGAATTTGCAGCTCGGCGAATTTCTGTCAGAGCATTGATGATAGAAATTGCGACAGTATTCATTCGTCTTTCACTGCTGACATTCTTTCGACGAAGGTTATAGGGGAAAGCAACGAGTGCCTTGGGAAGAATATTGTGTAAAGTACTGGTTAATGAAACTCCAGGAAAAGCATAGACAAGTGCACGGGTCTCCGCGATATGACTGAAATAAAATTGAAAACGGCTCAAAAAACAAACAAACACACAACACGCCAACAAGAGAGTGAGCGAGCGAGAGAGCGAGCGAGCGAGAAAGCGAACGAACAAACGAACGAAGGAACGAACAATCAAACAAACAAACAAACATTGCCGAATTTCTGATACTTGACATACTTTAATTTCGCCCTTTCCCTTTAAAGATGGCAGACGGAAAAGTAATCGTCAGGAATGAAGTAAAATATTTAGAGGCTTTTGACCGATATTGCATTCACTTAGGACCTTTCTCTTTGTTCATACTAGACAACTAGCGGGTGAAATTGTTTAGACGCGCATGTTTGATTTGGTGCTGTTAGATCAAAGTCTGACTATAAGTGTACCAGTAACCGGGTATCCTTCTTTCGGACACTGAAACAAAATTCTGGAATTCTGGAATTCTTCAAACGAATATTTGAATATATTCGAATATTAAAAACGAACATATTAAGAATACCTGTTCGTATTCGTTTCCATCCCTTATATTTATAAAAAAAAAAAAATCGATCCATGTCAGCCTGCGCAAAATGCGCAAAAGGGTGACATGGGTCGATACTTTTTCGATGCATTAAGCCCCCCTTTTCGCAGATAATGACTCATATGTTTTCGTTACTTTGCTCAGCCTGGTTGGTCAATCGGTAACGTAAACAGCTTATAAATCAGAGGCCCTGAGTTCGAATCTCAGCTCGGTCAAACTTTTTTCGAGGAATATGATCGCCATTACACAGGATTTAACATTCTCTCACCACTGAACACTGTTTCTACGATGTTTAGGACATGTGGAAACGCTGAAAACAGATTGAGAAAAGTGTTGTGTAAAGTACATGTATAAGTAAAGGAAATGCTTGGAACTGGAGGAAAGGTTTATTGACAGCTATAATATGACTAGAATAAAGTTAAAAGCGATGTTAAACACAAAACAAACAAATTAATTTTCTCAGCGGTATACTAGTAGTATAGCTTTTGTCTAAAATCCCGTATTTTAAGGGAACCACAGTATGATAACTTTTGAATTTATTTTGGGAAAAGGAGAAAATGCTTGTAACCAGCATTTCTTCTATTCCCACAGTGTTTTCTTCCTTTCTAGGGACAAAACCTAATATTCTAACCAGTTTTAATTTGGATTTTGCAAATGCTGTCAATATGGACAAGTTTTTAATTTTGTCGTCTGATAAAGAGGTGAATCAGTAAAATCGTGATAATTCGAGATCGAGACGTCACGTCGATTATTCAGAGTGTTCAGATTAACGAAATAAGAGTTTGGATGCTTTGAAAAGGTGTATGAGAGTATGTATTTTCTAATGAAAAAAAAAAAAAGTGCTGTAGCAGTTCTGAATGTTCGTACGAGCAATCTTAATGGTTGTTAAACTATTTTTGCAGACCCGTGCAACCCAGCGTAAATTTCGAATTAGCTGGTGAACAATGTTCGGGCAATCACGACTTCAAAAAGGGGGTATAATGCACATTCTTAATGCGCTATACCAAGCCAGTGGTAGGATAATATGGATTCATCTTATTCAAAAAACGGCTAAATGATAGGACAAAAATATCTCTAATTTTCAGTAGATTATATTTTTAGTTGTCGATAGGGGTTGAGTTTACAAACTTGATGGGCGAAAGAGTTAAGTAAACGCATGTGTTTAATAGCAGTGTATCAGTCAAGAAGTATGCATGTGTTTGATAGGCGGCTATCAATCAATGAGTATACGCATGTATTTAACAGACCTCTGTCAGTCAATATACCGGTAAAACCCCCTTTCTAAGTTTTGATATTGTTTTATTTTTTTCTTATAAAGATCCATTAAGTATTGTTCTGTTGACTGAATAGAGATTTTAGTTCCTTCATTATTTTCTATGTGATGTCTTTGCAAGTCAGCTGTTTAAGCCAATATCAAGGCTCAATAAGATAGTTTGAAGGGTCTTTGATGGGTGGAGGTCATTTTGACATTTGTTTTGTCATGAGTTTTCGTGTTTTTTCCCATGACGATTATTCTTAGAAAGATTTTCTGTGTGTTTTGAAATACACGAATAGATATGAAAATAATCATTTTTTTTTTCCTGCGGTAGACCTTAAACAGTCTTGAAAAAATTCAGTTAGATATGTAATTGTGGAAAGGAAACTTCGGTCTGGATTTTTCCCTCATATGGGTTTGAAAATAACTATCACAAACTATCAATATTACTTTTTTTTTAAATATGAACCATGCTCTGTGAAAAGGATGGGTTAATGCAAAGACTGACCTGGGCCGATACCTTTTCCTTTCGTCAGTTTTCTGCAGGTCAAAGGACCAGTGTACCTCATGATTTAGTAGGCTGTTATACAAAATGGGTTATAGGAATGTATAATATTGTGATGACTTGCTTAGTATGATGCATCACGGAGGTGCAATAAGCCTCCTTTTGCAAGAGCATGGCTCATATATACATGTATTTGTACAGTCTTAACTAATTAGCATAATCCGATTTTACCCTTTTCCTGTCATTGTAATTGGTTTTCAAGAAGATTGGACTTTGGGAATTTTCAGGACATACATTACGTCTACGTCCGCTTAATGAAAATACTGTAATTATGTGCAAATGTTGAACAAACGTCTGTCAGTCATTAAGCATGTATACTCGTATGCGCATGTGTTTAACAAACACCTGTCATTCAATAGGTATACGCATGTATTTAACAGACGTCTATCTGTCAAAGGGATTACGCATGTATTTAATAGACGTCTATCAGTCAGCCAATATATGCAAGTGTTTGGCAGACTTCTATCAGTCCATAAGTAAAGGTATCTGTATAATAGACGTCTATCAGTCAATAAGTACTCGAAAATACATTTGTTTAATAGTCGTCTATCAGTCAATAAGTATATCTGAGAGCGGTCTTTCAATCAATAAGTATGGGCATGTATTAAATAGACGTCTATCAGTCAATAAATATGCACGGTTTCAGACGACATTATCATTCAATTCGTAATCAAGTTTCAAAAAGTTAGAAAATGTGAGGGTGGGAATGAAAAACAAAACTGTATGCTTCATTTTTTTTGTTTTTTTGAAATCCGGGTTTTAGCTTTGAATAACTTCGCATTATCTATACATAAAAAAAAAAACAAAAAAAAAAACAATGTAAAGAAACAACTCAACTTATATATATTGGATGCTACAAAACACGTTTTTCAAATTATTTCATACAACTTCGACTTTCCTCCAGTTGACAGCTTTGGAGAAACATTGTGGAAAATAAGGCAATTTAATTTGCAAAGGCAACTGCTTTTTCTCACCATTCTCTTTAACAAAAAAGTTATTCAGAACAATAGAACAGCCAAGTACATGTAGTCCAATTACAATCAGATGGTAGTCTTAATTGATGTTGATAAAAATATTCTATTGTTAATATTTATGTGTGTGTGTAAAACCAGCGGCCAACACCAGTCAGACTTCTGTTTACACATAGATCTAAACAAAACGATGGTACAGATGTTCTAAACAATTTCTTTTTTTATTTTAAATAAGTTTTACAGTGTAACTAGCACTTTGTTTAAACAACAAAATCATTCCAGATTCATTTCAAAAACATTGTTTTGTTTTTTGTAGATATGTAAATAGAGTGCCGTCGGACTGTAGTTGTCCTCTAGTTGAAGACAGTCACAAAAACAATATCATCAGTATAACTCTAACTCGATAAACCTTTCATGAACAGTTTATATTATTGTTCGTTTTGGGGAATACATGTTTAAAACCACGAACTGTGATGAGATGATATAAACGTCATCGAGTTAGGTTTATAAATGAACTCGTCATGGTACGTGATTTTACACCTAAACATATACAGTGATATAAAGTGATAATGAAAGGGTTATCGAGTGAGAGCTATACTTAGTGTCGTTTTCAATACTATGTAGGTAGAATGCCATATGATTGTAGTTAGTCTTGAGTTGTACACAATCTCAAAAACAATATCATCCATATAGTAAACACAATAGAGCACAAAATCTTAGGCGAGCATGAAAACTGTATGAGTCATGTTCCGTCAAAAGGAAAACTGTATGAGTCATGTTCCGTCAAAAGGGGGTTTAATGCATTTGCAAAAAGAATCGACCCATGTCAGCCTGCGCAGTACGAGCAGGCTGACATGGGTCGAAACCTTTTGCCATTGGTCAATTTTCTGCATGTCTACCCCCAGATCCAGTCGACTGTTAGAGAAATGGACTTTAAGGATCAATAGCTATATGATGGCTGGCTTGGTATAATGCATCTCGGAGACACATTAAGCCCCCTTTTGCTGATATCTGATATTTTTTAGCTTTTAATTGACGCCAGATAATTAATAAATGAAAAAAAAGGACCAATATTTTAATTGCCTTACAACCTTTTGCCCTGTATGTTTTCCATATCGTTTTATTTTACAGATTCTTTATCCTCTTTCTTAATCTTCTTTATTGTGACATTAATCACTTTTGTTACTTAGTGGTATGGCTATAATTTTTTGCAAATTTATCCCATGTTTTACGACCTTGAGACAGCAAGCTTTTGATTATATTGTGAGAAAAAGGAGGACATGGTGAAAAACAGCTTTTCATTTTCTCACAATGTTTTCTACTCTTTTACAGACATTTCCTCGTTTAAGCTACGTTAAAACAAATAAGATTAGCCATTTTCTGGCAAAAAGGGGGCTCAATGGATCTTACTGCTGCATTGCAACAATCATACCATGACATAATTATGGATCCATAAAGTCCATTTTGTCTAACAAATGACTGAATCATGAGATAGACTGGTCCTTGGACATACAGAAAATTGACCAATAGCAAAATGTTTCGACTCAGGTCAACCTGCGCGGACAGCGCAGGGTGACCTGAGTCGATACTTTTTGAAGATGCCTTAAGCCCACTTTTCACAGAGCATGGCTCAAATGTGTTTAACTACTCTGATATCAAATACGTTTACCTTTTAGCATTTTTCCTACTAATAAATACAGATATGAATCTGAATAAAAAATGGAAAAAAAGTGGAAAATTTATACTTCGACAAAACCCTTAATACTAGTATTTCCCATTTAAACACACGAAAATTTATCATTCAGTAAAAGACAAATCAGGGGTGAGCGTTTGGTGAGTTTAAGGAGAGAGAGAAAACCTCTTGGTAATTAAACATTTACTAAATGGTTCCCTGTTTAAACGACCTTCAGAAGCAATGCTTTTAAAACATTGTAGAAAAAGGGGGATATAGCGGCAACCATCATTTTCTTCTTTTCCCCCAATGCTTTCTACACGTTTGAAGTCAAATCCCAATATTTTAGCCACTTCTTGTAATGTCTTTTGGAAACGTCTAAAGTTTTGTCCTACAATACAGACTGAAGATCGTGTGTACAAAACAGAAAGTAAACAGGTCCTTTGTTAACCCTTAGACTGCTAAGCGTGACTCACTGACCTTTTGCGGACAGTGTAGATCAAGATCAGACTGCACAGAACGTGCAGTCTGATCTTGGATCTGCACTGTCCGATATGGAGACATTTTCCTCGAACAAATAAATTATAAATAACATTATTCGGGTTTCTTTTTCTATCGACTTGAAAGTTTCATTTAACTTATTTCGTAGGATAAGAGTTAATACATTATTTCTTGAAACACTTTAACACAAGTATAAATATTGTGACAAAAGACAGAATAAGTTGTATGCTGGAGGAAGTGAGTCAATTATCCTGAAAAACCTATCGGCGGTGTATTAGCCGGCGGGTTCGGATTTGATATAGGTGGGAGGAGAAGTGACTCGACGAGTTGAAGCTCCGGATCATTCGGCCTGCAGAGTCTGTAGAACGCAATCTGCAAAATACGGATAGATCACAATATAGTTGATAAGACCACGTCTCCGATCACCTAGCCAATCGGCACCCAGTGTTTGATAATGTGTAGCATATTTACGCTTTATCGTTCCCCGTGGTGTAAGTCAGATAGACAAGGCTCGTGGGTTGTCTATATCATGCAGACAACACCACTCGTTGTCTATCCTATATATATATATTTCAACGATGATATTTTGTCACTTATTATGAGCCATGATCTTGCGAAAGGGGTCTAAATTTATCTCCGCAATGCATCATACCAAGCAAGTCATCAAATAATTATGGATCCACAAAATCCGTTTTGTCTAACAGACGAGTGAATCCTGAGATAGAATCGTCCATAGACTTGCAACAAAGTAACCAAAAGTTTCGACTCGGGTAAGCTGACAAATTTAAGTTGGCTTAAATGATGGAATTCGTTTCTGATGGGGTAGAAAACATTGTGAGAAGTGGAGAAATGCTGGTCATCAGTATTTACTCCCTTGACCACAATGTTTTAAACAACAGCCTTCATCTTCAGGGTCGTTAGAACACGTGATTGTCTTGAAAATGGTTAACCCTTATCCTGCTAAATAAGTAAGATAAAACTTTCAAGTCGATAGTAAAAACCCGAATAATTTTATTTCAAACCTACTTTTTGGAGAACAGTATCTCCCTATCGGACAGTGTAGATTCAAGATCCGACTGCACGTTCTGTGCAGTCTGGTCTTGATCTACACTGTCCGCAAAAGGTCAGTGAGTCGCGCTCAGCAGCTTAAGGGTTAATTGATTTCGTCTGTTGTTTTCCTGATACCATTTTCTTGTTAGATGGTATTTTAAAGTGTTGTCGTATTTTCATTCCTAATTATATGTGGCCATGATTGTAAAGTCACGCACTTTTTATCAGCAGTTGGTAACGGAATATCTACGTAAATACGAGGAGTGTTCAAATATGAATGCACCTGAGCACCTAAAATTT
The DNA here is from genome assembly GCA_945859785.2 of Tridacna gigas. Taxonomy (NCBI): domain Eukaryota; kingdom Metazoa; phylum Mollusca; class Bivalvia; order Cardiida; family Cardiidae; genus Tridacna; species Tridacna gigas. The sequence continues at coordinate 27,214,252 of OX244042.2, read as the reverse complement.
TATTCTTCGTAGGTTTCACTGAAATTTTTATTTTGTTTCCTCAAAGTATTCACCTCCAACAGATATAAAAAGTTTTAGTATCCGGATCCAATCTTTAAAGGCATTTTCATAGTCTTTTTAGGTATACTATGAACACACTGGAATTCATTTTCTGCCAACTCTATTTCAAACCATCAGTTTCAGTTATTGTCTTTTGTATGAGGTGCAAGACTAACTGAAGCAGGAAAAAATCGTTGTGCTCCCCCACCCTTTGTATTCACCTGACCTTGCCCCACCCTATGTATTCACCTGACCTTGCGCCTTGTGACTTCTTTTTGTTTCCAAAGCTAAGAAAATACCTTCAGGTCGAAAATTTGTTCAGCGCAAACACCTCGGATCTGCAATATTATAGTGTCTTCATAGTACACAAAGAAAACCCTACGAAAATGTCTTCAAAGATTAGATCCGGAGACTGAAACTTTGTATATCTGTTGGAGGTGATTACTGTGAGGGAACAAAATAAAAATTTCAGTGACACCTATGAAGAATCAAATTTTAGGTGCTTAGATGCATTCATATTTGAACACTCCTCGTAATGCTATGTACAGGCACTATCTGTCCAGTTCATATAAAGGTATTTTCCATGGTTTTTATTGTCTCTGTTGTATTTTATGCTTGTGTTTGGCTTATTTTCATACTCTGCCTGTCATTATCTATTTTTGTAAATGGCTACAGGCATGTTCTTGCCGATCAGTTATAAAATCGCCGGTCTTGGAATTAATTTGAAATGTTTAGAACGGTTGGTAAATACCACGTTTGGTTAAAGATAATTGCATTTTTTAACTATTTAAGTCATGCTCTGGCAAAAGGGGGATTAATACATCTCTGTGACCCATATTCCCACCACATAATTATTACATGATTGTGGATCTATAAAATCCATCTAGTCTAACAATCGACTGGATTTTGTGGTAAAGTGGTCATTTGTCATGCAGAAAATTTACAAATAGCAAAAAGTTTGGAACCATGTCAGCCTTCGCGGACTGCACAGACCAACATAGGTCGATACTGTTTGCAGATGCATTAAGCCCCCTTTTCACAGAGCATGGCTCATTAATCTTGTGAGATAAAGGATCAAATGGAAAAAGTACTAAATAACTCACTTCTCGTAACTGACCCTCGAAATGGCTACCACTAGGGCAATCTCCAAACAGGAAACCTGAAAAGCTGGGCTTCAGCTGAACTGATCCTATAATAAAGAGCAAGTATACAGCAGTTTATACCGTATCCAGAGGGACAGAATAATTTTTGTTATTATGTACCCGGGTCCGTATTCACCAACCATTCTTAAGAACATTCTTATTCTTATTCTTCAAGATTTTCTACATTTGAAAGTAACACAACTCCTGATTGGCTAAACCAAATGGTTTAGCCAATCAGGAGTTGTGTTACTTTCAAATGTAGAAAATTCTGGAGAACAAGACAAAGAGCGTTCTTAAGAATGGTTGGTGAATACGGACCCTGAATTTTTTCCGACTCAAATATATGCGTCTCACGCGGATAAAACACACACACACACACACACACACACACACACACACACACCAGAAAAAAATCCGTATCTACACACTGTGAAATACGGTTCCAAATATGGTATTGATGCCCGTAAAAAATACGTATTGATTTGCGATTTGATTGGTCAGAATTTACGCTATGACATTTATCCGCCATTCATAAAAATCACGTTACTAGCTATTACACCATTGTTTGTTTTTTGTTTTGTTTACCAATTTATGTATAAAATGTCAAGAACTGCAAAATTTACTTCTCGCTGTGTAAGAAAATTTTGACATCTCGCTCTTGAAGCCAATCAGAAATGCATCCTTTCTTTTTCAGTCAGTTTAGATGCGTACATGCCATCGAAACAAATAAAAAGCCAGAAATTCTGAACTAAAAAAAAAGAAAACGTGCTGATCAGTCATCTTTAATCAAATTTGAAAAAAAAGCTGACATAAGCTTGACCCTTAGGCCTTAGGGTTAACAATGTTTCGCTGAAATTGGTCTTTTGATATATTGCTTCATGCAAACAGAGAGACGAAAGGACGTGCGAAAACTATATCACTCCATGAGGAATATAAGAGCTGACATGAGATGGCATGTGAGATATATTTTTTTAAGCAAATAAAAGAAAAAAAATTCACTAAGTGAACATCTAGTGAGCTTAATGCATTTTTTCAAGACGAGTTTGGTAAACTTTTACTCCAAGTGCTTGGGAATTCCCATGTATAAAATTAATGCACTTCTCCGAAAGTAGCATACTATGACGTCTCATACTTATCTCAAAAGACTGTAAGATAAGAAAATCTCTGATGGCTGTATTTCATGGAAAATAAGCGAAGCTATGTGATAAAAATATTCTTTTTCGCATGGAAGTAAGTCTGTGTGCCTTTGCCATAAAAACTTGCAGAGTAATGAACTTTATCATGTGAATTTTTTTTGGGCCATGCTCTGTGAAAAGGGAGCTTAATGCATTTGCAAAAAGTATGACTCAGTTCAGCCTGCGCAGTCGGGGTGATCTGGACCGAGACTTTTTGCTTTTGGTCTATTTTCTGCATGTCTTCCTCATGAATCATTAGGTTGTTACTCAAAAGTTCAAAACGGATTTTAGGACTATATATGTTAGTTTGCTCGGTATGATGCATCACGGAGATGCAGTAAAGCCTCCTTTTCACAGAGCATGGCTCATATAAGTTAGACGCTTTACCTGGAACGTTCCTCCTCACCGAGCTTACAATATTGTCGGCATCGTCTAATACTGCGGCGCCGAATTCCTCATCATCTCCATTGTATATCAACCAAAACTTGTATACAGTATCGACCTAAATGACACAAGATTTGATCGTTGATCAGTAGGTCTATAACACAACGGTCAAACATTTGAAGAAAAAGAAAATGTGTTTTACTGATGCGAGAAGCATTTAAAAAAATAAATATCTTTAAACAATAAATATCTTTAACAAGAAATATCTTTAAAAAGATAGACGGCGTAAGAGATGCTGGAATATAAATATTGAAAGTCTTTTATGGCTCGATATGAAGTAAAATAATGAAAGTTTACCACACTAGGAATATCCTCTTTTTTCCTCACTGTTTTTCAATTTATTGAAAAGTAGTATTGGGTTACCGGGGAACGCCTATGAAAATATTAAATTCCCGCATAGCACAAGAAACGAACCATTCTCTACTATATTATTTTGCTATGGTATGAATCAAGGCCCCAGGGTATTGATAGCGGTTTCATAAATGTGTGAGCAAATATGCCAGTAGGGGTGAGCCGAATAAATATGTACACATTTTTTACCATTCGTAAATTACCAATTATTCATTCTTTATCAGTACCAAGAAGAAGGTCAAAAACGAGCACATTCAGCTACGCCGAAAAAAAAAAACAGACGGCGTAAATTTGCCAGCAAATAGGCAGGGGGCCTTAAAATAAACATGTCTACATTTTGACAAATTCCTAGTTATTCATTTGTTATCAGTACCAAAAAGCAGGCTAAAAGCCAGCACATTTAGCTTCGCCGAAAACAGTCGCAAACGTGTTTAAATGCTTTTAAAAACTGCATTGCTCACCGCATAATTTCCAGTGATTGCGACCTGAACTGTTTCAGTATTATCGCCGATAGTACTGTCGTCGTGGTAAGTCAGTTTAAGATTTAACGCCGTGCCTGATGAGCCAGTTGCTCTGTCCACTGTCACTGCGAGCATATCGCTGTCGGTTGAGGACCCGCTACTAGACAGGAAACTGTCACCAACCATACACTGACGTGTACCTGATACAAATGCATTGATGGAATGAATAGGCATAAAACGAATTCAGAAGATGTGTGTAAAAGAAAAAGGCTAGAGTGGTTAGTTGATTTTTCCTGTCCCTTGTCACTGTGATTAAACTGTCAAGCTTATTTGAACCACGCTCTTGCAAAAGGGGGCTTACTGCATCTCCGTGATCCATCATGCAAAGCATATCGTCATATTATTATGGATCCATAAAATTCATTTTGTCTAACAACCGACTGAATCATGAATGCGGTCAACTGGTCCTTGGACATACAGAAAATTGAACAATAGCAAAAAATTTCTGCCCAGGTCAGCCTGCGCGGACTGCGCAGGCTGACCTGGGTCGATACTTTTTGCAAATGCATTAAGTCCCCTTTTCACAGAGCATGGCTCATTTAGATATTACAAAATCATGAAGTCGAGTTTTAGACATGAATTTTTAAATATGAAACTTAGTCATCCACATGGATGTTTAAATATGAAGCTTTCTTTTGGGCATAAATATGTAAGAACAAGGTTTACTTCTGGGTATGCCGAGCCCCCGTAGCTCTGTCGGTAGCGTACAGGACTTGAGAACAGGAGGCCGCTGGTTCGATCCCCGGCTCGGCAAATTTCTTTCCGAGGATAGATGATAGTCATTGCGACAGGATTCATTTCTCTCTCACCGCTGACCATTGTTTCGACGATGGTTATGTGGGAAAGCATGTGGGAAAGCAATGACTGTCATGAATCCTCGGAAAGAAATTGGTCAAGCCGGGAATCGAACCAGCAACCTCCTGTTCTCAAGTACTGGGCGCTACCGACTAAGCTACCGGAGCATAGCGGACAACAAACATACTGATGCGGCTAACCGTCAGTTAGCTATATCTGAATCAAGTTGTAAATCTACATTAAAATACTACGATATTTTGAAACGGATGATCTCAGTTGCATTTTTGTAAAACGATGTGGTAGTGAAGGCCTCGTATTGGAGTTAAATATAACGCCATATTTGTTTTGATTCAAACGGCCATTACATTGTTCAAAGTATTAGTAAACAAAATTCAGCATGCCTTTCATATACTATCGAAACGGTTGTCGGCCTTAATAAGAATAGCGTACGGAAATAACCGAATATGCACCGAGGGCACGACCAACCTTGTCTCATAATAGTAGTAAAGGCGTCGGGTTGGAGTTTACTGTACACCATCTTTGCTTTAATCCAAATGACTCCCTATAATACTTTTAGAGGAAAAGTAGGCGTCCGATTGCAGTCGAATAAATCTAAAATTACGTCTTCTTTGTTTGATCCCATATATTATTCGAAAGTAAACATACACGGCGTAAGGTTTGTTGCATGTAAAAAAATTTCAAACAAGTCGCCATTTTGATGTTATTAACAAAAGGAGACAGGCGACAGACGGAAACTTATATTAGGCAGTACAGAGTTATTTAGTCCATTTGTTCAGACAGAACATTTGAATTTAACCCGTAGGCTGCTAAGCGCGACTCACTGACCTATTGCGGACACTGTAGATCAAGATCAGACAGCACAGAACGTGCAGTCTGATCTTGGATCTACACTGTCCGACAAGGAGATACTTTTCCGAAAAAAAAAGTGGCTTTGAAATTGCAGCATTCCAGTTTTTTTTGCTATTTTGCTATATAATTTCATTTGACTTGTTTACCAGGATAAGGGTTAAAGACAGGTATTACGGTAGATGATCGTATCTAATGCAAAGATTACAAAACCAAATGAACAAATATGACGGAGTCTCCTAGATGGAGTCCTAACTACTGACAATAGAAATTTTGTACAATCGCATGATACAATAGAGTCTTTGGATGGATGGATGGATGGATGGATGGACAGACAGACACATAGATAGATAGATAGATGGGCAGACAGGTAGTCAGACAGACAGACAGACAGACAGACAGACCAACAGATAGATAGATAGATGGAGAATAATAATATTGACGGACGCACCGTCGAAAAGACAGGCAGACAGACATACAGACAGATAGATAGATAAACTTTAACCCACCAACAGAAGATGTGTCATCGTCAGTCAGGACAAACTCAAAGTTCAACACAAAGTCGTTGCCTGTAAAATATAAAAGAAAAGAAAATGAGGACGGTGCCATTTACTGTACATGTTTTTTTTTTTATATATCTTTCATAATAAGGAAATCTCAAAATTGCTATGCACACAATTGCTGTGTGAGCTTGAACAGACAGGGACAAAATACAGCTGATGATTTTTTAAAATAAGGACAACCATTCTGGGTTACCGTTTAATTCTTTACCGAACAATCTTATCTTTCACCGACACCCAGTAGCATAGTAGGAAAAAGAGCTGGTAACCAACGTTTTCTTCCTCTCTCACGATGTTTTCTAACCTTTTAAAGACAAATTACAGCATCTGAGGTAATTGTAATCTGCAAATGTTATAGAAATGAATCTTGTATAAAATTGCGTCATCTAAAAAAGAGTTATAACGAAACAAATTTGAGCCATGCTCCGTCAATAGGGATTTCAATATATCTCTGTGATGCCTTGTACCAAGAAAATCATCGTATAATCATGGATCCACAAAATTCATTTAGTCTTACAACTGATTGAATCATGAGGTAGACTGGCCCTTTGACATGCAAACACTACCGAAGGCAACTCGTTTCGATCCTGTTCAGCCCATGCAGGCTGACCTGGGTCGATGCTTTTTGCAGATGCATTAAACCTCTTTTCACAGAACATGACTCAAATGTATTCAAAAGCCAACTTACTACGATATGTGTATGCCAGTCCCGCTACGTTGATCTGTCCACCAGGGTCCGAAAAGATCGCAGCTTGACCAGAGACAGTGATACTCCCAGAGGCCTCGGTCCAGATCCTATTGCCAATTCCGTCAGTTGCATTGGCATCCGTTTCAAATCCAAGAAACGCTAGACCTGAACATGGGTCTGTTGAAACAATACAAGATATTACTTGTACTGTGTATGGTCTTTCACTTTAAACCTCGGTTAGCGTTACCCTTTCTCTTTCTTTAGACTCCTCGATTTTGAAAGCTTTGCTGACAAGGACTAGCATGTGATATTTCTTTTGTTATTTTTCAAAAGATGTTAGAATTAATGGTCACAAGTTATAATCCTATAAATCATTCTCGGCCATAAGACGCATGCAGGAAATATTTAAAGTGCTTTTATTGACAGTGTTTACCTTAATTCCCTAGTAGACACAATGATTTTTGAAGTATAATTTTGGCTTAGTATTTAGAATAAAATTAAAATGTGCAAAATTAGGACTATTTATGTGCAGCCTTATCTTGGTTACAACTGTTCTGAAAGTCATCCTATCTCTTCATCGGATGAAAAAAAAAAAAAAAAAAAAGAAAGACTTGTCCAAATAAAATCATTTACAGACAACAAACTAAATGTTGCTTGTATGATTGGATTCGTCTTTAAAATAGTAGAAACATTGGAGGCAAAGGAGAAAATGCTGCTCACCATCCTTTTTCTCTGCAACCTTTCTTCTAACAGTTGTTTTCCTAAGTGACTTTAAAAACGTGATTGTTTAGTAAAGGGTTTCATTGTGTAGTCTGGGACAATACTCAACAAAAACTCTGAACGTCATTTTAATTCTATATCCAAAGACACAAATTATTTGAGCCATGCTCTGTGAAAAGGGGACTTAATTGCATCTCCGTGATGCATGATACAAAGCACGTCATCATAGTATCCTACATTTCTAAAATCCATTTTGTGTAACAACATACAGAATAACGAGGTAGACTGGTCCTTTGACATACAGAAAATTGGTCAATCGCGAAAGGTTTCGGCCCAGGTCAATGATAAGCCAGGAGGAAGGTCATAATATTCCTTTGACCATGCTATCTCTAGGTTACTATCAAAATAAGAGGTCTGTTGTTTTTCTGAACCATAAAAATCAACAGTAAAAAAAAAAACGTACCTTTCGGTACCTTTTTTTTATTTAACCCTTTACCACACAATCCCGAGTTTTAACGACCTTGAGGAAGAAGACTTTGGAAAACATTGTGAGAAAAGGAGAAAATGCTGGTAACCAGCATTTTCTTCTTTTCCCACAATTTTTTCTACTCAGTCAAAGACAAATTCCATCGTTTGAGCTATGTTTAATCTGTCGTCTGCAAATGCTTTCAATTTGGTCAAGTCTGAAATTTTGTCGTCTGGTAAAGAGTTAAACCATACCTTGCATCCTGTAAACAGTTCGTATTGTGATGTGACGTTGAACTTTCAGTCTATTGCACTTACATTTGAGCTATGCTCTCTGAAAAGCTTCACCTTTATCCTGCGAAATAGCTTGAATGAAACTTTCAGGCCGATAATAGAAACCCAAATTCTGCGATTTCAAAGTTATAGGGGCTAGGGAAATATCTCCCTAGTCTGATCTTGATCTACACTGTCCGCAAAAGGTCCGTGAGTCGCGCTTAGCAGCCTAAGGGTTAATGCATCTGCCAAAAACCATCAACCAAGGTCATCATGCGCAGTCCGCGCAGTCTTACCTGGGTCAACACTCTTTGCTGCTTGTCAATTTTCTACATGTCAAAGGTTCAGTGTACCTCGTGACTCAGTCGGTTGTTATACGAAATTGATTTTATTTGTGCATAATTATATGATGATTTTCTTGGTGCATCACGGAGCCCTTTTTTGCCAGAGCATTGCTTTTTATTTCCAAGCTCATAGTGATATTGCCACAAATATTCCAATATCTTCTTTTGAACATATGTTCAGTTGTTAAGTCAGTTAAACATGTAATATTAACTGTACTTTTCTATTCTATACTGAAATGTCTGATATACAGCATTTTCTCGTTTTTTTTTTTAACCCCTTCCTCCTGGTTCGTAAAAACAAGGAAACTTTTAGAAAGAAAATGTTAAATTTCAAAAGCAATATTACGTGCAGGGTTGCTGAGGATGCAGGAACAGTTTATCTGCGACCAGACGGTGTACATCGGGCAGTTGAACACAGAACTACCAAGGGTGAAGATTGTATTGTTAGTAGGATCCTCTTGAAACTGGCAAGCTGAAAAAACATCATCTAATTCCTTCAGGTTACTGGGTTTACTTGGAATACATTGTGTCAAGAGAGTTCTTTTGGTAATATTGTTATAATCAAACAAATATTAAACTTTAGAAATTTCAAAATCTTGAGTTCGCAGCAATTTACCTCTATTCTGGCAGCCATTTTGAAAATGGATGATTTTTAGCTGTCTCCGTCTGCGTCGTCATCGTGGTACAAAACTTTGACATTTATGATATCTCTGTCATTACTGAAGATATTTACTTCAAACTCGGACTATTTGTTAATTATCAAAAAGGGAAATAGTACGGCAGGTAGCCATCAAAATATTTTTGACAAAGTAGTGCCCCTTTTTCGACTTAGAATTTTCACTGAAAATCAATCTATTTCAAAAAGCAACTGCAGTCGAGCGTTTGCCCCCGCATACGGTGCTCTCGTAAAATCAAGTGAAACAAATAAATGAGCCATGCTCTGGCAAAAGAAGGTTTAATGCATCTCCGCGATGAACAACATCAAGCAAGTCGTCACATAATGGTTGATCCATACAATCCATTTTACTTGACGTGTAGAAAATTGACCAATAGCTGAAAGTTACGACTCAGGTCAGCCTGCGCAGACTGCGTAGGTCGACATCGATCGATACTTCTTCCAGATGCTTTAAACGCTCTTTTCACAGAGCATGGCGCAAATGATAAATACGCACTCTGTTCTGGTGCCTCGGTACCGTTGCAATCACAGTCATACTGCAAGGTTTCGTTCAGGGTGGCACAGTAACCCACATCACAGGCAGCCGCTGTACAGGCTAAACTGCTTTGATCATAACACGTATTTTCAGGACAGCATTCTGTATCCGGGACGACCACGCTGCCTACCTGCAGGTTGTTAAAACAGAGGTTTAGTTAGCAAATAGAAGCATCGACCCCCCCAACTCATGTGTGAAATATAACTTGGCCATGTTCATTGAAAAGGGAGTTTAATGCATCTGCAAAAAGTATCGACCCAAGTCAGCCTGCACAGTTCGCACAGGCTGACCTGGACCGAAACTTTTCGCCATTGGTCAATTTTCTGCATGTCAACGGAACAGTCTACCTCATGCTTAGGTAGAGTACAATTATGTGATGACTTGCGCGGTATAATGCATGATGGAGGTACATTAAACCCCCTTTTGCCATAGAATGGCCAAATTATTGAACCACGATAGCTTTGAGCGGCGGAAAACGTTATGTGGTCCACTAACGCATGGTGCATTGTAATTGTCTTGACAAAAATTACATTTTATAAGCACACTGTCACCTACAGACAGCTGGATTCGTATTTCCTACCACCCACTAAAACATTGTGATAAAAGGAGAAATTCCTCGTGATGAGCAATTTCTAATTTTGCTACATATTCTTATGCACCTAACTATTACGTTCTTATTTTGCTCGGAGTCCGATAGCTCAGTCGGTAACGTGCAGGCTTTTAGAGATCGAATTCCAGCTCTGCGAAATTCTATCCGAAGATTCATTTAGTCATTGCGACAGGATTCACACCTCTCTCACAGCTTACTATTGTTCTTACGATGTTTATGTTGGAAAGCAACCAGTGACTTGAGAAGACTATTGTGCGAAGCACTGGTAAAAGAAATTCCACGAAAGCATGGGTACGTGCACTAGCTGCCATTACTGAGATGATTTTGAAAACTGTGTTAAGCAAACAAACGAACCAACCAACCAACCAACGAACGGACGGGCGGCGGGCGGGCAAACAAAGAAACAAATAGTATACACACATGCACACAAGAAAACAGACAAACGAACAAATTAGTGTTTTTAGCTTAACTTTTTACTAAGGTTTAAATACTTGAAGACATGTGGAAATTTGTGGCAAAAAATGGAAATTTTATCCTTTTTCCACAAATTTTCACACGTGATCTGCGATTCATTGCTGAAGTATTGTTGCAAATAATGTCAAACCAAAAGTCAGATGAATGAAAGCAAACTCAAACAAACGTTAATACCTGGTCGCATTCGAGAAAACCACTACAGAGGATAGAACCAGGGCTCGCATCTTCGGGATTGGTACGTGTAAGTTTGGTCCCGTCAGCCAATGAACTACACGGATCTGAAACACAAGATCTTATTTACCCTTAACCTGCTAAATATAGTGTAATGAAACTTTAAAGCCGAAAGTAAAAAAAGTTTCTAATTCAAAGGTATTTCTGAGGAAAAAAATATCTCCTTATCGGACGTTCTGTGCAGTCTGATCTTCATCTACACCTTTCGCGAAAGGTATTTGAGTCGCGCTTAGCAGCCTAAGGCTTAAAATTTTGATCTTTAGAGTGTATGACCTCTAGGCAATTTTCACCAACATTATGCCCAGTATTTCTAGGCTAAAGTATATGTAGGCTAATTTAGACAGATAGTGTAATTTCTGACTGGCTGAACTAGTTGGTCCAGCCTATCAGAATATCCAGTCTCACAAATTTTCAGAATTTGACAAAGAATGCAATTTAGAATGGTAGGTGTTTAAGGAGCCTGGTTCCATTTGCAAAGACAACAGACGAAGCTCAGGCTTCGAAAAGTGTAATCTGATCTTGGTCTGTACTCTCTCAAATAATACTAATTATCCAACCCTTTCCCAAACAATTCTGTGTAAAGGACCCGAGGTCTTATAATCAAATAATTGGCTTTTAGGGAAAGGTTGAGGCATTCCCCTGAATATGAATATGAATGAAAGAATAAGAAAAAGAAATTCTCCAAATGAAAGTGGCGAGAAGTATACCCCAATTCAATTTGTGTCATGCTCTGTGAAAAGGGGGTTTAATTGATCTCCGTGGTGCATTGTACCAAGCAAGTCATCACATAATTATGGATCCATACAATTCATTTTCTCTAACCAGTCGACTGGATCTTGGGGTAGATTAGCCCTCGAACATGCAGCAACGGTACACGTATCAAAGAGTTTCGGCCCAGGAAAGCCTGCGCGGGCTGCGCAGGCTGACCTCGATCGACACTTTTTGCAAATGTATTAAACCCCCTTTTCACAGAGTATGGCTCATTTGTTTTACACATCAGTCACTGTTTATGCCTCAAGTATAACAAGAGCACCGCATGCGGGTGCCAACTCTCGGCCGAAGTCGCTTTTTCAGTGAAATTTCTAAATCGAAAAAGGGGCATAACTGTGTCCAAAATATTTTTAGGACCACCTTTCTCCTACCTTAAGTTTCCCGTTCGATTGTTAGCAAGTATATCTATCACAAGTTGGCACTATCTTCAATAGTGAACACTTACGTCAGTGTTTGTCCGACGACATAGACGCACATGACGACGGGGCCGTGACAATACCTCAAAGTTTTAGTCGAGCTTATAATGAAAGTGAGCCATGCTCTGTGAAAAGGAGGCTTAATGCATCTGCGAAAAGTATCGACCCAGGTCAGCCTGTGCAGTCCGCGCAGGCTGACTTGGGCCGAAACTTCTCGCCTTTTGTCAATTTTCTGTATGTCCAAGGACCATTCTACCACTTGATTAAGTCGGTGGTAAAAAAAACTGGCTATTATGGATTTATAATTATGTGATGGCTTGATAGGAAAAATGCATCACGGATATGCATTAAGCCCGCTTTTTGCTAGAGCATGGCTCAAGTGAAAACATACTTGTTCCTAGGCTAGTGTCGAAGCAATCCGAATAAGGACTGTAATATTCAACGCAGGAAAGCTTTTTCTTCGAGAATGACATTCCACATGGGCAGCACATTTTATGGGATATGTACGAGAAACTGCTGAACTGGGGCTGCAATGATAAATTATTGGTTACATGATGATCCTGATAATATTGCAATTTGCATGCTTAGCTGCTAACGGTGACATGAAACCGAAGGGGGGGGGGGGAAAGGTGTGATTCCCCTGGTGTTGGCGATGTAAGTAATTGATAGTAAGTAATAGGATTAACTCCTATCTCATTGCTGATGATCCTTTCCCCACAATGTGGAAAAGCAGCCAGTGAAGCTGAAAAGCGAAAGAAATTAAGAAAAAAAAAAAGAAAAAACAAAAAAAAAGACACAGTTATGTCACAGAGGACACAAAAGTCAGACGGCGGTAGCTGGTCTGGGCCTGTATTCACCATCTGAACACTCTTAGTTAAGAATCTTCTAAATTTGAAAGTAACACAATGTCTGATTGGCTAAATGGTTTAGCCAGTCAAAAGTTGTCTTACTTTCTATATCTATGATTCGACTTGGAATGAAATTTAGAATGATATATGAATACAGATCCAGGGCTTTTACTCAGACCATGATGTATCTAAAATCAGAGGACAGCGGAAGCTGTGGAAATAACGAGCTAAACGTTTTATGGGTCAGAATAAAATTATACCAATAATGATAATAAGAATTAGATTGTTGTCGTTACCTACGGGCAAATTTGGGTTTTGCTTTTTACAACAAATAAGCTTTTACAACATAAATACAAATTTCAAATTTTTGCGTATACTTAGTGCACTCTCTTTAAACAACAACAACAAAATATGTAAGAAGTAGAAATTTTCTTTTTTTAGTTACTTCTACAACTCTTATCAACTAAACTGTTCAGTTCTGTTCAGTAAAAACAAAGATATTTTGATAAATGATTAACCATTAAAGCGCCTTTTATTACTATAGTTGCTTTTTCGGCCCGTGTAGACCAAGATCAGATGGCACAAAACGTGCTGTCTGATCTTTGATCTACACTGTCCGCTTAGCTTAGACACCGCAGACAAAAGCAACCATCAAATTGTGATCATTTCGGTCGTATTTCTAGACCGAATCATTATCCATTTTGTTAATTAGTCGCTTTGAACACTTTACCACACGACAAAATTTCGGACTTGTCCAAATTCAAAGAATATGCAGACGACAAATCAAGGTAGGCTCAAGTGATGAAACTTGCCTTTAATTGAATACAAAACATTGTGGGAAAAGGAGAAAATGCTCTCGATGTCGATGTCGTTAAAACCTGGGATTGAATGGTAAAGAGTTAAAGGCTGATAGCTGGGGTAAACTTACATTGTGGTCTCTGTTCGGTTTACACATGTAGTAACATGAACAGTCTTCATCATGCGAGTTGTAACCGAAACCATTGGATACGATGCTTCCCATGCATTTGTTGTCGTACACTATCTCATTATCTGTAGGAAAAACCAAGAAAAATATTGATTGGAGTGATGATGATGATGATGATTATTATTATTATTATTATTATTATTCGACGATAATACTGTTGCTGCAGCAGCTAATGATGATGATGATGGCGACGACGGTAATGTCGATAACAATGATGATGACGACAATATGATGATGATGATGACAGGGGTGGTGGTGAAGAATAGCTGGAAATACATATAAACCACACGTATATTCGTTTCCTTCGTCAGATGACTTTGAAAGTGAAAAGGCAGCCAACGTAGTTCAGATGGAAAAATGAGGAAAGAAACCCAAAGACAGGTAAAGAAAAAACGATATGTTTTTTCCCAATATGAATACTCGTATATTCGTTTCCTTCGTCAGATGACTTTGAAAGTGAAAAGGCAGCCAACGTAGTTCAGATGGAAAAATGAGGAAAGAAACCCAAAGACAGGTAAAGAAAAAACGATATGTTTCTTCCCAATATGAATACTCAGGCGTTGATAGACAGACAGACAGACAGAGACAGAGAGAGAGACAGACAGACAGACAGAGAGAGAGAAAGGAGGATGAGAGAGACGGACGGGCAGGCTGGCGGATGGAAGTGCAGGCGGACGGACGGACGGGCGGACGGACAGACAGATAGACAGACAGACGTTTACTTACTTGTTGTGGCTGAAAAATAAAAAAAGAAAATCAAATTCATGCAATTGGGAAAAAAAAAGATAATAGACGGGAAAATATATTAACTGAAAAATATGACGTCTGGCCAATATATTGCCCAATACATTTTGGTGTGTCAGTCAAAAATCAGGTGGTAGAAATGAACCGTGTTCTATGAAAATGGGGCTTAATTCATCTGCGAAAAGTATCGACCCAGGTCAGCCTGCGCAGTCCGCGCAGGCTGACCTGGGCCGAAACTTCTCGCTATTGGTCAATTTTCTGAATGTCAAAGGACCAGGCTACCTCATTATTCAGTCGGTTGTTAACTGTGACAGCTTACTTATTCTAATATGTCCTGGGTCTCACCAGTCCTTGGCTTGGGATCTGAAGTGTCTTGTCCAAGCACATCCCCATGTCATGTTGTGTGTCGTATGGCATATTTCCCGAACACGTTGAAGTATAACCCGCGCTTGCCTATTTCAAGTGTTAACCCTTATCTTGCTAAATAACTTATGGGGGTTGGGGAAATATTTCCTTATCGGACAGTTTAGATCCAAGATCACACTGCACGTTCTTTGCAGTATGATCTTGATCAACAATGCCCGCAAAAGGTCAGTGTGTCGCGCTCAGCAGCCTAAGGGTTAATGTGTAAGAACATTACTGGATAGACAAACCTTTGACCAAACCTCTCTCACTGCAACATTTGCAACATACTGAACTAGGATGGCACAACAGTAGAATAAGACAAAATGGGGAAAATATCAGGATACATAATTTCCTGGAAATTACTTCTAGAAATTACACAAGTTAAATAGTTTTGTAGCCTGTATTTGTCACAAAGACCTTCCGAATTTTTCACATAAATGAGACTAATAATATTTTTTTTTTTTCCTTCAAAAAATGTTGTAGTGTTAAGGTAAAGTTTCTGGTCATTTTTATATACGAATCACGCTTTAGCAAAAGGGGGTTTAAAGCATCTCCTTATACAAAGCAAGTCGTCAAATAAGTATGGATCCATAAAATCCGTTTTGCCCCACAAACCGGTTCAATTCAGAGGTAGAATGATCCCTAGACATGCAGAAACTCTAACGACAACACAAAAAGTTTTGATCCAGGTCAGCTTGCGCAGACTGCGCAGGCTGACCTGAATCGATACTTTTTTTAACAGATGCATTAAACCCCCTTTTCATAGAGCATGGCTTACATGGTTTTATCAGTCATGAACTTAGGCTAAAAAACATTACAAAAACTACTAGAAATGTTTTTTTTTTTGCGTCGTCATATGAGAGGAATTAACCCTTAAGCTGCTAATCGCGACCCACTGACCTTTTGCGGACAGTGTAGATCAAGATTAGACTGCACAGAACGTGCGGTCTGATCTTTGATCTACACTGTCCGATACGGTAGTTTCTTTCCGGTGAGATCAACTTTGAAATCGCAACGTTTGGGCTTTTAGTATTGAGTAGAAATTTTCGTTTCATTTATTCAGCAGCTTAAGTGTTTAACACCATTTCATTGGGTATCTAACTACAACAAATAATAGAAAGCTATATTAAACCAAGTAGACAGTTGGTACTTTGTATTGGCAAAAAGATAAATGTTTGTAAACCTAAGTTGAAAAAAAAAAACGGCAAAATATCACATTATTAAAGATTTTTTTTTTGCAGTTACTGGAAATCAACTTGCATTATTAAAAAAAAAAAACACTATATCTCTCGCGGCTGAGCTATCCGCAGAAAACAATTTTAAGATGTATTTATTCCTAATTACCCAATAACAGTGTCCCCGTTTAAACGGGATGAGATCGTTTGCAGAAAAAAATCGCAAAAAGGAAAATATGTAGGAGCCATGCTCTGGCAAAAGGGCGCTTAATGCACCTCAGTGATGCATCGTACCAATTAAAACATCACATGATCATGGATCCATAAAATCCATTTTGTCTAACAACCGACTGTATCATAAGGTAGACTGGTCCTTTTGTAAACATACAGAAAATTGGCGAAAAACGAAAAATTTCGGCTCAGTTCAGCCTGACTGAACTGGGTCGATAATTCTCGCAGATGGATTAAGCCACCTTTTAACACAGCATGGCTCATATATATTAAAAAAAAAAAAAAGGGGGGGGGTTGTCATTTCTTACGCTGTTCAACGTGTATCTCTGTCTGTATATTAGTTTGCATGCAAAAGATAGTTATCAAGGTATACATTAACCATGTTCTGTGATAAAGGGGTTTAATGCATCTCCGTGATACAATATACCAGGCAACTCTTCACAGTATTATAGCTCCATTAAATCCGCTTTGTATAACAACCGACTGAATCACGAGGTACACTGACACGCAGAAAATTTACCGAAAGCAAAAAGTTTAGGCCCAGGTCAGCCTGCGCGGACTGCGCAGGATTGACCTGGATCGATACGTTTTGCAAATGCATCTAACTCCCTGTTCACAGCACACACACACACACACACACACACACACACACACACACACACACACAAATATCTCTCTCTCTCTCTCAAGATTTCCGTAATCCTTTACTACACAATTCCGAATTTTAACGAACCTGAGAAAGGAACCCTTTGAAAACATTTCGGAAAAAAAGAAGAGAAAAATGCTGGTTAGCAGCATGTTCTCTTTATACCAAAATATTTTCTCTATATATTATCAAAAGCAAGTTCCATATTTTTATCGGCATTTATTTTGTCGTCTGCAATTCTTTCATTTTGGACAAGTCTAAAATTTAGTAGTAGTAATAGTAGTGGTATGAATAGTAGTAAAAGTAGCAGAAGTAGTAGTAGTTGTAATAGTAGAGGTAGCACCTTTTAAAAATAGTAAAATAGGAAAAAAAAAAAATCCACAGAAATTTCTCTATATACCCTCAAAAGCAAGTTCCATATTTTTATTGGCATTTATTGTCGTCTGCAGTTCTTTCATTTTGGACAAGTCTAAAATTTAGTAGTAGTAATAGTAGTAGTATGAATAGTAGTAAAAGTAGCAGTAGCTGTAATAGTAGAAGTAGCATCCTTTAAAAATAGTAAAAAAAAAATACATACGAACTGCTTCTATACATTTGTAGAAGAAGCAGACGGCAAAGGCTATGGCGAAGAATCTACTCATCATTCTTGTCGTGTTCGGCGTTTATAACGCTCAAACGTAGAAGTTGGACCTTAAATAACAATTGAATGCGGAAACGAGAAAACAGTTTTCAGGGACAGGCTTGTATATTTTGTTTCACTTTGTAAGCACTTTGACCTTTTTGACCGTGAGCAAGTTTTCTTCTTGTCCGAAATCAAGGCTTGTGTACTCAAAACTGTGAAAGACTGACTGCGCCACCTTTAATTGAACAAGATAAAAAAAAAAAGGCGTCGAAACTCTCCTGCAAAACAAGGATGAATGGAAAATATGACCCTTTACTACAAAACCAATAGTTTTAACGACCCTGGCGAAGAAGCCTTTTGAAAACATTGTTGGAAAAAGGAGAAAATGCTGATAACCAGCATTTTCTCCTTTTTTCCACAATATTTTCCACCCTATCGCATGAATTTGCTTACAATTTGGACCAGTCCACATTTTGCTCGTGTGGTAGAGTTAACCCTTAGACTGCAGAACGTGACACAGTGCGCTTACACGTAATATGTAGATCAAGATCATACTGCACAAAACGAGAAAATAACGAATTTTGATGTTCACGAATGAAATTACAGTTTGATCCAATATAAAAACAATTTACTTTCTTTCTCACATGCTGAAAATGGCAAAACAATCATGTCTGACCTCCGCTCGATCTCCACTAAGGGAATCACCAGCATTTCATCCCAACATAGTTTCGATACATTAAACCGATGACCGCCTGGTAACGGTAAAATGGATTTGAAAAAAAAAAAACCACACATAATTATCGTATCACAACATACTGCCTTATTTTAGTCAGTCCACAGATGTTAAACGTTTGTGTACGTTTAGCTGCCTTTAGCCCCTTTCACAATTGAGGTGCGACTAATTGCGACAATTTGATCAAACGATCGACTTAAAAAAGCTACACTCGCAATGGATTGCAAAAAGCTTTCACAAATGCAACAGAAGTCGTTCAACAACTGCGAGTGGAAACGACCGTTGCAAAAAAGAGGACAAATGCTCATGCGGGCGATCATACGTTTACCTGTGAGTGTTGCTCGAGTAACTGCGATTGGTGTGACATCAGTCATACGACCGATGGCATTGTCATACGATTTGTCGCAACACTTTGCGATTGGTCGAGTGCTTGGATCCGACCGGTTGCACGATTATGAAATTGCTCGTAGGAGTGGTCGTGAAACGATCCGGAAATTCATACCCACCCAAATATGGATCTCGTCAGATCAACACTGAATTCCGAAGAACGAATGAAATGTCGTCAAAAGGGCTACAAACACCGAGCAAACAACAGAACTTTAGCAAAAACAGCTTCCAGCTTCCTTAAAAAGGACTGGAGACCATTTTAGTCGTTGACTGATTTTTCTCTTTAAGAAAATTGCTTAGAGTCTCTTAAAGTCGTACAACGGCAGTACACTGTTGCACTAGGTGATACGAATTATCTAATAACAGTCTAACAGTCGCATTCAAAGCGCAACCGAATGCCCGACTAGTAGTTCGAGATTTCTAATACCTGTACGAGTATTATACGACGTCTAAACGATCAAATACAATATCCAAGTCACGCAAGCTCGTACGTCTTGTCTTGCAACGGTGTGTAACGTTGTGCAACACTCGTATGCCTGTTCGTGCGACAAAGCACGACTACTTCTATCCCATACAGTCGCGTCAGAATTTTGAACATGTTCAAAAGTCTAATACGATCGTTTGAGGCCGCTTGCGGCTCTGCAATGACTGCGACAACTCGCAAGACGTCATGCGAGTGATCATGCAACACTGCTAAAAAAGTATTGCAGGCGGTCGTAAACTGTTCATAAGCCAATTGTGAAAGGGGCTTTAGTAATACAATATTTTAGACCGCTACCATGTTTAAAGGAGGATACGTGTTTGTGTGTGTATGCGTGTGGCGGGAGTGTCAGACAGGAATTCCGACAGACAGAGTTCAGATGCTAAAAGCAAAAACATTTCAATAAAATTGTAAACAAACCTGCAACTGCCCGAAATTTCCGCTTTAAATACCATCAACACCCCTTGGCCTCTAGGTAAGTTGATATAAATTCTAGCCGTGGTTGTTAATGTGGCTGCTTATCCCCGGTAGGTCCGTGAAACCGTTGGCTGATGCATTATACATATCCATCTGCCCGGTCCAAAAACACGGATTACATGGCGAAGGGCGGTCATTTTTCTTGAACTAGAACGATTTTTGAGGATGGTACGAGGTAGACTTAGCATTCTTAAGCATAGATCTAGTCTAAATATGGGGACCATTCTAAAATTAAGAACGGTCCGTGAATACGCACTTAAGCCTAAGAATGGAAAAATTAGAAATTCTTGAGAATACGCCTAAGAACGGTCTAAGAATGGTTTGGTGATTACGGACCCAGGTCTATGTTTTTCCGTGGAAAAACGTCACGTTCATGACGATAACAGTTTTGTCTGACGTCATCAGATATTTTCTGACCCATTATAAAAACAGCCAAAATGTACTCTTGCGATGTAAAGGAATACAAAATTGCACAGCAAACTATCAGACCCGTGTAACAGCCTGTAAGCAGATCTACAACTTTCATTCTTCAAACGATGTAGATGCGGACCAGAAGCCTCATTTTGTTGCGACTGGTCTTGGTCTAAAGTGTTTGCCATTTTACATGAATTCCTTTTTTCACCTTTGGAGCGCTTCATCAGTAAATTGAAACTTTTCGGTTAGGAATATTGCTAGATTTGTATCTTTATCATTATTTTGGCCAGAATAATTATTCAATCAAGTAGTGGACAGTGTAGATGCAAGATCAGACTGCACATTGTGTGCAGTCTGATCTGTTTGTGTGCAGTCTGATCGGTCTGATCTTGTCTAAACTGTCCACAAGAGCATCTTGGGACAGGTCCATCCCTTTTGGGCTGAAAAAAGACACCTTATATAAACATTTTGTTGAATCCGCCCGAACATTTGTTTATTTGATAATCATTATTTTATTGACACAAGTTTATGGAAGTTATTTTCATGCGCACTTATTAGGGTACCAACCTTTTTGCACGGAATAGACGACAAAATTTTGGACCGGTCCATATTGAAAGGAATTTTTCGGAAGTCCTACAAATTTGAATGTGACTTAGATGACAGAATTTCACATTAAACAGACAGAAAACATTGTGGCAAATGGAGAAAATGCTTGTCACGAGCATTTCCTCCTTTTCCCAAAATGTTTTCAAACGACTTCTTCATCAGGGTCGTTAAAACTTGAGCTTGTTCGATAAACGGTCAAAGTTTGAACCGAAGAAGTCTTATATATAAAATCAAATGATCGAATTTCCCTTACGGCCTTTGAAACGCTACAAGATAGGAACGATTTATCGGACATTCAACCGCTTGATTGACAGATACATAAGAAGTCATTACAGGTCCGTGCAATCCGACCATTTTCTGAGGGCATACATGACTCATTCTGGTTTTTTGTATGGTGTTGAACGCCGTTCTGCACATAATTCAGTTACAGCTTTGCGGCTAGTGCACCTATCAATGGCTTCTATAGAGTTTCTCTTACCAGTACTTCGCAAAATAGTTCTCAACGCATTCACTGGCTGCTTTCCAATATAGCCATTATTGAAACAATGTTGAGCGGAGAAACAGGAATGAATCCTGTCGCAATAACAATCATTTAGGAAATTGGCCGAGCTGAAGATTCGAACCAGCGAACCCGTGCTTTAAAAATCCGCGTATGCCCACCAATTGGTCCGTCCAGCTTTAAGATAGATACGCACATAGGTATAGTTGTGTGATGTGAACTTCCCCTTCAAATTTCTATATAGCCCGCAACATGCGAAATGAGACCTTCGGACATTTGGGTAAAGTGTCGTCCCGGATTAGCCTGCGCAGTCCGCGCAGGCTAATCCGAGACGGCAATCTACGACTACATAAGGTATTTTCATACAGTAGACTTTCGTGAAACAGAAAATCGCACAAAAACCGGAAGTGTCGTCTCGGATCAGTCACAGACTGCACAGGTTGATCTGGGATGACACATTTTCACACATATGTCCGAAGGCCCATTTTCGTGTGTTGCACGCCATATTGAAGGTTTGATGAGCCTGGTCAGTAATGTGTCGGGCTAGAAACTAATGTCAGATTCCCTAGTTCAATTCCAAGCTCGACCAATTATTCTTCCCGAGGATCGAAGATATTCATTACGACAGGATTCATTCGTCCATCCCTGCTGAAAATAAACGATGTTAATGCTGACTTGGAGAGAATGTTGGACGAATTACTCCTAAAACGAACCTAAGGAATGCATATGGACCATGCTCTGTGAAAAGAGGGCTTAATGTATCTGCAAAATTATCGATCCAGTGTGAATACATTTCCTGTGTCGGGCATTTTTTGCCAATGTCGAAATTATTTATCGAAGGGAAGACACGCAATCTGCAGTATTTCAGTCATGACATCTTGCCCACGCAATGCCAAATCTCCGGCTCTGTAGATGCGACTTAATCTTTGGAAACACGCGGAAGTGGTCAGATGCTGAAACAGCTTAAAAGCTCTTGTAAGGAAAGCGGTGTTAGTTTTGGATATTACTACATCAGTTTTATATCTCTAGCTAAGTACAGTATGACGAATTACCTGCCTGTCCGTCTGGTACTCTGTGCACTAGCAACATGCCTCGGCGTTTTATAAAACACAATCACCTGTTTTCCGCCACACTTAGACACTCTTGCCTTTTTCGGAGGTGGGGGATTTGGTGTTATACGCTAAAGCTGAATAACTCAGTTTATTTTACACATAGACAACAGTAATACTCTTATTTTTCGTTGATAAAAGAAAGATGATGCAAGTAATTGAAATGCACTAATATTCTTCTACGTGGGAAAAGTTAAGGTGACTTTTTCACCGCGACGTCCGTGACATTGTGTCGTGCGTCGGGTGGCAGCTAGTGGTATATCTTAATCCTTTGTAACTTTTTACTCGACCATTGTATTATGAAGAAATTTTGATAAAATTTGCAGCACATATCAATGATACATTAACACATTCTACGAGGGACAACCCTCGTATGCTTTTTTTACGTCCCCGTGGAAGAGAACTCTCCGAAACGTTGGGATAAAAGGAGCAATTGGCGATAAAAAACAACCTGTCCCTTTCTCTCCTTTTTTTTTTTTTTTTTTCTGTTCTGTGGAAACAGTTATAATTTCCTATTGATTTAAAGTATGTATTTTCTTTTGACAATGTTATTTTCTGTAAGACTGTACAATTGCTAAACATGCACATGAATACAGATTTAACTTCTGCCATGAACGTGTTTTCCAAGTCAAAACGAAAGGCAAGAGATCTTTGTATGGAGGGGGGGATAAAAGGGGGATAATCAAATTCTGAAATAACTTGAGAGAAACACAGTAACTGACCATCTGTAATCCGATATCGGTTGACGGGTCATACCATAAATTCACCACATAACCATTTGTCAGAAGACTTATTTCTTTACCAGATGACAAAATTCTAGACGTGTCCAGATTAAAAGGATTTGCAGACGACAAAGTAAATGTGCTGTAAAAACTGAAATGTGGCTTTGGAAGAGTAGGAAAAATTGTGGAAAAAGGAAAAAATGCTTTCTACGAGCATTTCTCCTTTTCCCACAATGTTTTCAAAACCCTTCTTCCTAAAGTCGTTAAAACTCGCACCAGTTTTGAAAATATATGTGTTGTGGCGAAGGGAAAATGGCTGTAGCAGTCCTTTTCAGTCAGTTATGATCCAATTTACAATGGACTCATAGTCCTGAGAGCCTGATAGGTAATGGGTTAGAAGTTATCACTCTTTTTAGATTTCAAAAAGAAAAATCTGTTAAAAGCAATAAAGATACTTGTAAGATAATCTAACCATAAGAGAGTATTACATGCAAGCACAAGTTCTGAGTTGTCAGCCAAAAATTACAATCTTAAATGTTAAATTTCACATGAAAAAAGTATGTATGGACCGGGAACAGCTTTAAAAAGTCTCTTATCCCGGGTGACTTCATTTGAAAAATGGTCACCAAAAGGTGCAATCAATATTAAATAACTGTCAAAGTTCCATCAATATTTGCAGTTCCTCCTTAGTTTAATAATGCCTCTAAAGAATGTGGACAAAAATTAGGCCCCTAGGTTGTTGAAAATGTTTTTTTTAGAGTAGAATCTTGGTGACTTAACTTACATGTATATCTAAATTCTTAGAAATGTTGCCAGAACAAACATTCTAAATAATTTAAGTATAATAGGGCAAGCATTTTCTTTCTAGACTTAGAACAGGTTGTTTTTGTATGACAATGATTTTCCTAAAATTGGACCAGTGGCAGTTTATTCTGATATTGTAATTATATAATTTAATCAGTTTGGCAAGTTATTTTTTAGACTTTTCTTTAACAAAACAGATTTTTTTTTATTGTTTTTGGATGAAAATTTCATTCTGAAAATTTTTAATTCTTAGTGTATACATTTATTAAGAAACTATACCAGGTGAAATTTACAATATAATTTACCCATTTTTATCAATCTTGTGGTCCAAATGAAAGGTGCCAAGTAGGTGAAATAAATAACTTTGTCGCTTTAAGTTTTGGTTTTGCTTCAATTTCAATTCATGAACCGTGTTGAAATAAACATATTTATAAACAAGTCAGCCCCTTTTTTTTTTTCATTTTCATATACCGATCTCAAGATAAATACAATTAGATATCGCAATGGGAAAACTTTAGCTCTATATTGTATGCATAACACCTGCTTACGTGTCATTAACCTTTTTTTTCCCTATTCATCCATGACTCTTCTGTCAGATGCCAAATTTTAGACTGGTCCGTTTGGAAAGTATCGGCAAAAAAAAAAAAGTATCTTAAATGATGGATCTGTATTTTGAATAATGGAAAACGTTGTGGACGGGTAGAATTAGCAGATTATAAGCATTTCTCCTTTTCCAGCAAAATCATCAGGGTCCGTATTCACCAACCATTCTTAAGAATATTCTCAGTCTTGTTCTCCACGATTTTCTACATTTGAAAGTAACACAACTTCTGATTGGCGAAACCATTTGCTTTAGCCAATCAGAAGTTGTGTTACTTTCAAAATTAGAAAATCTTGGAGAATTAGACTTAGAACGTTCTTAAGAATGGTTGGTGAATACGGACCCAGGAACCTACTCACGAGATCGTTTGGAAAAAGGTCAACTGCATCTGATCACTTGCAATCGATAGTATATTATATAATTTTACATTTAAAGCATACAAACCGTTACCTCTTTAACAAGCAACCAGATTTAGACTTGTTAGACCAAATTGAAAGCATTTGTAGACGACACCTTACATATGGCTTACATAAATGGGATTTATTTTGAAAGGGTAGAAACACTGTGGCAATAGGAAGAAAATGCTGGTTACAAGTATTTTCTCATTTTCCCACAGTGTTTTCACGCTAATTTTTCCGTGATCATTATAACAGGGGATTGTTTGGAAAAGGATTATTATCCGCAGGGCAATTAAAGATAGCAGTTTATCGATCTTTTCGGTTATTTTTGTACTTTGCATTTCTCCAAAACGATTGACAAATGAAAACAAGGTGTCACACCTCCGCTTTTTTTGGCTGCGTTGAAATTGGAGTGTAAATCACACTCTTTGACACTTATTGACAAACCCAGAGCTTTGCTAGTTACCAACATTTTTCTCTTTTCCCACACTGTTTTCTGCCCTTTAAGAAAAAAAAAAAAAAAAAATCTCACGATTTAAGCCGCAACTAAGTTATCTTCTGAATCTGCTTTGAATTTGGACGCGTCTAAAATCTTGTCGTCTTGTAGAGGGTTAAGATATATCTCTACATTACCAACCAGGCTTGTGCCTGAGAAAGAATGCTTGGAAAAAAATGCTGGGGGAAGAGGAAAATGGTAGTTACATTCGTTTTCTTTTTTCACTTTATATTTTATCCTTTCGGTGATAATTCTCATTATTTGAGCCACACTGAATTCTCACCTCCGTAACCTCTTTCAAGAAAAGCCAGTCTAAGATTTTGTAGTTATGCAAAGAGTTAACCCTTTACCACACAGTCACGAGGTTGAACGACCCCCAAGAAAGAGGATTTTGGAAAACATTGTGGGAAAAGGAGAAAATGTTGGTAACCAGCTTTTTCTCCTTTTCCCACAATGTTTTCTGCTCTTTCAGAGACACATGCCATCATATGAGCCATATTTAATTTGTTGTTTACAAATGCTTTCAGTTTGGACCAGTCCAAACTTTTGTTGTGTGGTTAAGGGTTAACGATACATGTTGTGCATTTTTTGTGCGTGTCTAGGGGGAACTGTGCACCCTTAGATCTCAAATTGCTACTTTATTTGATCTCGAGGAGAGTTTACAAGATACGACTCAGCGTGGTTTTATCCAAAACTACAGTGTCCGATAGTTTGAGGTAACCTGTATCTGAAAAGGATACATTTAAAACTACGTTCATTTGGTCACATTCGAGATTGCATTTTTTTTATTATTGTTATTAAACACTCTAAAGGCGAACATTACAGGCATTTGTTTTTCTCTTTCCGATTTCCTCATTCACTAAGTCAGCGGTCGTTTCCGCATTTAAGTCATTCTTATTCTATTCTCATACATGGTGCAGACCAGAAGCTAGGACCAAACATGAAGACTCGAATCGTCTCAGTTATCCTATTGTTTATTGTTTACTGTCTGGTGCAAGTTGGACGTAAGTGCTAGATTTATAACTCATCGATTTTGTATGGAAAATGATTTATTAACTCTTTTTCAAAAGGCAAAATTTTGGACTTGTCCAAATTCAAAGCATTTGCAGACGATAATTTAAAAATGGATCAGATGATGGAATTTGTTTTCGATACATTAGAAAATATAGTGGGAAAAGGAGAAAATGCTGGTCACCAGGCTTTTTTTTTTTTTTTTTTTCTTTTTGCCAGAGTCGTTAAAACTCGGGATTGTGTGCTAAAGGGTTAATTGAACATTTGCAAATTCGTCAATCTAACAATTTTCTATTAGAATATGTGCACCCGCGTTTCTAATTTCAGCAATCAGTGCTGCTGCTGCGCTGTTTTACAAGACTGAAATTATTCGTGAACGTTGAAAAGTCGACAGCTTTGAATACCGGTTCTTGCGCTTTAAAATAAAAGAAAAAATAAACGTTTTACAACAATGATCAGGAAGGCATTAAAAAACAACACTGGCGTGTTTAAGCATCCTGCTGGTACCAAAATAATCTTTGTATTAATTAAAATGTTGACATATTAAGGTGTGAGAA
Source organism: Tridacna gigas (assembly GCA_945859785.2). Classification (NCBI taxonomy): domain Eukaryota; kingdom Metazoa; phylum Mollusca; class Bivalvia; order Cardiida; family Cardiidae; genus Tridacna; species Tridacna gigas. Next base: position 27,187,204 of record OX244042.2, on the reverse strand, counting down.
CTTCGTTGCAAAAATGATGGAATGCTCGACATTCATAGTGCTTTACGTTGGTCAGGGTTGATATATTATGTCGATCAGAGATGGTACTTAACGTTGTATAGAGTTAGTACTTTAGGTCATTCAGAGATGGTGCTTCACTTCGTTCAAAGTTGATTTTTTTTACACATCGTTCAAAATGAGTGCTTTCCGTTTTTCAGAGATATGCGTTACATCGTTCAAAGTTGGTATCTAACGTCGTATAGGATCGTCCTTTAAGTCGTTCAGAATTGCACTCTTCTATGTTCAGAGTGGGTACTTAACGTCGTTCAAACTTTACCTCGTTCATAGATGGTACTTTATGTTGTTCAGAGATGGTTGTTATGCCGTTCAGACACGGGGCGTTACGTCGTTCGAAGATGGTACTTTGCATTGATCTGAGTTGGTATTACGTCGTTCAGAGTTAACACTTTACGTCGTTCAAAGATGAGATCTTTCTTTTTTTCGTCGTTCGGAGATGATACTTGACGACGTCCAGAGATGGCACTCTATATGGTTTAGAGTAAGTAGGCCACGTGATTTAGGTCTGGTAATTATTCATGTCATTAAAAGTTAGTACTTTATGTCGTTAAGAGTCATCAATTTATGTCGTTAAGAGTTATTTTTTTTGCATCGTTCAGAGTTCGAAATTCACGTGGTTCAGTGTTGGTACTTAAATACATCGTCAATATTTGGTACTTTACGTTACTTAGAGTTCAGAGATGATACAGGCGCTTTACGTCGTTTAGAGATGGTGCCTTACGTTGTTCAGAGCAGGAATTATAGAATCTGACGCTTTTTCAGTAGTGCATTCCAGATAAGTGAAGGCAAATTTTATTTTTTTTGGAAGGTGTTTAGATTTACATGTACAAGAGGAAACCAAGCCATGCAACGGTCCTTACTTTAGTACCAGATTGACCTGTCTTTATAATATCTAGTTTACCCGTATGTAAGGAAAAGTGATATGATAATGATAATCTTTATCTTTTCTTTTTACAGAATCTTTTCCAAGTCAAAGTCAAGGTAAATCAATAAAGACTCTCTCTCTCCCCTCCCCGATTTTTTCCTTCTTTGACACATATTTCCAGGTATGTTTACGTGTAAGGTATTCATCCAACAATGTAAGCAAACATTCTGTCTTCGTCTGTTTTCACGGTTAACAACAACTTCGGTGCTTACACTGCTTCTAACCCTTTTCATTGCAGCCATTAGGCATAGTACATGTAAGGCTGTTGCCACAGAAATGAAATGCTGCAATACCTCTACAGGTAGTCAGGTGTACAAAATGTCCATTTAAACCTATACATTGGATATAACGTATATGAGCCATGATCTGTGAAAGGGGGGCTGAATGCATCTCCGTGATTCATGATACCAAGCAAGTCATCACAGTGTTATACATCCCTAAAAACGGCTTTGTATAACAACCTATTGAATTATGAGGTACACTGGTCCTTTGACATGCAGAAAATTGACCTAAAACAAAAGTTTCGACTCAGGTCACCCTGCGCGGACTGCGCAGGCTGACTTGGGTCGATGCTTTTTGCAAATGCATTGAGCCCCCTTTTTCACAGAGCATGACTCATATATTGGTATTTTTATATCTCCCTCTAAATCTCTTGAACCCCCTGTCTGATTTTGGAAATATTTTACACACATGGTCACCTTGGTGACACAATAAGCTGGAGCAGTGTAGAACTTTCGTATATAAACCTCCAAGGTCAAGGTTTCAGCATGAGCTCAACGGTTACATGTAATGGAAATGTATCGATCCTTAGTCTTTTGAAGCCCTTCTCTGATTTCAAAATATTTCGCTCGTGCAGATGACATACGGACCGGAGGCTTCACATACCATTTACAAGTTTAAAGTCAAAGTACGCGATTAATGGTCAAACGCATTTGATCATTTATTGTTATATTAACAGAAATCCACAAAACTTACGGACATGTATGTCCGATGAAAACGAACATCTGGCTGTAAACAGAATGAAAACTATTTGGGCTGTGCTCTGGCAAAAGGGGTTTTAATGCATCTCCGTGGTGCATTCTACTAAGCAAGACATGGATCCATAAACTCCATTCAGTTTAATAAGTGACTGAATCTTTAGGTAGAATGGTCCTTTGACATGCAGAAAATTTACAAATAGCAAAATGTTTCCACTCATGTCAGCGTGCGTAGACTGCGCAGGCTGATATGGGTCGATACTTTTTGCATTAAGCCCTCTTTTCACAAAGCAAGGCTCATTTTTGTTGTTTATCATTTATCAGGAGAGCGGCTGTTCGCGGAAGTCTGTGAAGGTTGCACCGTTTCGAACAATATAGGATTCAACTCACACGATGAGGATTGTTCTTGTTATTACACGTGCATTCTGCAGACTTCTTTCAAAGTAAGTGTATTTGATAAAGAGAAGGTTCGGCGTGGCTCAGCGTGGGAAAGTTGTAGGATTTGAAATTAATTCGGAGATCCCTGGGTTGATCCTCACTTGAGGCGTTTGGATTTTCGTTAATGTCCTTGGGAAAGACAAGATTGATGCTTAGTCTTGAATAAGTCGTGTTATGACTGGAATAATGTCAAAAACAGCGTTAAACACAATGCAATCAATCAATCAGTCGATTGATCGATCGATCGATCCGCTGGCATGCCTTTAAGTGGTATCTAAGCCATATAAGTCATGTATCTATTACCACGACTAGCCATCGAAAAGAACCCTTTCCCGCACTTTCTTACATCGCGAATGTATAACTTGTGATGCGGTTCCAGCCAATCAGACATGTAAATCATGGGCATGAATACAAAATGTGAAGTGTGGTTGTTGGTTTCGCATTAAATTCTGAAGCTTGAACTTGATTAAGCTCAAAGTGCCTGATTTTCCGTCGCCCATAGATGTTTTAGGAGTGATTTACCTCACTGACAAAGATTAATGTGCCGCCGTTGAAGATAGGTTTAAATCTTTACCGTATGACCCTGAGTTTGACGACCTTCGGGCAGAAGGCTTTTGAAAACATTGTGAGATGCTGGTAACCAGTATTTTCTTCTTTGCCACAATGTGTTAAAAGGCCTTCCTGCTGGGTTGTTTGAACTCAGGATTAATTTGTAAAGTGGTTACATTTGATGCGATTCAAATGGCTTTTTTTTTTTGTGTATTTTTCGCATGTTTCTACTCTGCCAAGAGAGACCATTTTTACCAATGAGTCCACATATAATTTTTAATGTAAATTTATTCCAGATTTCAAAGAAACACAAAGTCTGTTTTACCAACACCATTTGGTTTAGCCAATCAGAAGTTGTGTTTCTCTCAAATCTAGATTATTCCTGAGAATTAGACAAAGAATATTATTAAGAATGGTTGGTGAATACGGACCCTGAATTTACTATCCTGTTTCCCCATTGATAGCTGTCATCAATGGCGAGTCAGTGGGTATCATACAAAAGGTGCTGTCCCTGCAACCAGACGTTCTCCAAGAAACTGCTAACTTGTGTGGATTATAGGGATAAGAGATCGGACTGTTACAGTGATACCTTATCCATAAGTAAGTGCACCATCTTACGGTAAGTTAATCCTTTACCAGACGACAGAATTTTAGACTTACTCCATTGGAAAGCATTTGCCGACGACAAATTAAACGTGTTCTAGATGATGAAACTGGTCCTTGAAAGGTAAAAAAAATCTTGTTGGGGATGGGGAGAAAACTGCTGGTTACCAGCATTTTGTACTTTCCCCACAATATGTTCAGAAGCTTTCATTTCTAGGGTCGGTCAAAAACAATAATGTTCTGTAAAACGTTTCATAGACATTTCTGACCATAGGCAAGTTCATGATCGAACGTTATATAACTAATTTGCGTTTGTACCCTTTACCAAACAGTATCGGGTTTAAATGACACCCCCCCCCCCCAAGTGTTAAACAGTGCGGGAAAAGGAGAAAATGCTGTACTATCGTTTTCTCCTTTTTCCCACAGTGTTTTCTACCCTTTCGATTATAAATTCCATTATTTGAGCCGCCATTGCTTTGTTGTCTGCAAACGCTTTCAATCGAGGCAGGTCTAGAATGTTGGCGTCTGTACATTCACTGTTATAATATACTATATGTCAATGAAAAGTTACCACTTATTATATATATAATTGATAAAATGTACCTGTAACAATTTATTTTCAAAACATTGCTATTTGTAATATTTTTAGAGATATTTCTAACTTATCTCACCTTTAAAAGTATTGTTTATTTTTCAACTTTTCGTCAGCTTCAACTGAGAGACACCATTTGCACCGATGATTGCCTGACATCTTTGCCGCATACTTCTGATTAGACGCTGTATACGGTACTGGGGTCTGGCCTTTCACTTCTCAGACAATGCCCTGATCAGTTCCTCACGGTTGTTCACGTTACATTGGCCGTTGTAGACGCAGCGCCAAAGCTGATCCCATGGGTGCTCGATAGGGCTGAGGTCTGGCGAAAATGTCGGCCATGGTAAGACATCAATGTCGTTTTCCTGGAGAAACGGAGATGTAAGTCTTGCAGAATGGGGCTTGGCGTTGTCTTGCTAAGCTTTGTAACGTCAGCTTAATTTTGCAGGAACCGTTGAACAGTGGGCTGCAGCACCTCGTCCACGTAACGCCGTGCCGTCAGGTTGCCATCATTGATTATTAGAGGGGTGCTGTGTCTCCAGTACCATCACTGCTGGTTATGGTTTAATTTTACTGGCGTTTTGCTTCGTATGAGATGAGAAATGCCCAGTATTAGTGAGATTGGTTAGGTGTAAACCAGAGTTGGTCGCAAAATCTCATTTTTCGCGTGCATCTGCTGCACAGTGCTGTATAATTATGTTTAAGTCCGATGCATAGCTCGATTATCTACACTGTAATAGAGCTCTGTGTTCAGACATATGAATAATTGTGGATCAATAATATTTGGGTATCTAGGGTGGTAACTCTTCATTGATGCATGAATTTACTTTATCGAATAGTAACAAGGTTGATAAATCACGTCTTTTTTTCTATACACTGCATGGAAAACGGTGGATTTTAAAGCGAAATGCGAAGGTACAGTTACAGGCCAAAGATGTTTCATCAGAGTGAGAATCCCCATTGACCTACAACTATTTTCAGCTTAGCTTGTTAATTCATTCTGACATTGAGGAGGCTTTAGTTATGAAAATAAGGCAAAAGGATTTGACATTGAAATAGATCTATATGTTTTCAGACTCGAACCAGTGGTAAAGAGTTGAATATTGTTGAAAACACCGTCAATGGTGCCGCCGTTTAAATTAAGCGAAAAATACGAGGGTCAGTCAATTTAGTCAGAAATTGAGAGTTGAGCAATTCTTGACTGATCTATACCCGTCGGTCTTTCTCAGTTTGCATTAGGAAATGCTACACCCATCGCGCGGCTATCTTTCGCATATTCACTTGCGTACTTAAAATAGAATAGACGGACTCGTGACTGATTCCGATTTCATGAGCAATCGCGCCGAAAGTTATTCTTCGATCTCTTTGTAAAACTAACCTCTTTCTCTGTGTTAATTCCATCAGTTTCTGATAACTGCATCCCAGAGTGGTGATTTCGCTTCTGCCTTCTTGAATTGCTGTACCCATCTGCAAACAGTGCATCCTATAGCACACCGCGAGTCAACTTTTGATTGCATTCAAAATCTCTAACGCCTTTCTTCCTCGCAAACACTAAATCTTAGTCTACGCTTGAGTTTTTTCCCGCGTCAGCGCGAACGCATCGTCTGCCAAGATTGTTTTCATTATGATTTCGATGACTTCATCGCAATGATTCATACCTGTAGCGACGCGGGAAAGGACAATGTATGTGTGTACCAAATTTCATTAAGATATGTCAACCGGTTTAAGAGATAGTGACCAACTATGTTATTTTTGAATGACTCTCGTAACACCACTGGGTTTTTTAGAGAGCTGATATAAGGCGACGAACATTAGGCCTACTAGCATATTAATTAGTATTTATACTGTAAATACCTCCAATAACTAGAGTACGTTAGAGTGAGCGTAAATGCATTGCGTGCTTGTGCATGCGCGTGTGTGATACCGTTGTCTAGTTGCCCTTTCACTTCTTACATATATGAGTTATTCTCTGGCAAAATGGGACTTAATGCATCTCCGTAATGTATTGTGTCAGTCGAACCATCACATAATTATGGATCCACAATAGCCACCTTTTTAACAACCGACTTAATCATAAGGTAAACTGGTCCTTGCACATACAGAAAATTGACCAATAGCGAAAAATTTCGGCCCAAGTCAGCCTGCGCGAACTGCGCAGGCTGGTCTGGATCGATACTTTTCGCAGATGCATGAAGCACTCTTTTCACAGAGCATAGCTCATATGTATAGGGAAATTGAAAACCAGAATTGGGATGGACTATTCCCAAAACTCGCCATCTGATCGGCTGATACGTTCTGTGTAAGCTAATAAGATGTCTGATTTTGGAATTTGAAATTTAGAATTGAATGGCTTTTGCTTGTGAATAAGGTCGCTATTAATTTCATTGTAGACCCTTGTGCCAACGTTGCAGTTGGCACAATGATCCCTCGTTCCAATCCAGATGACGCAAGTCCGTTATCCGCAATGTGTAGCGGATTTCATACGTGTGTAGCGGTATGTATTCATGGTTACCAACATCTTTATTCTACCGAAATATTAAAATGTTCATAATAATAATGATAATAATAATAACAATAATAATAATAATGATGATGATGATGATGATGATGATGATGATAACAGCAATACAGAAATAATGAAAACAAGAGTGCCACGATGGCTCTGTATTGCTCCACTGCAATAAATGTATCATGGCGTTGATAGAGACACAAATCATAAGAAAATTGTTTGACAATAAACTTGCCAAGAAGAAAAAGCTTAGCCTCCTCCCTCCAAAATAAACATAGATCTTTTTCAAATGCAAATATTATGCTAGGTCTAGTCAAGTGTCATTCATATCAAATATAAATGAACTCTTACAAAGAGTGCTTTGTCAAGAAGATTTCCAAAACTTAAAACCAGAAACATGCTTTCAATAGCATGAATGTTAAAGTTCTGGAAAAAAAGCTGAATAATAGAAACCTGTATTTCTATCAAATATTCAAATTACCTGAACATAAGCATTAACATCAAAATAAATCAATACCTTTGAAAATTGAATATATTATTTCCAAAAAATTTGAATACCTAACTCATAAGTCATATTGATTCTATGTACTACAAGAAGATTTTTAAAGTTTGTCACAATTTAAGCCTTTGTGAAACATGCTACTCTCATGGCTATAGTTTTAGAAACCTTCTAGAGGTCTACTAGATGAAGCTACATGCAAAACTTAGTAAACCTAGACCGTACAGTTAGGACCCAGAATATTCTTTTCCTTTTCAATTTATACGCCCATGTAAATCTTGTGACCCCCAGGGTGGGGTCAGTTTTAGCTCCAGGGCTTTACATGTGAAAATCTTGGTAAAGGTCTACTACTGAAGCTGCATGCCAAATTTGGTGGCCCCAGCCATACAGTTAGGATCAAAAATATTTTTAAAGTTTTCACTATATAAAGCCCATGAAACTTTTGCCCCCGGGGTGGGGCTACTTTTGATCCCAGGGCTATAATTTGAAGAATTTGGTAGACTTCAATTAGATGAACATACACACCTAATTCCATAAACCTTATGGTTTTGGACAAGAAGAATTTTAAAAGAATTCATTATTTTTTATTTTTGTTGCCATGGTTTTTATTGGAATCAAATTCTTTGAAGAAATTCTGAAGAGGGCTATGACAGAATAATTTCTGTGAAGTTTCACCAAAATTGGTTGGGTAGTTTCAGAGAGGAAGATGTTTGAAATAAAACTTAACGCACGTAAGCACGGACGGACGCACGGACAGACTCACGACGGATAATGGGCCATGACATAAGCCCGCTGGCTTTCGTCCAGTGGAGCTGAAATCTTTAAAAAATATCTAATCACTTAATTTAGTAAGGCATTAACTGGTAAACCCACAATAAAATAGAAAGAGGATTGTTGAGAAAACATTTCATATTTTTTAGATTTTACACCAGAATTTCGAAAAAGCTTGTGGGAATGTGACATGGTCAATACCATGCGTCGATCATGTGGTATGGTATTCAACATTAGCACGGTGAAGTCATGTCTAATCCAATAAAAACAGACTGAGTTTCTGATTGCAAAACAACCAGATTAGCGTTATTTAAATACCTAAATTGCATTTTGTATCTTAATAAATCCATTTAGTTTCTTTACCCTTGCAGAGAGAAATATGCCTTTTTTGTGTATTTGAAAAAGAAAAGCTGATAATACACATCAATAGGATCTAGATTGGTCCATTTTTTTGTCAATTAAAATAGGTCCTTTTAAAACCTTTACCAAACGACAAAATCTTGAACTAGAAAGCATTTGCAGACGACAAATTAAATGTGGCTCAAGTGTTGATTTCTGTCTGTGATAGGGTAGAAAACATTGTGGGAATGCTGGTTACCAGCATTTTCTCATTTTTCTAAAATGTTTTCAAAACTCGGGATTATGTCGTAAATAGTTAGGGTGAGCTTTTATCAATGATTGAAACCATTTCTATAAATTTAGTTATCGCCTTTATTAATTTTTCTTCTCCAGGGCACCCTTTTACCAACAATTTGTATGTTTTTGCGTGAAAACTTCCCTAAGTTTTCGATTACTTTCTGATTTATAAAATTCTTAAATCCGATATACTTAACTTGCGTAAGTTTGTAAATAAACGTACGCAAAGTTTTTCGTAGCTCTTCAATCGGAGATATATAAAGATCGGGCGCACTTTGCACTCATCATAATGGAGGAAAAGAAATGGCGTTGTTCATTCGTTACTTCTCTTGCACTCTTTCACTTTATGTGAACACATTCATCGACTACTGCATTTAAAAATGGACTCTGTTAGTAATAGAGACGAAAGAAGAATTGGCTATCCAATAGTCTGAAATTATTGAACTTCTTTTTTTTTTTATAGACAACAAGGCGTAGGTCGGTTGAAAGGGAAAGTTAAGTACTTGTAGACTACAACTTCTGTTACAGAAAACTGACCTGAAGATGTTATCAATTTTTATCAATTTCTATTGCAAGTATATAGCAATGAAATCTGATTAAATCTATCAGAATGTTTGAAATTATTACTCTTGTTATCGATGTCAAAGCATGGCTTTTTCTGCACAAAGGACAAATCTCTTCCTTATCAAGTCAAGCAGACTGTTAAATTGTTAAATTGTCTCCTCTCTCAACCTTCACAATCTCTTCTGCTGACAAGTCTTACACTGAATTTGGCCTTGGCGTAAAATTTCTCTTTTTGTCGACGCTGCGGAAGGAATGCATCCATATTTTCATTCTCACCTACGACAGATAGCCTATCATTTTTGTACGTAAAGTTACGCAAAAACTTACATTCCAACTTGGTCATGCATATTTAAGTAAAACGCAAAACTTACGAAGTTCTAGACTTACGTTTGCGTAAGTAATTTAGTCAAACGTGGTAAAACGGGCCCCAGGACTGGAAGTCGGATGACATTTAAAGTTGACATGGGCAAGCAGTATTCCATGTATGACACATGTTTTTTTTTTTTTCAGGTTTACTCATAAATTCACACTGAGAAATGTTGGGAAAATTTTAAAGGCCATTGTTCACTATGGATGGGGGAGGGGGGGGCGGGGAGGGGGCTACTGTGACACATGGTTTTAAAGTAATATTATGCAATAGCCATGCAGTGGAAAATGACCCTCTCCTGATTAGAGAGGTCGTCAGATTTTCGATTGAAAATGTATTTTAAGGAAACCAATAAGTCTAATTATACTTGGGACCGTATTCATCAACCATTCTTAAGAATATTCTTAGTCTTACTCTTCGAGATTTTCTAAATTTGAAAGTAATACAACTTCTGATTGGCTAAACCAAATGGTTTAGCCAATCAGAAGTTTTGTTACTTTCGAATTTAGAAAGTTCTGGAGAATGAGACTAGGAACGTTCTTAAGACTGGTTGGTGAATACGGACCCTGATGTCTCGATCAATGGAGCAATCGATAAATTTGTTAAATTGTGCTCAAACAGGTCCGTTACGATGTTGTGCCAATGCCTGGATGCTGTTCAGAAGATACGTGTTTCGATCCTGTAAGTGGTCAATGCAGTTCTAAAGGCTGCGAGGGGCTACTGTGTGCATCACTGAGAGAGACTGAAAAGAGAGACTGTGAATGTGATGTGCCAGCACAGTCGATCGGAGGTTTGTGGGGGTCTTTTGTCTCTGTAAAAAAATCGATCAGCGCCGTTTTGCGGATTTACTCAACGGTTGTAGAACAAAAATAAGCGACACGCTGAGGGGTTAATACATCTGCACAGTGCATTAAACCAAGCGAATGGCAGAAAGTTTTGACCCAGGCCAAATGGGTCAATACTTTTTGCAGGTGCACTAAACCATCTTTTTAGAGAGCGTGACTCAAATATTATGTGCTATCGGTCATTTAAAAGACATTATAGATCAAGTGCCTTTGAAATGGACAATAATAAACTTTTGTCGTGTGGTAGAGAGTGAGTTAATTCCGCTCGAAACCATAAATCTTGTCTGCGAAGGAAAGGTTAACTATTTTCAGTCCGAATGTCTAAGTAGTGTCTGTCTATACCCAGTGTATCGCCACAACCGGGATCATGCGTAATCACAATTTAGATATTGTTCCAATTCTTAAGTCTAAGAGTAACCTTCTGAATGGCCGAGAACTACATAGAATACGTTTATTCAGGAAAAAAGGCAATATGACTATCATACCACACACAGTCATCAAATATATATACAATCTACAATGACAGTCAATGGATTAAGTACTATGTAGCTACAAATAAAGGAAAGTAACGTCTCTAATACTCAGTTACGTTTGTATAAAAGTTATCTCTCTTGTAGGAGAACACACACACACACACACACACACACACACACATAAAGAGACTAAAAGAACACCATAATCTCAGATCAGCCATATCAAACTGATCTGAATCTATACTATTCCTCAAGTTTTCTCATCTATATCTATTCAAGGATGACAAAAAACTTTTATAATTGTATAATGTTTAGCTATCTTATAATGAAAAGTTAAATTAGAATAGTTTAACCAATTGGATCCTATGACATATTTACTGAGTGATTGCATACTGAATCTTGAGTTTTTGAGATTTTTTGAGAGGAAAATTAAAGAAATGCATCATAATCATTATGAATAGATCTGTCTATCTTTTTCTTTAAAGCCTTTATAGATAAACATCGATAAATTTCTAATAATCTGTTTGTTTTCACTTTTCATCAATTCAATAAATTTAATCATACTTGGCCTCTTCCAGAAATACTTTTTGATATGTATTTTTCTAATATTTGAAAACATTGGACATTCAAGTAAAAAGTGCATTTCATCTTCTAAAGTATTGCATAATTTGCATTTCCTTTCCTGATATGGGATTTTTTCTGGTTTATGCCATCTTCCTGATTCTATTTCTAGTCTATGTGATGAAAGCCGGAAACGACTAAAGGCTATTCTAAATTTTTCAATAGAAATACATGAACTATTTAAATATGGCTGAAAAGAAAAAATACAAAAAGTTCTGTATGTTCTTGCTCTTGATGACTCTTCCAAATCATTATTCCAGCTCTGCATAAAATTATGTTTAATTCTTTGTATGAATATTTTCATAAATAAATCTGTATCTTCAACGCCTTGATTTAGCCATACATTGTAAAAGCCATTACTTTCTAAAATATATTTAACAGATTTTGCCCAAGATATCTTATTGGGAAAGACTTCTAAATCACTTAAGATAACATTAAACACATGCTTAATTATTTTTTCATCGGGACTTCTTATAACTTTGAACCAAAATTTTAAAACTTTTGACAATCTTTTTATTTTTAATGGGTATCTCCCAAGTTCAACATAAATGAAATTGTTTTGTGTTTGTCGCCGAACTCCTAATATCTGTTTACAGAATTGCGAATGTATACTTTCTAATTTATTTTCATTATTCATACCCCATACCTCACATCCATAAATAAGAACAGGTTCGATGAGTTTGTCAAATAGGTCTAATTTATTGGATATTGACATATTGGGAAATCTTACTAAGTAATATTTGAGTCTACCCATAGCTTTCAATGCTTGGCCATGTAACGCTTCATATGTACTACTGAATGACCCCCCTACTGTAGATACTATACCAAGATATTTAAATTTATTAACAATTTCTAACGTTTTATTTTTATATGTAAAGCATAAATTCTTTATTTGCCCACCCTTTTTAAAAATTATCACCTTTGTTTTCTGTATATTGATTTGTAATTTCCACCTGTCACAATATTCCTCTAAAATACATAGTCCATTCTGCAAGCCTTCTCTACTTTCAGAAAACAATACTATATCATCAGCATATAAAAGTATGAATAATTTTAAAATTCCCATTTCAATGTCTTCAACTCCTTTCCTAATGAAAAACTCTTCTATATCATTAATATACATAGAAAACAAAAATGGTGATAGACTCTCTCCCTGTTTAACACCTAACATGCACATAAAACTTTCACTTATTTCATTTTCATGTTTTATCCTACATGTAGTTTTAAGATTTTCATACACAGATTTTATTATATTAAGTATATTACCTGTAACTCCAATTTTTATAAGTTTGTACCAAATTATGTCCCTAACCACAAAATCAAATGCCTTTGTAAAATCTATAAATACTGCAAAAAGTTTTTTGTTCTGATTTAGTAAATGATTAATGATTCCATGCAATACGAAAATATTGTCCACTGTGCTCATGTTTTTCCTGAATTCTGTTTGTGCCTCTCTGTAAATATGATAATTTTCAGGCCACTGTGTTAGTCTCTTGTTCATAATGGGAGTCATTCGTCTGTCACTGCGTAATACACTCAGTACATTTAAAAACGCAACACTAGTTGTAAGTTGAAAGTCATCCGAAAAATAACGAGTTTTGATCACATTTACCTTTAATGTAATTCATTGTTATTCCATTGAGTGATCAAGAAAGTGTCCAGTGATCAACCATCCTTTTGGCCATGCTCAATAATGCAAGCTTCACTAAAATGCTCATTCTGCCGATTCCAAACTCTAATTGTACCCTCGAATTTAGATAATTGATTCCTAGATTCGTCCGATAACAGAACACAGTTCATTTGAAGCCTCTTGAAACGGAAGTGTCTTCTGGGTCATGGTTATCTTGGTCTCCACTGTTCCATGAGACACGCTCTTTTGCATGGATGTTTCACACAGCCTTGTACAGGAATAAACCACTTAAAAAAACAGCGCCCTTCTGGAGGAATCGGACAACATCACACAATATGGAATAACCTCACAGTTGTGTCAGTTAGGCGAAGCTAGCAAGTTTTGATAAATGCATGGAGTGACCATACTCAATGTTAATCATGTGACTTTTCGATTTGCGGTAAGGAACGTTTTGTACCATTTTCCATTTGAAAATTCAATCTCCGAGCAGAGTTGTCGTTCGTTACTCTCACCATACATCTCTGTAACGGGCTAAATGACAAGAATCTTGTCAAACCGAGGAAAACATGTTTTGTCACTGTTTAACTGTTTCATGTGTAACATAATAAAGTAGACAAAGAAAATATGATTCCGGATACATTATAGGTGCATTCAAACTGATGAATTTACCTGTATACAATGGAACTATTTTTTCAAGCTTCTTTACTGATCAGAATCTTACGCCAATTGTAAAAAAAAAAAAAATGGCTGCGCCCATGAATGATGACAATTTAAACAAAATTAAAAAAACAAGTTATCGTCCTTTAAAAGACATTTAAGCTTTTCAGAAAATCCCTCTTTTTCATATTTCCTACCACTAAGTCTGATTGGCCGTATGCTGTTTGAACAGCACACAAAACAATCGATTGGTCTTTCTTTCACCGGCGTTTGTGTCGCCATTTGAGTTATGGTCATGTCACGAAAATATTACGTGATGACGGACTACTTTCTGAGGCAACTACAGAGGTGAATGGGAATGATCCGTAGTGCAAGAGAGTGTTGAAAATTTTAAAGCATTCAAATGAAACTTTTTGAATCATTTTATAGAATAACAATGTTATTACATTAAAAGTAAATTTCATCAAAACTCGTTCTTTATTGGCTGATTTTCAACTTACAACCAGTGTTGTGTTTTTAAATGTACTGGGTGTATGATGTTTGCCTTGTTATCGTACAAGAGTAAAGTACGTGTAGCCACTGGCTCCCAAAGAATGTGGTGGTCACGGGAGCTCTTTAACGCGATGGACGGGAATTTCTGTCTTTGATAGGATAGAAAACATTAAGGGAAAAGCAGAAAATGCTGGTTAACAGCATTTTCTCCTTTTCCCACAATGTTTTCAGAAACACCGAATAAAATCAACAATCAACTGTTCGCCTTTTTTATCTGCCCCAAAGCCTAAGATATTTGAATAGACAGGACTCATCAGTGTATAAGAACGCTACTCTGCTGCCAATCAAATCTCCTTTTGGTGCCTCTGAAGTAAAGATTGTCTACAAACAGTGAAAAAACTGGGACAATTGCTAAAAGAGAAAAGCAACCGGATGCCGTTGGTTTCTTTTCTAGTTTTAGTGAAAGTGCATTATATATTTTCCTCAAAAAGTCTTAAAGGAACAATAGCAGCCAAAAGTAAACAAAGCGGGTGTTGAAATGCATTATACTTGATTATTATTTAAAAGTATGGAAATTATTGTTAAGATGACATAGAGGATATTTGTTTTTTTCGGTGAAAGATCGAAATTCATTTCATTTCAACGAGTGAATATCATCGGTAATATTTTCACGAGTGGCACAGCCACGAGTGAAAATATTACAGATGGTGTTCGCGAGATGAAATAAATTTCGATCTTTCTCCGGAAGAAAAAACAAATATTCTATTTATTTCATGCTTCTAACCCCTATTTTGTTTATACTTTCGCCAAAATCCAGTACAGTTGTTTTCGGTAATTCCCCGTGGCGTACCCCCTCACATGACAACGAATTATAATTTTACGTAAAGCGCGAGAAATATAGCCGTAAATTACGTCATATTTCCTTCCATTTGAATGGCATGCGCTGATTACCTAGGTAACTAGTGCGTGGGAACTACTGTTTCCGCCTTCAGTTGAAGAGTTAGAAAATATAAAATCGGTATTTTCACTGGTCGTAACCATGAAATATCAAACGATAATCCACCATTATTTCTCGATAAACTACCAAAAAGCATAAATAAAATCTGTTATTGTACAGTCGGTCCAAGTGTTAGTCGGTGGCAGAGAAATTAATTTCAAAACTAGGTTAAAATTCTTCCACCGACAACTACTTGGACCGATCAATAGATTGTCATCTTTACAATACTTTCCATGCTTTTAAATGATATGATTTAAATTCAAATGGTTTTTAACACCTGCATAGATTTTTATCGCTATTGGGCCTTTAAGTTAACGTGGTCCAAAAACTGCATTGGAGTATTGAGCTGAGTATTGTTTGTAATATTTCGAAAAGCAAAGTCAACTAGTTTCAATGGAAAAAAATCGAAAGCTTGCTTGTTATACTTTAACTCTTTACCACACAGTGACGAGTTTTAACGCCTCCGGGAAATTAGACTTTTAGAAACATCATGGGAAAGGGGGAAAATTCTGGTAACTAACATTTTCTCACTTTTCCTACGATGATTTCTAATCTTTCAGAAACAAATCCTATCATTTGAGCAACATTTAATATATGGTCTGCAAATGCTTTGAATTTGGGCCTGTCTAAAATTTTGTCGTCTGGTAAAGAGATTAAATTGTATTGATACTAATTTCAGAGTGTATTTATCAAGAAGATCCCAATGACATCACCCGATTTATGGGTGTGGAAAACATAGATCCATATCAATGCCCAAGCGGGACCTGCTGGGATCAAAGTCAATGTTCATGCGTCGTCGCCGAAAACGCTGTAAACGGTAAATATTATGAAGTAGAACCTCACATGAGTTGGCGTTTGAGATGAAATTAGACAATTTCAGAAAAATGTTATTAAACTAGCCTTTTGCTGGCTTGATAATAGATCTACTTTTTCTCGATGAGTTTAATAAGCTTACGTCTCAATATCCAATGAATGTATGATCTTTTCACCACATAAATATAAGTCAAGAATGGCACATCCTCGTCGACCCAGTTCCAATGTATTCCGTAAACTACATTCATGATGAATGGTAATACTTTACACCTGGGTTAACGAGGGTGAGAATGACAATGTCTAATGATTGTGAAACCTACATAATAGTAGGTATACCGCGACCACCAGTTTTGACAGTTAAATTGACAGGGAATTTTCTGTCTGACTTCTTTTTTTTTTTTTCGAAATAGCGGATAGAACTACATTTAAAAAACTGGCGTCATAGAATGGTCCTATAACAAAATCTTATTTCAAAGGTGTGTGTAAGATAAGGAAATTCATAGTGGCTATATAACACTAAAGACGGGAAGTTATATGATTAGCTATAATCACCATCGTCAGCGCGAGAGTACGTAGTCTGTCGATTGACATTGCACTGTAACCACAGAAACATTGACTGTCGAACTCCCGTTTCATCCATAGTTATGAATTAACCCTAATCCTGCTTAATAAATTAATTATAATTTTCAATCCGACAGTAAAAACCCGAATAATGTTATTTCAAATTTATCTTTTGGAGAAAATACCTCCTTATCGGACAGGGTAGATCCAAGATCAGACTGCATGTTCTGTGCAGTCTGATCTTGATCTACACTGTCCGCAAAGGTCAGTTAATCGCGCTTAGCAGCTATGGGGTTATAGCAGCAACTGTTCGACCAGTCAAAATTCATGTTCCTTCGAACGGCGTGGTGTGTAGTTGTGGTATTTAATTGGAATTTTGTTACAAAAGAAAGGTGCATTTTATTTCCATATTTGACGTGCACTAGCTTAGAAATTTTCATTTAATTACTTTGAAGTTTAAGGTTTATCACACAGATCTTGTACAACATACCACAGATATAACAATAATTGGGTCTGCCGAAGTCGTAGGTTTGATTGATTGATTGACTGTATGGTGTTTAACACCATTTTCAACATTATTTCAGTTATATTGAGTGCATCTGTCCATGCTTTCCTGGGGTTTCTTTTACCAGTACTCCTCACAATATTATTTCCAAGGCACTGGCTGCTTTCCCACATAACCATCGTCGTAACAATGGTCCGAAGTCGTAGGACATATGTTACTTCTATAGGTACAACTTAAAATAGACAATCAGAAAGAAAATATTGACGCATATCATGGTCGTCGTGAGTTGTGAGGCCGATAAACCTCACAGCCTTGATGAAAATTGTCTTGGGCTGCCTGTACCATTTTGGATCTATCGGTGAAAATGTCGAATTACGCTGATTTACAAACCCTTCGTTTTCCAGGGGTGAATTAAGCCATGTGATCACTTCTATTCAGGCGTTAAGTTAAAAAAAAGAGGGAAGTGACTCGCTGCATAAGTGATTATGTACCATCGGACCAACTTATTTACTGGAATCGGATTAACTAATAATTCTGTGAAGATAACAGTCACCAAACACGGATCGTTCAGGAATATTGCACACTTTGACCAGATCTTTGTACTTGGAAATGTGTGAACTGTTATTTAAGTATTTCGTCCCAAAAAGGAAAGTGATCAATAAACAACAGTCACACAGAAACACAAAGACATAATTCAAAAGACGCAGGAACACATAGGCATAACTCAAAAGACGCAGAAACACATAGGCATAATTCAAAAGCGAACAGAAATACAATGTTGCCACTCCTGCAGCACACACCAAATTGGTTAACTTTTTACAGTGTAAACCTGACCGTTTGTATACCCAACTAGAGAATAGCTATATAAACCATAAAGAGATACAATGAGCATTTGCTTGTTACAAGTAACAGCACTTCTATTCGGCCCTTTTTTGGTCGCAAAAGGACTTTTTCTTTGCTATAAATGATTCCGTTGTTATCATTTATGCTTTAGATAAATCAGCGGTGTCAATAACATCATACATGCAAGTTACAGCTATACACACGTAGATGGTTGTTCACCATTTTACAGTCTTGACTTTGACCTAGACGACGCAGCACGCGACGGAAATAGCAAAAGCGTTCGACGCTAACTGTTGATATGTGAATAGTTAATGACGTGTGATATGTCTGAAAAAGTAGGTGTTGTAATAATTTCAAGTCACAGTAATAAGTATATACCTCTGATATCCACATGCAGCACAATATGGTCGCTAAAGTAAAAGTTAAATTGTTTATACTGAAAATAACAATTTTCACTCGCAAGTTCTTGTTTTTTGCTTCAATGTAGGCGATTAAAAAAACACCATTTCGGGCAGTACTTTATGATTGCGAGGATAATATTGATGACGTGTTGTGTATCCAAAAACAATGTATGTTGTAGCTCATGTTATAACGACTAAGCATACGCAGATGCCCGTTTATCATCTGCAAGTCAGTCATAGCGACAAAGTGAACTCTAAAGGACAGACAGATGTGGCAGCAAATGTTATGCAGTACTAGTTTATGATGTGCAGACAGTTATGATGTGTGGTTTTAGCCTTTACCAGTGAAGAATCAAAATGAGCAATTCTCTGGCAAAGGGGAGCTTAATGCATCTCCGCGATCCATGATACCAAGCAAGTCATCGCATAATTATGGATCCATAAAATCAGTTTTGTCTAACAACCGACTAAATCATGAGGTAGACTAGCCCTTTGACATACAGAAAATTGACCAATAGCGAAAACTTCCCGTCCAGGTCAGCCTGCGCAGACTGCGCAGACTGACCTGAATCGATACTTTTCGCAGATGCATTAAGCCCCTTTTCACAGAGCTTGGCTTGTTAGTGTTTACAATTATGCACACGCAGATGCATTTTCAACGTTCGTAAGCCTTGAAGGGGAAGGGGACGATACTGCACGTGATGGACGTAGCAACACATGCTTTTAAGCGATAATAAATGATGTGTTATACTTGTTCACGTGTAGAAATAGCTTTTTCCGGTGAAGAATTGAATTGTGTTTACCACAAGTTACAATTTTACCCTTCCAGATGCTTGTTTACCGTTCGCAAGTCTTGATTTTGAAGAGGACGATACAGCACGTGACGGAAGTGGCAACACAATTTGGACTAAAGTTTCTGACACGGTCAACACTACTGAAGGGGTTGCAAGCTTTGGAAATTCAGCGGGAACGATACAGATAGGAGGTCTTTCTAATACTTATCTGAGTAAGTATCTTTTTAATTATTATTCCTTCATTTGCGACCTGGGTCCGTATTCACCAAACATTCTTCAGAACATTCTTAGTCTTACTCTCCAAGATTTTCTAAATTTGAATGTAACATAACGTCTGATTGGCTAAACCAAATGGTTTAGCCAATCAGAAGTTGTGTTACTTTCAAATTTAAAAAATTCTGGTGAATAAGACTGAGAACATTCTTAAGAATGGCTGGTGAATACGGACTCTGGTTGCATATTCATTAACATTTTTTAGCAAGAATGTTAGAAGTAAAAAAAAATCTTAATGGCGAAACCAAATAGCTAAGCCAATTAGAACTTTCCATGCTTTCTGAATTTAGAATTAAACTAAGAGTGCTGATGATAGCAGATGTAACAAACTTCTTCAAGTTTTAACCCTTTCAATGCCATTGGCAAAAACAGGGGCTTTCGCGGACGGCATAGATTAGTTTATTTTTTATACCACTTTGTTTAGCCAATCAGAAGTTGTGTTACTCTCAAATTTAGAGAACTCTGGAGAATAAGAGTAAGAAATTTCCTATAACTATGTATTTACATTCGGCTCTTTCCGATAGTGTGCAGGTCTCTTTTTTTTTCGGCGTTGCTGAAGGCGCATGTTTATTAGGCGGGACCTTGCGCAGTACATGTTCAAGTAACTATTACAGCAGTGCGGTATGATGCGCGGCTCTCCGATGAAGTTGAACGACGCACACTAGGGAAAGTGCTTGGATGACTGACCGAATCATGAATTTGCTACATGTCAAAGGCAGGGTCTACCTCATGCTTCAGTCGGTTGTTAGACAAAATATATTTTACAGATCTATGATTATGTCAAGACTTGCTGTGTATAGTGCATCAAGGAGATGTATTAAGTCCCGCTTTTGCCAGAGCATGGCTCAAATGGGACATTATAACAGTCTGAAATTATGTGTGGCCGGATCAGGTCGAGTTGTGCGTTTAAGGAGGTTCGTATCGGATGAGTCAGAAGGTCGAATCCGATGCGAACCTTTTTACACACCCAACTCTATCTGATCCGACCACACAGAATTGCTGACTTTGGTAATGGTCTTTTTATCACATAATATAACATGCAGAAAATTAACCAATAGCAAAAAGTTTCGACTCAGGTCAGCCTGCGCGGACTGCGCAGGCTGACCTGAGTCGCAACTTTTTTTGCAGATGCCCTTAGCCTCCTTTTCACAGAGCATGGCCCATTTATTTCTTCCACTTTATGTGTTTATTTCCAGGTAACACATTCTTTCTGCACTTCAAGTTTGTGCTTCGCGAGGACGATTCGTCTTCAAGCGGTAGGTTTATTTGACCTTTTCTTCAAAATCTTCACTTCCCGTGTCTTCGCCCAGACAACCTCTCTCGCTTTGCAGGTTTTACTGATTAACCCTTATCCTGCTAAAATAAGTGGAATGAAACTTTCAAGCCGACGGTAAAATCCAAAATTTGCTGTTACAGATTTTTTGGGGAAAGATATCTTCTTATCAGACAGAGTAGATCCAATATCAGACTGCACGTTCTCAGCCGTCTGATCTTGATCTTTAGTTCTCGCAAAAGGTCCTTGAGTCACGCTTAGCAGCCTAAGGGTTAACAGAATTTTCTCACCTACCAATAGAGTGTTGAAAAGCGTTTAAAAGATGCTAAAGAGTCGTTAATACTGGGTATTTTTGGTGAAGAGTTAAGGACGAAAAATGGGTAAGATTACTCTTGTGGCGTAAGATGGAACTATGGTCATTGATGAAAAGTAAAAATTTAGATTTTCATCTTGTGGCTATGTGCGCACGTTGGGGTTCGCCGTCCGTACAGGCTGACCTGGGTAGAAACTTTTCGTTATCGGTCAATTTTCTGCATGTCAAAGGACCGGTTTGCCTCATGATTCAGTCGGCTGTTAGACAGAATGGATTTATGGATCCATAATTATGTGATAACTTGCTCGGTATCATCCATCAAGGAGATGCATTAAAACCCCTTTTCCCTGATCACGGCTTATTTCTTTTTATCCGTAGCTGTGCGTCGATTGGAAAATATCAAATAGTGTATTCACCGAGTAAAATTTCACCATAACAAAGGAATATCATCTTTAGTATTCGGCAAACATTGGTTGATACCTTGATACCTTGGTTGTATTACATTGTGTGATATGCACATACAACTTATTTTTCTTCGCCGGAAATGGACCGCTTTACCACTATTAAACTCATAGGTCTCCACTGAAAAAAAGCACGAGTCACATTTTGATAGAAATCGTTTTGAATACATTTCCTATGACAAATGGTATGTTGTCTCATTAATTTTTACGTGGTACATCAATTTCTATGATTTTTTTGATGATTAATTGAAAAATGTAATGATTTCGCAGTATTTGTTGTCGGCATTGATTAAAGGAATATCATGGGCGCCGCCATGTTCACGCCGCCATTTGACTGAAAGTATATCCAGTGGAAATTTTCTTTATATGGACGAGGTCAGATGTGGTTTCGGAATTCGTTGAGTTGTGAAGAGTGCTTCTTTGTGTCCTTAGATACGACGCAGTGCATTGTCGGTGACTGCATCGACGAACCTCCTTCGGGAAACAACGATAGCTTTGCCATAACCATTGTAAGGGATAACGATTCAGCTGGTGTTCAAATAGACCTGCGATTGACCTACCAGAATGTAGACTTCATGACACAAACGGGTGGCATGGAAACACTATTATTTAACATCAGTGGGGACTTTGAAGTAACTATTTACAGTAGTTAAACAGTGTTTTTTTAGTCTGAATTTGATTGTATTTGATACCTATTTGAACCGGATGTGCATAGCGCAAGCCAGCCAATAAAATCTTTCGCCTGAATGAAAAATAGTGCTCTAACCTCACTATTTCTCTATCCGACGACAGTGTTTTAGATTTGTCCAAATTGGAAGCATTTGCAGACGTCATTCCAAGTGTTACTCCAATTGTGGGATTCACTGAAGAAAGCCTAGTCGAAAGACCTTGTGCACAAAGGAGATTGATTGTGTAGTGTTTAACACCGTTTTCAACATTATTTCATTTATATCGCAGCGGCCAGTGCTTCTATCCATGCTTTCCTGGAGTTTCTGTTACCATAAGTCCGCACAATATTCTTTCCAAGCCACTGGCTGCTTTCCCATATAACCATCGTCGAAACAACGGTCGGCGGTGAGAGAGGAATGAATCCTGTCGCAATGACTATCATCAATCCTCGGAAAGAAATTGGCCAAGCCGGGGATCGAACCAGCGACCTCCTGTTCTCAAGTCCTGTACGCTACCGACTGAGCTACGGGGGCTTGGCGTGCACAAAGGTGAAAACGCTGGTTACAGAATCTACCTTCAAAATCAGTACCCTAATGACAACTTAGTTATTCTTTCCTCTTCACCCGGGCTTTTGATGCAGCATTACACAGAGTCAATACTTTTCGCAGATGCTTTAAGCCCCCTTTTCAAAGTGCATGGCTCATTAATATTTTTGAAAAAAAGAGAAACTGATTAAAAAAGCTTTTAAAAATTCGTCTTTTGCAAGGCGCAGACAGTTGTCTGTAGGAAGTACATGCCATTGGCCCGTGCACCATTCTGCCCATTTCATTGTAGCTTGATATCATGTATGACTTTTGGCTCATCTACTGCGGGGACCATGGCGACATTGTGGCCGGGGTTTTAGACCAGCAAAGTGAGGTTATTGGCTTGGTATCCGACGAAATATTGGGTAAGCTTGTTATTTTTCTCTGATGAGACTGTTGACGTTGAGCTTCGTAACGCTTTATCAGACAACATAATTTTAGACTTGTCCATATTAAAAGAATTAGCAGACGATATTGTCACAGTGTTTTTAAAAGCCTTCTTTCTCAGGTTGTTAAATCTCGCGATTGTGTAGTAAAGGGTTAAAAGGCTAGAATCATTGAAAGAAATGGAGAAAATGCCAGTGACATCCCCACCACCACCACCATCACCATCCTTTGTACCCTGTCAAATACGAGGGTAATGGGTTAAGTCCTTTATTTTCAATGGCGACTTAAGAAGAATTTGCAGACAGCGTACATCAAGATCCTCCTGCTGTAGAATTGTAGTCTGATCTTAGATCTAAACCATCCACGATATTGTGCATAACATAGTGCTTAAATCATCTGCAATTGTGGTGGAAATCTACTTTTTGACCTCAAGAGGTTTGAGTTTATTTAGTAGTTAGCGACAGAATTAAAGAGGTTAGAAGATCTAATGGAACCTTCTGTCGAAGGGCATTCTATTCACGGTGCCTTGAGTTTTGGTGTCGTATTGTACATTCAGATCGCCGAGGTATCCTTATACAAGGCAACGTGGAATCCTGATGTTGCGCTTAAAGGACTAGTGAACAGATGAAAGTAGTTAACCTTTGAAACCTTTACTAGCCTTTCAATTACCTTAGGAAAAGACTTTTGAAGACGTGGAAAAAAGAGAAATATAAGATCTGACTTAAGATGGCGTTAAAGAAAAGAATCTTTATCAAACAAATAAAGCACGCTTATATTTGAGCCATGCTCTGTGAAAAGGGGGTTTAATGTACCTGCGAAAAGTAGCGACCCAGATCAGCCTGCGCAGTCTGCGCAGGCTGACCTGGGCGGAAACTTTTCCCTATTGGTCAATTTTCTGTATGTCCAAGGACCAGTCTAACTCATGATAAGTCGGTTGTTTTAAAAAGTGGCTATCATGGATCTACTTGCTTGGCATCATGTATCACGAAGATGCATTGAGCCCCCTTTTGCCAGAGCGGTGCTCATTTATGAATGGGAACTATGCACTGCTTTGACTGGGACGTACGTTCGTGATGAAAATAGTTCCGAAGAGGCTGACGTATAACTTCTTGATTTTATATCTAACACAAAACAAACCTCGGCTTAACCACAATCCTAAGTTTTGACTGTCGGATCACCTGGAAAACTTGTTCTGACGTGGATTTGAAATCTTGAGTAGGAATGCAATGCTTTCAAATGACGTCATATATAGCGAATGGATGGTTGGTGTCTTGGATCGGTTAAGTTTATCGGGCAAGGCGGTGGAATATGTACGGTGAGCCTAAGGCGAACCGAATAAATTTCGGAGCCAGGCCCGATAAAGTTAACTAATCCAAGACACCAACCATCTGTCACCCACTGTAAACAAACAAACACACGAGAAAGAAACATTGACATAATGACCGTACCTTTAATAAATTTCCGGATCCGTGCCCGATAGGCTTTCCAATCCAAGACACCAACCATCTATTCTATTCATCCTGTTTCTCACTTATAATCCTAACTCCAAGTAAGTTATGAATATTTCGTTCCAAATAAGGCACATATTGACATCTTTCCCACAATGAGAAAATTAAAAAATAAAGATAGTGTAAAGCCCTCAGAAAAATGTTGTGTAAATATTTTCCCATTAACTAAACAAAAAAATATTTCCTACTGTTCACATTCGGCATACCTCGGGTGATCCGGTGATCAAATCCCTCGGCTGTATCACGTAGCTTGATATGCACCTACACGGTACATTTCGCACAACTCCAGAAGCACACCGCTTTACCGTTATTGAAATTGTAAGGCTCCTCTTTAGAAAGAACACATAAGTAAATTTTCTATCGTTATCTTTCTAAGAGTATTTCAGTCGGCAAACAGTTTGTACAATCAATTTTTAGCGTGGTTTTTTAATTTCCGTTAGGAGCTTTCATCGACAGATCGATAGAAGTGAATAACTTCACAGTAGTTGTTCATGTCGTTGCTAAGCCATGTTTAAGATCATGTGATTGGTAGTTCAAAATGGAAGTCTCCTTTATACAGACGAGGTTAGATGTAGGTACGGAATCGGCCGAGTTGTGACGAGTGCCAACTAGCCTAATAAACCTTGGTCACATCACATGACCAACTGACATAGTAAACCTAGTCACGTGGTCAAGTGACAGTTTATCACCAAGTTTATTTGACCCCGTGTTATACGACGGGATTTATAGGTGACAGGATAAAAATGATCCGATGACGTCACGTTTCGTCTAAAACGTAAGATAAGAAAATTCGTAATGACTGTATTGCACTGAAAACAAGGGAGTTTATGTGATATAATGCTGACCACCAACAATTTCCCTATTTCCCATGATGCTTTCTAATCTCCCAAAAATAAATCCCTTCATTTGAGTCACATTTAATTTGTTGTTTCCAAATGCTTTCAGCATGGACCAGTCTAAAATTTTATCATCAGGTATCTAGAACGTTAAGTTTTTTTTTTTTTTTTTTGTTTGTTTCAACGGCTATTCTAAGCTAGTTAAGACCAAGGTATTATTTTAAACTTTTTTTTCGACTAATAAGATCTACCATATCGAAAAGTGAAGGTCCAAGATCAGACAACACGTTCTGTGTAGTCTGATCTTGATCTACACTCTCAGGAAAAAAGTGCAAAAGCAGCGTTTAACAGGCTACCAGTTAAGAGTTACTTCCGTACCGCAGATTCAAGACAGCTGATCCATCCTCCATCTGGGTTTGTGTTTGGAGACTGCTTAAGCGGTGAACCTTTCGAGGGGGACCTAGACAACGTAAGTATAACGAAATTTTAAGAATATTCTTTGTCTTATTCTCAACAATTTTCTAGATTTGAAAGTAACACAACTTCTGATTGGCTAAACCAAATGGTTTAGCCAATCAGAGGGTGTGTTACTTTCAAATCTAGAAAATCTTGGAGAATAAGACTAACAATATTCTAAAGAACGGTTGGTGAATACAAACCCAGGTCGAATTGCGTGTGTAAAGAGGTACATGTATGTGTCGAACGCGCTTCAGTCCATATGACATCCTCAGTCAAACAGACCTGGCAGTAACCTACCATACTGGCCTAAAGGTGATGCATTATTCGTTAGGTAATAAAGATATTTTCAGCATCAGTGAGACATCAACGCACTTTTTCACACAGTATCAAGTACGAACCAGCACTTATACCTTTTCCTACAATGTTTTCTACCTACTCGTATAGTCGACGTACAATGTTGATCACATGACGTTCGCCAAGGTTGTACTGTAATCCCAGCGCGAATATTAAAACTAGCTGTACTGAAAACTTATCCCGTCAACTGTCTACCCGACTAAAAGTTTTAGGTAAGCATTGGCAGACGACAAGTTTGATTTGGCTTAAATGGCAGAATCTGTTTTGGAATTGTAGAAAACAGCCGAAAAATGCTGGTTGCAAGCATTTTCTCCTTTTCCAAGACGTGTTCAAAAAGCATCCTTTCTCATGGTCGCGTTTGATAAGGAGCTAAGGAAACATTAAAACTTTTCACAGCCTTTTACCTTATCTTTCTTACTAAATGAATAATTTAATACGTACTGAGAATCTCGAGGAACTAACATTATATTTTCGGTTTTTGTGGACTGATGAAAGCCCACATAACCCAATAATGGCGACATGCTGTGTTACATCTTGCCTCACTTCAGATTGAGATGTGGCGACGTTGTAAACCATACGACGACCCAGACGTTCTAAATGCCGCTGCTGTCTTCTCATCGGTTATCAACGTACCTAGACCAGGAACCGAACCCACACCTCTTCCACTATAGAACCTACTCGCATACAACACTACCCTTTGGAATAATTATAATCCAGTCTCTATAAGCCTATAGAATCGAAACCGCCTACAACACTATCGTCAGGAAGATACTCGTAATCTAGTCTCTGCACGGCAATAAAACCGACTTCGCCTACAACGCTATCCACCTGAAGACAATCTTGTCGCTACACGCCTATAGAATCGATCCCGCCTACAATACTATCATCGGGAAGATAATCTAGTCTCTACACGGCTATAAAACCGACCTCGACTACAACGCTATCCAACTGAAGACAATCTTGTCGCTACACTTCCATAGAATCTACCCCGCTTACAACACTATCATCAGGAAGATGATCCAGTCTCTACACGGCTGTAAAACCGACCTCGCCTACAACACTGTCCACCTGAAGATTCGACCCCGCCCACAACACTCCTCTGGAAAAAAAATATATTCCTACACGACTATAAAAACGACCTCGCCTCTCGCACCATCCACCTGACGATAACCTAGTCTCTGCACAGCTATAAAATCGACCTCGCCTACAACATAATCCTAGTCGAATTGGACAAGCTTAAAGTTTTGTCACCTGGAAAAAGGTTATAGAAAAAGATGAGGACAAAATTTCACAAACAAAAGACATACTTTGGATTTTGAGATTTTAAGAAAGAAATCCGACTTTTGTAAATTATAAATGAAATGCTGTAAAAAATTCTTGGATCAAATCATTTTGTGATGTGGCAACCTTTTAAACCATTCGACGACACTCAAGTTCTAAATACTACCAGTGTCTTTTCAGAACTTATCAACGTTTTGGTACCAGAGGCCGTATTCACCAACCATCTCTACTTTCATTCTTAGTCTTTTTCTAGATTTGGTTTAGCCAATCAGAAGTTGCGTTACTTTCAAAGTTAGAAAATTCTTGAGAGTAAGACTAATAATGCTCTTGAGAATGGTTTGAATACGGACCCAAGACTGGAAAGTTCTTACTTGGCTATAGAACCAACCTACCTACAATACTGTCCTCTGGAAGATAACCTAGTCTCTCCTGCGCTGTAGAACCGACTCCGACTACAACACTATCCTCTAGAAGATAATCTTTGTTTTACAAATAGATTAAACGTTTTCCGAATCTTTCCGTGTCAAAACGCTGCTGAAGATGGGACACTTTTGAAAACATTATTGGAAAAGGAGAAAACGCTTGTAACCAGCACTTTCTCCTTTTCCCACAATGTTTTCTACCTTTTCAATGACAAATTCCAATCATGATTTACGTATAATTTGTCGTCTGCAAATGCATTCAAATTGGAAAAGTCTTCTTTTTTTTCGTCTGATAATGAGTTTAAGGAGAACGGAGACAAAGTTTCACAAACAAAAGACATACTTTGGATTGATTCTCAGATAGCCAAGAAAGAAAACCGACTTTAGGCACTTTTCAAGCCAACTGCTGTGATACATCTTGCCTCACTTCAGATTGAGATGTGGCTACGTTGTAAACCATTCGACGACTCTGAAGTTCTAAATGCCGCCAGTGTCTTTTCATCGCTTGTAAACGTACCTACACCAGGACCGGAGCCCAGCCCAACTACAGCTTCTACCCCAATTACAGTCCCTCCTCTCCTATGAGACGTACGCCGCGGCCTCAACCACCACCACCACCACTATGATTTGGGCATCAACTGATCTTGACTGATCGCTGTATTTGTCCTGCTTGTCTCATTAATTTTGTGCTTTGATGCGACTAGATAAGGAACAACAGATTTACTCACAAAAGTTATTGTGAGCCCTGCTCTGTGAAAATGGGGCTTAAGGCATCACCGTGATTCCCCATTACATTAAACAAGTCATCACATCATTATGGATCCATGAAATCCAGTTTGTTTAACAACCGACTGTATCATGAGGTAGACTGGTTCCTTGACAGGCAGAAAATTGACCATAGCAAAAAGTTTCGACACAGGTCAGCCTGTCTAGACTGCGCAGGCTTCCCTGGGTCGATGCTTTTTGCAAATGCATTAAACCCCCTTTTCACAGACCGTGACTCATTGTTTAGTTTCAATTATCATTTTTTCAGCGTTGATTTACAGAGAAAAAATAAATGGTAGAATGAGAACTCGTAGATATATTTATCAATATTGTGAAATATGCGAAATTCAAGAGCGAAACTGTGGTTTTTTTTTTTTTCGGGTAATGTACCCGGAATCGAGACAACAAATTAATCTTTGAAACACTGAATTAATAAATTGACTTTCTAAATTACCCCCCCCCCTCCCCGGAAAAAAAATAAATAACTAAAATAAAAGCAACGCATGCGGGTGCCAAGAAAGCATTGTGGATAAAGGAAAAAGAAAGGTAACTTCCAGCATTTTCTACTTTTCACGCAATCTTTTGAAAGCTTTCCCTCTTGGGGTCGTTAAAGCACGGGATTGTTTGGTACAGAGTTACGCAATTTCTGAATTTACACTAAGTACGCTATGAAGATATGTTGGTAAATATGGGCCAATGATCCGTCATCTCTATTGCTATTTAGTGTGGGTGATGCTTATTTGGCGATGATCATTACTGAAGTAATGAATACGGAAGGCTTTTGTAACGATCTAATAGCACGTGTGTGCTGGCTTGTCCGTATCTACTCGTTCACGCCCTGCAAAATAACATACATAGTCGCTTTACGCCGAGTAATAGTTAACTCGAAGCTGAACTATACTCTGTCAAAAGGTGTTCAAATGCATCTGCAAAAGGTTTAGACCCAGATCAGCCTGCGTAGTCCGCGCAGGCTGACCTGAGTCGAAACCTGTTGCTCTTGGTAAATTGTCTGCGTGTCAAAGGGCTACTCTATTTTAATATTCAGCCGGATTTTAGACCAAATGGATCCCTTTTATACAACATATTATTCTTGTGTCAAATACTACAATTTCCCTTCCGGTTTTCTATATTTTGTACAAATAGTGTGGTCTGTTGTAAATTCGTATCCAGGATTAGTGTGTTAAAAAAAGATTTGAGCCATGCTCTATGAAAAGGGGGCTTAATGCATCTGCGAAAAGTATCGACCCAGGTCAGCCTGCGCAGTCCGCGCAGGCTGACCTGGGCCGAAACTTTTCGCTATTGGTCAATTTTCTGTATGTACAAAGGACCAGTGTACCTTATGAACCAGTTCGTTGCTATACAAAATGACTTTATTAGTCCATAAATATGTGATGACTTGCTTGCTTTCATGAATCAGGGAGATGAATTAAGCCCCCTTTTGCCAGAGCATGGCTCATTTATTCAAATTGTGTTTTACTCTGTAGTGAAGACTCCGGTAGAGCGATTTCCTTTCCTTTTTCCTCTACCTTCAAAAACATCGAACACTTAACTCATGACCAGACTTTACGTTACATTCTCGCGGAACGGCCAATTTCTGTCCGAGAACTGATGATTGCCATTGCGATTGGATTCATTCCGCTCTCACCACTGATCGTTGTTCCTACGATGGTTATGTATGAAAGAAGCCAGAGGCTTTGAAAGAATAGTGTGCGAAGTACTGGTATAGGAAATTCCAGAGAATCACTGATAGGTGCAATGGCCGCCGCGATAAAACTGAAATAATTTTTAAAATGGCGTCAAAAACCATGCAATAAATGGTTCTTGCTAATAATCTGCAGAAGCAACTGACATTGTGCTTAGGGTATTGATTTTGAAATCAACATTGCTTGTATAAACATTATACCCTGAAACGTCCTCAGCCACCCCATGATAGTATCTCCGATTAGCATCCATTCCTGGCCGTGGGAAGTTCCATCGTCTAATTTTCCTTTACATCAATATACATAACGTAAGAGAATATCTCGAAATTCGTGTTAAAAACTCTTTATAGCAGAGCTATGACGTCAAATATCGCATTTTTCTTTTTCTTTTTTTTTTCACTAAAATTACAGCCAGAAAAATATATTTGTGATTTGTAAGGTTTCAGTACATTGATCGAAACTGCAGAACCAGTGGATGAGACATATAGTAATCAGAGTACCCCGTGTAAGAACTCCGATGACCTTAAAACAAATGAGCCGAGCTCTGTGTAAAGGAAGCTTATTGCATCTCCGAGATGCATCATACCCAGCTTGTCATCACATAATTATTTATGCATGAAATCCATTTTGTCTGACAAGCGGCTGAATTATGATGTAGAATGGTCATTTGACATACAGGAAATCTACAAATAACAAAAAGTTTCGACCAATGTCAGCCTGCGCTGACTGCGCAGGCTGACATGGTCGATACTTTTAACAGATGCATGAAGCACCCTTTCATAGAACATGGATCAAATTTGCGTGAAACGCGGTTCAAGCACGAAATTGCTTGTCTGATTTCAATGATGTTTCTTTTGTCTGGCATGTTGAGGTTCTGAAGGTCACTGGGGACTTCTTTATTATAAGGGTTATAAATTATGATTCGGATCAACTTAAAAAAAAAAAAAACGTAAACATTTTATTTAAACCTGTTATTCCTTTTCCTAGGAATAAAGTTAAAGTTTATTTGTTGAATAAAAGTTCACACTTTTATTTTTCAAGGACTACTTTGGAGACAGTACTTTACCGCCTGCATTATCTTAACACTCTCAAAACAGTTGTGATGCATCTGTGTTTTATAGTTAAAAAATAACCTCATCATAGCTAATATCAAATTCCTTATCCGCTGTTGTATGGGGGGGGGGGGGGGGGGGGGGCACGTAAATCGTTTACAGTTTCGGACCGCTTAGAGGTGTTTTGGATATACCTTAAGGGGTGATAACGCCAAAGTCTACGTCCACCATCGTCGGCATGGTCCTCACCATTTTTCGTACCTAATCGTTTCTCATGACGATTACGAGCGAAATATGCCGACAGAAGTTGACAGACAGTCAGATTACGCGGATACAAGTTGGCTTCTTTAAAGAAGAAGCCAGGAAAGGTCAGCATCAATGTTTTGAAATAGTTTATTGGCTTTTAATTGCAATATATTTTGGTAGATGTAAACAAACAAGTATTGCATTTTAAACGAATGGGAAATTTTTTTCTTTTTTTCAGTGTTGCTGGTGTGAAGGCACAAAACAGTACACGTTCCACGTTCCGTTATATATTCTAGGAACAAGATACCTATAAGGACTAGAAGTGCTCTACTGGCAGTTCAGTAAACGCTCAGGTTTTTACAAAGAGTTTCGGGGTTCTAATGAAATTAAGAGCTGATATGAGCAAAGCTGTACCTTTTTTTTTTTAATTTAAGGGCAAGGAATTTCTGATCCAATAATCCGACGGTTTGCAAAAGAACTCAGCTCTCATGCATATCTATAAACTATGTGGGTTTTGTGAAGATTGAAAGTAAAATGAAAGTTGTAAGCTCATCACAAGCTAAAAATGTTTCTTATTTTCTTTTTGAGCACGTAAATTTGTGACTCCATGGTACAATTTTGCTCAATTTTGAAAGGGGCCAAGCGCTCATAAATATCTAATAACGTGAGTTTGGTAAAGATTTAAAGAAAATTGTGGGCTATATGCTATGAACAAGCTCAAAAATGCATCTTATTAAAATTCAAGGACACAAAACTCAAGATGATGATCCAGTTCTTTTTTTTTTTTTTTTTTTATTTTCAAAAGGAACCAACCTCTTATGAATGTATGTATTGTGTGCTCAGAAAGCCAAAAAAGTTTTTGGAAAGGGGAAGTCATTCAATTGAAAATTAAACAGAAGAAATTGTCCTTCAGAATGCAGCTGTTGTGAGCTTTGGTACAACAATTTTGAAGTTACGACGAAGATACTACAATGCGAACGCAGGAATGTTGAGAGAACTCGTACCCCACAAATGGACATAAAGATAGCCGATCAGTATGTTTTCAAGTTTTAATTTTTAAAAGTGTCTAGATTTGCATTTTTTTCAGTTTTATACAAAATTGTTTGGATTTATAATGCAGTAGATTTTATTTATTTATTTTTTAAATAACACACAGCGGTGCTTCTAGGATGCGGAATTGCGAGAATCCCGTAAAAATTAACTTCTGAGCTCAAAAAAGTCGTGGCTCTGCGCCCTACGTACCGCACACTTCAAAAGAGTCCGTGATCCTTTGGGCGTGGGCAGATTGCGCAGGCTGACATGGGTCGATACTTTTTTTTTTGCAGATGTATTAAGCGTCATTTTCACAGAGCATGGCTCAATTATCTATTTTCTTAAATTTTAAAGCTTTAAACAAACATAGTCTTCATTTTACATGTCTGCAGCAGACAACTTTTCAAATGTTGTAGGAAGAAGAGAAACTGCTAATAACTACAAATTCTCCTTTTGTCACAATGGTTTACATCACATCAAAGCACTATCTTCCACATTAATTATCAAAGTTTGATTGTCGTCTGCAAGCTCTTTCTGTTCGGGATAGTCCAAAATTTGCTGTTTATTAGAAAATTAAAAAATGTTACATTTATTTTTAACATGTCTGGTATTATGCACTTGTATGGGCCACCTTTATTTGTCATCATCACGCAAGATTCTTGCCTATTCAGAGGAATAAGCAAATTGTTATTTAGTGCTTGTTTACAAATTGACACTATGCCCTTCACCTCTAAAACAACATCGATACAAGCTTTCATTTTAAGGCTTTGCAAGTAAACTCTACATTGTATTTGTTATTATATGAAACTGCTGAAGTGCCCATATTTTATCATGTATTAAAGTTTTGTATCATTTTTTTATTGTTATTTTCGATCCTTCTAAGCTTACCTGAGCACACAATGCTTGCAGTTAGTTACCATTATCACTCATCACTCGCCATATTGCCCGCCCCCTCCCACACACACACACGGATAACATATATACTACAAATTACATCAGTTATATTAAAAAACTGCAATATTTGGTATGTGTCCATTATGCTATAGGTTGTCTTTTGAGTAGTGGAACTTGGCCTTAAATCCAGAAAATAAGTTTTCTCATGAACATAGTGTGTTCTGTTTACTTCAATAAAGAGAACTAGATCTAATGAAGACTTCAACACCTTTTTTTTTTCCAATTTGCAATGTGTGTCACTGCAGACAGGCTGAAACTTGTACACTACGGCAATGGGTAAACAGTCCTTTTCTAAATAAAATAGACAATTGCATGTGAACTGTAATTTTGTAATCAGAAAGACCTCTGCCTCCTCGTTAGCAAATCATACGTTTGCTATACATTTAGCGCCATTGTAATTAAATCGTAGGCTTGCACGAAGTTCGGGTCATTGAACGGCTTGCAGTCTCTCCAGATCTGAATCTAAAAAAAAAAAAACGATGAAATCAAAGTATTGACTGTACGCAAAACCTGATTTCTATTCTCATCGGTTCCTTGTTTACAGCTATCTGCCAAAAGGCTCACCATATGACTGGCCCCTCAGACCGGTGAGAACTGGATCTCTTATGATTGTAAATTAAACCTGAATGCCTTGCAATCGGAGTGCTTTTCATGCTTTTTCGGCCAGTAAGAAATGTAATGGATAATACAGCATCTTTTGATATATATATATATATATAAAAAAAAAAAAATGAAGCTACGGAATGTGTCCACAATTGGCAAAGTAGCGAAATTATTTTATTTTACAGGGGAGCTTCCCCCCCCACTTTTGGTTGTGGTTAGTCCAACGCCATCTGTGATGCACTGGATTTAGGACAATGTGATGGAATGGCTATTTGTACTAAAAATCATGAAAGAATCCCATATTGTTTTTCCGGTGGGATATAGATCACTAGAAAAAGTGGAGCCATAAAGCGCAGCGAAGAGTCTGGAATTCCACGGGAATTTAAGTAAACATTTAGCCTTGGTCATCGCTTGTTGACGGTAGTTACGGTCCGATCAAGAGAAACACCAACATTTTAGGAGAATATAGAACTAATAGCAAAATCATAAGATTCGATTCAATACCTCCATCCCGGATAACAAAATCCCCTTTACTTTACAATGAAGCATCTAGGATTTGGTCCGTTTTCTTAAAGCAACAGTCATGGCTCTAACAGTAATCTTTCCAATTACACTAAATTCAAAGATGAGGTGAAACGTAATCAACGTACCTTAGAAACAAACAATATGCGATGCAGTGTCAAGGAAAACAGAACATGGCTAAAAAAGAGACCCCACAACTTACGTTAGCTAAGTCTCCGATATATCTGTTCCCAACATTTACACATTGGCCTAACAATATTCCAGACTGTCCCGACACCAATCTTTGAGAATCTGGTAATAAAGAAAAAGCTTTGTTCAACGCAAAACCTGCAGCATGCAACAATTTCCGTCCTGCATTAGGGCACTTTTGACCACTTTGTGACAAAAAAAAAATAGAGATTTCTGAGAATTTATTGAACTACTGATAAGTGCATTTTACTTACTGTTGAAAATGGTACTTAATTCCAAACAAGCAGAAGTGAAATACACATACCCACAACGTCTGTGCTGTCTGCCGCGATAACTCCTCCTTGTTCGTCTATAACACCAGCTATCACTCTTTCCTCGGGTTTGCCTCCGCAATATATCAGCCATAAATGATACATGATGTCTAACTGAATATACAAAATATAAGTTATGTGGACTTTGTATAAGATCCGGAAGACATGCCTGTTTCTTCAACCGCTTTGAATACAGGCCGACTTTAGACATATCTGTGTACTAGTGTAGGCCTACCATAACTAATAAAGACATGATAAATTACTAAAACATAGAATATTATCTAAACATTTTTTGAAGGAGAACGGGGCACAACATTTTCGTTTCTGTGCATAACATATTCTTCGAAGATTGACCTGTCTGCTATAACACATTATTATCCCATTAAAATAAATGTTAATACGCGGTGAACATAACTCAAACCTCTGCCGCTAAAAAGTAGAAAGTGGAAAATAGCTTTGAATCTGTGGAGAAATCAAGCCTGTTTTTGGCTCCAAATTTATTTAAACTAAAAAAAAATTCAAACAAGAAAAAATAATTAAAAAAAAAAAAACCATTGTTTACTGCAGATCTTTTATACAGTTTCTAAATGTAAGTTTGGGAAAACCATCAAAACAATATCTTGCGTTGTCTGCGCATGTCATATTCAGTATTTGAAAAATGCTACCTAGCGGAAAATAATGACTACATTTTTCAAGAAGCTCAGCCTTCACCTACTATGCCAGTAGTAAATGGGTCGGTTTTGTGGACAGCCGTAGTATTAGGGTCTCTTTGCGGATAAACAAAGACAATCGGCGTTGGTTAACTACTGTGTAAACTTATTTGCGTTTTAGGATGCCACTAATTTATGAACAGATGGCCATATTCCATATTAGAGAGTCTTTCAACAGCACCGTCATGTGTTCCACATCTAAAGGACACTCAATGTCCGTCTCTTTAGAATACGATTATGCATATTGCATGCAGCACAGATGTTTCTGAGTGGCCGGTTACCATGCATCTTTCACTATCATAGTGTACTGCCCAAAAACTAGGTCACCAAAATAGCACAATACGAAGGAGTTCATCAAAGGTGGCCGTCTGTACATTAATATAGTAACGTCATTTTAAGGAAATCACTGAAACTAGAGTGTCGATTTTGTTTTATTTGTTTACCCCAAAACCGACTTCAGTCTAGAATGACTGCTATAAATGACCATGTTACCGGAAAACCAAGGTGTGACTGCAGTCTGGTTCTTGTATGTCAAAAATTAAGATGAGATCAATGGCTTAACTGGTTGCATGGAGAGATTATCACAAATCTTACGTTACAATTACGTTGAAAATGAAGGGAACCTGTGATCGTAAACATTCTACTATCTTACCTGAAATTGTCCCTCTAATTCTAGGTCTACAAAATCAGTGCTGTCTTCGGAAGACACAAAAGATGTTTTCAAGTATTTCAGCAGGATTACTATTTTATCTGCATCTAAGTTAATATCATCTCTTTCCACAATAATTGCAAAAGTTTCATCGTCGAATACAGCTCGATCAATAGGCAAACAGTTACCCACCATACACTGATCTTGATCTATAGTAGGAAAGAAAACAAATTTATCAAGCAAGTCGATCGACCAATACAGGTAAGTAGCATGGAAATGAAGTTATGCATACAACTACATGTAGTAAACAAGAACGGCAGTGATAATGGCATTAATCTCCGTGACACACCCACAGTATTGCTCAAAGGGAGTAAACATCAATAAACATATAAAATTCTGAATTATGAGGTTTTCAATTATAGGTTGTTGTGGTAATATTTAATCACAAGAATTTTCTGGATTTCTTTTATGACATTGTATATACAGCCTACTTATTGAATGAAAACGTGACTTCACATGACTCTTTACCACACGACAAATCTTTAGACGCCGAAAGCATTCGTAGAAACAAATCAAACATGGCTTAGTTGATGGGGTTTATCTTCAAAAAAGGAAGAAACTTTTTTTTTTGGAATATATAATTGTGTTTATCAGCATTTTCTCACTTTTAATCTTGGTTGATAGTTAAAACTAAGGCCCTTTAAGATTTGGCATACATAAAGAAGTTTTTAATACTTACTGCTAAATGTCCCACTGTCGTCACGTAAAGTGAATTTATGATGATAAACAAATAAGTTACCTAGAAAGACAACATTGAGATACAGTACGGTAGTATCTAGAAAGATAGTATATAAGTGATAAAACAGGAATAAAGAAACCTTAAGATCATAACCATATTTAGACTATCAAACAAAACGAAAGAAGTACTTTAAAAGCATAAACATGGATATTATGTTTACCGTATGCTGTTAAATCATATAATGTGATCAATATTATGTATACGTCGACATTTCTGTGGCAGCCGGAAAAGGCAACAAGAGTGTAAAGTAAACTCTTTGCACAACGGTTACAAAAAAAAAGGTGATCCTCAATTGAAAACTGATCATTTTTTTCCATCAAAATACTTTAAAACTACGAAATGGCGAACAGAAATAAAATAAAACAGTGATTTTTCATAAACAGGGGTAAACTCCGGAAATAAGCTTATGTTTAACTCGAGACACGTTCTATTTCGTAGCACGTTATCGACTTCGTGAATATGGCTTATGACTTTAAATTAGGCTTATCAAGCTTTCAGAGAATAGAGTCAATTAATTGAAACATAATAAACAGAATAATCAGGTCGACATGTTAAAACCACAGATGGATAATCTTTCGTTCTTTGGTAAAGAATCGGTCATACTCGGACTTTTCCTTTGAATAGTGGAACGACGAAATCAGCTAGATCTAACGAATAAAAAGCAAAGTTTTCAACCCTTGCTTGCCACTTCTGTGTATCTTGATAAATTATAGATGCTAAATTAATATTGATGTGGTCGTTACTATTGAAAAGGTTAAACTTACCGTAGTCGGTGTATGCTAGACCACCAATGTTTATAAATCCACCATTAAAGCTTGCTGTATCCCCGCTGACGGTAATGTTGCCGTCAAAAACAGTCCAAATTGTGTTTCCCCTTCCGTCCGTCGCGGATTCTGCATTACTGGTAAAGTTTAATTTTGCAAACTCCATACAATCATCTGCAGAGAAATTGATATAAACGTAAATACATCTTCGACCCCATGATAGTATCTCTGTTTATACACCATTTTTAACTTGGAAAACTTGATAGGCGAGATCTCGCTTTCATACATACTCATGGCGACCGTTTAACTAATCAAAATCGTATTTCAATTGGAAATTATTTAATATGTAGGCTCTGAGTTTCTTTCGTGGGAGTGATTTGTAACGTGTTAATCTACTGAAAGAAAGTATTGCACAATGTTATTGCCGAACCCATGAACTACTTTACTATTCATTTATGAGACGGTTTTGAACAACCTAACTGTTTCACAGTGCATAATTGAAATGTAAGGTAGTATTAATACCAATGTTGACCAATGTGGATAGACATGATGTTTTACAAACGTCTTTTATTCGAATTTACTAAGTGTTAAAGAGATTGATTTGTGTAGATTTACAGTTAGGAATGAAGCAATTCTGTGGAAACGCAAGATGCTCAGTTTGTTGTTAGCATTCAATAATCCAGCTCTATGTTTTCGTCCTATTTTTCAGATTGGTTTCTTTAGCATTTACCATCATCGGCAATACTGAATATTATTTTGGATTACAATATTGTCCTCAATCTACAAGATGTTTCAGAATATCTGTTACTAATTTGAATAGATATTATATCATCATTGGTAGATTTCTATCATTTATGTACCACATTTAAAATGAACAATACAAACTTTTTCGTGTTGAAAAAGCAGGGAATCTTTTGTCATTCTTTGAAGGAAACGATGTCATTTTATTTATTTATTTTTTTTTTTATTTCATGATGGAGTTGTGAACTAGATTTTAATCAGAAGTTGTAAAACTGTTAACGCAAATTATTCTCAAACTAAATATACAAATTAAAAAAAAAAAAAAAACTTTATCATATTTGGATTTTTATCTGTAACTTTTATATTACACGTTTCATCCTTATTAGAATTATAAACGTTAAAGTGGTAACAAGTACGGGTGAATTCTCAAACACCATGTGAATCGAATCGTTGAGAGATCTTTGGGATTACTGTCTTTGTTGATTTTTCCTGTTTGTATTGTAATTGTACAAAAAAAAAACAGAAAGAAAGAAATTCAATATTACTATATCCTGTATTATTCACGTGGATGCACTGACAGACGTCCTGGTTCCAACACGTGCCAGGCGGACAGTTGTATTTATGCATGGTTCCTCTGTCGATAAAACCTGCTACGTCATCAGGTGCCGCCATGAATAGACATTCTGAAGGTACATTCGATTTACAAAAAAAACCCAACATTTTTTACGTAATCAAAGATACTACTCACTGTTTAAAATTTACATGGAATCATTGATATAATTGAGCTTAAACAAGTGATTTGACATGGAAGATTGGAGATAACAAACAAACTGTTCTTGTGAACCATGCACTGTCACAAGAGGTTTAACTCACCTGAAGAAAAAAACGGACCAGGCAAGTCTACACAGTCCGCACAGGCTTACCTGCGTCGAAACTGTTTGCTTCTGAATGGTAAATTTTCTGCGTGTCTAAGGAGCATTCTATCCCAAGATTCAGTCGGTTTTTAGACACAATGGATTTTA
Organism: Tridacna gigas; assembly: GCA_945859785.2. NCBI lineage: Eukaryota > Metazoa > Mollusca > Bivalvia > Cardiida > Cardiidae > Tridacna > Tridacna gigas. Next base: position 27,147,206 of record OX244042.2, on the reverse strand, counting down.
CGGATCCATACTTATGTGATGACTTCCTTGGTATAAAACAATGAAGCATTACACACTTTCTTTTCAGAGCATGGCTTGTTTCATTTCATCAGAAGACGAAAGGTTAAAAATGGTTGCACAAAATTGTTTAACCAATTTGGCGCCAAGTCAATACAAATAGATTTTCAGGCGTTAAAATTAACGAACATAATTCAATTGCGAAAGATGAAAAAGTATACTGAATTTCTGTGCAATCTGTTTTTGATCTACATATGTTCTTCCAATGATTAAAATTGCTATAAATACCAAATTAGGGTGGCTAACTAATAACAGGTATCCTAGTCTGCAATAGGTATTCTTTCTCGGCATACTTTGTTGGTAGAGTAACACAAGATGTTGGTAGAGTATCTTTTTCCTTGTCATTTTTAAGATGACCAGAGAGACCCAGTGTTGACTCTTGATATCAAAAAACTGAATATATTGCGCTGTTCAAAAAGACTTTGGGTGGCGCTCTGGGAAAAGGTGGTCAAAAAACCGGTCGAATCAGAGGGTAGAATGGACCATTTGCATGCAGAAAATTATCAAATAGCAAAATGTTTTGGCCCAGGCCATCCTATGCAGCCTGCACAGGTCGATTGTTCTGCAGATGTGTTAGGCCATTTTTTTACAGAGCGTAACTTACTTATATTTTATGACTGATTTTGAAGATTAAAAGATCTTCGGACAATGAGAAATGTCGTAACTATATCCTTAATAAACTTTTAACCTATTGGAAACAAACTTAGGAGTTGGAGGCCTCAATTTCGTAACTCGCAAGGTACAGTCGTCTCTAGTCTCGGTGTATTGTTCATTTGACTCGTATTGATTTGTTGTCAAAAATTGCAAATATATCCAGAAAGAAACTTGAGCTAAATCGAGAATTGTGCAACACCAGGTACACAAACCCTGTTTAAAAGGGACAATAAATATAAATCAAACGGGAAGTTGCAAAACATAGCTTGGTTGATGTTTGGGCAAGATTGGTAGGTCAGTTGGTGTTTAGAACGACAGGACCATCCTTTCTGGTGAAATTTAAACCGTAAATGAAAGCAAAAAGAGGATGTCTGTTTTGAAATAAAAAGATATATAACAAAGTTAACCACCGTAATTTGTTACTTCAGAAACTGTCATTGTAATGAGGCTATATTAGTTGGAGGGCGTTGGCACTTTTGCGAAATCCAACAACAACAAAAAAAAAAAAAATCGTAAGCTAAGATCCAAAATTAAGAACCATTTTCTAGGCTGCCATTCGCTAGATTGAACTGTGACTGAAAATGCATGGCTAAATGTAAGTGGAAAATTCTTGGGGAAAAAAAAAAAATAAATAAAAGTCGCATTGTTTAAATATTTCAAGAAATTTCAGAGATCTTACTCTGAAAAAGAAATTAGTTACATCATCTACGTGTTAAACAAATTTAATCTGAAAAGAGAAGAAAATAGATCTATTTAAGAACTGTGCCACAACACAAAGTCTGGTTAAAAGGGACGATAGATGTAAATCAATGGTAGGAAGTTGTGAAGGTAGTCAATAGAAACAACGACTTGTTTGATGTAGGGAAAGAGGAGTAGGTGAGTTCGTGGTCATAAGGATGAGATGATTTCGTTAGTGCAAGAAATATAATGCTTTAGAGTAAAAGGAAAAAAAAAAAACGCGGAGAAGGGTACCGACCCCCACCATTTTTCTTTTCCAGACGATCAGTTTTGTACGGCAGAGCTTATTTGAAGGACGTTTGCAATTTCGTGAAACTTAATGGTAAAATAAATGCAACAAAAATTACAAATCAATCAGATCCTGTAGACCAGTATGAAGCCAGTTATCCCCATGCTTTTTTTTTTTTTTACGCATAATATCGAAATAATTGCGTGTCAACCTTTCATATTTACTTCTTTTGTTCCAACGAAATGTGACTGCGTGCGAGGATTTACGAAATTCTTACGCAATAGTTATAAAATCATTCTTTTGCTATACAAAATGATGGACAAAGCGTGAATGGAAAAACTCGAAATTAGTCGAAACGGACCGGAATAGACCTAAACGGTCGAATATTGGTCAACAAAGGGGGATCAAAGGACAAAAGCAAAACACAGGTGATTCTTAACCACCAAGACAATGTCCTTTTATTTATATATATATATATATATATATATATATAGAGAGAGAGAGAGAGAGAGAGAGAGAGAGAGAAGAATGGACCAAAACCATTTGAAAAAGATCAAATATCTAATTATGGAAAAACGGGAAAAGAGCTTAAAAAAATATGAACAGGTCAATGTAAACACATGCTCGAATTGGCCATTGAATAGACCTGAAGCATCCACATTACTTACCACTTGCCGTTTCTGTAGTTAAATCCGCAGATACTCTGCTCTTAAAATACTAAAAAGCCTTTGCATTTGGGCATTAATGCATTTTGAGGGCATCTGCAGACGACGAAAGTGTATTTAAGTACTTATACTCTGGAAATACATTTATTTTTAAAACTGGTTTCAATTAGTCTTCGACACGGTTGCCAGATGACGCGTACGTATTGCACATGACTTTCAGGCTTCATTCATTTGATGGTTTTTCTTTGGTAAATCGTGCGTGGTATATCTAGTTACTCGCTCTATGTAAGAAAAGGATACAATAGAAAATATGTTGATTCAACAGATGAATTCGAACTATTTTAGGTTCACACTTTCGAGAGTTATCGGTATAACAAACATACCGCTTGATGGTGCAGACGTCACCTCACAGTTGCAGTCGTCCCGTTCAGAAGGCATAAGGGTACTACAGTAGCCGTTATTACATGCATCAGACATGCATGCATTATTGGGATCTCTCACAAAAGGATCAAAACAAGTTTCCTCTGGGCAACAACTTGGTAAAGGAATAACGTCTCCGCCAATCTTTAGAAAAAACGAACAAGAACTTTGAAAAAAAAGTACGCGTCTGCTACTATTAATATGTACGAGTATAAGATGTCTGTAGCGCACATGTGGTTATCTAAACGAACAGTCTCGACATATTTTAAACCGATTTTTTTTTACGGATATAAAAATGAAATCGGTTTAAATAAATTTCGAACTTTCACCACACACACGCACGCGCTTGCGCACGTGAGTGCGTGCGTGTTTGTGTGTGTGTGTGTGTTGTGAAAGTTCGAAATTTATTTCATCGAGTGAACATTAACGGTAATTTTTTTCACTCGCGCCACGCATTACAATATTACGTAAAGCGCGAGAAATATAGGGTAAATTTGGTTTCATTATTTTGATCCGTGATAATCTGAGCTATGGTTTCATTATTTTGATCCGTGATAATCTGAGCAAGCAATCTCGAAATTTTGTAATTCAGTGACAAAATAAACCTCTCCTGTTTTAGAGTCCAATATTTGTATATCCTGCTCATTAGACTAGCTCGACCAGTCAAATTCTATACCAGAATGTTCACTTGTTACAGCTATTTTGTCATTTCAGGATCGATGATTTGCATAAAATAATGGCGTCGAAAGTGTGACGTCATCAGTGTTCTGGATTCATGGAAAAATGTCGAAACCTATTAAATGCTAAACAGAAAAATCAACTAGTTTATTTTTCATTGTGTAGCAGCAGTTCTGAATGTACGCTTACTCTAGACTTTGTGTGTTGCTATTAAAAGAAACTTACCCTTGTACCTATATGAAAACCGCTACAAAGAAATGATCCAAACGATACGTCCTCCGGATTTGAGCGTGAAACTAAACTGCCCACTCGACTCCTACTACAAGGATCTGTAAAATGCAGTTCAAAAAAATATCCTAACCCCCTGAACTACAGTTTGTTTAGGACTTCTAGCCAATAGTGAAAAATCCTAGATATTGCATTTCCAAAGCTATTGCGGCAGAGAAAATATCACCGTATTAAACCAAGATCTTCACTCTAGGTTTGAGTCTAACGACTTAGAACTAATGCAGCAAAAGTCTTGATTTTTCCGTTACACCCGTTACAAGGAAAATATCTTTTCTTCGGCAGCTCGGGGGCAGAAAATTAATTCGAAAGATCAATGTTGGATTTTCCTCTCAAAGTTTTAATGTTTGTATACGAAATAAACATTGACTTGCGTCTATTTACATACTTCTAACTCGCTTTGGCTCCGAAACAGTGCAGGAGCAGGCAGTTATAAGTACTCTTTGTATAAAATATCAGTTTTTAGGGCTTGCACAATTTGTATGTAATCGGTCAACTCAAAGTAATGGCTGGATCAGCCATTAAAAGTCAGAAATAGTCTAAAGATGTGCTTCTGAGGTTCAGAAAGCTGGAACCATCTCTTTTCTCAAGTCATGTTCGGATCAGTCATTAATTCAAATTTAACCGTATACCCAAGTTATGGAGGATGGAGGATGAAAAAATAGAGAGATCAATACTATCAAAAAAACCCCATTATTTTTCTAGCTTTAGACAATACAGACGATTGTTTTGACGACATTCATTATTTTTTTTATGTTGTTGCAAAGTATCGCCATTCCAACTTTGATATCGTTTAACAGTGATTTGGCTACAAAAACTATACATCAAATTCTAAAGCTTGGAGTTCACTAGTGCTGAAGAAACAGGGCATAATTATCTCTACAAAGTTGCACAAGACATTTTTTGCTATAATACACTACATGTACCATAATGCTATCTTGTGTTGAAAACACAAACCTTTTCTTTTTAAAGAACCAAAAAATGCATGATAAGCTGTCAAGTATTTGAAACTCAGTGCAAAAGTTAAGGCTTTGTAATTCAAGTGTTTTCAATTAAAACTCTGGGTCCGTCATAATTCTTTTCGAGGACTAACTGACTTCATTGATACAAGACGTATTCTTTTGGCAGTGCTTTATAATTTTATGTCTCTGTGACAACGACAGTGGCTTGGAAGGAACCTGTACATAGTGCTATTGAAAAAAAATCAGAACGTATGGATAAGTGAATTACCCGCCGTGAAACGATGCAAAGGCCATTGACAATCTGATCAAATACTACTCAAAGTACTGGAAGTATTGAAGGACTAGCGAAATTTGAATGAGCGACCTTGTTAAAGATAACACTTGGTTGGTCCATACAAGATTGAAGAAAACATGGTCCAATCCGGTGATTAAGTTCGAGCCTGTCCATTGTTTTTGCACTGATTAATAATTTTATGTCTCTGTGACAACAATAGTGGCTTGGAAGGAACCTGTACATAGTGCTAGTGAAAAAATTCAGAACGTATGGATAAGTGCATTACCCTTCGTAAAACGATGCAAAGGTCATTGACAACCGCATCAAGTACTACTCAAAGCACTGAAAGTACTGAAGGACTAGCGAAAGTTGAATCAGCGACCTTGTTAAATTCGCATTTGGTTGGTCCATACAAGATTGAAGAAAAGAAAAAAAAAAAAAAAAAAAAAAAAAAAAATCCGATCTGGTGATTAAGTTCAAGCCTGTCCAATCCAGTTATTTAGTATGATCCTCTGACTTTACCTGCCGCTCATAGCCATTTACTTGTCACAAGAGGAAATGTGAAAAGACTTCCGTTCGTTACTTTTATCGAGATAAGCAAATAAAGAACATATCAAGATGAAAGTTCAATGCTTTGTCACTTTCTATTGTCTGGACCAACTCGTAACTAGACAAGAACTACCATACCCGTGAAAAGCATGAGGATGAAAAAGATTGCGTAGGTAAAAGTAAAGACGAGCCTGATTTGCATAGATCCCTGACTTAATTTACAGATGAGCAAACATCTTGTACCTTATCGATGACATCTTGTTTAGTCTTTGACTTTATCAGTAGACATCGTTCAAATTTGAGTGGTAGAGATTTCGAAGTTCGTGTCAACATCGTCACATTTAAAAGAATTACGATTTCTAACACAGAGAATTATTTTCTGTGGGAGAGTAGTTGGCGACTATTTGTGTCTGTGTGTGTCATTTTTTTATGTTTCTGTTTTCTTTACACATAAAACTGAGTCACTCTCGATGGCAATACACTGTGATCGTAAGTCTATAAGGACAATAAAGATGATTCTTGCAAAAGACACACATACGCATGCATGCATGCATGCACACACGCATGTAAATACATGCAATTTAACCATAACCTGGGTATCTAATGTTCCCTTCAGAACAGATTTATGCGCGTCTTAGCCCACCATTATTTGGGAATTTCAACACACCCAAGCCTTGTCTCTTTCAATGGAAGTAAACAAGTACAAGTCCGCAATTTGGTCCATGTCTGCTGAATAGTACTTGTGAAACTTAAATTTTTCTATATCAAAATTAATAAAATACAGATGTATTCTATGCTTTTCTTCATTCAACAGACTGAATATTAGTTATTGGCATAACTAACATAGATAGAATAGATATAAATGATTTAACGTAAGTTGGCGTTTGAGATAAATTTTTATTTTAAGAGTCTATAACAATTTGTCAAGCCAGCTTTCGGCGAATTCAATGAAATTTTTGACAGAAGAGTTTCATAAGAATATTACAAAAGCCAACGAATGTCATATCCATTTTATCACATTAATGTATCTTAATAATTACCTCATAATCATAAGAGCTACATATTCGAAACCTATAGGTGTGCCATAAAAAAGTCTTTTTGTGGTGGCAATATACTGCATGCAGAACATTCATTCCTTAAATATTTGTGGTAATATTGTAGCAAAAAAAATGATATATATGTTTCTTTCTATGACTAGGCCAAAGAAACTTACTATTTCTGAATAAAACATTACGACCATAGCAGTCTGATCGTTTGTCTGTATACGGCAAACAGGTTAGCATCGACTTTGAAAAATGTTCTCCACAGGCACAGCATCTCTTGTGTGACACCCAGGGGCTCGTTGTTGACAACACAGACGAAAGCTTAAGATAGATAGATAGATAGATATTCCAACACCTTAATATTGATACATACGTATATCGTACATACGGATTAGGATACATACATACATTAGTACGTACGTACATACATACATGTACATAAGACTGTTTTTCATCTTTGTGTCATGTGCAGGCTGGAGTCCCGCAAGGATCCATTCTAGGACCTTTACTATTCTTAATTTACATAAATGATATAGTTGATGATATTCAGGCAAATATCAATCTTTTTGCAGACGACACAAGCTTGTCAATGACTGTAGGCGATCCGACTGATGTAGGAAGTATTTTACAATCTGACATCGACAAAATTACAGATTGGGCACAAAAGTGGCTGGTTAAGTTTAACCCTGCAAAGTCCGAGTCGCTGGTCATATCCCGCAAACGTATTAAGCCAGATCATCCAAGTCTCTTTATGTCGAATATTGAAATTCCTTCAGTTACGAGTCACAAACACTTAGGTTTTTTCCTTTCTAATGACGGATCTTGGGACATCCATATCAATAAATTAATTGAAAAAGCATGGAAAAGAATTGGGGTTATGCGGTATCTGAAAATACGACTCGACCGACGGTCACTTCAGACCATTTATTTTTCTTTTATAAGGCCTATTTTGGAGTATGGCGATGTCATATGGGACAATCTTTCGCAGGGGTTAAAGGATCAGCTAGACAAAGTTCAAAATGAAGCTGCACGTATAGTTACAGGCTGCACTAAACTAGTTTCTATTGCTGATCTTATTCAGGAATCTGGTTGGGAAACCTTAAGTGAAAGAAGGCGTAAACATAAGTTGATTCACTTCTATAAAATGGTAAATGGACTCTCTCCAAATTATCTTAATGTTCTCGTCCCTCCAACTATTGGTAATTCAACAACTTATAATCTGCGTAGACCTAATAATTTAAGAACCATTGCGTGTAGAACTAGCTTGTATAACAGTTCATTTTTACCGTCTGTAATTTATGATTGGAATTCTCTACCGGATGAGATTAAGAACGCAGTATCACTGTCATCTTTTAAATATCATTTAAACCTTGATAAACCCACGCCAAGACCACTGTATTGCTTCGGCGAAAGAAAAATTCAGATTATCCATGCTAGATTGCGTAACAGATGTAGTTCTCTTAATCATCATCTATACATGAAAAACTTGGTACAATCGTCACTTTGTAGATGCGGATCAGTTGAAACAACTGAACACTATTTTCTAAAATGTCCAAATTATAATGACTTAAGAAATATTTTGTATTCTAATATTAATGATAATTGTAAGAGTCTCCCTTCGTGTCATCTTATATGGGGATGAGAATCTTAGCCTGCATGATAATGAAACAGTATTTGCAGCAGTGCATAATTATATCCGTGCAAGTGGAAGATTTGCTCTTTAGTTTGTTGTCTCTTGGTTTCTTTGTGTTGCTCTGTTTCCAAGGGACAATATAATATTCTGCTGCGGAAACTGGCAGGGGACACTCGTGGTGTATCATTTTTATCTTCATCTTTATAAACTGTACAAGTAAACACTTACGTAGTAGTGACAGTCAGGTTGTAATGCTTTTATTGTCTCTACTTATGGCCTCTCATATTATATGAATTCTTCACCAAAAGGTCAAACACTCCACTCCTGCACACTACCACTTTCCCTATATTTTTTTTTTTTTTTTTTTTTCTCACTTCTGAAATTCATGACAGTGAAGTTGTTAAAGAAATATGGCGTACCGAAGCCTACATAAAATGCCTTTTGAATTTCGCTTCTTTCAGTTTAATTATTGTCACTGACGCTGCATCCTTTAACTGTTAAGATCACAATTTATAAAAATTGATTTATAACGAAATCCATTAAAGTTGGTTTCCCGAGAAAGATCGAGCGTCTTTTTTAAAAGATATGTCTCGTTTGAATTCAAATCAAAAGGTAGTCATTTCATCGGCCCGTCATGTTTAACCCTTTCCCGTACAATGCCCCCTTTTAACGCCCCTGGGAAAGAAGCCTTTTGAAAACATTGTGGGAAAAGGAGAAAATGCTGGTAACCAGCGTTTTCTCCTTTTCCCACAATGTTTTCTGCCCTATCAAAGATAAATTGCACCATTCGAGTCACAAGGAAATTGTCGTCTGCAAATGCTTTCAATTTGGACTGGTCTAAAATTTTGTCGTCTGGTAAAGGGTTAAGAGCCTTTGGAGTCTTAGATGCACCTGGTCACTAAGGCATTTTTTTTTTTTTTTTTTGAAAAGCGTTTTGAAGGGCTGCTAAACTAATAGAAAACTTACCTTGAAAAGGCACTAAACCTGTCAAAAAGAAATAATAGAAGAAAACGTTATAACCATGTTTCAGGTATAAAGACTGTCTTTGTGAAGACCAGTTTAAGCTTTCACGTTCGTGCCATCTGGTGTTGCGTTACATTCTCCGGTACCAGGTAAACTGTTTCAGTATTATTCTACCCATTTACGATCAGCTAACTGGTGGATTCTAAAGCATTGCTGGTTCATTTGTTATCGGCGTGGCTGTGAAAGCTGACTTTAACCTACCTCCATGTGTCAGTCCCGAATTAATAAATAGTAAGTTGCAATCGTAAAAAATATGGATAGGTTGCTTCTGCGAGTCTCTTCGGGCCTTTTTGTTGGTATTTTTGCGGACCCATTTAACCTTACCCTGCTAAGTAAGTTAAAATAAACTTTGAAGCCGATGGTTAGAGCCTGAATAATGCTACTTCTTACTTATTTTTCTGGAGAAAAACATCTACTTCCCGGAAAGTGTAGATCGAAGATCAGACTGCACGTTCTTTGCAGTCTAATCTTGGTCTACACTGTCTGTAGCCTAAGGGTTAAGACACAAATATTTTAGGGTTGCTTCCGTTAATTGACACCCGCGTTGATTATTCACACCTTATATTTCTCTTCATATTGAACCATAAAAGGGTTTGAATATTCATATTACAGCACCTCTTTAGACGTCTGTCTTTTTCAAAAGATCTTTCCTGCTTCTAATCAATTCATTTCCTTTCTGGCAACAGTGAGACATGTTACGACGTCATCGTATCTATTTGAATACCGCCCCCTCACACAATCGGCTATTTTTATTGATCATGTGACATCCCCACGTACCTTTGCAAGCATCACGGAGATGCATTACGCCCCCTTTTGCCAGAGCATTATATATATATATATATATATATATGTGTGTGTGTGTGTGTGTGTGTGTGTGTGTGTGTGTGTGATAGACCCCCCCATAAGCGGGTAAATAAATATGACTTTACTTTTTATTTTCTTTTTCTCTTAAGAAGCTATCAACATTTTGCTTTGCAACAGAACGTTAAGTCAAATACGAAACGTGCCTTGTAAATCGTTGATGTGAATTTTTTCTTTCCATTCATATAAATTATATTGAACTCTGTAATTAGATTCAACTTACCGCCATACACAACTTGACAACCAACTAAAGTTAGAAAAAGAAGCCAAACAACCGAAGTCAGTCTTTTCCTGACAGATATTGAACGTTCAGCTAGAGCTGTGCAAACCTTACGCCACTTTAACATGAAACGCGGAAGTACATCGATTATCCCTTTACCAAACAATACCGGGTTTAAGAACAATGAGGAAGTTTTTTTTTAATGCTGGAAAAGGAGGAAACATTCATAAACTGTATTTTCTTTTTCTCCTACAACGTTTTCTACCCTTTCAAAGACGAATTATGCCATTTGAGCCATATTTAATTTGTCGTCTGCAAATGCTTTCAATTTTACTTAAACTTAATCGTCTGGCAAAGGGTCAACGCTTCACACTCTTTTCAATCATTCAATGTGCATAGAAAAAAGCCGATGTACAGATAAAATATGGCATCCAACAAGAAAGTGTTTTTTTTTTTTTTCATCAGTACTGATACTTTGTTTAATAACGTATTTATGGAAATCCCGCGTAACAATCATTCGGATCTAGAATATACTCGTGAGATGTGAGGTATTTTGCTTATGGGCATGCATACATGCACACCCGAACCCATTATCTCCCGCTAGATGGCATTCTACAAATACACATCTATCTAATTTGGGCATCCTGGGTACAGAAGCGGAGTAATTTTTCAAACCAACAACCGTGACTTTGAATTTCAAATAAAATAAACGTTTACTCAATAAAACGCTACCTGGTGCCATTCATTCAGCTATGATCGGCTAACATGTAACCTATGCACCGACCATTTATTAAAACAGCCCCTAAATGCTTTGGTAATAGGCCAATAGCTTCAATATAAGCCCTACTTTTCCCCGGTATACGGGGGATGGGTGATGCGTCATATAAGACAGGTCGAATCTTCGAAGAATATGACATGCGCAGACAACGCACCCGAATCAACTTCTGCAATGGGATAAGGCCTAACTGAACAAGACCTTTTTGTTGTGAGGGTCTTTTTTTCCCACAAACTTTCCAACCTAAAAAAAAAAACACAAAATGTAAGCCACATCCAAATTGTTGTCTGCAAATGCTTTGGATTTGGAAAAGTCCAAATTTATGTCGTGTAGCAAAGAGTTATGTAATGTACTGTATTACCTTGTATCATTGGCCGGTGGGCAACATTACGTAAAAAAATTATATTGTCTACTATTTCAGCTCAAAATGTTGATTAAACCGATATTTCGGCGGTCAAATTGCAAAGGCTGACTTTAAAGTGTAATCGAAAAACCTAAGGCTGGGCAGACGAAAACCATCCAGAAATGTGTGTAAAAACGCATGGCCTGTACGGTTATCGACTTTGTCAGTGTCGTCCTTATGCGCATTAATTATATCAAACGATAAAGATAAGATTTGTCGCTAATGAAAGCAATTGCAAATGACAAAATCGAGTTGGCTCAAGGGTTTGAATTTGTCTTTGATACGGTTGAAAAACACTGTGTGAAAAGGAGCATTTCTTCATTTTACACACTGTCTTAGAAAGCTCAATGCCGTTAAAGGAATAACAGAATAAGCTTCCCGTCATCATTATGTACAAATGTATTTAACAAATACTTTGGCACAGGAACTGAAATTTTAGTATTATGCTAATGAAAAAAGTGGAAACAGACAGCACATAGACATGCTAATTGCAGTTTACACTCACAGCTTTTGAAGAAATACTTGAAAAGCTCTGCAACATACAGATTTCTCTCAAGGATTAAACGCAAATGTCGTAGGTATATTTTCAGCAGAAAATCGAAGGTGATTTACTCTTTTTGTATTGATAACTGCACATGTTCATTTAAAAACAAGCCTCGGGATAAATGCGGTTAAACGAGCTTCCTGCTAAAAAAGAGTAAGCGAAGGACAGACGTACTGCATGATACGTGCTCGCACACATGGACAGACTGACAGACAGACGAATAGTAAAGACAGACAGAAAGTAGAGTTATAGACACAGAGAGGGCCACAGAGAAAGGCCGTGAGAGAGAGAGAGAGAGAGATAGCAGGGGGAGCAGGTAGATACAGGGATGCGCGGTCAGAAAATTACTAGATATATCAGACGAAATACAAATAGTTTTTTTACAATAATTATCATTTTCCAAACAGCCCCAAGTTTTGACGACTTCAATACGAAGGGATTTTGAAAATATGGTGCGAAAAGAAGAAATTGCTGGTAACCAGTTTTCTACCTTTCACATTTTTAAAGACACGTTGGACCATTTTAAAATAGCCACAATTAATATGAAGGCTGTATATGCTTTGAATTTTAGCGAGACTGAAATGATGTCGACTTGTGAAGAGTTGATCGCCGGAGGATAAATTCATGCTGTTTTAGTTTAAACCTATTTATTTTACACCGATTATAAACAAGTTCCTATAACTCTTATTAATCACTCACGATGATGGTTTCTTGAAAACTTTAACCAGTACTTCCGTCGTGATGTGGGTGGTTCCATAGGTTTAGTTTAAACACATTTTATTGCCAAGTTAACCCTTTCCCAAACGACAAATTTTGGACTGGTCCAAATTGAAAGAGTTTGCAGACGACAATTCTAAATTTGATGAAAATGACAGAAAAGTCTCAAAAAGGGTAGAAAACACTGTGGGAAAAGGAGAAATTGCTCGTTACGAGCAATTTCTCCTTTTCCAACAGTGTTTTCAAAAGACTTGTACTGCAGACACGTGAAAACTAGGGCTTGTCTGGGAAAGGGTTAAGTTACAATAATAGAATTTACAATACAGAACAATATACACAATCAAACGACTAGGCAAAAGGGTCTGACCACAAGTTCTCGCAACTTAGATTCGGTCATTCCCTTAATGAAATTACATTGTTTAGAGTCGGCCCATTTTCACTTTTGGCTTACTAATGTTGTACTAATTTTTGATTTTGTTTTGGACGACAATTTTGTTCCAGTTACTCACTAACATGGTAATGGCAATTAGCAAGTCAAGTTCTATTCATGAAATACAATTAAATACATTTCTTAAAATAAAAGAAAGTGAAGTAGGGGGAAAAAACTCAGATTTTAACATTTTTAACTACAGGATTAGATGATTACTCGTAGATGAATCGTAAGTCAGTGGGATCCCAAGATCCGGGCGAATTGGTCAAATATTTATCGTTTGCTGCTGCAGGATTACTTGAATCGTCCAGTATCCTTTATATAAGTGTGTACAGTCGCAAATATCACTGAGTTGTCCTCGAAACTGAGATTATCGGATCCATACAATAAAATGTTGATGTTTAATGGATGAAATCGACGTAAATTTTGAAAAAGATTAATTCTCTGTTCTGTGTATTGTGTGCATCTGAAGAAATAATGTTCAGCATCTTCTTGATCGTGACCGCACCTACACCTTGCATTTTGAGAAATATAATTTGAGAAAAGGTCATAGTTCAGATTGCTGCATCTGTTACGAATCCTTGTATGTATGACAGATAGATGGCGTTTACCGACAAAATAGTGTTTTGGAACATCAGAAACATGAAAGGTCTGTAGGATACGAGATGTAAACTGCGACAAAGATTGCAGGGATTTAATATCGTCGGAGAGTTCATTCCATAGAGTAACTGCCTATGGAATGAAAGACTTCGCCATCAATTCGGTTCAACAAGCAACTAAATCGATATCATTAGCATTGCAGAGTAAATAATTAGTTCTTGTGTCAACATTTAAAGGAAAGATATCGTTTAAGTATTGTGGAGTCTGGCCGTTGACTATTTTATATATCAGTACAAGTTTCTGGTATTTGCGCCTATTGTCTAACGTTAACCAACTGATTTCTTTGTACAGGTCAAAAGTAGAAGCTGATCTTGTAATACCGGTTACTATTCTTGCGGCCTCAACTTGATTTTTTTCCAGACGATCTTTTTCCGTCATAGTACAATTATCCCAGACTACTGAGGAGTATTTAAGAAGTGGCCGCAAAAAAGACACATATATTTGGTTGAGGGAATCTCTTTGTAGCCTAAATTTTAATGATCTCATAATTCACAGGATCTTGTTTGCAGACTGAGTTACATTATCAATATGTTCACGCCATTTATCATTATTACTTAGAGTAAATCCAAGGTGTTTATGATTCGTAACAAACTGAATTGGAACATCGTTAAACAATAAATCAGGTTGCTGAACATTTCTATTTGTGAAGTGTAGAGCTACGGTTTTTGAGGGATTAAATGACACCAGCCACTGTTTTGCCCATTTAGATACAATAAGCAGGTCATGATTTAGGATGCCCTCAATGTCTGCAATTTGGGTGGCTGTACAAGCTAGTGAGGTGTCATCTGCAAACAAACGAGATATACTTAAGAGATTGTCTGATATATCATTCACGTAGACAAGGAAAAGTAATGACCCGAGAATCGATCCTTGAGGAACGCCTGCATTTATTGATGTTGTGTTAGATCTGGCAGTTCTAACAATAACAGATTGTTGACGATTAGACAAATAATTCTTAACCCATTGAAGAAGGGGGCCATCGATGCCAAGTTGGCGAAGTTTAAAGATAAGACCTTTGTGCCATACTCTATCAAATGCCATCGATATATCGCAGAATACCATACACAGGTTTTGTTTTGCATCTAAAGCAGAAACGATTTGATGGTATATTTCAATCAGTTGATGGACTGTTGAATGTCCCCGCAAGAAACCAGGCTGCTTTTCGTAGAGGAGATGATTTGAGTGTAGGTGGTTGTACAGATGTTTATATACACACCTTTCCATCAGTTTACCGACACAACTTAAAAGAGATATTGGTCGATAATTGCAAACTAATGACTTATCTCCCTTTTTGAAAAGTGGATTAACTAGTGAATGTTTCCATTTTTGAGGAAAAGTTTGATCTTGTAATGACTTATTAAAATGGATATGTAAGGGTTTAGATACGCACTGTGTAATATTTTTTAGTAATTTATGACTGATTAAATCGAGGCCTGCTGCTTTAGTTACTTCCAAAGTACTGATTATTTCTTCCATTTCCTGTCTAGTGATGTAAATTGTGTTCAGTGTATTACAAGTCTTAGGATGAAAAGGGGGTAAACATGCTCTAGAATCATCTACAGTAGAAATAGAAGAGAAATATTTATTCAAGCATTCTGCCTTCTCCATGTCTGTATAGTGAAACATTTCGACGTTATTTTCATTAGTTTTAAGAATTGGAATAAGGTCAGATCTCCTGTTCATGTTGACGAGACTGCAGAGATATTTCCCATATTTTTGGGGGTCATTGATGCGGGAGCTTGAAATGGTTTCATCTAGACTACTAAAATACCGCTGTTTAGCATGTTTTTTCAGATTATTTACCTTATTTCTAACGTTTTTATATCTAACCCAGTCAGCAGTCTGGCCTCGTTTCACCATGATTTTCTTAAGTCTATCGCGTTGCCTACCTAGTCGCCTTATTTCAGAGTCATACCACGGTCTGTCATTGGGTCTGATGGTGACCTCTTTTGATGGTATACATATTGACATCATTTCTAATAAGGTAGAAGTAAAATATTCACACGCTTCGTTTATATCAAAGGACAGCATTTGGTTCCAATTTTTTACGTTTATCAATTGGTTGAGTTCAATAAAATCGGCTCGGTTGTAAAACCAGACCTTTCTTTCCAAGCATGCTGAAGGGGTACTGTCAAACCTAAATAAGACAAGAGTAGCTTTATGGTCACTGATGATACTATCAATGTCTAAGGTGTCATTGTGGATAACGTTAATAGAGTTGGAGACTAGAATAGGGTCAAGTAGTGTTGCTGAGTGTGTTGTGACACGTGTGGGCTTAGTGATAACATTTGTGAGGTTGTTATAAGATATAGCATTTCTGAGATGTATTCAGTCGGTTCCATAGGTTGACCCCGTTTTGAACCCACAACCTTTACTGTGAGTGGCCGAGGCTCTACCACTATACCACTGTTTGATGCTGTCCAATTAATATACCGACATCGATGATGTATGTGAGGTTACTCTAGTTTTTGTCTGACCTCACGTTATTGACCTATCTCTAAACTTAGGTCAGGTGCGAAAGGCAGTCCTCAGTAGGTCGATATTGTCTTGTTTTTCTATTGTCTCGCGATATTTACATATTTTTAAACTTGAATACATAGGAAAGGCAACCTTCGATAAGCCCATAATGGATATTGTCTGTTTGCAGTCAGAGAAAGTAACTACTGGAGTTCTTCAAGTGACCATTCTTGGACCTCTTATTTTCCTAGTTAACGTTAATGATAAAGTAACTAATATTGAATCAAACAAAAACATTTTTTGCGGATAACACTAGTTTTTCTATTGCTGTAAATGATCCTAATACAACCCGTGCAATTTTTACAGACAGTGCCAATAAAACTACAGATTAAGAAAAACAACTTTCCACCTTTTTAAACCTTATCACACAAGGAATATCATTGAGCGCCATTACGGGTAGGGCATCAAAATCATCAGGTGATGGCCCCATGTTGATTTGCCGAGCCTAGTAGCCCAGTCTGCAATTCACAAGGCTAGTAAACCAGAAGATGTGAGTTCAAATCCCAGCTCGGCCATAATCTTTTCGGAGATTAACGATTGTAAGTGCGATAGGATTCATTCCTCTCTCCAAACTGACATATTAATTCTTCGACCTCCATGTGAGAAAGCAGCCATTGTGACAATGTTAAGCGTAGTAGCAGTGAACGGAAATACCAGGAACGAATAGATAGGAGAACTTGCCTATGATGTTAGAAAGTCACGAAATAGACAAATCCAGTTTCCACATTTTTAGAAAGCTTTGATTTTGTAATATTTTAGTCCTTTCTACAACCTAAAATATCCATGCCAGAATGTATTGTAAAGTCAAGGGTTGAAAATATTAATTTTCTAAATTTGTCTAATACATGTGTATTGGTCAACTGCTTTCGTTCTAAAACGAATTTGCAGAGAGCGACTCTGAAAACACACATATTACATAGGGATACTCAACATGATTCGAGGTTCAAAACGTGGGTAGATGTGAAAATAATGTAGCAAAATGAAAAGTTTCGCGACCAAAGTGGTCAGAATAGTTTGTCGACAGAAGGCGATGTGTTAAGAAAGAGATGAAAACGAAACAAAGAGTTGACAGCAATATATGTATATCGCTAATTTACAAGAGATCCAGAGAACTGTTATGAATATTGTTATCCTGCTCATTCAAACCTCATATGTCTTCCATAAAACAAGCAGCTTTAGATCATCCTACAGGTCATTCTCGAATGGGACAAGAGGACTGGTTCAACGTCTTTTGCCTCTGTTATTATCAGCATAGAGTATTGGTGCGGTATTTTCTTGAAGCGTCATATTCCAGTCAATCTCTTTCATATCTTCTGACAGCCATCCGTCAGTGCCAGATTTTATTCCAAGAGAGGGCTTGGAGACTAATAGCCGTTTATTTCTTCTGTTATCAGTTCCGAGAACACCTCCATAATACTTCCTGGTGTAGGTTTGTAAAATGTCGCTTCTTGTTTCAGTCGCTTTTGTTTCGACAGTAGACTGTCACCAAAAGAATTTAATCGAGGATAATTCTCGTAAGCAATGCTTTTTCCACTTTTTGTGTTACAAAAATATACAGTTTAATATCCATTTAAAATACTTTCTGCAGTACCGTAGTATCGCCTCTCCGCTTTCCTTTATCGAACCAACCGATAGTAATCTGTCAACATAAGATTTATTTTAAAGAGAGGACACGGTTGGAGGAGTCATTGTCTTTTACCTATTTCGTTATCAGTCATTAGAAGTTTGTCTCTACTTAGGTCCATAATTATAGTGTTGCTAGCTCTGACTTTTTACCGTATTTTCCAACAGAAAACCACCAAAATCTGGATTTATTCCAGGGGAAAGGACGGGGAATACTCGTCTTTTACTTCTTTTGCTATCAACTTCGATATTTTTGCGACTATGAAGATTTCTTGTGGAAATGTTGTATTGTGTCGTCTCTCGTTCCTTCCTGTTTGAAACTATCAACAGTAAAACGTCACTGGCAGAATTCATTCGAGTAGTGTGCTTGGGAGATGGTTGTCCTTTACTAATTTTGTCACATTGAAAGATTTTGTGTCTGTGTTGATGTGTTAATTCCTGAATTTGCATTTTCGTATCTACCGACAGTGAACTTTTACCACCAGAATTTATTCCTGGGCGGGGCAAGACAACTATTTGTCTTTTACTTACTCTGATATTAGTAGAGATAGATTTGTCTCCATATATAGGTCTGGCGGTAGGCTTGTGCGATATTGCCTCTTATATATCCGTATTCATGTCTGAGGATAGAAAACTCACTTTCAGGGAGTATTTCAGGAGAATGAACAGTGGCCAGTTGTCCTTTTCTGATATTGTTACCCGCCGTCTCACCAATACTCCTTTTGCGTCTTAGCGGTACGTTTCTCGTTTCATTTTATCTAGCATGAAATTGTCAATGTCAAAATTCATGCCGGGTGGCAGTGTTAGGAGTTAGGTAGGAGTTCACATTTTGTGTATAGAGGTTTCGTATATTGAGGCTGGCATAGGTCTTTGTGATACCGTCTCGCTTTTCCCCCTTTTCTTTCCGCCGCCAGGATTTAGGACCCGCCAGAAAGAGCCCCTGGGCAAGATGGAATGTTTTTTTTTAATCGACAAAGAAAATTTTGTCAACATTAAAAGCTTCTGAGGTGGGTTCAGTAGGAGGGTAGATTTGGCCCGATTGTCGAAAGTTTCTTTTTTAATCGGTCATGAGAGTTACATTTCCGTCTAGACTTCTGATAGTACGGCTCTGCGGTGTTGTCCTTAGTGTATATCTTTTGACGGGCTCTATGTGAAAATGATTTCAATCCCTGCTCTCATGACCAGACAGGCACATAACAAGAGAACAAAATGGTCATTAGGCGACGAATTGACTTCCGGATGAACAAGCTCGGAAACCCCGTTTTAATACCGTTGCTATGTGCGTCCCGCAGACAAGGATGTTGCTTTTTGTAATTTCTTGTAAGATTGGTCAAAATCGAACATTTCATAAACAGTGAACGTTCAGTTATGTTTGATAATAATCCCATTACGATTTTTTTTCTCCGGTCAACGCAGTGTGCTAAATGTTTTATTTGGATTCGCTACACTATAGCCTATATAGAGAAAGAATTGAAAAGAATAGATACGTAAGCCGGAAGTCAATACCTATTTAAACAGATTTTCACAGACTTTTGATTAGTTTAACATAATCAAGTTTGAAGAGAAATAAAAAGAGTAATTCACATATAATACTCAGTTACAAATACTGAAAACATACCTGCCATTTGTAAATTGCCTTGTCAGGA
Organism: Tridacna gigas; assembly: GCA_945859785.2. NCBI lineage: Eukaryota > Metazoa > Mollusca > Bivalvia > Cardiida > Cardiidae > Tridacna > Tridacna gigas. The sequence goes on along the minus strand of OX244042.2, from coordinate 27,127,600 downwards.
CTGAAAGTTTCAGTATCATCTATTTCCAATCTCACAATCTCCAATCTCAAAAGGGCATTCAATGTCCTTGGAAGCAATCTCTTTCGGTGGTTAGTTTTCACCAAACACATTAATGAAAAAGATTTCTCACATCGAACATTTATTGGTAGAAGGCTCATCATTATATCCAAAACTAATGTAATCTTTGGGAGGTCAATTCACGTAGAATACTTCTCCAGGTAGTCCCATCCAGTTTCTTATTGTACCTAGAAATAAATGATGCATCGACCAGACTATGGACATGTACATGTAATATCAGAGGAAAACGTCCATAACAATTGAAAGCTAATCATTACATATTTATTGAAACACCAATTAAAAAATCTAGTAAACATACTTCTTCGTAACTCTGCCCCTCTCACAAAGCTTCATCTGTCGAAAAGGTAGGATATACTTTTTTGATGGTGGTATGAAAGTGATTCGCTACCAGTTCTATCTCTTCATCACCAAAGTCTGAAAAGTTAATGCCTTTCAGATGCATGCAACGAATGTAAATTTCAATCTAAAAGTAGCAGACTGGAAAGTAGCAAAACAAATCACCCAATTTGCTTGTCATCATATATGCTAGTAGTACTCCATGGCTTAACAATTATCTTAATAAGTTTAAGAATATCAACCTAATACAGTTCTAATTCTTAGTGCAGTAGAACGCATGTCAAATTGGGGTAGCTATAAACAGAACTTTAATCATTTGTAAACAAAAACATTGAAAATCATAACCTGAAAACAAATACAAAATAAAAACAGCAAAACCCCCTCAGCAAATCCAGTCAACAGCCACAACAAAAATACCCTTTATTACCTCGTTCTGTACTCGCCAATGTTTTAATGATAATAGTTTCGTTTCATGTACAACACTATTTTTTTCTCTCTTGCTTCAAGATGAAATCTCTTTCTTAAAGATTCCGCAATACCTTTCAGTTTCCTTTGTAACTCATTGAAGGATCTCTGTCTTTTAGTTTTACCTCACAAATATTCCAGACTCCAGGACCTTAGACAAAGTTTCACCGGGTTTTCTGAAATGTGAAATATATGTTCTTTGATTAGATCAACAAAAAAAAAAAAAAAAAAAACTGCCTTGTGTTTTCTTTCATCTATTACAGGTACAACCAGTGATAGATTTATTACAGAAGTGAAAATTTGATCATTTTCTTTATAATTAGTAACAGAAAAAATCAAATACCTTACCTTTTTTCAGACAGATAAACAACGTTAGCAGTTGTCTCAATCCAAAATAAGCAGTCTGAAAGGCATACATTTTCCTGTTGAAGTTGTAGGGAAAGTCTCATCAAAAGCTCTGTTACATCCTTATATGATAAATATTTCATCTTGAATTGTGTAAGATGTCAATAAAAAAAAATAGTTAAACCTCTCACAAAAAATTCCTTGATTTAATATGCAGTTTATTACTTTTGAAAACAGTGGGAAAAGGAAATAGTCACGAATTCTCATTGTGATATAAATTGCAATTGCTTTCAAATTGGGAGGGTGAGTCAAGCTATTTGTTTGTTTGTTTGTTTGTTTTTTTTTTTTTTCAGTTAAAGATCATGCTTAAAAAACACTGTGCCATGGCAGACGCAGTAAAATATTTGATTCTCATACTAGATTTCTATACATGTATTGGCATAATTTTAAAATGATCAGTTCTGATCTTGTAAATAATCTTTGCTTTTGTATAATACCTTAAGGAATAGTGTGAATGTCAAAAAGTTTTTGTCTGTGAGTATCTTATACAGGCCTTCAGCCTTGGGGTTATTATGAACTTATGGTAGGCAAATGTGCCTCATATGACTTAAAGGTTCTCAGCATGCTGTCTATAGCCTTTGAAAGATGTGGAAGCCATATAGTTCCTGTTACCTTTGTGGCAATGTTCCTTTAATACCCAAAGCCTTCATAGCATTTAGTTGCCCTGTTTTGTTTCTATGATATTTCGAGTAGAAAAAGTGAAGTCCTATTAATAGGGTCATTACTTTGTCATAAAGCAGATTGCTCTTTACTATGTCACAGAAATTGAGCTCAAGTCTATGATTCAAACAATGAATATTGATAAGTTTATGATTAATATTTTGTCGGAGAAGAGCAACCACTCCAGCTTTATTTCCCTCCATGTTGCTAGGCCTATCAATGACTAAACTTACCATTATACCTATGATATGAAGAGAATAAATAGTAAATGCAATAATTGAAAGAACCTTTCTCCAGCTATTAAAAAAAAGCCAAAGCCATGACTTGTGTGCAAAAGATATCCTAACAGAATAAAGCGTTTGTAACAAGTAAGATTTCATCCATTACAATTATTCAAAACAATTACTTTCCTTCAGTTTGAAATTTGCACTATAACCTTTTCCCATGTAATTCCTCGTGTGCAAGCTCGTCACAGATGTTACCTGCCGTACTTACAATGTTTTGTATGGAATATTGTGCATTGCGTATGAAGAGAAAAGATGTCCTAGCAGAATAAACTGTTTGTAACAAGTAAGTTTTCATTCATTACAGTTATTCAAAACAATTACTTTCCTTTAGTTTGAAATTTGCACTTTAACCTTTTCCCATAGAATTCCTCGTCTTATTAAAGTCTGCAGTAGACGACATTTGAACACATTGTCAAAAATGATCAATTGCTGATATGAGCTATTGCTCTTTTTCCTACAGTGTTGTCTATACAAGTCTACTATACTAGCATTGTCAACTTCTCAAAATATTGCACTTTTTTTTTTTTTGCTATATAAGTCATAAAATGCTACCAGCATTTTCTCCTTTTTCCACAATTATTTTAAAAGCCTTCTTCACCAGGATCGATAAAACTCGGGGCTGTGTGGTAAAGGATTAACCCTTTACCAGAGGACAGAGTTTCAGACTTGCCCAAATTGAAAGCATGTTCTGACAGCACATTCAAATGTAACTCAAAAGAAATTTGTTTTTCAAAATGTAAACACATCGTGGGAAGTAGAGAAAATGCTGGTCACCAGCATTTCCTCCTTTTCTGTCATTGTTTTCAAATGCCTTCTTACTCTGTGTGTTAACACACGGGATTAACTGGTAAAAGATTAGTATGGTTCCTTAGAGAACCTACCAAGATAAGACTTCACTTCTTAAATAACGTTAAAGATCCCGACATGCGAGGTATGGATTGTAGCCATATTTTGCAATTTTCGCGAAATTTACTTTCTATTTTGATACTACCGTAAATAGATCTAACGTAATGTTCTGTAATCTGTATAATACATTAGCCACATGCTCTATGAAAATGGGTTTTGATGCATATGCAAAAAGTATCGACCGAGGTCAGCAGTCCACGCAGGCTGACCTGGGTCAAAACTTTTTGCTCTTGGTAAATTTTCTGCCTGTCCAAGGGCTATCTTACCTCAGGATTTTTTAGTTACACAAATTATTGTTTAAGAATCTATAATTATGTGACGACTTTCTTGATATAATGCATCAAAGAGATGCATTTAACCTCCTTTGCCAGAACACAGCTCATTTGTATTTATTTAAAAAAAAGTTTACAGGCGATATAGTGTCACCTGGCAAAATTTCACCAGTTTTGGCTGTAGAGTAGGTAAAAAACAATACTTAAATAAGTTTTATTTCATGCTTTTCGGTAGTTTATCAGGAAATATTGGTAGATTGTGGTTTGATAATTTCACCGTTTCGACCAGTAAATTTATCGATTTGATAAACTCATTGGTACGGAACTACTTTTTCCCCTATATCCACTGGTCACAATATTTGTAATAATTCAACTGACTTAGACGAGTAAAATTAGAAAAATTTTCCGAAAAAGGAGGAATTGATTTTATTAAAAAAAAAAAAAAAAAAAAAAGTACCTGACTGTACAGTACTGTAACTGAAACCCAAACCCTATCACAATTCTTAAGTGTAAATGTGAATAGCCACGGAACGATCAGACAATGTGCTAGTACCGAGGGCTCCCCAGTACTTCGCCCTTTCAAACGCATCAGATCTATTTCAAACAGTGATTGCATCGGGTAATCCACAAAAATTCTTGCTGTTTCAAAATATTTATCGATCCTATTTAATTCAGGATTATGAGTTTTGTTGATATGTTGTGTCACTTCGAATGCAAATAAATGGCGGGCATTGACTGACACTAACGTGGAAGGATATATTTGGCAATCAGATGATGTGTGGAACAAAGATTTAAAAAAAAATGTTAATTTGAAAACAGATTTTTATGTTTTTTGAATAACTCACTGAAGGTAATTTTCTCTAAAATTGATTAAAACACAATACTGTCATAATTCTGGTTTAAAGCAACGAGCTGTTCTCTTTGTGAACTGGCAAGTACATTCTCATTGTAATTCAGTCTGATGTGAGGGGTACGCCACGGGGAATTACCGAAAACAACTACATTGGATTTTGATCAAAGTCCCAACAAAAAAGGGGTTATAGGCATAAAATGTATAGAATATTTGGGTTTTTTTTCTGGGAAAAATCGAAATTTATTTAATCTCCTGAACATCATACGGTAGTGGCATAGCCACTCGTGAAAATACTACCGATTATATCCACTCGATGAAATAGATTTCGATCTCGCACCGAAAAAAAAGAAACAAATATCCTTTATGTATTTAAGATTCAGCACATTTTCTGAAGTCTATTTTTGTCAAAAGTGTTGCTAGATTGAACCTTTGTGTATATACATCTGACACAAATCGCCGTTGAATTATTCCATTGTGAAGCCGTGATATTTTGTTATTGTTGTGGTGAATACAAAGTGGTAATGGTGTAGTAGTAGTACATGTAGTATTCGTGGTTGTGTGTCAGTTGAATCTTTTTTGCTATGAACATTATCATTGATTTCAGAAACTGTCAAACTTACGTTGTAGATACTGTTGTTAACTTTGTTGCTGTTGTCAATTTTCGTGTGTGTGTGTATGTGCCGTTGTTGTTTTCAGAAGTTGTTTAGGCTGTTGTGTGAAATTCCATTTTCCCTGAGCTCATTTACTCCTTAAACAATTTTGCAGTGGACTACAGTAGAGACAGGCTGCTCGTCAATACATATTATGCTTCAATACATTGATACAAGTGGAAACTTTATGGAAAAGTGGTATGAAATCGTTTACAGAACTTTTTCGCTCGACCTACGTTTTCCAACTTTCAATTTTTGCATCATTTTCACTCGAAAGTTCGCGATTCTTTTATTCATAAGCTTGTGGATGCAATTTTATTAATGTTTATGCAATAAAATCAAGACACTGTTGTCAGTTCGTATAGGAAAACAAAGTCGGGTGCTAATGAAGGAACAACTTAACCAACCATTATAAATTTTATTCCTACCACAGTTCTCGATAATTTTCTAAATTTCAAAGAAAATCAATTTCTGATTGGCTCTACCAAATGGCGTAACCAATCAGAAATTGCCTTACTCTCTTAATTTAGAATTAGAAAGTAATTTAGAACGGCTGGTGAATAATAACCTAGGAATGTAGGCCGGGTCAAATCAGGAGACAACCATGCCAGTGTGTCACCTACATCCGCGGCACTTTCACGATAAAACTTTCGGATAGATAGAGTTTTTCCCGCAGAAATCACATAAAGAAGGTGTCTTCAAGCTACTTCTGAAAATAGTCATACGATCTAACAGTGGGCAGAAAATAGTTACAAAATCCTTTAAAAGTAGGACCGTATATGTGGAATGAAACAAAAATTCCACTTGCAGAGCAGGTGGTGAAGAAGTGTCCTGTGGCAAGGGACTGCAAAATTCCAACCTATAGCTAGTGAGATGATATGGATATTGCAGCACATGAATATGTCAGCTGTCGTCTTGTTAAAATTGAAATACTGTTCAAAGCGGCGTAAAATAGTATGAAATCAGTGTACTTAAAAAATATCTGAATTTCGATCTTGCAACTACAGAATGATGAAAATCTCAACAGAGAATTTGTTCTACTTAGTATTACATGTATAATATTTGCATATATTATTTGTATTACATATTAACCCATTCAGCGCCACAGGCGAAAACAGTGGGCTTTTGCGGACGGTGTAGATCAAGATCGGACTTTACAGAGCGTACAGTCTGATCTTAGATCTATATTGTCCGCTTGTTAAGTCAACCCTATAAGATATAAAAATCTTTCTGAGTTTCAGCGGATTGTATTTTAGCTGTCGAAAGAGTTCAAGTTTTTTCTGTATGTGGCACTGAACTAATAAAATGTAATACTACTTATACAGCAAAAGGGGTTTAATGTGTCTTCGTGATGCATTATACCAATCTAGCCCTCATATACTTATGGATCCATAATAGCCACTTTTTTAACAACAGACGAAATCATGAGGTAGACTGATCCTTGGACCTCCAGAAAATCGACCAACCACGAAATATTTCGACCCAGGTCAGCCTCCGCGGACTGCGCAGGCTTACCCGAGTCGATACTTTTCGCAGATGCATCAAGCCCCTTCTCCATACAGCATGGCTCATATTATATATTTTTTCCTAACCCATTACTGCACAAATAAATAATAGGTAACGAAATATAGAGTTATCAAAATCTGCTACAAATTTCACACAGTGCAAACATTTAAAGACAAAGAAAAATTCATTTTTCTACCAAGTTTAAAATTCAATATCGGGAAGAAGCAACAGTAAAACTGCCAGTACTTGTAACAAGCAATTTGTCCTTTTCTCACAATGATTTCCAATATATGATACTTAAAAGACTAAATTCTATGTAATCTGGAATACATTTCTTACTTTAACCGTTTACCACACAAATCCTAGTTTTAACTACTTAGACATAGAAAATTTTTGAAAAAAATGTTGAAAAAGGAGACAATGCTGGTAACCAGCATTGTCTCCTCTTCCCACAATGTTTTCCACCCTTTCACAGACAAACCTCGTGATTCGTGCCACATTTGATTTAACATCTGTAATTGCTTTCATTTTGGACGAGTCTAAGATATTGTCTTCTGGAAATAAGTTACGTAATTTAACCCTATCCTGCTAAATAAGTTTTAAACTTTTAGGCCGATAGTAAAAATCCAAAAAATGTCATTTTCCAAATTAATTTCTGGGAGAAAAATATCTCCTTGTCGGACAGTGTAGATCCAAGATCAGACTCCACGTTCTGTGCAGTCTGATCTTGATCTACACTGCCCGCAAAAGGCCAGTGAGTGGCGCTTAGCAGCAAAAGGGTTAACAGAAACATTCAAGTCTCTTCTCAACTGAAAGCTACTAAAGTATTCGTCATTAGATGTTAATGCCAAGCGCGGTAACTCGGTCGGTCATGTTCAAGGCTTACAGGGGATCGCTGGTTCGAATCACCAGCTTGGCCTATTCCTGTCCGAGAATTGATTACAGTCATGACGACAGGTTCATTCCTCTTTCGCCGCTGACCATTGTTTAGATGCTGGTTATGTATGAAAGTGGCCAGTGGCTTGGGATAAATACCGTGCGAAGTACTGTCAAAATACAACGGTAATAATGTTGAAAATACGTTAAACACCATACAAACATTTAACCCTGAGGCTGCTGACCACGATTCAATGCTCTTTTACGGACATTGTAGATCAAGATCAGACCAAACAGAACGTGCAGTCTGATCTTGTATCTACAATGTCCGATACGGTGAGGTTTTTTTTTTTTTCTCCAGTAACAAGAACTTCGTCATTGCAATGTTTCGGTATATTCTACTGACTAGAAATCTACATTCAATTTATTTAGCAGCTTAAAGGTTAAGCAGACAACAAATTATTGGATATGACTTGAAAATTTAAATATAAAGGAAGTTCATTTTTCAAAAAAGCATATATAATATGTCACATTTGAACAGTCATGGATTAAATACATGAGCCATGCTCTGGCAAAAGAGGGCTTATTGCATCTCCGTGATCCATGATACCAAGCATATCATCGTATACTTGTGGATCCATAAAATCCATTTTCTGAACTTGTCAATGAACAAGTCTACCTCATGGTTAAATCACCTGTGTAGACATACATAAAATCGACCAAAAGTAAAAAGTTTCGGCTAAGGTCCCCCTGCGCGAAAAGCGCAGGCTGACCTTGATCGATACTTTTTGCAGGTACATTAAGCTCCTCTTTTCACAAAGCATGGCTCATATCTAAAGGAAGTTGATTTTTCAAAAATTGCATGCATAATTGTGTCACATTCGAACAGTCATGGATTAGATCTGAAAACATAGAATTGTAAATTATTCACATCGAATGCCACTTTCCGCCAGGATCCCCAAGGATTACCACTGAAGTTCCGTAGCCGGTTGCCTCGTTGGCCGTGAACTTGGACTCTGGAATCGATGACGTCACATACACGGGTATGTCGTAGCACTTCCCCAAGCTCTCCAATTGTTAAAAAACCCACAGACGTCTGCTGTCCAGGGAATACCAATGTCCATCTTTTGGGGCCACGGTTATTTTGGGAATCTGTCAAATGGTCAAACTGTAATAAAGGTAAGCAAGTAGTTTATAGGACTCATAAGCTACTTGAGGTAGGTCATGGGCAATGACGAAATGCTTTTGTCGCATAACCTTCCGTGTTTTCTGTCTATTATTCAATAAGACTTTTTTTAACATTGTGCGAGTAGATTGTGAGAATAGCAGAAAATCCTGGTAACATGCGTTTTCTCTATTTCCAACAATGTTTTTTTTTTATCCTTTCAAAGGCAATAGTAGTAAGGGTACAGCTCCTTAGATCTAGGTCATCCTTCTTTATTGTATATAAATGAAGTCACAAGCCAGTGTCAATTTTCAGAATCAATCAAGGCATGTACATACCTGTTGTGCAATAGTCTCGGGGGAGTTAAGTTTTTAAATCTTTTTTTAACCACGGGGTCAAAAATGCATGACATAGTTCTTAATCGTGTCTCGAGCAGACGATTTCAACGGTACTTCGCCTTGCTGTGTAAAACTATTGTGGAAAAGAGGATTTGGGGAAGTAGATGATAATCTATCCTCCAACAGGGTCGATCTTCCAAAACAGGGGCGGAAAAAATCCTCCTCTCTAATAGAAGCAACCAAATCTCTTTCCTACGTAATCATAGACGGGAGAAGGTAAATCTTTTAAGCCGCGGAGTTCATAGGTTAGTTATTACGGTCTCTCGAGCAGACGAATTCTAGGGATCCACTGTGGTAAAACAATGTGGAAAAAGGTATTTGGAAAGTAGATGATCATTTTATTCTCCAACAGGGTCGATAGTTTACAGACGACTTCAGAAACAGGTTGGAAAAAGGTATTTGGGAGCAGCGAATAATCTGTTCTTCAACAGGAGTCGGTTGTGGTACAGACGCCCTCAAAAACAGGGTGAAAAAGTCCTACTCTCCATTGAACTGGGAAGTAGACAAATCTGTTGTCTACAACTATAAGCTAGACACAGGGGAAAGGTGTTCGAGAATATCTCTCTCAACGACTTGAACTTCTCTCCTTGATGTTTTGAGTTCAAATGAAATTGTCGATCTATAATAGTGTCTTTTATAGAAACGTCTCAACAAATGATGGTTTGGGCTGAAATGACACATTGTGATTGGTTGAAAGAAACTTTCTTGTATGTCTTTAAACTCAAAACACTACAAAAGTAACAATTTTAACCAGATTCAATCATTCAGACGCCGATCGTCAAAGGGGAAGCATGGAAAGTATTCACTGTACAGACTGTGGTCAAACATTTTGTAGTAAATATAATTTGTTAAGACATAAAAGAAACAAACATATGCAAGAAAAGTTGCCAGGAGAGCCGCAAGAAGCACATTTCGGAGCGCCGGGAGCGCCGCAAGGAGCGCCGCAGGGACAAAATCTTACTGTTTTAGAAAAATATCCTATGATCACTGGAAAAAAAAGAGAGTGCGATAGTAAAATCTCGTTTTTTTTTTAATTAAGTTGGGAAAACCGATATATTCCTACTGATATCCTTTTGAAATCCTTTCAAGAAAAGTGATAGAATGTAACATGTAACTTACAATGAAGGGGGAGATCATCCTTTAGTTATTTCCCTTGATTCCTCTCTAGTACTACATTGGTCCCCATAAGGGGATTACTTTAGTTTTATCCTTGATTTCTTGCACTAATACACGTAACATCTCAACTTATAAATCTGGTCACATAGTTTACAAATCGATACGCTTTCTCTGGTTATTGTGAACAGAAGTTTCTTTAAAATTACATAGGGACCTTACACATATATCATAAATCAAATTAAATTTATTGTAACATCCCTTAGAGAATCAAGGAATAAAAAGAAATACAGGTAAAAGAATCAATTTGTTATTTGGCACCTCCAGTCATTGGCTAGCAAGGGCGATAACTGGGCTTACAGGAGCTCATTTTCAGCGACAGCAAAACAGAACAACGCGAGGATTTATGTAGCACAAATGAGCTTCCGTATTTAGGCGTATTATCGCAGCTTTCAGCGGCTTCCTGAATGATACCAGAATGATACCAGAACATTAATGATTTAGACTAACTTCATAAACCCTCTCGTTGTTGAACTATCGAAATTGTATTGTTTTATATCTATTATGATTATCATCATCATTATCATAACCAACACCATAACCATCGTCATCATCATCAGTGCTAGTAGTACCGTTGTCGCCCCCATGACCATGAGCAACCCCTTTTTTTATACATTAAGTCACGACACCCCCACAAATCAAGCATTTGAATACAGAAGCTTGTCAGAATTATTTTCGATAAAGGGTTCAGTATAAAGCGTTAATATTGCAAGTAAGTGCATTTGCAGAATCGAAAGTAACACCTGGCTTATTTCATAGAAGGCCTTCAATAGAATAGTACACTCATGAATTTTAACCCTTTCAGTGTCATAGGCGGGTTCAAGGGCTTTTGTGGACGGCATAGATCAAGATCAGACTGCTTAGAAAGTGCAGTCTGCTCTTGGGTCTATTCCGCCCACTTGTTTATGAGATTAAAATAATTCTTAATTTCACTGCAGTCATTTAAGACAACGAAGGAGGTTGAGTTTATATAGTTGGTGCTGACAGAGTTTTGAAATAATTGTGTGTAAATATTAACCCTTATCCTGCTAAATAAGTAAATAAAACTTTCAAGCCGATAGTAAAAACCTGAATAATGTTATTTCAAACTTATTTTTTGAAGAAAATATATCCGTATCGGACAGAGTAGATCCAAGATCAGACTGCACCTTCTGTGCAGTCTGATCTTGATCTGCACTGTACGCAAAAAGGTCCGTGGTTCGTGCTTAGCAGCCTAAGGGTTAAACCTTAGGCTGCTAAGCGCGACTGATAGGCCTTTTGAGGACAATTTAGATCCTTTGCGTATTTTAACGGTAAAATATATTTTGTAGATGACCCACCGTGTGTATGGTGGGGGGCGGGGGGGGAGGGGGAATTAAACCAGATTTCGTTTTGCAAGTTTTTACAAAATCTTAACACTTAACCCGCTAAATAAGTTGAATAAAGATTTCAAGCCGATAGTAAATCAAAGGACTGATAGTCCTGAGAGTCGCCTGGATGGTAATGGGTTAGAAGTTTTCACCCTTTTTTTTTTGTTCAAATCTATTAAAAGTATGCGTCAGCTTTCGTCAACGATTTAAGAACATATCTGTCTGGATGGACGGAAGATCGGACGGACGAACGGACAGACGGACAGACAACATGAAAACCATATCTCTTCCCCACCCCCACCTCGAAATTCAGCGGGGCGTAATAACTGTCGAAGTTAAATCAATATTTACAGTTCCTCCGTAGCTTAATAATGCCTGTAAAGAATGTGGACAAAAATTAGGCTTCTAGGTTGATAAAAATATTTTTCTAGCGCAGAATCTTGGTGGCGTAATAACTGTCGAAGTTAAATCAATATTTACAGTTCCTGCGTAGCTTAATAATGCCTGGAAAGAATGCGGACAAAAATTAGGCTTCTAGGTTGATAAAAATGTTTTTCTAGCGCAGAATCTTGGTGACTTAACTTACATGTATATCTTAATTCTTACACATATTGCTAAAACAAGTATTCTAAATAATGTTAGTAGAATAGGGCATACATTTTCTCCCCAGATTTAGAGCAAGTTGTTTTTATATGACACAAATTTCTAAAATTGGACCACATGGTTATACATATATCGTTTAATTTCAATAATTGTCCTTTCCAAACTTGTCTGCAAACTTGTTTTAAGTCACGACGGCTATTTTTAGACACATACATAATGCGCTGTATTTAGCGATGACGTCTGTGTAAGCGATAGGCTGTCGTGCACCCATGTGGACGAAATGATTGTTTCAAAGGTTTGAACCTTTAAGGTGTCGCACCACTGCGAGATTGCTTCCGGGTCGTAGTAGAGATTGCTTCCGGGTCGTAGTAGTCAAAAGTAGTCCGATGTGAAATTTTGCAGTAGCACTTTTGTTGCACTGTTTCGTGGACCTGAGAGGGCTTGGTGGTATGTAATTTAGATTTGCTTCAAATTTAGGTAGTGGGGGACCATTTAGATGTGATTTTATCATATATTGATTGGACTATTTTATATCAGCGGAGGAACAAAATATTGGGGTCATGGCGGTGAACAGGCGTTTTTGAGAGGACAATTTCTAGGGTGCCTGTATTGATTGGGATTTAGCGAAAAACGCAATCGGTTGACATGTTTTTTTTATGCATTTTTTGAAGGACTATGACTGTACTTTTGAGAGCAAGAGACGGTAAAGCTAAAGTTTTGCTATTAAGCGATTTGTGAAGCTTCAAAGATGGTCTCACTCTATTTTCAATATGGCAAAAAAGCAGTGGTGTGACACCTTAAATAGCTTAGTCTTTATAGACATATTCATTATCACAGAGGCACAATTGTAACTGTTTTTTTTTACCGAATAATTAGAAAACTATCTTTTATCTCGTAAACCGGAACTCGGCCAGGAAGCAGTACAAGGCCGGAGGTATGCCTACGTCACCCCATAGATCAGGATGATAACAATGAGAGCCTGGTTGCTACGCAACCAGGCGACTCAAAACCCAAATATTGCTATTTCAAAAATATTTTGCGGCAAAATATCTCCTTATCGGACAATGTAGATCCAAGATCAGACTGCACTTTCTGTGCAGTCTGATCTTGACCTACACAGACCGCAAAAGGTCATTGAGTCGCGCTTAACAGCCTAAGAGTTAACAAAGAGTACTAATTTTTATCCACGTGCAAAGGTGGCTTTGAAATTAAAACATAGATACAAATACATGTTCATTTGGTAGAGTCGCCGGCTAGTGTTTTGATTCGAGTCTCAACTGGAGGATTTTTTTTTTTAAGATTGGTTGATTGATTGTAGGGTGTTTAACGCCGTTTCCAACATTATTCCAGTTATATCGCGGCGGCAAGTGCACCTATCCATGCTTTCCTGGAGTTTCTTTTACCAGTACCACGCATAATATTCTTTCCAAGCCACTGGCTGCTTTCCCACATAACCATCGTCGAAACAATGGTCAGCGGTGAGAGAGGAATGAATCCTGTAGCGATGACTATCATCAATCCTCGGAAAGAAATTGGCCAAGCCGGTGATCGAACCAGTGACCTCCTGTTCTCAAGTCCTGTACGCTGTTTTTTTTTTTTTGTAAGAATAGTCCATACAAATAGATGTTTATACATAAAGTATGCATGTGGAAACATTGTGGCAAAAGGAGAGTTATATGCTTTTGAAGGTCTCAGGTTCGAATCCAAGCGAAGGCAAACAATTTTTGCAGTAAATGGAATCTAATTTCACCCTCCCCTCCAGAACTTAGAGTAAATTGTCACGTCGTTGTGATTTTCCCTACAAAATATCAAATTCTCCCCCCCCCCCACCGCGAAAAAAAAAAAAGAAACGAGTCTTGAGATATGCTGCTTTAAATCTGATATTTTTGGTGAGTATTTTACACGTGACGAATGACCTGATTTACAATTTCAGAAAACAGCAGGCCTATTTCAAATATTTTCAGCTTGTGTAATTTGATATTGTTCTCCGTTGTAATATAAAGCGAAGTTCGGGTAGATAGGGATATATATCACTATGGGTCTTAACCTTAAACCATGCGATATTTATTATTCACAGGATTCGATAAACGATTCCTTCAGTGATGGACGTAACCTGGGGTCGGTTCTTGATGAAATTTGTGAGGGAAGGTAACAAAATTAAATTTTGTAAATAATCCGTAAATAAACGACTTTTGATATAGACTGCCAGAAAAAACATAACCTGTATCCGCCAACCCTTGTTAAAAACATTTTTTAAGTCTGTTCCTCAAGAATTTTCTAAATTTCAACGTAACACGAGATTTCTGATTGGCTAAACCAAATGTGCCATACTCTGTGAAAAGGGTGCTTAATGCATATGCAAAAAGAATAGACACAGGTTAGCCAGCGCAGTCTGCGCAGGCTGACCTGGGCCAAAACCTTTTGCTATTGGTCAATTTTCAGTCAAAGGGCCAGTGTACCTCATGATTCAGTCGGTTGATCTACAAAATGGATTTTATGGATCCATGATCAGGTAAAATACTTACTTGGTATCATGCATGACGGAGATGGTTTAAGCCTCCTTTTGCCAGAGCATGGCTCCAAAAAATTTAATGGTTTTGCCAATCAAAAAATTGCGTGAATTAACTCATCTAGTATTAGACTTACGCAATTTTGAATAACTGCTGAATATGGACCGCGGAAGTTAGTTTGAATCATCACTAAAGTTATAAACATCGAAAAAGAAAGAAGCTCGGAACATCGACATGTGCCTTGGGTTTGGTACATTTCGTACAATGTCATCCTTTCAGTCAGTTTAAATACAAATGTAAAAATATTTTTATCATCTGAAACAGTAAAACAGCTAAAGCTATCAACTTCCACAATATTCGGTCTCTAACTGCGATGCCTTCTAATACTTTTCCACACAATACCGTCTTTGAACGACCCTGACAAAGAAGCCTTTTGAAAACACTGTGGGAAAAGGAGAAAATGCTGGTAACCAGCATTTTCTCCTTTTTCCGGCAATGTTTTCTACCCAATCAAAGACATATTTCATCATTTGAGTCTTATTTGAATTGTCATCTGCAAATGCTTTCAATTTGGATAAGTCTATTTTTTTCTGATGCGGTAAAGAGTTAATGTATCTTTAATGTATTCGAACTCTCGTAATCACCATATCTTTCACAATCGCCGAGTAACATATCCGACGTCTGCAGTATTGGTCTGAGGCCGAAGGCTGAGAACTAATACTGCAGACATAGTACCTCGTACTCGACTAACACGAGATTACTTGATTAATGGCGATTACTGACCTTTAGCCTGCTAAATAAGTGAAATAAAACTTTCAAGCCGATAGAGTAAAAAACCAAATTTTGCTATTTCAAAGGGTTTTTTTTTGGGGGGGGGGGGAGGGAGGATAAGTATCTCTTTATCAGACAGTGTAGATCAAGATCAGACTGCACGTTCTGTGCAGGCTGATCTTGATCTACACTTTCAGCAAAAGGTCTTTGAGTCGCACTTAGCCGTCTAAGGGTTAATCAACGGATCCTGTACCTGATCCTGTACCTACATTTAACCTCGTTCGTATAAGGGAGGCTTCCATTTTGAACTACCACTCACATGATCTTAAACATGGCGGCGCCCTAGTAAATCGCTTAGCAACGACATGAACAACCATGGTGAAGTTATTCACATCTATCTATCTGTCGATGGAAGCTCCCAACGGAATTAATAAATCACGATACAAATTGAACGTACAAACTGTTTGCCGACGGAAAGATATCGATAGAAAATTGTGCCTCGTGTTGTCTTTGTTACGGGGAGCGTTACAATTTTAATAACGGTAAAACGGTGTTCTTCCAGCGAAGAAATGCACCGTGTATGTATATATCAGGCTGTGTGAAACAGCCGAGGGACTTGATCTTCGGATCACCCGAGGTTTGCCAAATGGGATTTCTTCATTTCGAATTTGCTAATGGCACCGAACCATATTGGCAGAGTATTGGCCGAGTTTTTCTCTAATTGGTTGAATTTGCTGATATTGGCCGAGTTTGTTATTTGGTATAGAACGGGCCCGTTTTCGTCATGAAAATGCAATAACACGGTGTGTTAATTAATAAAATAGCTAATGATTGTTTACGGGTATGCGAATATATGTAAACTAACAGATCTTATATTGCAACATTCAACAAATCAAAACGCGATGTCCTCTGTCAATGTCTTTAATACACGAGAACTAGTACTCGATAATCAGACGTGATTTCTCTTGAACATACAGTCCTAGAACCGAATACAGGTGCCAAAAAAACTACAAAAGACATGAGTCATGCTCTGGAAAAGGGGGTTTCATGATGCAAAGCGTTTCATTACATACTTATGGATCCCTAAAAATGCTCATTGTATAACTAATTCATGAGATAAACTGGACCTTGGACATACAGAAAAATTGACCAATAGCGAAAAGTTTCGGCCCAGGTCAGCCTGCGCTGTCCGCGCAGGATGACCTGGATCGATACTTTTCGAAGATGCATTAAGCCCCCTTTTCAAAGAGCATGGCTCAAATGTATTCCCCGCGTAAGCCCATATAGGTATTGGGATAAGATGCACCTAGTCTGAGCATGTAATTAACCAACCATTCTAATTTGAGTTTCTTAGTCAAATTTCTGATTAGCTAAACCATTTGGTATAGCTAGTCAGAAGATGCATTTCTTTGAAATTTAGAAAATCCTTGATAAATGGACTAATTTTGATTTTAACTTGGAATAGTTGGTGAATACAATCTCCGATCACACACACACACACACACACACACACACACACACACATATATGTATATTTTGTGATGTAAGCTTATGTTATTTGGGATAGTTTAGATGGTAAGGTATAAAACTTTTAAGCGATCTATCTCGAGACACTTGAGGCTGTGGGTTTGATTTCCAGCCAGCAAACTATGGAAAAAAATACTTATAGAGTTTTGGATAAAACGTTGAAGCGAGGTCCCGTGTGACAGTGCTATACACCGAGTACGTTAAAGATCCAGGCGTAACTTAGGATGAGTTTCGTCCTGTACCTTGCACTGACCCCCCCCCCCCCCCCCCCCTTAAGATAGCTAACAGCCTTCTCGGGGTGTCGCCTGTATGAGCAACTGGTGGTGACGATAAATAATCGGATATATCATCAAAATATGCATACGATTGTCCTATAACTCCGAGCTGTGAATTCTTCGAAATGAATTTCCGTTCGGTTTCTAAGGATAGGCTTTCCTATGGTAATGGCAAGACTATGCCGATGAAATATGGGGCTTGATGGTATTTTAAATTGCTTTTGGCTATTCTTGGTTTACATGTATTCATGCTACTTTGTAGCTCGGGTTTTCCTTAATATTTATCTCTCTCTCTCCTCTCTCTCTCTCTCCGCAATCAATATAAGAACAAATCTGTAATTATACATCATATTTTCAATTTCCAAAAGAAGGGAAATAAACCAAATAGACAGATAAATGACTGGACAAACAAAATGCAAAATGATTATTGATCATCAATATGCATTTAATCCGTTTTTAGTCAATATCTACACACAACTAAGTCTTATATTTTAAAATCAGTTTAGTCTTATCATAGCCTTGTATGACTAAAATTTACATGCAAAGTGGAGGAAGCTGAATGACTTGCATTCGACATTTAACCCTTTCCCAAACGACAAATTTTGGACGGGTCCAAATTGAAAGAGTTTGCAGACGACAATTTCAAATTTGATGAAATGGCAGTAAGGTCTCAAAAAGGGTAGAAAACACTGTGGGAAAATGAGAAATTGCTCGTTACGAGCAATTTCTCCTTTTCCCGCAGTGTTTTCAAAAGACTTGTACTGCAGACACATGAAAACCAGGGCTTGTTTGGGAAAGGGTTAACTCTCTCATACTTCATTTCAGCCTAAAAGTAACAGACTTCCCAAAAATAAAAGTGGCAAGACGTAAAGGAAAATATGTCACGAAAAACAACCGTAGGCTGTGGCTTTTTCAGCAGTTAGAACGTCTCGGAAAATGCCGGAGAATCTCCGTTGAGGAAATAGAGAGTATACCGAGTAGAAAGCTTACCACAAACAATGGCGGGATTTCCGTGAAAATTCGAGGAGAAATTAAGGGAACCTGGATAAACGAACCAGACTGTCCCATGTAAGGGGAGTTCGCCACGCCAATATCGTCTCACGATCCGATCTAGATATCTGAGCTCAACAGGGATATCGTCTTGCAGCTGTGTTGATGATGATTTGGACTACGATGACTGTTAGAAATTGCCTGATTGCCTGATGATTACAGCAATACTGAAAATTAAGACGATTATCTTAGTTTCTAATCTTCTACAAACTAGAGAATAAATGAAAATCTGTGACAGAGGTCATTCTAAAAACCAATGTCGAATTTCGTGAACAGATAATTTTGAGGTTTTCGTTGTTAAAGATGTTGTTTTTTACGTTCAGTATTTACAAAAAATGAACAATTAAGCCCTTAGGCTGCTAGGCGGGACTTGCTGACCTTCTGCGGACAGTGTAGATCAAGATCAGACTGCACAGAACGTGCAGTCTGATCTTGGTCTACACTGTCCGATAAAGAGATATTTTTTCTCTTCAAAAATAAAAAAATAAATTTGAAATAGCGTTATTCGTATAGCATTATTCGTGTTTTTACCATCGGCTTGAAAGTTTCATTTAACTTATTTAACAGGTCAAGGGTTAATAGGTCCTATGTTGCTGTAGTTTCCATCTACTTTTCATGATAACTGGATTTTGATACGACGTATATTCAATATCGGTCGAGTAAACAAGCGAATGGCATAGATCCAAGATCAGACTGCACATTCTGTGCAGCAATACAGCACAATATAGCAATATGGTACAAGATACTTACTGTAAATGAAGGGCTTCTGTCCATAAGATTTGACCTGGTGACCTAATTTTTGCCTCGTTAGAGATACCAACTACATAAATATCTTTACCATGCATGTTCCATTATCATTTGACAAGATTATATGGCCTACAGAGTTCATACAAGGTTTTTCATAAAAATTGAACCCACTTTTTGTCCCAAACTAACATATTTTCTCATTCCTACGAGATTTTCTGTCAAGACAAAAATTTTGATATGGGTCGGTATTTTCTAATTATTCCTAAGAATATTCTTATTATTATTCTCAAGAATTTTTAAATTTGAGAGAAACACAAGTTCTGACTGGTTGAACGAAATGGTCTAAAATATGAATCAAACTGATAATGGTTTCTTGAGCATTGGACTTTATGTCAGACCACTGAAATGCACACAAGGTTTTTCTAGAAGAATTTCACCCAATGACGTTTTTATTCACCTAAGTTGCCATATCTCCATCCCCTCAGAGGTATTCTAAAGATTCCCGGTGTTTTGCATCGCTTTTATTATAAGCCCTGGCCTGTTTTCTCACCTTGTTTGAATCCCAAAGAATGTCTATGGGCTTAACTAGGACGTCGTGTGTCTGACGGCAGACGACGTAGCCTATCCATAACCGCCAACAGCGAATCGAGGCACTCACCGGAGAGTGAGAGGCAATTCATCAGTCCAGGTCCGTATTCACCAACCATTCTTAAGAACGTTCTTTGTCTTGTTCTCCAGAATGTTCTACTTTTGAAAATAACACAACTCCTGATTGGCTAAACCATTTGGTTTAGCCAATCAGGAGTTGTGTTACTTTCAAATATAGAAAATCTTGGAGAATAAGACCAAGAATATTCTTCAGAATGGTTGGTGAATACGGACCCAGAATCCAACGTTTGACTCGCAGTATAAGACGTAGATGTCAAGTAACCCTGGATGCTAACACTCGCGCTGTTTAGGCTCTTCACATTTTATTTAACCCTTTACCACACAATCCCGACTTTTAACGACCCTGGGGAAGAAGACTTTTGAAAACATAGTTGAAAAAGGAGAAAATGCTGGTAACCAGCATTTTCTCCTTTGCCCACAATGTTTTCTACCTTTCTCCAAACAAATTTCAGTTTTTGAGTCACATTTATTATGTCGTCTGCAAATGCTTTCAATTTGGAAACGTCCAAAATGTTGTCGTTTGGTAAAGAGTTAAAGATACGTCAATTTCAACTTCATGCCAGATACGGGAATGTCCGTGTGCCGCTGTGCTTCACGAGCGAGCTGTAATAATGCGCTATAAAATCTATTATAATTGTGTGAGCCATAGTTTGGCAAAAGGGGGCTTAGTACATCTCTGTGATGCATTAAACCAAGCAAGTCATCTCAAATTATGGATTCATGAAATCCATTTTGTCTAATAACCGACTGAATCATGCGGTAGAATGGTCCTTTGACTTGCAGAAAATTGGCCACGAGCGAAACATTTCGACCAAGGTCGAAACCAAGGCTGACATGGTCGCTACTATTTGCAGATGCACTTAAGCCCCCTTTTTAGAGAGTATGGCTTAGTTATTTTAGAAATTATTTCCTTTAACCAATTCAGAATACATGTGGATTAACAAATACACACCTTTCTCACGCTGACCCTGAGTTTACCTTAGGTGTAGAATTATCATTTTATATTGATAATTCAGACTAACCTCTTTAGTCATCTTTGTTTTGAACAGTCAAAATCATCATCATCATCATCACCATCATCATCACGATAATTCATCTATTCAATCTATTCATTCATATATTACTGAACTACCACAGCAACCATGATTTATACGTTTCACGTACATACAAGATAACAGCTTGACAATGCTAAATGCTGTGAATTTTGCTTATCGAGTCGAGTGCTTAATATGTTTTTGTGGGCAATGGACAGTGTAGATTAAAGTAAAATTGCTGAATGCAGACATAATAAATCAAGATATTAAATCTCTACATCAACTATCCATTCGTGAAAAATACTGACAAAATACCCTTAGAACTGAAGTGTTTCAGTAATCTTTCCCTCACTAACAAAAAATTTGCCATGGTCTGAGAAAAGGGTGCTTAATGCATTTCCGAAACGTATGGATCCAAGTCAGCCTGCGAAGTCCGCGCAGGTTGACCTGGTTTGAAACTTTTCGCTATTGTCAATTTTCTGTATGTCCGAGGATC
The DNA here is from genome assembly GCA_945859785.2 of Tridacna gigas. Lineage (NCBI taxonomy): Eukaryota > Metazoa > Mollusca > Bivalvia > Cardiida > Cardiidae > Tridacna > Tridacna gigas. The sequence goes on along the minus strand of OX244042.2, from coordinate 27,106,539 downwards.
AGTGTGCGTCATTATTCTGTCGAAAAAGTGGCTATTATAGATCCATAATTATGCGATGACTTGATTGGAACAATACGTCACGGAGATGCATTAAGCCCCATTTTTTTTCCCAGAGCACGGCTCTGTTTGATTTATTTAGTGTTCAAAGAGTAAATGTTGAAACGGTGTTCATTTTCACATGCACGTTATTGACGTTTAGGTGCATTTGAAAAAGTGAAAGTAAAACTTAATTTTACATGTGCAAAAGTGAAAGTAAAACTGTTTATTTCTAGGAAACCCTTGAATAGACTACTATCCTCTTTAACCTAGGTTTCGTAAAATATTTGCAGGTTGAATTTTTTTCCGTAAATAAGATTGACGTGGTGTATTTCATTACCCGTACCTCTTGCAACATATTTGAAGAAAAAAATCAACCTTAACTCTGTGCCAATCAACAAAAACTTGGCTTAGTCCAAATTTAATTGATTTGAACGAAATGACTCTGGCAAAATGAGTGGAATTTTCTTAGGAAATGGTTGAAAACACTGTAGAGAAAAAAAAAAAAAGAAGAAAACGCTAGTTAGCTGTGTTGTGTCCTTTCCCCCACAGTATTTTCGAATGCTTTATTACCCTAGTCTTTAAATTACAGGTTTGTTCGGTAAAAGGTTAAAACGTGCCTGTAGATATGGTTTTTCAATTAAAGTGAGATAAGAATATACTTTAAAACGTTGTAGCAAAAAGGTAAAAATGCTCGTGATGACTTACCCATCATTTGAGCCACAATTAAGTTGTCATCTGCATATGCAATTTGGGCAAGTTTGAATTTTTGTCGTCAGGTAAAGAGTTAAGCAATATCTTCAAATGTCCCATTCTTTGGATCGTTGAATTAACCCTTAACCAAACGACAAAAATTTTAGACTTGTCCAAATTGAAAGCATTTGTGGGCGACGAAATAAATTTAACTCAAAAAGTGAAATTTGTTTTTGAAAAGTTGGAAATCATTTTGGGAAAAGGAGAAAATGCTGGTTTTCAACATTTTACCCTTTTCCTACAATGTGTTTTAAATGCTGTTTTTCTCATGGTCTTTGTGTGGTTAAGAGTTAAAGACACAGCTTTAAATGAAACAAAGAAATGACCCATGCTCTATGAAAAGGGGCCTACATGCATCTGCAAAAAATATCGGCCCAGATCAGCATGCACAGTCCGCGCAGGCTGACCTGGGCAGAAACTTTTGGTAATTTTTCTGCATGTCAAAGTACCAGTCTACCTTATGATTCAGTCGCTTGTCAGATAAAGTGGGTTTTATGGATCCCAAATTATGTGATGTTGGTACAGTGCACTGCGGAGATGCATTAAACCCCCTTTAGCCAGATCAGATCTATATTATTACGTAATATAAAACGATGTAATGAAAAACAGTCAATATAAGTCTTTTGTTAATGCAGTATGCTTTTCCTTAACTCTTTACCTGACTATAAAATTTTAAGTTTGTCCTTTTTGAAAGCGGTTGCAGACGTCGAATGCGGCTCAAATTGTAGAATTTGGCTTTGAACTGATAGAAACAGTATGAGAAAAGAAGCATTTTTCTTCTTTTCCCACAATGTCTTCAAATGTGTTCTTTCCTTCGGTAGTTACAACTCGGAATCTACTAGTAGATCTATGTACAATTCAGTCCTGGCTGAAATGTTATGCGTTATGCGTGAATGTCACTAGACCTATCTACGTTTTCGAAAAACGGGACAAAAAGTATTTTCTCTGAAAAGTAGGGAATCCTGTTTCTGCCATCCACTTTTCGACCTACGAGGAACTCGAAAAGTAGAAATTAGGTACACAAACTTCCACTTTTCTAGCAAAAAAGTTACCTCGAAAAATCGAAAAGTTGAAGTTTTTGACCTGACAATTGTCAAAAAATTTCGACTTTTCGACCTCACGTTTGTCTAGAAAAGTAGAAATTAGGAAATACTAACTTCAACTTTTCGCGTTAAAGTGCTAGGTCGAAAAGTAGAAAAGTGGAAGTTTTTCACATGACAATTGTCAATAAAACTTCCACTTTTCGACCTAGAAAAGTCGAAAAGTCGAAAAGTTGAAAAGTCGAAAAGTCGAAATTAGCCGATTAAAACTTCCACTTTTCTAGTTAGGACTGATTATCATGGGATGTTTGTTTATCAGCACCGAATAATGTTGGAGCCGGTGTAGGAGTAAAAATAAACTGGTACCCGTAAACTGGCAGCCTGTTATCGATCTTCGTATCAACAACAGGTAACACCCAATGCTTACAAGTCGAGTTTCTGCCCGGTTCAGGATTTCGTGAGATAACACGAGACTTGGAAATTTAAATTTTGATGTCATTTATGCAAAGAAATAGAACTTATCGATAAAGAATAGATTTCTTAGCGATTTTGATATATTGATCGTGGTCAGAAAAAATATTATCTGTCATGAAAGTCTTAGCCAAAAAAGGAATATTTTTCGGTTATTTTAAAACAGAAATTAAGGTATTCTGTTACGGGCTGTCTCATTGGTGGATTTTGTGTATACGAAAACCAATAGCTGCCCTCGATAAATCGGGTGTTGCCTGTTGTCTATCGGACGGTTACGGGAGATACAACGGGTACCAGTTTACTGGTACCCGTTGTATCTCCCGTGGCCGTCTGATAGACCATAAAATAAAGATCGATAACAGGCTGCCAGTTTAGGGTAAAAGTTCCTGTGTCACCGGTCCCGCGGCCAATTTATCCTACGAAAAATTAGTTCTAACTAGAAAAGTGGAAGTTTTAATCGGCTAATTTCGACTTTTCGACTTTTCGACTTTTCAACTTTTCGACTTTTCGACTTTTCTAGGTCGAAAAGTGGGAGTTTTACTGACAATTGTCATGTGAAAAACTTCCACTTTTCTACTTTTCGACCTAGCACTTTAACGCGAAAAGTTGAAGTTAGTATTTCCTAATTTCTACTTTTCTAGACAAACGTGAGGTCGAAAAGTCGAAAGTTTTTTGACAATTGTCAGGTCAAAAACTTCAACTTTTCGACTTTTCGAGGTAACTTTTATGCTAGAAAAGTGGAAGTTAGTGTGCCTAATTTCTACTTTTCGAGTTCCTCGTAGGTCGAAAAGTGGATGGTGGAAACAGGATTCCGTAGAAAAGTATTCTTTTTTGTAATAAAAAAGTGCGGTCCCTGTGGTTTTACATCACTATTCACCATGCCTCTCGAACTGAAGCCGTCGGACATATTTTATTCACAGGACTCGATCGGTAGTCGCTTTAGCAATGGAAGTAATCTAGGAGATGTGCTTGATGACATATGTGACGGCAGGTAAGGATAAATCTGATGTTATTAACCTATTTTGCATTCTCGAAATTTCAGATCAGTCAATCTTTGTAAGTTATTTTAGGCCTCCGGCCCAACATAAAATACTTAAAAAAGTATGCAATTACACAGTTACATCCCTATAATGCATTTATAGTAATAAGTGATAAAGTGACATAGACTACTCACACATAAATGTTTGTTTCACATACACAATCATCATCATCATCATCATCCACCAAGATCCATGTTTGATAATCATTCATTCGTTTTCTTTTCACATTACAATAGATCTACTCATCTTCAATAATTTATCAATCAATGGATCATCATCATCATCTTCATCATCATCATCATCATCATCGATTTTTTAATCTTAAATTTAAGTTTAGAGACGAACCAAGTTGTCGCAAGTCACTCAAAACTTAGTTCTCTAAGATGAAATTATGTCTTACCCCTATTGAAGACATATTCCAAAGACCAAGTCAAATGTGGCTCCATTGAGTGGTTTGGTCTTGTCTTTAGTCGGATGAAAAAAATGTGGGAGAAGAAAATGCTGGTCAGCTGCATTTTCTTCATCTCACACAATGTTCCAAAAAGCCTTTTCCTTGGCCTCATGGGTTCTTCAATCATGGGTTTATCTGGTAATGGGTTAAAGGGGGCTATTCAGATTTTTTACAATGTCACCAGTCCCCAAAAATGATCTATGACTTAACTTTAAAAAAAAAAAAGCAGACATTTGGCAAATCATCACTAAATAAAGTCGTATTTCCCTAATGGGCTCCGTAGCCTCTTTATGTATATTTAGATTTTGCGCCAGAGTTTTGGCAAAGACTTGTGGAAATGCCACATGACACGCCTCGATTACGAGGATTTGTATGCAAATGAGTATGATCACAGGCCTTTGAAACTCTATTTGTCTATCACGGAACACTAAAATTTTCCTTGGTCGATCATTGGGGATTAGTGCATCGCCTGTATATCACGGATTACTCAAATTTTCTTTACACTGTTACTATAAATAGCACATTGGCGACTGCCTCTATATTGTGTATAATATGACTAGGTGTGCAACGAAATGGAACAAAATTTTTACCCCACTCCCCTTTTAGAGATAATATTTAAGTGCAAACGGAAAAATAAACTTAGTTACCGTTGCAGATGGCTTCACAAATGATTTTTCTCGTGTACCCTGACCTTCGAAAGTTCCAAACGGCTCTTGCGATCAAACAATAGCTCTGATCTAAAAAAAATTAAAGATATTCTACATTTTCCGGATCGCCATGCGCTGACGTCACACAATTCATTATGACGCAGTGAACTATAACTCACGTGAAAAGACGCGCCAAAGTTTTTGACCAATAAACGGTAAATACGCGTTTGAAAATATACGAAATGGAAGATGAAAATAGTGATACCGGATTAGATGAAAAGATAGATTATAACAGACGAAATATTATTTCAATAATTTCATCAATATACCAACAAAATAATTTTAGATCTTTGTTTGAAAAAAATATTTTAGTTTTAGTCCACTGTGGGATGATAAATTGTGTGACGTCAGCGCATGGCGATCCGGAAAATGTGGAAGCTTTTTAAAATGTTTTAGATAAGAGCTATTGCTTGATTGCAAGAGCCGTTTGGAACTTTTGAAGGCCAGGGTGCACAAGAAAAATCATTTGTGAACCCATCTGCAACGGTAACTAGGTTTAGTTTTCCGTTTTCGGTTAAATATTATCTCTGAAACGGGAGAGGGGTAAAATTTTTCTTCGACTGCGTTGCACACCTTGTGTTATTATATACGATATAGAAGCAGTCGCCAATGTGCTTTTTATAGTAACGGTGTCCGCTCAGGAAAATTTTGTCATCCCGTCACTTCCGTGATGGATCAATGGAATTTCAGTGGCCTATGGTATGATGGCGTCATACCTAGTGCAATAAAAATGGACGGCGTTTTATCAACCGCACAATCCCGACTTGTAACGATCTGAAAGAGAAGGCTTTTGAAAACATTGTGGAAAAAGAAGATGTTTTTTATCCCTTCAAAGATAGAAATCATCAAACTAGTAACGTTTCATTTGCCGTCTGCAAATGCTTTCATTTGGGCCAGTCCCAATTTTTTTCGTTTGGTAAAAACTTAAACGCGCAAAATTCACTGTACAGTTGACACAGTTCGAAAGAAAAATATCTAGTTGTATTTATCTGTATCTTACACAATGAAAATGTGATTTGCGGCGTAAAAACTAAATAGCCCCATTTAACGATTTTTTTTTTTTAATTTTAATTTTCAAGACATGAATTTCCCTTTCTTCAAAAGTTTAAAGATAGCCTCTGATTGTATATGAGTAAATCACAGCAAAAAATGCAGTAAACAGCAGTTTAAGTCAACATGTACTTGAACATCACCTTTTATGTATTGATCTATACAGAAAAACATTAACAGGCCACGTTCCGTGTGGATATATAATACAATTATGAAAGCATATAACTTTATACAGGTATGTCAGTGGAGAGCAGCTTTTGTCACGTGGACTATGAGTATGAACAGGAATAGAAATAAATTTGAAAATTGCCATTTAAAGTTTTTGCATAAAATCTAAACGCCTCGACCTTTTTTTTTTGTTTGCTTTGCATCAAAGTTCCCCGAATACAGTGAATACTTTATATACCGTTCTTTGCAAGCGTAGAGAAAACTATTACATCTAGTAAAAAGATATATTTTTTTGCGTTTAAATTAAAGGATGGTGGTCTTGTAATCAGGAATATTGTCATTTTTGTACAGTCAAATATGACGTCATCTTACCGATTTATGGACCAACGCCTGTTACTAATCTGCTGAAATTCCCACAAGTCATTGTAAAGTTCTAAAAGAATACCTGAAAGTCTACGAATGACTTTCAGGAAGTACCTTTGGAAATAATTCTTTGCACTTCTCTAACGTATTCATTGGAGGTTTGCAAACTATTGGCATACTTAACTCAGTTTAATACATCTAAAGTTTGATATAATTAGAAAAATCTTAAAAGGCCCTTTTAACCCTTGTCCTACTGAAAATGTAAAACGTTGACCATACAAAGACAGAATTCTTCATGTTTATCAACCCTTATCCTGCTAAATAAGTGAAATGAAACATTCCAACCGAAAGTAAAAACCCAAATTTTGCTATTTCAAAGGTAAATTTTGGAAAAAGATATCTCTTTATCGGACAATGTTGATCCAAGATCAGACTGCACGTTCTGTGCAGTCTGATCTTGATCTACACTGTCCGCAAAAGGTCAGTGAGTCGCGCTAAGCAACCAAATGGTTAAGAAATCATCGTAATTTTAAACTGATTTAACTTATCTAGGAGCCCAGATGTCTACTGTCTTCGCTAATAGCATCTTCGTCTGCATAGATGCGTTGAAAACGTCATTCGGATAAATCCGAGTCATTTCCATTTTCATTTGTATCCTTTACAATTTGCTTTTATCTATCCAGTCGCTTTGATTCAACACACTCATTCACACGATAAAATAATAAAAAGACAAAAAAATCTAATTTACACTGAAATATAACACTTTATTTCAGTCTTAAAGCATCGGACTTCCCTAGACTTGAGGCAGCGAAACGCGACGGAAAGTATTTCACAACAGGCAACCGTAGACTGTGGCTTTTTCGACAACTGGAGCGTCTGGGAAAATGCGGGGAAATCCCCGTGGTGGAAATAAGCAGTGTCCCCGATGGCAAGCTAACTACAACGAACGGCGGGACTAGAGTGGAAATCCGTGGAGCAATCACGGGGACCTGGGTCAACAAACCAGACTGTCCAATGTCCCGGAGACGACCGCCATACTTGTGTCAGTTTCATGGTTCCCCTAAATATTTACCCTGTACCCGGAGATCCTCCCGCCGCCGCCGCCACCGACATGATTGGGACGATTCAGATGACTTTGGTTCTGACAGTGATAACTATTATTCCGATGATGATGACGATTGGTAATAACCCTCGACAAAGAAAGTTACCAAATACCCTACTTAAGTTGAAGATATAAAAGTTACACTGTATTTAAGAAAAGGATAAATGTTAAAAAATCGGAAGTGGTAGTTCCAAAACTGCTGAGACAGTATTTAAACGAAACACTTTTACCTACCAGTAAATCCTAGTTCCTCGTCAGCCCATTGCACAAACATTGTAAGCGACTACTTGTTTATAATTATAGATCCCTAAAATCCGTTCTCAGTAAAAACAGACTGAATCAAATGGTAGACTTGTACTTTGATGTGCAGAAAAGTGAACAAATGGCAAAAAGTTTCGACCCAGGTCAGCCTGCGCGGATTGCGCAGGCTGACATGAACCGATACTTTTTGCATGGCCCATATAAATATAACATGACGATAATTATGACACTAATTTTTGCACGTTACCAAGGTGAGTACTGTTACAATGTGTTATCTGACACTGGTAAAAATCACATAAGAAATGTCTTACGGAAACAGACGAAGAATGTGCCGAACCATAATGTCACAGCCGAATAATATCACGGCAGAGTAGATTTATTATTTACAAGACTCTCATTATACGTATTTATATTTCGGAGGAGCTGTAAGCGCCGGCTTTTGACTTACCTCTTAGTAATGATATACTGGAAATGAATTAATAGTAATTTACCATTGGTAAAAAATGTGGACATATTCATTCTGCGGGCCCCTATAAGCTTATTTGCGAGCAGATTTATGACAAAAATATACAAGCGCTGCTACTGCCCATATTTTTAAAGAGTTATCCTACAACCCATAACTGTTTTGTCTACGTGTATCGTTAAGCACGTAAATGTTAGAAGCAACTGCTCCTTTTCCAACGATGATCTGGATTAAAATCATATCTTGAAAAATATGAGTCATGCTCTGTTAAAAGGGGGCTTAATGAATCTCCGTAATGGATGATAACAAGCCAGTTTTCCATTTATTATGGATCCATAAAATTCATTTTGTCGAACAACTAAAATTAACAAATAGCGAAAAGTTTCGGCCAAGGTCAGCCTGCGCGGACTGCGCAGGCTGACATGGGTCGATATTTTTCGCAGATGCATTAAGTCCCCTTTTCACAGAGCATGGCTCATATGTAATCTGAAAATTTCACCATTCATCAATATGCAAAACAATGAGGAAAAAACCTCAAATACTGTCGAGTTTACGTCATCATATTTCCCTTTATCCTGAACCAGAAGAGAGTTCCAATGTCCATATTTCCGTATTTCTTACGCAGTCTATTTTTTTTTTTTTAAGATTATTTTGTTATTTCTTCTTATTTCTATTTGTTACTTTTATCATCGTACCTTAGTTATCAAGCGGGTAACAGTTTTAACAAAATTAATGGTGTTGATAAGGTTGTGATATTGATTTAAGTCGTTGTATTAATTGTTATAACTATTTTTTAATGTTAATTTTATTATTGTTGTTATTTCCACAATGAAAACAGGTTTATTCCTGCAATAACACAAAAATAACGGCTTATTCAAAATATTGCCTTTCACGGACAAGTCAGGAGAACAAAGGGGGCTTAATGCACCTCCAAAAGGTATCGACCATGTCAGCTTGCACAGCCCGAGCAGTGTGACATGGGTCGAAACGTTTTGCTATTTGTAAATTTTCTGCATGTCGAAAGACCACACTACCTCCAAATTCAGCAAGTTTTTAAACAAAAAGGAATTTATGGATCTCTAATCATGAAATGACTTGCTTGGTATAATGCATCACACACACACACACACACATATATATATCATGCTATGGCAAAATGTGGCTTAATGCATCTCCGTGATGCATAATATCGAGCAAGTCATCACATGATCATGGATCCATAAAACCATTCTTTCCTTCAACCGACTGAATCATGAGGTAGACTCGTCCTTTGACCTACAGAATATTGACCGATAGCGAAAAGTTTCGGCCCAGGTCGGCCTGCGCGGACTGTGCAGGCTGACCTGGTCCGATACTTTTCGCAGATGCATTAAGCCCCTTTTCACAGAACATGACTCTCTCTCTCGCTCTCTCTCTCTCTCTCTCACACACACACACACATATACACGCAGATATATATGTGCGGGGGTCAACTCGGGGGACTGATCTCTTTAACACATGCCTAAAGTTACCAGTGATTGTTTTATTATTATTGAGGCATGCTCTGGCAAAGGGGGCTTTAATGGATCTCCGTGATGGATTATAAATACCAAGCAATTATGAATCCATAAAATCCATGTGTTTAATAACCGGCTGAGTCAAGAGGTAGAATAGTCATTGGACATGCAGAAAATTGACCAATAGCAAAAGGTGTCGCCACAGGCCAGCCTGCTCGGAGTCGATCCTTATTATTACTATTGTTATTATTATTATCTTTTTTTTAGTTCTTCCTCCCAGATGCATTAAACCCCTTTTGCCAGAGAATGGCTCAAACGGCTCATACTCTCTCACAAACGGTAAATTGCTTCTCTTAAATTTTAAACATACTCTTTCCTGTGATATTCTTCTATAATAAATGATTTATATCTTAATTTTGTTTATTTGTCAACTGGCTACCAGTATTTCCTACTTAAACTTCAATGTTTTATGATGCCCTCTGTGGTTTTTTTTTTGCAGAGTCGTTGAAACCCGGGATTGTTTAGTAAAGGTACGATTATATACAAACATGTTTAACTGATCTCAGAACGCTATTCGTAGGGAAATACGTAAGATTACAGATGGGACCTGCCAAAACGTCATTAACAATGTTTGACGTCATGTCAGATTCGGGGCAGGCTGACCTGAGTCGATCCTCAGGTCAAACAATTCTTGACGTCATGTCAGATTCATACAGCAGAAAATGTGAGGACATGTAGAGCTTGTGTTATGATGGAATAAAGATAAACTAGTCCTGAAAATTACTGTTTATGCAAAAATTTTAGATGTGTTTAATAATATTATAAAGAGCCATCTAGTTATGTTCAATATTTAGTAGCAAAATTGAACTTTGAGATTTTGTGCCAGTTTCGCAAAGACTTGTGGGAATGTCACATGGTCAAAAATGGGCGTCGATTACGAGGATTCCTATACAAATCAGTTCGATTATGTCATATTTCATGTAATGAAAATAGACAGAATCTCCCATTGCAAAACGACCCCCCCCCCCCCATTTTGACGGTCAAAACTGCACCCTTGACTAAATGTAACCGTAAAGTTTTGATACAATTTAGAAGAATATATATGAGCTATAAGGAGGGTTAATACATTTGCAAAAAGCATCGACCAAGGTCAGCCTGCAATGTCCGCGCAGGCTGACCCGGACCAAACTGTTCGCTTTTTGTCAGTTTTCTTGTCAAAGGGCCATTCTACTTCAAGCTTCAATTGGTTGTTGGGAAAAATGGATTTTATGGATACGCAATTATATGATGTCTTGCTTGGTATCATGGATCATAGAGTTGCATTAAGCCTCCTTTTGCCAAAGCATGGCTCAAATATTGTTGTTCTTATCGGTGTTTTACCCACGAAATTTTACTTACGACATCAACACTAAATAATTTTCTTCTACGGTTTTAAACAGGATATCAATTTCTTTGTTCGTGGTTTTTCAAAAACCTATTTCTAAAGAGACGTTCAAGCACAAGATAAAGCGATAGACAAAAGACTCAAACATTCTTATTCTATAAACTTGGCAACCTACTTCATATCAGGTTTCGAATGAACAGTTTATTGTTATAACATGGTTTAAGTGGCGCTCTGGAAAAAGAAGATGTAATGCATCTCCGTGATGCATTTAACAAAGCAAGTCATTATATAATTATGGATCCGTAAACTCCATTTTGACGAACAACCGACTGTATCATGAGGTGGATATGGAAATTCAGAAAGTAGGCTATTGACCCATGTAAGCCCGACATTGGTCGATACTTTTGCTGATGCATTATACTCCCTTTTCATAGAGAGTGTCTCATTTATTCAATCATCTATATATATATATGAGCCATGCTCTGTGAAAAGGGGGCTTAATGCTTCTCCGTGATCCGTGATACCAAGCAAGTTACCGTATAATTATGAATCCATAAAATCTATTTTGTCTAGTAACCGACTGTATTATAAAGTAGACTGGTCCTTTGACATACAGAAAATGGACTGATAGCGAAAAGTATCGATCCAGGTCAGCCTGCGCGGACTGCGCAGGCTGACCTGGATCGATATTTTCGCAGATGCATCAAGTCCCCTTTTCACAGAGCATGGTTCATATTTATTCAATCATCTACGTATAAAATACAGAATAAACATTTCTATACTGCCCCTTCGTCTTTTCTTCTGTTACCGCGTGTCCTAATTAACGTGAGGAGCCTTGGCCCGGATGAATTTACTAAATGTTTTAACCCTTCCCCACACAATCCCTTGTTTTAACGACCCTGAGGATGAGGGCTTTTGAAAACATAGTTCTATAGCTCAGTCGGTAGCGTACAGGACTTGAGAACAGGAGATCGATCGCTGGTTCGATCCCCGGATCTGCCAATTTCTTTCCGAGGATTGATGACAGGATTCATTCCTCTCTTATCTCTGACAATTGTTTCGACGATGGTTATGTGGGAAACCAGCCTGTGGCTTGGAAAGAATATTGTAAGGAGTACTGGTAAAAGAAACTCCAGGAAAGCATGGATAGGTGCACAAGGCCGTCGCGATATAACTGAAACAATGTTGAAAACGGCGTTAAACACCATACAGTCAACCAATCACTTTCTTATACATAAAGTCTCAGCTCCCTTATACAGATTATAGTCGTAACGCAAAAGTTTATTAGAACTGTGCTATAATAAAGGGTGCAAAATAATACGAAAAGTGCATGGAGGTGCAGTTATAGAAGCGAAAGTAAAACTTGGCTTTTTTCATGGAAGAAATACGATAGGATCATTAATATTTAACCCTTTCAAAGCCATAGGCGAAAACAGGGGATTTTCTGGGCGGCATACATCAAGATCAGGCTACACAGGATTTGCAGTCTGATCTTGGATCTATACCGCCCGCTTATTTCGCCATAACTCTAAGATAAAAATCTTTCTGTGTTTTGGTGGAATGTAATTTCAACTGTCGAAAGAGGTTGAGTTTAAAGTAATAGTGTGTAAAGATTAATTCTGTCGATATTTCTTTGACAGTGCATATTAAAGGCGCATTAACTGCCAAATGTTAACAAAACGAGGTCAAATTGCAGAAAAAATAATTCATACCAATTCAAAGTATAGATATGAGTCATGCTCTGTGAAAAGGGGGCTTAAAGCATCTGAGAAAAGTATCGACCAAGGTCAGCCTGCGCAGTCTGCTCAGGCTGACCTGGGCCAAAACCTTTCGCTATTGGTCAATTTTCTGTATGTCCAAGTACCCATTCTACCTCATGTCTAAGTCGGTTGTTAAAAACGTGGCTATTAGGGGTCCATAATTATGCGATGGCTTGCATAGTATCATGCATCACGGAGATGCATTAAGTCCCCTTTTGTCAGATCATGGCTCAATTATTATTTTGAGTCTGATAAAATGTTAATGTGGAATCTGTCAAAGTTCCAGTCGCTGGTGATAAAATGTAGGCCTATTGTTCAACTTGAACAAAAGTGCCTAAGTAGTGAAACATGTCAAAATCATAATGATATCCACACTTTTGATTGGTAGGAATTGAATTTGTTTCATTTTGACTCCCGAATTGTTTACTCTAGATCGGTGATGCGCCTGTAACTAAATAACATATATGAGGCATGCTCTGGCAAAAGGGCGCTTAACGCATCTCTTTGATGCATGATACCAAGCAAGTCATCACATGATCATGGATCCATAAAGTTCATTTGTCTAACAGTCGACTGAATCATGAGGTAAACTGGTCCTTAGACATAACAGATAATTGATCAATAGCAAAAAGGTTCAGTCCGGATCAGCCCGCGCAGGATGACCTGAGTCGATACTTTTTTACAGATGCATTAAGCCCCCTTTTCACACAACATGGCTCGCATACATGTTGGTTATTTTTCCGTAAACCAGTGTGACCTACTTCGATACATTTTAACGGAATTCCAAACTATTGACAACCTTGATCAAGCTAGCGCCTTCTGATACTTATCTAATGCATGACGACTTTAGAGGGATATTAAACCAGGGTCGGTATTCACCATCCATTCTTAAGAACGTTCTTAGTCCTGTTCTCCAGAATTCTCTATGTTTGAATGTAAACACAACTTCTGATCAGCTAAACCATTTGGTTTAGCCAATTAGAAGTTGTGTTACTTTCAAATTTAGAAAATCTTGGAGTATAAAATTAAGAATGGTCTCAAGAATGGTTGGTGAATACAGACTCAGATTTCGTTTTCCAAGTCTTTTTGAAAAACTTATCAAAGACTACTTTTCATTTTTTGTTTCCTCCCTGCTTCATACTAGGAGTAAACGGTAACTTTCCTTACAAAATGTGTACATTCTTCCCCCCCCTTCTCACCCCCAACAAAAAAATAAAATAAACAAAATTATTTTGTCAAAATCTTGTGATATGCTGATTTAACCCCCTATCCTGCTAAATAACTGATATACAATTTTCAAGCCGGTAGTAAAACCCTGAATAATTCTATTTCAAAATTATAATTATGAAAAGAATATCTCCTTAACGGACAGTTTAGATTCAGATTAGACTGCACGTTCTGTGCAGTCTGACCTTGATCTACACTGTCCGCAAAAGGTCAGTGAGACGCGCTTAGCAGCCTAAGGGCAAAATCTGATATTTTTGGTGATTCCACGATTGAAATAATATCGAAGAGGTGTGTATTTTACACGTGATGCATGACCTGATTTACAATTTCAGAAAACAGTAGGCCTATTTCGTATATTTTCCGCCGGTGTAATCTGATAAATTGTCCTCCGTTGTACTCAAAATACAAAGCGAAGTTCGGGTAGATAGGGATATTATTATTATTATTATTATTGTCGCCAGGAGTCTGAAACTCAAACCATCGGAGATTTACTATTCGCAGGATTCAATAAAAAGTTCTTTCAGCAATGGAAGTAAGCTGGGGTCTGTTCTTGATGACATTTGTGAGGGAAGGTAATGAAATTAAATTTCGTAAATCAACCATTGTTTATCAAACGATATATCCCGGGATACTTTCGGCTGTGGTTTCGATTTCCAACGCCGGCAAACCATGAAAAAATATTACTAGTCTTTTGGATGAAACGTTAAACAGAGGTTCAGTGTGACGCTGCTTCACACCGAGCACGTGAAGGATCCAGGCGCAACTTAAGATGGATTTCGTCCTGTACCTTTCATAGACCCCCTTAACATAGTTAACAGCCTTCTCGGGGTGTCGCACCTATTGGCAACCGGTGGCGACAATAAATAAATATAAATCAATCAAAATATGCATAATATGCATACGTGTGTGACGATTGTCGCAGAGACCTTAGTTGTAAATTCTACGAAAGGAGTTTTCCCTCGGTATCTAAGAATAGGCTTCCCTATGGTAATGACAAGAATACATGGATAAAATACGCGGCCTCACAGTACTAAGTATTGCTTTTGCTTACGCTTTGTTTACAAGAATTCATACTAGTTTGTTGATCGGTCGGTCGGTCGGTCGGTCGGTCTCTCTCTCTCTCAACCCTTAGGCTGCCAAGCGGGACTCAAGTCGCTTTTTGCTGCCAGTGTAGAATCAAAATCAGACTGCACAGGATATGCAAGCTAATCTTGGATCTCCGATAAGGAGAAAATTACCCCAAAAATAACTTTTACTATTGGATGGAAAGTTTCATTCATTTCAATAATACACTCTAAATCTATTTTAGTTAATATTTCAAGTTTGATTATTTCTTATATCTTAAACTCAGTCTTATTGGCATTCTAAAACCTTTTATGACTTTACATTTACATGAAAAGTGGAAGAGGCTGAATGAGCTAAATTCTTCCTAAATTATACATGTAAATCTCCCATGTGTCATTTCAAAATTAAAGCATCAGACTTCCCAAGAATGAAAGTGGCGAAACATAACGGAAAATACACCACAACAGACAACCGTAGACTGTGGCTTTTCCGCCAGTTAGAACGTCTCGGAAAATGCGGGGAAATCCCCGTTGTGGAAATAGGCACTATACCGAGTAAAAAGCTTACCACAAAAAATGGCGGGGTTTCTGTGAAAATTCGAGGACTCCCTGGGGGAACTTGGATATACAAACCAGACTGTCCCATGTCCGAGAGGAGTTCGCCATACTTATGTCAGTTTGACGATCCGCCTAGATATCTGAGCTCAACAAGGAGATCGTCTTTCAGCTATTTTGATGATGATTTGGACTTTGATGACTTCTGTTTGAATCCGTCTGATGATTCTTTTACATACAGCGATAATGAAGATTATGACGATTACCTTGGTTTTTAGTCTTCTACAAACTAAATCATAGCTGATTATCTAAGACAGAGATCACTGGAAAGCACTGTCGAATTTTGTTAACAGATTCATAGGAGGTTTTTGTGGAGTAAATGTTTTTCATGTCTAGTATGTAAAGGAAGTGAACAGGTTCATAAATCTTACGTTGTTTTAGTTTACATCTTTATTTCATGATAGGCTCACTGGAATTTAGAACGAAGAATATTCAAATCCATAGTTCTGCGAGAAGTCCAAAAAGAAATTTTTAGAGTCAACCTAGTTAAACCTTTTAGCGCCAAATCTATAAACTAGAACTCTTCAGTTCATGCTTTTCGGTAATTTATCAGGAAATAATGATGGATTATAAGGTTTGATAATTCATGGTTACAACCGGTGAAATTAACCGTAAATATCTCCGCAACTCCTCAATTGAAGGCGGTAACGGAAGTTCCCGCGTTTTGGTTACCTAGGTAAACAATGCGTGTCATTCAACCAGACGGAAATATGACCTAATTTACGCGAATTTACCCTACATTTCTCGCGCTTTTCGTAATGTAATGCGCTCTTATATGGAGGGAATACGCCACGGGGAATTACCGAAAATAAATGTGCTGGATTTTGATGAAAGTCCGAACAAAAAAGGGGTTAGAAGCATGACATAAAGAGAATTTTTTTTTTTGCGTGGGGGGGAAGGGAGGGGGGTGGTTAAAGATCCAAATTTATTCCATCTCGTGAATATTGACAGTAATAATTTCACGAGTGGCTGCGAGCCACTGGTGAAAATATTATCGTTAATGTTCACGAGATGAAATAAATTTCGATCTTTCATCGAAAAAACCAAACGTCCTCTGTATCGACGGTTGAAAAAAAAAAACACACAATCCAAAAGATTTTTTATTTTATAGATTTGGCTAAACATTCTGTGCAATCTGATCTTGAATCTTTGCCATCCGCAAAAGCCGCTGTTTTCGCCTATAGCGCCCTAAAGGTTAAGAAAAACAATTATGGGAATTTGAGACTTTTTCGGGACATTTGAGGATCTTTTACCTATGCAAATATGTAGAGGTTTACCTCTTTCACCGCCAGAAATTTAATCGAGCTTATTTTTTTCGGGGTCAAAAGGTGGATTTTCCATCTCAGTTATAGACGGGTTTGTCATATTTCAGTATCAAATTGCTAACGGGATAGAGTCAAGATCAAACTGCGCGGTTTGTGCAGTCTGTCCTTGATCTACGCCGTTCGCAAAAGCTCGTTATGTCCCTATATATCGGCAGTGAAAGATTTTAATCTACTCAACGAAAGTCTGAAAAAGATTTTTCTGCACACAATAAAATGTATGAGCCATGCTGTGGCAAAAGAGGCCTCTCCGATATCAAGCATGTCATCACATAATGATGGATCCATGTAGTCCATTCTGTGTAACAACCGACTGGATCATGAGGTAGACTGGTCCTTGGACTTGATGAAAATTGACCAATAAGCAAAAGGTTTCGGCCGAGGTCAGCCGGTGCGGACTGCGCAGGCTGACCTGGGTCGATACCTTTTGCAGATGCATTAAGACCCTTTTCCCAGAGCTTGGCCTGTATGTTTTTCCCCCATGTGACTAAAATGTCAGTTTATTTATGTCTAAGTTTACACAGCTCTTTACTCACTACCATATTAAACCTTAAACTGCTAAATAAAATGAAACGAAAATTTCCACTCAACAATAAAAACCAAAATATTGCGAATTCAAAGTTTATTTCACCGGAAACAAAATACCGTATCGGACAGTATAGATTAAGATCAGACTGGACGTTTTGTGCAAAAGCGCACCGAGTCACCAGCATTTTCTGATTTTCCCACCATGTTTTCTACCCTGAAACTAATTCAGTATGGTATCTGCAAATACTTTCAACACAGACAAGTCTAAATTTATGACGATAGTATGAAAGAAGCATCAGCTTGTTTGGCTAAGCAGTGGTAAACAATTACGTTTTCTTTTTCTATTACATTTGAACCATACTCTGGGTTTGTTTAAATTTTAATGGCAAGCGTAATACTGCAGAATAAAAACTTAGATTTGCATGGTAATTTCAGTAAACGGGAAATGTGTTGTACTGACTAAAATAACGTAATATCATAAACAAGAAATGAGCCATGCTCTGTAAAAAGGGGGTTGAATGGATTTGTGAAAAATATCGACCCAGGTCATCTGTGAATTCCGCGCAGGCTGACCTAGGCCGAAAACATTCGCTATTAGTCAATGTTCTGTTTGTCATTGTCAAAGGACCAGTCGGTTGTTAGATGTAATGAATTTTATGGATTCCTAATTATGCGATGACTTGCTTGGTATGAAGCATTACGGAGATGCATTAAGCCCGCTCTTGCCAGAGCATGGTTCTAATATATCTAGTATATTTGAAAAAGAAACCCGGAATACTTTGTCCTCAAATCGGCCTGTATGGACCCTCAGAATAAACATTTCCACATTTTTTACCGATTACAAATTTCAATCTTTACAACCGAATACATCAATACAAAGAAGCAGGCCATAAGCTAGCATATTTAGCTATGCCTTAGAATAATTACATAAGTACATAATTGTATTCTTTAAGCTTTTATCATTTTTATATGAGCCATGCTCCGTGAAAAGGAGGCTTAATGTATCTGCGAAAAATATCGACCCAGGCCAGTCTGCCCAGTACGCGCAGGCTGACCTGGGCCGAAACTTTCGCTATTGATCAATTTTCTCTATGTCCAAGGACCAGTATACCTCATGATTAAGTGGTTATTTAAAAAAAGGTGGTTTTTATGGATCCATAATTATATGATGTCTTGATTGGTACTATGCATTACGGAGATGCTTTAAGCCCCCTTTTGCCAGAGCATGGCTCATATATAATTATTGTTGAAGTTCTCGTGTTGTTGTTGCATTATCATTACTATTATATTTTTATTATCATTATTATTATCTATAGGATGTTCCAAGTTTCTGTGATGACTTTTCTAACTGGATGGATCTTTTAAAATGTTTGTTGTTCATTGTTTTGTTTCAAATGTTCACTTTGATATTTTCTTCATTCAGGAAAAGATGCCAGTCATTTCGTTACAGTTGCTATCTACGTCAAATAGTGATGAATGTATTACGATTTTACGTGCAAAATAAAGTGTATGTTCCGTTTTTTCCCCTTTCGTTCATTTATAGTAGTTCGCCATTGTGTATGTCATGACGCTTTTCTATACGTTGTTGTTGTTGTCGTTGTTGCTGCTGCTGCTATTGCTGCTGCTGTTCTTGTTGTTGTTTTCCCCCAGTTTTCAGCTACTCTACGCCCATCATTTTACGTACAATACAGCAATAAAGTACAAGATACTTACGGTAAATGAAAGGCTTCGGTCTATAAGATTTGACCTGATGACCTGCTTTTTGACTCGTTAGAGATACCAACTACATAAATATTTTGACCATGCATGTTCTATGATCATTTGACAAGATTTGTGGCCTACAGAGTTTACACAAGGTTTTTCATAAAATGTGACCTTGAGACCCCACTTTTTGGCCCAAACAAACATATTTTCTCATTCATACCAGATAATGTCAACACAAAAATGTTGATATGGGCCGGTATTTACCAACCATTCCTAAGAATATTTTTATTCTTATTCTCAAGAATTTTTAAATTTGAGAGAAACACAAGTTCTGATTGGTTAAACCAAACGGTCTATGAATCAAATTGATAATGGTTTCTTGAGCATTGGACTTTATATCAGACCACTAAAATGCACACGAGGCTTTTCTAGAATTTCACCTAGTGACGTTTTTATTCACATAAGTTGCCATATTTTCATCTCCTCAGAGATATTCTAAAGATTTCTGGTGTTTTGCATCGCTTTTATTATATGTCCTGGCCTGTTTTCTCCACTGGTTTAAATCCCAAAGAATGACTATGGGACCAACTAGGACTTCGTGTGTTTGACGGCAGACGACGTAACTTATCCATTACCGCAAATAGCGGATCGAGACACTTACCGGAGAGTGAGAGGCGATTCATCAGTCCAGAATCCAACGTTTGATTCGCAGTATGAGACGTAGATGTCAAGTAACCCTGGATGCTAACGTAGGACACTCGCGCTGTTTAGGCTCTTCACCTTTGATTTAACCCTTTACCACACAATCCCGACTTTTAACGACCCTGGGGAAGAAGACTTTTGAAAACATTGTGGAAAAAGGAGAAAATGCTGGTAACCAGCATTTTTTCCTTTTCCCACAATGTTTTCTACCTTTCCCCAAACAAATTTCAGTTTTTTAGTCACATTTATTTTGTGGTCTGCAAATGCTTTCAATTTGGAAACGTCCAAAATGTTGTCGTTTGGTAAAGAGTTAAAGATACGTCAATTTCAAATTCATGCCAGATACGGGAATGCCCCTGTGCCGCTGTGCTTCATGAGCGAACTGTAATAATGACTATAAAATCTATTATAATTGTGTGAACCATAGTTTGGCAAAAGGGGGCTTAATACATCTCTGTGATGCATTAAACCAACAAGTCATCTTATAATTAAGGATCCATGAAATCCATTTTGTCTAATAACCGACTGAATCATGCGGTAGAATGGTCCTTTGACTTGCAGAAAATTGGCCCATGGTAAAACGTGTAGACACAGGTCAGCCTGAGCGGACTGCGCAGGCTAACATGAATCGATATACTTTTTTTTTTTATTTGCAGATGCATTTAAGCCCCCTTTTCACAGAGCATGGCTTATGTATTTTAGAAATAATTTCCTATAACCAATTCAGAATACATGTGGATTAACACATCCATACCTTTCTGACGCTGACCCTGAGTTTACCTTATATGTAGAATTATCATTTTATATTGATAATTCAGACCAGATTCTTTAGTTATCTTTGTTTTGAACAATCGAAATCATCATCATCATCATCATCATTCATCTATTCAATCTATTTATTCATGTATTATTGAACTACCACAACAACCATAATTTATACGTTTCACGAACATACAAGATAATCTCTTGACAACTCTAAATGCTGTAAATTTTGCGTATTAAGTCTTAAAGTGCTTGGCACAATTTAATTTGTTTTTGTGGGCAATGGACAGTGTAGATTAAAGAAAATTGCTGATCGCAGACAGAGTAAATCGATTTATTAAATCTCTTGATCTACTATCCATTTGTGAAAATACTGACAAAATACCCTTAAAATTAAAGTGTCTTGGTAATCTTTCCCTCTTTGACAAGAAAAAGAGCCATGCTCTGAGAAAAGGGGGCTTAATGTATCTGGGAAAAGTATCGACCCAGGTCAGCCAGCGCGGACTGACCTGGGTCGAAACTTTTCGCTACTGGTCAATTTTCTGTATGTCAAAGGATCAGTCTCTATCACGATTCAGTCGGTTTTTAGCAAAAAACTGGTTATTATGGATCCATAATTATGCGATGACTTGATTGGTACATCACGGAGATGCATTACCCCCTTTTTCACAGAACACGGCTCTGTTTGATTTATTTAGTGCTCAAAGAGTAAATGTCGATAAAGGATTCAATCCACATGCACGTTATTGGCGTTTAGATGCATTTGCAAAAGTGAAAGTAAAACTTAATTTTACACACGCAAAAGTGAAAGTAAAACTATGCTGATTTCTAGGAAACCCTTAAATAGACTACTATCCTCTTTAACCTAGGTTTCGTAAAAATGTTTGCAGGTTGAATTTTTTTCCGTAAATAAGATTGACGTGCTGTATTTCATTACCCGTTACCTCTTGCAACATATTTGAAAAAAAAAATCAACCTTAGCTCTGTGCCAATCAACAAAAACTTGGCTTGGTCCAAATTTAATTGATTCGAACGAAATGACTGTGGCAAAATGAATGGAATTTTCTTAGGAAATGGTCGAAAACACTGTAGAAAAAAAAGAAGAAAACGCTAGTTACCAGTGTTGTCTCCTTTCCCCCCACAGTATTTTCGAATGCTTTATTCCTCTTGTCTTTAAATTACAGGTTTGTTCGGTAAAAGGTTATCAAAAAGTGCCTGTAGATATGGATTATCAATTACAGTGAGATACGACTATACTTTAAAACGTTGTAGCAAAAGAGAAAAAAATGCTAGTGATGACATACCCATCATTTGAGCCACAATTAAGTTGTCATCTGCATATGCAATTTGGGCAAGTTTGAATTTTTGTCGTCTGGTAAAGAGTTAAGCAATATCTTCAAGTGTCCCATTCTTTGGATCGTTGAATTAACCCTTAACCAAACGACAAAAATTTAGACTTGTCCAAATTGAAAGCATTTGTGGGCGACGAAATAGATGTAACTCAAAAAGTGAAATTTGTTTTTGGAAAATTGGAAAACATTATGGGAAAAGGAGAAAATGCTGGTTTTCAACATTTTACCCTTTTCCTACAATGTTTTTTAAATGCTGTTTTTCTCAGGGTCTTTGTGTGGTTAAGAGTTACAGACACAGCTTTAAATGAAACAAAGAAATGACCCATGCTCTATGAAAAGCGGCCTTCATGCATCTACAAAAAGTACCGGCCCAATTCAGCCTGCACAGTCCGCGTAGGCTGACCTGGCCCGAAACTTTTTGCTTTTGGTAATTTTTCTGCATGTCAAAGAACTAGTCTACCTCATGATTCAGTCGCTTGTCAGTCAAAGTGGATTTTATGGATCTTTACTTATGTGATGTTTTGCTTGGTACAGTGCATTACGGAGATGCATTAAACCCTCTTTAGCCAGAGCATGGTTCAAATCTATATTATTACATAATATAAAACGATGTAATGAAAAACAGTCAATATAAGTCTTTTGTTAATGTAGTATGCTTTTCCTTAACTCTTTACCTGACGATAAAAATTTTAAATTTGTCCTTTTTGAAAGCGGTTGCAGACGTCGAATGCGGCTCGAATTGTAGAATTTGGCTTTGAAAGGATAGAAACAGTATGAGAAAAGAAGTATTTTCTTCTTTTCCCACAATGTTTTTAAATATGTTCATTCCTACGGTAGTTAAAACTCAGAATCGACTGGTAGATCTATGTACAATTCAGTCCTGCCTGAAATGTTATGCCTTATGCGTGAATATCACTAGACCTATCTACGTTTTCGAAAAACGGGACAAAAAGTATTTACTCTGAAAAGAGTTCTTTTTTGATATAAAAAAGTGCGGTTCCTGTGGTTTTACATCAATATTTACCATGCCTCTCGAACTGAAGCCGTCGGATATATTTTATTCGCAGGACTCGATCGGTAGTCGCTTTAGCAATGGAAGTAATCTAGGAGATGTCCTTGATGACATATGTGACGGCAGGTAAGGATAAATCTGATGTTATTAACCTATTTTGCATTCTCGGAATTTTCAGATCAGCAGATCAGTCAGTTAATCTTTGTAAGTTATTATAGGCCTCCGGCCCAACATAAAATATTAAAAAAGTATGCAATTACACAGTTACACCTCTATAATGCATTTATAGTAATAAGTGATAAAGTGATACAGCCTACTCACACATAAATGTTTGTTTCACATGCACAATCATCATTTTCATCATCATCATCCACTAAGATCCATGTTTGATAGTCATTTATTCGTTTTCTTTTCACATTACAATAGATCTATTCATCTGCAATAACTCATCAATCAATGGATCATTATCTTCATCATCATCATCATCATCATCATCGATATTTTTAATCTTAAATTTAAGTTTAGAGACGAACCAAGTTGTCGCAAGTTACTCAAAACTTAGTTCTCTACGATAGAATTATGTCTTATCCCTATTGAAGATATATTCAAACGACCAAATCAAATGTGGCTTCATTGAGTGGTTTGGTCTTGTCTTTAGTCGGATGGAAAAAATGTGGGAGAGGAAAATCTGGTCAACTGCATTTTCTTCATCTCACACAATGTTTCAAAAAGCCTTTTCCTTGTCCTCAAGGGTTGTTCAATCATGGATTTGTCTGGTAATGGGTTAAAGGGGGCTATTCAGATTTTTTACAATGTCACCAGTCCCCAAAAATGATTTATGACTTAATTAAAAAAGCAGATATTTGGCAAATCATCACTAAATAAGAAGAAAAATAAAAGTAAGATGAAAAATATTTTTCAGAGGTATTTTCCCAATGGGCTACGTAGCCTCTCCATGTATATTTAGATTTTGCGCCTGAGTTTTGGCAAAGACTTATGGGAATGTCACATGACGCGCGTCGATTACGAGGATTCGTATGCAAATGAGTATGATGGTGTCATACCTGGTGCAATAAAAATGGACGGCGTATCATCAACCGCACAATCCCGACTTGTAACGATCTGAAAGAGAAGGCTTTTGAAAGCATTGTGGAAAAAAAAGAAAATGTTGGTTACCAGTATTTTCTCCTTTTCCGCTGATTTTTTTTTTTTTTTTTTTTTATCCTTTCAAAGACAGAAATCATCAAACAAGCAACGTTTAATTTGTCGTCTGCGAATGCTTTCATTTGGGCCAGTCCAATTTTTTTTTCGTTTGGTATAAACTTAAACTCGCAAAATTCACTGTACAGTTGACACAATTCCAAAGAAAAATATCTAGTTGTATTTATCGGTATCTTACACAATGAAATGTGATTTGCGGCGTAAAAAACTAAATAGCCCCATTTAACGATCTTTTTTTTTTTAATTTTCAAGATATGAATTTCCCTTTCTTCAAAAGTTTAAAGAAAGCCTCTGTTCTGTATATGAGTAAATCACAGCAAAAATTGCAGTAAGCAGCAGTTTAAGCCAACATGTACTTGAACATCACCTTTTATGTATTGATCTATACAGAAAACCATTAGCAGGCTACGTTCCGTGTGGGCTTCATACAAATTATGAAAGTATATAACTTTATACAGGTATGTCAGTGGAGAGCAGCTTTTGTCACGTGGACTATCAGCATGAATAGGAATAGAAATAAATTTGAATATTGCCATTTAAAGTTTTTGCATATAATCTAAACGCCTCGACTTTTTTTTATTTATTTTATTTTATTTATTTATTTATTTATTTATTTTTGTTTGCTTTGCATCAAAGTTCCCCGAATACAGTGAATACTTCATCTACTGTTCTTTGCAAGCGTAAAGAAAACTATTACATCTAGTAAAAAGATACATTTTTTGCGTTTAAATTAAAGGATGGTGGTCTTGTAATCAGGAATATTGTCTATTTTGTACAGTCATATATGACGTCATCTTACCGATTTATGGACCAAAGCGTGTTACTAATCGGCTGAAATTCCCACAAGCCATTGTAAAATTCTAAAAGAATACCTGAACGTCTACGAATGACTTTCAGGAAATACCTTTGGAAAGAATTCTTTGCACTTCTCAAACGTATTCATTGGTAGTTTGCTAACTATTGGCATACTTAACTCAGTTTAAAACATCTTAAGTTTGATATAATTAGAAAAATCTTAAAAGGCCCTTTTAACCCTTGTCCTACTGAATTTTTCAACCTTGACTATACAAAGACAGAATTCTTCATGTTTATTAACCCTGATCCTGCTAAATAAGTGAAATGAAACATTCGAACCGAAAGTAAAAACCCAAATTTTGCTATTTCAAAGGTAAATTTTGGAAAACGATATCTCCTTATCGGACAATGTTGATCAAGATCAGACTGCACGTTCTATGCAGTCTAATCTTGATCTACACTGTCTGCAAAAGGTCAGTGAGTCGCGCTAAGCAACCAAAGGGTTAAGAAATCATTGCAATTTTGAGACTGATTTAACTTATCTAGAAGCCCAGATGTCTACTCTCTTTGCTAATAGCATCTTCGTCGCATAGATGCGTTGAAAACGTCATTCGGATAAATCCGAGTCATTTCCATTTTCATTTGTATCCTTTACAATTTGCCTTTATTGATCCAGTCGCTTTGATTCAACACACTCATTCACACGATAAAATAATAAAAAGAAGAAAAAAATCTAATTTACACTGAAATATAACACTTTATTTCAGTCTTAAAGCATCGGACTTCCCTAGACTTGAAGTAGCGGAACGCGACGGAAAGTATTTCACAACAGGCAACCGTAGACTGTGGCTTTTTCGACAACTGGAGCGTCTAGGAAAATGCGGGGAAATCCCCGTGGTGGAAATAAGCAGTGTCCCCGATGGCAAGCTAACTACAACGAACGGCGGAACTAAAGTGGAAATCCGTGGAGCAATCACAGGGACCTGGGTCAACAAACCAGACTGTCCAATGTCCCGGAGACGACCGCCATACTTGTGTCAGTTTCATTGTTCCCCTAAATATTTACCCTGTACCAGGAGATCCTCCCGCCGCCGCCGCCACCGACATGATTGGGACGATTCAGATGACTTTGGTTCTGACAGTGATAACTATTATTCCGATGATGATGACGATTGGTAATAACCCTCGACAAAGAAAGTTACCAAATACCCTACTTAAGTTGAAGATATAAAAGTTACACTGTATTTAAGAAAAGGATAAATGTTAAAAAATCGGAAGTGGTAGTTCCAAAACTGCTGAGGCAGTATTTAAACGAAACACTGTTACCTACCAGTAAATCTTAGTTCCTCGTCAGCCTATTGCACAAACATTGTAAGCGACTACTTGTTTATAATTATAGATCCCTAAAATCCGTTCTCAGTAAAAACAGACTGAATCAAATGGTAGACTTGTACTTTGATGTGCAGAAAAGTGAACAAATGGCAAAAAGTTTCGACCCAGGTCAGCCTGCGCGGATTGCGCAGGCTGACATGAACCGATACTTTTTGCATGGCCCATATAAATATAACATGACGATAATTATGACACTAATTTTTACACGTTACCAAGGTGAGTATTGTTATAATGTGTTATCTGACACTGGTAAAATCACATAAGAAATGTCTTACGGAAACAGACGAAGAATGTGCCGAACCATAATGTCACAGCCCAATAAGATCACAGCAGAGTAGATTTATTATTTACAAGACTCTCATTATACGTATTTATATTTCGGAGGAGCTGTAAGCGCCGGCTTTTGACCTACCTCTTAATAATGATATACTGGAAATGAATTAATAGTAATTTACCATTGGTAAAAAATGTGGACATATTCATTCTGCGGGCCCCTATAAGCTTATTTGCGAGCAGATTTATGACAAAAATATACAAGCGCTGCTACTGCCCATATTTTTAAAGCGTTATCCTACAACCCATAACTTTTGTCTACATGTATCGTTAAACACGTAAATGTTAGAAGCAACTGCTCCTTTTCCAACTATGATTTGGATTACAATCATATCTTGAAAAATATGAGTCATGCTCTGTTAAAAGGGTCTTAATGAATCTCCGTAATGGATGATAACAAGCCAGTTTTCCATTTATTATGGATCCATAAAATCCATTTTGTCGAACAACTAAAATTAACAAATAGCGAAAAGTTTCGGCCAAGGTCAGCCTGCGTGGGCTGCGCAGGCTGACATGCGTCGATATTTTTCGCAGATGCATTAAGTCCCCTTTTCACAGAGCATGGCTCATATGTAATCTGAAAATTTCACCATCCATCAATATGCAAAACAATGACGGAAAAACCTCAAATGCTGTCGAGTTTACGTCATAATATTTCCCTTTATCTTGAACCAGAAGAGAGTTCCAATGTCCATATTTCCGTACTTCTTACGCAGTCTATCTTTTTTTTTTTTTTTTTTTAAAGATTATTTTGTTATTTCTTCTTATTTCTATTTGTTACTTTTACATCGTACCTTAGTTATCAAGCGGGTAACAGTTTTAACAAAATTAATGGTGTTGATAAGTTTGTGATATTGATTTAAGTCGTTGTATTAATTGTTATAACTATTTTTTAATGTTAATTTCATTATTGTTGTTATTTTCACAATGAAAATAGGTTTATTCAAACATACAATAACACAAAAATAACAGCTTAATCAAAATATTGCCTTTCACGGACAAGTCAGGAGAATAAAGGGGGCTTAATGCACCTCCAAAAGGTATCGACCATGTCAGCCTGCACAGCCCGAGCAGTGTGAAATGAGTCGAAACGTTTTGCTATTTGTAAATTTTCTGCATGTCGAAAGACCACACTACCTCCAAATTCAGCAAGTTTTTAAACAAAAAGGAATTTATGGATCTCTAATCATGAAATGACTTGCTTGGTATAATGCATCATATATATATGAGCCATGCTATGGCAAAATGTGGCTTAATGCATCTCCGTGATGCATAATACCGAGCAAGTCATCACATGATCATGGATCCATAAAACCATTCTTTCCTTCAACCGACTGAATCATGAGGTAGACTCGTCCTTTGACCTACAGAATATTGACCGATAGCGAAAAGTTTCGGCCCAGGTCCGCGCAGGCTGACCTGGGCCGATACTTTTCACAGATGCATTAAGCCCCTTTTCACAGAACATGACTCTCTCTCTCTCTCTCTCTCTCTCTCTCTCTCTCACACACACACACACACACATATACACACAGATATATATGTGCGGGGGTCAACTCGAGGGACTGATCTTTTTAACACATGCCTGAAGTTACCAGTGATTGTTTTATTATTATTGAGGCATGCTCTGGCAAAAGGGGCTTTAATGCATCTCCGTGATGGATTATAAATACCAAGCAATTATGAATCCATAAAATCCATGTGTTTAATAACCGGCTGAGTCAAGAGGTAGAATAGTCATTGGACATGCAGAAAATTGACCAATATCAAAAGGTGTCGCCACAGGCCAGCCTGCTCGGAGTCGATCCTTATTATTACTATTGTTATTATTATTATCTGTTTTTAGTTCTTCCTCGCAGATGCATTAAACCCCTTTTGCCAGAGAATGGCTCAAACGGCTCATACTCTCTCACAAACGGTAAATTGCTTCTCTTAAATTTTGAACATACACTTTCCTGTGATATTCTTCTATAATAAATGATTTATATCTTAATTTTGTTTATTTGTCAACTGGCTACCAGTATTTCCTACTTAAACTCCAATGTTTTATGATGCCCCCTTTTTTTTGCAGAGTCGTTGAAACCCGGGATTGTTTGGTAAAGGTACGATTATATACAAACATGTTTAACTGATCTCAGAACGCTATTCGTAGGGAAATACGTCAGATTACAGATGGGACCTGCCAAAACGTCATTAACAATTTTTGACGTCATGTCAGATTCGGGGCAGGCTGACTTGAGTCGATCCTCAGGTCAAACAATTTTTGACGTCATGTCAGATTCATACAGCAGAAAATGGGAGGACATGTAGAGCTTGTGTTATGATGGAATAAAGATAAACTAGTCCTGAAAATTACTGTTTATGCAAAAATTTTAGATGTGTTTAATAATATTATAAAGAGCCATCTAGTTATGTTCAATATTTAGTAGCAAAATTGAACTTTGAGATTTTGTGCCAGTTTCGCAAAGACTTGTGGGAATGTCACATGGTCAAAAATGAGCGTCGATTACGAGGATTCCTATACAAATCAGTTCGATTACGTCATATTTCATGTAATGAAAATAGACAGAATCTCCCATTGCAAAACGACCCCCCCCCCCCCATTTTGACGGTCAAAACTAAATGTAACCGTAAAGTTTTGATACAATTTAGAAGAATATATATGAGCTATAAGGAGGGTTAATACATTTGCAAAAAGCATCGACCAAGGTCAGCCTGCAATGTCCGCGCAGGCTGACCCGGACCAAACTGTTCGCTTTTTGTCAGTTTTCTTGTCAAAGGGCCATTCTGCTTCAAGATTCAGTTGGTTGTTGGGAAAAATGGATTTTATGGATACGCAATTATATGATGTCTTGCTTGGTATCATGGATCATAGAGATGCATTAAGCCCCCTTTTGCCAAAGCATGGCTCAAATATTGTTGTTCTTATCGGTGTTTTACCCACGAAATTTTATTTACGACATAAACACTAAATAATTTTCTTCTACGGTTTTAAACAGGATATCAATTTCCTTGTTCGCGGTTTTTTCAAAAGCCTATTTCTAACGAGACGTTCAAAAACAAGACAAAGCGATAAACAAAAGACTCAAACATTTTTATTCTATAAACTTGGCAACCTACTTCATATCAGGTTTCGAATAAACAGTTGATTGTTATAACATGGTTTAAGTAGCGCTCTGGAAAAAGGACATGTAATGCATCCCCGTGATGCATTTATCAAAGCAAGTCATCATATAATTATGGATACATAAACTCCATTTTGACGAACAACCGACTGTATCATGAGGTGGAAACGGAAATTCAGAAAGTAGGCTGTTGACCCATGTAAGCCCGACATTGGTCGATACTTTTGCTGATGCATTATACTCCCTTTTCATAGAGAGTGTCTCATTTATTCAATCATCTATATATATGAGCCATGCTCTGTGAAAAGGGGGCTTAATGCTTCTCCGTGATCCGTGATACCAAGCAAGTTATCGTATAATTATGAATCCATAAAAACCATTTTGTCTAACAACCGACTGTATCATGAGGTAGACTGGTCCTTTGACATACAGAAAAAGGACTAAAAGCGAAAAGTTTCAGCCCAGGTCAGCCTGCGCGGACTGCGCAGGCTGACCTGGATCGATATTTTTCGCAGATGAATCAAGCCCCCTTTTCACAGAGCATGGTTCATATTTATTCAATCATCTGTATATAAAATACAGAATAAACATTTCTATACTGCCCATTCGTCTTTTCTTCTGTTACCGCGTGTCCTAATTAACGTGAGGAGCCTTGGTCCGTATGAATTTACCAAATGTCTTAACCCTTTCCCACACAATCCCTTGTTTTAACGACCCTGAGGATGAAGGCTCTTGAAAATATAGTTGGAAAGGGGACTGATTCTATTGCGCTATTGATTTAGACCAGCTTCTTGAACTCTCTCGTCATTGACTTATTGATTTTTTTTTTTTTTTTCAAATTAATCGTTATCATCATCATCATCATTATCCTCATTAGAAGTAGTAACAGTTGTTGTAGTACCTTTGTCACTGCCACAACCACAAGCAATCCCTTTCTTATACATGCCGAGCCCTGGTAGCTCAGTCGGTAGCGTACAGGACTTGAGAACAGGAGGTCGATGGTTCGATCCCCGGCTCGGCCAATTTCTTTCCTAGGATTGATGAAAGGATTCATTTCTTTCTTACCTCTGACCATTGCGTTGACGATGGTTATGTGGGAAAGCAGCCTGTGGCTTGGAAAGAATATTTTGTGCGGAGTACTAGTAGAAGAAACTCCAGGAAAGCATGGATAAGTCCACAGGCCGCGATATAACTGAAATAATATTGAAAACGGCGTTAAACATCATACAATCAACCTATCACTTTCTTATACATAAAGTCTCAGCTCCCTCATATAGATTATAGTCGTAACGCAAAAGTTTATTGGAATCGTGCTATAATAAAGGGTGCAAAATAATACGGAAAATGCATGTAGGTGCAGTTGTAGAAGCGAAAGTAAAACTTGGCTTTGTTCATGGAAGAAATACGATAGGATCATTAATATTTAACCCTTTCAAAGCCATAGTGGAAAACAGGGGATTTTCTGGGCGGCATAGATCAAGATCAGACTGCACAGGACGTGCAGTCTGATCTTGGATCTCTACCGCCCGCTCATTTCGCCATAACTTTAAGATAAAAATATTTCTGTGTTTTGGTGGAATGTAATTTGAACGGTCGAAAAAAGTTGAGTTTAAAGTAATAGTGTGTAAAGATCAATCGTGTCGATATTTCTTCGACGGTGCATTTTAAAGGCGCATTAAATGCCAATTGTTAACAAAAAGAGATCAAATTGCAGAAATAAAATTTACTCATACCAGTCAAAAGGACAGATATGAGTCGTGCTCTGTGAAAAGGGGGCTTAATGCATCTGCGAAAAGTATCGACCCAGGTCAGCCTGCGCAGTCTACGCAGGCTGACCTGGGCCGAAACTTTTCGCTATTGGTCAATTTTCTGTATGTCCAAGTACCATTCTACCTCATGTCTAAGTCGGTTGTTAAAAACGTGGCTATTAGGGGTCCATAATCATGCGATGGCTTGCATAGTATCATGCATCACGGAGATGCATTAAGCCCCCTTTTGCCAGATCATGGCTCAATTATTATTATGAGTCTGATAATGTGTTACTGTGGAATCTGTCAAAGTTCCAGTCGCTGGTGGTAAAATGTAGGCCTATTATACAACTTGAACAAAAGTGCCTTAAGTACTGAAACATGTCAAACTCACAATGATATCCACACTTTTGATTGGTAGGAATTGAATATGTCTTCATTTTGACTCCCGAATTGCTTACTTTAGATCGGTGATGCACCTGTAACTAAATAACATATATGAGGCATGCTCTGGCAAAAGGGCGCTTAACGCATCTCTTTGATGCATGATACCAAGCAAGTCATCACATGATCATGAATCCATAAAGTTCATTTGTGTAACAGTCGACTGAACCATGAGGTAAACTGGTCCTTAGACATAACAGATAATTGATCAATAGCAAAAAGGTTCAGTCCGGATCAGCCCGCGCAGGATGACCTGAGTCGATACTTTTTTTAACAGATGCATTAAGCCCCCTTTTCACACAACATGGCTCACATACATGTTGGTTATTTTTCCGTAAACCAGTTTGACCTACTTCGATATATTTCAACGGAATTCCAAACTATTGACAACCTTGATCAAGCTAGCGCCTTCTGATACTTATTTAATGCATGACGACTTTAGAGGGATATTAAACCAGGATCCGTATTCACCATCCATTCTTAAGTACGTTCTTAGTCCTGTTCTCCAGAATTCTCTATGTTTGAATGTAAACACAACTTCTGATCAGCTAAACCATTTGGTTTAGCCAATTAGAAGTTGTGTTACTTTCAAATTTAGAAAATCTTGGAGTATAAAATTAAGAATGTTCTCAAGAATGGTTGGTGAATACAGACTCAGATTTCGTTTTCCAAGTCTTTTTGAAAATCTTATCAAAGACTTTTTTTTGTTTCCTCCCTGCTTCATACTAGGAGTAAACGGTAACTTTCCTTACAAAATGTGTACATTCTCCCCCCCCCCCCTTCTCCCCCCAACAAAAAAATAAAATAAACAAAATTATTTTGTCAAAATCTTGTGATATGCTGCTTTAACCCCCTATCCTGCTAAATAACTGATATACAATTTTCAAGCCGGTAGTAAAACCCTGAATAATTCTATTTCAAAATTATAATTATGACAAGAATATCTACTTAACGGACAGTGTAGATTCAGATTAGACTGCACCTTGATCTACACTGTCCGCAAAAGGTCAGTGAGACGCGCTTAGCAGCCTAAGGGCAAAATCTGATATTTTTGGTGATTCCACGATTGAAATAATATCGAAGAGGTGTGTATTTTACACGTGATGCATGACCTGATTTACAATTTCAGAAAACAGTAGGCCTATTTCGTATATTTTCCGCCGGTGTAATCTGATAAATTGTCCTCCATTGTACTCAAAATACAAAGCGAAGTTCGGGTAGATAGGGATATTATTATTATTATTATTATTATTGTCGCCAGGAGTCTGAAACTCAAACCATCGGAGATTTACTAATCGCACGATTCAATAAAAAGTTCTTTCAGCAATGGAAGTAAGCTGGGGTCTGTTCTTGATGACATTTGTGAGGGAAGGTAATGAAATTAAATTTCGTAAATCAACCATTGTTTATCAAACGATATATCCCGGGATACTTTCGGCTGTGGTTTCGATTTCCAACGCCGGCAAACCATGAAAAAATATTACTAGTCTTTTGGATGAAACGTTAAACAGAGGTTCAGTGTGACGCTGCTTCACACCGAGCACGTGAAGGATCCAGGCGCAACTTAAGATGGATTTCGTCCTGTACCTTTCATAGACCCCCTTAACATAGTTAACAGCCTTCTCGGGGTGTCGCACCTATTTGCAACCGGTGGCGACAATAAATAAATATAAATCAATCAAAATATGCATAATATGCATATGTGTGTGACGATTGTCGCAGAGACCTTAGTTGTAAATTCTACGAAAGGAGTTTTCCCTCGGTATCTAAGAATAGGCTTCCCTATGGTAATGACAAGAATACATGGATAAAATACGCGGCCTCACAGTACTAAGTATTGCTTTTGCTTACGCTTTGTTTACAAGAATTCATACTAGTTTGTTGATCGGTCGGTCGGTCGGTCGGTCTCTCTCTCTCTCTCTCTCTCTCTCTCTCAACCCTTAGGCTGCCAAGCGGGACTCAAGTCGCTTTTTGCTGCCAGTGTAGAATCAAAATCAGACTGCACAGGATATGCAAGCTAATCTTGGATCTCCGATAAGGGGAAAATTACCCCAAAAATAACTTTTACTATTGGATGGAAAGTTTCATTCATTTCAATAATACACTCTAAATCTATTTTAGTTAATATTTCAAGTTTGATTATTTCTTATATCTTAAACTCAGTCTTATTGGCATTCTAAAACCTTTTATGACTACATTTACATGAAAAGTGGAAGAGGCTGAATGAGCTAAATTCTTCCTAAATTATACATGTAAATCTCCCATGTGTCATTTCAAAATTAAAGCATCAGACTTCCCAAGAATGAAAGTAGCGAAACATAACGGAAAATACACCACAACAGACAACCGTAGACTGTGGCTTTTCCGCCAGTTAGAACGTCTTGGAAAATGCGGGGAAATCCCCGTTGTGGAAATAGGCACTATACCGAGTAAAAAGCTTACCACAAAAAATGGCGGGGTTTCTGTGAAAATTCGAGGACTCCCTGGGGGAACTTGGATATACAAACCAGACTGTCCCATGTCCGAGAGGAGTTCGCCATACTTATGTCAGTTTGACGATCCGCCGAGATATCTGAGCTCAACAAGGAGATCGTCTTTCAGCTATTTTGATGATGATTTGGACTTTGATGACTTCTGTTTGAATCCGTCTGATGATTCTTTTACATACAGCGATAATGAAGATTATGACGATTACCTTGGTTTTTAGTCTTCTACAAACTAAATCATAGCTGATTATCTAAGACAGAGATCACTGGAAAGCACTGTCGAATTTTGTTAACAGATTCATAGGAGGTTTTTGTGGAGTAAATGTTTTTCATGTCTAGTATGTAGAGGAAGTGAACAGGTTCATAAATCTTACGTTGTTTTAGTTTACATCTTTATTTCATGATAGGCTCACTGGAATTTAGAACGAAGAATATTCAAATCCATAGTTCTGCGAGAAGTCCAAAAAGAAATTTTTAGAGTCAACCTAGTTAAACCTTTTAGCGCCAAATCTATAAACTAGAACTCTTCAGTTCATGCTTTTCGGTAATTTATCAGGAAATAATGATGGATTATAAGGTTTGATAATTCATGGTTACAACCGGTGAAATTAACCGTAAATATCTCCGCAACTCCTCAATTGAAGGCGGTAACGGAAGTTCCCGCGTTTTGGTTACCTAGGTAAACAATGCGTGTCATTCAACCAGACGGAAATATGACCTAATTTACGCGAATTTACCCTACATTTCTCGCGCTTTTCGTAATGTAATGCGCTCTTATATGGAGGGAATACGCCACGGGGAATTACCGAAAATAAATGTGCTGGATTTTGATGAAAGTCCCAACAAAAAAGGGGTTAGAAGCATGACATAAAGAGAATTTTTTTTTTTTTTGTTTTTTGCGTGGGGGGAGGGGGGGGGGGGGTGGTTAAAGATCGAAATTTATTCCATCTCGTGAATATTGACAGTAATAATTTCACGAGTGGCTGCGAGCCCCTGGTGAAAATATTATCGTTAATGTTCACGAGATGAAATAAATTTCGATCTTTCATCGAAAAAACCAAACGTCCTCTGTATCGACGGTTGAAAAAAAAAACACAATCCAAAAGATTTTTTATTTTATAGGTTTGGCTAAACATTCTGTGCAATCTGATCTTGAATCTTTGCCATCCGCAAAAGCCGCTGTTTTCGCCTATAGCGCCCTAAAGGTTAAGAAAAACAATTATGGGAATTTGAGACTTTTTCGGGACATTTGAGAATTTTTCAGGACATTTGAGGATCTTTTACCTATGCAAATATGTACAGGTTTACCTCTTTCACTGCCAGAAATTTAATCGAGCTTATTTTTTTCGGGGTCAAAAGGTGGATTTTCCATCTCAGTTATAGACGGGTTTGTCATATTTCAGTATCAAATTGCTAACGGGATAGAGTCAAGATCAAACTGCGCGGTTTGTGCAGTCTGTCCTTGATCTACGCCGTTCGCAAAA
Source organism: Tridacna gigas (assembly GCA_945859785.2). Classification (NCBI taxonomy): domain Eukaryota; kingdom Metazoa; phylum Mollusca; class Bivalvia; order Cardiida; family Cardiidae; genus Tridacna; species Tridacna gigas. The sequence goes on along the minus strand of OX244042.2, from coordinate 27,070,678 downwards.
GCTCGTTATGTCCCTATATATCGGCAGTGAAAGATTTTAATCTACTCAACGAAAGTCTGAAAAAGATTTTTCTGCACACAATAAAATGTATGAGCCATGCTGTGGCAAAAGAGGCCTCTCCGATATCAAGCATGTCATCACATAATGATGGATCCATGTAGTCCATTCTGTGTAACAACCGACTGGATCATGAGGTAGACTGGTCCTTGGACTTGATGAAAATTGACCAATAAGCAAAAGGTTTCGGCCGAGGTCAGCCGGTGCGGACTGCGCAGGCTGACCTGGGTCGATACCTTTTGCAGATGCATTAAGACCCTTTTCCCAGAGCTTGGCCTGTATGTTTTTCCCCCATGTGACTAAAATGTCAGTTTATTTATGTCTAAGTTTACACAGCTCTTTACTCACTACCATATTAAACCTTAAACTGCTAAATAAAATGAAACGAAAATTTCCACTCAACAATAAAAACCAAAATATTGCGAATTCAAAGTTTATTTCACCGGAAACAAAATACCGTATCGGACAGTATAGATTAAGATCAGACTGGACGTTTTGTGCAAAAGCGCACCGAGTCACCAGCATTTTCTGATTTTCCCACCATGTTTTCTACCCTGAAACTAATTCAGTATGGTATCTGCAAATACTTTCAACACAGACAAGTCTAAATTTATGACGATAGTATGAAAGAAGCATCAGCTTGTTTGGTTAACCAGTGGTAAACAATCACGTTTTCTTTTTCTTTACCATTTTAACCATACTCTGGGTTTGTTTAAATTTCAATGGCAAATGTAATACTGCAGAATAAAAACTTGGATTTGCATGGTAATTTCAGTAAACGGGAAATGTGTTGTACTGACTAAAATAACGTAACATCATAAACAAGAAATGAGCCATGCTCTGTAAAAAAGGGGCTTAATGGATTTGTGAAAAATATCGACCCAGGTCATCTGTGAATTCCGCGCAGGCTGACCTAGGCCGAAACTATTCGCTATTAATCAATGTTTCGTTTGTCATTGTCAAAGGACTAGTCGGTTGTTAGATATAATGAATTTTATGGATCCCTAATTATGCGATGACTTGCTTGGTATGAAGCATTACGGAGATGCATTAAGCCCGCTCTTGCCAGAGCATGGTTCTAATATATTTTAAAAAAGAAACCCGGAATACTTTGTCCTCAAATCGGTCTGCATGGACCCTCAGAATAAACATTTCCACACTTTTTACCGATTACAAATTTCCATCTTTACAGCCGAATACATCAATACAAAGAAGCAAGCCATAAGCTAGCATATTTAGCTATGCCTAAGAATAATTACATAAGCAATAAGTGTATTTATTAAGCTTTTATCATTTTTATATGAGCCATGCTCCGTGAAAGGGAGGCTTAATGTATCTACGAAAAATATCGACCCAAGTCAGTCTGCGGAGATGCTTTAAGCCCCCTTTTGCCAGAGCATGGCTCATATATAATTATTGTTGAAGTTCTCGTGTTGTTGTTGCATTATCATTACTATTATATTTTTATTATCATTATTATTATCTATAGGATGTTCCAAGTTTCTGTGATGACTTTTCTAACTGGATGGATCTTTTAAAATGTTTGTTGTTCATTGTTTTGTTTCAAATGTTCACTTTGATATTTTCTTCATTCAGGAAAAGATGCCAGTCATTTCGTTACAGTTGCTATCTACGTCAAATAGTGATGAATGTATTACGATTTTACGTGCAAAATAAAGTGTATGTTCCGTTTTTTCCCCTTTCGTTCATTTATAGTAGTTCGCCATTGTGTATGTCATGACGCTTTTCTATACGTTGTTGTTGTTGTCGTTGTTGCTGCTGCTGCTATTGCTGCTGCTGTTCTTGTTGTTGTTTTCCCCCAGTTTTCAGCTACTCTACGCCCATCATTTTACGTACAATACAGCAATAAAGTACAAGATACTTACGGTAAATGAAAGGCTTCGGTCTATAAGATTTGACCTGATGACCTGCTTTTTGACTCGTTAGAGATACCAACTACATAAATATTTTGACCATGCATGTTCTATGATCATTTGACAAGATTTGTGGCCTACAGAGTTTACACAAGGTTTTTCATAAAATGTGACCTTGAGACCCCACTTTTTGGCCCAAACAAACATATTTTCTCATTCATACCAGATAATGTCAACACAAAAATTTTGATATGGGCCGGTATTTGCCAACCATTCCTAAGAATATTTTTATTCTTATTCTCAAGAATTTTTAAACTTGAGAGAAACACAGGTTCTGATTGGTTAAACCAAACGGTCTAAAATAAGACTATGAATCAAATTGATAATGGTTTCTTGAGCATTGGACTTTATATCAGACCACTAAAATGCACACGAGGCTTTTCTAGAATTTCACCTAGTGACGTTTTTATTCACATAAGTTGCCATATTTTCATCTCCTCAGAGATATTCTAAAGATTTCTGGTGTTTTGCATCGCTTTTATTATATGTCCTGGCCTGTTTTCTCCACTGGTTTAAATCCCAAAGAATGACTATATGACTAACTAGGACTTCGTGTGTTTGACGGCAGACGACGTAACCTATCCATTACCGCAAATAGCGGATCGAAACACTTACCGGAGAGTGAGAGGCGATTCATCAGTCCAGAATCCAACGTTTGATTCGCAGTATGAGACGTAGATGTCAAGTAACCCTGGATGCTAACGTAGGACACTCGCGCTGTTTAGGCTCTTCACTTTTGATTTGAAGATACGTCATTTTCAACTTCATGCCAGATACGGGAATGTCCCTGTGCCGCTGTACTTCACGAGCGAGCTGTAATAATGCGCTATAAAATCTATTATAATTGTGTGAGCCATAGTTTGGCAAAAGGGGGCTTAATACATCTCTGTGATGCATTAAACCAAGCAAGTCATCTCTTAATTATGGATCCATGAAATCTATTTTGTCTAATAACCGACTGGATGATGCGGTGGAATGGTCCTTTGACTTGCAGAAAATTGGCCTATGGCAAAACGTGTAGATACAGGTCAGTCTGCGCGGACTGCGCAGGCTAACATGAATCGATAATTTTTTGCAGATGCATTTAAGCCCCTTTCCACAGAGCATGGCTTATGTATTTTATAAATTATTTCTTATAACCAATTCAGAATACATGTGGACTGACACATCCATACCTTTCTGACGTTGACCTTGAGTTTACCTTAGATGTAGAATTATCATTTTATACTGATAATTTAGACCAGATTCTTTAGTTACCTTTGCTTCGGACAATCGAAATCATCATCATCATCATTCATCCAATTTATTCATGTATTATTGAACTACCACAACAGCCATAATTTATACGTTTCACGTACATACAAGATAATCTCTTGACAACTCTAAATGCTGTAAATTTTGCTTATTAAGTCTTAGAGTGCTTGGCACAGCTTAATTTGTTTTTGTGGGCAATGGACAGTGTAGATTGAAGTAAAATTGCTGATTGCAGACAGAGTTAATCAACATATTAAATCTCTTGATCTACTATCCATTTGTGAAAATACTGACAAAATACCCTTAAAATTAAAGTGTCTTGGTAATCTTTCCCTCTTTAAGCCATGCTCTGAGAAAAGGGGGCTTAATGCATGTGCGAAAAGTATGGACCCAGGTCAGCCAGCGCGGACTGACCTGGGCCGAAACTTTTCGCTACTGGTCAATTTTCTGTATGTCCAAGGATCAGTCTCTATCACGATTCAGCCGGTTATTAGCAAAAAAGTGGTTATTGTGGATCCATAATTATGCGATGACTTGATTGGTACATCATGGAGATGCACTAAGTCCCTTTTTCACAGAACACGGCTCTATTTGATTTATTTAGTGCTCAAAGATAAAAATGTCGATAAAGGATTCAATCCACATGCACGTTATTGACGTTTAGGTGCATTTGCAAAAGTGAAAGTAAAACTTAATTTTACATGTGCAAATGTGAAAGTAAAACTGTTTATTTCTAGGAAACCCTTAAATAGACTACTATTCTCCTTAACCTAGGTTTCGTGCAAATATTTGCAGGTTGAATTTTTTTTTTCCGTAAGTAAGATTGACGTGCTGTATTTCCTTACCTACGGTGGCACTGAGGTGACATGTGCATTTTTTGGTATTTTTCTCGTTCCCACGAGATAACAATTTGTTTTCTCGAGTTTTTTTTTATTTTAAAAATTTATGCAAAAAACAAAATTGGTTTTTCTCGATTTTTTTTTTTTGTTTTTTTTTGGGTTTTTTTTTTTTTTTTTTTTTGTTTGTTTGTTTGTTTGTTTGTTTGTTTGTTTTTTTTGTTGTTGTTGTTGTTGTTGTTGTTTTGTTTTGTTTGTTTTAATGAAAAATCATGCAAAAAACAAAATTCATCTTCTCGACTTTTTTTTTGTAAACAATTTTGCAAAAAAAAAAACCCAACTTTCATTTTCTCGATTTATTTTCATATACAAAATTATGCAAAAAACGAAATGCTATCTCGTTTGAACGAGATAATCAGCCAATCCAAGTCATCCATTATGTCGTTCGCACGAGATAATAAGTCGTGCTCACGACATAATCATCCAATCAGATTCCTCCTACTGATTCCTATTTTTACAAGGAGTCCATGTTCTTCATAGTTTCATTCAACATGGTAGTTTGCATCCATGATTGTTTCAAAACTCGAGAAAACGATTTTTCTTTTTTGCATAATTTTTTATAGAAAAAAAAAAAGAAAAAAACCTCAAGAAAACGAATTTTGTTTTTTGCATAATTTTTTATTAAAAAAAAAAAAAAAAAAAAGAAAAAAAAAAAAAAAAACTCGAGAAAACTAATTTTGTTTTTTGCACAATTTTTTATATAAAAAAAAAACTCGAGAAAACGAATCATTATCTCGTGGGAATGAGATAAATACAAAAAAATGCACATGTCACCTCAGTGCCACAGTACTTACCCGTTACCTCTTGCAACATATTTGAAAAAAAAATCTACGCCAATCAACAAAAACTTGGCTTGGTCCAAATTTAATTGATTCGAACGAAATGACTGTGGCAAAATGAACGGAATTTTCTTAGGAAATGGTCGAAAACACTGTAAAAAAAAAAAGAAGAAAACGCTAGTTACCAGTGTTCTCTCCCTTTCCCCACAGTATTTTCGAATGCTTTATTCCTCTAGTCTTTAAATTACAGGTTTGTTCGGTAAAAGGTTAAAACGTGCCTGTAGATATTGTTTATCAATTAAAGTGAGATACGAATATACTTTAAAACGTTGTAGCAAAAGGGTAAAAATGTTCGTGATGTAAAACATATCGGCCCAGATCAGCATGCAAAGTCCGCGCAGGCTGACCTGGGCCGAAACTTTTTGCTTTTGGTAATTTTTCTGCATGTCAAAAAACTAGTCTACCCCATGATTAAGTCGCTTATCAGATAAAGTGGGTTTTATGGATCCCATGATGTCTCGCTTGGTACAGTGCATTACGGAGATGCATTAAACCCCCTTTAGCCAGATCAGATCTATATTATTACGTTATATAAAACGATGTAATGAAAACCAGTCAATATAAGTCTTTTGTTTATGCAGAATGCTTTTCCTTATCTCTTTACCTGACGATAAAATTTTAAGTTTGTCCTTTTTGAAAGCGGTTGCAGACGTCGAATGCGGCTCAAATTGTAGAATTTGGCTTTGAAAGGATAGAAACAGTATGAGAAAAGAAGCAATTTTCTTCTTTTCCCACAATGTCTTCAAATGTGTTCTTTCCTTCGGTAGTTACAACTCGGAATCTACTAGTAGATCTATGTACAATTCAGTCCAGGCTGAAATGTTATGCGTTATGCGTGAATGTCACTAGACCTATCTACGTTTTCGAAAAAACGGGACAAAAAGTAAAGTATTTAGACAAAAAGTATTTACGCTGAAAAGTGTTCTTTTTTGAAATAAAAAAGTGCGGTCCCTGTGGTTTTAAATCACTATTTACCATGCCTCTCGAACTGAAGCCATCGAACATACTTTCTTCGCAGGACTCGATCGGTAGTCTCTTTAGCCATGGAAGTAATCTAGGAGACGTGCTTGATGACATATGTGACGGCAGGTAAGGATAAATCTGATGTTATTAACCTATTTTGCATTCTCGAAATTTTCAGATCAGCAGATCAGTCAGTTAATCTTTGTAAGTTATAGTTGGCCTCCGGCTCAACATAAAATATTAAAAAAGTATGCAATTACCCAGCTACATCCCTATAACGCATTTATAGTAATAAGTGATAAAGTGACACAAACTACTCACACATAAATTTTTGTTTCACATACACAATCACCATCATCATCATCACCATCATCATCCACTAAGATCCATGTTTGATAATCATTCATTCGTTTTCTTTTCACATTACAATAGATCTACTCATCTTCAATAATTTATCAAACAATGGATCATCATCATCTTCGTCATCATCATCGATATTTTTAATCTTAAATTTAAGTTTAGAGACGAACCAAGTTGTCGCAAGTCACTCAAAACTTAGTTCTCTACGATAAAATTATGCCTTATCCCTATTGAAGACATATTCCAACGACCAAATCAAATGTGGCTCCATTGAGTGGTTTGGTCTTGTCTTTAGTGGGATGGAAAAAATGTGGGAGAAGAAAATGCTGGTCAGCTGCATTTTCTTCATCTCACACAATGTTTCAAAAAGCCTTTTCCTTGTCGGTCGTTAGACAAAATATATCTTTTAGATCTATGATTATGTCAAGACTTGCTGTGTATAGTGCATCAAGGAGATGTATTAAGTCCCGCTTTTGCCAGAGCATGGCTCAAATGGGACATTATAACAGTCTGAAATCATGTGTGGCCGGATCAGGTCGAGTTGCGCATTTAAGGAGGTTCGTATCGGATGAGTCAGAAGGTCGAATCCGATGCGAACCTTTTTACACACCCAACTCTATCTGATCCGACCACACAGAATTGCTGACTTTGGTAATGGTCTGTTTATCACATAATATAACATGCAGAAAATTAACCAATAGCAAAAAGTTTCGACTCAGGTCAGCCTGCGCGGACTGCGCAGGCTGACCCGAGTCGCAACTTTTTTCCAGATGCCCTTAGCCTCCTTTTCACAGAGCATGGCCCATTTATTTCTTCCACTTTATGTGTTTATTTCCAGGTAACACATTCTTTCTGCACTTCAAGTTTGTGCTTCGCGAGGACGATTCGTCTTCAAGCGGTAGGTTTATTTGACCTTTTCTTCAAAATCTTCACTTCCCGTAACTTCCCCCAGACAACCTCTCTCGCTTTGCAGGTTTTACTGATTAACCCTTATCCTGCTAAATAAGTGGAATGAAACTTTCAAGCCGACGGTAAAATCCAAAATTTGCTGTTACAGATTTTTTGGGGAAAGATATCTTCTTATCGGTCAGAGTAGATCCAATATCAGACTGCACGTTCTCAGCCGTCTGATCTTGATCTTTAGTTCTCGCAAAAGGTCCTTGAGTCACGCTTAGCAGCCTAAGGGTTAACAGAATTTTCTAACCTTCCAACAGAGTGTTGAAAAGCGTTTAAAAGATGCTAAAGAGTCGTTAATACTCGGTATTTTTGGTGAAGAGTTAAGGACGAAAAATCTGGATTTAAGTTGATTGTAGCAGAATAGAAATGGGTAAGATTACTCTTGTGGCGTAAGATGGAACTATGGTCATTGATGAAAAGTAAAAATTTAGATTTTCATCTTGTGGCTATGTGCGCACATTGGGGTTCGCCGTCCGCACAGGCTGACCTGGGTAGAAACTTTTCGCTATCGGTCAATTTTCTGCATGTCAAAGGACCAGTTTGCCTTATGATTCAGTCGGTTGTTAGACAGAATGGATTTATGGATCCATAATTATGTGATAACTTGCTCGGTATCATGCATCAAGGAGATGCATTAAAACCCCTTTTCCCAGATCACGGCTCATTTTTTTTTTTTTTTTTTATCCGTAGTTGTGCGTCGATTGGAAAATATCAAATAGTGTATTCACCGAGTGAAATTTCACCATAACAAAGGAATATCATCTTTAGCATTCGGCAAACATTGGTTGATACCTTGATACATTGGCTGTATTACATTGTGTGATATGCACATACAACTTATTTTTCTTCGCCGGAAATGGACCGCTTTACCACTATTAAACTCATAGGTCTCCACTAAAAAAAGCACGAGTCACATTTTAATAGAAATCGTTTTGAATACATTTCCTTTGACAAATGGTATGTTGTCTCATTAATTTTTACGTGGTACATCAATTTCTATGATTTTTTTGATGATGAATTGAAAAATGTAATGATTTCGCAGTATTTGTTGTTGGCATTGATTAAAGGAATATCATGGGCGCCGCCATGTTCACGCCGCCATTTGACTGAAAGTATATCCAGTGGAAATTTTCTTTATATGGACGAGGTCAGATGTGGTTTCGGAATTCGTTGAGTTGTGAAGAGTGCTTCTTTGTGTCCTTAGATACGACGCAGTGCATTGTCGGTGACTGCATCGACGAACCTCCTTCGGGAAACAACGATAGCTTTGCCATAACCATTGTAAGGGATAACGATTCAGCTGGTGTTCAAATAGACCTGCGATTGACCTACCAGAATGTAGACTTCATGACACAAACAGGTGGCATGGAAACACTATTATTTAACATCAGTGGGGACTTTGAAGTAACTATTTACAGTAGTTAAACAGTGTTTTTTTAGTCTGAATTTGACCTGTATTTGATCCCTATTTGAACCGGATGTGCAAAGCGCAAGCCAGCCAATAAAATCTTTCGCCTGAATGAAAAATAGTGCTTTAACCTCACTAATTCTCTATCCGACGACAGTGTTTTAGACTTGTCCAAATTGGAAGCATTTGCAGACGTCATTCCAACTGTTGCTCCAATTGTGGGATTCACTGAAGAAAGCCTAGTTGAAAAACCTTGTGGACAAAGGAGATTGATTGTATGGTGTTTAACACCGTTTTCAACATTATTTCAGTTATATCGCAGCGGCCACAACTTCTATCCATGCTTTCCTGGAGTTTCTGTTACCATAAGTCCGCACAATATTTTTTCCAAGCCACTGGCTGCTTTCCCACATAACCATCGTCGAAACAACGGTCCGCGGTGAGAGAGGAATGAATCCTGTCGCAATGACTATCATCAATCCTCGGAAAGAAACTGGCCAAGCCGGGGATCGAACCAGCGACCTCCTGTTCTCAAGTCCTGTACGCTACCGACTTAGCTACGAGGGCTTGGCGTGCACAAAGGAGAAAACGCTGGTTACAGAATCTACCTTCAAAATCAGTACCCTAATGATAACTTAGTTATTCTTTCCTCTTCACCCGGACTTTTGATGCAGCATTACACAGAGTCAATACTTTTCGCAGATGCTTTAAGCCCCCTTTTCAAGGTGCATGGCTCATTAATATTTTTTTAAAAAAGAGAAACTGATTAAAAAAGCTTTTAAAAATTCGTCTTTTGCAAGGCGCAGACAGTTGTCTGTAGGAAGTACATGCCATTGGCCCGTGCACCATTCTGCCCATTTCATTGTAGCTTGATGTCATGTATGACTTTTGGCTCATCTACTGCGGGGACCATGGCGACATTGTGGCCGGGGTTTTAGACCAGCAAAGTGAGGTTATTGGCTTGGTATCCGACGAAATATTGGGTAAGCTTGTTATTTTTCTCTGATGAGACTGTTGACGTTGAGCTTCGTAACGCTTTATCAGACAACATAATTTTAGACTTGTCCATATTAAAAGAATTAGCAGACGATATTGTCACAGTGTTTTTAAAAGCCTTCTTTCTCAGGTTGTTAAATCTCGCGATTGTGTAGTAAAGGGTTAAAAGGCTAGAATCATTGAAAGAAATGGAGAAAATGCCAGTGACATCCCCACCACCACCACCACCACCATCCTTTGTACCCTGTCAAATACGAGGGTAATGGGTTAAGTCCTTTATTTTCAATGGCGACTTAAGCAGAATTTGCAGACAGCGTACATCAAGATCCTCCTGCTGTAGAATTGTAGTCTGATCTTAGATCTAAACCATCCACGATATTGTGCATAACATAGTGCTTAAATCACCTGCAATTGTGGTGGAAATCTACTTTTTGACCTCAAGAGGTTTGAGTTTATTTAGTAGTTAGCGACAGAATTAAAGAGGTTAGAAGATCGAATGGAACCTTCTGTCGAAGGGCATTCTATTCACGGTGCCTTGAGTTTTGGCGTCGTATTGTACATTCAGATCGCCGAGGTATCCTTATACAAGGCAACGTGGAATCCTGATGTTGCGCTTAAAGGACTAGTGAACAGATGAAAGTAGTTAACCTTTGAAACCTTTACTAGCCTTTCAATTACCTTAGGAAAAGACTTTTGAAGACGTGGAAAAAAGAGAAATATAAGATCTGACTTAAGATGGAGTTAAAGAAAAGAATCTTTATCAAACAAATAAAGCACGCTTATATTTGAGCCATGCCCTGTGAAAAGGGGGTTTAATGTACCTGCGAAAAGTATCGACCCAGATCAGCCTGCGCAGTCTGCGCAGGCTGACCTGGGCCGAAACTTTTCCCTATTGGTCAATTTTCTGTATGTCCAAGGACCAGTCTAACTTATGATAAGTCGGTTGTTTTAAAAAGTGGCTATCATGGATCTACTTGCTTGGTATCATGTATCACGAAGATGCATTGAGCCCCCTTTTGCCAGAGCGGTGCTCATTTATGAATGGGAACTATGCACTGCTTTGACTGGGACGTACGTTCGTGATGAAAATAGTTCCGAAGAGGCTGACGTATAACTTCTTGATTTTATATCTAACACAAAACAAACCTCGGCTTAACCACAATCCTAAGTTTTGACTGTCGGATCACCTGGAAAACTTGTTCTGACGTGGATTTGAAATCTTGAGTAGGAATGCAGTGCTTTCAAATGACGTCATATATAGCGAATGGATGGTTTGTCTTGGATCGGTTAAGTTTATCGGGCAAGGCGGAGGAATATGTACGGTGAGCCTAAGGCGAACCGAAAAATTTCGGAGCCAGGCCCGATAAAGTTAACTAATCCAAGACACCAACCATCTATTTATCCTGTCACTCACTTTAAACAAACAAACAAACAAACGAGAAAGAAACATTGACATAATGACCGTACCTTTAATAAATTTCCGGGTGCGTGCCCGATAGGCTTTCCAATCCAAGATACCAACCATCTATTCTATTTCTCACTTATAATCCTAACTCCAAGTAAGTTATGAATATTTCGTTCCAAATAAGGCACATATTGACATCTTTCCCACAATGAGAAAATTAAAAAATGAAGATAGTGTAAAGCCCTCTGGATATTTAGCTGCAAAAATGACGTCATGAATGATAATGGCTACGTCATAAGCGTGACGTACATCCGCAGAAAAATGTTGTGTAAATATTTTTTCCATTAACTAAACAAAAAAATAGTTCCTGCTGGTCACATGACCAACTAGCCTAATAAACCTTGGTCACATGACCTACTGACATAATAAACCCAGTCACGTGGTCAAGTGACAGTTTATCACCAAGTTTATTTGACCTCGTGTTATACGACGGGATTTATAGGAGGTGACAGGATAAAAATGATCCGATGACGTCACGTTTTGTCGAAAACGTGTGTATAAGATAAGAAAATTCGTAATGACTGTATTGCACTGAAAACAAGGGAGTTTATGTGATATAATGCTGACTACCAACAATTTCCCTATTTCCCATGATGCTTTCTAATCTCGCAAAAATAAATCCCTTCATTTGAGTCACATTTAAGTTGTTGTTTGCAAATGCTTTCAGCATGGACCAGTCTAAAATTTTATCATCAGGTATCTAGAACGTTAAGGTTTTTTTTTTTGTTTCAACGGCTATTTTAAGCTAGTTAAGACCAAGGTATCATTTTAAACTTTTTTTTCGACTAATAAGATCTACCATATCGAAAAGTGAAGGTCCAAGATCAGACAACACGTTCTGTGTAGTCTGATCTTGATCTACACTCTCAGGAAAAAAGTGCAAAAGCAGCGTTTAACAGGCTACCAGTTAAGAGTTACTTCCTTACCGCAGATTCAAGACAGCTGATCCATCCTCCATCTGGGTTTGTGTTTGGAGACTGCTTAAGCGGTGAACCTTTCGAGGGGGACCTAGACAATGTAAGTATAACGAAATCCTAAGAATATTCTTTGTCTTATTCTCAACAATTTTCTAGATTTGAAAGTAACACAACTTCTGATTGGCTAAACCAAATGGTTTAGCCAATCAGAGGGTGTGTTACTTTCAAATCTAGAAAATCTTGGAGAATAAGACTAACAATATTCTAAAGAACGGTTGGTGAATACAAACCCAGGTCGAATTGCGTGTGTAAAGAGGTACATGTATGTGTCGAACGCGCTTCAGTCCATATGACATCCTCAGTCAAACATACCTCTCAGTAACCTACCATATTGGCCTAAAGGTGATGCATTATTCGTTAGATAATAAAGATATTTTCAGCATCAGTGAGGCATCAACGCACTTTTTCACACAGTTTCAAGTACGAACCAGCACTTATACCTTTTCCTACAATGTTTTCTACCTACTCGTACAGTCGATGTACAATGTTGATCACATGACGTTCGCCGAGGTTGTGCTGTAATCCAAGCGTGAATATTAAAACTAGCTGTACTGAAAACTTATCACGTCAACTGTCTACCCGACTAAAAGTTTTAGGTAAGCATTGGCAGACGACAAGTTTGATTTGGCTTAAATGGCAGAATCTGTCTTGGAATTGTAGAAAACAGCCGGAAAATGCTGGTTGCAGGCATTTTCTCCTTTTCCAAGACGTGTTCAAAAAGCATCCTTTCTCATGGTCGCGTTTGATTAGGAGCTAAGGAAACATTAAAACTTTTCACAGCCTTTTACCTTATCTTTCTTACTAAATGAATAATTTAATACGTACTGAGAATCTCGAGGAACTAACATTATATTTTCGGTTTTTGTGGACTGATGAAAGCCCACATAACCCAATAATGGCGATGTGCTGTGTTACATCTTGCCTCACTTCAGATTGAGATGTGGCGACGTTGTAAACCATACGACGACCCAGACGTTCTAAATGCCGCTGCTGTCTTCTCATCGGTTATCAACGTACCTACACCAGGACGCGAACCCACACCTATTCCACTATAGAACCTACTCGCATACAACACTACCCTTTGGAATAATTATAATCCAGTCTCTATAAGCCTATAGAATCGAAACCGCCTACAACACTATCGTCAGGAAGATAATCTAGTCTCTACACGGCTATAAAACCGACCTCGACTACAACGCTATCCAACTGAAGACAATCTTGTCGCTACACTTCCATAGAATCTACCCCGCTTACAACACTATCATCAGGAAGATGATCCAGTCTCTACACGGCTATAAAACCGACCTCGCCTAAAACACTGGCCACCTGAAGATTCGACTCCGCCCACAACACTCCTCTGGAAAAAAATATATTCCTACACGACTATAAAACAGACCGCGCCTCTCGCACCATCCACCTGACGATAACCTAGTCTCTGCACAGCTATAAAATCGACCTCGCCTACAACATAATCCTAGTCGAATTGGACAAGCTTAAAGTTTTGTCACCTGGAAAAAGGTTATAGAAAAAGATGAGGACAAAATTTCACAAACAAAAGACATACTTTGGATTTTGAGATTTTAAGAAAGAAATCCGACTTTTATAAATTATAAATGAAATGCTGTAAAAATTCTTGGATCAAATCATTTTGTGATGTGGCAACCTTTTAAACCATTCGACGACACTCAAGTTCTAAATACTACCAGTGTCTTTTCAGCACTTATCAACGTTTTGGTACCAGAGGCCGTATTCACCAACCATCTCTACTTTCATTCTTAGTCTTTTTCTAGATTTGGTTTAGCCAATCAGAAGTTGCGTTACTTTCAAAGTTAGAAAATTCTTGAGAGTAAGACTAATAATGCTCTTGAGAATGGTTTGAATACGGACCCAAGACTGGAAAGTTCTTACTTGGCTATAGAACCAACCTACCTACAATACTGTCCTCTGGAAGATAACCTAGTCTCTCCTGCGCTGTAGAACCGACTCCAACTACAACACTATCCTCTGGAAGATAATCTTTGTTTTACAAATAGATTAAACGTTTTCCGAATCTTTCCGTGTCAAAACGCTGCTGAAGATGGGACACTTTTGAAAACAGTATTGGAAAAGGAGAAAACGCTTGTAACCAGCACTTTCTCCTTTTCCCACAATGTTTTCTACCTTTTCAATGACAAATTCCAATCATGATTTACGTATAATTTGTCGTCTGCAAATGCATTCAAATTGGAAAAGTCTTCTTTTTTTCGGATGATAATGAGTTTAAGAAGAACGGAGACAAAGTTTCACAAACAAAAGACATACTTTGGATTGATTCTCAGATAGCCAAGAAAGAAAACCGACTTTAGGCACTTTTCAAGCCAAATGCTGTGATACATCTTGCCTCACTTCAGATTGAGATCTGTCTACGTTGTAAACCATTCGACGACTCTGAAGTTCTAAATGCCGCCAGTGTCTTTTCATCGCTTGTAAACGTACCTACACCAGGACCAGAGCCCATCCCAACTACAGCTTCTACCCCAATTACAGTCCCTCCTCTCCTATAAGACGTACGCCGCGGCCTCAACCACCACCACCACCACTATGATTTGGGCATCAACTGATCTTGACTGATCGCTGTATTTGTCCTGCTTGTCTCATTAATTTTGTGCTTTGATGCGACTAGATAAGGAACAACAGATTTACTCACAAAAGTTATTGTGAGCCATGCTCTGTGAAAATGGGGTTTAAGGCATCACCGTGATCCCCCCATTACATTAAACAAGTCATCACATCATTATGGATCCATGAAATCCAGTTTGTTTAACAACCGACTGTATCATGAGGTAGACTGGTTCTTTGACAGGCAGAAAATTGACCATAGCAAAAAGTTTCGACACAGGTCAGCCTGTCTAGACTGCGCAGGCTTCCCTGGGTAGATGCTTTTTGCAAATGCATTAAACCCCCTTTTCACAGACCATGACTCACTGTTTAGTTTCAATTATCATTTTTTCAGCGTTGATTTACAGAGAAAAAATAAATGGTAGAATGAGAACTCGTAGATATATTTATCAATATTGTGAAATATGCGAAATTCAAGAGCGAAACTGTGTGTGTTTTTTTTTTTTTTTTTTGGGGGGGGGGGTTAATGTACATGGAATCGAGACAACCAATTAATCTTTGAGACACTGAATTAATAAATTGACTTTCTAAATTAACCCCCCCCCCCACCACTCCGAAAAAATAAATAAAATAAAAGCAACGCATGCGGGTGCCAAGAAAGCATTGTGGATAAAGGAAAAAGAAAGGTAACTTCCAGCATTTTCTAATTTTCACGCAATCTTTTGAAAGCTTTCCCTCTTGGGGTCGTTAAAGCACGGGATTGTTTGGTACAGAGTTACGCAATTTTTGAATTTACACTAAGTACGCTATGAAGATATGTTGGTAAATATGGGCCAATGATCCGTCATCTCTATTGCTATTTAGTGTGGGTGATGCTTATTTGGCGATGATCATTACTGAAGTGATGAATACGGAATGCTTTTGTAACGATCTAATAGCACGTGTGTGCTGGCTTGTCCGTATCTACTCGTACACGCCCTGCAAAATAACATACATAGTCGCTTTACGCCGAGTAATAGTTAACTCGAAGCTGAACTATACTCTGTCAAAAGATGTTCAAATGCATCTGCAAAAGGTTTAGACCCAGATCAGCCTGTGTGGACCGCGTAGGCTGACCTGAGTCGAAACCTGTTGCTCTTGGTAAATTGTCTGCGTGTCAAAGGGCTACTCTATTTTAATATTCAGCCGGATTTTAGACTAAATGGATCCCTATTATACAACATATTATTCTTCTGTCATATCCTACAATTTCCCTTCCGGTTTTCTATATTTTGTACAAATAGTGTGGTCTGTTGCAAATTTGTATCCAGGATTAGTGTGTTAAAAAAGATTTGAGCCACGCTCTATGAAAAGGGGGTTTAATGCATCTGCGAAAAGTATCGACCCAGGTCAGCCTGCGCAGTCGGCGCAGGCTGATCTGGACCGAAACTTTTCGCTGTTGGTCAATTTTCTGTATGTCAAAGGACCAGTGTACCTTTTGAACCAGTCCGTTTCTATACAGAATGACTTTATTAATCCATAAATATGTGATGACTTGCTTGCTTTCATGGATCACGGAGATGCATTAAGCCCCCTTTTGCCAGAGCACGGCTCATTTATTCAAATTGTGTTTTACTCTGTAGTGAAGACTCCGATACAGCGATTTTCTTTCCTTTTTCTTTACCTTCAAAAACATCGAACACTTTTAACTCATGACCAGACTTTACGTTACATTCTCGAGGAATGGCCAATTTCTTTCCGAGAACTGGTGATTGTCATTGCGATTGGATTCATTCCGCTCTCACCACTGATCGTTGTTCCTACGATGGTTATGTATGAAAGAAGCCAGAGGCTTTGAAAGAATAGTGTGCGAAGTACTGGTATAGGAAATTCCAGAGAATCACTGATAGGTGCACTGGCCGCCGCGATAAAACTGAAATAATTTTTAAAATGGCGTCAAAAACCATACAATAAATGGTTCTTGCTAATAATCTGCAGAAGCTACTGACATTGTGCTTAGGGTATTGATTTTGAAATCAACATTGCTTGTATAAACATTATACCCTGAAACGTCCTCAGCCACCCCATGATAGTATCTCCGATTAGCATCCATTCCTGGCCGTGGGAAGTTCCATCGTCTAATTTTCCTTTACATCAATATACATAACGTAAGAGAATATCTCGAAATTCGTGTTAAAAACTCTTTATAGCAGAGCTATGACGTCAAATATCGCATTTTTTTTTTCACTAAAATTACAGCCAGAAAAATATATTTGTGATTTGTAAGGTTTCAGTACATTGATCGAAACTGCAGAACCAGTGGATGAGACATATAGTAATCAGAGTACCCCGGGTAAGAACTCCGATGACCTTAAAACAAATGAGCCGAGCTCTGTGTAAAGGAAGCTTATTGCATCTCCGTGATGCATCATACCCAGCTTGTCATCACAAAATTATTTATGCATGAAATCCATTTTGTCTGACAACCGGCTGAATTATGACGTAGAATGGTCATTTGACATACAGGAAATCTACAAATAGCTAAAAGTTTCAACCCATGTCAGCCTGCGCGGACTGCGCAGGCTGACATGGGTCGATACTTTTAGCAGATGCATGAAGCACCCTTTCATAGAACATGGATCAAATTTGCGTGAAACACGAAATTGCTTGTCTGATTTCAATGATGTTTCTTTTGTCTGGCATGCTGAGGTTCTGAAGGTCACTGGGGACTTCTTTATTATAAGGTTATAAATTATGATTCGGATCAACTTCAAAAAAAAAACGTAAACATTTTATTTAAACCTGTTATACCTTTTCCTAGGAATAAAGTTAAAGTTTATTTGTTGAATAAAAGTTCACTCTTTTATTTTTCAAGGACTACATTGGAGACAATACTTTACCGCCTGCATTATCTTAACACTCTCAGAACAGTTGTGATGCATCTGTGTTTTATAGTTAAAAAATAACCTCATCATAGCTAATATCAAAGTCCTACCCGCTGTTGTATGGGGGGGGGGGGTTGTTACAGTTTCGGACCGCTTAGAGGTGTTTTGGATATACCTTAAGGGGGGGATAACGCCAAAGTCTACGTCCACCATCGTCGGCATGGTCCTCACCATTTTTCGTACATAATCGTTTCTCATGACGATTACGGGCGAAATATGCCGAGAGAAGTTGACAAACAGTCAGATTACGCGGATACAAGTTGGCTTCTTTAAAGAAGAAGCCAGGAGAGGTCAGCATCAATGTTTTGAAATAGTTTATTGGCTTTTAATTGCAATATATTTTGGTAGATGTAAACAAACAAGTATGGCATTTTAAACGAATGGGAATTTTTTTTATTTTTTTCAATGTTGCTGGTGTGAAGGCACAAAACAGTACACGTTCCACGTTCCGTTATATATTCTAGGAACAAGATACCTATAAGGGCTAGAACTGCTCTACTGGCAGTTCAGTAAACGCTCAGGTTTTTACAAAGAGTTGCGGGGTTCTAATGAAATTAAGAGCTGATATGAGCAAAGCTGTACTTTTTTTTTTTAATTTAAGGGCAAGGAATTTCTGATCCAGTAAATCCGACGGTTTGCAAAAGAACTCAGCTCTCATGCATATCTATAAACTATGTAGGTTTTGTGAACATTGAAAGTAAAATGAAAGTTGTAAGCTCTTCACAAGCTAAAAATGTTTCTCATTTTCTTTTTGAGCACGTAAATTTGTGACTCCATGGTACAATTTTGCTCAATTTTGAAAGGGGCCAAGCGCTCATAAATATCTAATAACGTGAGTTTGGTAAAGATTTAAAGAAAATTGTGGGCTATATGCTATGAACAAGCTCAAAAATGCATCTTATTAAAATTCAGGGACACAAAACTCAAGATGATGATCCAGTTCTTTTTTTTTTTCCATTTTCAAAAGGAACCAACCTCTTATGAATGTATGTATTGTGTGCTCAGAAAGCCAAAAAAGTTTTTGGAAAGGGGAAGTCATTCAATTGAAAATTAAACAGAAGAAATTGTCCTTCAGAATGCAGCTGTTGTGAGCTTTGGTACAACAATTTTGAAGTTACGACGAAGATACCACATTGCGAACGCAGGAATGTTGAGAGAACTCGTACCCCACAAATGGACATAAAGATAGCCGATCAGTATGTTTTCAAGTTTTAATTTTTAAAAGTGTCTAGATTGGCATTTTTTTTTTTTTTTTTTTCAGTTTTATACAAAATTGTGTGGATTTATAATGCAGTAGATTTTATTTATTTATTTTTTAAATAACACACAGCAGTGCTTCTAGGATGCGGAATTGCGAGAATCCCGTAAAAATTAACTTCTGAGCTCAAAAAAGTCGTGGCTCTGCGCCCTACGTACCGCACACTTCAAAAGAGTCCGTGATCCTTTGGGCGTGGGCAGATTGCGCAGGCTGACATGGGTCGATACTTTTTTTTTTGCAGATGTATTAAGCGTCATTTTCACAGAGCATGGCTCAATTATCTATTTTCTTAAATTTTAAAGCTTTAAACAAACATAGTCTTCATTTTACATGTCTGCAGCAGACAACTTTTCAAATGTTGTAGGAAGAAGAGAAACTGCTAGTAACTACAAATTCTCCTTCTGTCACAATGGTTTACATCACATCAAAGCACCATCTTCCACATTAATTATCAAAGTTTGAATTGTCGTCTGCAAGCTCTTTCTGTTCTGGATAGTCCAAAATTTGCTGTTTATTAGAAAATTAAAAATGTTACATTTATTTTTAACATGTCTGGTATTATGCACTTGTATGGGCCACCTTTATTTGTCATCATCACGCAAGATTCTTGCCTATTCAGAAGAATAAGCAAATTGTTATTTAGTGCTTGTTTACAAATTGACACCATGCCCTTCACCTCTAAAACAACATTGATACAAGCTTTCATTTTAAGGCTTTGCAAGTAAACTCTACATTGTATTTGTTATTATATGAAACTGCTGAAGTGCCCATATTTTATTATGTATTAAAGCTTTGAATCATTTTTTTATTGTTATTTTCGATCTTTCTAAGCTTACCTGAGCACACAATGCTTGCAGTTAGTTACCATTATCACTCATCACTCGCTATATTGCCCCCCCCCCCCCCACACACACACGGATAACATATATACTACAAATTACATCAGTTATATTAAAAAACTGCAATATTTGGTATGTGTCCATTATGCTATAGGTTGTCTTTTGAGTAGTGGAACTTGGCCTTAAATCCAGAAAATAAGTTTTCTCATGAACATAGTGTGTTCTGTTTACTTCAATAAAGAGAACTAGATCTAATGAAGACTTCAACACCTTTTTTTTTTCCAATTTGCAATGTGTGTCACTGCAGACAGGCTGAAACTTGTACACTACGGCAATGGGTAAACAGTCCTTTTTTAAATAAAATAGACAATTGCATGTGAACTGTAATTTTGTAATCAGAAAGACCTCTGCCTCCTCGTTAGCAAATCATACGTTTGCTATACATTTAGCGCCATTGTAATTAAATCGTAGGCTTGCACGAAGTTCGGGTCATTGAACGGCTTGCAGTCTCTCCAGATCTGAATCTAAAAAAAAAAACGATGAAATCAAAGTATTGACTGTACGCAAAACCTGATTTCTATTCTCATCGGTTCCTTGTTTACAGCTTTCTGCCAAAAGGCTCACCATATGACTGGCCCCTCAGACCGGTGAGAACTGGATCTCTTATGATTGTAAATTAAACCTGAATGCCTTGCAATCGGAGTGCTTTTCATGCTTTTTCGGCCAGTAAGAAATGTAATGGATAATACAGCATCTTTTGATATATATATATAAAAAAAATGAAGCTACGGAATGTGTCCACAATTGGCAAAGTAGCGAAATTATTTTATTTTACAGGCGAGCTTCCCCCCCCCCTTTTGGTTGTGGTTAGTCCAACGCCATCTGTGATGCACTGGATTTAGGACAATGTGATGGAATGGCTATTTGTACTAAAAATCATGAAAGAATCCCATATTGTTTTTCCGGTGGGATATAGATCACTAGAAAAAGTGGAGCCATAAAGCGCACCGAAGAGTCTGGAATTCCACGGGAATTTAAGTAAACATTTAGCCTTGGTCATCGCTTGTTGACGGTAGTTACGGTCCGATCAAGAGAAACACCAACATTTTAAGAGAATATAGAACTAATAGCAAAATCATAAGATTCGATTCAATACCTCCATCCCGGATAACAAAATCCCCTTTACTTTACAATGAAGCATCTTGGATTTGGTCCGTTTTCTTAAAGCAACAGTCATGGCTCTAACAGTAATCTTTCCAATTACACTAAATTCAAAAATGAGGTGAAACGTAATCAACGTACCTTAGAAACAAACAATATGCGATGCAGTGTCAAGGAAAACAGAACATGGCAAAAAAAGAGACCCCACAACTTACGTTAGCTAAGTCTCCGATATATCTGTTCCCAACATTTACACATTGGCCTAACAATATTCCAGACTGTCCCGACACCAATCTTTGAGAATCTGGTAATAAAGAAAAAGCTTTGTTCAACGCAAAACCTGCTGCATGCAACAATTTCCGTCCTGCATTAGGGCACTTTTGACCACTTTGTGACAAAAAAAAATAGAGATTTCTGAGAATTTATTGAACTACTGATAAGTGCATTTTACTTACTGTTGAAAATGGTACTTAATTCCAAACAAGCAGAAGTGAAATACACATACCCACAACGTCTGTGCTGTCTGCCGCGATAACTCCTCCTTGTTCGTCTATAACACCAGCTATAACTCTTTCCTCGGGCTTGCCTCCGCAATATATCAGCCATAAATGATACATGATGTCTAACTGAATATACAAAATATAAGTTATGTGGACTTTGTATAAGATCCAGAAGACATGCCTGTTTCTTCAACCGCTTTGAATACAGGCCGACTTTAGACATATCTGTGTACTAGTGTAGGCCTACCATAACTAATAAAGACATGATAAATTACTAAAACATAGAATATTATCTAAACATTTTTTGAAGGAGAACGGGGCACAACATTTTCGTTTCTGTGCATAACATATTCTTCGAAGATTGACCTGTCTGCTATGACACATTATTATCCCATTAAAATAAATGTTAATAAGCGGTGAACATAACTCAAACCTCTGCCGCTAAAAAGTAGAAAGTGGAAAATAGCTTTGAATCTGTGGAAAAATCAAGCCTGTTTTTGGCTCCAAATTTATTTAAACTAAAAAAAATTCAAACAAGAAAAAATAATTAAAAAAAAAATACCATTGTTTACTGCAGATCTTTTATACAGTTTCTAAATGTAAGTTTGGGAAAACCATCAAAACAATATCTTGCGTTGTCTGCGCATGTCATATTCAGTATTTGAAAAATGCTACCTAGCGGAAAATAATGACTACATTTTTCCAAGAAGCTCAGCCTTCACCTACTATGCCAGTAGTAAATGGGTCGGTTTTGTGGACAGCCGTAGTATTAGGGTCTCTTTGCGGATAAACAAAGACAATCGGCGTTGGTTAACTACTGTGTAAACTTATTTGCGTTTTAGGATGCCACTAATTTATGAACAGATGGCCATATTCCATATTAGAGAGTCTTTTAACAGCACCGTCATGTGTTCCACATCTAAAGGACACTCAATGTCCGTCTCTTTAGAATACGATTATGCATATTGCATGCAGCACAGATGTTTCTGAGTGGCCGGTTACCATGCATCTTTCACTATCATAATGTACTGCCCAAAAACTAGGTCACCAAAATAGCACAATACGAAGGAGTTCATCAAAGGTGGCCGTCTGTACATTAATATAGTAACGTCATTTTAAGGAAATCACTGAAACTAGAGTGTCGATTTTATTTTATTTGTTTACCCCAAAACCGACTTCAGTCTAGAATGACTGCTATAAATGACCATGTTACCGGAAAACCAAGGTGTGACTGCAGTCTGGTTCTTGTATGTCAAAAATTAAGATGAGATCAATGGCTTAACTGGTTGCATGGAGAGATTATCACAAATCTTACGTTACAATTATGTTGAAAATGAAGGGAACCTGTGATCGTAAACATTCTACTATCTTACCTGAAATTGTCCCTCTAATTCTAGGTCTACAAAATCAGTGCTGTCTTCGGAAGACACAAAAGATGTTTTCAAGTATTTCAGCAGGATTACTATTTTATCTGCACCTAAGTTAATATCATCTCTTTCCACAATAATTGCAAAAGTTTCATCGTCGAATACAGCTCGATCAATAGGCAAACAGTTACCCACCATACACTGATCTTGATCTATAGTAGGAAAGAAAACAAATTTATCAAGCAAGTCGATCGACCAATACAGGTAAGTAGCAATGTTTTTCTTTATTTTCCGGCTGTTTATAGAAAATATCTTCTATATACGTTCACTCAAAAGGGGTGTGAGGCAAAAATTATTTTGTTTTTAACGACCCGTTATGGCATGGAAATGAAGTTATGCATACAACTACATGTAGTAAACAAGAACGGCAGTGATAATGGCATTAATCTCCGTGACACACCCACAGTATTGCTCAAAGGGAGTAAACATCAATAAACATATAAAATTCTGAATTATGAGGTTTTCAATTATAGGTTGTTGTGGTAATATTTAATCACAAGAATTTTCTGGATTTCTTTTATGACATTGTATATACAGCCTACTTATTGAATGAAAACGTCAAAACAAATCAAACATGGCTTAGTTGATGGGGTTTATCTTCAAAAAAGGAAGAAACTTTTTTTGGAATATATAATTGTGTTTATCAGCATTTTCTCACTTTTAATCTTGGTTGATAGTTAAAACTAAGGCCCTTTAAGATTTGGCATACATAAAGAAGTTTTTAATACTTACTGCTAAATGTCCCACTGTCGTCACGTAAAGTGAATTTATGATGATAAACAAATAAGTTACCTAGAAAGATAACATTGAGATACAGTACGGTAGTATCTAGAAAGATAGTATATAAGTGATAAAACAGGAATAAAGAAACCTTAAGATCATAACCATATTTAGACAATCAAACAAAACGAAAGAAGTACTTTAAAAGCATAAACATGGATATTATGTTTACCGTATGCTGTTAAATCATATAATGTGATCAATATTATGTATACGTCGACATTTCTGTGGCAGCCGGAAAAGGCAACATGAGTGTAAAGTAAACTCTTTGCACAACGGTTACAAAAAAAAAGGTGATCCTCAATTGAAAACAGATCATTTTTTACCATCAAAATACTTTAAAACTACGAAATGGCGAACAGAAATAAAATAAAACAGTGATTTTTCATAAACAGGGGTAAACTCCGGAAATAAGCTTATGTTTAACTCGAGACACGCTCTATTTCGTAGCACGTTATCGACTTCGTGAATATGGCTTATGACTTTAAATTAGGCTTATCAAGCTTTCAGAGAATAGAGTCAAATAATTGAAACATAATAAACAGAATAATCAGGTCGACATGTTAAAACCACAGGTGGATAATCTTTCGTTCTTTGGTAAAGAATCGGTCATACTCGGACTTTTCCTTTGAATAGTGGAACGACGAAATCAGCTAGATCTAACGAATAAAAAGCAAAGTTTTCAACCCTTGCTTGCCACTTCTGTGTATCTTGATAAAGTATAGATGCTAAATTAATATTGATGTGGTCGTTACTATTGAAAAGGTTAAACTTACCGTAGTCGGTGTATGCTAGACCACCAATGTTTATAAATCCACCATTAAAGATTGCTGTATCCCCGCTGACGGTAATGTTGCCGTCAAAAACAGTCCAAATTGTGTTTCCCCTTCCGTCCGTCGCGGATTCTGCATTACTGGTAAAGTTTAATTTTGCAAACTCCATACAATCATCTGCAGAGAAATTGATATAAACGTAAATACATCTTCGACCCCATGATAGTATCTCTGTTTATACACCATTTTTAACTTGGAAAACTTGATAGGCGAGATCTCGCTTTCATACATACTCATGGCGACCGTTTAACTAATCAAAATCGTATTTCAATTGGAAATTATTTAATATGTAGGCTCTGAGTTTCTTTCGTAGGAGTGATTTGTAACGTGTTAATCTACTGAAAGAAAGTATTGCACAATGTTATTGCCGAACCCATGAACTACTTTACTATTCATTTATGAGACGGTTTTGAACAGCCTAACTGTTTCACAGTGCATAATTGAAATGTAAGGTAGTATTAATACCAATGTTGACCAATGTGGATAGACATGATGTTTTACAAACGTCTTTTATTCGAATTTACTAAGTGTTAAAGAGATTGATTTGTGTAGATTTACAGTTAGGAATGAAGCAATTCTGTGGAAACGCAAGATGCTCAGTTTGTTGTTAGCATTCAATAATCCAGCTCTATGTTTTCGTCCTATTTTTCAGATTGGTTTCTTTAGCATTTACCATCATCGGCAATACTGAATATTATTTTGGATTACAATATTGTCCTCAATCTACAAGATGTTTCAGAATATCTGTTACTAATTTGAATAGATATTATATCATCATTGGTAGATTTCTATCATTTATGTACCACATTTACAATGAACAATACAAACTTTTCCGTGTTGAAAAAGCAGGGAATCTTTTGTCATTCTTTGAAGGAAACGATGTCATTTTATTTTTTATTTTATTTTTTTTTTTCATGATGGAGTTGTGAACTAGATTTTAATCAGAAGTTGTAAAACTGTTAACGCAAATTATTCTCAAACTAAATATACAAATTAAAAAAAAAAAACTTTATCATATTTGGATTTTTATGATGTCGATTGTTCTGCAGATGTGTTAGGCCATTTTTTTACAGAGCGTAACTTACTTATATTTTATGACTGATTTTGAAGATTAAAAGATCTTCGGACAATGAGAAATGTCGTAACTATATCCTTAATAAACTTTTAACCTATTGGAAACAAACTTAGGAGTTGGAGGCCTCAATTTCGTAACTCGCAAGGTACAGTCGTCTCTAGTCTCGGTGGATTGTTCATTTGACTCGTATTGATTTGTTGTCAAAAATTGCAAATATATCCAGAAAGAAACTTGAGCTAAATCGAGAATTGTGCAACACCAGGTACACAAACCCTGTTTAAAAGTGACAATAAATATAAATCAAACGGGAAGTTGCAAAACATAGCTTGGTTGATATTTGGGCAAGATTGGTAGGTCAGTTAGTGTTTAGAACGACAGGACCATCCTTTCTGGTGAAATTTAAACCGTAAATGAAAGCAAAAAGAGGATGTCTGTTTTGAAATAAAAAGATATATAACAAAGTTAACCACCGTAATTTGTTACTTCAGAAACTGTCATTGTAATGAGGCTATATTAGTTGGAGGGCGTTGGCACTTTTGCGAAATCCAACAACAAAAAAAAAAAAAAAAAAAAAAAAATCGTAAGCTAAGATCCAAAATTAAGAACCATTTTCTAGGCTGCCATTCGCTAGATTGAACTGTGACTGAAAATGCATGGCTAAATGTAAGTGGAAAATTCTTGGGAAAAAAAAATAAATAAATAAAAGTCGCATTGTTTAAATATTTCAAGAAATTTCAGAGATCTTACTCTGAAAAAGAAATTAGTTACATCATTTACGTGTTAAACAAATTTAATCTGAAAAGAGAAGAAAATAGATCTATTTAAGAACTGTGCCACAACACAAAGTCTGGTTAAAAGGGACGATAGATGTAAATCAATGGTAGGAAGTTGTGAAGGTAGTCAATAGAAACAACGACTTGTTTGATGTAGGGAAAGAGGAGTA
Organism: Tridacna gigas; assembly: GCA_945859785.2. Classification (NCBI taxonomy): domain Eukaryota; kingdom Metazoa; phylum Mollusca; class Bivalvia; order Cardiida; family Cardiidae; genus Tridacna; species Tridacna gigas. The sequence goes on along the minus strand of OX244042.2, from coordinate 27,044,234 downwards.
GGTGAGTTCGTGGTCATAAGGATGAGATGATTTCGTTAGTGCAAGAAATATAATGCTTTAGAGTAAAAGGAAAAAAAAAAAAAAACGCGGAGAAGGGTACCGACCCCCACCATTTTTCTTTTCCAGACGATCAGTTTTGTACGGCAGAGCTTATTTGAAGGACGTTTGCAATTTTGTGAAACTTAATGGTAAAATAAATGCAACAAAAATTACAAATCAATCAGATCCTGTAGACCAGTATGAAGCCAGTTATCCCCATGCTTTTTTTTTACGCATAATTTCGAAATAATTGCGTGTCAACCTTTCATATTTACTTCTTTTGTTCCAACGAAATGTGACTGCGTGCGAGGATTTACGAAATTCTTATGCAATAGTTATAAAATCATTCTTTTGGTATACAAAATGATGGACAAAGCGTGAATGGAAAAAAAACTCGAAATTAGTCGAAACGGACCGGAATAGACCTAAACGGTCGAATATTGATCAACAAAGGGGGATCAGAGGACAAAAGCAAAACACAGAAACACAGGTGATTCTTAACCACCAAGACAATGTCCTATATATATATATATATGGAGAGAGCAGAATGGACCAAAACCATCAAATATCTAATTATGGAAAAACGGGAAAAGAGCTTAACAAAATATGAACAGGTCAATGTAAACACATGCTCGAATTGGCCATTGAATAGACGTGAAGCATCGAGATGATAAGAAACAGTGGAACGTGGAAAATGCAGTAACAGTAAAAAGATAGGGCCATTGGACATAAAGCGCTCACTCGAGTAAATATTGTCCCAATAACTTACTTTTTCACCCGACATGAACCAATTTTGAAGTTGTATTAGATATCATCAAGACAAATATTTTGACGAAGTCCATAAGTGTCTGACTGAAAATGTGGTTTCTATAGCGCACAAAAGATTTTTCTAAGATTTGTCCCATTGACGTGCTTTTTGATTCAACGTAAGCAGATTTCAAACTTGTCTAAAACATCATCAAGACAAACATTCTGACTAAGTTTCATGAGTATTGGACTGAAAATGGCCTCTAGCGTGCTCACGAGGCAATTATAAACGACTGCACGACGGACGACGCGCGACGAACGCCGGACACAGCACGATCACAAAAGCTCATCTTGAGGACTTCGTGCTTAGGTAAGCTAAAAAAGGGATCGGTGACAGTAATTGAATTGAACCGCCTGAAAATTATCGAAATTGACCTACATGGACATCGATTGGTCAATATACGAGGTAGAATTGACTATTGAAAAACTGACATCGACCTGAAGCATTGGAAGAAGATAATTATTGGGCCATAGAAAAACCAGAAAGATACCTAAAGCGTCGGATGTAACTTTATAGATTCTTTTTCCTGGATCCTATAATGGAGTTTATTTGTAAGTCGTAATGGACAAATAAGGCAATGCTTTGTCACACAATGAGTGTTATATTGGCTTGCATTTAGTTGTTTTTCAACTCCACAATACTTACCACTTGCCGTTTCTGTAGTTAAATCCGCAGATACTCTGCTCTTAAAATACTTAAAAGCCTTTCTATTTGGATTTTATGTGTAAGTCGTAATGGACAAATAAGGCAATGCTTTGCCACACAATGTGTGTTATATAGGCTTGCGTATTTTTTTGTTTTTTTTTCAACTCCACATTACTTACCACTTGCCGTTTCTGTAGTTAAATCCGCAGATACTCTGCTCTTAAAATACTAAAAAGCCTTTGCATTTGGGCATAAATGCATTTTGAGGGCATCTGCAGACGACGAAAGTGTATTTAAGTACCTTATACTCAGGAAATACATTTATTTTTAAAACTGGTTTCAGTCTTCGACACGGTTGCCAGATGACGCGTACGTATTGCACATGACTTTCAGGCTTCATTCATTTGATGGTTTTTCTTTGGTAAATCGTGCGTAGTATATCTAGTTACTCGCTCTATATAAGAAAAGGATACAATAGAAAATATGTTGATTCAACAGATGAATTCGAACTATTTTAGGTTCACACTTTCGGGAGTTATCGGTATAACAAACATACCGCTTGATCGTGCAGACGTCACCTCACAGTTGCAGTCGTCCCGTTCAGAAGGCATAAGGGTACTACAGTAGCCGTTATTACATGCATCAGACGTGCATGCATTATTGGGATCCCTCACAAAAGGATCAAAACAAGTTTCCTCTGGGCAACAACTTGGTAAGGAAATAACGTCTCCGCCAATCTTTAGAAAAAACGAACAAGAACTTTGAAAAAAAAGTACGCGTCTGCTACTATTAATATGTATGAGTATAAGATGTCTGTAGCGCACATGTAGTTATCTAAACGAACAGTCTCGACATATTTTAAACCGATTTTTTTTTTTAGGATATAAAAATGAAATCGGTTTAAATAAATTTCGAACTTTCACCACACACACACACACGCGCTTGCGCACGTGCGTGCGTGCGTGTGTGTGTGTGTGTGTGTGTGTTGTGAAAGTTCGAAATTTATTTCATCGAGTGAACATTAACGGTAATATTTTCACTCGCGCCACGCATTACAATATTACGTGAAGCGCGAGAAATATAGGGTAAATTACGTCATATTTCCCTCTTGTTGAATGGCATGCGCTGTTTACCTAGGTACATGTAACTAGTGTGCGGGAACTAATGGTTTCGCCTTCATTTGAAGAGTTGGAAAACATAAAATCGGTATTTTTCATTGGTCGTAACCATAAAATATCAAATCATAATCTACCGTTATTTCTCAATAAACTTCCGGAAACTATGAAATAACAAACCATAATCCACCATTGTTTCTCGATAAACTACCAAAAAGCATAAAATAATACATCAGCAATTATTAACTAGTACAGGTGTTGCTCTAAATATATGCTTGGTATTAGCGCATCCATTATTTTGATCCGTGATAATCTGAGCAAGCAATCTCGAAATTTTGTAATTCAATGACAAAATAAACCTCTCCTGTTTTAGAGTCCAATATTTGTATATCCTGCTCATTAGACTAGCTCGACCAGTCAAATTCTATACCAGAATGTTCACTTGTTACAGCTATTTTGTCATTTCAGGATCGATGATTTGCATAAACTAATGGCGTCGAAAGTGTGACGTCATCAGTGTTCTGGATTCATGGCAAAATGTCGAAGCCTATTAAATCCTAAACAGAAAAATCAACTAGTTTATTTTTCCTTGTGTAGCAGCAGTTCTGAATGTACGCTTACTCTAGACTTTGTGTGTTGCTATTAAAAGAAACTTACCCTTGTACATATATGAAAACCGCTACAAAGAAATGATCCAAACGATACGTCCTCCGGATTTGAGCGTGAAACTAAACTGACCACTCGACTCCTACTACAAGGATCTGTAAAATGCAGTTCAAAAAAAATATCCTAACCCCTTGAACTACAGTTTGTTTAGGACTTCTAGCCAATAGTGAAAAATCCTAGATATTGGATTTCCAAAGCTATTGCGGCAGAGAAAATATCACCGTATTAAACCAAAATCTTCACTGTAGGTTTGAGTCTAACGACTTAGAACTAATGCAGCAAAAGTCTTGATTTTTCCGTTACACCCGTTACAAGAAAAATATCTTTTCTTTGGCAGCTCGGGGGGCAGAAAATTAATCCGAAAGATCAATGTTGGATTTTCCTCTCAAAGTTTTAATGTTTGTATACGAAATAAACATTGACTTGCGTCTATTTACATACTTCTAACTCGCTTTGGCTCCGAAACAGTGCAGGAGCAGGCAGTTATAATTACTCTTTGTATACAATATCAGTTTTTAGGGCTTGCACAATTTGTATGTAATCGATCAACTCAAAGTAAGGGCTGGATCAGCCATTAAAAGTCAGAAATAGTCTAAAGATGTGCTTCTGATGTTCAGAAAGCTGGAACCATCTCTTTTCTCAAGTCATGTTCGGATCAGTCATTAATTCAAATTTAACCGTATACCCAAATTATGGAGGATAGAGGGTGAAAAAATAGAGAGATCAATACTATCAACAAAACCATTATTTTTCTAGCTTTAGACAATGCAGACGATTGTTTTGACGACATTCATTATTTTTTTAAAGTTGTTGCAAAGTATCGCCATTCCAACTTTGATATCGTTTTACAGTGATTTGGCTACAAAAACTATACATCAAATTCTAAAGCTTGGAGTTCACTAGTGCTGAAGAAACAGGGCATAATTATCTCTACAAAGTTGCACAAGACATTTTTTGCTATAATACACTACATGTACCATAATGCTATCTTGCGTTGAAAACACAAACCTTTTTTTTTTTTTTTTAAAGAACCAAAAAATGCATGGTAAGCTGTCAAGTATTTGAAACTCAGTGCAAAAGATAAGGCTTTGTAATTCAAGTGTTTTCAATTAAAACTCTGGGTCCGTCATAATTCTTTTCGAGGACTAACTGACTTCATTGATAGAAGACGTATTCTTTTGGCAGTGCTTTATAATTTTATGTCTCTGTGACAACAACAGTGGCTTGGAAGGAACCTGTACATAGTGCTATTGAAAAAAAATCAGAACGTATGGATAAGTGAATTACCCGCCGTGAAACGATGCAAAGGCCATTGACAATCTGATCAAATACTACTCAAAGTACTGGAAGTACTGACGGACTAGCAAAACTTGAATGAGCGACCTTGTTAAAGATAACACTTGGTTGGTCCATACAAGATTGAAGAAATCATGGTCCAATCCGGTGATTAAGTTCGAGCCTGTCCATTGTTTTTTGCACTGATTAATAATTTTATGTCTCTGTGACAACAACAGTGGCTTGGAAGGAACCTGTACATAGTGCTAGTGAAAAAAATTCAGAACGTATGGATAAGTGCATTACCCTCCGTAAAACGATGCAAAGGTCATTGACAACCGCATCAAGTACTACTCAAAGCACTGAAGGTACTGAAGGACTAGCGAAAGTTGAATTAGCGACCTTGTTAAATTCACACTTGGTTGGTCCATACAAGATTGAAGAAAAAAAATCCGATCTGGTGATTAAGTTCAAGCCTGTCCAATCCGGTTATTTAGTATGATCCGCTGACTTTACCTGCCGCTCATAGCCATTTACTTGTCACATAAGGAAATGTGAAAAGACTTCCGTTCGTTACTTTTATCGAGATAAGCAAATAAATAACATATCAAGATGAAAGTTCAATGCTTTGTCACTTTCTATTGTCTTGACCAACTCGTAACTAGACAAGAACTACCATACCCGTGAAAAGCATGAGGATGAAAAAGATTGTGTTGGTAAAAGTAAAGACGAGCCTGATTTGCATAGATCCCTGATTTAATTTACAGATGAGCAAACATCTTGTACCTTATCGATGACATCTTGTTTAGTCTTTGACTTTATCAGTAGACATCGTTCAAATTTGAGTGGTAGAGATTTCGAAGTTCGTGTCAACATCGTCACATTTAAAAGAATTACGATTTCTAACACAGAGAATTATTTTCTGTGGGAGAGTAGTTGGCGACTATTTGTGTCTGTGTGTGTCATTTTTTTTATGTTTCTGTTTTGTTTACACTTAAAACTGAGTCACTCTCGATGGCAATAGACTGTGATCGCAAGTCTATAAGGACAATAAAGATGATTCTTGCAAAAGACACACATACGCATGCATGCATGCATGCACATACGCATGTAAATACATGCAATTTAACCATAACCTGGGTATCGCGCCGTCTAATGTTCCCTTCAGAACAGATTTATGCGCGTCTTAGCCCACCATTATTTGGGAATTTCAACACACCCAACCCTTGTCTCTTTCAATGGAAGTAAACAAGTACAAGTCCGCAATTTGGTCCATGTCTGCTGAATAGTACTTGTGAAACTTAAATTTTTCTATATCAAAATTAATTAAATACAGATGTATTCTATGCTTTTCTTCATTCAACAGACTGAATATTAGTTATTGGCATAACTAACATAGATAGGATAGATATAAATGATCTAACGTAAGTTGGCGTTTGAGATAAATTTTTATTTTAAGAGTCTATAACAATTTGTCAAGCCAGCTTTCGGCGAATTCAATGAAATTTTTGACAGAAGAGTTTCATAAGAATATTACAAAAGCCAACGAATGTCATATCCATTTTATCACATTAATGTATCTTAATAATTACCTCATAATCATGAGAGCTACATATTCGAAACCTGTAGGTGTGCCATAAAAAAGTCTTTTTGTGGTGGCAATATACTGCATGCAGAACATTCATTCCTTAAATATTTGTGGTAATATTGTAGGAAAAAAATGATATATATGTTTCTTTCTACGACTAGGCCAAAAAAAACTTACTATTTCTGAATAAAACATTACGACCATAGCAGTCTGATCGTTTGTCTGTATAGGGCAAACAGGTTAGCATCGACTTTGAAAAATGTTCTCCACAGGCACAGCATCTCTTGTGTGACACCCAGGGGCTCGTTGTTGACAACACAGACGAAAGCTTAAGATAGATAGATAGATATTCCAACACCTTAATATTGATACATACGTATATCGTACAAACGGATTAGGATACATACATACATACATACATACATACGTACATACATACATGTACATAAGACTGTTTTTCATTCATTAATTGCTTCCTGTATTAGGGTAGTCCCTAACAGGAAGGATAGAGCTCAATTGTTAATTTTTATATCAACTGCCTAAATCAAAGCCATTTTGTCAGGTCTCACCCTGTCATGTTAGCCAATAAACAGTTCTATGCTGCCGAAGCACTGCACATTTTTTAGAAAATATATCCAGACGCGTCTGTATCATTTATTTCGAGAAAATAACATGGGGTTTGATAGAAAAACTGTGAGAGCCAATTGCACAAGCGGCGAACTTCAAAATCGAATGTCATAGGAATAACTCTATATTAACAACAAATACAGTTTTGCATGTATGGCATGTTTATATAGTTTATATATAGTCTTCATGACGGATGAATAATAAAGAACAACTTGTACATAATTTTATAGTGTTTCATCTCTGATCCTCAACTCTAGTGCTCGCAGTTTTACCCTTTACCAAGCACCCCCTGATTTAACGACTGTGAAGAAGCCTGTTGAAAACATAGTGGGGAAAACAGAAAACGCTGATGACGAACAATATTCACGATATGTTTTCTGTCCTGTCGGAGAACTTTAGTTCATTTGTTCTAGTCTCGAAATTGCCAACTTCAGACGTGTTCCAGTGGAAAAGGACTAGAATATTTCGTTTCATAACAGGTTAACGCAAATATAAAACAGACAAAACTTATTTTCCAAAATTTCTGGCGTGCCTTAACTGTCCTGTAAAGCACTTGAAATCTCCTGCAGGGTCCAAAAGGATTTAAAACGTACCTTTGGGGATATATTCAAGACACAGATGAAGTAACAAGAACAGTCCTCAAAAAAACTGTTAAAACCCATACCATTGCTCACCACACAACCAAAACACATGTTACTGAAGAGACGTTCTCCTGTTGATGAACGAAACAGATGAGCTATGCTCTGGTAAAAGCGGGCTTAATGCATCTCCGTAATGTATGATACCAAGCAGAATTATAGATCCATAAAATTCACTTTGTCTAACAACCGACTGAATCATAAGGTAGACTGGTCCTTTGACATACAAAAATTTTACCGACAGCGGAAAGTTTCGGCCCAGGTCAGCCTACGCGGACTGCGCAGGCTGACCTGGGTCGATACGTTTCGCAGATGCATTAAGCCCCCTTTTCACAGAGCATGGCTCATATAATTAAAACTTCGAAAATGCAAACAGAGGAAAAGTCTTAAAGTTAATTCGAATTACTGTATCCGTAAATTTATGATTTATGATATTGAAGAATCACTCGACATTTCTAACCTCTATATAAGACGACAGAATTTGATTTGTTCAAATTGAGAGTACAAACTTAACCTTGCCAGAATCTACAATTGTGCTTTTGCAGGGAAGAAAACATTTTTTTGAAAAGAAAATTGTGGTTGCAGGCATTTTTTCTCATTTTCCATCAATGTCTTCAAAAGTCCCCTATCTTAGCGATTAAAAGCTTCCGGTGCCAAGTGAATTAAACAAAGATTTGAGAAAATGTTTGGACTCTTACAAGATGTTGTGGTTTAAGAGTTTTTATAACAGAATTCGCAATTTTTCTTCGTGTTTTTAAAACCATTTGACTGTTGAGCTACGCCGCCGGAATGGTGCTGTTTATCGAAGGGAAATAACCCAGGGAATTTTTCAAAGTGACCTGCGACGGATGGCAGTTAGTCGTAGTATTCAATCCTTTGTAGCTTTAAACTCGATCCCTGTATATATTTTGATGACATTTGCTGCATGTATCAATGAAACATCAATACACCACCACATTCTGGTGTTTAAGTGTCTATGAATAGCTGGGTTATGGGGAAGGTCTACTTCTTGGACAACCCTCATAGAGAAGCTTGTCGTAAATGATAATTTCTATCCATATCATCAAGCACACCATTGTACGGGACTTGGTTTTATTATTTTAATCCAAGAGGAAGCAATTTCACTGGCTGAAAAAGGTTGTATTTTAACGAAATAAATTAAAATATTCTTAAGCTTCACATGATATTTATGAATGGCATTTCAACTATAGTAGTAGACAGATCTATTCGTGTAAACTTGTCTGCATTTCTGAAATTCATGACAGTGAAGTTGTTAAAGAAATATGGCGTTCCGAAGCCCACATAAAATGCCTTTTAAATTTTGCTTCTTTCAGTTTAATTATTGTCACTGACGCTGCATCCTTTAACTGTTAAGATCACAATTTATAAAAACTGATTTATAACGAAGTCCATTAAAGTTGGTTTCCCGAGAAAGATCGAGCATTTTTTTTAAAAGATATGTCTCGTTTGAATTCAGATCAAAAGGTGGTCATTTCATCGGCCCGTCATGTTTAACCCTTTCCCGTACAATGCCCCCTTTTAACGCTCCTGGGAAAGAAGCCTTTTGAAAACATTGTGGGAAAAGGAGAAAATGCTGGTAACCAGCATTTTCTCCTTTTCCCACAATGTTTTCTGCCCTATCAAAGAAAAATTGCACCATTCGAGTCACAATGAAATTGTCGTCTGCAAATGCTTTCAATTTGGACAGGTCTAAAATTTTTTCGTCTGGTAAAGGGTTAAGAGCCTTTGGAGTCTTAGATGCACCTGGTCACTAAGGCATTTTTTTTTTTTTTTGAAAAGCGTTTTGAAGGGCTGCTAAACTAATAGAAAACTTACCTTGAAAAGGCACTAAACCTGTCAAAAAGAAATAATAGAAGAAAACGTTATAACCATGTTTCAGGTATAAAGACTGTCTTTGTGAAGACCAGTTTAAGCTTTCACGTTCGTGCCATCTGGTGTTGCGTTACATTCTCCGATACCAGGTAAACTGTTTCAGCATTATTCTACCCATTTACGATCAGCTAACTGGTGGATTCTAAAGCATTGCTGGTTCATTTGTTATCGGCGTGGCTGTGAAAGCTGACTTTGACCTACTTCCATGTGTCTGTCTCGAATGAATAAATAGTATGTTGCAATCGTAAAAAATATGGATAGGTTGCTTCTGCGAGTCTCTTCGGGCCTTTTTGTTGGTATTTTTGCGGACCCATTTAACCTTACCCTGCTAAGTAAGTTAAAATAAACTTTGAAGCCGATGGTTAGAGCCTGAATAATGCTACTTCTTACTTATTTTTCTGGAGAAAAACATCTACTTCCCGGAAAGTGTAGATCGAAGATCAGACTGCACGTTCTTAGCAGTCTAATCTTGGTCTACACTGTCTGTAGCCTAAGGGTTAAGACACAAATATTTTAGGGTTGCTTCCGTTAATTGACACCCGCGTTGATTATTCACGCCGTATATTTCTCTTCATATTGAACCATAAAAGGGTTTGAATATTCATATTACAGCACCTCTTTAGACGTCTGTCTCTTTCAAAAGATCTTTCCTGTTTCTAATCAATTCATTTCCTTTCTGGCAACAGTGAGACATGTTACGACGTCATCGTATCTATTTGAATACCGCCCCCTCACACAATCGGCTATTTTTATTGATCATGTGACATCCCCACGTACCTTTGCAAACATCACGGAGATGCATTACGCCCCCTTTTGCCAGAGCATTATATATAGTGTGTGTGTGTGTGTGTGTGTGTGTGTGATAGACCCCCCCCCCCCCCCCCCATAAGCGGGTAAATAAATATGACTTTACTTTTTATTTTCTTTTTCTCTTAAGAAGCTATCAACATTTTGCTTTGCAATAGAACGTTAAGTCAAATACGAAACGTGCCTTGTAAATCGTTGATGTGAATTTTTTTCTTTCCATTCATATAAATTATATTGAACTCTGTAATTAGATTCAACTTACCGCCATACACAACTTGACAACCAACTAAAGTTAGAAATAGAAGCCAAACAACCGAAGTCAGTCTTAACATTTTCCTGACAGATTTTGAACGTTCAGCTAGAGCTGTGCAAACCTTACGCCACTTTAACATGAAACGCGGAAGTACGTCATAGGTTCTCGATTACCCCTTTACCAAACAATACCGGGTTTAAGAACAATGAGGAAGTTTTTTGTTAATGTTGGAAAAGGAGGAAACATTCATAAACTGTATTTTCTTTTTCTCCTACAAAGTTTTCTACCCTTTCAAAGACGAATTATGTCATTTGAGCCATATTTAATTTGTCGTCTGCAAATGCTTTCAATTTTACTTAAACTTAATCGTCTGGCAAAGGGATAACGCTTCACACTCTTTTCAATCATTCAATGTGCATATGTGCATAGAAAAAAGCCGATGTACAGATAAAATATGGCATCCAACAAGAAAGTGTTGTTTTTTTTTTCATCAGTACTGATACTTTGATTAATAACGTATTTATGGAAATCCCGCGTAACAATCATTCGGATCTAGAATATACTCGTGAGATGTGAGGTATTTTGCTTATGGGCATGCATACATGCACACCTGAACCAACTTCTGCAATGGGATAAGGCCTAACTGAACAAGACCTTTTTGTTGTGAGGTTTTTTTTTCCACAAACTTTCCAACCTAAAAAAAACCCACAAACAAAATGTAAGCCACATCCAAATTGTTGTGTGCAAATGTTTTGGATTTGGAAAAGTCCAAATTTATGTCGTGTAGCAAAGAGTTATGTAATGTACTGTATTACCTTGTATCATGGGCCGGTGGGCAACATTACGTAAAAAAATCATATTGTCTACTATTTCAGCTCAAAATGTTAATTAAACCGATATTTCGGCGGTCAAATTGCAAAGGTTGACTTTAAAGTGTAATCGAAAAACCTAAGGCTGGGCAGACGAAAACCAGCCAGAAATGTGTGTAAAAACGCACGGCCTGTACGGTTACCGACTTTGTCAGTGTGGTCCTTATGCACATTAATTATATCAAACGTTAAAGATAAGATTTGTCGCTAATGAAAGCAATTGCAAATGACAAAATCGAGTTGGCTCAAGGGTTTGAATTTGTTTTTGATACGGTTGAAAAACACTCTGTGAAAAGGAGCATTTCTTCATTTTACACACTGTATTAGAAAGCTCAATGCCGTTAAAGGAATAACAGAATAAGCTTCCCGTCATCATTATGTGCAAATGTATTTAAAAAATACTTTGGCACAGGAACTGAAATTTTAGTATTATGCTAATGAAAAAAGTGGAAACAGACAGCACATAGACATGCTAATTGCAGTTTACACTCACAGCTTTTGAAGAAATACTTGAAAAGCTCTGCAACATATAGATTTCTCTCAAGGATTAAACGCAAATGTCGTAGGTATATTTTCAGCAGAAAATCGAAGGTGATTTACTCTTTTTTTTTATTGATAACTGCACATGTTCATTTAAAAACAAGCCTCGGGATAAATGCGGTTAAACGAACTTCCTGCTAAAAAGAGTAAGAGAGGGACAGACATACTGCATGATAGGTGCTCGCACACATGGACAGACTGACAGACAGACGAATAGTAAAGACAGACAGAAAGTAGAGTTATAGACGCAGAGACGGCCACAGAGAAAGACCGTGAGAGAGAGAGATAGCAGGGGGAGCAGGTAGATACAGGGATGCGCGGTGAGAAAATTACTAGATATATCAGACGAAATACAAATAGTTTTTTTACAATAATTATCATTTTCCAAACAGCCCCAAGTTTTGACGACTTCAGTTCGAAGGGATTTTGAAAATATGGTGCGAAAAGAAGAAATTGCTGGTAACCAGTTTTCTACCTTTCACATTTTTAAAGACACGTTGGACCATTTTAAAATAGCCACAATTAATATGAAGGCTGTATATGCTGTGAATTTTAGCGAGACTGAAATGATGTCAACTTGTGAAGAGTTGATCGCCGGAGGATAAATTTCATGCTGTTTTAGTTTAAACCTATTTGTTTTACACCGATTATAAACAAGTTCCCACAACTTATATTAATCACTCTCGATGATGGTTTCTTGAAGACTTTAACCAGTACTTCCGTCGTGATGTGGGTGGTTCCATAGGTTTAGTTTAAACATATTTTATTGCCAAGTTAAGTTACAATAATAGAATTTACAATACAGAACAATATACACAATCAAACGACTAGGCAAAAGGGTCTGACCACAAGTTCTCACAATTTAGATTCGGTCATTCCCTTAATGAAATTACATTGTTTAGAGTCGCCCATTTTCACTTTTGGCTTACTAATGTTGTACTAATTTTTTATTTTGTTTTGGACGACAATTTTGTTCCAGTTACTCACTAACATGGTAATGGCAATTAACAAGTCAAGTTCTTTTCATGAAATACAATTAAATACATTTCTTAAAATAAAAGAAAGTGAAGTAGGGGGAAAAAACTCAGATTTTAAGATTTTTAACTACAGGATTAGATGATTACTCGTAGAGGAATCGTAAGTCAGTGGGATCCCAAGATCCGGGCGAATTGGTCAAATATTTATCGTTTGCTGCTGCAGGATTACTTGAATCGTCCAGTATCCTTTATATAAGTATGTACAGTCGCAAATATCATTGAGTTGTCTTCGAAACTGAGATTATCGGATCCATACAATAAAATGTTGATGTTTAATGGATGAAATCGACGTAAATTTTGAAAAAGATTAATTCTCTGTTCTGTGTATTGTGTGCATCTGAAGAAATAATGTTCAGCATCTTCTTGATCGTAACCGCACCTACACCTTGCATTTTGAGAGATATAATTTGAGAAAAGGTCATAGTTCAGATTGCTGCATCTGTTACGAATCCTTGTATGTATGACAGATAGATGGCGTTTACCGACAAAATAGTGTTTTGGAACATCAGAAACATGAAAGGTCTGTAGGATACGAGATGTAAACTGCGACAAAGATTGCAGGGATTTAATATCGTCGGAGAGTTCATTCCATAGAGTAACTGCCGATGGAATGAAAGACTTCGCCATCAATTCGGTTCGACAAGCAACTAAATCGATATCATTAGCATTGCAGAGTAAATAATTAGTTCTTGTGTTAACATTTAAAGGAAAGATATCGTTTAAGTATTGTGGAGTCTGGCCGTTGACTATTTTATATATCAGTACAAGTTTCTGGTATTTGCACCTATTGTCTAACGTTAACCAACCAATTTCTTTGTACAGGTCAAGAGTAGAAGCTGATCTTGTAATACCGGTTACTATTCTTGCGGCCTCAACTTGAATTTTTTCCAGACGATCCTTTTCCGTCATAGTACAATTATCCCAGACTACTGAGGAGTATTTAAGAAGTGGCCGCAAAAAAGACACATATATTTGGTTGAGAGAATCTCTTTGTAGCCTAAATTTTAAAGATCTTATAATTCACAGGATCTTGTTTGCAGACTGAGTTACATTATCAATATGTTCACGCCATTTATCATTATTACTTAGAGTTAATCCAAGGTGTTTATGATTCGTAACAAACTGAATTGGAACATCGTTAAACAATAAATCAGGTGGCTGAACATTTCTATTTGTGAAGTGTATAGCTACGGTTTTTGAGGGATTAAATGACACCAGCCACTGTTTTGCCCATTTAGATACAATAAGCAGGTCATGATTTAGGATGCCCTCAATGTCTGCAATTTGGGTGGCTTGTACAAGCTAGTGAGGTGTCATCTGCAAACAAACGAGATATACTTAAGAGATTGTCTGATATATCATTCACGTAGACAAGGAAAAGTAATGGCCCGAGAACCGATCCTTGAGGAACGCCTGCATTTATTGATGTTGTGTTAGATCTGGCACTTCTAACAATAACAGATTGTTGTTGATTAGACAAATAATTCTTAACTCATTGAAGAAGGGGACCATCGATGCCAAGTTGGCGAAGTTTAAAGATAAGACCTTTGTGCCATACTCTATCAAATGCCATCGATATATCGCAGAATACCATACACAGGTTTTGTTTTGCATCTAAAGCAGAAACGATTTGATGGTATATTTCAATCAGTTGATGGACTGTTGAATGTCCCCGCAAGAAACCAGGCTGCTTTTCGTAGAGTAGATGATTTGAGTGTAGGTGGTTGTACAGATGTTTATATACACACCTTTCCATCAGTTTACCGACACAACTTAAAAGAGATATTGGTCGATAATTGCAAACTAATGACTTATCTCCCTTTTTGAAAAGTGGATTAACTAGTGAATGTTTCCATTTTTGAGGAAAAGTTTGATTTTGTAATGACTTATTAAAATGGATATGTAAGGGTTTAGATACGCACTGTGAGATATTTTTTAGTAATTTATGACTGATTAAATCGAGGCCTGCTGCTTTATTTACTTCCAAAGTACTGATTATTTCTTCCATTTCCTGTCTAGTGATGTAAATTGTGTTCAGTGTATTACAAGTCTTAGGATGAAAAGGGGGTAAACATGCTCTAGAATCATCTACAGTAGAAATAGAAGAGAAATATTTATTCAAGCATTCTGCCTTCTCCATGACTGTATAGTGAAACATTTCGACGTTATTTTCATTAGTTTTAAGAACTGGAATAAGGTCAGATTTCTTGTTCATGTTGACGAGACTGCGGAGATATTTCCAATATTTTTGGGGGTCGTTGATGCGGGAGCTTGAAATGGTTTCATCTAGACTACTAAAATATCGCTGTTTAGCATGTTTTTTTCAGATTATTTACCTTATTTCTAACGTTTTTATATCTAACCCAGTCAGCAGTCTGTCCTCGTTTCACCATGATTTTCTTAAGTCTATCGCGTTGCCTACTTAGTCGCCTTATTTCAGAGTCATACCACGGTCTGTCATTGGGTCTGATGGTGACCTCTTTTGATGGTATACATATTGACATCATTTCTAATAAGGTAGAAGTAAAATATTCACACGCTTCGTTTATATCAAAGGACAGCATTTGGTTCCAATTTTTTACGTTTATCAATTGGTTGAGTTCAATAAAATCGGCTCGGTTGTAAAACCAGACCTTTCTTTTCAAGCATGTTGAAGGGTTACTGTCAAACCTAAATAAGACAAGAGTAGCTTTATGGTCACTGATGATACTATCAATGTCTAAGGTGTCGGCGTGGATAACGTTAATAGAGTTGGAGACTAGAATAGGGTCAAGTAGTGTTGCTGAGTGTGTTGTGACACGTGTGGACTTAGTGATAACATTTGTGAGGTTGTTATAAGATATAGCATTTCTGAGATGGTATTCAGTCGGTTCCATAGGTTGACCCCGTTTTGAACCCACAACCTTTACTGTGAGTGGCCGAGGCTCTACCACTATACCACTGTTTGATGCTGTCCAATTAATATACCGACATCGATGATGTATGTGAGGTTACTCTAGTTTTTGTCTGACCTCACGTTATTGACCTATCTCTAAACTTAGGTCAGGTGCGAAAGGCAGTCCTCAGTAGGTCGATATTGTCTTGTTTTTCTATTGTCTCGCGATATTTACATATTTTTAAACTTGAATACATAGAAAAGGCAACCTTCGGTAAGCCCATAATAGATATTGTCTGATTGCAGTCAGAGAAAGTAACTACCGAAGTTCTTCAAGTGACCATTCTTGGACCTCTTATTTTCCTAGTTAACGTTAATGATAAAGTAACTAATAATGAATCAAACAAAAACATTTTTGCGGATAACACTAGTTTTTCTATTGCTGTAAATGATCCTAATACAACCCGTGCAATTTTTACAGACAGTGCCAATAAAACTACAGATTAAGAAAAACAACTTTCCACCTTTTTAAACCTTATCACACAAGGAATATCATTGAGCGCCATTACGGGTAGGGCATGAAAACCATCAGGTGATGGCCCCATGTTGATTTGCCGAGCCTAGTAGCCCAGTCTGCAATTCACAAAGCTAGTAAACCAGGAGATGTGAGTTCAAATCCCAGCTCGGCCATAATCTTTTCGGAGATTAACGATTGTAAGTGCGATAGGATTCATTCCTCTCTCCAAACTGACATATTAATTCTTCGACGTCCATGTGAGAAAGCAGCCAATGGCTTGTGACAATGTTAAGCGTAGTAGCAGTGAACGGAAATACCATGAACGAATAGATAGGAGAACTTGCCTATAACGTTAGAAAGACACGAAATAGACAAATCCAGTTTCCACATTTTTAGAAAGCTTTGATTGTGTAATATTTTAGTCCTTTCTACAACCTAAAATATCCATGCCAGAATGTATTGTAAAGTCAAGGGTTGAAAATATTAATTTTCTAAATTTGTCTAATACATGTGTATTGGTCAGCTGCTTTCGTTCTAAAACGAATTTGCAGCGAGCGACTCTGAAAACACACATATTACATAGGGATACTCAACATGATTCGAGGTTCAAAACGTGGGTAGATGTGAAAATAATGTAGCAAAATGAAAAGTTTCGCGACCAAAGTGGTCAGAATAGTTTGTCGACAGAAGGCGATGTGTTAAGAAAGAGATGAAAACGAAACAAAGAGTTGACAGCAATATATGTATATCGCTAATTTACAAGAGATCCAGAGAACTGTTATGAATATTGTTATCCTGCTCATCCAAACCTCATATGTCTTCCATAAAACAAGCAGCTTTAGATCATCCTACAGGTCATTCTCGAATGGGACAAGAGGACTGGTTCAACGTCTTTTGCCTCTGTTATTATCAGCATAGAGTATTGGTGCGGTATTTTCTTGAAGCGTCATATTCCAGTCAATCTCTTTCATATCTTCTGACAGCCATCCGTCGGTGCCAGATTTTATTCCAAGAGAGGGTTTGGAGACTAATAGCCTTTTATTTCTTCTGTTATCAGTTCCGAGAACACCTCCATAATACTTCCTGGTGTAGGTTTGTAAAATGTCGCTTCTTGTTTCAGTCGCTTTTGTTTCGACAGTAGACTGTCACCAAAAGAATTTAATCGAGGATAATTCTCGTAAGCAATGCTTTTTCCACTTTTTGTGTTACAAAAATATACAGTTTAATATCCATTTAAAATACTTTCTGCAGTACCGTACTATCGCCTCTCCGCTTTCCTTTTTCGAACCAACCGATAGTAATCTGTCAACATAAGATTTATTTTAAAGAGAGGACACGGTTGGAGGAGTCATTGTCTTTTACCTATTTCGTTATCAGTCATTAGAAGTTTGTCTCTACTTAGGTCCATAATTATAGTGTTGCTAGCTCTGACTTTTAACCGTATTTTCCAACAGAAAACCACCAAAATCTGGATTTATTCCAGGGGAAAGGACGGGGACTACTCGTCTTTTACTTCTTTTGCTATCAACTTCGATATTTTTGCGACTATGAAGATTTCTTGTGGAAATGTTGTATTGTGTCGTCTCTCGTTCCTTCCTGTTTGAAACTATCAACAGTAAAACGTCACTGGCAGAATTCGTTCGAGTAGTGTGCTTGGGGGATGGTTGTCCTTTACTAATTTTGTCACATTGAAAGATTTTGTGTCTGTGTTGATGTGTTAATTCCTGAATTTGCATTTTCGTATCTACCGACAGTGAACTTTTACCAACAGAATTTATTCCTGGGCGGGGCAAGACAACTATTTGTCTTTTACTTACTCTGATATTAGTAAAGATAGATTTGTCTCCATATATAGGTCTGGCGGTAGGCTTGTGCGATATTGCCTCTTATATATCCGTATTCATGTCTGAGGATAGAAAACTCACTTTCAGGGAGTATTTCAGGAGAATGAACAGTGGCCAGTTGTCCTTTTCTGATATTGTTACTCGCCGTCTCACCAATACTCCTTTTGCGTCTTAGCGGTACGTTTCTCGTTTCATTTAATCTAGCATGAAACTGTCAATGTCAAAATTCATGCCGGGTGGCAGTGTTAGGAGTTAGGTAGGAGTTCACATATTGTGTATAGAGGTTTCGTATATTGAGGCTGGCATAGGTCTTTGTGATACCGTCTCGCTTTTCCCCCTTTTCTTTCCACCGCCAGAATTTAGGGCCCGCCAGAAAGAGCCCCTGGGCAAGATGGAATGTTTTTTTTAATCGACAAAGAAAATTTTGTCAACATTAAAAGCTTCTGAGGTGGGTTCAGTAGGAGGGTAGATTTGGCCCGTTTGTCGAAAGTTTCTTTTTTAATCGGTCATGAGAGTTACATTTCCGTCTAGACTTCTGATAGTACGGCTCTGCGGTGTTGTCCTTAGTGTATATCTTTTGACGGGCTCTATGTGAAAATGATTTCAATCCCTGCTCTCATGACCACACAGGCACATAACGACAGAACAAAATGGTCATTAGGCGACGAATTGACTTCCGGATGAACAAGCTCGGAAACCCAGTTTTAATACCGTTGCTATGTGCGTCCCGCAGACAAGGATGTTGCTTTTTGTAATCTCTTGTCAGATTGGTCAAAATCGAACATTTCATAAACAGTGAACGTTCAGTTATGTTTGATAATAATCCCACTACGATTTTTTTTCTCCGGTCAACGCAGTGTGCTAAATGTTTTATTTGGATTCGCTACACTATATATAGAGAGAGAATTGAAAAGAATAGATACGTAAGCCGGAAGTCAATACCTATTTAAA
This sequence comes from Tridacna gigas, assembly GCA_945859785.2. Classification (NCBI taxonomy): domain Eukaryota; kingdom Metazoa; phylum Mollusca; class Bivalvia; order Cardiida; family Cardiidae; genus Tridacna; species Tridacna gigas. The sequence continues at coordinate 27,025,247 of OX244042.2, read as the reverse complement.
CAGATTTTCACAGACTTTTGATTAGTTTAACATAATTAAGTTTGAAGAGAAATAAAAAGAGTAATTCACATATAATACTCAGTTACAAATACTGAAAACATACCTGCCATTTGTAAATTGCCTTGTCAGGACTGAAAGTTTCAGTATCATATATTTCCAATCTCACAATCTCCAATCTCAAAAGGGCATTCAATGTCCTTGGAAGCAATCTCTTTCGGTGGTTAGTTTTCACCAAACACATTAATGAAAAAGATTTCTCGCATCGAACATTTGTTGGTAGAAGGCTCATCATTATATCCAAAACTAATGTAATCTTTGGGAGGTCAATTCACGTAGAATACTTCTCCAAGTAGTCCCATCCAGTTTCTTATTGTACCTAGAAATAAATGATGCATCGATCAGACTATGGACATGTACATGTAATATCAGAGGATAACGTCCATAACAATTGAAAGCTAATCATTACATATTTATTGAAACGCCAATTAAAAAATCTAGTAAACATACTTCTTCGTAACTCTGCCCCTCTCACAAAGCTTCATCTGTCGAAAAGGTAGGATATACTTTTTTGATGGTGGTATGAAAGTGATTCGCTACCAGTTCTATCTCTTCATCACCAAAGTCTGAAAAGTTAATGCCTTTCAGATGCATGCAACGAATGTAAATTTCAATCTAAAAGTAGTAGACTGGAAAGTAGCAAAACAAATCACCCAATTTGCTTGTCATCATATATGCTAGTAGTACTCCATGGCTTAACAATTATCTTAATAAGTTTAAGAATATCAACCTAATACAGTTCTAATTCTTAGTGCAGTAGAACGCATGTCAAATTGGGGTAGCTATAAACAGAACTTTAATCATTTGTAAACAAAAACATTGAAAATCATAACCTGAAAACAAATACAAAATAAAAACAGAAAAACCCCCTCAGCAAATCCAGTCAACAGCCACAACAAAAATACCCTTTATTTCCTCGTTCTGTACTCGCCAATGTTTTAATGATAATAGTTTCGTTTCATGTACAACACTTTTTTTTTTCTCTCTTCCTTTAAGATGAAATCTCTTTCTTAAAGATTCCGCAATACCTTTCAGTTTCCTTTCTAACTCATTGAAGGATCTCTGTCTTTTAGTTTTACCTCACAACATATTCCAGACTCCAGGACCTTAGACAAAGTTTCACCGGGTTTTCTGAAATGTGAAATATATATGTTCTTTTTGATTAGATCAACAAAAAAAAAAAAAAAAAACTGCCTTGTGTTTTCTTTCATCTATTGCAGGTACAACCAGTGATAGATTTATTACAGAAGTGAAAATTTGATCATTTTCTTTATAATTAGTAACAGAAAAATTCAAATACCTTACCTTTTTTCAAATAGATAAACAACGTTAGCAGTTGTCTCAATCCAAAATAAGCAGTCTGAAAGGCATACATTTTCCTGTTGAAGTTGTAGGGAAAGTCTCATCAAAAGCTCTGTTACATCCTTATATGATAAATATTTCATCTTGAATTGTATAAGATGTCAATAAAAAAAAAAAATAGTTAAACCTCTCACAAAAAAATACCTTGATTTAATATGCAGTTTATTACTTTTGAAAACAGTGGGAAAAGGAAATAGTCACGAATTCTCATTGCAATTGCTTTCAAATTGGGAGGGTGAGACAAGCTATTTGTTTTTTTTAAGTTAAAGATCATGCTTAAAAAACACTGTGTCATGGCAGACGCAGTAAAATATTTGATTCTCATACTAGATTTCTATACATGTATTGGCATAATTTTAAAATGATCAGTTCTGATCTTATAAGTAATCTTTGCTTTTGTATAATACCTTAAGGAATAGTGTGAATGTCAAAAAGTTTTTGTCTGTGAGTATCTTATACAGGCCTTCAGCCTTGGGGTTATTATGACTTATGGTAGGCAAATGTGCCTCATATGACTTAAAGGTTCTCAGCATGCTGTCTATAGCCTTTGAAAGATGTGGAAGCCATATAGTTCCTGTTACCTTTGTGGCAATGTTCCTTTAATACCCAAAGCCTTCAAAGCATTTAGTTGCCCTGGTTTGTTTTTATGATATTTCGAGTAGAAAAAGTGAAGTCCTATTAATAGAGTCATTACTTTGTCATAAAGCAGATTGCTCTTTACTATGTCACAGAAATTGAGTTCAAGTCTATGATTCAAGCAATGAATATTGATAAGTTTATGATTAATATTTTGTCGGAGAAGAGCAACCACTCCAGCTTTATTTCCCCCCATGTTGCTAGGCCTATCAATGACTAAACTTACCATTATACCTATGATATGAAGAGAATAAATAGTAAATGCAATAATTGAAAGAACCTTTCTCCAGCTATTAAAAAAAGCCAAATGCCATGACTTGTGTGCAAAAGATATCCTAACAGAATAAAGCGTTTGTAACAAGTAAGATTTCATCCATTACAATTATTCAAAACAATTACTTTCCTTCAGTTTGAAATTTGCACTATAACCTTTTCCCATGTAATTCATCGTGTGCAAGCTCGTCACAGATGTTACCTGCCGTACTTACAATGTTTTGTATGGAATATTGTGCATTGCGTATGAAGAGAAAAGATGTCCTAGCAGAATAAACTGTTTGTAACAAGTAAGTTTTCATTCATTACAGTTATTCAAAACAATTACTTTCCTTTAGTTTGAAATTTGCACTATAACCTTTTCCCATGGAATTCCTCGTCTTATTAAAGTCTGCAGTAGACGACATTTGAACACATTGTCAAAAATGAGCAATTGCTGATATGAGCTATTGCTCTTTTTCCTACAGTGTTGTCTATACAAGTCTACTATACTAGCATTGTCAACTTCTCAAAATATTCCACTTTTTTTTTTTTTTTTTTGCTATATAAGTCATAAAATGCTACCAGCATTTTCTCCTTTTTCCACAATTATTTTAAAAGCCTTCTTCACCAGGATCGATAAAACTCGGGGCTGTGTGGTAAAGGATTAACCCTTTACCAGAGGACAGAGTTTCAGACTTGCCCAAATTGAAAGCATGTTCTGACAGCACATTCAATTGTAACTCAAAAGAAATTTGTTTTTCAAAATGTAAAAACATCGTGGGAAGTAGAGAAAATGCTGGTCACCAGCCTTTCCTCCTTTTCTGTCATTGTTTTCAAATGCCTTCTTACTCTGTGTGTTAACACACGGGATTAACTGGTAAAAGATTAGTATGGTTCCTTTAGAACCTACCAAGATAAGACTTCACTTCTTAAATAACGTTAAAGATCCCGACATGCGAGGTATGGATTGTAGCCATATTTTGCGATTTTCGCGAAATTTACTTTCTATTTTGATACTACCGTAAATAGATCTAACGTAATGTTCTGTAATCTGTATAATACATTAGCCACATGCTCTATGAAAAGGGGTTTTGATGCATCTGCAAAAAGTATCGACCGAGGTCAGCAGTCCACGCAGGCTGACCTAGGTCAAAACTTTTTGCTCTTGGTAAATTTTCTGCATGTCCAAGGGCTATCTTACCTCAGGATTTTTTAGTTACACAAATTATTTTTTAAGAATCTATAATTATGTGACGACTTTCTTGATATAATGCATCAAAGAGATGCATTTAACCTCCTTTGCCAGATTACAGCTCATTTGTATTTATTTAAAAAAAAGTTTACAGGCGATATAGTGTCACCTGGCAAAATTTCAAGTTTTGGCTGTAGATAGAGTAGGTAAAAAACAATACTTAAATAAGTTTTATTTCATGCTTTTCGGTAGTTTATCAGGAAATATTGGTAGATTGTGGTTTGATAATTTCACCGTTTCGACCAGTAAATTTATCGATTTGATAAACTCATTGGTACGGAACTACTTTTTCCCCTATATCCAATGGGCACAATATTTGTAACAATTCAACTGACTTAGACGAGTAAAATTACAAATATTTTCCAAAAAGGGAGGAATTGATTTTATTTAAAAAAAAAAAAGTACCTGACTGTACAGTACTGTAACTGAAACCCAAACCCTATCACAATTCTTAAGTGTAAATGTGAATAGCCACGGAACGATCAGACAATGTGCTAGTACCGAGGGCTCCCCAGTACTTCACCCTTTCAAACGCATCAGATCTATTTCAAGCAGTGATTGCATCGGGTAATCCACAAAAATTCTTGCTGTTTCAAAATATTTATCGATCCTTATTTAATTCAGGATTATGAGTTTTGTTGATATGTTGTGTCACTTCGAATGCAAATAAATGGCGGACATTGACTGACACTAACGTGGAAGGATATATTTGGCAATCAGATGATGTGTGGAACAAAGATTTAAAAAAAAAAAATGTTAATTTGAAAACAGATTTTTATGTTTTTTGAATAACTCACTGAACGTAATTTTCTCTAAAATTGATTAAAACACAATACTGTCATAATTCTGGTTTAAAGCAACGAGCTGTTCTCTTTGTGAACTGGTAAGTACATTCTCATTGTAATTCAGTCTGATGTGAGGGGTACGCCACGGGGAATTACCGAAAACAACTACATTGGATTTTGATCAAAGTCCCAACAAAAAAGCAGTTATAGGCATAAAATGTATAGAATATTTGAGTTTTTTTTCTCGGAAAAATCGAAATTTATTTAATCTCCTGAACATCATACGGTAGTGGCATAGCCACTCGTGAAAATACTACCGATTATATCCACTCGATGAAATAGATTTCGATTTCGCACCGAAAAAAAAAAAGAAACAAATATCCTTTATGTATTTAAGATTCAGCACATTTTCTGAAGTCTATTTTTGTCAAAAGTGTTGCTGGATTGAACCTTTGTGTATGTACATCTAACACAAATCGCCGTTGAATTATTCCATTGTGAAGCCGTGATATTTTGTTATTGTTGTGGTGATTACAAAGTGGTAATGGTGTAGTAGTAGTACATGTAGTATTCGTGGTTGTGTGTCAGTTGACTCTTTTTTTGCTATGAACATTATCATTGATTTCAGAAACTATCAAACTTACGTTGTAGATACTGTTGTTAACTTTGTTGCTGTTGTCAATTTTCGTGTGTGTGTGTGTATGTGCTGTTGTTGTTTTCAGAAGTTGTTTAGGCTGTTGTGTGAAATTCCATTTTCCCTGAGCTCATTTACTCCTTAAACAATTTTGCAGTGGACAACAGTAGAGACAGGCTGCTCGTCAACATATATTATGCTTCAATACATTGATACAAGTGGAAACTTTATGGAAAAGTGGTATGAAATCGTTTACAGAACTTTTTCGCTCGACCTACGTTTTCCAACTTTTAATTTTTGCATCATTTTCACTCGAAAGTTTGCGATTCTTTTATTCATAATCTTGTGTATGCAATTTTATTAATGTTTATGCAATAAAATCAAGACACTGTTGTCAGTTCGTATACGAAAACAAAGTCTGGTGCTAATGAAGGAACAACTTAACCAACCATTATAAATTTTATTCCTACTACAGTTCTCGATAATTTTCTAAATTTCAAAGAAAAGCAATTTCTTATTGGCTCTACCAAACGGCGTAACCAATCAGAAATTGCCTTACTTTCTAAATTTAGAATTAGAAGGTAATTTAGAACGGCTGGTGAATAATAACCTAGGATAGTAGGCCGAGTTAAATCAGGAGACAACCATGCCAGTGTGTCACGTACATCCGTGGCACTTTCACGATGAAACTTTCGGATATATAGAGTTTTTCCCGCAGAAATCACATAAAGAGAGTGTCTTCAAGCTACTTCTGAAAATAGTCATACGATCTAACAGTGAGCAGAAAATAGTTACAAAATTCTTTAAAAGTAGGACCGTATATGTGGAATGAAACAAAAATTCCACTTGCAGAGCAGGTGGTGAAGAAGTGTCCTGTGGCAAGGGACTGCGAAATTTCAACCTATATCTAGTGAGATGATATGGATATTGCAGCACATGAATATGTCAGCTGTCGTCCTGTTAGAATTGAAATACTGTTCAAAGCGGCGTAAAATAGTATGAAATCATTTTTACTTCAAAAATATCTGAATTTCGATCTTGCAACTACAGAATGATGAAAATCTCAACAGAAAATTTGTTCTACTTAGTATTACATGTATAATGTTTGCATATATTATTTGTATTACATATTAACCCATTCAGCGCCACAGGCGAAAACAGTGGGCTTTTGCGGACGGTGTAGATCAAGATCGGACTACACAGAGCGTACAGTCTGATCTTAGATCTATATCGTCCGCTTGTTAAGTCAACCCTTTAAGATATAAAAATCTTTCTGAGTTTCAGCGGATTGTATTTTAGTTGTCGAAAGAGTTCAAGTTTTTTCTATATGTGGCACTGAACTAATAAAATGTAATACTACTGATACAGCAAAAGGGGTTTAATGTGTCTTCGTGATGCATTATACCAATCAAGTCATCACATACTTATGGATCCATAATAGCCACTTTTTTAACAACCGACGAAATCATGAGGTAGACTGATCCTTGGACCTACATAAAATCGACCAACCGCGAAACATTTCAACGCAGGCCAGCCTCCGCGGACTGCGCAGGCTTACCTGAGTCGATACTTTTCGCAGATGCATCAAGCCCCTTCTTCATAGAGCATGGCTCATATTATATATTTTTTCTTAACCCATTACTGCACAAATAAATAATAGGTAATGAAATATAGAGTTATCAAAATCTGCTACAAATTTCACTCAGTGCAAACATTTAAAGACAAAGAAAAATTCATTTTTCTACCAAGTTTAAAATTCAATATCGGGAAGAAGCAACAGTAAAACTGCCAGTACTTGTAACAAGCAATTTGTCCTTTTCTCACAATGATTTCCAATATATGATACTTAAAAGACTAAATTCTATGTAATCTGGAATACATTTGTTACTTTAACCGTTTACCACACAAATCCTAGTTTTAACTACTTAGACATAGAAAATTTTTGAAAAAAATGTTGAAAAAGGAGACAATGCTGGTAACCAGCATTGTCTCCTCTTCCCACACTGTTTTCCACCCTTTCACAGACAAACCTCGTGATTCGTGCCACATTTGATTTAACATCTGTAATTGCTTTCATTTTGGACGAGTCTAAGATATTGTCTTCTGGAAATAAGTTACGTAATTTAACCCTATCTTGCTAAATAAGTTTTAAACTTTTAGGCCGATAGTCAAAATCCAAAAAATGTCATTTTCCAAACTAATTTCTGGGAGAAAAATATCTCCTTGTCGGACAGTGTAGATCCAAGATCAGACTGCACGTTCTGTGCAGTCTGATCTTGATCTACACTGCCCGCAAAAGGTCAGTGAGTGGCGCTTAGCAGCAAAAGGGTTAACAGAAACATTCAATTCTCTTCTCAACTGAAAGCTACTCAAGTATTCGTCATTAGATGTAATGCCAAGCGCGGTAACTCGGTCGGTCATGTACAAGGCTTACAGGGGATCTCTGGTTCGAATCACCAGCTCGGCCTTTTCCTATCCGAGAATTGATTACAGTCATGGTGACAGGTTCATTCTTCTTTCGCCGCTGACCATTGTTTAGATGCTGGTTATGTATGAAAGTGGCCAGTGGCTTGGGATAAATACCGTGCGAAGTACTGTCAAAATACAACGGTAATAATGTTGAAAATGCGTTAAACACCATACAAACATTTAACCCTGAGGCTGCTGACCACGATTCAATGCTCTTTTACGGACATTGTAGATCAAGATCAGACCAAACAGAACGTGCAGTCTGATCTTGTATCTACAATGTCCGATACAGTGAGGTTTTTTTTTCTCCAGTAACAAGAACTTCGTCATTGCAATGTTTCGGTATATTCTACTGACTAGAAATCTACATTCAATTTATTTAGCAGCTTAAAGGTTAAGCAGACAACAAATTATTGGATATGACTTGAAAATTTAAATATAAAGGAAGTTCATTTTTCAAAAAGGCATATATGATATGTCATATTTGAACAGTCATGGATTAAATACATGAGCCATGCTCTGGCAAAAGAGGGCTTAATGCATCTCCGTGATCCATGATACAAAGCATATCATCGTATACTTGTGGATCCATAAAATCCATTTTCTAAACTTGTCAATGAACAAGTCTACCTTATGGTTAAATCACCTGTGTAGACATGCATAAAATCGACCAAAAGCAAAAAGTTTCGGCTAAGGTCCACCTGCGCGGAAAGCGCAGGCTGACCTGGATCGATACTTTTTGCAGGTACATTAAGCTCCTCTTTTCACAAAGCATGGCTCATATCTAAAGGAAGTTCATTTTTCAAAAATTGCATACATAATTGTGTCACAGTCATGGATTAGCTCTAAAAACATAGAATTGTAAATTATTCACATCAAATGCCACTTTCCGCCAGGATCCCCAAGGACTACCACTGAAGTTCCGTAGCCGGTGGCCTCGTTGGCCGTGAACTTGGACTCTGGAATCGATGACGTCACATACACGGGTATGTCGTAGCACTTCCCCAAGCGTTCCAATTGTTTAAAAATCCATAGACGTCTATTGTCCAGGGAATACCAATGTCCATCTTTTTTGGCCACGTATATTGTGGTAATTTGTTCAATGGTCACTCTGTAATATGGGTAAGGCATGGATAATGGGGATTTGTTTGTTTGTTTGTATTGGAGTTTAACGCCACTTTAACAGCTCAGGCCATTCATGGCGGTCAGAGACGCACCCATGTGTTTCCTGGCTTTCTCATACCAGTACTAACACTACTTTATTTCCAAAGCCCCTGACTACTTTTCTCACATGCATCAGAGATGAGAGGGGAAAAAGCGCCGGAAAGAAAGTTTGCCTCAACCAGGTATCGAACTCGCAACCACCAGGACACGAGTCTGATGCGCTAATCACTGAGCTACCCGGACGGGCCAGATAAAGGGGGAACAGCTATGTCCGGAACAATAACATCTTCAACAATTTGAAGTTATCAACTCTTTCAGCGGATCTCTTGCAAGAACTGTTAATACCATCCTACAAAACTGAGAAAGATTTGTAGCTTATAAGCTTGACTACACAAGCTGCACGTTCTGTGCAGTCTGGTTTTGACCTATGCCGTACGCAAAAGCCGCAGTTTTCGGCTATGGCGCTGACAGAGTTAAATCTGGAATAATCACATAGGCTACATTTTCTCTGAAATATTGTTTATTTTCAAATAATTACTCTATTTTCACTACAAAAATAGCAAGGAATTCCCTCATTTTTCCACAATGTTTTTTATCATTTCGAGGAAAAATTTCCTAATTTCTGTGACATGTAGTTTGTCGTCTGCAAATGCTGTCTATTAAGACCAGTCTAAAATCTTGTCGTGTGTTTAAAAGTTTTTGGATTTTGAGGTATAATTTCGCAAAGGTTCCGTAAGACTGTCACGTAATCAGTAACTAGAGTACTATGTAGAATCGTAATTAAAATAATTTCCATGAATTCTTATTTGATCTTATCAGAACTGACGGAGTCACCGATCGCAAAGCGACTTACCCGATATTTTAAAGCCCGGCCGGGTAGCTCAGTGGTTAGCTGGTGGTTACGATTCGATACCCGGTTGAGGCAAGCTTTCTTTCAGGCGATTTTTTCGCCTCTCACCTCTGTTGCATATGAGAAAAGTAGTCAGTGACTTGAAAAGAAACTTGTGTCAGTATTGGTGTGAGAAAGCCAGGAAACATATGCGTGGCTGCACTGATAGCCGTGATTTGTCCTAAACCGTTAAAACGGCGTTAAATTCCAATTCAACACGTTATCTGAACGCCAGATTTGCACTATTTTACTGACTATAACCTGTAATAGGTTTCTTTGCAGAGAAAAGTATATTTTGTAGTAGAATATTTATCGGTGTTTTATAGAAAAATCAGTCAGCAGAAAAATCTTAAAAACCTCCTCTAACTTTTAATTTCTAAAGAGACCGGCCCTAAAATGATTTTGTATAAATCTATATGTATTGCTGACGTTGATTTCACAATTTCTGTGGAAACTAAGTAATCTACAACGTTGTAATTGTTATTATGTCTATTTATATGCGAATAAGATTATTTTTTTCCCCTTCACTGTGATTTTCTGAAATTGACATAGATCTATATGTAACAGAAACAAACAACAATGCCCTGACTTTGCCATCAAAAGTCATTTAAAATATTAATTTACATTCTACTGAAAAATTCAGTAATGAATGAGTCCTTAATTTTCTTTAAACTTTTTTTTTTTCCCCCAAGACAAGCAGCGGCAAATCTGGCAACTGGTATAAGCAAACAGAACCGCTGTTATATAAATTCCAAACGTATATTCGGCCTCGCCTTACTTTGAATTATCAATTAATTCGAATTATTGTATCTTGAATAACTGAGACATTAAATTTTTAAGTAGATCTATGTTGGTACGGTATAAATCTACAATTCTAACATGACACGTGAATTCGGCTCGATAAACACAGTAGGCTATATGTACAGCGGAAGCGCGGTAAAATCGACGTTATTCTATACCACAGGCCTTTGAAGCTCCATTGGTTTATCACGGATCACTAATATTTTCCTTGGTCGAACATCGAACACTTATATAGGGACAATTGTGCATCGTCTGTATGTATAATGGAATACTGAAATTGTCACTTACAGCGTTACTATAAATAGCACATTGACGACTGCCTCTATGTCATTATCTCCCGCTAGATGGCATTCTACAAATACACATCTATCTAATTTGGGCATCCTGGGTACAGTAGCGGAGTAATTTTTCAAAACAACAACCGTGACTTTGAATTTCAAATGAAATAAACGTTTACTCAATAAAACGCTACCTGGTGCCATTCATTCAGCTATGATCGACTAGCATGTAACCTATGCACCGACCATTTATTAAAACAGCCCCTACATGCTTTGGTAATAGGCCAATAGCTTCGATATAAGCCCTACTTTTCCCAGGTATACGGGGGATGGGTGATGCGTCATAGCAAACAGTTCGAATCTTATTTCTATCGTTCAATAAACCGCGGTTGTGAATTATGAGGGACAATGGATAAATCACTCGGGCTATCGCCCTTGTGTTTTATTTATTGTGCCACATAACTCACAACCGTGGCTTATTGAACGATAAACCACGATAGAAAGAAGACTATTTCTCAAACAACCCAGTCTGGCAGACGATAAAACTGTTTTCTGAAAACATATCTGTCCCAGTTAGTTCTTCGAATTTTTCAATTATAACCGATTTATCGAATGTCGACAAATGGAGTTTTTACTCCAAACAATTAAGAAAATAAAAGAGTGCAAGAACGAAACACTTACCTCCCCTCACACACGGAGTCGAGTAGTTCACCTATTAAACCCATCCCGAACCGGAATGAGCAAGCTATAGAATTCTGACAGTATCTTATTTCTGAAGGTCGTAGACGTGTTACTTCCATGTTGGTTTAATATTGAACTTGAAAAGGTTTATGCAATGTCCCTTAAGGTTTGTTCTTTCTAAGCCTTATCGTGCTAAATAAGTGAAATGAAATTTTCAAGCCGATAGTATAAAAACCAAAATTTTGCTATTTGAAAGGTAATTTTGGGAGAAAAATATCTCCTTATCGGACAGTGTAGTTTGATCTCGATCTACACTGTCCGCAAGAGGTCAGTGAGTCGCGCTTAGCAGCCTAAGGATTAATATTACTGTAGCTCACTTTTTAGCAAAATAGTTACATTAAGTCGTCCGTTTATTTTCAATAACTTAAAAAGTATACACAATTTTCTGTTTCACTTTGACGCGCTTAGTGTGTTCGTTTATTTGATCTCCTAGGATATGACTTCGGTATTATATATAATTATTATCACTGAACGTTCATTTTCTAAAAATGCATACCCCCCTCTCGGCTGATAACGTAGCATATGACTTCTGCAGTGACGATAACCTTCTAAAAATAGATTGATAAACAAAAGACAAATGAGCCATGCTCTTTCAAGAGGGGACTTAATGCATCTGCGAAAAGTGTCGATCGAGGTTAGCCTGCACATTCCGTACGGGCTGACCTGGGCCGAAACATTTCGCCTTTGGTCAATTTTCTGTATGTCCAAGGACCAGTCTACCTCATGATTCAGTCGGTTGTTAAAAAAGTGGCCATAATTATGTGATGGCTTGATTGGTACAATGCATCACGGAGTTGCATTAAGCCCCTTTTACCAGAGCATGGCTCAAATATGTGAGCTCCTAGGTGCTTGTATGCTTTTTAAACCCTTTACAAATCGACTAAAGTTTAGACGCTTCCATGAGTGCGTTTTCAGACAACCATTTAAGGGACTAAAAATGATGGAGGTTGTCTTCGAAAGAATAGAAAATATTGAGGGGAAATGAAAATAAAAAGATGATTCACCAGCAGTTTCCTCTTTGCCCATAACGTTTTCAAAAGCCCTCTGACAAATGGGTCTGTAAAACCTAAGATCATTTGGTAAATGGACAAAGCTGGTAAATGCATTTTCTCCTTTTTCTATTGTATTTTCAAACGTCTTTTTTCAGGGTCGTTAAAAACTCGGGATTGTTTGGAAAAGGGTTAATTAATGTCAAAAAGTAAACAATCTAGAGGCAAATTTAGTGGTTACCATTTAAAAGTATCCATACAATGTGTACGACCTGACAAAATTCCAGTTGCGGAAAGAAAAATGTATTGCAAAAACCAGAAAATAAATTTATCACATAAAACCACCTCCAGCAGTGTATTAAACCCATGACTTATTTTCGATAATACACTAGTGTATTATCGTTTTTTGGGTCCCGGTTCTGGAAAATTTGTAGATATGAGCGCGTGAAGCCAGTGAAACCAACCACAACACGTCCCGGAATTTATACCACTTCGCCATTTGGCGGGAAAATGACGTCATTGTTGCTAAGGCGTATACACGTGAACAGCTTTATGGTTTTCATGTTTAATAACAACAGGAAAATGCAGAAAAACGTATCTAAATTCCATTAAATTGTGGAAATCTTTCGATTTACTCGCTCTATATAGACTGCTTTGTTTTTTTCAATTTTCGATGTACATGTCAGATCTATCTTCTTATGTATGTGCACAATTCAAACCGAACTACATTTGTAAACATGGACCCGTGAACGGTATATAGCCTGAAGGTTAGGATGCAGGATACTTGTTTACCTGTCCATCGTTTAGTGTGATAAATAGAATCTCACATTCGTGTTCTTGTATTGTTATTTTTATCAAACTCGTTGACTAAAATGTATTGGAAGCTCGCCAAGGCTCGCGTCATACATTTTTAGTCAACTCGTTTGATAAAAAGGATAATACATAAACACTCATGTAAGATCCTGTATTTAGCTCAAGTTTTACGATACATTTATCTGCCATCAACGGGAACTTTGATAGATTCCACTGTAACACATTATCAGACTTAAAATAATATCCATACTTTGAAACTGATTAAAATGTCTATTTCTGCATTTTTGACCACCGAATTTTTTACATTTGGCAGCCTGTGGGCCTTTAAAGTTTTCATTGTTTCAAAGGGAACTATACAGATTTTTATAGTATCGCCGAACTTAAAGAATGATTAATAACTGAACCAAGTTAGGCGATAGCAGTCAGTTTGTCAGTAAAAGAAAATGACTGCAGTAAGGAAAAGATATTTTTCAGTGGTATTTGCTTAATGGGCTACGTAGCCTGTTAATGTAGATTTTGTGCCAGTTTCGTAAAGACTTGTGGGAATGTCGCATGGTCAAAAGTGTGCGTCGATTACGAGGAGTCCTATACAAATCAGTTCAATGACGTCATATTTCATGTAATAAAATAGACAGAATCTCCCATAGCAAAACGACACCTCCCCATTTTGACCGTCAAAATTGCACCCTTGACTAAACGTAACCGTAAAGTTTTGATACAATTTAGAAGAATATATATAAGCTGTACTCTTAAAAGGAGGGTTAATACATTTGCAAAAAGCATCGACCAAGGTCAGCCTGCGATGTCCGCGCAGGCTGACCTGAGCCAAACTTTTCGCTTTTGGTCAGTTTTCTTGTCAAAGGGCCATTCTACTTCAAGATTCAGTCGGTTGTTGGAAGAAACTGGATTTTATGGATAAACTATTATATGATGTCTTGCTTGGTATCATGGAGCATGAAGATGCATTAAGCCCCCTTTTGCCAAAACCTGGCTCAAATATTGTTGTTTTTATCGGTGTTTTACCCACGAAATTTTATTTACGACATAAACACTAAATAATTTTCTTCTACGGTTTTAAACAGGATACCAATTTTCTTGTTCGTGGTTTTTCAAAAGCCTATTTCTAAAGAGACGTTCAAGCACAAGATAAAGCGATAAACAAAAGACTCAAACATTCTTATTCTATAAACTTGGCAACCTACTTCATATCAGGTTTCGAATGAACAGTTTATTGTTATAACATGGTTTAAGTGGCGCTCTGGAAAAAGGAGATGTAATGCATCTCCGTGATGCATTTAACAAAGCAAGTCATCATATAGTTATGGATCCATAAACTCCATTTTGACGAACAACCGACTGTATCATGAGGTGGAAATGGAAATTCAGAAAGTAGGCTGTTGACCCATGTAAGCCTGACACTGGTCGATACTTTTGCTGATGCATTATACTCCCTTTTCATAGAGAGTGTCTCATTTATTCAATCATATATATATATATATATATATATATATATATATATATATATATATATATAAATGAGCCATGCTCTGTGAAAAGGGAGCTTAATGCTTCTCCGTGATCCATGATACCAAGCAAATTATCGTATAATTATGAATCCATAAAAACCATTTTGTCTAACAACCGACTGTATCATGAGGTAGACTGGTCCTTTGACATACAGAAAAAGGACTAAAAGCGAAAAGGTTCGGCCCAGGTCAGCCTGCGCGGACTGCGCAGGCTGACCTGGATCGATATTTTTCGCAGATGAATCAAGCCCCCTTTTCACAGAGCATGGTTCATATTTATTCAATCATCTGTATATAAAATACAGAATAAACATTTCTATACTGCCCATTCGTCTTTTCTTCTGTTACCGCGTGTCCTAATTAACGTGAGGAGCCTTGGTCCGTATGAATTTACCAAATGTCTTAACCCTTTCCCACACAATCCCTTGTTTTAACGACCCTGAGGATGAAAGCTCTTGAAAACATAGTTGGAAAGGGGACTGATTCTATTGCGCTATTGATTTAGACCAGCTTCTTGAACTCTCTCGTCATTGACTTATTGATTTTTTTTTTCAAATTAATTGTTATTATCATTATCACCGTCATCATCATCATTATCCTCATTAGAAGTAGTAACAGTTGTTGTAGTACCTTTGTCACTGCCACAACCACAAGCAATCCCTTTCTTATACATGCCGAGCCCTGGTAGCTCAGTCGGTAGCGTACAGGACTTGAGAACAGGAGGTCGATGGTTCGATCCCCGGCTCGGCCAATTTCTTTCCTAGGATTGATGACAGGATTCATTTCTCTCTTACCTCTGACCATTGCGTTGACGATGGTTATGTGGGAAAGCAGCCTGTGGCTTGGAAAGAATATTTTGTGCGGAGTACTGGTAAAAGAAACTCTAGGAAAGCATGGATAAGTCCACAGGCCGCGATATAACTGAAATAATGTTGAAAACGGCGTTAAACACCATACAATCAACCTATCACTTTCTTATACATAAAGTCTCAGCTCCCTCATATAGATTATAGTCGTAACGCAAAAGTTTATTGGAATCGTGCTATAATAAAGGGTGCAAAATAATACGGAAAATGCATGTAGGTGCAGTTGTAGAAGCGAAAGTAAAACTTGGCTTTGTTCATGGAAGAAATACGATAGGATCATTAATATTTAACCCTTTCAAAGCCATAGTGGAAAACAGGGGATTTTCTGGGCGGCATAGATCAAGATCAGACTGCACAGGACGTGCAGTCTGATCTTGGATCTCTACCGCCCGCTCATTTCGCCATAACTTTAAGATAAAAATATTTCTGTGTTTTGGTGGAATGTAATTTGAACGGTCGAAAAAAGTTGAGTTTAAAGTAATAGTGTGTAAAGATCAATCGTGTCGATATTTCTTCGACGGTGCATTTTAAAGGCGCATTAAATGCCAATTGTTAACAAAAAGAGATCAAATTGCAGAAATAAAATTTACTCATACCAATTAAAAGTACAGATATGAGTCGTGCTCTGTGAAAAGGGGGCTTAATGCATCTGCGAAAAGTATCGACCCAGGTCAGCCTGCGCAGTCCACGCAGGCTGACCTGGGCCGAAACTTTTCGCTATTGGTCAATTTTCTGCATGTCCAAGTACCAGTCTACCTCATGTCTAAGTCGGTGGTCAAAAATGTTGCTATTAGGGGTCCATAATCATGCGATGGCTTGCATAGTATCATGCATCACGGAGATGCATTAAGCCCCCTTTTGCCAGATCATGGCTCAATTATTATTATGAGTCTGATAATGTGTTACTGTGGAATCTGTCAAAGTTCCAGTCGCTGGTGGTAAAATGTAGGCCTATTATACGTACAACTTGAACAAAAGTGCCTTGAGTAGTGAAACATGTCAAACTCACAATGATATCCACACTTTTGATTGGTAGGAATTGAATATGTCTTCATTTTGACTCCCGAATTGTTTACTTTAAATCGGTGATGCACCTGTAACTAAATAACATATATGAGGCATGCTCTGGCAAAAGGGCGCTTAACGCATCTCTTTGATGCATGATACCAAGCAAGTCATCACATGATCATGGATCCATAAAGTTTATTTGTGTAACAGTCGACTGAATCATGAGGTAAACTGGTCCTTAGACATAACAGATAATTGATCAATAGCAAGAAGGTTCGGCCCGGATCAGCCCGCGCAGGATGACCTGAGTCGATACTTTTTTACAGATGCATTAAGCCCCCTTTTCACACAACATGGCTCACATACATGTTGGTTATTTTTCCGTAAACCAGTTTGACCTACTTCGATATATTTCAACGGAATTCCAAACTATTGACAACCTTGATCAAGCTAGCGCCTTCTGATACTTATTTAATGCATGACGACTTTAGAGGGATATTAAACCAGGATCCATATTCACCATCCATTCTTAAGTACGTTCTTAGTCCTGTTCTCCAGAATTCTCTATGTTTGAATGTAAACACAACTTCTGATCGGCTTAACCATTTGGTTTAGCCAATAAGAAGTTGTGTTACTTTCAAATTTAGAAAATCTTGGAGTATGAAATTAAGAATGTTCTCAAGAATGGTTGGTGAATACAGACTCAGATTTCGTTTTCCAAGTCTTTTTGAAAATCTTATCAAAGACTACTTCTTTTCATTTTTTGTTTCCTCCCTGCTTCATACTAGGAGTAAACGGTAACTTTCCTTACAAAATGTGTACATTCTCTCCCCCCCCCCCCCCCCAAAAAAAAAAAAAATAAATAAACATAATTATTTTGTCAAAATCTTGTGATCTGCTGCTTTAACCCCCTATCCTGCTAAATAACTGGTATAAAATTTTCAAGCCGCTAGTGAGACCCCGAATAATTCTATTTCAAAATTATAATTATGAAAAGAATATCTCCTTATCGGACAGTGTAGATCCAAGATCAGACTGCACGTTCTGGTTCAGTCTAATCTTAATCTACACTGTCCGCAAAAGGTCAGCCTAAGGGCTAAATCTGATATTTTTGGTGACTGAAGTAATATCGAAGAGGCGTGTATTTTACACGTGATGCATGACCTGATTTACATTTTCAGAAAACAGTAGGTCTATTTCGTATATTGTCCTCCGTTGCACTCATAAAACAAAGCGAAGTTCGGGTAGATAGGAATATTATTATTATTATTATCGCTATGAGTCTTAAACTCAAACCATCGGAGATTTACTATTCACAGGATTCAATAAAAAGTTCTTTCAGCAATGGAAGTAGGCTGGGGTCTGTTCTTGATGACATCTGTGAGGGAAGGTAATAAAATTAAATTTCGTAAATAATCCATTGTTTTATCAAGCGATATATCTCGGGACACTTTCGGCTGTGGTTTCGATTTCCAGCGCTGGCAAACTATGAAAAAAATATTAACAGTTTTTTGGATGAAACGTTAAACCGAGGTTCAGTGTGACGCTGCTATACACCGAGGCGTAACTTAGGATGGGTTTCATCCTGTACCTTTCATTGACCCCATAACATAGGAAACAGCCTTCTCGAGGTGTCGCACCTATTGGCAACCGGTGGCAACGATAAATAAATGAAAATCAATCAAAATATGCATACGATTAGCACAGAGACCTCAGTTGTGAATTCTACGAAAGGAATTTTCCCTCGATGTCTAAGAATAGGCTTCCCTTTGGTAATGACAAGACTACATTGATAAATTACGCGGTCTCACAGGACTAAATATTGCTTTTGCTTACGCTTTGTTTACAGGAGTTCATATTAGGTTGTAGCTCTCTCTCTCTCTCTCTCTCTCTCTCTCTCAACCCCTTGGCTGCCAAGCGGGACTCGCGTCACTCGTTGCTGCCAGTGTAGATCAAGATCAGACAGCACAGGACATGCAAGCTAATCTTGGATCTCCGATAAGGAGAAAATTACCCCATAAAATAACTTTGAAATTGCACTTTTTGCTGTAAAGTTTCATTCATTTTAATAATACACTCTAAATCGTTTTTGTGGCGCCGCATGAGCGGCGGCACTATATTTTTATTCGGTTTTGTAAAGTGCCTATGGAGGCAGCCATATTGAACTGGTTCCATGCTTTGTTCTAACATCCACCTATATCTACTGTACTTTGATTACCAGATCGGGGTCCATAATAACTTTTTTATTTATTTGTGGGGATTTATTTTTTTGTTTTTGTATATTGCACTTTCATTGTTAGATGGATAAAAACACGGATCGTAGACATATCAACATTTTCCTTTCGAAAAATAAAAAACGCATTTCGAATAATAACTCACGTGATCAAAAATTATCTGTCACAAATTTTCGAAGCCACCATTTTAAATATTTTACGCTGGAAAAGGTTAAGAGGCATTTTCAAGCTCTTTGACCCTAGAGCACCCTATGTGGTACTTGTGACCCCACTTATATTTTTGTTCTAGTATTGTATGGATTGTAGAAATATTGTTTTCCTTTCGCGATCGTGTTTTTAAGACCAGCTAACTGTAACTAGGTCAATGTTGGGGGTGACAGATGTTTCGGTAACAGACGAGTTCGGTAAATTGGACTTATAGAGTAAATCGATTGGATGTTTCGGTAACAAGGTAATTATATAGTGGTAATGCACCGTGACGTTTTTCACACCAAATAAAGTCTTGGTTCTGATTCGTTCAATGTTTCTCTTTTTTCTTCCACACACTTTAAGACATAATATTTTTGTTATGTTTCTACTGTTATGCTGTACGTAAAATGATACCCGAATCAAAGTTGAGGTAACGAATAACAACACCCAATCCTAAAATTGAAACACGTATCTCCTTTTAAATCAGTGCTTTATGATCCTTTCAATGTGAAAATATTTTCTTACTGAAAGACTTCCAAACCAGCCATTAACCCTTAGAGCGTCTGTCATTACTGCTGTTGCCATTGCGGCCGGTGCAGATCGAGATCAGAGTACACCAAACACGGAGTTTGATCTTTGATCTTCATTTGTCAATTTTGCAAGACATTCAGAACAAGAAAACCTTGACACTGCTAAAAATAGGTTTTATATCTAGAATGAAAATGACCGTTGGGTTTATTCGACGCTCTTAGATTTAAAATTATGGATAGTTAAATTTAGTTCAGAAACACAGGTAATACAGGTAAAAATATTGTGGCAAAAGAAGAGAGCGAGCGCGAGAGATAGATAGTAGCAAATACTTTTTTTGACAAATACTTTTTTCAAACTGCACGAACAGTGTGTGATCTAAACATGCCCAATACCCATAACTTTTACATGCAGTCTGATCTGCGAGTTTCTTCTTGTCCATTGGTGTTTCAGGTTTTCATAAACTGGGGTTAATATTTAAGATCTACGGGAAACTTCTTTATCTTGTTGGCATTGGGAGGTGTGAAAACAGGCTGTAAACGCGTCTATATACAATGTACAGTACTCCCTTCGCTCTCAAATAGTACGCATATGATTTTTTATGCAGTGTTGTATTGATGAACGCACTTTAAAACCAGCAGACGCCGATTTTTGTGCACCAGACCAGATTTGAAAACTGTGTGGAAAATGGAGAGGAACAAAACAGAACAGATATCTTTTAGATGAGCACAAATGTTCATGGTCAAAATCACAAGAAGTATGCACGAAAGCATTATTGTCAAGGCCTCTCTCTCTCTATCTCTCACTCCCTCTCTTCATTTGCCACAATGTTTCAAATGTATTATCTTTATTTCTGAATTCACGTTAATTATCCATAATTTTAACCCTTAGAGCATCGAAAAAAGTAAAGGCTATTTTCATTTTAGAAACAGAACAATACATATATTACAATATACGATCCCTGGTCTAATATTAGCTATTTCAAAGCAAAGTTGTCCTTCTTCGTAATGTCTTAGAAAAGCTGGCAGCGTAAACCAACGATCAGACTCTTTTTTTTTTTTTTTTTTTGCTTTGCAGTTTGATCTTTGTCTGAATCGGTCGCAAGGGCAACAAGAGTGAAAGGTGTTCTGAGGGTAAATGGCTGGTTTGGAAGTTGACCAATTTGTTTCCGGAAGAATTTTTTTTTCACACAGAAAACGTTGACAAGAACAGCGTCATTTTTAATAAAACATTTTTAAAAAACTTGAGGACTGGCTTAAAGTTGGAGTCTGTTATCTGTAGGACGATTAAGTAATACGGGTACAAGCTTAGGGCTGGGTTTTATCAGGGATCGTATGTTATTCATTACATGAATCAGCTATGGGTGAAAAACGAAAATAAGATATGGTGATCAAAATTTACTAATTTCAGGTATTTATTTATACAGCATGGAAAGAACAACAAATATATTTACGTCAGAAAACGAGTGAGAATTGCAAATTAAAAGAAAAAAACGTTTGCACAAACAGAAGCCATGGGTGTGAAAAACGTCACGGCACTATATTACTGCCTTGTTACCGAAACATCCAATCAATTTACTCTATAAGTCCAATTTACCGAACTCGTCTGTTACCGAAACATCCGTAAATCAATGTTGGAGCGCCTAACATGACTGGTATCATACAACCCATCTAGTCTATATAGATATAAGGACTTCATTCAAGTCTTTATTATATCTATAATAAAGAAGGGTTGTATGATACCAGACATATGTGTTGGAGTGTCAGATTTAGCACAATCCGATAACAGACTTTTCTAATGTAAAATCTTCCTGTCCAAAATCAGACGGTCGAGAGTTTTGATATTTCATGTGTAGTATCGCTACAATGACCTCTACCAAGTACTAGTATGTTCAAATGGTGGCCTTCGGGTCAAAAGTTGCCATATGCTCCCCTCCACCCAGATGTCACAAATTTGCGCATAGCCATATTTGTTACACACTTTTCAAAATCTTCTATCAAATATCAGAAAGGCAACAGCTCTAACATTTCTATCTACCAATTGTGTCCAAATGATGTCCTGTGGATAAAGAAATGGCCCAGTCAATGGATAAGAAGTTTGCAAATAGCGTTCAATGATATGAAATTTAAAAATCTTGTCAAAAACCAGATGGCCCAGAGTTTAAATACAGTATCACCACTTAGACCTCTACGAAGATTGTGCAAGAGATGCGTATTAGGAAATAGCCCAATGCATTGTGCCCTGTTACAGAAACAACTAGTTTGCGGCGCCATTGATGTTCAGCATCAATATTTTCTTGTTAGTTAATATTTTAAGTTTTATTATTTCTTGTATCTTAAATTCAGTCTTATTGGCATTGTAAAGCCTTTTATGACTTTACATTTAGATGAAAAGTGGAAGAGGCTGAATGAGTTACATTCTACCTAAATTATACATGTACCTCTCCCATATGTCATTTCAGAATTAAAGCATCAGACTTTCCAAGAATGAAAGTAGCGAAACATAACGGAAAATACGTCACAACAGACAACCGTAGACTGTGGCTTTTCCGTCAGTTAGAACGTCTCGGAAAATGCGGGGAAATCCCCGTTGTGGAAATAGGCATTATACCGAGTAAAAAGCTTACCACAAAAAATGGCGGCCTTTCCGTGAAAATTCGAGGACTCCCTGGGGGAACTTGGATATACAAACCAGACTGTCCCATGTCCGAGAGGAGTTCGCCATACTTATGTCAGTTTGACGATCCGCCTAGATATCTGAGCTCAACAAGGAGATCGTCTTTCAGCTGTTTTGATGATGATTTGGACTTTGATGACTTCTATTTGAATCTGTCTGATGATTCTTTTACATACAGTGATAATGACGATTATGACGATTACCTTGGTTTTTAGTCTTCTACAAACTAAATCATAGCTGACAATCTAAGACAGAGATCACTCTGGAAAGCACTGTCGATTTTTTTTCAACAGATTCATAGGAGGTATTCGTGGAGTAAATGTTTTCCATGTCTAGTATGTAGAGGAAGTGAACAGGTTCATAAATCTTACGTTGTTGTAGTTTACATTTTTATTTCATGATAGGCTCACTAGAATTTAAAACGAAGAATATTCAAATCCATAGTTCTGCGAGTAGTCCAAAAAGAAATTTTTAGAATCAACGTAGTTAACCCTTTTAGCGCCAAATATATACACAGTAAAAAAAAGTCCTGCACCCACTGTGTTTTTTACCGACTTTGATTTTCTGGCGTGAATAATATAAAATGGGGTAAGAAGTGGAATCCGCCTGCTGCATACACCAACAGACCAGTCCTTTGCCTATGGAATGGAATGAACTGAGGTATCCCTTGACCTCATGGTAAGTAGGATTTTTTTGCTTAGATATAGCTTTCAAATTTAAGAAAAACGAGATGCTTTTAAGTTTGCTTAAAGCTGGGAAATGAATGTCGAAATAAAACTTACGACAGCTTGTAAGTGACCTGCAGAGAATGGGCACACACAATCAGTCAGTATTGCGTATTTCCGCCCAAGGCTTGCAGAACAGCTTGCAGTCTTTGTCTCATACCTCTCTCAAGAGGGTAAAACAGCTCGAGCAGTAGCCGCTGCCATGAGGTCGAGGGATACCTCAGTCCAGTCCATTTCAGAGGTAACAGACTGGTTTGTTGGTGTATGTAGCAGCCAGATTCTAATTTCCAACCTATTTCATATCATTCACGCCAGAAAATCAAACCCGGTAAAAACACGGGGTGCAACACTATCTTTACTATGTATATAAACTAGAACTCTTCATTTCATGCTTTTCGGTTATTTATCAGGAAATAATGATGGATTATAAGGTTTGATAATTCATGGTTACGACCGATGAAATTAACCGTAAATATTTCCGCAACTCTTCAATTGGAGGTGGAAACGGTAGTTCCCGCGTTCTGGTTACCTAGGTAAACAATGCATGTCATTCAACCAGACGGAAATATGACCTAATTTACGCGCATTTACCCTACATTTCTCGCGCTTTACGTAATGTAATGCGCTCTTATATGGAGGGGGTACGCCAAGGGGAATTACCAAAAATAAATGTGCTGGATTTTGATGAAAGTCCCAACAAAAAAAGGCGTCAGAAGCATGACATAAAGAGAATTTTTTCTTTCGGTGAAAGATCGAAATTTATTTCATCTCGTGCATATTGACGGTAATATTTTCACGAGTGGCTGCGAGCCACTGGTGAAAATATTACCGTTAATGTTCACGAGATGAAATAAATTTGGATCTTTCATCGAAAAAACCAAATGTCCTCTGTATCGACGGTTGAAAAAAAACACAATCCAATTTTTTTTTAAAAAAACACATTCAAAAAGATTTTTTATCTTATAGGCTTGGCTAAACATTCTGTGCAATCTGATCTTGGATCTATGCCATCCGCAAAAGCCCATGTTTTCGCCTTTGGCGCTCTAAAGGTTAAGAAAAACATTTGGGGGAATTTCAGACTTTAGGACATTTGAGAATTTCCCGGGACATTTGAGGATTTTTTACCTATGCAAATATGTAGAGGTTTACCTTTTTCACTGCCAAAAAATTAATCGAACTTATTTTTTTTGAGGTCAAAAGGTGGATTTTCCATCTCAGTTATAGACGGGTTTGGTCATATTTCAGTATCAAATTGCTAACGGGATAGAGTCAAGATCGAATTGCGCGGTTGCATTAAGACCCTTTTTTCCAGAGCTTGGCTTGTATGTTTTTTCCCACATGTGACTAAAATGTCAGTTTATTTATGTCTAAGTTTACACAGCTCTTTACTCACAACCATATTAAACCTTAGACTGCTAAATAAAATGAAACGAAAATTTCCACTCAACAATAAAAACCAAAATATTGCGAATTCAAAGTTTATTTCACCGGAAACAAAATACCGTATCGGACAGTATAGATAAAGATCAGACTGGACGTTTTGTGCAAAAGCGCACCGAGTCACCAGCATTTTCTGATTTTCCCACAATGTTTTCTACCCTGAAACTAATTCAGTATGCACACTTTTAAAATGTTTACTCTTCTTCAGTATGGTATCTGCAAATACTTTCAACACAGACAAGTCTAAACATATGACGATAGTATGAAAGAAGCATCAGCTTGTTTGGTTAACCAGTGGTAAACAATTACGTTTTCTTTTTCTTTGACATTTGAACCATACTCTGGGTTTGTTTAAATTTTAATGGCAAATGTAATACTGCAGAATAAAAATTTGGATTTGCATGGTAATTTCAGTATACGGGAAATGTGTTGTACTGACTAAAATAACGTAATATCATAAACAAGAAATGAGCCATGCTCTGTAAAAAAGGGGGCCTAATGGATTTGTGAAAAATATCGACCCAGGTCATCTGTGAATTCCGCGCAGGCTGACCTAGGCCGAAAACATTCGCTATTAGTCAATGTTCTGTTTGTCATTGTCAAAGGACCAGTCGGTTGTTAGATATAATGAATTTTATGGATCCCTAATTATGCGATGACTTGCTTGGTATGAAGCATTACGGAGATGCATTAAGCCCGCTCTTGCCAAAGCATGGTTCTAATATATCTAAGATATTTGAAAAAGAAACCCGGAATACTTTGTCCTCAAATCGGCCTGTATGGACCCTCAGAATAAACATTTCCACATTTTTTACCGATTACAAATGTCAATCTTTACAACCGAATACATCAATACAAAGAAGCAGGCCATAAGCTAGCATATTTAGCTATGCCTAAGAATAATTACATAAGTACATAATTGTATTCATTAAGCTTTTATCATTTTTATATGAGCCATGCTCCGTGAAAAGGAGGCTTAATGTATCTGCGAAAAATATCGACCCAGGCCAGGCTGCGCAGTACGCGCAGGCTGACCTGGGCCGAAACTTCCGCTATTGATCAACTTTCTCTATGTCCAAGGACCAGTATACCTCATGATTAAGTGGTTATTTAAAAAAAGGTGGTTTTTATGGATCCATAATTATATGATGGCTTGATTGGTACAATACATTACGGAGATGCTTTAAGCCCCCTTTTGCCAGAGCATGGCTCATATATAATTATTGTTGAAGTTCCCGTGTTGTTGTTGCATTATCATCATTTTATGATTATATTTTTATTATCATCATTATTATTTATAAGATGTTCCAAGTTTCTATGATGACTTTTCTTATAATAACTGGATGGATCTTTTAAAATGTTTGTTGTTCACTGTTTTGTTTCAAATTTTCACTTTGATATTTTCTTCATTCAGGAAAAGATGCTAGTCGTTTCGTTACAGTTGCTATCTACGTCAAATAGTGATGAATGTATCACGATTGCAAGGGCAAAATAAAGTGTATGTTCCGTTTTTTCCCTTTCGTTCATTTATAGTAGTTTGCCATTGTGTATGTCATGACGCTTTTCTATACGTTGTTGTTGTTGTCGTTGTTGCTGCTGCTGCTATTGCTGCTGCTGTTCTTGTTGTTGTTTCCCCCCAGTTTTCAGCTATTCTACGCCGACCATTTTACTTACAATACAGCAATAAAGTACAAGATACTTACGGTAAATGAAAGGCTTCGGTCTATAAGATTTGACCTGATGACCTGCTTTTTGACTCGTTAGGGATACCAACTACATAAATATTTTGACCATGCATGTTCTATGATCATTTGACAAGATTTGTGGCCTACAGAGTTTACACAAGGTTTTTCATAAAATGTGACCTTGAGACCCCACTTTTTGGCCCAAACAAACATATTTTCTCATTCATACCAGATAATGTCAACACAAAAATGTTGATATGGGCCGGTATTTACCAACCATTCCTAAGAATATTTTTATTCTTATTCTCAAGAATTTTTAAATTTGAGAGAAACACAAGTTCTGATTGGTTAAACCCACTGGCGCTCGATCATTATTCAAAATCGTTGCTCGATTTGTAACCTAATAAATAACATGGTAATCAAGGCAAATTGACCTCTTCCGTATCGCCGTAATTTTTTCGAATAAAACACTGTCGTGTGCAAAAAGTATCAAATGGCTGGAAGGAAGATATATTTATTCAAGTAGAAATGGTCAGTAACATTTAACTTACTTACATGTATCGAAGAAATTTAAGTTTTTTTACGAGTTACTTTTGTCCAGAAGATTCACTTTACGTCCACTTCCGGTCTGATTGATTTTCAACTGACTTCAACAGACTCTTTTTACAACAGGCGATCTGATTGGACAAATAGGAAAGGTGTGTTAGGCATGTCTGGTGTGAATTGTCCCGAGATCTGTCAAACTTTTTCAAAAGACAGATTGCTAGACTTGTACTTATGCTGACAGAACTCCAAAATAGAGCAGCTTTAAAATTTATTTCAGAAGGATACAATGTTGTTCTTACTGGCCAGGCAGGGACCGACAAGAGTGTTTTCTTACATTTTTACGCTTCAAAACAGCCGTTAAAAGTTTGACCAATCAGATGACTCGTATCATTTTGAAAAGGTCACAGGAGGTTACCGGAAGTGAGCAAGTGAGGAAACTGGCGTTAATATGCTTAAAATTGTGAATGCAACGAAAAAAGTGTCGCGTGCAGTATTAATTGGTCGTTTATGAATAACTTTACCATGTAACTGTCGATTTAAACATGTATTCTGATGAATAACATTCAATTACGGAGCGAATTACGTTCACGATATAAATTACGACCGTCTCAAACGAGGTGAGTCTACTTTGCCTTGATTACCATGTTATTTATTAGGTTACACATCGAGCAACGATTTTGAATAATGATCGAGCGCCAGTGGTTAAACCAAACGGTCTAAAATAAGACTATGAATCAAATTGATAATGGTTTCTTGAGCACTGGACTTTATATCAGACCACTAAAATGCACACGAGGCTTTTCTAGAAGAATTTCACCCAGTGACGTTTTTATTCACCTAAGTTGCCATATTTTCATCTCATCAGAGATATTCTAAAGATTTCTGGTGTTTTGCATCGCTTTTATTATATGTCCTGGCCTGTTTTCTCCCCTGGTTTAAATCCCAAAGAATGTCTATGTGACCAACTACGACGTCGTGTGTTTGACGGCAGACGACGTAACCTATCCGTTACTGCAAATAGCGGATCGAGACACTTACCGGAGAATGAGAGGCGATTCATCACTGCAGAATCCAACGTTTGATTCGCAGTATGAGACGTAGATGTCAAGTAACCCTGGATGCTAACGTAGGACACTCGCGCTGTTTAGGCTCTTCACCTTTGATTTAACCCTTTACCACACAATCCCGACTTTTAACGACCCTGGGAAAGAAGACTTTTGAAAACATTGTGGAAAAAGGAGAAAATGCTGGTAACCAGCATTTTCTCCTTTGCCCACAATGTTTTCTACCTTTCCCCAAACAAATTTCAGTTTTTGAGTCACATTTATTTTGTCGTCTGCAAATGCTTTCAATTTGGAAACGTCCAAAATGTTGTCGTTTGGTAAAGAGTTAAAGATACGTCATTTTCAACTTCATGCCAGATACGGGAATGTCCCTGTGCCGCTGTGCTTCACGAGCGAGCTGTAATAATGCGCTATAAAATCTATTATAATTGTGTGAGCCATAGTTTGGCAAAAGGGGGCTTAATACATCTCTGTGATGCATTAAACCAAGCAAGTCATCTTATAATTATGGATTCATGAAATCCGTTTTGTCTAATAACCGACTGAATCATGCGGTAGAATGGTCCTTTGACTTGCAGAAAATTGGCCAATAGCAAAACGTGTAGACCCAGCTCAGCCTGCGCGGACTGCGCAGGCTAACATGAATCGATATACTTTTTTTTTTTTTGCAGATGCATTTAAGCCCCCTTTTCACAGAGCATGGCTTATGTATTTTAGAAATAATTTCCTATAACCAATTCAGAATACATGTGGATTAACACATCCATACCTTTCTGACGCTGACCCTGAGTTTACCTTAGATGTAGAATTATCATTTTATATTGATAATTCAGACCAGATTCTTTAGTTATCTTTGTTTTGAACAATCGAAATCATCATCATCATCATCATCATCATCCATCTATTCAGTTTATTTATTCATGTATTATTGAACTACCACAACAACCATAATTTATACGTTTCACGAACATACAAGATAATCTCTTGACAACTCTAAATGCTGTAAATTTTGCTTATTAAGTCCGAGAGTGCTTGGCACAGTTTAATTTGTTTTTGTGGGCAATGGACAGTGTAGATTGAAGGAAAATTGCTGATTGCAGAAAGAGTAAATCGATATATTAAATCTCTTGATCTACTATCCATTTGTGAAAATACTGACAAAATACCCTTAAAATTAAAGTGTCGTGGTAATCTTACCCTCTTTGACAAGAAAAATGGCCATGCTCTGAGAAAAGGGGGCTTAATGTATCTGGGAAAAGTATCGACCCAGGTCAGCCAGCGCGGACTGACCTGGGTCGAAACTTTTCGCTACTGGTCAATTTTCTGTATGTCCAAGGATCAGTCTCTATCACGATTCAGTCGGTTTTTAACAAAAAAGTGGTTATTATGGATCCATGATTATGCGATGACTTGATCGGTACATCACGGAGATGCATTACCCCCTTTTTCAAAGAACACGGCTCTGTTTGATTTATTTAGTGCTCAAAGAGTAAATGTCGATAAAGGATTCAATCCACATGCACGTTATTGGCGTTTAGATGCATTTGTAAAAGTGAAAGTAAAACTTAATTTTACACGCGCAAAAGTGAAAGTAAAACTATGCTTATTTCTAGGAAACCCTTAAATCGACTACTATCCTCTTTAACCTAGGTTTCGTAAAAATGTTTGCAGGTTGAATTTTTTTCCGTAAATAAGACTGACGTGCTGTATTATGGAAGGGGATATCCGCCATTTCAATCATTATTCATGATGAGACTTTCATTCTTCCTGATGAAATTTTCAACTATGTTTTACAATTTTAACGTTGACTTACAATCACGTTTTGCCTATTATATTGTCTATGTTGACATTTAAATTACTTTTTTTGTTACTTCATTTTACAACAAACTATTTTTTATCCAATTCTATCATTTTTAATTCTTCATTTAACCCTTCCTAATATATTTGAGACATTTAATTTGATATCGACATTCTTAACACAACGAAAAAGATCGATGTTTAAATTATAAATTATCAACCAAAAGAGTTTTACTAAAAATCATTTCAAAAGTTTTAATTTCCAGTTTATAATGAAAACAAGGACAAGTAAAAGACAAACGACGAAATTGAATTCTTCTTTGCGCTGAAATTTGGCCCTTCTAAAATATGGGAGGTAACTCTTCAAAAAACGACTGCTCCCCTGCACGGTGCTACGCTATATTTTTCCCAAAGAAACAAGTCCGCCTGTAAGCAGATGCGTAGTGTGAAAGTCCGTGGTGGTATGAATCACTTTGACAGAGGTAAAATACCGGCAGGCGTGTAGGTTTTTCGGCCAGCAGGGTCGCAATTTTTTGCGACTTACGTCACTTTCAAATGCTTAAATCTAAGACCATACTTAAGTTAGCCCACTTTCAATTAATGGGTTATGATAAGTATAGCTGGAAGTTAGTATGTGCCAAATTTGAAGCAATTCGAAATTTTGACAGTTACCTCTCATTGACCGGGTCGCACCTCGGACGTTTGGGTTTGAAAACAGATTTTTTTTTTTTTGGGGGGGGGGGTCAAAACCCATTAAATTGGGTATCAAAATGTTCGTCTTGATCCCCTGAGTCCACCTATGTCAAAGAGGAAGAGACTGGTGCATATATGAGCAGTCTGCACTATCCAGAAGGATTATAAAAGAATGAAAATTAATTAAAGACAGACTGTCTGTAGGTGCAGTCTGATCTTGGGCTGCACTTTCATTCAGTTAAAAGTGGAGTATAGTGAGACTGCATGTATGTGCAGTCTGATCTTAGGCTGCACTCTCCACAAACACCATAAGAAAAATGTTGAAAGATATTGAAGGTTCGAGCTTTAGAACAAGACTGCAGTCTGATCTTAGGCTGCACTCTCCACAAACACCATAAGAAAAATGTTGAAAAGATATTGAAGGTTGGAGCTTTAGAACAAGACTGCATGTATGTGCAGTCTGATCTTGGGCTGCACTCCCATTCAGTAAAGAGTGGAGTATAAGATCAGACTGCATGTTTTTGCATTTAGCTCTAAGGCTGCAATTTTCACTGTCATGAAGTGAACAAAATTTGGAAAAATTTTGTCCTTTGAAAGAGGATGGGTAGCCGTAGAAGAGACTAAGATCAGACTACATATAAGAGCAGTCTGATCTTGACCTGCACTATGTACAAAGATTATGAAGGAAAGAAAAATAAGTAAAGACAGAGGGACTAAGTGGGGCTGCACTTTCATTCAGTAAAGAGTGGAGTATAAGGTCAGAATGCATGAATGTGCAGTCTGATCTTAGGCTGCACTCTCCACAAACAGCATTTGAAAAATGTTGTAAAGATATACTGAAGAGTGGAACTTTAGAATAGACTGCATGTATGTCCAGTCTGATCTTTGGTTGCATTCTTATTCAGTTAAGAGTGGAGGTTAAGATCAGCCTGCATGTTAGCCGTCCGATAGACGAAGATCGATAACAAGCTGCCAGTTTATGGCTTTATATTGTCCTTTTAAAAGGTACCCTGTAGATTTAAGCCCCGCCCAGAAGGAGGGATTTTGTTCGCTTCGCTCTATTCTTCTAAGTATATTGCTGGAATGGTCTAAAATTTGTTGTTCGAGTCTGATCTTGGGCTGCACTGTCTGCATTCTCATTAAGTGAAGAGTGGAGGTTAAGATCAGCCTGCATGTTTGTGCAGTCTGATCTTAGACTTCAGTCTTCAATAACATGAAGAAAACCAGTATGCTGACAAGATTTGTCCTTGGAAAGAAGACGGGTTAGGGTCAGGAGAGAGTGCAGATTAAGATCAGACTGCATATATGAGCAGTCCAATCTTGGGCAACACTATCTACCCTCTATTCTTTTGAGTATATTGCTGGAATGGTCTACAATTTGTCGTACCAGTTAGATCTTGGGCTGCACTATCAGCATTCTCATTCAGTTAAAAGTGGAGGTTAAGATCAGCCTGCATGTTTGTGCAGTCTGATCTTACATTGCAAGAAATAAAAGAAAATAAAAACTGTTAAACAGCCTTTATTTACTGAAAAATAACATTCTCTTCATAACTTTTTACCAGATTAACCCTTTACCACACAGTCACGACTTTTAAATTAACAACCCTGAGAGGGAAGCCTTTTGAAAACATTGTTGGAAAAGGAGAAAATGCTGGTAACCAGCTGCTGGTAACCAGCATTTTCTCCTTTTCCCACAATGTTTTGTACCCTTCTCAAAACACATTTTAATTTTTCAGTCACATTTATTTCGTGGTCTACAAAAAATTCTTTGAATTTGGACCAGTCTAAAATTATGTTGTTTGGTGAAGAGTTAAACATTAACACTTGAAAATCAGACATTTTAGATTTTATTTTTCTTTAACATCAGACATATTTGACTTGTTTCTTTCTTTGAAAGCATTGTGGGAAAAGGAGAAAATGCTGTGTTCTACCCTTCTCAAACTTTTAACAACCCTGAGAGAGAAGCCTTTTGAAAACATTGTGGGAAAAGGAGAAAATGCTGGTAACCAGCATTTTTTTCCTTTTCGCACCATGTTTTCTACCCTTCTCAAACTTTTAATTACACTGAGAGAGAAGCCTTTTGAAAACATTGTGGGAAAAGGAGAAAATGCTGGTAACCAGCTGCCGGTAACCAGCATTTTCTCCTTTTCCCACAATATTTTGTACCCTTCTCTAAACACATTTTAAATTTTAAGTCAGTTGTGGTCTGCAAATGCTTTGAATTTGGACCAGTCTAAAATTATGTTGTTTGGTAATGAGTTAAACATTAACATTTGAAAATCAGGCAATTTAGATTTTTTTTTTTTTAACATCAGACATATTAGACTTGTTTCTTTCTTTGAAAGCATTGTGGCAAAAGGAGAAAATGCTGGTGACCAGCATTTTTTCCTTTTCCCACAATGTGTTCTACCCTCCTCATACTTTTAATGACCCTGAGAGAGAAGCCTTTCGAAAATACTGTGGGAAAAGGAGAAAATGCTGATAACCAGCTGCTGTTAACCAGCATTTTCTCCTTTTCCCACAATGTTTTCTACCCTTCTCAAACTTTTAATTACCCTGAGAGAGAAGCCGTTTGAAAACATTGTGGGAAAAGGAGAAAATGTTGGTAACCAGCTGCTGGTAACCAGCATTTTCTCCTTTTCCCACAATGTTTTGTACCCTTCTCAAAACACATTTTAAATTTTCAGTCTTTGACTATCAGACATATTAGACTTGTTAGGGTTTTTCTTTGACTACCAGGCATTTTAGATTTTTTTTTTAATTGACTATCATAAATTTTAGTTTTTTTTCTCAAGCACACATTTTAGAGTCTTGTTTTGACTATCACACATTTTAGAGTCTTGTTTTGACTAGTAGTTCATCACACATTTTAGAGTCTTGTTTTGACTAGTAGTTTATCACACATTTTATAGTCTTGTTTTGACTAGAAGTTTCTTGTGGTTTTTATTTTTTTTCTGTCGTTCAGTCATAGGCCACTGTCTTGAGCATCAGTCTTTTAGTCTGTCTGTTTTGGTCTGTATGAATATTTTATTAAGTTCCTAATTTTGTCCACAATCTGTTTTGCAGTCAGCTGTCTGTAACGCGTCGGTCGTTTAGTCATAAGGTATTTGACTTTCTTCATTGTCGGTGGCTCTCCTGTCCTAATGTAAATGTCAAAGTCCTGTCTAATAATGTCAGTCATTTCCTGGGTCATAAATTGTCGTTTTCTCTGCCTTATCTGCTCGAGTTCCGCATCCTGCTGAGCCTGGACCCTAGCCTGTTCCTGCCTCCTGTCCTCATACTCATCCATTTCCCTTCTAAACTGAACTTGTTCCTTTGATGGTCCAGGGTCCAGGCTCTGCAGGAGGGGTGAGGGAGATGGGGTCGAGACCGTCAAACCATCATGTTCGTCCGTCATCAGGTATGCGTCAAACTGGTTTGCAATCAGGGCAAGCACCACTGTCAGGAAGTCCATCTGCTTATTGGGGGCCCCCAAGTTAATCAAGTTCAACACCATGCTAACTATGTCCATTCCATATTTCATTTCAACGCCAGCCCTGAGGGCCTCCGACAAGTAGAAGGCTTCCGTCATCATCTTATGTTTTCTGTCAGTCTCGTCTGCCTGGGCCCGTCTCAGTATCCGAGACTAGTCCAGGTCCGTAACAAAGGTCAAAACTGTCTTATAAAAGTCTGTCCTCTTCTCTGGTAATTCTAGTCTTGAGAGCAACCTTTGCATCAGTCTGGAATTGTCACCGAAATTAGAACCGTCCATCACATTTGTCTTCGTGGAAGTCTGATTTGGGTCTCATAAGTCACAGTCTGGTTCGAGGAAGTGTCACTGTGAGACGGGCTCGTCGGGGCCCGGTCAGTCACAGTCAGGCTCCATGGGTTCTTGTCAGTGTCTGTCGCCGTCCTTGAGACCTTCTGTCCGCCCCCGTAGAAGTCCTGTATTTTCGTTACTGTCTGGACGGTGGTCCCAATTTTGTCTATAAGTCTGTAGTGTGTGTCAGCCGTCGTCCGTCTATGACAGAGTAGTTCTGCCAGGTCGTCGGCGATCAGGGGGTCGTGCTGTTGCATGTTGGTCGTCAGTCCTTTCCTGTTGATGGTACAGGAAAACCGTCCGTACTTAGAGCACCTGCTAGCAGTCCATGCTCGATTTAGACATCGGTTGACCAATGAACTGCTATCGAATGCTCTCCCCCTGTTCGTAAACAGTCGGTCAGTGTCCGGGTGTAGCTGTGTCTGAAGGTCCTCAAGTCGTCGGTACAAGGCCTCAGACACCGTGACCACCTCAGAGCCCGCGGTGCCTGAGGTCTTGTGCATTGTAACCAGGATGCAGAAAAACGTCCTGTCATCTTTCGTCTCTTCCATTGAGTCTTCTAAGGGCTGTCAGCGTCATGTTGGTAACGACGGACGGCCTGCATCCGTTGGTCATATTGACCCCCATCACCAGGCAGTCCGTCAGACGGTCAAGGTGGTCATGTCTGTCCTCGTCCGTCATCTAGTTGGCTGAGGTAACGTTATCGTAGTAGTCTGAAGTCCAGTATGTCCGTCTGGCTTCGGGCCACAGAAGTGATGCCAAATCCCTTGCCGCCACTTCCGCCTTCCGTTCCACTGCCCTGTTCCTGAGGGACCAGATGAAGACCTGGATGGTGAGGCTGGTCTGGTTCCACCAACCCTGAATGCCTAACACCTCTAAGAAATCCAGAAACTTTAGGAGGGATGTGAAGTGGGACTTCAAAGTTCCTACAACCATCACATCCCTCTGCCTCCCCATCCAGGCCGAGACCAGTCCTTGCAGGAATGTGTCCAGTCCGTCCATGCCCGTTTCTGCCTCATCTGTCATGTGTGGTTAGTTGCATTCACAGCTGTAATGGCTAACCCCACGTTAGAGGTTAGCCATTGTCTGAATCTTCATGTATTCTCCTGAAAGGGAAAGAAATAGTTGTTAGCCGATAAAGTCAATGCAACAGGACGCAATCCTGCCTCATGTTAGAAAGCCGCCAGTGGCTTGGAATGAATATTGTGCAGAGTACTGGTAAAAAGAAAATCCAGGACAGCATGGATAGTTGCACAGGCCTGCAGGACCTAACTGAAATATTGTTGAAAACGGCAGGTAGGGAAGCCGCCAGTGGCTTGGAAAGAATAATGTGCTGAGTACTGGTAAAAGAAAATCCCGGAGAGGATGGATAAGTGCACTGGTCGCCAGGACATAACTGAAATAGTGTTGAAAACGGCAGGTGTGCAACCCGGCAGCAGCTTGGAAAGAATATTGTGCGGAGTACTGGTAAAAAGAAAATCCAGGACAGCATAGATAGTTACACTGGTCGCCGGGGCATAACTGAAATAGTATTGAAAACGGCAGGTAGGGAAGCGGGTAGGGAAGCCGCCAGCGGCTTGGAAAGAATAATGTGTGGAGTACTGCTTAAAGGAAATCCAGGAGAGCATGGATAGGTGCACTGGTGGTCAAAAAGGGAAAAATTAGAGGAGTAGTCGACAGATTTTCAGGCTGTCAGACTATTAATAACTGCTATATATTTTAATACTTTTTGTACTGGCATTAAACCAGTTCTCGCCAAGTACCAGTTCTCGCCAACTTATGTCTTACAGGGCTTTACAAAGGTCCATTCTCTGTAGTCTAAGGTGCAAATCCCTATTTTTGCTTCTCTGAGTATGTGCAGGCTTTGCCCCATTCCTACATGCAATAAACAAAGTGTCGCTACCAGACCTGGGGTTGATTACATACCAATGTAATCGATTACAATTACAATTACTCCCAAGTTTTATGATTACTGATTACATTATGATTACACAAATTTTCAATGTAACTGATTACAATTACAATTACTTTTGCATTGTAATCATGATTACATTATGATTACGTGTGATTACATTCTGATTTTTACATTAGTATGACATACTGCAGTCCATATAAAAGGTTGAGAACTATTCTTTCACATTATGATAAAAGGAGATATTAATAATTACTATATGTACTAATATTCTCACTTTACAATCATGTTAAGATTAATATGATCAATTTATTTTTGACCAAAAGCAGCATTTTAATTTTTTAACTTGAGAGTGATAGTCAAATACAAAAACATATTTACATTCTTTGAATACAACTGCTCTTAACTCAGCCAAAATTTCTCTCTTAATCACAGTGATAACTTAATATTTGACAAGAACTATTAAAATTAAAATTAACCCTTTCCCAAATGACTAATTTTAGACTCTTCGAAAGTGAAAGATTTTGCAGACAACAATTTGAAATTTGATGAAAATGGAAGAAAGTTCTCCAAAAGGGTAGAAAACACTGTGGGAAAAGGAAAAATTGCTCATTACAAGCAATTTCTCCTTTTCCTACAGTGTTTTCAAAAGACTTGTGCTGCAGACACATAAAAACAAGGGCTTGTTTGGGAAAGGGTTAAAGGGTTAAAGGAAATTCTTTGAGTGACTGTGATCATAACCGTCCTCATGGCCCAGTCTTCAATAAAGTGTTCGGTTATACCGAGCAAACCTTTCATCTGGCGGTTGGACCAAAGGTCGATAGTAAGGCAGACACTTGGTGCAGATATTTGAAAACTGCATCTTGCACAACTTCAATATACAATCAATGTATCAACAAACTTTCAATATCATAGCAGCAAAACTGTAGGAGGAGTCACCTGGTTTCCTCATATGTTACCTAACTATCCCGACTTATTATGCCCTTGAGTGACAGAGTGAAAGCATTTGAAAACACTGAGTGTAAAGGAGAATATTCTGATGATTAAAATCAGATAAAAGAAGAAAAGGCATTTCTCCCTTTTCCTGTATGTTTTTCACCTTACTTGTACAAGTGTAAAATCTTGTTGTCTGGTAAAGAGTTAGCCCGAAGTTAACCCAGCTACAATTTTTTTGTACCCAAGGGTTTTCGTAAATTTCACTGGAACATTTTCAGTTTTTGTAGACTATCATACAACTTATGTTCATATTTCATACCGTCCTAAATGGTACTGGTAATAGTCTTTCTTGGATAAAAGCAAAGGGGGCATGGAAAGCTTGGGGGCTATATACTGTTATCTCAGTTTGACACCTCTTCCACCCTTTATCACTGTTGACCACATGACTGATTTTTAAGACCTCATTATAATTCCCTTTACCAAATGACAAAATTTTTTATGTTACCAGATTGAAAGCATTTGCAGAAGACAAATTAAAAGTTGCTAAAATGATGATTTCTCTCTTTGAAAGAGTAGAAAACATTGTGGGAGGAGAAAATGCTGGTTATCGGCATTTTCTCCTTTTCCAACAGCTTTTTTTTCCATAGCTTTCTTCTTTAGGGTCGTTAAAAGTTGGGATTGTGTGATAGAGATTTAAATAATTACACTTTAGCAGATGACAGAATTGAAGTCTTTATACTGTAACTAATAAACTAGCACTTCCTTCCTCTTGTAATGTTTCCAAAATTTATTATCCAGGCAATATAACTGAAAAATTGTTGATAAAGAAATCGGCTGTATTTCTGATGACCAGCTCTTTCTCCTTTTATCACAATGTTTCATAAGCTAATTGCTCTCTGACCTTCTTTTCCCACTGTTTTCTCAAGCTGTTTGTTAAAATCCGAACTGGGTTGCAATGGGTTGGTAATGGGCAAAGAAGAGGATGCTTGTATTAGAAACCATTGTGGGAAAAGGAAAAATGACTGATAACTAGCACTTTCTTTTTTCACATAATGTTTTAAGAATTCATTACTCAGGCAAACTGAAAGACATTTGTATCTTTTTACCTTTAACTGCCTTTGATTGATTCAGATTCTGAAAGAGTGGAGATATTCTTTATGTTTTCCAGACTAATAATTCAGATAATTGCAACATGAAAGACAAAAACAAAGCTACATTTAGTTAAAAGCATTTGCAAGCGACAATTTAAATGTGAATCAAAAATTAAAACTTGCAAAATGGGAAGGCTAGAAAACATTATGGGACAAGGAGAAAATGTTAGGTCCTCAAAAATCCAGATTGTGTGAAAAAGGGTTAAACAATCTGTGGCCCTTACAATATCAAATTTATTACTGTTTGGAAAAATCAGAAATAGCCTGCCTTTTCCCAATTAGTATTTTCCGTAACAATAATTGACCCTAGGGTCATGAAAACAATGAGCTGTTGGAAAGTGGGTTAAATCATAAATATGTGCGACTTGCCTCCAAATGGGTGACAAAGTTTGAGGTTGTCTTTATAGATCCTGATATGGTACTTGCACAGTATTTACACTTAGCTTTAACCCTTTCCCAAATGAAATATTGGACTGGTCCAAATTGAAAGAGTTTGCAGACGACAATTTGAAATTTGATGAAAATGGCAGAAAGTTATCAAAAAGGGTAGAAAACACTGTGGGAAAAGGAGAAATTGCTCATTACGAGCAGTTTCTCCTTTTCCCACAGTGTTTTCAAAAGACTTGTACTGCAGACACATGAAAACCAGGGCTTGTTTGGGAAAGGGTTAACAGGGTCAGATCCAGTTAGTGTAGATGGAATGTCAAAATGTTCAAAAACCTTAGCAGACATGTCTACTGATTTTCACTTGATCAAAACTAAAATTCACTTTAATTCCACCAGAGTTTGTATCCTTATTTCTATCAGTACAATAATGAACAGAACCTCAGCCAAAAATATGGTGATATTTTATAGTATGGGATGATTGAGTTCTCACAAAACTCTGAAAACTTTCTTTAATAAATATTGCAATTAATCAAACAAATTATATCCACTCTTCATTAATTGGCACTGGTCACCATGCAAACTTTTGAAAATCTCTCTTTGAAGTTATCTCAGTTCTTTATTTGTTTCAAATATATTTAAAACAAAATAATTAGTCAATTAAAGCACCCTTTTTGCATAAAATCTTTGAGAAGCCCCCCCCCCCCAACTGTAATGGAAGAAACCCACCAGTGACAAGTGGCAAAGAATATTTTCCCATTGTAATCATAAAGTAATTGAAATGTATTCATGATTACAGGCATTTTTACAATGTAATCGATTACATTACGATTACATGTAATCATGAAAACTCAAGATTACAGATTACATTGCGATTACACAGATTTTGTAATCGATTACATGTAATCAGGATTACAGATTACAATGACCCCAGGTCTGGTCGCTACGCCGTGTTTTCCAAGTCTATTCCGGTCTTTTCCGGTCCATTCATGTCTATTCCGGTAATTCCATATACCGGTCTATGCCTGATCCGGTGAATTTTACGTACCGGTAAAAAAATGCATTTTTTCAACGGGTTAACTCTGTAGGCATGAACGAAATTGTAGAAAATGGAATTCAGCTGAAATTTCTTTTTTCCCCTTTTCTCTTCACACATAAAAAAATAAACAGATGAGCAACATTCATGTGATAAATGCGGTCGGCTACGGCGGTAGCTCAGTCAGTGGTACATCGCTCACACTTTTAGCGTAATACCCGCGTTCGAATCACAAACCTGTCTCACCTCTCCCAAGTTGATTCAACACTAAATCAATGAGAGATAATGTTATTTATACATACCTGTCCAATGCTTGGTAGGTATCATCAGGGTCTGCCACATCTAAGGTTCCGGAAGTCTGAGTAAAATAGCGTAACACCGTTAGCCTTGAGGGAGAATTTAGTTTCTCAGTGGCGACCCCTGTCGTAATAATGAGATGTGGTTCCCTGCTTCATATTATCCTTATTGCATTATGCTTGTTTACATTGGTATTTACATTGTGCTTGTTTGTATTACACTTGTTATCTTGTATTGTTGAAGTAACTTTTGTTAAAATGATAACAATGTTGATATGAAATTAAATGTCTCAAATATTATTAGGAAGGTTGAATGTATAATTAAATATGATGGAATTAGATAGAATAGTTGATTGTAAATTGAAGTAACAAAAAAAGTAATTTAAATGTCGACATAAACAATTAAATAGGCAAAACGTAATTGTAAGTCAACGTTAACATTGTAAAACATAGTTGAAAATTTCATCAGGAATAATGAAAGTCTCATCATGAATAATGAGTGAATTGGCGGATATCCCCTTCCATACTGTATTTCATTACCCGTTACCTCTTGCAACATATTTGAAAAAAAAAATCAACCTTAGCTCTGTGCCAATCAACAAAAACTTGGCTTGGTCCAAATTTAATTGATTCGAACGAAATGACTGTGGCAAAATGAATGGAATTTTCTTAGGAAATGGTCGAAAACACTGTAGAAAAAAAAGAAGAAAACGCTAGTTACCAGTGTTGTCTCCTTTCCCCCCACAGTATTTTCGAATGCTTTATTCCTCTAGTCTTTAAATTACAGGTTTGTTCGGTAAAAGGTTATCAAAACGTGCTTATGGATTATCAATTACAGTGAGATACGACTATACTTTAAAACGTTGTAGCAAAAGAGAAAAAAATGCTAGTGATGACATACCCATCATTTGAGCCACAATTAAGTTGTCATCTGCATATGCAATTTGGGCAAGTTTGAATTTTTGTCGTCTGGTAAAGAGTTAAGCAATATCTTCAAGTGTCCCATTCTTTGGATCGTTGAATTAAGCCTTAACCAAACGACAAAAAATTTAGACTTGTCCAAATTGAAAGCATTTGTGGGCGACGAAATAGATGTAACTCAAAAAGTGAAATTTGTTTTTGGAAAATTGGAAAACATTATGGGAAAAGGAGAAAATGCTGGTTTTCAACATTTTACCCTTTTCCTACAATGTGTTTTAAATGCTGTTTTTCTCAGGGTCTTTGTGTGGTTAAGAGTTACAGACACAGCTTTAAATGAAACAAAGAAATGACTCATGCTCTATGAAAAGGGGCCTTCATGCATCTACAAAAAGTATCGACCCAACTCAGCCTGCACAGTCCGCGTAGGCTGACTTGGCCCGAAACTTTTTGCTTTTGGTAATTTTTCTGCATGTCAAAGAACCAGTCTACCTCATGATTCAGTCGCTTGTCAGTCAAAGTGGATTTTATGGATCCCTACTTATGTGATGTCTTGCTTGGTACAGTGCATTACGGAGATGCATTAAACCCCTTTTAGGCAGAGCATGGTTCAAATCTATATTATTACATAATATAAAACGGTGTAATGAAAAACAGTCAATGTAAGTCTTTTGTTAATGTAGTATGCTTTTCCTTAACTCTTTACCTGACGATAAAAATTTTAAATTTGTCCTTTTTGAAAGCGGTTGCAGACGTCGAATGCGGCTCAAATTGTAGAATTTGGTTTTGAAAGGATAGAAACAGTATGAGAAAAGAAGCAATTTCTTCTTTTCCCACAATGTTTTTAAATATGTTCATTCCTACGGTAGTTAAAACTCAGAATCGACTGGTAGATCTATGTACAATTTAGTCCTGCCTGAAATCTTATGCCTTATGCGTGAATATCACTAGACCTATCTACGTTTTCGAAAAACGGGACAAAAAGTATTTACTCTGAAAAGAGTTCTTTTTTGATATAAAAAAAGTGCGGTTCCTGTGGTTTTACATCAATATTTACCATGCCTCTCGAACTGAAGTCGTCGGACATATTTTATTCGCAGGACTCGATCGGTAGTCGCTTTAGCAATGGAAGTAATCTAGGAGATGTGCTTGATGACATATGTGACGGCAGGTAAGGATAAATCTGATGTTATTAACCTATTTTGCATTCTCGAAATTTTCAGATCAGCAGATCAGTCAGTTAATCTTTGTAAGTTATTATAGGCCTCCGGCCCAACATAAAATATTAAAAAAGTATGCAATTACACAGTTACACCTCT
This sequence comes from Tridacna gigas, assembly GCA_945859785.2. Taxonomy (NCBI): domain Eukaryota; kingdom Metazoa; phylum Mollusca; class Bivalvia; order Cardiida; family Cardiidae; genus Tridacna; species Tridacna gigas. Next base: position 26,983,394 of record OX244042.2, on the reverse strand, counting down.
ATAATGCATTTATAGTAATAAGTGATAAACTGATACAGCCTACTCACACATAAATGTTTGTTTCACATGCACAGTCATCATTTTCATCATCATTATCCACTAAGATCCATGTTTGATAGTCATTCATTCGTTTTCTTTTCACATTACAATAGATCTATTCATCTTCAATAACTTATCAATCAATGGATCATTATCTTCATCATCATCATCATCATCGATATTTTTAATCTTAAATTTAAATTTAGAGACGAACCAAGTTGTCGCAAGTTACCCAAAACTTAGTTCTCTACGATAGAATTATGTCTTATCCCTATTGAAGATATATTCAAACGACCAAATCAAATGTGGCTTCATTGAGTGGTTTGGTCTTGTCTTTAGTCGGATGGAAAAAATGTGGGAGAAGAAAATGCTGGTCAGCTGCATTTTCTTCATCTCACACAATGTTTCAAAAAGCCTTTTCCTTGTCCTCAAGGGTTGTTCAATCATGGATTTGTCTGGTAATGGGTTAAAGGGGGCTATTCAGATTTTTTACAATGTCACCAGTCCCCAAAAATGATTTATGACTTAATTAAAAAAGCAGATATTTGGCAAATCATCACTAAATAAGAAGAAAAATAAAAGTAAGATGAAAAATATTTTTCAGAGGTATTTTCCCAATGGGCTACGTAGCCTCTTCCTGTATATTTAGATTTTGCGCCTGAGTTTTGGCAAAGAGAATGGGAATGTCACATGACGCGCGTCGATTATGAGGATTCGTATGCAAATGAGTATGATGGCGTCATACCTGGTGCAATAAAAATGGGCGGCGTATCATCAACCGCACATTCCCGACTTGTAACGATCTGAAAGAGAATGCTTTGAAAGCATTGTGGAAAAAGAAGAAAATGTTGGTTACCAGTATTTTCTCCTTTTCCGCTGATGTTTTTTTTTTTATCCTTTCAAAGACAGAAATCATCAAATAAGCAACGTTTAATTTGTCGTCTGCAAATGCTTTCATTTGGGCCAGTCCAATTTTTTTTCGTTTAGTATAAACTTAAACTCGCAAAATTCACTGTACAGTTGACACAATTCCAAAGAAAAATATCTAGTTGTATTTATCGGTATCTTACACAATGAAATGTGATTTGCGGCGTAAAAAACTAAATAGCCCCATTTAACGATCTTTTTTTTTTTTTAATTTTCAAGATATGAATTTCCCTTTCTTCAAAAGTTTAAAGAAAGCCTCTGTTCTGTATATGAGTAAATCACAGCAAAAATTGCAGTAAGCAGCAGTTTAAGTCAACATGTACTTGAACATCACCTTTTATGTATTGATCTATACAGAAAACCATCAACAGGCTACGTTCCGTGTGGGCTTCATACATTTATGAAAGTATATAACTTTATACAGGTATGTCAGTGGAGAGCAGCTTTTGTCACGTGTACTATGAGCATGAATAGGAATAGAAGTAAATTTGAAAATTGCCATTTAAAGTTTTTGCATATAATCTAAACGCCTCGACTTTTTTTTTTTTTTATTTGTTTGCTCTGCATCAAAGTTCCCCGAATACAGTGAATACTTCATATACTGTTCTTTGCAAGCGTAAAGAAAACTATTACATCTAGTAAAAAGATATATTTTTTGCGTTTAAATTAAAGGATGGTGGTCTTGTAATCAGGAATATTGTCTATTTTGTACAGTCATATATGACGTCATCTTACCGATTTATGGACCAACGCGTGTTACTAATCGGCTGAAATTCCCACAAGCCATTGTAAAATTCTAAAAGAATACCTGAACGTCTACGAATGACTTTCAGGAAATACCTTTGGAAAGAATTCTTTGCACTTCTCAAACGTATTCTTTTGTAGTTTGCTAACTATTGGCATACTTAACTCAGTTTAAAACATCTTAAGTTTGATATAATTAGAAAAATCTTAAAAGGCCCTTTTAACCCTTGTCCTACTGAATTTAAAACGTTGACTATACAAACACAGAATTCTTCATGTTTATTAACCCTGATCCTGCTAAATAAGTGAAATGAAACATTCGAACCGAAAGTAAAAACCCAAATTTTGCTGTTTCAAAGGTAAATTTTGGAAAACGATATCTCCTTATCGGACAATGTTGATCCAAGATCAGACTGCACGTTCTGTGCAGTCTGATCTTGATCTACACTGTCCGCAAAAGGTCAGTGAGTCGCGCTAAGCAACCAAAGGGTTAAGAAATCATTGCAATTTTGAGACTGATTTAACTTATCTAGAAGCCCAGATGTTTACTCTCTTTGCTAATAGCATCTTCGTCGCATAGATGCGTTGAAAACGTCATTCGGATCAATCCGAGTCATTTCCATTTTCATTTGTATCCTTTACAATTTGCCTTTATTGATCCAGTCGCTTTGATTCAACACACTCATTCACACGATAAAATAATAAAAAGATGAAAAAAATCTAATTTACACTGAAATATAACACTTTATTTCAGTCTTAAAGCATCGGACTTCCCTAGACTTGAAGTAGCGGAACGCGACGGAAAGTATTTCACGACAGGCAACCGTAGACTGTGGCTTTTTCGACAACTGGAGCGTCTGGGGAAATGCGGGGAAATCCCCGTGGTGGAAATAAGCAGTGTCCCCGATGGCAAGCTAACTACAACAAACGGCGGGACTAAAGTGGAAATCCGTGGAGCAATCACAGGGACCTGGGTCAACAAACCAGGCTGTCCAATGTCCCGGAGAAGACCGCCATACTTGTGTCAGTTTCATGGTTCCCCTAAATATTTACCCTGTACCCGGAGATCCTCCCACCGCCGCCGCCACCGACATGATTGGGACGATTCAGATGACTTTGGTTCTGACAGTGATAACTATTATTCCGATGATGATGACGACTGGTAATAACCCTCGACAAAGAAAGTTACCAAATACCCTAGTTAAGTTGAAGATATAAAAGTTACACTGTGTTTAAGAAAAGGATAAGTGTTAAAAAATCGGAAGTGGTAGTTCCAAAACTGCTGAGACAGTATTTAAACGAAACACTTTTACCTACCAGTAAATCCTAGTTCCTCGTCAGCCCATCGCACAAACATTGTAAGCGACTACTTGTTTATAATTATAGATCCCTAAAATCCGTTCTCACTAACAACAGACTGAATCAAATGGTAGACTTGTACTTTGATGTGCAGAAAAGTGAACAAATGGATAAAAAGTTTCGACTCAGGTCAGCAGGCTGACATGAACCGATACTTTTTGCAGACGTAGTAAACCCGCTTTTCACTCAGCGTGGCCCATATAAATATAACATGACGATAATTACGACACTAACTTTTACACGTTACCAAGGTGAGTATTGTTACAATGTGTTATCTGACACTGGTAAAAATCACATAAGAAATGTCTTACGGAAACAGACGAAGAATGTGCCGAACCATAATGTCACAGCCGAATAATATCACGGCAGAGTAGATTTATTTACATGTATCATTGAACACGTAAATTTTAGAAGCAATTGCTCCTTTTCCAACGATGATTTGGATTAACATCATATCTTGAAAAATATATAAGCCATGCTCTGTTAAAAGGGGGCTTAATGCATCTCCGTAATGGATGATACCAAGCCAGTTGTCCATTTATTATGGATCCATAAAATCCATTTTGTTGAACAACTATCTAAATCATGAGGTCGACCGATCCTTTGACATACAGAAATCAACAAATAGCGGAGAGTTTCGGCCCAGGTCAGCCTGCGCGGACTGAGCAGACTGACCTGGGTCGATACTTTTTGCAGATGCATAAAGCCGCCTTTTCACAGAGCTTGGCTCATGTGTAATCTGAAAATTTCACTATCCATCAATATGGAAAACAATGACGAAAAAACCGCAAATGCTGTCGAGTTTACGTCATATTATTTCTCTTTATCTTGAACAAGAAGAGAGTTCCTATGTCCATATTTCCGTACTTCTTACGCAGTCTATATGTTTTTTTTTTTTTAAAGATTATTTTGTTATTTCTTCTTATTTGTATTTGTTACTTTTATCATCGTACCTTAGCTTAGCGGGTAACAGTTTTAACAAAATTAATGGTGTTGATAAGGTTGTGATATTGATTTAAGTCGTTGTATTAATTGTTATAACTATTTTTTAATGTTAATTTTATTATTGTTGCTACTTCCACAATGAAAATAGGTTTATTCAAACATACTATAACACAAAAATAACGGCTTATTCAAAATATTGCCTTTCACGAACAAGTCGGGAGAACAAAGGGGGCTTAATGCACCTCCAAAAGGTATCGACCATGTCAGCTTGCACAGCCCGAGCAGTGTGACATGGGTCGAAACGTTTTGCTATTTCTAAATTTTCTGCATGTCGAAAAACCACACTACCTCCAAATTCAGTAGGTTTTTAAACAAAAAAGGAAAAAAAATATATATATGTGTGTGTGTGTGTGTGTGTGTGTGTGTGTGTGTGCCATGCTATGGCAAAATGTGGCTTAATGCATGTCCGTGATGCATAATACCGAGCAAGTCATCACATGATCATGGATCCATAAAACCATTCTTTCCTTCAGCAGACTGAATCATGAGGTAGACTGGTCCTTTGACATACAGAACATCGACCGATAACGAAAAGTTTCGGCCCAGGTCGGCCTGCGCGGACTGCGCAGGTTGACCTGGGCCGATACTTTTCACAGATGCATAAAGCCCCTTTTCACAGAACATCTCTCTCTCACACACACACACACACACACACACACATATACACACAGATATAAATGTGCGGGGGTCAAATCGTGGGACTGATCTTTTTAACACATGCCTAAAGTTACCAGTGACTGTTTTATTATTATTGAGGCATGCTCTGGCAAAAGGGGGTTTAATGCATCTCCCTGATGCATTATAAATACCAAGCAATTATGAATCCATAAAATCCATTCGTTTAACAACTGGCTGAGTCATGAGGTGGAATAGTCATTGGACATGCAGAAAATTGACAAATAGCAAAAGGTGTCGCCACAGGCCAGCCTCCTCGGACTGGGTAGGCTGACCTGAGTCGATCCTTATTATTGCTATTATTATTATTATCTTTTTTTAATTCTTCCTCTCAGATGCATTAAACCCCTTTTGCCAGTGAATGGCTCAAACGGCTCATACTCTCTCACAAACGGTAAATTGTTTTCTCTTAAGTTTTGAACATACTCTTTCCTGTGATATTCTTTTATAATAAATTATTTATATTTTAATTTTGTTTATTTGTCAACTGGCTACCAGTATTTCCTGCTTAAACTCCAATGTTTTATGATACCCCCTTTTTTTGCAGTGTCGTTGAAACCCGGGATTGTTTGGTAAAGGTACGATTATATACAAACATGTTTAACTGATCTCAGAACTGCTATTCCTAGGGAAATACGGAAGTTTACAGATTGGACCTGCCAAAACGTCAATTAACAATTTTTGACGTCATGTCAGACTCATACAGCAGAAAATGTGAGGACATGTAGAGTTTGTGTTATGATGGAATAAAGATAAACTAGTCCTGAAAATCACTGTTTATACAAAAATTTTAGATGTGTTTAATAATATTATAAAGAGCCATCTAGTTATGTTCAATATTTAGTAGCAAAATTGAACTTTGAAACTGGGACATACATTCTGGGATACCCTGTACATCACGGAGATACATCTGGCCCCATTTTCTCAAGGCGCCTCTCAATTATTTGATCAAGTTGATGGACAGATCTAAAGCAATTATACTTTTGCTGAATTCTTCTCAAAATCATTAAACCCGTTACCACACAATCCCGGGTTTTAACGACCCTGAGCAAAGAGGCCATTAAAACATAGTGGGAAAAGAAGTAACTACTGATAACCAGCATTGTCTCCTTTTCTTACAATGTTTCTACCATCTCAAAGGCATAACCTGTCATTTGAGCCACGCTTAATATGTCATCTGCGGATATCTTTCATTTGGCCTGGTCCAAAACTATATCGTTTCGTAAAGAGTTAGAATAATTATTCTTGTGCTTTTGGAAAATGCTCACCAAAGGGAGGTAATTCCTTTTGGTAAAGAAAAAAATATATTCACCAAATGGAGGTGACTCCTGTTTTATTTTGTAATAGAAAATATTTTTTTTTACCAAAGCCAGGCGACACTTAAGTTACTTTTGTAATGAAAACAAAATATTCACCAAAAGGCGGTGACTCCAGCAATTGTAAACAATAATTTAAAAGAAAGTAAAATTGAAAAAATAAAACGTGTTTACGTAATTGTTTGAGTGTTAAGTAATATCAGCTTCTTCAGGATGTCGTTACAGCTGTTCCCAGTTACCAGTGCATTTCCCTACTCTACCTTGTTACCGGAAACAAATATTTATTTAAAATTCTTGTTCTATTATACCTATCCACCACTGATAGACAGACAAAAAGAAAGAGAAAAGGAATGCAAAAAGGGAAAAAGACAGGCAAAAAGATAGACAGAGACGACAAAAGACAAACAATTTTCAGTCACTCATATCGAATATTGTACTTTAGTAATCCAGAGAGAGAAAGAGACCTGTCCACAGTTACACACACCCGCCTTAAAAAAAGCAAGAACATGTTACCAAAAAGTTCACCCTTTATTTCAACAAAGACTGAATCTTCTCGGACCGGAATTTGCCATGACCTGTATGTCACTTTCGATGCATTTCACTGATGTAATGTCCCACTGTCCTTCCCCGACACGAGGAAATACCTCCCTACATCCAACTTTGTATTTAAGCGGTACATTGCCAGATACGCACGACGCTTCCTCTATATAACTATTTTCCAAGCAGCTGCCACTCAACGCCGCTTTAAACTCTCCACTGAATTGTTCAGTTTTACCGACACTAAATACATACAGTTCATCAAAGGGAAAATGTTTGATGGAACTCTTTTCGTTTCGTTCGTCTTCATCGACGTACATGTGTAAATGATTCGCCTTTTTAAAACGGCTAGGAGAAATCAGTAGTTGTTGGTTGTGATAGAAATCTACTTTGTTTAGCTTCTTGCCTTTTGTACTATCTTGTGGTTCTTCCTCAAGGTCAAGGTTTGCTGCCTTCTCACCACGTGACTCTGTCGTCACAGAAGCTGAAGATAGCCTGTGCCATGATAGGTCATTTTTGCTATTAGATACCACTGCCACGTTTTGAAAATGGCTTTCGTATTGAAAATCGTTGGGGATTGAATCTGTGGCTCTGGCTATCGCTGTTTTCAGCTTGCGTCTTGCCGACGGTCTATAGTGCTGCCCATAAAGCTCCTGGAAAAGCACAATTTTCTATATGCGTATGCACCAACCGTTCTGTATCAGTTTCAGTACTGAAGTCGACGACTAGAAATCTTATTGGCTGAAACATTCTGTCTGGGCCAATTAGCGGGATAGTCTTGGAATCTAGAATAACTATCTAAAACGATTGGTGGAAACGGCTCTCAGTTTGTAATCAAAAATACTATATTGGTAAAAGTAGAGATTGATTTGTGATAATTTTGCTCACCTTCTTTAAATTTTACTTTACATTCCTGCTGTCTCTTAAATTGTAATGGCATTCATTGCTATAGGTTCATTTCTCTCTTACTACTGATCATTGTTTTGAAGATGGTTAGATCTATATGGATTAGCAGCTAGTGGCTAGGAAAGAATATTGTGCGATATATACCCTAGGAAAAGCATGAATAGGTACAGTGGTCGCTGGGATGTAACTGAAGTGGTGTTGAACAAACGGCGTAAAACACAATACAAACATACTCTTAACTTGTAAAACAAATGAGCTGGCTTCAAAGGAGTCAGTATTTGTCATAGGTATAATTGAAATTTCTTTTGACATCGTTCTAGATACAATCAAGCTGCATAAGAGACAAATCTTTAATCTTAAGACTACAAGTCTGCTATAAGTGCATCTTCAAGAATTTCATATTAAAATTTGAAACAAGTACATAAATTTAACTGTGCCATAACTTTGAATAAGGCTTTCTTGAAATTATCAGTTATGGGTAAATAATCACCATATTTTCATTAAAAAGAGAGTAAATAATTGCCTCCCTTAGGTCAAAATTCACAAAGGGACATAAAATAGTTAATCTATTGATTTAGCAAAAAATAAACATCAGCAGTTAGAAATGAGAAAAATACAACTTCTGCATTTCTGTTAACTTCCATGTTATCCATTATACCAAGCAGTGCTAAGCCATATTGTGGATCCATAAATTTCACTTTGTCTAATAAGCGACTGAATCATGAGGTAGAATGGTCCTTTGACATGCAAAAAATTGACCAATAGCAAAAAGTGTCTAACCAGGTAAGCCTGTGCGGAAGGCGCAGGCTGACTTGTGTCGATACTTTTTACGGATGCATTATTAAACCTCCTTTTTACAGAGCATAACTCATTCATAATTTATTCAAAACTATACTATATATGAGTATTATAACCCATGGGTTACCTTAATCCGGCCATTTTAATTCTTATGCCGATAATCAAGATCCCGTAAAATACCGATAAGTGCAATCGCATATATCTTTCTTTGCAACTGTAAAGAAACTGGACGCTTATATACAGGAAAAAGGGTGAAATTTTTGGCGTTAAAATGACGAGATGGTCGTTCTACTGTCGGTAATGACGTTTATTTTCATTACGTCAGATATGACGTCATTGTATTGATTTGAATATGAATCCTCGTAATCGACGTGGTTATTGGTAATGTGACAATCCCTTAAATCCTTACAAAACTGGCACGAAATCAAAAAATACATTAGGTCGCCGCGTAGCCCATGAAGAAATTTCGGTTACCTTTGAAGATTTTTTCCCCTTCTTTTTTGCTTTCTTCTTTACTTATAATTTGCTAACTAGACTATTGCGTTACTTAATTAATTTACTGATAAATCTGTTTTAAAGTTTTGAGAGATTATAAAAAAGAATCTGAATGGCTCCCTCTCAGATGATCCCGTGACCTCAAGTGACAAAGACTAAAAACATTTTGACCAAGTCGCCTCAACAGTGCTAACAAATATCGTCCTATGACCTCGTTTTTCGACCCGAGGATGACTCACAATCAAACTTGACCTACATATTTTCAAAACTTTTAAAAATAAGCATTCTGGCAACCTTTCTTTGGACAAAAACGTAGCTTTCAGCGTGATAACATGGCAAATATTGATGATGGACATCGCACGACGGGCGCGTTAAGAAGAACAGTATCACACTAGGTCACATTTTCAAGAGCGCCCAGGAAAGATAAATATGGCACTGAATGCAGGTATGACAAACGCCTGCTTCTGTCATTGATAAAGGTCCTCACCGCTGTGGGAGGTGATAGTCGAAGTGTCAAGGTGAAAGGTTACACCTTTAGCTTTAACCCGCTACCGTGCAAGCCCGGATTTTTACGACCTTAAGGTGAAAAGCTTTTGAAAAGGTCTTGGAAAAAGAAGATAATGCTTGTCACCCCTTAATGTTTTCCATCCTTATTAACAAGAATCCCGTCATCTGAGCTACGAATGATTTTCGTCTGCGAATGCTTTGAATTTGACGAGTATGACATTTTGTCGTCTAATAAAGCAGTTACGCGTTGTAATGCAATTACATGCAATTACTACGTACCGCTAATTATCTAGAGCTGATGAGACCAAGAAGAACTACTTGGGGTAAGTTAGAGACATGGAAACCAAACCAAATGGAAAAAAAAATGCGGAAAAGAAGCAATCCCTCTGTTTCTCTCAATTTTCGTGATAAGTTACAGGAACGTATACAGTGGGCATTGGCAGACGACAAAATGTCAGACTTGTCCAAATTGCTAGCATGCAAATGTCAACAGTACATGTTCCTGTAAGTTATATTGTAAGTAATCGCGAAAATTGAGGGAAAAAGAGGAATTGCTTCTTTTCCACAAATGTGAAATATTAAACTTGGCTAAAATTAAAATACATGTTTTTGTTTTCTAAAGAGTTGAAAACATCTTTGGGAAAAGGAGAAAATGCATTTTTTTTTTTCCTTTGCCCTTGATGTTTTAAAAATGCCTTCCACTTCTGGGTCGTGAAAACACAGGAGTGTTTGGCAAAGTGGTAACCAAAGAACACACAGATCAAGTAAGTTTTACTCACGTAAATTTCCAATGGTATTCGTAAGCCACTGGCCTGTTCGAATTCATAACTTGGTTTACATTTTTCAGTTGGGATACAGACGGCAACGATGAAACTCGTCACTATAAACGCCCCGGTAAAATAAGCAATGATATCCGATGTGGATGGGGAGCCTGGCTTTACTTTTGATGTAAAAAAAAAAGAAACGGATGCTAATAACATAAACCATGCCCTGTGAGAAGGTGGTTTAATGCATCTGCAAAAAGTATCGATCCGGGTCAGCCTGCGCAGTCTGCGCAGGCTGATCTCGGTCGAAAGTTTTTGCTACTAATCGATTTTCTGCATGTCAAAGGACCATTCTAACTCATGGCCCACCCGGGTAGCTCAGCGGTTAGCGTATCTGACTCGTGACCTGGTGGTTGTGAGTTCGATACCAGGTTGAGGCAAACTTTCTTTCCAGCGATTTTTCGCCTCTCACCTCTGATGCATATGAGAAAAGTAGCCAGTGGAAACACATGGGTGCGTCACTGACCGCTGTGGTATGACCTGAGCTGTTAAAATGGCCTTAAACTCCAATACAAATCTAAATCATAGTTCAGTCGGTTGTTAGGACAAAATGGATTTTATGGATCAATGATTATGTGACGACTTGCCTTATACGACGCGTCACGGAGATGCCTTAAATCGCCTTTTTTCCAGAGCATGGCTCAACAGAAACAGATGTAAAAAGATGAAAAAAAAAGATCAATAAGTAATTCAAAAAAAGGCGAAGTATTACCTCTAACAGATTCATTTGCTACAGACTGAAACATGCCGTAGGTCTTTAGTTGTATGTTTCCTTGCCGCATATTGCTACATGGCTTATTCGATTAGAAAAGAAGGTTCAACTTGAAAAAAATGCATTACAGACTGTGGCATTCTCTTTTTCCTGATACGCTAGCAGTAATTAACCAGGGCGTGTATGCACAATTAATTGATGAATTCGATGAAGCGTAGAGCAAGCATGAACACAAGTTTTATAAACAATGGTCTTTGTTAGTCTCAATAATGGGAGGTTTACGATGCTTCTTTTCGTATTTGGGCATTTATTATGCACCGTACCGTCTCAAGTCAATCGTGAATTTTCCAGCAGAAAAGCTACAGCGCTGTACTGACTTTCTGTTTCGCCAGTTTAAGATGTATTGCAGCGAAATACAAATACTTTTTAGTGACACTGTGATCATGGACAAATCATTACGCGTTTCATTACCTAGAGCGTCTTTAGAAGTCGTTTGTAACATGTGAATTTCGAAACACTAACGAAATTCGACGTGTTTGGCAGCCATTTTGTGTCTTTTTGGGAAACGTAATCATCTCGAATAAAAGATGAATCAAATTGGGTTTTTTTAATATGTTTAGAATTTAAAGCGAAATTATACGTATTTGAAACGAAGTAATATTGAATTTGCAATCAACTCGTTTGTTCAAATTCTTGTTTTGTGGTCAGTTTATGACAATATGAGAGTTTAAACGTGCAAACGTAATCTAAACGGTGATTTCTCCCATTTTTTCCCGATCATCTCTGTACCCGGATGCGACCCGTCAAAAACTAAAATCGCATTCGGGGACAGATATCTGTACCACGATCGTTGTAGTCCCTAGACTTGCATTTTTGCCTGGCAGTGTAAACGTAATCACCCAGAGTGTATATCAAACAAAAATAATAATTCTAAATATTCAATTTTACTACATACCTACAAATGTTCCGATTCAAACAACACGCATCGTACGCGGACGTAGTCGAAATAGTCGGCGGTTAAAAAAAATAAAAAAAACGTATCCACACAGTCCCAGATGTATGATGACAAAACTCGCGTGCGGACTACTTTTAGCTTGGTTTCTGATTTGATTGGTCAAAAAGGGGTTTAAATGTTCATCTGCCATTAATGAAAATAAAGGGACTTCGCCCACTAAACCGGTATTTGTTTTTCATTTCTAATTATTTTCGAATAAAACTGCTCATAACTGATACATTTTGTTATTAAGATTATTTTTTTATCGTGATAAAAGGAATACCGCTGTTATTTTGTAGTAGCTTTCCTGTGACTTGTATTTGCTTCTCGCTGCGTAAAACAACTTGGACATCACGCTCGACCTTCAGCCTTGCGAGTTATCAAATTTTTCCACGCATCTCCCAGCAAATATAAGCCCCGACAAAGTGACATCAACACAATAGTTCGTATGTTCTATTCCCAACACGAGTCGTCTAATTGGCTGATCAATACGCTCTGTATCATCAGTCAATCAGAAGGTTGGTCAAGGACTTTACAATGAAGATTGAGTTTAGAATTGTTCCTACTTAATTGTTTCGATATAAAAATTAGAATTTCTTAACCATTTTAACTACATAAGTTCTACTTTTTTCGAGGTCGAAAATTACGCTTCCTCAACAAGAAAATGTTTTTGTCATAGTTCAGCATCAGGTACTGAACGATGTTGATCAAGATCAGACTGCACGTTTTGTGCCGTCTGATATTAATTTACAACGTCCGACAAGCTATTTAAGTCGCCACTGAGAGAGAAAGAGAATAATAAAACAGACTGATAAACGGGCGACCAAACATCAAGTTTTGACTTCTGCTTTGAAGTTATTTGAATCAATGCTTATTAATCCTTAGGCTGCTAAACGCGACTGAGTGACCTTTTATGGACAGTAAAGATCAAGATCAGGCTGCACAGAACGCGGGGTCTGATCTTGGATCTACACTTCCCGATATGGAGATAACTTTGAAATAGCAACATTCGGGTTTTTACTATCGGCTTGAAAGTTTCATTTCACTTATTTAGCAGGTTAAGGGTTCACTTACCATGAATAGCGTTTTTCGACGGTTCAACCAACGTCTTTTTTATCTCAAAGGTTTTCGAGCACACGTGCTGTTGTCCCAGCGACGTTGAAAAGTCTATACAGCTTTCTTTATCTCCGTTACATACAGTGTTTGTTGTTTGATTTATTTGAAGAGCGTCCAAACATTTTATCGAAACTATTTGGTAGCGGATGCAGTCTACGAACATCCAATTGATGTCACGTGATGTCGCACTACCGGCGGTAAAACATGACCAGTTGAAATGATGAAATTCGTCCTGCGTAACATCGAGATGCTCGCATGATGGTGGTTGTGTAAAGAAGGAGTACTGAGAAAGTAGCAGAGACTGCATTGTCAGGTCTTCTCGGCGTGATTCGTCCGCGCTTTCATTATTGTTTATGTTGCAAGGCTCTTTGTCTTCCCTTCCCACCATATTGATTAGATCGCTGTAAAGGTGGACATGGGCGTGCAGTGAACTTTCTGTAATGAAGGACACCATTATTTCGTTACAACAACAAAAACAAGCAATTTGTTGAAGAAAGGAAATGTATATTGTAAGGTTGTAGAAAATCCCATGAGTGGTGCTCTGGGAAAATAGAGTTCAATGCATCTCCGTGATAATGATTATATCAAGCGAGTGGTCACATGATTATGGATCCATAAAATCCGTTTGGTCTAACAATCGACTGATTTGGTTAAATGTTTCATGGACATGCAGAAAAATTACAAGTAGCAAAAAAAAAAGTTCTGACCATGTCAGCCTGCCCAGAATGCGCAGGCTGACATGGTTCGATACTTTTTGCAGATGCATTAATCCTTCTTTTCTCAGAGCATGACTCATATGTATGTTTGAACGTTGTTAAAGTTACCCTAAAACTGCTAATTAAATCAAATCAAAATTTCCAGCCCATATAAGGAAATGCGAAGTATTGTGGCTTCGGAGTTCCTCTCGCTGGAGAAATCTCACCTTATCAGAGAGTGAAGACCAAGATCAGACTGCAAGTTTTATGTTTATTTTCTCCTTTTCCCCGCAGTGTTTCATTCCATACCCCCTATTTTTCAACAAATCCAATTATTTGTGCAACAGTGAATATATCGTCTGAAAATGTTTTCAGTTTGTACCAGTGTAAAACGTTGTTGTTTAATAAAGAGTTAAAGAATGTAAATCGAAGGATGTTAATTCATTCAACAGTTTTGTAATTTTGGTCGGGTCTCCAGTTCGAACCAGGGATCTTTCGTGACTCAGTACTTAACTCTTTACCAGACAACAAAACTTTGGACCTGTCTATATTGAACGCATGTGCAGACGACAAATTAAACATGTATCAAATGATGGAAGTTGTCTGCAATTGTGTTGAAAAGAACTTGAAAGAAGGAGATAATGCTGGCTGCCAACATTTTCTCATTTTCTAACACTTTTTTTTAAGATCTTCTTCTTCAGGCTCTTTAAGTTTGTTTGTTTGTTTGTTGGGCAAGACAATGCAGAACCTTAGTCGCATAATACTGATGAAACCGAAGGAAGGGCATGATTTAGTGACCTGATATGACATACATACAATTTTAAACGGGTACTAACGCCATTTCAAACTAATTTCAACTCTTTCTACCCAGGAATATACTTTTTATGTGAGCCATACTCTGACAAAAGGGGGCTCAATATATTTCCTTGATCCACGATACCATCACAGTATTATGGATCCAGGAAATCCATTTTGTCTATTAATCGACTGAATCCTGAGGGAGAACGGTCCTTTGACATGCAGAAATCTGACCAAGAGCAAACAGTTTCGACCCATGTCAGCCTGCCCGGACTGTGCTGGCTGGCCTGTGTCGATAATTTTTTGTAGATGCATTAAACTTCCTTTTCACAGAGCAGGACTCATATGTATTTCTTCAGACTTGAAAGCCTTCTCTATTTTCACGAGACAAACAATATAAGCATACGATAAAAAGGTACATTCTAATATGCAAAAAACATAATTATAAAAGTTACTGACTAAATCCCAACACAGACAGGAGGGAAAACGGGCGTATGAACGGACAGACAGTAAGGTAGACACACAAACATATGGGCCATGCTCTGTGAAAAGTGGGCTTAACCTTTGCCAAACGACAAAATTTTAGACTTGTTCAAATTGAAAGCATTTGCAAACGACAAAATAAATGTGACTCAAAAATTGAAATCTGTTTTGGGAAGGTCAGAAAACATTGTGGGAAAGGGAGAAAATGCTGGTAACCAGCATTTTCTCCTTTTCCCGCAATGTTTTCAAAAGGCTTCTTCTTCAGGGTCGTTAAAACCCGTGATTGTGTGGTAAAGAGTTAATGTATCTGTGAAAATTATCGACTCGGGTCAGCCTACTCAGTCAGCTCAGGCTGACCTTGGCCGACACTTTTCGCTATTGGTCAATACCAGTCTCCCTCACATTTCAGTCAGTTGTTAGTCAAAACGGACTTTATGAATCCATGATCATGTGATGACTTGCTTGGTATCATGCATCACTGGGATGCATTTAGCCCCCTTTTGCCAGAGCATGACTCACATGACGATAGGGTTATATAAAAGTACTTCGAAAAGAAACAAAATAATACATACCAATACAAGCCATCAATGTTGTAAGTAATATTCCTTTTCTGATAAATTCCATTTTTTTGCCAGCTGTCACAAAGAAAGGAATCTTTTCCGTTTTTATCTTAAGGTAACGCTCCCAGTAATATCAGCTTTTATTTGGTTAACCCTTTACCAAATGGCAAAATTTTGGACATGTCCAAATTCAAAGCATTTGCAGACGACAAATTACATGTATATGTGGCTCACATGATGGAATGTGGTGAATGACAGGGCAGACACTTTGTGGGTAGAGGAGAAAATGCTGGTTACCAACAATTTCTCCTTTTCTCACAATGTTTTTCCGAAAGCCTTCTCCTTCACAGTCGTTAAAACTCTTGACTGTGTGGTTAAGGGTTAACCATTTCAACGCCATAAACGAAAACAGGCTTTTGCGACGGCATAGTCCAAGTTCAGGCTGAAGAAAACGTGCTGCCTGATCTTAGATCTTAACGTACACGTAAGAGAAATGTCTTTCTGGGTTTCAGTGTATTTTCAACCGTCGAAAAAAGTCGAGTTTATAAATGAGCCATGCTCTGGCAAAAAGGGGCTTAATGCATCTCCGTGAATCATGACACCAATCAGGTGTCAGATAATTACGGATCCACAAAATCCATTTTGTGTAACAACCGACTGAATCATGAGGTGGAATGGTCCTTTGACATGCAGACACTTGACTATTAGCAAAAAGTTTCAGTTCAGGTCAGCCTGCGCGGACTGCGCAGGCCTCAAAGCACCCATTATATGACAAACTATTTCTGCACAACAGAACCAGTAGCAGAAATCTTGACCTACATTATCTTCGAAACCTTGATAAGCAACTCCCAGAGTGAACTCCCCTACTATAATTACTGGATGTTTAGAATTATGATCGAAACACAGTGAAACAGAAGCCGACCCTTTCAACCTTTTTCCTTCGAAATAAACATAATTATGTATGCTAGACTTAGCATAAACGATTGTACAAAAATACTTTAAAAGTAAAATACAATTTACACCAGAGCAGTAAATTTGAACGATCCGAAATGCAAAGTTCCGTAAATAAATATGCAAATGTATAGCACGACGACGATTTAAATACATTTGATCATTGCTGCGCACAGTACTTTGATCGTTGACCTATATCTCCCCGAATACATTGCAGAGTGGACTCCCTTTAAAAGTGTGCAACCTGTTAGAAAGTGATCGTATAAAATTTTTTACTGCAATCCATTTTTGAAAGATTCATTATAACATTAGAAGTGAGCCTCTACCAAAGTGGATAGAGTATCTTGATTACGACGTACAAAATTCTAGTGATCTTTAACTCTTGTCCTGCTTAATGAATGAAATGAGACTTTCAAGCCGATAGTGAAATCAAAGATTTTGCTATTTCAAGGGCATTTTTCCAGGAAAGATATCTCCTTATCGAACGGTGTAGATCCAAGAACATAATTTTTTTCCGTTATGAACCTGCTTCTAATAGACAACACAATTATGAAAATAGAAATCCATGAAACATAGCAATTGACATCAAGAGCACAAGATCGTCATTCGTGCTCCGTCACTCAGAAATCTCCAATTGGGGCGAGAGGTCTGCACGGCCAGCCATTACACGCTTATACGTAACGTAACGTAACGTTATACGTAAAAAAATAAAAAAATATATGTGTGTGTGTGTGTGTGTGTGTGTGTGTGTGTGTGTGAAAAGTTCAACTGGTACCGGTTCAAAGATAATACATAAAAAAAAAAACAAGAATAACATCACATGGGAAAATATAAGAATAAGATTTATTGCCGACCGGTTTCTTCAATTAAGGAATCATCATGTATTTTAGGTAAACCGTAGAAAGTACTAGTTTTACATTTAAATTTCAATAGGAAATTTATCTCTTTGTTAGTCATTCTTTAGTACTTTCTACGGTTTACCTAAAATACTGAAGAGCCAAATTATTCAAAACTCTTGTTCTGATAACCATTCTGAATATATTGAAATTGTGGATCCTGTAGACTTAACTCTTAGACCTATAGTTGCGGGCCCTTGTTGCCAAACGAGTCGTCTTAGCTCTCTTTTGGATAAGTTACTGAAACCTTATTTGCAAAAGGTACACAGCTATCTACGAGATAACATTGATTTTCTTAATTTCATTCCTGAAAATGTTCCAGCGCAAACCAAGCTCGTTTCCTTTGACACAGTAAGTCTATATACTAACATTCCACATAGTTTAGGACTAGAATCTATTTCTTTTTGGCTAGATAAACATTCAGAATTGTTGTCAGAACGTTTTAGCAAAACGTTTATTTTTGGGAGTCTTCAAATTATTCTTGAAAACAACAATTTTTCTTTAATAAATCTTTTTATAATCAAACCAAAGGTACAGCAATGGGAACTAAAGTGACCCCTACATATGCTACTCTTGTCCTAGGGTTTCTAGAGGAGAATCTCTACAGAACAATAGAACATGAAAAGGGTAACATATTTGCCAAATTCGTACGGGATCAATGGAAAAGATTTGTAGACGACTGTTTTATATTCTGGCAAAGATCAATGGAAGATCTAGTTTATATTTGTAGGACCCTAAATTCTCTCCATAAAGACATAAAGTTTAAAATGCAAACCAGTGATTATCAGTTACCCTTTCTTGATGTTTTGGTCATCAAAATAAACACATCTATATCCACCGACATATATATTAAGTCTACGGACGCTAAACAGTATTTAAATTTCAAATCATGTCATCCGAAACACACTAAAATTAACATCCCATTTTCCTTGGCTCGAAGAATATGCACGATTGTTTCTGATATAAGTGTTCGTAATTTCCGTTTAAAAGAATTAGCTTCATCATTAATTGACAGAAAATATCCAATTCAGGTGATAAAAACCGGATTTAAAAAAAGCATTACAAATTCCGCGGAGCAGTCTTTTAAAGCCCCAATAAAGTCCAAAATTAGAATTTTTTTATGCTTGAAAAAAGGCACGAATCTGTTAGATTTACTCTTATTTTGTCGCCGGGGGGGGGGGGGGGGGGGGGGCGTTCATTGCAGCATCTGTTCATGTCACAGAACCATACAAAAAATCCTACTTTTTTTTTTATCAATTCTCCCAAATGACGTTGCCACGCACTATTCGGAATCATTCTGGTGTCCTATTTGTAGACACCATGTGACCGACATATACTCATGACGTATTGCACAGACGATGTGCTTTCTTTCCTTAGAAAACGTTGCGAAACTTCGGTAAGTCTTTAATTTTTGTTAAATTACCTGCGCTCATCGTATCTAAGTTATTTGTATGCATTTGATTGGTAAATCGGAGTTGTGTTATATTTATTTCGATCATGATATGCCTATTTCTTCTTGTCAAGAGTCGTCCAAACATCGAATGACATCTCGGCCTATAACACTTTCGGCCTATTACAATTTCGACTAGTAAGAAATTCGGCGCATACAAAATCGAATGTCAACACAGGGTATAAAGGTTTGTAATATGAGCCATGGAGAATAAGTCAAACAAAATGTGGACGTTTTATAACGAAGATCAGACTTTACATTATGTGCGATCTGATCTTGATCTTCATAGGTAATGAAAAAGTTAAGAACTTTGTGGGGTTTTTTTTTTGGTCTGTAATTACTAGCGAATTTTGACCTGAGTTTAGCATCAGGTGGTGGACGTTTTATATCAAAGGTCAGACCTCTTACTAGGTGCAATCTGATCTCGATCTATGCTGTCAACAAAGGATATTTCTCAACTTTCAAGAGTTTAGTAAAACACATTGCTTATAGATATTTTTACTGCTATTTTTTGAAGAGAGAGTTGATGTTACTTCATCAGTCAAGTTATTGCATGCAGATGAACCATACTTTTCAAAATTATAGATAGACTACATATTCCAAAGCTGATAAATACATGTACTTCAAGTTGTTGGAGTGCAAGACAATTGAAGACAAAAGTAGAAGTTTACTAGTACTACCACATTGTGATTAAGAAAAATATTTTTTATGTCATTTTTTAATGATCCCTTTTCTTTCCAATCTAAAAACAGTGTATCTTTTTAGGGTGTGATACAGAGAGACCAAGATGTTTGGTAACCGACAAATGGATATCCCAGTCTGATGTTACATCTCTGCTGTACGACGATTTTGTTTTCACGGATTTTAGCACAGTCCACGTCAACAGGTATTTGAATGATATTTAGATCGACATCTATTACACATTAATGTTAGAACTTTGAAGTCTGTTATATTTCAAGCTTAGAAAGGATCAGCTGCTGAAGGGATGATTGATCAAATACAACTTTTTTACACCCTTGCCATAAATTTTTGAAAGGAGCAATTGTTTGCTCACATTTCTCCATTTAGTTGATTTTTGTGTGTGTGTGTGTGTGTGTGTGTGTGTGAATATTCCCCAGTTGTCAGTTGTTTAATGCCATTTTCAACATTTTTTCAGTTTTATCACGGCAGCTAGTGCACCTGTCCATGCTTATCAAGAGTTTCTGTTTCCAGTACTTTGCATAATATCCCACTGGCTGCTTTTCCACGTAATCATTGTCAATACACTGATTAGCATTGAGAGAGGAATGTATCCTGTTGCAATGACTATCATCAATCCTGGGAAAGAAATTGGCTGAGCTAGGGATTTGAAGCAGCAATCCCCCAATCTCAAGTCCTGTATGCGACTAGCTGCACCACTAGGGCTCTGCAGTAGTATTTCGTAAAAGTAATGTACTCTTGAGAGAGAAAAAGGCATGCCTTGGGGCTAAAACAAATTAAAGTCCAACTTTTAGTAAGCAAGCACAAAAGGTACACTCAAAAGCTGCTTTGTATTAAGCCAGCACCAAAGAGACTCTCAAATTGTAAGGTTTTTTTTACCTTGAAAAAGAAGGCTTTTGAAACATAATGAAAAAAGGTGAAAACCAACATTTTCTATGTCCAAAAGTGATTTTACCTTTTAAGACAAGTTCGTCATTTGAGCCACATTCAATTTGTTGTCCACAAATGCTTTCAATTTGGACAAGTTAGAAATTTTATCAGCTTGAAAAGAATTAGTATTAAGGTGGCCACAAGGGCAGGGTTTTCTGTATAAAGAAACGAGCATATCTTGTAAAATAGTTATAGAGATACAATCTGAGACTAGTAGATTAAAAATACATGTATTTTTCAATCTAAATTTACTTGATTGATTGAATGGTGTTTAATGCGGCATTCAACATTATATCAGTCATTTCATTGCGTCAGTTTGCTTGTTCATGTATACCCTGGGTTTTAATGGTGCAAGGCTATGGCTCTGTAGTGTCATGCTCAAGGACACTCTTATGAAAAACCCATTGCTTCCAGTGAGGCTCAAAGCTCGGACCTCCAGGTTATGGGTGCTACACTTTACCACTGAGCCAGGGAGACCTTATATAAATTTGGTATTTCAGACTCAAAATGCAAATGCAGTCTCAATGGCAGTGTAAGATAGAAGGACATAGTTGTAAAATGGCCTCTTTAGGATTTCATTTAACTCTACCAAACAACAAAATTTTGGACTAGTCCAAATTCAAAGTATTTGCAGCCAAAAATTTAACTGTGGCTCAAATGATGGAATTTGTTTTTAATAGGGTAGAAAACATAGTGTGGAATCAAGAAAATACTGGTTACCTGCATTTTCTCCTTTTCTCACAAAGTTTTCAAAACACCTGGAGATGCATTAAGCCCCCTTTTGCCCAAGCATGGCCCATACATACTTTGCATTATTTAACTCTTTATCAAACGACAAAATTTTAGACTGAACCAAATTGAAAGCATTAATTTTGCAGACGACAAATTAAGTGTTGCTAAACTGATGACTTCTCTTTTTGATAGGGTAGTAAACATTGTGGGAAAAGGAGAAAATGTTGGTTACCAGCATTTTCTCCTTTTCCCACAATGTTTTCAAAAGCCTTTTCTTTCAGGGTTGTTAAAAGTCGGGATTGTGTGGTAAAGAGTTAAAAAGAAATTTATGTTCTTGTCATTTCAGTGTCTCATTTTGAACAGAGTGACGTGACATTTGAACAGTGTGGACAGGGAAAAAAATCGCTCTCAGTTTATAGACAAATATGGACAATATTAGTGCATCTACTAACTTAACAATATACCAGTAACATCAGAATGGATTTCTGCAGTGATTGGTGATCGTAATTTTAGAATTTTGGATCAAAATTGTGGATTTTGGAGGTTTCTTTTGGAACAATTTGAGTGAGTAAAATTCAAAATAAGAACTCTACCTATACATATACCTATACACATCATCTACAGACAATAAAGCTAGAAAACAGGTTTGGACTGATACAGTTATGAGCTAATGCTTTCTGAGTGCTGGAATAGATAATGGGTATAAGATGACTGACTTTGCTTATGAGCTATGCTCTGTAATAAGGGGGTTTAATACATCTGTGAAAAGTATCGACCCAGGTCAGCCTGTGCAGACTGCACAGGCTGACCTGGGACAAAACTTTTCACTATTGGACAATTTTCTGTATGTAATAGGACCATTCCACCTCATGATTCAGTCAGTTGTTAGAAAAAAATGAACTCTGTGGATCCATGATCATGTTATTACTTGCTAGGTATCATGCATCACAGAGGTGCCTGAAGCCCCTTTTGCCATAGCCTGGTTCATGTTACTATACACAGGTATTTACTTATGAACAGGACAAAGCCCAGGTAGCTCAGTCAAGGACTTGAGAACAGGGGGTCAGTGGTTTGATTCCTGGCTTTTCCAATTTCTTAGAATTGATGATATTTATTAAGACATGTGGGAAAGCAGCCAGTGGCTTGGAAATATTATTGTGTGAGGTACTTTAAAAAGGGTTTTTGTCGGTTTAACCCTTTCAAAACAATCTTGAGTTTTCATGACCCTAGAGATGAAGACTTTTGAAAACATTGTTGAAATTCTCTGGTTACCAGCATTTTTTTTTTTTTCATTTCCCATAATATTTTCTACCCTTTCAAAAACAAATTTCAATACTTGAGTCCCATTTATCATCTGCAAATACTTTCAAGTCTAAAATTTTGTTGTTTGTCAAGAGTTATAAACTATGTGCAGAAATGGGTTAACCATTTACCAGATGACAGACTTTGGACAAGTCCAAATTGGAAGTGTTTTTTGACAACTACTGTAATTCAGTGTGGCGTAAAGGATTAGATTTGTCATTGAAATGGTAGAAATCATTGAGGGAATAGAAGAAAATGCTGGTTACCAACATTTTCTCCTTCACCCACGAAGTTTCTAAAGCTATCTCCCTGGGGGTCATTAAAAGACGAGATTGTTTGCCAAAGGACCATTGTATACTTGATTTAAAAGCTTGAAAATATGTAGATAGCGAAAACAATTGCAGTTTGCTCAAATGTACTTTTTATTGGTCTCGAACTTTGTAAGATATGGTTTTGTTTTAAAATTCATAAACATGAATTAAAACTGTAACCCTTTACCAAATGACAAAATTTTATGCTAGTCCACAGTCAGAAGGGAAGAAAACACTGTGGGAAAAGGAGAAAATCTGGTTACCAGCATTTTCTCCTTTTCCTACAATGTTTTCAAAGGGCTTCTCTCTCAAGGCTGTTAAAAGCCGTGAGTGTGTGGTAAAGGCTTAAACTGGAAATAGAGTTTAGTATCTTTCAATAATTTTCCTTTTAGTAATAAAAAACAATGGTCACAAAAATATCACACTCAACTCTTTACCACACAATCCCGGGTTTTAATGACCCTGAAGAAGAGAGCTTTTGAAAACATTGTGGGAAAAGGAGAAAATGCTGGTAACCAGCATTTTCTCCTTTTCCCACAATGTTTTCTATCCTTCCCAAAACAAATTTCAATTTTTCAATCACATTTATTTTGTCGTCTGCAAGTGCTCTCAATTTGGACCAGTCTAAAATTTTGTTGTTTGGTAAAGAGTTAATCATATTGGTAATCTTAATTCAATATTCTTCATGACTGTTGTAAAAACTTAATAATGGCTATCTGTATCTTGGGCAAAAATACTGTTCACGTAAAACTTTCCATCATAGTGCACCTAATGTAGGAAGAGAAACAGGAACAAGTAAATGTATTTGACTGATATATGTCACATGCAATAAATCTGTTTTCAACAGTATTTCAACTGTGTAGCAGTAGCTGTAAACTTACTCATGTTCACTGGGTCAATAACTGATATCCCTTTACCACACAATCCCGACTTTTAACGACCCTGAGAAAGAAGCCTTTTGAAAACATTGTGGGAAAAGGAGGAAATGCTGGTAGCCAGCATTTTCTCCTTTTGCCACAGTGTTTTCTACCCTTCCCAAAACAAATTTCAATTTTTCAGTCACATTTATTTTGTCGTCTGCAACTGCTTTCAATTTGGACCAGTCTTAAATTTTGTTGTCTGGTAAAGAGATATTACTGGCAATAAAGCTGGGGGAGGTTACTTTTTGTAGGAAACTACCTATCAAGCTCCAGCTACAGTTGAATTTTGAACACATGTTTTACAAATCATATCAACCAAAAGGCCATGGTGGGCTTGCAAGCATCTTCACGGCCTTGTTTATTAACCCTTAACCACACAATTCCGGGTTTAAACGAACCTATGGAAGATGCCTTCTGAAAACATTTCGGGAAAATGCTGGTAATGAGCATTTTCTCCTTTTCCCACTGTGTTTTCTACCCTACCAGAAACAAATTTAAATTTTGAGTCACATTTATTTTGTCGTCTGTAAATGCTTTCAATTTGGACCAATCTAAAATATTGCTGTGTGGTAAAGAGTTAAGTGTCATTGCAACAGGATTTGATCCTCTCAAACTCCTGAACATTATTTGGGTTTTCTCATGGGGGAAACAGCCAGTGAATTTTAGAGAATTTGCTGAGAATTACTAGTATATGAAATAGAGGTAAAAGGCGCATTATTAAATTTAAACCTTTTTCAAACAATCCAAGTTTTAACAACTCTTAGTAAGACAGCCTCTCCAAATATTGTGGGATAAAGAGAAAATTTTGGTACAATATAGCCTGTAGAAAAAACAGAAAATGTTGGTAGCCTGCATTTTTTTCCCCACACTGTTTTCTACCCTTCCAGAGAGACATTTATTGTGTTGAGTTACATGTACTTTTTCATCTGCAAATAGTTTCAATTTAGATGAGACTAAAATGTTCTTCTCTTGTATAGATTGGGTGTTTATTTGTTGGAGCATTTTGCACCACTTTGAACATTATTTCAGATTTTTATTCATGTCAGTGTGACAACTCATTACTGTCTTTTCTGTATTTCACCAGCACAAAGCTGGGGCTCTGCAATGTCTTGCCCAATGACATTCCTTAACCCTTAAAGCCCTGGATTGATTGATTCTATGGTGTTTAATGCCATTTTCAATATTATTTCAGTTATATCGTGGCGGCCAGTGCACCTATCCATGCTTTCCTAGCGTTTCTTTTAGCAGTGCTTCGCACAGTATTCTTTCTAAGCCACTGGCTGCTTTTCCCACATAGCCATTGTCAAAACAATGGTCAGCAGTGAGAGAGGAATGAATCCTGTCGCAATGACTCTCATCAATCAGCGGAAAGAAATTGGCCGAGCCCGGGATCAAACCAGCGACCTCCTGTTCTCAAGTCCCTTACGCTACAGACTGAGCTACAGGGTGCGGCTTAAAGCCCTGGAACCATCTTAAGTTGTTTTTGCAGACAAAAGTTGTTTTTGCAGACAGTGTAGATAAAGATTAGACTGCACATAACATGTAGTCTGATTTTAGATCTATACTTTCTGCTGCTATGAAACAAGTTTTGTCAAAATAAAGCAAGACGGCTACCATTTTCTTACTTTCCAAGCAGGTGCGCAACCCTTTACCAGTTGGTAAAATTTTAGTTCAATTGTTCCAATTGGAAACAATTGCAGATGAAAAATTGGACGTAGTAGCTCAAATGAGAAGATTTGCTTCAAGAAGAATAGTAAACATTATGGGAAAAGGAAAAAATACCGGTAACCAGCAATTCTGCTATTTCCATAATGTTTCAAAAGCATTTTTCTTTGTTAAAATGATTAAATAGTGCTTTACATAACTTGGATGTTTTGGTTAACCCTTTACCACACAATCCCAACTTTTAAAGACCCTGGTAAAGAAGCCTTTTGAAAACATTATAAGAAAAGGAGAAAATTCTGGTAACCAGCATTTTCTCCTTTTCCCACAATGTTTTCTACCTTTCCCAAAACAAATTTCAGTTTTTGAGTCCCATTTATTTTGTCATCTGCAAATGCTTTCATTTTGGAAATGTCCAAAATATTGTTGTTCGGTAAAGGGTTGAGGGCAAGCAATAGCTTCTAACATTGCTCTGTATGTATGAATATATTTTTTTATTTTTTGTCCACAAATTCTTCTTGTAAGACTATTGTGATGTACATGTATTTAAAATAATAAAATAATATTACACTATATTGCCTTGATTGTTGCATGAAACATATCTGTCTTTGTAAGAGCTGTGATCTGAACCAGCCAGTTTTATATCGTAGTACTGAAGGCCAACTATTCACATGCTACATATTCTTCAGCAACACCACAGAATATGTCTTTGGAAATCTGATTATTCTGCTGTATATCTGAAAAATAAAAAAAGACATATTCTCTTTTTTAATTTATCTCAATCTGAAACTGTAACAAAAAAAGACAGCAGTATAGTAATAGGTGTAGGTTTACTCCAACTTCATTCCATTTGATAACGGAATTGATTGCAGCATTTGTCCAGCATGTAGTTGAACTTAAATAATGCTGAAAACTGTACATGTATATAGTCATAACTGTACAAATACAGCTTTTAGCAAGCCTGTTTCGAAACAGCATTGGTAATTACTTATCATTTGTAGGGAAGAATCATGTGATCCATCTTCCACAATGTTACTTTTCCATATGGATCAAAATTGACTGCTGCTGCATTTCCAACCTTTTACTAATTTTCTTCACATGTTCTTTACTCTAGTATGGCATATGTCTCAAAGCCCGAATAGTAGCAAAAGGTACACAAAAAGTAGGTCAGCAGTTGCTATGCTGCTCTATCTTTTCTTAACTTTTTACTTGATTTCAATTTTTTTTTTTTTGCCATTGACATACACTTGGATTGACTGTACAACAACAGATTGTCATCTTCCCAACAATTTCGTACTTTCAAAAGGTATTACTTAAATCAAAATGCATTTTAACACCCACTTTGTTTACTTTTGGTGGCTGCTGGGCCTTTAAACAGTAGCACATACAATCATGGGTATGGGCTGTGCATCAAACAAATGAATGTAGTTTTTAGCCTTTCAATTTCTGACAATCATTCTGTTTACATGTATGATACATGTAAATTGTAGAACAGTGTAATGCAGTATCTTTTACTCAATAATCAGCACTTTTGCAAATGAAGCCCAGTTTGATTGACTGAGTGATACATATGTGTAGCTTTCAACATTATATCAGTCATACCATTTTGACAGATCATTTATTCATATGTTTCCTGAGTTTTAACAATATCTGAAGTAACTTGCCCATGGACATCCCAACGAAACCCAGTGAGAATTGAATCTGAGTCATGGATTACTTATATTATGCATTTACCACTGAGACATGAAGTAATCCTTGAGCCCTTTACAGCTGTTCAGTTGAATAAAACTTGTGGCATTACTAGTATCACAAGGGTCAGCTCAAGTAATATAGGAGAACTGTGAAGCCCTAAGTGACAAAACAAAATTCAGTTGCATAAGCACAGTAGTAACTTAATCAGCTGTCTACCGTTATTTTGTCCAACAGCATATTTTCAAGAATTCTGCTCCATTTTCATCCTGGCCTATAATAAGGGATTAAGATCTAGCAAAATGAGACAGCAAAAACTTCTTGCAGTATACCAGTAATCTTGAATCTACACTGCTTCTTTAAAGGTATAGCCCATGCGGTGGGTTGAGGTGAATCCCTGAAACTGCAATACATTGTTTTGAATTTTCATTACTTTACCAGTCATGTAAATTTTGTGAATTTGGCTATTGAAAATAAAATGTATTTTATCTGATTAAGACACATGTACCTGAAAAGTGGTCGCCAAATTCTGAATTTACTGGAATGGAACTACAATCATGACAGAGTCAGAAACCAAGGCTCATCTGCATCTGCACAGTCAGTATAATTCAGTATGTGTATCATCATGTAGGAGGATCCATTCACATTGGCCAGAGATGTGTAAAGTAATTATCTCCATACTCTGGAATATCATTTACATATCATTTAACATTCTGTGCTAGAAATTTAATGGTGTTTTACTCTGCTTTCAACAGTATTTCAGTCATATCATGGCAGCATCACACAAATTCATGTATTTCCTGGGATTCACCAAGACTAGGCTAGGGCTCTGAAGTGTCTTGCCCAAAGACACTCCCATGAAAAAACCAGCAGATCGAACCCCAGACCTAATAATGTGGAAATTCATCTTTTGCTCTTTACCAAACGACAAAAATTTAGACTTGTCCAAATTGAAAGCATTTGCAGACGACAATTTAATGTTGGCCAAACGATAGAATATGTCTTTGATAGGGGAGAAAATATTGGTGGAAATGGAGAAAATGCTGGTTACCAACATTTTCTCCTTTTCCTACAATGCTTTCAAAAGGCTTATTTCTCAGGGTCGTAAAAACTCGGGATTGTGTAGTGAAGGGTTAACATACAATCCAGTGCTGTAATGACCCAGAGGCATAAACCTTTTCAGAACATTGTAGGAAAAGGAGAAAATGCTGCTGGTGACTAGTATTTACCTTTAATTCAACAATTGTTTCTCCTGTTTCAATACAAATCATGTAGATCCAATACAAGCTATGTCGTCTGCAAATGGCTTAAATCTAGACAAGTCCAAAATTTTGTCATCTGCTTAAAAAAAAAATACCAAGATTCCATTGATATGTGCACTGACCAGATTAGGGAAAGATAATTGGTTTCTACGTTCAAATTTGTGTCACCCAAGAAATTCAGCCAATTTTTTTAAAAAATGGTGCAGATTTAATTCAACACATTGAGTTTCAATTGCATTTCTAAAGTGTTATACACACACACACCAAATACTTAGCCTTGTCCAACACTAAGGCATTTGCGGAAAAACAAATATTTCTCAAATAATGAAATTTGTCTGTGATACAAGAAAAATATTGTGGAAATAGGAGAAAATGTCGGCTACCAACTTTTTCTCATATTTCCACCATGTTTTCAAAAGCATTTTTTCAATATCGTAAAAACTAGGGATTGCTAGGTAAATGGCCAATATCCGAATAAATATGCGTCGCGTATATCCCAGGTTCAGACTACATTCATGCACATTTAATCATTATCTGCATTCTCTGCAAAGAAAGTGGGTCAATCTGGTGCTTCGCAAAAATGAAAGATCAGTTTCATCTCACAGGTGTACGGCGAGCGACAGTATAATTCATGTATTACACACTAAGTAATAGTAAATTAGTGTATAATATATGAATTATACTGTCGCTCGCCGTTCACCTGTGTTTCATCTTACTAGCCAATATTCATTAATCAGAAAGTGCTTACGTATCCTGTTCCAACAGTAAATGGGGAAATCAATACAGATATATAGCGATAAATCTGTTTTTAACACAGTAAATATAAGATGAACGTAAGGCGACTTACCGATTCAAGATTGCCAAGAATGCGAACTGAAATCCGCATCTGTTTTCAGACAGTTCGCTCATTCTGTATATTTACGCGGAGCTTCTTGTTCAAAACAAAAGAAACAAATTCTAAAATAGACGCCCGTTTGTTCTTTCTGTGTCCTCTTCGGTAAATTCGGTAAAACTTGGTTTTCTGTCGAATATGATTCTCACACCGTCACACCGTCCTCCATTTTGTTTTTCGTTTACCTTAGCTCCAAGGTATCACGTGGTGTACCTACGTCATCATTATTGATTTAAACAAAAGTTAGAGATACCTGGTAGTATTTCTTGTAGTTGTGAAAGTAATTCTTCTGCCAGCGAATGGAACTTTGACCAATCGCACATTAAGAGAGTGTCATCGTTATATTAATTTACATAGTTTTAAATGGTATGATTAAAATTTAACTTCATTTTTTACCCCGCATTGTTTACATTTGGACTTTATTGGGACTTTAACAATTAAAGAAAAGAATGAAAAACCTATTATACCGTTCGTATCCACTCACAATCCTAAAAACAGAGAAGAATTTGGATTGCTAAAATCTAACCTGACTCTTCTAACAAAGGATGAAAAAATGAATAGTATAATTACAGACACCAGAATAATAAAATGTAAAAGACATTATTGAAGGTAATAATGTCAAATTAAATGATAAAACTTTCTGTGTAAAGGAAATATGGACTGCACTGTCAAAAATGTAATTGATGTTTTAATTTGTAACGGGTGTAGGGAATTTTACATCGGACAGACTGGTGGCAAATTAAGAAATAGGAAAACCGTACATATTCAACAAGTGAGAGACCCATTAACAAGACAAATGCCTTTAAGTGCTCATCTAGATAAATGTTCTAAAACCTCTCTAAAGTTTTCGATCTTTCCTTTCTGTAAAATGCGCAACGAAAATGTTTCAGCTAGGTTACTCAAAGAACAATCATTCATTAAAAAATTTATGCCTAAATTGAACATTAAGTAAATGCCGTCATTGATTTTTGTGATTGTGTGTAGCAACGCAACGTTGCTACGTCGTTTATTGTTAGATTGCCCTGATGATTCCTTAATGGAAGAAACCGGTCGGCAATAAATCTTATTCTTATATTGTCCCATGTGATGTTATTCTTGTTTATATATATATATATATATATATATATGTACACACACACACACACACACACATATATATATGGGATGCAAGAACTCCTCTGAGGATGGCTTTTGAAATCATTGAGGGAACAGTAGATGGTACCCAGCGTTTCTTCCTTTTTCCTTCAATGTTTTCTACCCATCCAAATGTGTATTCCATCATTTGAGCCATTTTTGAATTGTCATCTTCAATTCTTTCAATCGCGGTAGACCAGTATTAAATTTTGTCGTTTGGTAAATGACCTTTTTATCTTAGCTATTATGAAAAAAAAAAAAAAACTTCATAACAATAATTCCAAATTTACAAGCGGGCTGATCTCTGCCCACATCATCGCAAAAGTGACCAATTCATAATAAGTAACAGTACACGTACGTGACAACTTCCGAAGCAGAGTGTTTAGGCAGAGTTTAGACCCCCATATGATTGAGTAGGCTGATTTCTGTGTGTACCCTCTACCAAGGCGACCAGTTCACTATTAATAGGTGTGAGCCCTGGAAGTGGGGTGTATGGATAGTGATCAGACCCCAGTATGTGTTGGTTGACCCTAAGAAAAAAAGGCTCTTCACGTTTCTAGTAAAGGAGAAAATGCAGGTGACCAGTAATTTCTCCTTTCCCCTCAATGTTTCCTATCGTATCACTAGCAATTTTTTATTGTGAATTTTGCTGAATGCTTTGAACTTGCACAGTTCTAATGGTTTGTCGTTTGGTAAAGTAATACAAACCCTAATACATAAAGAGCGCTGTGAGCTATTCTATTACCTCCCTTTAATATGTATACCTGAAACTGATGTTCTGTTTCGTGACTTTACTAAGTATAGGGTATTCAGTACGTTTGGCAATTATAAAAGTGCATTTCGGATAATATCTTGAAAAATAAGGAAAAAAGTAAGTTTTTTTTTTTTTAATCAAACTTAGGTCATGAGCATTTAAAAAGAAAATCAAAGATAATTAAATTTCTAATCTATGCCAATCCGATCCCAAGGAAAACTAGGATGCATCCTTTGAAATCACTAGATGGTATGATGCAACATAAAATCATTATTGATTAACCTTTACCAGGCATACCTGTAACACCAAATCTTAAATTGGTGATAATATCGTAAATACAGTCTTTGCAGTTATGACTTACGATAAAGAAGAATTAAAAAAAAAAACACCAGATAAAATTTGAAAAAAGATTAAAATTACAAGTCATATGCAAGGCACAAGTTTCTTTAAGGAACAACTAGAATAACTTCATAAGTATTGATTGCATAATCCAGTAAATTATGCTCTTTTGCATATTTCATACCACTGTTAGTTCATGTTGATGTTTACCTAGTCTGTGTTTAAGATATAAGAAAAAATACCTCAATTTATAAAACTGTTTGTCAACATTCATTCTTGGTACGCTACTTAATTTCTCATACCTTTGATGAGTTTCCAGGTCAGTTTATTGCCTGCGACACGTTCAATGTCAGTTAAAATTGAAATATTAGCAATTATGTTTCAGTAATAACTTGCAGCATTTTCCTTACAGCAGCATAAAGCAAATTTGTAATTTGTTTTTTCCTTTATAATAGCAGTAGCTCATAGTTTCGACAATGGTTATGTGGAAAAGCAGCCAGTGGCTTAGGAAGATTATAATGCAAAGTACTGGTAATAGAAACTTAAGGAAAGCATTGTGAGATATACTGACTGTTGCAATACTACTGAAATAATTTTTGACAATACCGTTTAACACCATATAACCAGAAAAAGAATACCTTGTTCAAGTACCAATGTATCGTCTATGAACAATAACAACAAAAAGGTAAGGATGCAACTCAAGACATGGAGATCTACATTGTTTTTGTTGATGTAATATTTCTGTTACAATACAACATTGCTTTTTGACACAGAGGTCAATTCCATATCAATAGGCTTGTCGTATTCATGTAAGAAATATAGTAACCATAGAATATAAATAGTTTCGATAGTTTTTGTAATAAAATTTCTACTTATAGTTTTAGGTATTATATTAATATCTTTTTGTTGCATGGGTGACTTTGTTTGTGGCATGCATCTGACTCTGCTATGTTGTTGGTGGATCATACCATCAATTTTGCTTGTTTACACGTTGCCAGTAAAAATTTCTGAAGGGGTAGACGTCCCAGGAATGACACAAATAAGTGGGCTGTAAGTGTCATATGACTGAAATATAATGCAGAAAACCGCCTAAAACACAATTAACTTAGTAAAGAGCAACTTCTGTTTATGTATGTGCTGATTGTCTCAACAATAAATAAACTTCATCACAATGATTCCGAATTTACATGCGGGCTGATCTCTGCCCACATCTCCGCAAAACTGACCAATTCATAACAAGAACATATATGTGACAACTCCCGAAGCAGACTGTTTAGACAGAGTTCGGATCCTCACATGATTGTGTAGGCTGACCTCTGTGTATACCCCCTACCAATTAAGGTGACCAGTTCGCTATAAATATGTGTGAGCCCTGGAAGCAGGGTGTATGGACAGTGATTAGACCCCAGTATGTGTTGGCTGACCCTAAGAAAAAATGGCTCTTCATTTTCGGACAAGAAATCAAATGAATCTCCGCTCAAGTTTTAAACTTTGTTATCTAGATGGAAAAGGACGAGGATTTCATCTTGCTTCATGGAAAACAAAGGAATGGTGTAATCAGTTGTTACAAGCAATATTTTAACTGTTTAACCCTTTACCACATGACAAAAATTTATAACTCTCCAAATTTAAAGCATTTGCAGATGACAATTTCAGTGGGGCTCAAATGATGTGATTTCTGTTTGATAGGTTTGAAAACATTGTTGGAGGAGAAAATGCTGGTTACCAGCATTTTCTCCATTTCCTACAATGTTTCTTCAAGGTCAGTAAAAGTCGGGATTATGTGGTAAAGGGTTCATATTCTGTCTGTGTAATAACTTAACCTCTAACAACACAATCCCAAGCTTTAATAACCCTGAGAAAGAAGTCTTCCGAAAACATTGTTGAATAAGGGGAAAATGCAAGTAACCAGCAATTTTTTTCTTTTACCACAATGTTTTTACTAAATACTGTACAAAAATAATTGTTTATGCCCATTTAGTCAGCAACTTTGGAAAACAATCTTTAAATAATGTGCAAGCAACTGAAATTTAACAGTAACCATACAGATCTGCTGCTACTTTTAGAGCTGCTTAAAGTATCACAGGAAATACAACTTTTGGATAATCAAAGAAAGGAAAACCATTTTCTGCTTATGTTTGGAGGCCAAGTTTGATATTAAATAATATATTATACAATTGTTTAATATCTCTCAATGTTATTTTTTTTTTTTTTTTTTTCAGAGAAAAAAAATCCCCTAAATTTTTTGGGTAAATTGGTAATCTCACTCTGACATAAAAGTTATCTCCCTTAACATTCTTTTCTAGCCATCTGCCTGACTGTTTACAAAATTGCTCATAAGTATTTAGCCTGTAACTAGTATTACTTTGGCTTAATCTTTGGCTATATATGTGGGGGATATACAAGCAGTAAAATACAAAAAAGAAACTGTTTGGTTATTGAAGGCTTAACCACACAATCCTGAGTTTTAATGACCCTGAGAAAGAAGCCCTTTGAAAACATTGTGGAGCCCCTGGTTTTCATCACTGGTTTTTAAGCATGTAAAATAACCTCAGTAAATACTCCCAAAGTTGTCAATACTTGTCTCTAGTCGTTAATTGAAAACTTTTGTGGCTGATTGGTCAGAAAGTTTGATAATGATGATGTTAAGGATTGAAGCAAACCTATCAATTCATATACATTGTATACAAAATGATACTGCTCATTTAGGGATTGTGCGAGGGTTGGGGGAAGGGGGGTGGCTCTAGAAACAAGAGCCATGTCTGACCACTTATAGTTCAATCAACCAATGAAAACGGACTAAAACCAGTATTGACCACTGGCCTGGTCAATAGTCACATGGACCGGCTCTTTGCCAACCACGGTGTACATTGAGATTAGACTGCATAGAATTTGCAGATATTTTTCAGGCAGAAAGAAATTTGAAATGACACAAATCTGTTTTCTTTTAGACCAGCAAGGATTTTTTTATGGGATTAATTTACGAAATTGACAATTTATCACACAATCATGTGTTTTGACGACCCAGAGGAAAAGGGTAACCAGTAATTTTTCCGTTTTCAGACAATAATTTCTACCCTTGCACACACAAATTCCATGTTTGGAGCCAAATTTGATTTGTCATCTATAAATGCTTTCAAATTTGGCCTAAATTTTTGTTGAGTGTTTTGACTTATTCTACCATTTAAATCTGAATAATCACATGTTCATAATAAGGTTCACATGTTCTGTTTTAGATTATTTTTTTTTAATTGTCCACCTGAAGTGTTTGTCTGTTTTTAAATGCAAAACTTGGACAAAAGAATATTAGCAGTAAATAAGTATGGATGGAAACACTAATTTTGAAAATATTTGATGAAATATTTCAATCTATTCTTTTTTTGTCTTTTGTCTTTTCATGCCTAAAATGAGGAACTCTAAATTACAAAAAATTGGTAGAATAAGTTAACATGGTTTGGGACAGGGTGACTTGTATCTATCAAGTGCTATCATAACCCTTTGCCAAACAATCCTGTGGTTGTTTGGGACAGGATGATTTGATTTGTATTTATCAGTCAACATGATCATATGTTCACAAGTGCTATTATAACCCTTTGCCAAACAATCCTGTGGTTTTTCAACCCTGAGGCAAATGACATTTGGTAAGATTAAAGGAAGAAAAGAAAATGCTAGTTACTAGCATTTTCACCTGTTGTTACTTTGTATTCTACCCTTCCGTACATAAACCCCATTATTTGAGCAAAATTTCTTTTGCTGTCTGAAAATATTAACACTGACATATCTAAAATTTTGTTGACTTGCTGAGCATAACTTTAATTCATGTATATTTCAGATTGAGATGAGTGCTTGTAGCAGCCAGGTGCCCGAATCATAAACATCAGGAATACTTGTTACCAAGCTGGGCTGTCAGTTTGGTTAATAGATATATGACTGAAATCAGGGATCTTTTTTATATATTTGTATATCTGATCCCTGCTGAAATGTAATGCAGAAAACTACCTAAAACACAGTTCACTCAGCCAATAACAACTTCCGTTTATGAAGATCTATGTGCTAACTGTTCCCTCATCTTTAGCTGGGATGAACCAAAAACTGCAAACTGAATTAAATCTAATTTGCAAATTTCCATTTTTAACTTGAAAACTGAGCCTCTTTGGAACATTCGATAGAATTTGATCACTGCGTATCGACGGCACATTGATTTTTAGTGATTTTCAGTACTTCTCTCCCTTTATTAATAGTACAACAAAAACGAGTAAAAAAACAACTGTACGAATTAAAGGATATTTTCATATTGGGACAATTTTTTCCTGTCTCAAATAGCAGATGTAATATGAACATAGGCAAAGCCTATAAGCGAGCAGCGCTTGAAGTGTTTGTACCTTTAATGATGAAGAAAGTAGATCACCAAGTCTAATGCCTTCAAATATAGGGGGTAGGTTAGATCAAAATATAATTCAGATTTTTACAATCTCACTAAACATGTAAAAATGATTCATCTCTGAATTAAGGAAAGGAATTGCTGGCAAACAATCAGTAAAGAACAAAGACAAATGTAATTAAAAAAACCTCAACAAAGTTTCCTTAATGGGCTAGATAGCCCCTTAGGATATATGTAGAATTTGTGCCAGAATTTTGGGATTTCGGAGAGGTTTGTGGAAATGTCATATGATCAATAATGTGTATCCATTATATGGGACTGTATTGAACTAAGTATGATGATGTCATATTTGATATCATCAAAATAGAGTTATGTTTTGCAAAGCAACCTGTCCATTATTTGAATGCCAAAGTTTACTGCATACATGTATCCGTCCAGTGTTGTTACGTTTGCAAAGAAAAGTTTATTTTGTAGTAGATCTACCATATTCATCTGTGTGTAACAAAAAGGAAAAGTGTGGAAAAAAAGCCCCTTTAACATGGTAAATTTTTTGGTAGCACTTTGTCATATAGTCTTGTAGCTCAGTTTGTACATTATAAACACTAGGACAGGGGTATTGTGTTGGAGTCCATTTCCCGTTGATTCTCAGCAAAATGTTGGCAAGATCAATTTGCGTGAGTTAGCAGGCTATGTAACAAAAGGGAACTCAGAGCTGTTATATCAGCTTTGTTGCCCTTAAGTTTGTAGAGCAATACCCTGTTAGCTGGAGGTATCATGTTCTACTTCCATAACAGTCATCATTTTTCCCTTTATCATTTGATCTGCTTGAGAGAATGAATGGACAGACAAAACAGACTGACCAACTGACTAATGGAACCATCTGTACATGAAGCAATTTTGCCATATTGATATCTAGAGCTATGATTTGTTACAACCTTTGATTATCAAATCAAACAGTTTGATATTTTGAGATATTTTCATCTTTTACTATCAGGTATTTACAAAATTAGACCAAGTCAGAGAACGACTTAAAAGTTTTGTAAACATTCATAGGTTATGGGTCAAAATGACAGACTCCAAAGAGTTTTGAGTCGTCTTGGGTGGTTAAGTGCTTGAATTAGTAATAAGGTCCTAGATTCGATCCTCACCCAAGATAATGTTTTACTTTAATGGGAGTCTTTAGGCAAATCAAGGTACAGACAAAGCATGGACTACTTGTAAAACCGAGGAAAATACATAAATAACTGAGCTGTCAGCCTGATAGTACGACTGAAATGATTTTGAAAGGAGAGAAGAGTACCAATCAATCAATACAAATAGTCTTTGTTTCAAAAATGACAGGGCCAAAAGAGGCTGGTTTAAAATTATGGTACTTTTTCAAATCGTTATCTGACATTGGTATTTGAAATGAGATCATGACTATTTAGTCATATTTTGACAACATAGCATTCCTTAATTAAAGTTATGAACAACATGATATATAGTTTATTTGCATGGATCAAGGGAAAAAGTAAAGACTGAGAATTTTCAGAGATTTAAGTTTGTACATATTTGTTCGAATGCAGTTTTTGTTACTTTTCACAGCAATTCAACTTATTTATTGTTATTAATTATATCTTAGCAAAGTTTGAATGGGTGCTAGC
Source organism: Tridacna gigas (assembly GCA_945859785.2). Lineage (NCBI taxonomy): Eukaryota > Metazoa > Mollusca > Bivalvia > Cardiida > Cardiidae > Tridacna > Tridacna gigas. The sequence continues at coordinate 26,945,957 of OX244042.2, read as the reverse complement.
CAATGGCTATGGTGCCTTGCTCAAAGATACTCCCTTATGACTGACAGTGCAATCAGGGGTTTAAACAGGATTTCCTGATAACAAACCCTTTGCCTTGAGCATATAGATGCACATCAACCCAGGGATACATGACCTACAAAAACAAATCTGCAGAAAAATATTTCAATGACCTTCAAGTCTTTGTAGTTACTTTGCCACAAATCTATTTTTAACAATCAATTCATTACATTGGTACTTTTTTATGTTTATGCAGCTGACGGTTTTGCTGGGATGTAATAAAATTGAATTTGTTGAAAGCTGAGTAAATCAGGAATGTCAAAAAGGCATAACAGCAGTTTTGTTTTTGGAAGTTAGAAATATCTTTTCAAAAACTAATAAGCAATATTATTCTGCAAAAAAGGGGGTTTAGACCAAGATATTATTTCAAGAGAAAATGCATAAAGGATTTTTTTTTTTTTTTGAAAACTTGACTTATCGAGTAACAGGGTAGTTCTAAATACATTTTAACATGGCTGACAGATACCGTAAATTGGATGATTAGGATTATTTCAGATGATGGAGGCACTCTAGGTTATCATTTTACGGGTAATGAGTTCGAGCCCTGTTGCTGACAATTTTGGTGGTACCTTTTTTTCTCTCACCTTTGCCACACTGAGGGTACAATGTCATTTCCTGGTGATGTATCTTACCAACTACCAAACGCCTTGAACAAAATTCTTTGCTCAAATTCAAGTATTACCCAGTTTTAATCTCTTCAATGGGGAATAGATTGGGGGGGAAAAAACCCTGTTCGGTCTGTAAAAAGGGAAGATCCTATTTTAGAGAAAAACTGGCTGGACAAAAATTCATGTTCTATTCAGTCAAAAAGCTACAATTTACAATGTCGAAAACGTAAAAGCAAATTCTGACAGAGCTGGATATGATTTACAACAAGCATTTGGCAGCTAATTCACAACAGAAAGAAGAAAATATACCAAGATTGAAAAGAAAGCGAATTCCCTCTGTTAAAAAAATAATGGGTCTAATCCTTAAAAAAAATCCTGCTGTAAGTGGGCCAGTTAGACCTACACTGTACCCTTTTGCTCCTAACAGAGAAAAAGGGGGAAAAACAAAAATAACTCTAAATCCTAGATCTAGATGAAAATCGACTTTCCACCAAGTGCTATCTACAAAGATGAACTTACAAATTTGCCCTGGCCGAGTTGACCTGGGGACGAGTTAAATACTGGCCGAGTTGCTTCGCCTTCTTTACAGAATAAAACTTTAAAAGTTAGGGAAAACGTCATAATGAAATATGAACGAGATTTTTATTAGCAAGAGAGCGAAAAAACTTTAAAGAAAAGATCGATTGGCTCATCCGAAATGGTTCTGCTCCTTATTAATTCTGGTAACATTTATTTATGTATTCGGAAATATCCATACATAGGACGGATAGGAAAAAACCTGAATTCATTCGTATTTGACCAGATCTCGCGGGGGTCTCGTTTGTAGACTGGAACGCTGTTTCAAATCACGTGACGTACAAGGTTTTCAGAAATTATAGGGAAGAAATGCTTTTAGTACCAGTCTTTTACGTCATCTCCGTCCGCAATACTTGAATTTGTAAAAATCAACTTCCGGTTCACCACTTTTTCGAAGGTATCAGGTATGTACATTTTTGACACCATCTCTACCAATAAGCTCTCGCTTACGCAAGGCGTCGCTCCGCGACGCCTCTTGTGCGCTGCTCGCTATCAATTTTAACGTGATTCACGGAAACATTTTTCTGCACCTAATTTTTGGAAAGATAGGTTAATTTTATAAATTCAGACGCTAAATAAGTATGACTAACCGGCCCTAAATAGCTCAGGCCCAGATAATTCGGATCACCACATGGAGTGGGTTCGATTCTCACGGCTGGCCAGTCAGAAGATTCCTAATACGTCTTCTGAGTGAGACAATAGGCCGAGATCCCTTGTGACGGTACTTAACACTGAGCACATTATTTTAAAAAACCAGGCGTAACATAGGAGGGTTTCGTCCTGTATCTCGCCCTATCCCCCGTAACAAGACAGCAGCCTTCAGGGGGCGACGATAAATAGACGCTAATTCAAGAAATCTGGCGAATCCTTTTCATAACGTATGAAAAGTACTTACAATAATACGACATGATATGTCATTGCAATGTAATCAAAATTAAAATAAGTGCACGGGGTGTTCATGGACCACCTCTTAACCAAGTAATTAATAATCTGTCGATTAAACGACGTTCGAAAAGAAGGCTTTGAAACCATTGCAGGAACAAAAGCAAACGGTGGTAAACAGCAGAATGTAGAGATCAGACCCCAGGATTTTCCCCTTTCCCAATAATGTTTCCAACCATATAACAGGCAAATTCTTTCAGCAGAAAATTTTCAAAATGCTTTGAACTTGCACAAGTTACATGATTCATCGTTTGGTAAAGTAAAATGAGCGACTCGATGTTGATCAGTGGTCTTGAGTAATTATGTTACCTCCCTTTAATGTTTGTACGAAAGACTTACGTGACTATGGTAACTTTTTTTTTTCAAACAGTCTATGCAGTAACCCTTTCAGCGCCATAGGCAAAAGCAGGGACTTTTGCGGAAGGCACAGATCAAGATCAGACTGCACAGAACGTGCAGTCTGATCTTTGGTCTGTACCGTCCGCTTAGTTAGTCAAGCCCCTACGATAAAAATCTTTCTTTGTCTCGACTTCTTTCGGTGACTGTAAATGCAATCCACAGAGTACCAGTCTTTTACGTCACCTCCGTCCGACGAAAGAGTTAAGGAAAAATACATCGAAAAAAAGAATTTTATAAATTCAATGTTTTGTAATAAAACTTATATGCAGTATATGCAGAGCACACACACACACACACACACACACACACATATATATTAAAAATAAGACTTACAAACAGGGGATAAATTAAGAACACGGCGAACTGTACATGCCCAACAAATTAGATATCCATCAACCCGACAATTACCATTAAGCAGTCACATAGATAGTTGTTCAAGGGACGAAATTAAATTCAAAATATTTCCTTTTTACAAGTTACATTCATATAAGCTATCAGTCAGGTTAGCAAAAGAAAAATACTTCATAGATTGTTTCAAACCTTTACTTAATACTTGACATTGTTCAAAGTGACCCCTCCACCCTTTTATTATACTCTTCAATGACGTTACAAGGGAAGTGACGTAATGAACGACGTTGCCGCCACTAACAACATTACACTGATGAGGCGATAGCCGAAACATGTTTGTTTAGTTGTTTTATAAGTAAAATACACGCATTATAGGTACGTTACGTCTTATTTTTAATTTACCAATCTAATTTACTTGTGTCATCCGGTAGTAACCGGGTTATTTCATTTTTTCGTGTGTGTGTGTATATATATATAATCCACAACGCAGGAACAAGTCTTTTTGCCTTTAGGTAAATAATCTGTGCGGCGGTAAATTTATGTTGGTGAACATCTATGGCTAAGAATTAGGGAAAATAGTTTAAAGGTATCATTATGCTTTTTATGTAATTTATTCTATCTGTCGGACACCTAAAGGCCTCGTTATGCTTTTATGTTTAATCCATACGTTAGTGAATTTATGTTGATGAACATCTATGCCTGAGACATGAGAAAAAATACCTTCTTCTTTCAATACCTACAACCTTTAACATTCATTCTTGGTATGGTGCATAATTTCATATACCTTTGTTGGGTTTCCCGGTAAATTTATTGCCTGCGATTTGAAAAACTATCTCTTCTTCAAAGGTGATTCTTCACGTTCATTATCAGTTGAAATATTAGCAATCGTATTTCTTTAAATTATCAGGTTAATAAATTGCAGCCCTTTCCTTAGAGCAGCATAAAGCAATTTATTCAAATTTCTAATTGTTCTGTGTAATGCCAGTTGCTCATAGTTTCGACGATTGTTGCGGAAGAGCAGCCAGTAGCTTGGGAAGAATATAATGCAAAATACTGGTGATAGAAACCCAAGGAAAGCATGGGCAGGTGCACTGGCCGTTGCAATATGACTGAAATAATTTTGATAATGCCGTTTAAACACTATATAACCAGACCTTGTAATGCCTTTACATCTTTGAACAAGACCAACAAAAATGTAAGAATGCAACTTGAAACATGTAAATTTTTTTTTTTTTTTTTGTAATATGTTTTTTATGTGCAATGCAACATTGCTTTCTGTTACAGAGGCCAATTCTGTATGAACAGGTCAATCATATTTCACGAATGTTAGAATTATAGTAACCATAGATTGTACATGGATCTAGTTTCGATAGTTTTTGTAAAAGAATTTCTAGTTATAGTTTTAGGTATTATTTCATATCAGTTCTATATTATTTTAACACGTGTGACTTTGTTTGTGACATGCATCTGATACTGCTATGTTGTTGGTGAATTATATCATCTTCTTTAAAAATTTTGCTTGCAAATTGCCTATAAAAAATTCAGAAGGGTAAACATTCCCAGGAGAGACACGAATGAGTGGACGGTAAGTGTCTTGTGACTGAAATGTGATGCAGAAAACTGCATAAGAATCAATTCACGCGGTAAAAAACAACTTGTTTATGTATGTGCTGATTGTTTCCTCATCTTTGAAGCTGGGACGAACTAAAAACTGCAACGGAAATAATTCTGAAACTTCTTATTTGCCTAAAGGGACTATGTTATGTCATGAGTATGAGTTTTCATTCTTTCAAAAAAATCCCTTTGAAGCTCATGAGAATCTGCTTAGAAAGTTTACCATAGGTCAGGTATGTATTCCCCCCTCGCATATAAATTTTCATTAATCACACCCCTTATTATGCCCCTGGTCATTCATCTTTCTGTCCGTCTGTTAGCTATTTCATGTCTGCTTTATATATGTCTTAAACCCACGGTCTGATTTTGAAAGTATACACACACAACATGTTAAGACGACTTTCAGATCCAGGGTCAAGGTCACAGCAGGGGTCAAAAGGGAAATTTATGTTCATTATTAAATCATGCCTGCTCAATAGCTCTTAAACCCCTTGTCTGATTTTTGAAATTGTTCATAAATATATGCACCTTGATAAGACAAGGCGCAGAGCAGAGATTTTAAATGCCAGGCTCCAAGGCCAGGGTTACAGCAAGGGGACATAAGTTTAAAGTTTCTGTTGGTTTCTTTCCAGCGTATGTTGCTCCGCTTGGCAGAGCTTTTGTTTTCTGTTGATAATTTTTTCTAGTGTCACGATTTCCTTCATTTTCAGTCTAACACTAAGACAACTTTTACTAAAAATACACGTAAATGAACTTTGTATATGCATTTAGCAAAACTTATGAATAAACTGCTACTTTACAAAGTATGATTTCTCAATAATTACTCAAACAGCTCTGAGAAGTCATACCACACCTTTATCAAATACTTAATTCTAAAACCCTGAAACTTTATTGAAAAACATTTAAAATGGAACAAGCAATAACATAAGAATCTACAGATTTTACTAATTGTCATTGCCATTATTCTTCGAAATGGGCGATGACACCAAATAAGTTTTGGCAAAATGTAAATGGGAAACTACTGGCTATAGATAGTAGAAAGCAAATTATTTACACTCTGCACTGTAGGGTTAGTGGCCTTACTAAAATGCCACAAAATACTTCATTAAAGGCAAGCCCTAAATGTCCTATATTATTGAAATATTTTATGTTTTGTTTAACTGTGTCCTCTGAATATCAAATACTTCTAATGTTGTTCATTTCTGTCAAAAATATATTGTTGTAACTAAACTGCTTTCTTCTTTGCACTTGTCTGAATGTGCTTGTGTAAGTCAAAGAGTAAATGATACAGCCTGCAATTTTCTAAAAAGTCACTTCAGATTACACTTAGGTTTTTGTGCAAGAGATGCTGTGTTTAACAATTTTAGTGACTGAAAAATGTTGACCTTCTGTCATCTCTCTTTCTAAATGTGCATCAGGCATGCAACACCATCCCAACACATTTACATTACCTCAATAAGTATTGTTGCAAAATTGCTGGCCAGATATCCGTTTTCTATGCCAGATATTCATACCTGACTATTTAGCATGGTCTTTTGTTCAGTTGTAATCAACCCAAAATTCTTTTACTACAAAAAAATTACTTATATTTGAAGCACTTTCAATTGTTAAGTGTTGCCCAAATATTCTGATTTGTCTCTGATACAGTTAAGAATGATATAAAAAAAATACAAGCATTTTCTCCTTTTCCGAATTTTTTTTTTTTTTTTTTCCGAAAGTTGTCTCCCTTGGGGCCTCTGGAATACGAATATGTTCTGTTGGATTATTTCAAGACACTCTTTCCTGAATCAGTTATTGCTTGAAACCAAATAATTAATCGCCAGCTCGCTGTTTTTTTTTTTTTTTTTCAGTACTGTCAGTACTTTGAGTTCTTGTTAATACCATTCAAAGAAGAGAAATAAATGAAAATACCGAGCACCTACCTGACAGACGGGTTGTTTACGAGCTACAACTTCGGAGCCAGAGGTGTCCCGGAAGACTAACACAACATTTAAGCGGCGGAGCCAGCGGCTCCGTTTTATAGATTTCCCACCGTGTGTAGGGGTAATTAAACCAGATTTCGTTTCGCAAGTTTTTAGAAAATCTTAACACTTAACCGTCTAAATAAGTTGAATGAAGATTTCAGGCCGATAGTAAAAGACCTAAATATTGCTATTTCAAAAATATTTGGGGGCAAAATATCTCCTTATCGAACAGTGTAGATCCTAGATCAGACTGCACAGAAAATGCAGTCTGATCTTGATCTACACTGTCCGCAAAAGGTCATTTAGTCGTGCTTAACAGCCTAAGAGTTAACAAAGAGTACTAATTTTTATCCACGTGCATAGGTGGCTTTGAAATTAAAACATAGATAGGCTACAAATGAATGTAGAAAACACAAAGAATTACCATGTATTTTTTTTATATTGTAAAATTTCCTATTTCGACAGTCATAACCGTAGAGCCCTTATTACATAATAAGGGACAAGTACACGGCGAAATATAGATTGGCGCGATAGTTCCGTTGGTAGAGTCGCCGGCTAGTGTTTTAATGGTCGGAGGTTCGAGTCTCAACCGGAGGATTTTTTTTAAGAATAGTCCATATAAACAGAGGTATGCATGTGGAAACATTTAGGCAAGAGGAAAAGTCCTCGTTACAATTTCTTTTTCTTTTTTCCCCCACTATGTTCTCAAAAAAAAAAAAACTGGTTCTGCGAGACTAAACAAAATTCGTGTCCCGATGCTAAATTGTGAATCATTTCAAAGATTCCTTCATCTGCTGTATTCGTGATTAAATAATAGATATACCTTTTTCAAAGAAGGAAAGATTTTAACTGTTTCACAAAAGACCAGTTTTGGGCTCGTCTTGATTGAAAGCATCTATAGACGGCAAATTATGAATTAGTACAAACTGGCCGAAAAATCACTAATAGAGTAAAAACATGCAGGGAAAAGGAGAAATGGCTTGTTACAAGCCATTGTTACAAGCCATTTCCTTATCCCACGATGTTTTAAGGCCTTCTTTCCCTGGGTTATTAGAATACAGTATTGTTTTGTAAAGGGTTAGTGTATGACGGGAATTTTTTCGTGTAAGATCGGAATTTTGCGTATGATGTCAGTGGCATCAACCAGATTCCGTTTCCCAAGTGTGTGAGAAAATCTTAACAAAGAATGAGTCATTTTTGTTTAGATGGCGTTAATTAAAGCTAAAATAAAGACAAAAATACATGAAGAAAACACGGGAGTAGATAAGAAAATACTTGATCTGGGCCAATACCCTTAAGATCCTCACCCCCATACGCACACGATTAACCCCCACCAAAATTTCATGTAACACGCACGCCCTCTAAGCCGCATGCTCATAAAATTAACAAAACCAATAGATTAAGCATTCATAATTAAATCAAACAAACCTCTATCTTAATCCTTTTACCTTTAATTCAATTTTTATATCATATCAACCCCCCACGCAGTAGATGAAAAATTTTCGAAAAAAAAAAAAAATTTAATTTTAAAAAAATTTCATCATCATTACATCATTGCTTCAGTCACTGAGTCACTGATTCATTCGAGTCACTGATTCATTCGAGTCACTAATTCATTCGAGTCATGCAATGGATAAAAAAAATTTGAATTTAATTTTTAATCCAATAAACTAGTATATAAAAAGATGGCAGAAAAACTACACGTTTACGATTACGTACCAGAATATAATATTTCAATTAGAAAAATAAAAACAGAGAAAAACAGAGACAAAATATCTTATTTGGTTATGGAAGATAAAAAAGTAAAACAAATTATTGAAGAAGCAATCTTAGATTATAAAAAAATAAAAAGCGGAACAAACTATGAAACAGGAAAAAAAGTTCGTTATAACACTGGTGTTTACCGCAAGTTATTATTTAAATTAGTAAATCGATTAGAAAAAATTTATGATAGTTATTTTTATCAAGATTTCATAAAAGAAAACTTACAAGAAATAGAAAAAATCAATGAAGAAATAGAAAATATAAATAAAAAATTAAGTAAAAAATAATTTTTTTAAAAAAAAGTTAAATAAAAAAAAATAATAAAAAAATATGACTAGTGAAAATATAAAAATATTAAGTGAAGAGTTTTTAAAAGAAATCTTCAACCAAAAAGAAGACATGATACAATCTGTAGTAATAAAACAAGCAGAGGAAGTTTTTAAAAGGAAAGTTTACGAAAAGTTTAAAGAAGATATAATCGATATAGTGGACAATGGTAATAGAAAGTATTCGTTGAAATTGGAAAAAAGTATTTATGAAATGGAAGAAGAAGATATCAGAGAATTTTTTTCTAAATGTCTAATACATAGTATAGCATGTTTTGGGGTGAGACATATGTATACTGGAGAACCGTTGGTATTGGTTTAAAAAAATTAAAAAAAATTTTAATTTTTTATTCCTTTGATAGAAATAAAAAATTGAATTTACTTTTTAAAGTTCCAGCAACATAATAGGTTAAAGAACCAACGATATATAAAAATGGAATCAAGTAAATTAAATAAAGAAGAACATGTAATCAGCTGTATAAACTTTGATAAAACTCCATTAGATTTATCAATTGAAGATGAAGACAATAATCAACTTTCAGCAAGTGAAATGGAAGATAAGTTTAATGATGCTTATGATTATTTTGAAGAAGAAATCCTAGGCAGTATAAGTTTTCTTTTAAAAAAGAAAGGAGAAGAAATTTGGAAAAAAGTACAAAATCTTTTGTCAAAAAAGAATGAGAAAGATATAAAGAAAGAGAAAATCACAGTATTAGAACAACAAGAATTAGAACAACAGTTGAAAGCCTTAGCGAAAGAAGAAAGTGAGAAAATTATAGAAGATATTATATATAAAATAGAAGATTTTAAAATAGATTATTAAACAAAATAAATATTTAACCCAGTAAAGGGTTATATATTTTTACAAGTCCAATTCTATTAATATTGTCAAATAAGCATTTCTAGCATTTGGATTGTTTCTCTTTGTTATAAAGTTAATAACATCACATTGCTCCACCTCTAAAGGTATAGGAAAAACTGTACAACTACAACCTTCTCCTTTCTTTTTTATTATGGAGTAGTTAGGTTGTTCAACTCCATTTATAACAATATTAACTTTTGACTCTTCTCTTAGAGCACCGGCTCCTTTAACAGCCATTAAAGTTCCTCTTATAATTCTACCAGGAGCAGACATACAATAACCTCCTAACCCATGACTTTCTCCACTGCCTCCATTACCAAAAGCAAACTCATAACTACCACTTGATAATGGACCTTGTTCCTCAGCATGCACGCTTATAATAGGTTTAGGGCCTATGAGAGAAGGAAGTGATACTTTTCCATCCACGTAAGATTTTGTTGCTAAGTCTCTTTCTTCTACAGGAGCCCCAGCATTTTTTATAGTAAAACCTTGAAAATCAACATCAGATATTGCCGTAAAACTTCCATCAGGATTTTTTACAATGGCCCCTCCATTATCAACATAATTTTTATTAGCGGCAGCATCACGATCTGTAGGATTCGGCAATCCAGTAAGTGGGTGAGTGTTCATATCTATTTTATCAGTTGCTAAGAAAGTTCCATATCGGTTTTTTGTTAAAGCATTATTACCTGCAGTTATTGCTTCAACAGCGGTGTCCACATAATGCTTATTTGCAACTTGCCGAGTTTCTATAGGTGAACCAACATTGTTAATCCTAAATCCATCCATAGAAATATCTCCTCTTGCTGTACCATCTGCTCCCAAAACAAAAGCATTTTCAGCAGCATCTACATATTTTTTATTAGCAGCTTCACTCAGTTCCTCTGGGTCCGCTATATTTTTTATTTTATTAAAACCCATATTTAAATATCCCGTCATATGATATCCTCCATTTTCATCTAACAGCCCAGCGTTTGCATCAACATAACTCTTAGTAGCAACATCCTGTGGATTTACTGGATTACTAACCCTCGTTAGTGTGTTTCCATTCATATTTATAGAACCAGCGGCGGGGGTAGTTCCATCTTTACGTAAAAAATTATTTGAGATGTAAGCAAGTGATACACCATCACCGCTTGTTTTAACTTCATCCATTCTTCCAAATTTATCAACAGGCATTTTTAATATTGCTAAAAAAGTTTATTTAAAATATCTTGAAATTTATTACCCAAGCACAATTCTTTAAGAATGTACAAACATAAATGACCACAAAATACTTCACCTGCTTGTTGTAATTGATCCGTATTGTAATGTAATGGACTTTTTAAATAATCTATAATTTCGAGAGGCGGTTGAATACCATAACTATCAAAATAAATTTTTTTCTTTCCATCTTTAAACCAAGCAACCCAATGAGTACCAGGTCCGCCCACGTCATCAAGATTAAATATACCACATTCTTTATTTCTTACTTTTTTAGGTAGGGTATCTCTTAAAAATATTCCTCTAAAATTTTTTATTTTTAATTTTTTTGCAGCATCCTCAAGCTCAAAATTGCTTAAAGGTTTATTTGGTAAAGTTATTTTATCAACTAAAATATTTTCCATTTTTATATACTTAAATATTTACAATAGCACTATTATCAACCCATGAATTAAACTCATCAGAATAACCTTTCCACTTTACAAGAGATTTCTTTTTACCTTTTTTAATAATCTTTTCTATTCTATACACCTCTTGGCTCGTTTTTTGTAGTTCAGGTTCATAAAAAGAACCTTTTATTTCTTCACCATTTAAATCTTCAATCTTATACGTTATAGGTGTTGTATGTTTTACTTCTGTAACTGTAAAAACCTCTTCAGTCCATCTCGTAGTATAACCTTTTTCAAAAGTCTTTTTCTTTTTACTTATCCTTACTTTGTCTCCAACAGAAAACTTCGGTTTGATATCCTCCTTTACTTGATCATAATCAGGATATAATGTTGTCCAAACTTTATTTTTATTCTTCTTCTTACTTGCTTCAATTGGTGTCATCTTAATAGAAGAATGCTTCGTGTTGTTGTATTCCTTAACAAGATTTTGTAATACATCAATATATACATTTGTTGAGTGAGCAGAGAAATACTTCCACATTTTTTCTTTCATTGTTCTAATCCATCTCTCAACAACGCTTGATTTTTCTTCATTTTCAGTAGAATACAATTCAACCAAATCTTTAACATCTTTGTTATAAAACTCTTTACCTTTATCCACCCACATTTTCTCAGGTTTTCTTTCCTTAAAAATACTCTTCAATGCAACAGAAACAGATTTTCCTGTTTTATCCTTTAATGGTATAAGCCATCCATATTTTGAAAAGATATCAATGACAGCAAGAAGAAATTTTACTCCACGATTTAGTTTAGAAAATGCTTGCATATCTACTAAATCAGCAGCCCATATCCTATCGATACCATTTACTCTAACTCTTCTCTTCTTAAATTTTCTTTTTACAGGTTTATGTAATTCTTCTGCTAGTGAATATTTTTTTTTTTACTCATTCCCATTCCAAATCTTTTCTTGGTTCCTATCAATGAGGAAACCAATCCTCTTTCCATTCTTTCCTTAATAGTAGGATTATAGATACCTTTTAACTCTTTAAGCATATTAGCATCACATACATCATTACGTGTTTTAGTATCATTATGCTTAAGATAACAAATATCATGATGATAAGCTGCTTTATCAACACGATTTACTGGCTTTGACCAATCTTTAGGTGTTAAATCAGGATTTAATCTTCTCTTTAACTTAGTGCCTGGGCCTGTAAAGTTATGCCCTGGTAAGTGCATTTCAACAGGTAAGTTATTGATTGCTTTGTTTAGCAATGAACCACCTTCTTGTTGTTTAATAAATTGTGTTTTTGTTGTACCACAATTAACACATTTTCCTCGTACCATATTTCTACCATTTTTACTTACTACATATTTTATATCAGTAGTATCAGTTTCCTCTTTACATTTAACGCAATACATTTTTTTATATTAAAAAAATTATATTTTAATATAAAATATGGATATTGTTAATTTATCTTGGAATGAAACATTAGCAAAAAGATTTAATCATCCCCTTTTACCTAGGAGTATCAGAGGTTTAATAGTAGGTAAATCGGGATGTGGTAAAACTACACTTTTACTTAACCTTTTGTTAAGACCTGATTGGTTAGATTATAGTAACTTATACGTTTTTGGTAAAAGTTTGTTTCAACCAGAATATCGAATACTTAAAAAAGCTTTTGAAGAAAAAATACCAAAAGAATACATACTAAGGTTGTTTTCAATTAAAGATGAAGTTCAAAACCGAGATATTTCACCTACAGCATTAGTTGAAGAATGGGCAAAAACAATTAAGGAAAAATCTGATATCAATTGTGAATTTTATGAATATGCTAGTGATGTTCCTGATCCGAGAGATTTAAATGCATCAAATAAAAACTTAATGATATTTGATGACTTACTTTTAGAAAGACAAAACAAGTGTGAAAACTATTATGTAAGAGGAAGACATAGTAACGCAGATTGTTTTTATCTAGCACAAAACTATTTTAGACTACCTCGTCAAACTATTAGAGAAAATGCAAACTTAATATGCTTGTTTAGACAAGACTTAAAAAATCTTAATCATATTTATAGTGATCATGTAGGAGATGATATGACTAAAACAGAGTTTATTAATTTTTGTAAAAAGTGTTGGGAACAGCCTCATGGATTCGTAGTGTTAGATTTAACTAAGAACCCTAATGATGGTAAATATAGATGTGGATTTGATAACGTTTATATACCACGAGATTATAAAGATTATTATTAAAAATATATTTTTTCATTTTAAAATATATTTTACAAATTAATAAAATGGAAGTAGAATTACTTGAAAAGATAGTAAAAAACACTAATCATAAAACTTCATTTCAAATTATCGTAAGCGATAACAAAACAGAGATTAGAACAAGATTTACTCCTCCTCTTTTATTAGAAAAAGATAAAGAATATGAAATAGCATTGGTTAATCTTGAAACTTACTATTCATTTCCTAATATTGATGCAAGCAATAACATTTTTGTTTATACACCAGATAATGGTACGTCATGGATAAAAATAAGAATACCTGAAGGAAGTTATGATCTAGTTGATATTAATGATGTAATTCAACAAGAAATGAGAAAAAAGGGTCATTATGATGCTGTTAATGAAGAATATTATATTAGCATCTCAGCAAATACTAATACTTTAAAGTCTATTCTTGTTCTAGAAAATGGTTATCAGGTTGATTTTAACCAACAAAATTCTATTGCTAAAGTATTAGGGTTCTCTCGTGCTAAATATGAACAAGGATTTCATGAATCAGAAAATGTAGTAAATATTCTTAGTATTAATAGTTTACTAGTTAATATAGATTTAATTTCAGGTAGTTATGTTAACGGTTCACAAAGAAATACAATTTATAGTTTTTTTCCAAATGTATCACCAGGATATAAAATAATAGAAAATCCAGTTAATTTAGTTTACCTTCCATTAACATTAAATGAAATACATAATCTTAATGTGTCAATTACTGACCAAGATGGAACATTACTCAATCTTAGAGGGGAAAATTTAACAATTAGATTTCATATAAGAGAAGCAAGATAAATATAAAATGACGAACTATATTAACGCTAAAATAAATATATCAGACGGACAAAAGGAAAAAATTTTACATTCTTTTAGAAACAAAGCTCCAGCTAGTATTCGTTTAAAGCATGAGGATATTCATGGTAATGATGTAATAGCATTAACCAAACCACAAGTAAATAAACTTACAAAAGCTTATAAAGGTGGTAAGGGGGCTACGTTTAGAATGTCAACTAAACAACTTAAGCATAATATGAAAGTAGAAGGTGGATTTTTACCTCTTTTAGCAGGATTAGCTTCATCTGTTCTACCTACATTAGCAAGGACTGTTTTACCTGCTTTGGGAGTTGGTGCACTATCTGGGTTAGCATCTTCAGGAGTTCAAAAAGCAATGGGTAATGGTCTATATCTTAAGAAAGGTGGTTGCGTCTGTCAAGTAGAAACTGATGGTAAAGGTTTATTTCTTGGTCCATCTAAAGGTAAAGGATTGGGTTCCGTAGGCGATGGATTGTATTTAAAACAAGGTGGAAAAATTTATGATGGAAAAGGTCTTCTTTTAGGACCTAATAGTCCATTTGCTAATATTCCTATATTAGGTGCAATATTGTAAATTAAAAAATATGAATGTGCATAAATTTGGAAATGGAAAACATAAAATAGTTCAACCAAAAACTATTTTTTGGAAACCTGTAGAAGTTAAGTATCCAGCTAAAAAAGTTAATCCTGTTACATGGGATGTTTTTACTCAACAACCGTTAGTAATAGAAGGAGGACAAACGAAGACGATAGCCTTAGGTATGGGCTTCAATATGAGTAAAGGTTTTGTTTTAGCTTCTCTATCTTATAATCTTAAACTCAATCAATTATCTATTACAAATGAAGTTACATTAGAAGAGGTGGATGACATGGTTGCAACAATTACAAACAACTCTGGTAAAATAAAAAAAATGCAAGAAAACACCTTTTTGTGTCGTCTTTACTATTCTATTTAAAAAATAAGTTGTTGTTAATAAAATGGAACTAAAAGAAAAGATTTATCCAGAGCTACCAGAAGCACGAAATATACCAAATGCACCATCATTAGAGCCAGTAATAACTGCAAGAGATAACGGTCAATCATTCAGGTTACAAAAGATATCAGAAATTCAGACTTTTCTAGAAAATGAAGTTAGGGAAAGAGAGCAACTAAGTAAAAAATACATGAAGATTAGTAAGAATGTGGACAATGTAGAAGCTGGACTAACCGTTATAGCACTAGGTGCAGGAGCAGGGGGAATCGCTTTACTATCAACCGTAGTAGCGATACCTGCAACTATGGTTCTAGAAGGCTGTGCTTTAGTTGTTGGGTTAGCCGCTTTAGTAGGTAAGTTTGTGGTTAGAAGAAGCAGAACAAAATCAGAAAAACATCTTCAGATTAAAATGTTGGCTGATTCAAAGCTAAACACACTACTTACACATATATCAAAAGCAATAACAGACAACAAAATAGATCATTCAGAATTTACTTTAATTATGGAAGAATTGGAAAAATATAAACAAATGAAGGAAGAAATTAGAAGTAAAACAAAGAAAAAAAGCAAGCTAGAGGAATCGGAGAGTTTAATAGAGAAGGGACGAATAGAAGCACGGGAGGAATTCAGGAGACTTGTAGAAAGGCATTCAAATTAAAACTAAAACCACCTAAGTTTAAATGTTCTTGTGCATGTGAGATAAACAATACAAATTAAAAAAATTTTTTACTTTTAAAAAAAATGTCATTTTTGAAGATAAAAGACCCTTTGAAAAGGGAAGAAACAGTAAAAGAATTTGTTGCACTGAAGAAAAGAATTCATGATAATCAGCTTGCAGAAAGAACAGGAAGATTAAGGTATCAACAACAGCTCTCTAGGTTTTTTAAACCTGTTACAGAATCACAAAAACAAACAGCAATTGATATTACAGGAGAAATAGGTCCTATTAAAAGAGGAATAAAAAGATTGGAAAATATTATTAATTTAAAAGGTTTTCCTTCCGTATTAGCATATGATTTTGAAAAATTAGATAGTGATGAAATAGGTGAAGTATTAACAGAAAGTGATGAAAAAGGTATGAAGAGACCAAATTTTCTTGGAGAAATTGCAAAAAATCAGTTAAAAAGATATGATGATAAAGATAAAGTTGATACAACGTTTGGGTTTTATGAAAAGGATGGATCAATATATATTGGTGATAAAGAAGTTAATTTTATGGGTGATGCCTTTGTGTTAGTTGGTGAACAAGATTATGAAACTGATACATCTGGTTTGTGGGAATTAATTATTGCTAAAGACCCAGACAAAACAAAATATGATAACAACGATTTAGATAATTATAGGGACATAATGATACAATCCAATGCTCTTTATCGCAATAACAACCCATTAGAAACTAGACATAAATCTGCTAGAGGGATGCCAAAGTGGAAAAAAATACTTAGTAAAATTTGGGATATAACAGGAAGTGGAATTACTATTATCCCATCTGACCCTAATGCACTATTAGAAAGATTAGACCTCTTAATGGCAAGTAAAAAAGCTGGTCATACAGGTGTAAGAAATGAGCTTATAAGTATTTGTGATGAATTAAGAAGACAACATGTTTTAAATACAAAAACTTATAAAAAATTAATGTCTATAATATAAAAAATGATTACATCACAAAAGAGAGGATTTAAAAGAAGTTATGCATATGGAGGGGCAGGAATATTTGATACTTTAACCAATTTTCTTACAAAATTATTTACAAGCAGCGCAGCTAAACAAATTGCATCTTCAGCAGTTGATGTTGGTAAGAGCGTAGCTAAGGAAGGAGCAAAGAAAGCATTAGAGGTTGGAAAAACGGCAGCAATTGATGCAGGTAAAAAGTTAGTTCAAAAGGCTTTAACACCAAAATCTAAAAAGATTATAGAAAAATATGCTCAAAAGCCTACCACAACTACACAACCTGCGATGGAAAATATTAATGCTTTAATAGATGGTAGTGCCATTGCTATTCAAGATTTAGTTAAGAAATTAAATAGTAAGGGTTCCGGAGTTAAAGTATTATAAATTAAAGCTAAGTTAAGTAAAATATTACATTAAATAAAAAGAATGACTAATCTAAAATTTAATTTAACGCATTATGAAAAATACAATACAAAAAAGGTTAGTATCCTTTATGCTAATTTAAAACTTGATGAAGATTGTGAAGTAATAGATAGCAGTGATACAAATTATGATTATAAAAAGGTTGTTTTAAAATTGTCACCTGAAAAAGCTGATATCATTAAGGAATTTGAAGAAGATATAAATCAATATCTAAAAAAAAATAATATGTCTAAGGTAACCATACTTTACGGAAATAGAATTTATCTAAAAATGAAAAAAAACCTTTCAGTAGAAAAAATTAAAAATATTAAACTTAAGGGTGTGTATGTAGATGATGAAAACAAGTCATTCCCTCAACTATGGGCAAATTAAATTAAACAATTATAATTTGACTTAAAATTATAATTGCATATAATAAAAATGGATATTTTAAATATTAAAGCGCCGATTTTAAAAGATGATAGTATTGATGAATATGAATATTATGAATATCTGCCTATTACAGGGACTAATCTAAACAACCCTGGAGGAAATATCAGGATTGATATTGAAACTCAAGATATTTTTTATCATCCTTCAGAGTCATATCTACTATTTGAAGGAACTTTGCTTAAAGAATCTCTTGTTGCTGCTAATCCATATTATAATATGGATGCAGGTGTTCGTCATGAAGAAGATATGGTTTCCTTAATAAATAATGGAATTATGTATTTGTTTAAAAATTTTAGATATCAACTTAGCGGAAATGAAATAGAATCAATTAATTATCCTGGTCAAGCAACAACAATGCTTGGATTGTTAAAATACCCTGATGATTTTTCTAAATCTCAAGGATTAAACCAACTATGGTATAAGGATACTAGAGCTGACGTACATGCAAATAATATTGGTTTTACTGTAAGAAAGAATTATCTTTTTAGTTCACGGCCTTCTGGAGTATTTAGTTTTAAGATACCCTTAAAGCATATATTTGGTTTTTGCGAAGATTACAACAAAGTTATTTATGGAATGAAACAAACTTTAACTTTAACAAGAAATAATAACAACGATGCAATTTTTAGAATTGCTGAAGCAGCAGTGGGTGGAAATCAAAGACATGAACCTGGTAGGGTTGTATTAAGTAAAATATCTTGGTTTATGCCTCATGTAACGCCTGAAGATGGAAACAAGATGGAACTTTTTAAATTTATTGAGAAGAAAGAAAAATTTCCAGTTGGTTATAGAATGATTCAATGTGACTCTATTGCTGTTCCGCAGACAACAGGTTTTACTTGGAGGTTATCAGCCAAATCATCCCCAGAAGTGCCACGTTTTTTAATTGTTAGTTTTCAAACTGCTAGAAGCAATAATCAATTAGAAAATCCTGCTGTATTTGATGATATAGATGTAAGAAATATTTTTGTAATGTTAGGTTCAAAAAAATATCCAAACTATGAACATGATATAAATTTTACAACTAATAAAATTGCAAGAATATATAATGAGGCTTCCTCTTTTAGAAAAAAGTTTTTTAACATGGATGAATTAGTATCAAATCCTAATATTACTCCTTCTGATTATGGTAATATTTATCCTTTGTTTGTGTTTGATTTATCTAAACAAAGTGAAAGGCTTAAGTATTCTGTTACTGATATTCACGTTAAAGCAACATTTGGAGCAGCTCCTAACCCAAATACTGAGGCATTTGCAGTTTTACTTAGTGATAGACTAATTAACTTCCAGAGTGATGGGAATAAGATGAGTGTAGTGTATTAAGTAATTTTTTACTTAAATAAAATGAAAAAGGTTGCTGATTTTAAGAAAATATTAACAGATAACAATATTAAGTGGTATTCCTATTGGAACAAGAAAAAGTATATTGATGTGTTAAAAAAACATGGTTTGTATCCTGAAGAGGAAGAAAAAAAATTTTTAAAAAAAATTCCTAATTATGAAAGATTAAAGGATATTGCTAAAAACCCAAAGAGGGTTACCTTAAAAGATGTAGAAACTGAAGAGGTGAAAGAGTTTCCATCAATTTACAAGGCTAGTAAGTATATAGATAGATGCCCTCAAACGATTGAAAATTGGAATGGTAGAGTATGGAATGGTAAATATAGAATTGATATTCTTTAATTTTATTATTTATGAAAAAAATAATAAAATTTGACTTAAGGAAAGAAATTTATATTTAAAAAAAATGGATCATCAATTTGATAGATACAATGTTGAAGGATTAAGAAATTTAGCAAGGGAAAGGGGATTAAGAAGATACTCAAGGCTTAGACGTGATGAACTAATAACTCTTTTGAATAATACGGGACCCTCAATATTAGATAGAGACATAGATACTATTGATGCACCAATATTACAACCAACGCCCTATATACCACCAAGACAAAGACCAACCAGGCAACAAACTACTTCAGTTAATGATTTGATAAGGAGTTTAGAAAATGTAAGAGTAGAACAACCAAGTATAACGCCAGAACTTAATGCTTTAAAAAATAAAATAAAAAGTATATATGATAAATTGGATGAGATAAACGTAATAAGAAGTAGATCTGCCCTAGATAATTATGCAACTGAACATAAAATAGAAGGAATACCTGTTGCTACACCACGAGAGTTTTTTGAACTAACAAATTCAACAATTATAAATCTTTTAAATAACATGCGTGGTCAAAAAGTAAAATTAAATCTTCAATGTTTTATGAGAAGAGGAGAAGGTGATAATGAACAAAGAGTAATAGCAAATTTTTCTTCTGGTAGTTATGATATTAATTTACAAGGAACAAATGTAATAGAATTATACTATAATATGGTAAATAGAATTATAGAAAATTATGTTAATTTTATTTCAAATGGTAGTGGGTGGGATTTTGATAGTGTGGTTCATTTTAAGTTGCATAGTGTTATTTATGAACCATTAAGAGCAGGTGGATGGATACCTTTACCTAAGTGGATTGCTAATAAAAATGCGTGTATTAATATGAAAAGTAAAAATGATGAATGTTTTACAGATTGTATTTTGAGACATTTAAATCCAACAGATAATCACCCTGAAAGAATTGCTAATTTAAAATCAAAGAAAAATAGCTTAAATATGAAAGGAATTAAATATCCTGTTTCTTTACAGGATATAGATAAGTTTGAAAGGCAAAATCCAACAATTAGCGTTAATGTTTTCGGGATAGTAGAAGGTAAGGAAAAAATCGAACGTATTAGAGCTATAAAAAGTTTAAAAGAAAATCATATAAATTTGTTATATATTGAAGATGAAGAAGAAAAAACACATTATGTTTTAATAAAAAATATTAATGCTTTACTGAGAACACAAACTGCCTCTAATAATAATGTAGAGTATTGTATGCTTTGTATGAACCATTTTGGTAGTAAAAAACTTTTAGAAAAACATATGGAGCTTTGTGAAGATCATGATGGAGTTGATATAATAATGCCTAAGTTTGATCCAGAAAATCCTGAAAAAATTTTTATAAAGTTTGAAAACTATTGTAGAAAAATTATGGTACCATTTGTAGTTATTTCTGATTTTGAATGTATATTACAAAAAATAGAACCACAACAAAAAAGTAATACTATTGAAACACAAAAGCATATACCTGTAAGTTATAACTATTTAATTTGTCCTTTTAATGATAAAATTATGAAACCAGTATTAAGAGGATATGTAGGTGAGGATGCCGAAAAACATTTTATAGATACTTTAACTAAGGATGTAAAACAACTTTATAAAGAATTTTATGAAAACCCAGTAGAAATAGAAAAATTAACTGAAGATAAAGTTAGAAAACATAAAAATGAAGTAAAATGTTGGATATGTGGCGGTAAATTTACTCATGAAAATTATAAAGTAAGAGATCATTGTCATTTTACTGGTGAGTATAGAGGTGCCGCACATAATGATTGTAATCTTAAAGCAAAAGTTCCAAATTTTATACCTGTTATCTTTCATAATTTATCTGGTTATGATGCACATATTTTTATTAAGTATCTTGGTAAAACTAGTGGTAGAATTGATTGTTTACCTAACACAGAAGAAAAATATATTAGTTTTACAAAAAATCTTATGGTAGGAAATAAACATATTAAGTTAAGATTTCTTGATAGTTTTAAGTTTTTAGCTAGTAGTTTAGAAAAAATTGTAGAAAATTTAAAAAATAATAATTTTAAAAATTTAAAGTATTATTTAAAAAATCATCGTGGTGGTTATACAGAAGAAAAATTAAAATTGTTAAGTAGAAAGGGCATCTTTCCTTATGAATGGATGGATAGTTTTGATAAGTTAAAAGAAACACAACTACCACCTATAGAAGAATTTTATTCAAGCTTAAATGGAGAAGGAATTTCAGAAGAAGATCTGGCTCACGCGTTAAAAGTATGGGATGTTTTTGGTTGCAAAACTATGTCTGATTATTTACAACTATACAATGAAACAGATGTTGTACTTTTAGCTGATGTTATGGAAAACTTTAGATTTTCTATGCATAAAGAATTTGACTTAGACCCGGCTTGGTATTATACATTACCTGGATATGGATGGGATGCTATGCTTAAGGTAAGCGAAATAAAATTAGAAAAACTTACTGATATTAATATGCTTAACTTTTTTGAAGCATCAAAAAGGGGTGGTGTTTGCATGACAAGTATTAGACATTTTGAAGCAAACAATAAGTATATGGGTGATGAGTATGATTCAACTAAACCTAGTATATATGGGTTTTATATTGATAAAAACAGTCTTTATCCTTGGGCTATGAGTAAGCCTTTACCTGTAGGCGGTTTTAAATGGATGACAGAAGAAGAATTAAATAACTGGGAAAATTATCCATGTCATTTAATGGTTGATTTAGAGTATCCTAAAGAATTGCATGATTTGCATAATGAAATGCCTTTAGCAGCAGAAAAATTAAAAATTAGTAAAGTAGAAAAGTTAATACCAAACTTAAATGATAAGGAAAAATATTTACTTCATCATGAAGCTTTAAAGACTTACCAGAGATTAGGATTAAAAATTAAAAAAATACATTGTGGAATTAAATATCAAGAGAGTACCGCTATTAAAAAATATGTTGATAAGTGTGTGGCTTTAAGAACACAAGCAAAGAAGGATAAAAATAAATTTTTAGATAATTTATGGAAGTTAGCAATGAATTCTGTTTTTGGTAAAACCATGGAAAATATAAGAAATAGAGTAAACATAGAATTAGTTAATGGTGAAAATAGTGAACGATTTAGAAAGTTAACAGCAAAACATAACTTTCATAATCATACTATATTTGATGAAAATTTGGTTGCGGTACATATGAAAAAAACATGGATTAAATATGATAAACCAATTTATTTAGGAGTAAGTATACTCGATATTAGCAAAACAACTATGTTAGAAGATTATTATAACTATTTTAAAAATAAATTTGGTGAAGATAAAGTATTTATGTGCTATACTGATACTGATAGTTATGTTTTAAAAATAGAAACTGAAGATTTGTATGAAGATTTAAAAGAGGATGCTGATGATTTGTTTGACTTTAGCAATTATCCGAAAAATCATCCATTATATAGTGATAAAAATTGTAATGTGTTAGGTAAGTTTAAGGATGAAATGGAAGGAGATCTTTTAACTGGATTTGTAAGTCCTGGAGCAAAAACTTATGCTATGAAAAAATTAGTCTTAAAAAAGGATAAAGAAGGTAAAGCAGTAACTGATAAAGATGGTAAATTTATTTATATTAAGCCTATTGAAGCTAAAGATAAAGATGGTAAACAAATTTATAAAACAAATGAGAAAGCAGAAACTAAAAAATGTAAAGGAGTTAAAAAGTCTGTAATAAAAAAAGACCTAAAATTTAAAACTTATAAAGATTGTTTGGATACTGAAAAAGATTTTTGTGTAACTATGGGAGGAATAAAAAGTAAACTTCATGAATTAACAACTATAAAAATGAAAAAAATAGCTTTAAGTTTTGAAGATGATAAAAAGGGTTTGATACTGAGGGATGGAAGTTATAGAACATTATCACATGGACATTATAGATTACAAGGATTAACAGAAGCACAGGAGGCAAGACCAAAAACAAAATAAAATATTTAATCTAGTAAAAAGATTAAATATTTATCTAATTGGAAAAGAAAAGTTTTTACATTTCTTCTTTTTCACTATCGCTTTCATTTTCACTATCGCTTTCATCATCAGACCCTAATTCTCCCATAAAAGAAAAAGGTAGTGACTCTTTTTTAACTCTTTTAGGGGGATCAACATTTTTTTTATTTATAATAACTGATGAAATGCTTGTTCGTACTTTAACACTGGTTGATCTAATAAAAATATCCTCTATATTAATGAAAGCAATTACTTTACATTGTTTTCTAGTAAAAGAAAGAGGATCTATTTTTACTAGTTCTTTTTTGTCATTAGGTTTATGTTTTTTGTAAATATCGGTGATAATGTTAATACTTTCTAACTTACCTTTATTATATTTTTTAGTGTGTTTCATTTTTGGGAAAAAAATAGGATTTAGATTATCTCCTACAAAAATTTCTAAATCATTAAAATTTGTTTTCTTGTTTCCATATTTTTTGGGTGCTTTTTCTTTTAAAAAATTTGTAATACTTTCTATTGTTTCTTTGAACATAGTTTCCTTTGGTTGAGGGTTTTCATAATTGTAAAAGCTTAACAAACTCATAAAGTACTCAGAAGGACCATTATCATTATAAGGTTGAATACCAAAAGAAAACAAGGAAGGAGTACGGATAAAAAGGTTATCTTTTGTTCCATTGGAATACTCATATTTAATCTTCATTGTTTGAAATTTATATCTTTGGTTTGTTTCCGGTTTACACAAAATTAAATTTTTTATATCAAAGTCTTCCGGTTTTACAAAATTAACTGATTCATTCATCTTTGTCGAACTCATGGTTCTTTTATGTTGTTGAGACTTTTTAAGTAAAAATCAATTTTTTATTTCTATCAAAGGAATAAAAAATTAAAATTTTTTTTTAAATTTTTTTTTTTTTTTAATGATTAGGACAAAGTTTATTTCTTGCTATGATGTCTTGAACAACTCTTAGTTTATCAAAGATTAAAAATATGTTTCTTCTAAGAAATGCCATTCCTTTTCGATGGCCTTTAGATTTTTTTCTTAAGTATATTTTAATCATCTCTTGAGCTGTTTGAATTTCCTCGTTGACGTATGCTTGAATAATTATTTTCATTTTTAAATTTCTATCTTCATCTTTTACTTTTTTTAGATTTAAAAATGTAAGTGCTTGTTCCAATGGTTTGTTATGTGGTTCATTTGTTATTACCTCTGTAATATTTTCTTCAAGGCACTTAAATAAGTCTTCATAGTCTTCCGGCTTTAAATTTTTTATCAAAGAATTATCTCTTGTAAATGTTAATTGGGTTATCCCATTTCTTTTGGCTCCAACTGCTCCAATTGATTTTCCTCTGTTGTTATTCATCTTCTCCAACACAATCCATATACTAATTTAAATACTTAAACTCAAATTTTATGAACATCAAGATAAAAATTTTTTTTTAAATTTTTTTATAAATTTATTTTTTTTATCCATTGCATGACTCGAATGAATTAGTGACTCGAATGAATCAGTGACTCGAATGAATCAGTGACTCAGTGACTGAAGCAATGATGTAATGATGATGAAATTTTTTTAAAATTAAATTTTTTTTTTTTTTCGAAAATTTTTCATCTACTGCGTGGGGGGTTGATATGATATAAAAATTGAATTAAAGGTAAAAGGATTAAGATAGAGGTTTGTTTGATTTAATTATGAATGCTTAATCTATTGGTTTTGTTAATTTTATGAGCATGCGGCTTAGAGGGCGTGCGTGTTACATGAAATTTTGGTGGGGGTTAATCGTGTGCGTATGGGGGTGAGGATCTTAAGGGTATTGGCCCAGATCAAGTATTTTCTTATCTACTCACGGGGAATAACAGTTTTTGGTATTTGTAACTGTTGTAAAATGTCTCATCCCGTTTGATACGGGGGTAGCCGTTATTACGAAAGAAGAGATAATTACACTTTGGAAACGGCAAGCATAACAGATGCTCGGATAGCTCGTTAAAAAAGTTGTAGAGTAATGCTTTTGAAAGTCTCAGGTTCGAATCCGAGCGAAGGCAAACAATTTTTGCAGTAAATGGAATCTAATTTCACCCTCCCTTCCACAACTTAGTGTAAATGGTCACGTCGTCGTGATTTTGCCTACAAAATGTCAACATTCTTCCCCCCCCCTTTCCACCCCACCCACCCCAATGCGTCAAAATCTTGTGATATGTTGCTTTAGATCTGATATTTTTGGTGGTTTCAACATTGAAATAATATCGCAGAGGTGTGTATTTTACACGTGACGAATGACCTGATTTACAATTTCAGAAAACAGCAGGCCTATTTCAAATATTTTCCGCTAGTGTAATTTGATACATGTATATTGTTCTCCGTTGTAATATAAAGCGAAGTTCGGGTAGATATGGATTTATATCTATCGCCATGAGTCTAAGACTTAAACCATCTAAGATTTTTTATTCACGGTGTTCAATAAACGATTCCTTCAGTGATGGAAGTAACCTGGGGTTGGTTCTTGAGGAAATTTGTAAGGGAAGGTAATAAAATTAAATTTTGTAAATAATTTATTGTTTATCAACAAAACAAGTTTTGATATAGTCTGCCAGAAAAACCATAACCTGTATCCACCAACCCTTGTTAAAAACATTTTTAGGGTATAAGTCTGGTCCTCAAGAATTTCCTAAATTTCAACGTAATACAAAATTTCAGATTGGCTAAACCAAATGAGCCATGCTCTGTGAAAAGGGTGCTTAATGCGTCTGCAAAAAGAATAGACACAGGTTAGTCAGCGCAGTCCGCGCAGGCTGACCTGGGCCAAAACCTTTTGCTGTTGGTCAATTTTCAGCAAGTCAAAGGACCAGTGTACCTCATGATTCAGTCGATTGATATACAAATTGGATTTTATGGATCCATGATCAGGTAATGAAGTGCTTGGTATCATGCATCACGGAGATGCTTTAAGCCCCCTTTTGCCAGAGCATGGCTCCAAAAAAATTAATGGTTTTGCCAATCAGAAAATTGCGTTAATTAATTCATCTAGTATTAGACTAAAAACGCAATTTTGAATAATTGGACCCCGGAAGTTAGTTTGAATCATCACTAGAGTGATGAACATCAAAAAAAAAAGAAAGAAGCTCGGAACATCGACACGTGTTTTGGGTTGGGTACATTTCGTACATTGTCATCCTTTCAGTCAGTTTAAATACAAATGTAAAAATATTTTTATCATCTGAAACGGTATAACAGCTACAGCTATCAACTTCCACCGTGAATATTCGGTCTCTAACTGCGATGCCGCCTTTTAATCCTTTTCCACACAATGCCGTCTTTTAACGACCCTGACAAAGAAGCTTTTGAAAACTGTGTGCGAAAAGGTAACCATCATTTTCTCCTTTAACCGCAATGTTTTGTACCCAATCAAAGACATATTTCATCATTTGGGTCTTATTTGAATTGTCATCAGCAAATGCTTTTAGTTTGGATAAGTCTAATTTTTTCTGATGCGGTACGAGATAGAGGATATTTGTTTTTTTTTTTCGGTGAAAGATCGAAATTTATTTCATCGAGTGAACATCATCGGTAATATTTTCACAAGTGGCGCAGCCACGAGTGAAAATATTATCGATGGTGTTCACGAGATGGAATAAATTTTGATCTTTCACCGAAAAAAAAATACAAATTTTCTATTTATTTCATGCTTCTAACCCCTATTTTGTTGGGACATATATCGAGATCCAGTACAGTTGTTTTCGGTAATTTCCCATTGCGTACCCCCCCCCCCCCCACTCAAATAACAACGTATACAATATTACGTAAAGCGCGAGAAATATAGCATAAGTTACATCATATTTCCCGCAATTTGGATGACAAGCGCTGATTACCTAGGTAACTAGTGAGCGGGAACTACTGTTTCCGCTTTTCAATTGAAGAGTTAGAAGACACGGGTAGAAATCTTCATATTCGGAGCCAATAAAAAAGCCCACTCGGACAGCTCAGTGTTTAGCGTATCTGACCCGTGACCTGGTGGTTGCGAATTCGATATCCGGATGAGGCAAACTTTCTTTCCGGCGACTTTTCACCTCTCACCTCTGATGCATGTGAGAAAAGTAGTCAGTGGCTTTGGAAAGAAAGTCGTATCGGTACTGGTGTGAGAAAGCCAGGAAACACACGCGTGCGTCACCGGTCGCCATATGACCTGAGCTGTAAAAATGGCGTTAAAATCCAATACAAGCCAAACAGTCCGACGAAAAAAATGTTCTGTTAGTCTTCCGGTTCCGAAATTGGCAGCTCAAAAACAACTGAAAAAGAGGTAAACTTGTCATTCTTTGTTATTATGTCTTTGAAATTCAAAAAAAAAAAAGGAGAATGCCATGCAATGCTCAAGTCTTTCAACGTGTTTTCTACACTACGGAAAGCCGTGGAATGTGTGCAGTATTGTCTGAATCATTTGTGGCGTGGGTTGACCGTTGAAATAATACGTCAAGAACCTAGATTCAGTCTGGTATTGCCACTGAATTAGCAAATAAGAGAGAGGTCTGCAGTATTATAATAACGGAGAATTGATAATTAAGGACAATTTTAATTATTTAAGTTTAACATTTAATTATGCATGGTCCTATGTCTTGAATAATCAATGTTTAACTCTTTACCACACAATCCCGACTTTTAACAACTCTGAGAAAGAAGTTTATTGAAAACATTGTGGGAAAAGGAGAAAATGCTGGTAACCAGCATTTTCTCCTTTTCCCACAATGTTTTCTGCCCTACCCAAAACAAACTTCCATTTTTCGGTAACATTTATTTTGTAGTCTGCAAACGCTTTCAATTCGGACTAGTCTAAAATTTTGTCGTTTGGTAGAGGGTTAACGGGAAAATCATTAAAGGGCCATGTTTACCTTATTCAATAACCTTAAGAAATATCAAGTTAAACCTGATGTTGCATTAAGCCCATTCGATTCGTTTGTTGCTCCTATATTGAATTA
The DNA here is from genome assembly GCA_945859785.2 of Tridacna gigas. Lineage (NCBI taxonomy): Eukaryota > Metazoa > Mollusca > Bivalvia > Cardiida > Cardiidae > Tridacna > Tridacna gigas. The sequence goes on along the minus strand of OX244042.2, from coordinate 26,917,675 downwards.
TGCCAGTCCAATTTGGGGTTTTTATAAGTCAAAAGATTTAGAATTAGTTCATCTAAAATTCTGTAAATTAAAATTGGGAGTACGAAGCAGTACAAGCAATGTAGCTGTATACGGCGAATTGAGTCGTGTACCTTTGTATATTAATCGCTATGTGCAAATAATCAAGTAATGGTTAAAATTAGTAAAGTCTGATAATATTATTTTATCAGCTGTTTATAAAAATGCAAAGGATAGATTGAATCAAAGTAAGAAAGGGTGGTTGTATAATATAAAACAGTTACTAGATGATTATGGATTTTCCTATGTTTTCGATAATACAGACCAAATACGTGAAAGTCTGTTTATTTCCGAATTTAAACAAAGAGTTAAAGATAATTTCTATCAAAGTGGTTTTCCGATTTACATTGTAACCAAAAGTTGAAATTTTCATATGTTCATCTTAAAACGGACTTTGGTATGGAAAGTTACTTAACTTGTATTAATTCATTTAAAATAAGATCTGCTATTTCACACGTTCGAATTAGCGCACACAATCTAAATATTGAGATTTCAGGTATGGCCGTGACCGAAAGGAAGATCAGAGAGAACTTATACTTTATGTAATAGCGGTTAGAAGACGAATTTCATTTCTTGTTTAAATGTTCTAAATATGATGACTTACGATCGAACTTTATCAAAAAATATTATTATCGTCGTCCAAGTATGGGAAAATTTCTTCAGTTAATGACAGCAAAAAATAAGTCGACATCATTTAAACTAGGAAAATTCATTGAACAGGCATTTAAAAGACGAACTCTGTTACAGGAATCATAATTTTAATGTGAACAGCTGTTATGATTAATTATCGCTCTTGCTTTTCTTGACGCGAAAAATCTCAATGTATCGGAGAATGTGGACCAGGGATTGGATTGCACGTGCCATGCAGCCTAATCTTGTCCTACTCCGTATTGAGTAACGCTTTTTTGTAAACCAGTCCAGGGTTGGCGAATGTTTTGAATATACATTTGGTTTAACATAAACCTTTACAATATGTTTATTTTTGTGTTGGTGTTTTGGGTGCAGTATGTATTTATATGGTTTGACTCTTTTACATGTATTTATATATACTCGCTCTTATTTACGCGAAAATACAAAGTTGTGGATAGTGTGGACCTGAGATCGGACTGCATGGTCTATGCAGTCTGATCTTGATCACCGTTTTCCACGACAGTGGCCTCCAATGTGGTCATTTCCCAACAGAAGTTTAGTAGTAGGTATGTTTAAATTTAGTGTGATTATTATAGATATGCCCGTTGTCTGCGTATGTCATATTCTTCGAAGATTCGACCTGTCTGCTATGACACATCACCCATCCCCCGTATACCGGGGAAAAGTAGGGCTTATATCGAAGCTGTTAGCCTATTACAAAAGCATGTAGGGGCTGTTTTAATAAATGGTCGGTGCATAAGTTACATGCTAGCCGATCATAGCTGAATAAATGGCACCAGGTAGCGTTTTATTGAGTATACGTTTATTTCATTTGAAATTCAAAGTCCCGGTTGTTGGTTTGAAAAATTACTCCGCTTCGGTACCCAGGATGCCCAAATTAGATAGATGTGTATTTGTAGAATGCCATCTAGCGGGAGATAATGTAGATATGCCATTGTACTATGGTGATAGTGTATGTATATACAGTGTATGAATATGCATGTATATACATCTAATGATATCATAGCTATAATAATCGTGAGCGTATTCATTCTCCATAAGTCTTAAATTATTGAACCATATTTAGTCCACCATGGATCGATTGATATTCTTTCGATCTTAAAACCTGGTAGATTTGGGTGTATATATACATGTGTGTGTGTATGTGTGTGTGTGTTGTTCTCATGCAACTTTGTAGCTCGGTTTTTCCTTAATATTTATCTCTCTGTCTCTCCCGCAATCAATATAGGATCAAATCTGTAATTATACATTATATTTTCAGTTTCCAAAAGAAGGGAAATAAACTGAATAGTTAGATAAATGAATAGACAAACAAACGCAAAACGATTATTGGTCAGCAATATGCATTTAATCCATTTTAGTCGATATCTACATTCAACTAAGTCTTATATTTTAAAATCAGTTTAGTCTTATCACAGCCTTGTATGACTAAAACTTAAATGCAAAGTGGAGAAAGCTGAATGACTTGCATTCAACATTTACCTCTCTCATACTTCATTTCAGACTTGATGTAGCAGACTTCCAAATAATGCACGTGGCAAAATGTAACGGAGTATATGTCACGGAAGACAACCATAGGCTGTGGCTTTTTCGTCAGTTAGAACGTCTGGGAAAATGCGGGAAAATCCCCGTTGTGAAAATGGGCAGCGTGAAAAAGCGCACCAGAAGGAATGGCGTGAAATTCGTGAAAATTCGAGGACAACTTATGGGAAACCTGGATAAACAAATTAGGCCGTCCCAGGTCCATGAGGAGTTCGCCATAACAATATCGTTCTCACGATATCTGAGCTCAACAGGGATATCGTCTTGCAGCTGTGCTGATGTTGAATTGGACTGTGATGACTGTTCGAAATTGTCTGATGATTATAGCAATAATGAAGATTAAGACGATTATCTTTGTTTCTAATCTTCTACAAACTAGAGTATAAATGAAAATATGTGACAGAGATCATTCTAAAAACCAATGTCGAATTTCGTGAACAGATAATTTTGAGGTTTTCTTTGTTAAAGATGTTGTTTTTTACTTCTAGTATTTACAAAAAAAAAATGAACAATTAAGCCCTTAGGCTGCTAAGCGGGACTCGCTGACCTTCTGCGGACAGTGTAGATCAAGATCAGACTGCACAGAACGTGCAGTCTGATCTTGGATCTTCACTGTCCGATATAGAGATATTTTTCCTCTTCAAAAATGAAAAAATAAATTTGAAATAGCATTATTCGTATAGCATTATCTGTGTTTTTACCATCAGCTTGAAAGTTTCATTTAACTTATTTAACAGGTCAAGGGTTAATAGATCTTATGTTGCTGTAGTTTCCATCTACTTTTCATAATAACTGGAATTTGATACGACGGATATTCAATATCGGTCGAGTAAACAAGCGAATGGCATAGATCCAACATCAGACTAAACGTAACAAGCCAAATATACATAATCAAACATATAATCCATCTATCAAATGGGATGATCAAAAAATAAACGAATTTAAAAATACTGTCGCTATGAAAGCAGACGATTTTTTATTTTTAGAAGTATCACTTCAATTGGAAAACTGTGATGTCAATTTTATCTCCAAAAAGCTAACGGATATTCTATATGACTGTTCTCAAACTGTTTTTGGATTAAATACAAAAAAACAAAAATGTGATCATCGACCACAGAATAAAAAACCTTGGTTTAACCAAACATGCTATGAAGCCAGACGCAAATTTAATTTGGCTAGAAATCGCTTTTTGAGAAATAGAAGCGACGATAATTTACGTAATGCGTATTTAGAAGCAAAGAAATATTATAATACAACAAAACGTTCTGCAAAGACAAACTTTAATTCAAAACAAAAAAATACTTTGACGCAATTAAGCCAATCTAACCCCAAAATATTTTGGAAAAAAATTAAAAATCAATATAAATGTAATCGCGATTATGCAGAAAACCTAGAAATTGATGAATTGTATGAACATTTTAAGTCTCTTTACAGTGTAGAATATGATCCACATAATCTAGGAACTGATCCAAATAACACTAACCGTAACATTTCGGAAAATGAAGAAAATACTGACGACGATCTCGATAGGGAAATAAGTATGGTGGAATTACAAAAAGCTGTATTTTCGCAAAATAATGGTAAAAGTAGTGGATTGGATAATCTTATCGCTGAAATTTACAAATATGCATTTTCTGAAATATCCCCAGTTTTGTTAAAATTATTTAACCATATTTATCAGACTAGAAGCTACCCTACAGAATGGGGGGCGGGCATTATTGCCCCAATACATAAAGGGGGCGATATAGATGATCCAAAAAACTATAGAGGTATTACACTTATAAATGTTATTGCAAAGATATACTCCCAAATATTACTTAACAGACTAACTCATTGGTCCATAAAACACGACAAATTAATACAAAATCACTTTGGCTTTCAAAAGGGCAAATCTACCATTGATTGCGTTTTTATGCTTTACTCGATCATTTTGAAATCATTCAGTTTAAAAAAGAAACTCTATTGCGCTTTTATTGACTTTGAAAAATGTTTTGATAAACTTAATAGAATATTTATTTTCCAAAAACTACTAAAAGAAAATGTCAGCACTAAGTTCGTTAGCGCAATTCAAAATATGTATAGTGTTTTTAAAGCTGCAGTTAGATTTAACTCAGAATTATCAAATTACTTTATCTCTAACATAGGAGCTAAACAAGGCGATCCAAGCTCTTCTCTGCTATTTTTATATTTTGTAAATGACATTGTTTCTAGCTTTAATGAAAATATAGAAGGCTTATTTGAGCTAAACGACATGAAATTATTCATCTTACTTTTCGCTGATGATGCCGTTTTATTCGCACAAACACCAGAAGCGCTACAATCTTTATTAAATGATTTATCTACATATTGTAACACATGGGGTTTAAAGATAAACACTAATAAACAAAAATTATGATCTTTGAAAGAGGTCCACATACAAAGTTTGATTTCAGTTTAAACAATACGATACTTGAAATTGTAACGTCCTTTAAATACTTAGGCGTTCACTTTTTTAAAAATGCAAACCTGAACAGAACACAGAAAGCTCTTTCTCAACATGCGTCGTCTGCGCTACACAATTTATTCATTGTCTTTAATCAATTAGATCTGGATATTCGGGCACAATGCAAATTATTTGACAGTCTTGTCGGTTCAATTTTACATTATGGATCTGAAATTTTATGTATACACGCATCCTGGAAGGAAAAGATCTAGAATTGATTCATTGTAAATTTTTAAGACGGATACTTTGCGTAAAAAAATCTACTAACTTAGATGGGCTATATGGAGAAACCGGCAGATATCCTCTATCAGTTCACCGCAAAATAATGGTATTTAAATACTGGATAAAAATTCTAAAACAACAAGAAAACTCTTTTATTAAGTTACTTTACAAATCAATGAAGAACGATTGCGATCTTAACATAACGTACAGCGGAAAAAATTGGGCTTATCAAATAAAAACTTTACTTAATGAATTAGGCTTAACTTATATATGGAACCATCAAGATGATTGGGTTGTCAATATAAATACAATCAAACAGAGACTTATAGATACATATAAACAGACGTGGTATTCAAATATTAATAATTCAAGTAAACTTTCAACTTACAGCTTATTCAAGCACAATTTCGATATGGAACCGTATCTGCACAAAATCATTATAGAAAAATATAAAGTATCATTAACTAAGTTTAGGTTATCATCTCACGATTTAAGAATTGAAAAAGGAAGATATGATGGTACAAATAGAGAGAATAGAAAGTGTCTAAATTGTAACATGGGTGTCATCGAAAACGAATATCATTTCTTACTCATTTGCCCCAAATATTATAACATAAGACAGAAATTTATCAAAGATTATTATTACCGATGGCCAACTGTGCAAAAGTTTGAGAAACTCATGAGTTCGAATAACCCAGAAACTTTACTCAATTTATCCAAATATCTTTTCACTGCTTTTAGAGAACGTGAGCAATCTGGAACAAATAATTAACAAATTCTGAATACATGTATGTATGACTATTTTTTCTGTGATCATCATGCTTTACCCATTATAACATATTCCAAAGTTTCGAAATTACAAAGAAAGAATTTTTAAAACCATTGTGAGAGAGGGAAAATTGCTAGGTATTAATATATTTCCCCTCTCCCACAATATTTCCTCCCTTTTCGGAAGAGAATCTAAAGTTTTTGAGCCACATTTTGTCGGGTGAAAAATGTTTTCAATTTAACCATTTCTAACCTGTTGACTGCAAAAAATGCCTTCAGCATGAGCATTTTTAGCCTTTTTCAATAAAAGAATGTTTGAAGCATTGAAACCATTGCGAGAGAAGGAAAATTGTTAGTGATTAATATATTTCCCTTCTCCCACAATGCTTCCTTCCTTTTCGGAAGAGAATCTAAAGTTTTTGAGCCACAGCTACTTTGCCGGCTGTAAAAACCTGTTGACTGCAAAAAATGCCTTCTCCTACAATGTTTACTTCCTTTTTGGAGGAGAATATAAAGTTTTTGAGCCACAGCTATTTTGTCGGCTGTAGAATGTTTTTCAATTTAAATATTTTTACCTGTCGACCTGCCTCTGAGCATTATTACTCTTTTTCAATGAAACGAATGTTTGAAACATTGTGAGAGAAGGGGAAAATGCTGATTAACAGCAGACTCTCCTTTTCTCACTATGTTTCTCTATCCTTCCAAAGATCAGTCTAAGGTTTTGAGTGACGGTTAACCTGTCGTCTGCAAACTTAAACTACTTCTAGTTTGAGATTAACTTGTCATCTGCAAACTCAAACCACATCTAGTTTGAAATTGTTAAACTTTCTCGTCAGAGTACTTTGCTGTACTATTGTATTTAAATAACCAAACTTTTGTCATTTTACCTTAATTTTGAAAAAATCTGAAATGTCTCATACCTTACCTTACTTTCAAGAAATGTTTGATACCTTACCTTACTTACTATAAATCCGAAACCCTCGATACCTTTTGTTCTTTGGCTGGAAGTGTGGGCTGTGATCGGTATGCATGTACATGCAGGACCGATCCCAGTACTATCTCCCCGCCATTATTCGGAAGTAGATGGGAGTGTGGACTGTAGTCGGTGTTCATGTACATGCAGATCAATCCCAGTGCCACCTACCCGCACTTTATTCAGAAATATGTAGCAAAATATCCCTTCTCTGTTAACATTTATTTTTCCTATTTTTCTCCCTTTCAAATGTTCCATGTCCTACATATTTTGTGTATTATATTTTGTATTAATCATAATGCTATGAATATGTAGATATTCAACGCAATAAAGATGTATGTATGTTTTGTGCAGCAATACAGCACAATATAGCAATATGGTACAAGATACTTACAGTAAATGAAGGGCTTCTGTCCATAAGATTTGACCTGGTGACCTAATTTTTGACTCTTTAGAGATACCAACTACATAAATATCTTTACCATGCATATTCCATGATCATTTGACAAGATTATGTGGCCTACAGAGTTCAAACAAGGTTTTTCATAAGAATTGAACCCAATTTTGGCCCAAACTAATATATTTTCTCATTCCTACGAGATTTTCTGTAAAGACAAAAATTTTGATATGGGCCGGTATTTTTGGTATTTTCTAATTATTCCTAAGAATATTCTTATTCTTATTCTCAAGAATTTCTAAATTTGAGAGGAACACAAGTTCTGATTGGTTGAACCAAATGGTCTAAAATATTAATTAAATTGATAATGGTTTCTTGAGCATTGGACTTTATGTCAGATTTCTGAAATGCACACAAGGTTTTTCTAGAATATCATCCAATGACATTTTATTCGCCTAAGTTGCCATATTTTCATCTCCTCAGAGATATTCTAAAGGTTTCTGGTGTAATGCATCGCTTTTATTATAAGCCCTGGCCTGTTTTCTCACCTTGTTTGAATCCCAAAGAATGTCTATGGGACCAGTTAGGGCGTTCTGTGTTTGACGGCAGACGATGAGGCCTATCCATAACCGCCGACAGCAGATCGAAGCACTCACCGGAGAGTGAGAGGCGATTCATCAGTCCAGAATCCAACGTTTGATTGGCAGTATGAGACGCAGATGACAAGTAACCCTGGATGCTAACGTAGGACACTCGCGATGTTGAGATTCTTCACTTTGGATTTAAAGATACGCCATTTTAAACTTCATGTCAGATACGGGAATGCCCCTGTGCCGCTGTACTTCACGAGCGAACCGTAATAATGCGCTATAAAATCTATTATAAATGTGTTAGCCATGTTTTGGCAAAACGGGGCTTAGTACATCTCTGCATTAAACCAAGGAAGTCATCTCATAATTATGGATTCATGAAATCCGTTTTGTCTAATAACCGACTGAATCATGCGGTAGAAGATCTTTTGACTTGCAGAAAATTGACCACGAGCGAAACGTTTCGACCAAGGTCGAAACCAAGGCTGACATGGTCGTTACTATTTGCAGATGCACTTAAGCCCCCTTTTTAGAGAGTATGGCTTAGTTATTTTAGAAATTATTTCCTTTAACCAATTCAGAATGCATGTGGATTAACAAATACACACCTTTCTCACGTTGACCCTGAGTGTACCTTAGATGTAGAATTATCATTTTATATTGATAATTCAGACCAACTTCTTTAGTTATCTTTGTTTTGAACAATCAAAATCATCATCATCATCATCATCATCATCATCACCATCATTATCACGATAATTCATCTATTCAATCTATTCATTCATATGTTACTGAACTACCACAGCAACCATGATTTATACGCTTCACGTACATACAAGATAACCGATTGACAATGCTAAATGCTGTGAATTTTGCTTATCGAGTCGAGTGCTTAATATGTTTTTGTGGGCAAATGGACAGTGTAGATTAAGGTAAAATTGCTTATTGCAGACAGAATAAATCAAGATATTAAATCTCTACATCAACTATCCATTCGTGAAAAATACTGACAAAATACCCTTAGAATTGAAGTATTTCAGTAATCTTTCCCTCACTAACAAAAAATTTGCCATGCTCTGAGAAAAGGGTGCTTAATGCATTTCCGAAACGTATGGATCCAAGTCAGCCTGCGCAGTCCGCGCAGGTTGACCTGGTTTGAAACTTTTCGCTATTGTCAATTTTCTGTATGTCCGAGGATCAGTGTGCGTCATTATTCTGTCGAAAAAGTGGCTATTATAGATCCATAATTATGGGATGACTTGACTGGAACAATACGTCACGGTGATGCATTAAGCCCCATTTTTTCCCCAGAGCACGGCTCTATTTGATTTATTTGGTGTTCAAAGAGTAAATGTTGAAAAGGTGTTCATTTTCACATGCACGTTATTGACGTTTAGGTGCATTTGCAAAAGTGAAAGTAAAACTTAATTTTACATGTGCAAAAGTGAAAGTAAAACTGTTTATTTCTAGGAAACCCTTGAATAGACTACTATCCTCTTTAACCTAGGTTTCGTAAAATATTTGCAGGTTGAATTTTTTTCCGTAAATAAGATTGACGTGCTGTATTTCATTACCCGTTACCTCTTGCAACATATTTAAAGAAAAATATCAACCTTAACTCTGTGCCAATCAACAAAAACTTGGCTTAGTCCAAATTGAATTGATTTGAACGAAATGACTCTGGCAAAATGAGTGGAATTTACTTAGGAAATGGTCGAAAACACTAGAGAAAAAAAACAAGAAAACGCTAGTTACCTGTGTTGTCTCCTTTCCCCCCACAGTATTTTCGAATGCTTTATTACCCTAGTCTTTAAATTACAGGTTTGTTCGGTAAAAGGTTAAAAAGTGCCTGTAGGTATGGTTTTTCAATTATAGTGAGATACGAATATACTTTAAAACGTTGTAGCAAAAGAGGTAAAAATGCTCGTGATGACTTACCCATCATTTGAGCCACAATTAAGTTGTCATCTGCATATGCAATTTGGGCAAGTTTGAATTTTTGTCGTCTGGTAAAGAGTTAAGCAATATCTTCAAGTGTCCCATTCTTTGGATCGTTGAATTAACCCTTAATCAAACGACAAAAATTTTAGACTTGTCCAAATTGAAAGCATTTGTGGGCGACGAAATAAATTTAACTCAAAAATTTGTTTTTGAAAAGTTGGAAATCATTTTGGGAAAAGGAGAAAATGCTGGTTTTCAACATTTTACCCTTTTCCTACAATGTGTTTTAAATGTGTTTTTCTCAGGGTTTTTGTGTGGTTAAGAGTTACAGACACAGCTTTAAATGAAACAAAGGAATGACCCATGCTCTATGAAAAGGGGCCTACATGCATCTGCAAAAAATATCAGCCCAGATCAGCATGCACAGTCCGCTCAGGCTGACCTGGGCCGAAACTTTTGGTAATTTTTCTGCATGTCAAAGTACCAGTCTACCTCATGATTCAGTCGCTTGTCAGATAAAGTGGGTTTTATGGATCCCAAATTATGTGATGTTGGTACAGTGCATTACGGAGACGCATTAAACCCCCTCTAGCCAGATCAGATCTATATTATTACGTAATATAAAACGATGTAATGAAAAACAGTCAATATAAGTCTTTTGTTTATGCAGTATGCTTTTCCTTAACTCTTTACCTGACGATAAAATTTTAAGTTTGTCCTTTTTGAAAGCGGTTGCAGACGTCGAATGCGGCTCAAATTGTAGAATTTGGCTTTGAAAGGATAGAAACAGTATGAGAAAAGAAGCATTTTCTACTTTTTCCACAATGTCTTCAAATGTGTTCTTTCCTTCAGCAGTTACAACTCGGAACAGAACAGAACAACATTTTATTCGACGTGTACACAGTACATAGTCATATTATGTAAAAATATTTATCTATGTACTTCTGACGTAAGTGTTTGTATTTCGGGCAAACTAGCGAGAAATGAAACTCATCCTCAATTTCGCCACTGTGGCAAATTTGGCATAATCTTTCATTTCTCGGTATATTATTTCTAGAAAATCTTCCAGTCTGAATCCGGAGGGAATGGGCTGAAATCCTCAATTTACAAATATATGAACGGGTTAAAAGAGGCAATTTGTCTAAATACTCTTCGCTTTCAAAATTTGTCTTACTATATTTGTAAAGAGTAAGTATATTACTGTTACTGATTTTTGCAAATCACTCTTGCTTAAAGCAATCTATTATGCGTTCCTTCTGAAGAGGCACAAATTCCTTTACATCAAATGTTGGATTAAAAAAAACTTCGGAAAAACCAAAATCATCAAAAAGTCTTAACGTCTGAAACCCAATTTTTCTTCCCGTTAAGATAATCACCATATGCATCGTTATAAACATTCTGTATTATTATGTTATCTGAATTCATAATTTTAAACCAATACTTCACAATTCGTATGTATCTAGTAATGTACAAAGGATATCTACCTAACTCGCCATAAACTGCCATATTACATGATCTGTTATTAACACAAAGTATACGTTTACAAAACTTAAGGTGTATTCGTTCAATTTCTTTAGATTTACTCTTACCCCAAGTCCAACAAGAATATCCTAAAATAGAACCAACAAATGCATCGAACAATTGACAAAGGATTTTGGTTGACAATCTAAATTTTGAACAGTTTGCTAAAAGGACGTTTAGGGCTTTCAGTGCTTTTGAAGAGAGATATTCCCGGTTTTGTGCAAAACTACCAGTGTAGTGAAATAAAGTCCCCAAATAACTAAAATTATCTACTGATTCTATTACCCTTCCCTTGTATGTCCATACTTCATCGGGTTTTATTGGTCCTCTCTTCCTAAAAACTATAGTTTTTGTTTTATCAACATTCACTTCTAAACCCCATTTGTCGCAATAATCACTCAATTTATCTATATTACTTTGAAGTTCTGTTGGAGTTTTCCCAAAAATAACCATATCATCTGCAAATAATAGAATGATAATAGAAAGTTCATTTATACTAATTCCAGAATTTGGATTCTCTGACAAGAAGAGTTCTAAGTCCTCAAGGAATAATGAAACTAGGATAGGAGAGATTGTCTCCCCTTGCCTCAATCCTACTGTGTAGTCAAAAAAATCTAAAAGAAAATTACCATTTTTCACACATGGTTTAACTGTACTGTACATATCTCGTATAATCCTAAGTAATTTTCCTTGAATGCCATGTTTATATAATTTTAGCCACAGGGCATTTCTATTTATGGAATCAAAGCATTTCTTTAAGTCAACAAAAACACAGTACAAGCGTTTGTTTTCGTTAAGAAATTTTTGTACAATACTCATTAATGTAAAACTTGCATCACTGGTTGAGACTCCTTTTTTAAATCCAAATTGTGCATCTGATATTACTGAGTTTTCTTCACAAAATTTATTAATTCTGTTATTCAATACGCTAGTAAATAACTTAGATAAACAACTAAGTAAAGTAATGCCCCTGTAATTATTAGGGTCGTTTAACATACCCTTTTTATGGACTGGTACAATTATTCCTTCGGACCATTTGTCTGGGAAAAAACCTGAGTCGAAAACTGCATTAAAAATGTCACAAATATGTAAGGCTAAAATGTCACTACTTCAATTAAATACTCATTCATTAAATGGTCATTTCCCATAGCCTTACATCTTTTCAGAGATTTTATGGATAACAAAATTTCTTGGACTGTAATACGTGAATTAAGTTCGTCAAAGGGGCAATCTTCACAATTAAAATAATGATAACTGCAAAAATCGTTAGCTTGTTCATTGGAACTTTGGAAGATATCTGCCCCTAACGATTTGAAATATGTGAAAAAGTCTTCAGTTGAAATGTTATTGCTTTTTCTAGTTTTCTTTTTAAAAAATTTCCAAAATTCTTTAGGCTTTTCTTTCTTTAATCCTGTCATTTTTTTAATTTGAAAGTTTTCAAAGTCTCTTTTCTTTTTCCTACAAAGTTTTTTATAAGCATTTTTTAAGTCTGCAAAAATTCTGTCTGTTACAGTGAGTTTTACAGCGGTTAAAAACACTTAAAGCGTTCACATAGAGCTGACGCGCTTGACGACACTCTGCATCAAACCAATCACGGTCGTTCGGAAGGTCCGAATCAGTAAACTTACTAGTACTGGAATAATTCATATTAATACATTGGCAAAATAACGGATCTGCTACATTAACAATAGTGGATGTAAAATTATTTAAAACATGATTGACTGAAGTTCTACTATTTACATCAATACTTTTCACAAGTTCATTGAAAATTGGTAATTTTGCAATTAAGCCCAGTCGAAAATCTGATTTGCGGGATGCAGTAGTAGATCTATATACAATTCAGTCCTGGCTGAAATGTTATGCGTTATGCGTGAATGTCACTAGACCTATCTACGTTTTCGAAAAACGGGACAAAAAGTATTTACTCTGAAAAGAGTTCTTTTTTGAAATAAAAAAGTGCTGTCCCTGTGGTTTTAAATCACTATTCACCATGCCTCTCGAACTGAAGTCGTCGGACATATTTTATTCGCAGGACTCGATCGGTAGTCGCTTTAGCAATGGAAGTAATCTAGGAGATGTGCTTGATGACATATGTGACGGCAGGTAAGGATAAATCTGATGTTATTAACCTATTTTGCATTCTCGAAATTTTCAGATCAGCAGATCAGTCAATCTTTGTAAGTTATTATAGGCCTCCGGCCCAACATAAAATATTTAAAAAAGTATGCAATTACACAGTTACATCCCTATAATGCATTTATAGTAATAAGTGATAAAGTGACATAGACCAGTCACACACAAATGTTTGTTTCACATACACAATCATCATCATCATCATCATCCACCAAGATCCATGTTTGATAATCATTCATTCGTTTTCTTTTCACATTACAATAGATCTACTCATCTTCAATAATTTATCAATCAATGGATCATCATCATCTTCATCATCATCATCATCATCGTTTTTTTAATCTTAAATCTAAGTTTAGAGACGAACCAAGTTGTCGCAAGTCACTCAAAACTTAGTTCTCTACGATCAAATTATGTCTTACCCCTATTGAAGACATATTCCAACGACCAAATCAAATGTGGCTCCATTGAGTGGTTTGGTCTTGTCTTTAGTCGGATGAAAAAAATGTGGGAGAAGAAAATGCTGGTCAGCTGCATTTTCTTCATCTCACACAATGTTTCAAAAAGCCTTTTCCTTGTCCTCAAGGGTTGTTCAATCATGGGTTTATCTGGTAATGGCTTAAAGGCGGCTATTCAGATTTTTTACAATGTCACCAGTCCCCAAAAATGATTTATGACTTAACTTTTAAAAAAAAAAGCAGACATTTGGCAAATCATCACTAAATAAAGTTGTATTTCCCTAATGGGCTACGTAGCCTCTTTATGTATATTTAGATCTTGCGCCAGAGTTTTGGCAAAGGCTTGTGGAAATGTCACATGACACGCCTCGATTATGAGGATTTGTATGCAAATAAGTATGATCACAGGCCTTTGAAACTCTATTTGTCTATCACGGAACACTAAAATTTTCCTTGGTCGATCATTGCGGATTAGTGCATCGCCTGTATATCACGGATTACTCAAATTTTCTTTACACTGTTACTATAAATAGCACATTGGCGACTGCCTCTATATTGTATATAATATGACAAGGTGTGCAACGAAATGGAACAAAATTTTTACCCCACTCCCCTTTTAGAGATAATATTTAACTGCAAACGGAAAAATAAACTTAGTTACCGTTGCAGATGGCTTCACAAATGATTTTTCTCGTGTACCCTGACCTTCGAAAGTTCCAAACGGCTCTTGCGATCAAGCAATAGCTCTGATCTTAAAAAAAAATTAAAGATATTCTACATTTTTCGGATAGCCATGCGCTGACGTCACACACTTCATTATGACGCAGTGAATTATAACTCACGTGAAAAGACGCGCCAAAGTTTTTGACCAATAAACGGTAAATACGAAATGGAAGATGAAAATAGTGATACCGGATTAGATGAAAAGATAGATTATAACAGAGGAAATATTATTTCAATAATTTCATCAATATACCAACAAAATAATTTTAGATCTTTGTTTGAAAAAAATATTTTAGTTTTAGTCCACTGCGGGATGATAAATTGTGTGACGTCAGCTCATGGCGATCCGGAAAATGTGGAAGCTTTTTAAAATGTTTTAGATAAGAGCTATTGCTTGATTGCAAGAGCCGTTTGGAACTTTTGAAGACCAGGGTGCACAAGAAAAATCATTTGTGAACCCATCTGCAACGGTAACTAGGTTTAGTTTTCCGTTTCGGTTAAATATTATCTCTGAAAGGGGAGAGGGGTAAAAATTTTCTTCGATTGCGTTGCACACCTTGTCTTATTATATATGATATAGAAGCAGTCGCCAATGTGCTATTTATAGTAACGGTGTCCGCTCAGGAAAATTTTGTCATACCGTCACTCCCGTGATAGATCAATGGAATTTCAGTGGCCTATGGTATGATGGCGTCATACCTGGTGCAATAAAAATGGACGGCGTATTATCAACCGCACAATCCCGACTTGTAACGATCTGAAAGAGAAGGCTTTTGAAAACATTGTGGAAAAAGAAGATGTTTTTTATCCTTTCAAAGATAGAAATCATCAAACTAGTAACGTTTAATTTGTCGTCTGCAAATGCTTTCATTTGGGCCAGTCCAAATTTTTTTCGTTTGGTAAAAACTTAAACTCGCAAAATTCACAGTACAGTTGACACAATTCGAAAGAAAAATATCTAGTTGTATTTATCTGTATCTTACACTATGAATTTCCCTTTCTTCAAAAGTTTAAAGATAGTCTCTGATTGTATATGAGTAAATCAAAGCAAAAAATGCAGTAAACAGCTGTTTAAGTCAACATGTAGTTGAACATCACCTTTTATGTATTGATCTATACAGAAAAACATTAACAGGCTACGTTCCGTGTGGGCTTCATACAATTATGAAAGCATATAACTTTATACAGGTATGTCAGTGGAGAGCAGCTTTTGTCACGTGGACTATGAGATGAACAGGAATAGAAATAAATTTGAAAATTGCCATTTAAAGTTTTTGCATAAAATCTAAACGCCTCGACCTTTTTTTTTGTTGTTGTTGTTGTTGTTGTTGTTGTGTGACATGGGTAGAAACGTTTTACTATTTTGTAAATTCTCTGCATGTCGAAAGACCACACTACCTCCAAATTCAGCAAGTTTTTAAACAAAAAGGAATTTATGGATCTCTAATCATAAAATGACTTGCTTGGTATAATGCATCATATACATGTATATATATATGAGCCATGCTATGGCAAAATGCGGCTTAATGCATCTCCGTGATGCATAATACCGAGCAAGTCATCACATGATCATGGATCCATAAAAGCCATTCTTTCCTTCAACCGACTGAATCATGAGGTAGACTGGTCCTTTGACCTACAGAATATTGACCAATAGCGAAAAGTTTCGGCCCAGGTCGGCCTGCGCGGACTGATCTTTTTAACACATGCCTAAAGTTACCAGTGATTGTTTTATTATTATTGAGGCATGCTCTTGCAAAAGGGGCTTTAATGCATCTCCGTGATGGATTATAAATACCAAGCAATTATGAATCCATAAAATCCATGTGTTTAATAACCGACTGAGTCAAGAGGTAGAATAGTCATTGGACATGCAGAAAATTGACCAATAGCAAAAGGTGTCGCCACAGGCCAGCCTGCTCGGAGTCGATCCTTATTATTACTATTGTTATCATTATTATCTTTTTTTAGTTCTTCCTCGCAGATGCATTAAACCCCTTTTGCCAGAGAATGGCTCAAACGGCTCATAAACGGTAAATTGCTTTCCGTTAAATTTTGAACATACACTTCCCTGTGATATTCTTTTATAATAAATGATTTATATCTTAATTTTGTTTATTTGTCAACTGGCTACCAGTATTTCCTACTTAAACTCCAATGTTTTATGATGCCCCCTTTTTTTTGCAGAGTCGTTGAAACCCGGGATTGTTTGGTAAAGGTACGATTATATACAAACATGTTTAACTGATCTCAGAACGCTGTTCGTAGGGAAATACGTAAGATTACAGATGGGACCTGCCAAAACGTCATTAACAATTTTTGACGTCATGTCAGATTCGGGGCAGGCTGACCTGAGTCGATCCTCAGGTCAAACAATTTTTGACGCCATGTCAGATTCATACAGCAGAAAATGGGAGGACATGTAGAGCTTGTGTTATGATGGAATAAAGATAAACTAGTCCTGAAAATTACTGTTTATGCAAAAATTTTAGATGTGTTTAATAATATTATAAAGAGCCATCTAGTTATGTTCAATATTTAGTAACAAAATTGAACTTTGAGATTTTGTGCCAGTTTCACAAAGACTTGTGGGAATGTCACATGGTCAAAAATGAGCGTCGATTACGAGGATTCCTATACAAATCAGTTCGATTACGTCATATTTCATGTAATGAAAATAGACAGAATCTCCCATTGCAAAACGACCCCCCCCCCCCCCCCATTTTGACGGTCAAAACTGCACCCTTGACTAAATGTAACCGTAAAGTTTTGATACAATTTAGAAGAATATATATGAGCTATAAGGAGGGTTAATACATTTGCAAAAAGCATCGACCAAGGTCAGCATGCAATGTCCGCGCAGGCTGACCTGGACCAAACTTTTCGCTTTTTGTCAGTTTTCTTGTCAAAGGGCCATTCTGCTTCAAGATTCAGTTGGTTGTTGGGAAAAATGGATTTTATGGATACGCAATTATATGATGTCTTGCTTGGTATCATGGATCATAGAGATGCATTAAGCCCCCTTTTGCCAAAGCATGGCTCAAATATTGTTGTTCTTATCGGTGTTTTACCCACGAAATTTTATTTACGACATAAACACTAAATAATTTTCTTCTACGGTTTTTAACAGGATATCAATTTCCTTGTTCGCGGTTTTTTCAAAAGCCTATTTCTAAAGAGACGTTCAAGCACAAGATAAAGCGATAAACAAAAGACTCAAACATTCTTATTCTATAAACTTGGCAACCTACTTCATATCAGGTTTCGAATGAACAGTTGATTGTTATAACATGGTTTAAGTGGCGCTCTGGAAAAAGGAGATGTAATGCATCTCCGTGATGCATTTAACAAAGCAAGTCATTATATAATTATGGATCCATAAACTCCATTTTGACGAACAACCGACTGTATCATGAGGTGGAAATAGAAATTCAGAAAGTAGGCTGTTGACCCATGTAAGCCTGACATTGGTCGATACTTTTGCTGATGCATTATACTCCCTTTTCATAGAGAGTGTCTCATTTATTCAATCATCTATATATGAGCCATGCTCTGTGAAATTGGGGCTTAATGCTTCTCCGTGATCCATGATACCAAGCAAGTTATCGTATAATTATGAATCCATAAAATCTATTTTGTCTAGTAACCGACTGTATTATAAAGTAGACTGTCCTTTGACATACAGAAAATGGACTGATAGCGAAAAGTATCGATCCAGGTCAGCCTGACCTGGGTCGATACCTTTCGCAGATGCATCAAGTCCCCTTTTCACAGAGCATGGTTCATATTTATTCAATCATCTACATATAAAATACAGAATAAACATTTCTATACTGCCCCTTCGTCTTTTCTTCTGTTACCGCGTGTCCTAATTAACGTGAGGAGCCCGGATGAATTTACTAAATGTTTTAACCCTTCCCCACACAATCCCTTGTTTTAACGACCCTGAGGATGAGGGCTTTTGAAAACATAGTTGGAAAAGGGGACTGATTCTATAGCTCAGTCGGTAGCGTACAGGACTTGAGAACAGGAGATCAATCGCTGGTTCGATCCCCGGATCTGCCAATTTCTTTCCGAGGATTGATGACAGGATTCATTCCTCTCTTATCTCTGACAATTGTTTCGACGATGGTTATGTGGGAAACCAGCCTGTGGCTTGGAAAGAATATTGTGTGGAGTACTGGTAAAAGAAACTCCAGGAAAGCATGGATAGGTGCACAAGGCCGTCGCGATATAACCGAAACAATGTTGAAAACGGCGTTAAACACCATACAGTCAACCAATCACTTTCTTATACATAAAGTCTCAGCTCCCTCATATAGATTATAGTCGTAACGCAAAAGTTTATTGGAATCGTGCTATAATAAAGGGTGCAAAATAATACGAAAAGTGCATGTAGGTGCAGTTATAGAAGCGAAAGTAAAACTTGGCTTTCTTCATGGAAGAAATACGATAGGATCATTAATATTTAACCCTTTCAAAGCCATAGGCGAAAACAGGGGATTTTCTGGGCGGCATAGATCAAGATCAGGCTACACAGGATTTGCAGTCTGATCTTGGATCCATACCGCCCGCTTATTTCGCCATAACTCTAAGATAAAAATCTTTCTGTGTTTTGGTGGAATGTAATTTCAACTGTCGAAAGAGGTTGAGTTTAAAGTAATAGTGTGTAAAGATTAATCGTGTCGATATTTCTTTGACAGTGCATATTAAAGGCGCATTAACTGCCAAATGTTAACAAAACGAGGTCAAATTGCAGAAAAAATAATTCATACCAATTCAAAGTATAGCTATGAGTCATGCTCTGTGAAAAGGGGGCTTAAAGCATCTGAGAAAAGTATCGACCAAGGTCAGCCTCCGCAGTCTGCTCAGGCTGACCTGGGCCGAAACCTTTCGCTATTGGTCAATTTTCTGTATGTCCAAGTACCCATTCTACCTCATGTCTAAGCCGGTTGTTAAAAACGTGGCTATTAGGGGGTCCATAATCATGCGATGGCTTGCATAGTATCATGCATCACGGAGATGCATTAAGTCCCCTTTTGTCAGATCATGGCTCAATTATTATTTTGAGTCTGATAATATGTTACTGTGGAATCTGTCAAAGTTCCAGTCGCTGGTGATAAAATGTGGGCCTATTGTACAACTTGAACAAAAGTGCCTAAGTAGTGAAACATGTCAAACTCACAATGATATCCACACTTTTGATTGGTAGGAATTGAATATGTCTTCATTTTGACTCTCGAATTGTTTACTTTAGATCGGTGATGCGTCTGTAACTAAATAACATATATGAGGCATGCTCTGGCAAAAGGGCGCTTAACGCATCTCTTTGATGCATGATACCAAGCAAGTCATCACATGATCATGAACCCATAAAGTTTATTTGTGTAACAGTCGACTGAATCATGAGGTAAACTGGTCCTTAGACATAACAGATAATTGATCAATAGCAAAAGGGTTCGGCCCAGATCAGCCCGCGCAGGATGACCTGAGTCGATACTCTTACAGATGCATTAAGCCCCTTTTCACACAGCATGGCTCACATACATGTTGGTTATTTTTCCGTAAACCAGTGTGACCTACTTCGATATATTTCAACGGAATTCCAAACTATTGACAACCTTGATCAAGCTAGCGCCTTCTGATACTTATTTAATGCATGACGACTTTAGAGGGATATTAAACCAGGGTCCGTATTCACCATCCATTCTTAAGAACGTTCTTAGTCCTGTTCTCCAGAATTCTCTATGTTTGAATGTAAACACAACTTCTGATCAGCTAAACCATTTGGTTTAGCCAATTAGAAGTTGTGTTACTTTCAAATTTAGAAAATCTTGGAGTATAAAATTAAGAATGTTCTCAAGAATGGTTGGTGAATACAAACCCAGATTTCGTTTTCCAAGTCTTTTTGAAAATCTTATCAAAGACTTTTTTTTGTTTCCTCCCTGCTTCATACTAGGAGTAAACGGTAACTTTCCTTACAAAATGTGTACATTCTTCCCCCCCCCCCCTTCTCCCCCCTAACAAAAAAATAAACAAAATTATTTTGTCAAAATCTTGCGATATGCTGCTTTAACCCCCTATCCTGCTAAATAACTGATATACAATTTTCAAGCCGGTAGTAAAACCCTGAATAATTCTATTTCAAAATTATAATTATGAAAAGAATATATCCTTATCGGACAGTGTAGATTCAGATCAGACTGCACGTTCTGTACAGTCTGATCTTGATCTACACTGTCCGCAAAAGGTCAGTGAGTCGCGCTTAGCAGCCCAAGGGTTAAATCTGATATTTTTTGTGATTCCACGATTGAAATAATATCGAAGAGGTGTGTATTTTACACGTGATGCATGGCCTGATTTACAATTTCAGAAAACAGTAGGCCTATTTCGTATATTTTCCGCCGGTGTGATCTGAGAAATTGTCCTCCGTTGTACTCATAATACAAAGCCAAGCTCGGGAAGATAGGGATATTATTACTATTATCATTATTGTCGCTATGAGTCTGAAACTCAAACCATCAGAGATTTATTTTTCACAGGATTCAATAAAAAGTTCTTTCAGCAATGGAAGTAAGCTGGGGTCTGTTCTTGATGACATTTTTTAGGGAAGGTAATAAAATCAAATTTTGTAAATCAACCATTGTTTATCAAGCGATATATCCCGGGACACTTTCGGCCGTGGTTTCGATTTCAAACGCTGGCAAACCTTAAACAAAATGTTAACAGTCTTTTGGATGAAACGTTAAACACCGAGCACGTGAAGGATCCAGGTGCAACTTAAGATGGATTTTTGTCCTTGCCCTTTTCATTGACCCCCTTAACATAGCTAACCCTTTCAGCGCCATAGGCGAAAACAGGGACTTTTGCGGACGGCACAGATCAAGATCAGACTGCACAGAACGTGCAGTCTGATCTTTGATCTGTACCGTCCGCCTAAATAGTCAAGCCCCTACGATAAAAAATCTTTCTGGGTCTGTGTGGATTGCATTTACAGCCACCCAAAGAAGTCGAGTTTATTTATTTGGCGCCGAAAGAGTTAACAGCCTTCTCGGGGTGTCGCGCCTATTGGCAACCAGTGGCGACAATGAATAAATGAAAATCAATCATAATATGTATACGATAATCGCAGAGACATTAGTTGTGAATTCTACGAAAGGAATTTTCCATCCGTGTCTAAGAATAGGCTTCCCTTTGGTAATGACAAGACTACATTGATAAATTACGCGGTCTCACAGGACTAAATATTGCGTTTGCTTACGCTTTGTTTACATGAGTTCATACTAGGTTGTTGTTCGGTCTCTCTCTCTCTCTCTCTCTCAACCCCTAGGCTGCCAAGCGGGACTCGCGTCACTCGTTGCTGCCAGTGTAGATCAAGATCAGACAGCACAGGACATGCAAGCTCATCTTGGATCTCCGATAAGGAGAAGATTACCCCATAAAAAAACTTCGAAATTGCATTTTTTGCTGGAAAGTTTCATTCATTTTAATAATACACTCTAAATCTATCTTAGTTAATATTTTAAGTTTGATTATTTCTTGTATCTTAATTTCAGTCTTAGTGGCATTCTAAAGCATTTTATGACTTTACATGTAGAAGAAAAGTGGAAGAGGCTGAATGAGTTACATCCTACCTAAATTATACATGTACCTCTCCCATAATGTCATTTCAGAATTAAAGCATCAGACTTCCCAAGAATGAAAGTAGCGAAACATAACGGAAAATACGTCACAAAAGACAACCGTAGACTGTGGCTTTTCCGTCAGTTAGAAGGTCTCGGAAAATGCGGGGAAATCCCCGTTGTGGAAATAGGCACTATACCGAGTAAAAAGCTTACCACAAAAAATGGCGGGGTTTCTGTGAAAATGCGAGGACTGCCTGGGTGAACTTTGATATACAAACCAGACTGTCCCATGTCCGAGAGGAGTTCGCCATACTTATGTCAGTTTGACGATCCGCCTAGATATCTTAGCTCAACAAGGAGATCGTCTTTCAGCTATTTTGATGATGATTTGGACTTTGATGACTTCTGTTTGAACCTGTCTGATGATTCTTTTACATACAGCGATAATGAAGATTATGACGATTACCTTGGCTTTTAGTCTTCTACAAACTAAATCATAGCTGATAATCTAAGACAGAGATCACTGGAAAGCACTGTCGAATTTTGCTAACAGATTCATAGGAGGTTTTTGTGGAGTAAATGGTTTTCATTTTTAGTATGTAGAGGAAGTGAACAGGTTCATAAATCTTACGTTGTTGTTGTTTACATCTTTATTTCATGATAGGCTCACTGGAATTCAAAACGAAGAATATCAAATCCATAGTTCTGCGAGTAGTCCAAAAAGAAATTTTTAGAATCAACTTAGTTAACCCTTTTGGCGCCAAATATATAAACTAGAACTCTTCAGTTCTTGCTTTTCGATAATTTATCAGGAAATATTGATGGATTATAAGGTTTGATAATTCATGGTTACGACCGGTGAAATTAACCGTAAATATTTCCGCAACTCTTCAATTGAAGGCGGAAACGGTAGTTCCCGAGTTCTGGTTACCTAGGTAAACAATGCGTGTTATTCAACCAGCCGTAAATATGACCAAATCTACGCGTATTTACCCAATATTTCTCGCGCTTTACGTAATGTTGTAATGCGTTCTTACATGGAGGGGGTACGCCACTGGGAATTACCGAAAACACGTGTGCTGGATTTTGATAATATTCCCAACAAAAAAATGGATTAGAAGCATGACATAAATAGAATTTTTTTTTTTTGGTGAAAGATCGAAATTTATTTCATCGCGTGAATATTAACAGTAATATTTTCACGAGTGGCGTGCAGCCACTAGTGAAATATTACCGTTAATGTTCACGAGTTAATGTTCGATCGACGGTTGAAAAAAAAAACAATCCAAAGATTTTTTATCTTATAACCTCGGCTAAACATTCTGTGCAATCTGATCTTGGATCTATGCCATCCGCAAAAGCCTCTGTTTTCGCCTAAGGCGCTCTAAAGCTCAAGAAAAACATTTGGGGGAATTTCAGACTTTTTCGGAACATTTGAAAATTTTCGGGACATTTGATAATTTTTTACCCATGCAAATATGTAAAGCTTTTCATCATTCACTGCCAAGATATTGATCGAACTATTTTTTTTTTAAGATCAAAAGGTGGATTTTCCATTTCAATTAAAGATGGCGTTGGTCATATTTCAGTATCAAAAAGATAACGGTATAGAGCTAAGATCAAATTGTGCGTTCCGTGCAATCTGTTCTTGCCGTTCGCATTTTTTTTCCAGTGACTAAAATGTCAATTCATTTATGTATAAGTCTTTACTCACTACCATATTAACCCTTAGACTGCTAAATAAAATGAAACGAAAATTTGCACTAAACAATAAAAACCCAAATATTGCAATTTCAAAATTGATTTCATCGGAAAGAAAATACCGTATCGGACAGTGTAGATCAAGATCAGACTGCACGTTATGTGCAGTCTGATCTTGATCTACAGTGTCTGCAAAAGCAGAGTCGCAGAGTCGCACTTAGCAGCCTAAGGGTTAAGCATAACGTTTTACACCCATGCAAAAGTCAACTTCTCCAAACGTTGCAGGGAAAACACCATTTTGTTTTGTTTTTAGGTAAGCAACAAGACCTCTCCTCACGTTTGCTATGTTTTACGACAGTTTCCTTGCCTGCAGTTCTTTTACGTCACCTGTAGTCGTAACTGGCCTTTGAAAACATTGTGGGAAAAAGAGGAAATCCTAATTACCAGCATTCTATCATTTTCCGACAGTGTTTTCTACCCTACCTAAAATAACTTAAACTTGTAAACTGCAAATGTTTCAGCTTGGACAAGTCTAATTTTTTGGCGATGGTATAAAAGAAACATCATCTTGTTTGGTTTGCCACTGGTAAACTATTTAGTATTTTTTTCCTGCTTAAACAGTTGGGCCATGCTCTGGAAAAGGGGGTTTAACGTCTCTCCATGATCTATTATACAAAGCAATACATCGCATAATTATAGATCCATAAAATCTATTTTGTCGAACAAGCGCCTGAATCACGAGATAGAATGGTTCTTGGACATCCGGAATATTGACCGATAGCAAAAAGTTTCTACCCATGTCAGCCTGCGCGGACTGCGCAGGCTGACATGGATCGATACTTTTTTTGCAAATGCATTAAATTCCCTTTTCACAGAGCATGGTCCGTGTAAATTTTGATGACTGATGTACATGTATTATTGCAGTATAAGAACATGGATTTGCATGGTCCATGTAGTGAACGGGAAATGTGCTGTACTGACTAAAATAATGCTACATCACAAACAAAAAATATCTTTAAAAAAGACAGACGGCGTAAACTTTCCCGCGAATCGGCCTATAGGGACCCTCGGGATAAACATGTCCCAAGATCTTTTACTTATCGCAAATTTGTATTTATGAATACAGTTGAATATATCAAAAACCAAGGTGTAGGTCATAAGATAGCCCATTCAGCTACGCCGAAAAATAATAACAAAAATAATTACCTAAGTGTATTCATTCAGCTGTTATCATTTTTTCAAACCTCATCATTATTGTTTTCGTTGCCGCTGTTGCATTATTATCATATTTTTATTATCGTTACTATTATCTAAAAGATGTTTCAAATTTCTGTGGTTTTTTTTTTAATGTTTGTTGTTAATTGTACTGTTACATTGTTCACTTTGTTAATGTTTCATTCAGGAAAAGATGTTAGTCGTTTTGTTACAGTTGTTATTTATGCCATATAGCTATAAATGTACATGTGTGTAGATTTTAAGTGCAAAAATAAAGTTCACGCTCTGTTTCTCTACTTTGTTTGTTTATAGCAGTTAGCCATTGCGCAAATTTACCATCAAATGATAATTTTAGCCTTTGTTGACATACGCAATAATTATAACAAAAGAAACACATAAACAAGGTAACGACAGGATAAACGCATTGCTTTATTACGGCAAACGTGTCACTTCAGCATAAAAAAGGCGCAGTGGCGTAGTATTATCACTGCGCCACGACGACTACTTCACGAACAATTTTAGAATTGAATCATGAACAGTACAACGGGCATTTTATAAGAAAAGAATACCGGTTTCCCCTATTATTATAAAATCGGCCGACTGTAAAAAGACATTGTTATCGTCTGAGGGTAATGTGTCTTGAAGCTTTTCTATAAGTTATTGTTGTTGTTGTTGCTGTTGTTGTCCTTGCCGCTGCTGTTTTTTTTTTTTTCACCAGTTTTCAGCTTCTCTGACGGCAACTATTTCACTTATTTGCCTATTTCACCCTGGACAAAAATCTGTTTGATTAAGTTAGCGCTAAAATGGTTAACCGTGATAAAGGGTTCACCTAAAACTGTTTAACTCTTTACCAAACGACAAAATTTTAGACCAGTCCAAATTGAAAGCTTTTGCAGACGATAAAATAAATGTGAATCAAAAATTGAAATTTGTTTCGGAGGAGCAGAAAACACTGTGGGAAAAGGAGAAAATGCTGGCTACCAGTATTTCTCCTTTTCCCACATGGTTTTCAAAAGCTTTCTTTTTCAGGGCCGTTAAAACTTGAGATTGTGTGGTAAAGGGTTAACATGCACGTTATTGACATTTCGGCGGATTTGCAAAAGTAAAAGTAAAACTTAATTTTTGCGTGTGCAAGAGTGAAAATAAAACTATATTTTGCATTTGCCAAAAAGAAAGTAAAACTATGTTTATTTCTAGGAAAACCTATAATCGACTACCATCCTCTTTAAAGCCCGAATAGCTGTCTAAAAATTAACCTGTAAATAGAAGACCTACCGTAAATTAAAAGCTCAGCGGTTGCCAAAAGTAAACAAACCGGGTTTTAAAATGCATTTGAATTTAAATCAAACCTTCAAAGCCCTCATACTAAATGCGGCTCAAATTATAAAATGTGGCTTTGAAAGGATAGAAAACACTGTGAGAAAAGAAAATACTGTTTACCAGCATTTTCTTCTTTTCCCACAATGTTTTCAAAAAGTTTTCTCTCTCAGGGTCATTAAAACTAGTGATCGATTTGTAAAGGGTTAAACTTGAGATCTTTGAACAATCCAATCCTGGCATGAAACGTTTTTTGTTAGATGCGTGAACGTCACTAGAGATATGCAATTTCGGAAAACAGGACAAAGAATATTTACTCCTAAGCGTTCTTTTCTTAAATAAAAAAACAAATCAGTGTTCACCATGCCTCTTGAACTGAAGCCTTCGGACATATTTTATTCGCAGGACTCGATCGGCAATTGCTTTAGCAATAGGCGTAATCTGGGAGATGTGCTTGATGACATACGTGACGGCGGGTAAGGATAAATTCAATGTTATTCATCTGTTTTGCATTTCCGATACTTTCAGATCAGTAGATCAATCAATCAATCTTTCTAAGTCATTTTTGGCTTCTGGCCCACACAAAATATTCAACAATTACACGTAAATATCCCTATAATGTATTTAAAGTAATTAGTGATGTAGTCATACATAAATGAGCTGTGCTCTGTGAAAAGGGGGCTTAATGCATCTGCAAAAAGTATCAAACCCGGTCAGCCTGCGCAGTCCGCGCAGGCTTGACCTGGGTCGAAACTTTTCGCTATTGATCGATTTTCTGTATGTCCAAGGACCGGTCTATCTCATGATTAAGTCAGCTGTTTAAAAAAGTGGCTATTATGGATCCATAATTATGTGATAGCTTGGTTGGTATAATGCATCTCGGAGATGCATTAAGTCCCCTTTTGCCAGAGCATGGCTTTTTTTTTTTTTTTTTTTTTTTTTTTTCCTCAACCCCCCCAACCCCCACCCACCCCCACACACACAATCGTCATCAACGAATAAATGCTTGGCCTATTTACGACAAAATTATGATCTTCCCTTTTGAAGACAGATTCATATGGCCATATAAAATGTGGCTCAAACGAGGGGTTTTGTCTCTACCTGTGTAGAAAAAAACGCGGAAAAAGAAGAAAATGCTGGTCACCAGCATTTTCTTATTTCTCCACTATGTTATCAAAAGCCTTTTTCTTCTTCCCCAGGGTTGTTCAATCATGGGTTAGTCTTGTAAAAGGTTAAAGGGGGCTATTCAGATTTTTTTTTCACCAAACCTCAAAATTATTTATGACTTTATGACTGATTGTTTGACTGATTGTATGGTGTTTAACGCCGTTTTCAACATTATTTCAGTTATATCGCGGCGGCTAGTGCACCTATCCATGCTTTCCTGGAATTTCTGTTACCAGTACTCCGCACAATATTCTTTCCAAGCCACTGGCTGCTTTCCCACACATCCATCGTCGAAACAATGGTCAGCGGTGAGGGAGGAATGAATCCTGTCGCAATGACTATCATCAATCCTCGGAAAGAAATTGGCCGAGCCATTTATGACTGGAATCCGGCAAATCATCACTAAAGGAGAAAGACAAAAATAATAAAAAAATATATTTTTCAGTGCTACTTCCTTGACGGGCTCGTAGCTTCTTTATGTATATTTAGATTTCGTGCCAGGGTTTTGCAAAAACTTGTGGGAATGACACACAATCAACAGCACGCGGCGATTTCGAGGATTTGCATTTAAATCAGTGTGATGACGTCATGTCTGATGTGATAAAAAATAGACATAGGTACCGATTGCAAAACGACCATGCCCTCATTTAAACTGCGATGAATTGCACCTTTTTGTTGAATATAACTGTATTGTTTATACACCGGCAAAGAAATAGAGGATATTTGTTTTTATCGGTGACAGATCAAAATTTATTTCATCTCGTGAACATCATTAGTAATATTTTTACTGCGCCGCTTGTGAAAATATTACCGATGATGTTCACGAGATAAAATAAATTTCGATCTTTCACTGATAAAAAACCCAAATATTCTATTCATTTCATGCTTCTAACCCCTGTTATGTTGGAACTTTCATCAAAATCCAGTACAGTTGTTTTCGGTAATTCCCCGTGGCGTAACCCCCCCCCCCCCACATGACAACGCATTACAATATTACGTAAAGCGTGAGAAATATAGCGTAAATGACGTCATATTTCCCTCCATTTGAATGCCACGCGCTGATTACCTAGGTAACTAGTGCGTGGGAACTATTTTTTTTTTTTTTTTTTTAAGATGTACTACTGTTTCCGACTTCAATTGAAGAGTTAGAAAATATAAAATCGGTATTTTCACTGGTCGTAACCATGAAATAGCAAACCATAATCCACCATTATTTCTCGATAAACTACCGAAAAGCATGAAATAAAAATATAGTTTGTTGTATTATTGCAACTTTACAAGAAATTATATTTTGCGGCGGAAAAACGAAATAGCCCTTTTTTTTTTTTTTTTCAAGATATGAATTTTCACGTTCTTCAAAGTTTAAAGACAGTTTCTGTTCTGTATACGAGTAAATCACAGTAAAAATTGCTGAAACAGCAGTTAAAGTCAATATGTAGTTAGAGATCATATTCTTATGTATTGATCTATACTTTAAACTATTAACAAACTACGTATCACATTAAGGTTCCATATAGGCTCCATACAATTATGAAAGTATATAACTTTTCACAGAGAAGTTGATGAAAGCAGCTTTTGTCACATGGACTAAGGGCATGAACAGCAACAGAAAAAATTTGAATATCGCCATTAAAAGGTTTTGCATGAAATCTTAATGTCTCCCTTTAACGGGGTATATTTTTATCTGTTTTCTTTGCATCAAACTTCCTTGTAATACAGTGATATAAACCACTTCATATACTGTTCTTCGCAAGCTTAAATTACAGAATGGTGTTTTTGAAATCTAGAAGTATGTTTTCATGAAGTCAAATATGACGTCAAGGTACAAATTTAATGACGACCCCACATAACCAACGTGTGTCACTGATAGTCTGAAATTCCGCAAGCCATTGCAAAATTCTAAAAAAAATGTCTTAAAGGCTACGTATGAGTTTTACTCTTTACCACACAACAAAATTTTAGAACTTCCCAAATTGAAAGCTTTTGCAAATGAAGAAATGATTGTGACTTGAAAATAGAAATTCATCATTGGAAGGGCAGAAAACATTGTGGGAACAGGAGAAAATGCTGGTTACCAGCATTTTCTCCTTTTCCCACAATGTTTTCAAAAGGCTTGTTCCCTAGGGTCGTTAAAGCTCGGGATTGTGTGGTAAAGGTTTAAGGAAAGTTTATACCTTTAAAAGAATTCTTTACACTTCTCTTTCATATTCATTGGTGGCTTTCAGGCTTTTGGCATACTAAATTCAGTTATAAAATACATGAAATTTGATTTAGTAGCTTTCTTTGTAAGGCTTGATAAAACTCGGAACAGTGTGGGTAGAGGGTTAATCGAGGAGTCCAGATGGATATCCTGTCCGCTTATAGAATCCGTAATCGCATATATGCGCTATAAGACACCAACCTAAAGTAGACCCATTTCCATTTTCGTGTAGAAATACCGCTTACACATGTCCTTTATACGGTGGCACTGAGGTGACATGTGCATTTTTTTTATATTTATCTCGTTCCCACGAGATAATAATTCGTTTTCTCGAGTTTTTTTTTATAAAAAATTATGCAAAAAACAAAATTCGTTTTCTTGAGTTTTTTTTTTTTTTTTTTTATATATATATATATATATATAAAATTATGCAAAAAACAAAATTCGTTTTCTCGAGTGTTTTTTTTTTTTTATAAACAATTTCGCAAAAAAAACCCAACTTCCATTTTCGCGACTTTTTTTCCATATAAAAAATTATGCAAAAAACGAAATATTATCTCGTTCGAACGAGATAATCAGCCAATCCAAGTCATCCATTATGTCGTTCGCACGAGATAATAAGTCGTGCTCACGACATAATCATCCAATCAGATTCCTCCTACTACCGCCCGGGTAGCTCAGTGGTTAGCGTACATGCTCGTGACCTGGTTGTTGCGAGTTCGATAACAGGTTGGGGCAAACTTTCTTTTCGGCGAGTTTTCGCCTCTCACCTCTGATGCACGTGAGAAAAGTCTTATCGGTGGTCAGTGCACCTAGCCATGCATTCATTGAGTTTCATTTTGCCAAGTCCCGGTCTCAGTCTCACATGAAGCAGAAGCTGAGCATTGTTTACTTCCAGTTTTGATATTTTACGAGAGTTATTGTTGAATTTATTACTTAATAAACTTTATGTCTAGGCCGCAATATAGTATGCTGCCTTCATAATGGCATGTTAGCAAAACTTTGGCGAAAATTTCTGGCCAAAATTGGTTTTAAAAACTGTCGTTAGGGGAGAATATATCTTTACATAACGGACCAAGTAGATCCAAGATCACGGCGCATGTTGATCACAGAACATGCAGTATCGTTGAGGGAGAATCGCACTAAATAATGTGAACTCTTATGTGAACTTTTATGTTTCTTGTAAAAAAAAAATGGAACTGGATAATTTCGAAAAAAGTACCATTTCCATGTCTGTCTGTCTGTCTGTCTGCCTGTCTGTCTGCCTGTCTGTCTGTCTGTCTGCGCAGTCCGCACAGGCTGACATAGGTCGAACTTTTTTGCTATTTGTAAATTTTCTGCATGTCCAAGGACCATTCTACCTCTATATCCCGTCAATTGTCAGACTCTATGGATTTTATGGGTCCCTACATTATGTGATGTCTGGCTTGGTGTAATGCATTACGGAGATGCATTAAGCCCCCTTTTGCCAGATCATGGCTCATTTGTTTTTGTCTCGCTTCAAACAAATGTTTTTAAAAACATTATTCAAGGACCGTTTTTAACGTTAATAAATTGTTGCCAAAATCCAATTCCATATTTTTGGCATGAAATAAATTTGTTCGAACTATTAATATGCAAACTACCTTATCCTCTCGCTTCCTTTCACGAAATTGTTGTTTGGTAATGAGTTAAATAAAATAAGGGTGTGCTCGTAAGCATTGTAAATATCGTTTTTTTCCCTTTAAAATATGTTGATATTATGAGTCTATCTCATATCAATCTTTGTATGTAATGCAACCTTTTGCCACAATGTTTTCATAAGTTTCACTCTAAAAAAACGAAAATTCGCAGCATTAACATCAGTTTTGCTCTAAATGAGCATAAACATGTAGTTGTCACATCACCTTTTATCGCAAAGTTTTCAAGGGAATTCATTCAGAGGTACATGAAAAGTCGAAATTTATTAGTGGTCTTCCTCCAAGACAGTATGATAAGTCGCAATTTTTTGAGAGCTTACCTCTACCAGAACATGAAAATACCACCCTTAGTAGGTGACCATCTGACACAATGTTTTCAAAAGATTTCCTGTAAATGGGCATGAAAAATCACAATGTTTTTAAAAGCTTTGCTCTAAAAGAGCATAAAGGATCGCTGTAATATTTTTTATGCCAACGTTTATATAAAGTGATTTTTTTTTTGTCACTAATTTTTGTCTCTTCAGTTTTTTTTTTTTTCATATACTTGTTTTAAATATCAGTTGTAATGTTGTGTATATAAATGAGGTTTGTATAGAGTTTTGTGTCGATTTAGATGGGCTGTTTGGATCAGGATCAGACTGCACAAAACGTATGGTCTGATCTCGGATCTACACTGTCCCATAGGGAGGATATTTCTCTCAATAACATAACCTTGAAATATTACTGGTTGGGTTTTACTATCGGCTTGAAAGTTTTATTTCAGTAATTTGGCAGAAAAAGGGTTAAGAATGTATCTTTTGTCATAATGCTTCCAAAAGGTTGAAGACAACATAGTTTTGATAGTTCTTTTCTTTTTTTTTTTTAATCTTTTCAATGAATAACACACTTCTGTCACAATATTTTCAAAATTGTCAACTATCTGAAACATTAAGATAACTAGCAAACGTGTGGGAAGACATCGAGAATTTATTTTTTAAATGTTAACGTTTAGTTGTATTAGGATCTTCTGTCACAATTTTTTCTTTAAGGTCTTCAGCTATCAGTTTTTTTGCTCACATGTTAATTGGTTTAAGAACATTGTCAGTAGGTATTATATTTTCTCTTTCTTTTTTTTCAATTATAAGCTGAAGATGTATTACAACGTATATTATAATTTTCTCAAGAGTTGTTAACTGCAGGAGCTTATAAATTGTTTTAAATATGTCACTCATTGTACAAAATTGTTGTATATTATGTAAGTGTATATGGGCCAGAGGCCTAAATACTTGAATAAAGGTATATTGATTGATATTGATATTGATTGATTGAAATCTAACCTTCTTTTCAGAAATGTCTTCTTGGTTGCTATAACGACTCCCATTGCGAAAAGCATTTTAATTTGTGAAATTTAAAGTCCTTTGCGCGAAAAGGACTTATTCCTTTTGTTAAAATATAGAGCTCTTATACGAAAAGTAGCTCATATCGCCAAATCTACAGTTCTTTTCAAGCAGATGAGGTTTATTTTTCATCGAAAGAGTCCTTTCTGTGAAGTCTATTGCTTTTGCATGAAAAGGTGTCATTTTCGTATTTCAGACTCACTTTACAAAAAGGACTCCTTTTCGCAAGCGGAAGCGATCCATGCTCTGTGAAAAGGAGTCTTCATGCACCTGCGATAAGTACCGACCGTGAACTGGGCCGAAACTTTTAGCTATTGGTCAATTTTCTGTATGTCCAAGGACAGTCTACCTCATGATTTAGCCGGTTTCTTAAAAAAGTGGCTGTTACGGATCCATTATTACATGTATGTGATGGCTTGATTGGTACAATGCATCACGGAGATCGTGCATTAAGCCCCCTTTTGCCAAAGCATGACTCAAGTCTTTCGCATAAAATTTTGTGAGAGTCCTCGCAAAAGAGGAGTCCTTTTCGTATTAAAGACACTCCTTTTCGAAAGTCCGGGAAAGCATGGATAGGTGCACTGGCTGCCGCGATATAAATGAAATGATGTCAGAAACACCATACAAACACATCTTTTCGTGAAATTTACAAAGGGTCTATTCTGTGGAACATAAAGTGCTTTTCGCGAAAAGGACTGACACCTTTTCGTAAATTAAAAGTCCTTTTCGTAAAAAGGAGTCAAGATGAGTCCTTTTCGTATTTTAGACGTACCCGTGTAAAAATAGGAATTAGTAGGAGGAATCTGATTATGTCGTGAGCACGAGAAAATATTTCGTTTTTTGCATAATTTTTTATGGGGGGAAAAAAAATCAAGAAAATGAAAGTTGGGTTTTTTTTTTTACGAAATCGTTTATAAAAAAAAAAAAACTCGAGAAAACGAATTTTGTTTTTTGCATAATTTTTTACAAAAAAAAAAAACTCAAGAAAACGAATTTTGTTTATTGCATAATTTTTTATTGAAAAAAAAACTCTAGAAAACGAATTTTGTTTTTTGCATAATTTTGTATAAAAAAAAAAGAAAACTCGAGAAAACGAATTATTATCTCGTGGGAACGAGATAAATACAAAAAAAATGCACATGTCACCTCAGTGCCACCTTACCTTTATGTATCCAGTTGCTTCGATGCAACACATATGTACACACAAAGTTAAAGAATAAAAGTAAAAAGAATTAGATTTTTTTTTCTAGTTTAATCAGAAATATACCACTTTATTTCAGACTCAAAGCATCAGACTTCCCTCGGCTTGAAGTGGCGGTACGCGACGGAAAGTATTTTACGACATGCAACCGTAGACTGTGGCTTTTTCGACAACTTGAGCGTCTGGGAAAATGCGGGGAAATCCCTGTGCAGAAAATAGGCAGTATCCCCGATGACAAGCTTACTACAAAGAACGGCGGAACTGGAGTGGAAATCCGCGGCGCAATCTCGGGAACCAGGGTCAACGATCCAGACTGTCCAATGTCCCAAAGAAGACCCCCATACTTGTGTCAGTTTAATGGCATGCCTAGATATTTGCCACGTGCCCGGAGATCCGCCCACCGCCGCCGCCGTCTGAATTTTTGGGAAGATTCAGATGACTATGATTCTAACAGTGATAACCATTATTCTGATGAAGATGATGATTGGTAGTGACTGACGACGAAGACAGTCATCAAATACCTTAGTTAAATTAAAAAAATAAAAGTTGCATTGTGTTAAAGAAAAAAAAAGGATAAGTGTTTAAAAAAAAGCCAGTGGTATTTCCAAACCAGCTGAGCCAGTATGTAAACGAAACACTTCTACCTACAAAAAAATCATAGTTCCTAGTCAGCCCATCGAAAAAAACATTGTAAGCGACTACTTGACTTATATGAAAGCTGCGCTGTGGCAAAAGGGGGTTAAATGCATCTCCGTGATGCATTAAACCAAGCAAGTCATCCATAATCATGGATCAAAAGAATCCGCTCTCACTGACAACAGACTGAATCGAAAGGTAGACTGGTACTTTGACATGCAGAAAATCGAACAAATGGCAAAAAAATTCGACTCATGTCAGCTTGCGCGGACTGCGCAGGCTGATATTAATCGATACTTTTTGCAAATGTATTAAACTCAGCATGGCCCATATAAAATGACGATAATTATGACACTAATTTTTACACGTTACCATGGTAAGTATTGTTACAATTTGTTATCTGGTAAAAATCGCATAAAGAAATGTCTTACGGAAACAGACGAAGAGTGTGCCAAATCATAATGTCACAGCTCAGTAATATCACGGCATATGGATCGATTATTTACGAGACTCTCATTATCCGTATTTATATTTCGGAGGAGCTGCATGCATGCGCCGGTTTTTGACCTACTTCTTAGTATTGATTTACTGAAAATGAATTAATAGTAATTTACAATTGATAAAGAATGTGGACATGTTCATTCTGCGGGCCCCTATAAGCTTATTTGCGGGCAGATTTATGACAACAATATACAAGCGCCCGTATTTTTAACGCGTTGTCTTACAACCCACAACTGTTTTGTCTACGTGTATCGTTGAACACGTCAATTTTAGAAGCAACTACTCCTTTTCCAACGATGATTTGGATTAACATCATATCTTGAAAAAATATATGAACCATGCTCTGTTAAAGGGGGGCTTAATGCATCTCCGTAATGGATGATACAAAGCCAGTCGTCCATTTATTATGGATCCATAAAATCCATTTTGTTGAACAATTGTCGAAATCATGAGGTCGACCGATCCTTTTACATACAGAAAATTGACAAATAGCGAAAAGTTTCGGCCCAGGTCAGCCTGCACGGCGCAGGCTAACCTGGGCCGATACTTTTCGCAAATGCATTAAGCCCTCTTTTCACAGAGCATGGCTCATATGTAATCTGAAAATTTCACCATCCATCAATATGCAAAACAATGAGGAAAAAACCGCAAATGCTGTCGAGTTTACGTCAAATTATTTCTCTTTCTCTTGAACCAGAAAATAGTTTCAATGTCCATATTTCCGTACTTCTTACGCAGTCTATCTGTTTTTTAAAGGATTATTTTGTTATTTTTTCTCAGTTCTATTTTTTACTTTTATCATCGTACCTTAGCTATCAAGCGGGTAACAGTTTTTACAAAATTGATGGTGTTGATAAGGTTGTGATATTGATTTCAGTTGTTGCATTAATTGTTATAACTATTTTTTTTTAATGTTAATTTTATTATTGTTGTTATTTCCACAATGAAAACAGGTTTATTCAAACATACAATAACACAAAAAAATCGGCTTATTCGAAATATTGCCTTTCACGGACAAGTCAGCAGAACAAAGGGGGCTTAATGCACCTATAAAAGGTATTGACCATGTCAGCCTGCACAGTCCGAGCAGTGTGACATGGGTCGAAACGTTTTGCTATTTTGTAAATTTTCTGCATGTCGAAAGACCACTCTACCTCCAAATTTAGTCGGATTTTAAACCAAAAGGATTTTATGGATCTCTAATCATGTGATGACTTGCTCATGGAGATACAAAAAGCCCCCTTTTGCCAGAAACTCATATATATGAGCCATATTATAGCAAAAGGGGGCTTAATGCATCTCCGTGATGCATAATACCAAGCAAGTCATGACATGATCATGGATCCATAAAAGCCATTCTTTCCTTCAACCGACTGAATCATGAGGTAGACTGGTCCTTTGACCTACAAAACATTTACCAATAGCGAAAAGTTTCGGCTCAGGTCAGCCTGCACGGACAGTGTAGCCTGACCTGGGTCGATACTTTTCGCAGATGCATTAAGCCCCCTTTTCATAGGGCATGGCTGTATGTCTATCCGAACTATAAATACTGTTACTACTGATCCACTTCATATGAAATTATCATTCAAATTTATTTGATGAAAACATTTTTCAAACTGGAAATCACATGTCAAAATTTGAAGAAAAAAAATCCATGTGGGTCAACTCGTGGGACTGAGCTTTTTAACACATGCCTAAACACATGCCTAAAGTTACCAGCGATTGTTTTATCATTGAGGCATGCTCTGGCAAAAAGGGATTTAATGCATCCCCGTGATACATTATACCAAGCAATTGTGAATCCATAAAATCCATTTGTTTACTAACCGGCTGAGTCAAGAGGTAGAATAGTCATTGGACAATGCAGGAAATTGACCAATAGCAAAAGGTTTTGCCACGGGTCAGCCTGCTCGGGTTGTGCAGGCTGACTTGAGTCGACTTTTTTTTTCTTCTCAGATTTATTAAACCCCTTTTACCAGAGAATGGCCAAATTATAATAATTTGGTCAGATCTATTTCTTGGCTGTAAGCTTAAGCTCTTCTACAGCTTACAGAGATTTTATTCTATTATGTTGATTGACCATTTCCAGTTTTAACTGTCCTGTAATACTATCTCTAAAACGGTAAATTGCTGTCTTTTAAGTTTTCTCCATACTCTTTCCTGTGATATTCTTTTATATTTTTATAATAAATGATTTATATCTTAATTTTGTGTATTTATCAACTGGTTTCCAGTATTTCCTACTAAAACTCCAATGATTTAAGATGCTCTTTTTTTTTTGTTTGGCAGGGTCGTTAAAACCCGGGATTGTTTGGTAAAGGGTTTTAAGCAAGGTATCAGTCTAGTGTTATTACGGTGTTAAATCGGAAAGGTAGGTTTTTTTACTGCTAACAAAATGTATTTCCGCCATAACAAGTAGGTCTCTATCGCGGTATCGCCCCCCCCCCCCCCCCCCATTCCAAATTCCACATCTTTTTCTGTTTAGTGGTCTTAAATCTGTACCGGACGACAAAATTACACACTCGTCCAAATTCAAAGCAGTTGCAGACGATGTACTAGATGTGGGCTGAAATGATGAGATGTGTCCGAAAAACAGCAGAAAAAGTTGTGGGTAAAGGAGAAAATCTTGGTAACCATCATTTTCTTCTTTTTTTCCAAAATGTTTTTAAGCACCTTCTTTCTCAAGGTCGTTGAAAATAGCGGCTGTGTGGTAAAGGGTTAAGCAAGGTCTCAGTCTGATATTCTGATAGAAAGGTAGGGAATATTACCGTCAACAAAATAGTAATATCCGCGACAGCAAATAGTTATGTTACGTCATTACACAGATTTCATAAGTTGTCATGGTACTAAACTTTAAAAAACGATATTGTGTCACTTGTACATACACAACCAATCCAAAACAACAACAGAGAACGGGTAAAGTATAACAACTATAGTTTGTCACTTTGTGCGGGTCAAATCAAGCAGCTTTTCGGTAGAAATAAAAATAATATACAACTTCAAAATCTCGTTCACGATAAAATAAATACCTAAACATACTTGAACAAAATTCCCGAAAAACATAATACCCACTTTGTCTTGTTGTTTTGATTTTTTTTTTTTTGTGTGTGTATAAACATTTGACACAATATCAGAGTTTAAGTATATTATGAGTTCCGCAATTATTGTGAATCTACATGAGCCGCACTCTGTGAAAAGGGGGCTTAATACATCTGCGAAAAGTATCGACCGAGGTCAGCCTGCACAGTCTGCGAAGGCGGACCTGGGCCAAAACTTTTCGCTATTGGTCGATTTTCTGTATGTCCAAGGACCAGTTTACTTCATGATTAAGTCGATTATAAAGAAAAAAATGCGGCTTTTATGGATCCATAATTATGTGATACATGTGTATTTGTAAATCTATATGTCGAAGGACCATTCTACCACTCTACCTAATGATTCAGTCGGTTGTTTGACAAAATGAATTTTATGCACCCATAATAATGTGGTGTCTTGTACAGAAAAACAACAGGCAAAAGGATAGACAGAGACGACAAAAGTCTAACAATTTTAAGTCACTCATATTGAATGTTGTGCTTAAGTAATCCAGTGAGCGAAAGAGATACCTTTCGACACATCTACACATCCACCTTAAAGAAGGAAGAGCATGTTACCAAAGAAAAAAAAACGCCATTTATTTCAACAAAGACTGAATCTTCTCGGACCGGAATTTGCCATGATCTGTATGTCACTTTCGATGCATTTCACTGACGTAATGTCCGGCTGTCCTTCCCCGACACGAGGAAATACCTCCCTAAATCCAATTTTATATTTAAGCGGTACGAGTACATTACCAGATACGCCCGACGCTTCCTTCATATAACTATTATCCAAGCAGCTGCCACTCAAAGCCGCTTCAAACTCTCCACTAAATTGTTCAGTTTTACCGACAGTAGATGGTTGTACATACAGTTCATCGAAGGGAAAATGTTCGATGGAACTATTCTCTTTTCGTCCGTCGTCATCGACGTACATGTATAAATGATTCACCTTTTGAAAACGGCTAGGAGAAATGAGTAGTTGTTGGTTGTGAAAGAAATCAACTTTTTTTAGCCTCTCGCCTTTTGTACCATCTTGTGGTTCTTCCTCAAAGTCAATGTTTGCTGCCTTCTCACCTCGTGACTCTGGCGTCACAGAAGCTGAAGATAGACTGTGCCATGATAGGTCATTTTCGCTATTAGATACCACTGCCACGTTTTGAAAATGGCCTTCGTATTGAAAATCGTTGGGGATTGAATCTGTGGCCCTGGCAATCGCTGTTTTCAGCTTGCGTCTTGCCGACGGTCTATAGTGCTGCCCGTAAAGCTCCTGGAAAAGTACAATTTTCTATATCCATATGCACCAGTCGACGACTAGAAATCTTATTGGCTGAAACATTCTGTCTGGGCCAATTAGTGGGATAGTCTTGGAATCTAGAATAACTATCTAAAAACGACTGGTGGAAACGGCTCTCAGTTTGTAATTAGATATACTAATTGGTAAAAGTAGAGATAGATTTGTGATAACTTTGCTCACCTTCTTTAACTTTTTACTTTACATTCGTGCCATCTCTTAAATTGTAATGGCATTCATTGCGACAGGATTCATTTCTCTCTTACTACTGATCATTCTTTTTTTTTTAAGATGGTGTATATGGGTAAGCAGCTAGTGGCTAGGAGAGAATACTGTGCGATATACGGGTAAAGGTAACTCCAGGAAAAGCATGAATAGGTACAGTGGCCGCTGGGATTTAACTGAAATGGTGTTGAACAATCGGCGTAAAACACCATACATACATACATACTCTTAAATTGTAAAACAGACGAGGTGGCTTCAAATGAGTCAGTGTTTGTAACAGGTATAATTGAAATTTCATATTAAAATTTGAAACAAGTACATAAATTGAACTGTGCCATAATTTTGAATTAGACTTTCTTGAAATTATCAATTATTGGTAAATAATCACTATATTTTCATTAAAAAGAGAGTAAAGAATTGCCTCCTGTAGGCCAAAATTCACAAAGGCACATAAAGTAGTTAATCTATTAATTTAGAAAACAAAACCATCAGCAGTTAAAAATGAGCAAAAATACAACTTCTCTATTTCTGTTAACTTCCATGTTATCCATTTTACCAAGCAGTGCTCAGCCATAATTATTGTGGATCTATAAATCTCCCTGTGTCTAACAAGCGACTGAATCATGAGGTAAAATGGTCCTTTGACATGCAAAAAATTGACCAATAGCAAAAAGTGTCTAACCAGGTCAGCCTGTGCGGACTGTGCAGGCTGACTTGTGTCGATACTTTTTACAGATGCATTATTAAACCTCCTTTTTACAGAGGATGACTCATTCATAATTTATTCAAAACTATACTATATATGAGTATCATAACCCACGGGTTACCTTAATCTGGCCATTTTAATTCTTTTGCCAGTAATCAAGATCCCGTAAAATACCGATAAGTGCAATCGCATATATCTTTCTTTGCAACTGTAAAGAAACTGGACGCTTATATACAGGAAAAAGGGTGCAATTTTTTGGCGTAAAAATGACGATATGGTCGTTATACTGTCGGTAATTTCGTTTATTTTCATTACGTCAGATATGATGTCATCGTATTGATTTGAATACGAATCCTCGTAATCGACGTGGTTATTGGTCATGTGACATTCCCTTAAATCTTTACAAAACTCTGGCACGAAATCAAAAATACATTAGGTCGCCGCATAGCCCATAAAGAAAATACGGTTACCTTTGAAGATTTTTCCCTTCGTTTTTGCTTTCTTCTTTACTTATAATTTGCTAACAATCGCATTACTTAATTTATTCACTGATAGATCTAAATCAGTTTTAAAGTTTTGTGAGATTATGAAAAGATTCTAGATGGCTCCATGTCAGATGATCTCGTGACATCATGTGACTTTCAAAAAGCTTATCAAAAATATCATGAATACAAACATTTTGACCAAGTCGCCTCAACAGTGCCAACAAATACCGTCCTATGACTTCGTTTTTCAACCCGAGGATGACTCACAATCAAATTTGTCCTACATATTTTCAAAACTTTTAAAATAAGCATTCTGGCAACTTTTCTTCGGAGAAAAACGCAGCTTTCAGCGTGATAACATGGCAAATACTGATGATGGACATCGCACGACGGGCGCGTTAAGAAGAGCAGTATCACACTAGGTCACATTTTCAAGAGCGCCCCGGAAAGATAAATATGGCACTGAATGCAGGTATGACAAACGCCTGCTTCTGTCATTGATAAAGGTCCTCACCTGCTGTGGGAGGTAATAGTTGAAGTGTCAGGGTGAAAGGTTACACCTTTAGCTTTAACCCGCTACCGTACAAGCCCGGATTTTTACGATCTTGAGGTGAAAAGCTTTTGAAAAGGTCTTGGGAAAAGAAGATAATGCTTGTCACCCCTTAATGTTTTCCATCCTTATTAACAGGAATCCCGTCATCTGAGCTACGAATGATTTTCGTCTGCGAATGCTTTGAATTTGACGAGTATGACATTTTGTCGTCTAATAAAGCAGTTACGCGTTGTAATGCAATTACATGCAATTACAACGTACCACTAATTATCTAGAGCTGAAGAGACCAAAAAGAACTACTTGGGGGTAAGTTAGAGACATGGGAACTAAACCAAATGGAAAAAAATGCGGAAAAGAAGCAATCCCTCTGTTTCCTTCAATTTTCGTGATAAGTTACAGGAACGTATACAGTGGGCATTGGCAGACGACAAAATGTTAGACTTGTCCAAATTGCAAGCATGCAAATGTCAACAGTATATGTTCCTGTAAGTTATATTGTAAGTAATCGCGAAAATTGAGGGGAAAAAGAGGAATTGCTTCTTTTCCACAAATTTGAAAAATCAAACTTGGCTAAAA
Organism: Tridacna gigas; assembly: GCA_945859785.2. Classification (NCBI taxonomy): domain Eukaryota; kingdom Metazoa; phylum Mollusca; class Bivalvia; order Cardiida; family Cardiidae; genus Tridacna; species Tridacna gigas. The sequence goes on along the minus strand of OX244042.2, from coordinate 26,875,683 downwards.
TTAAAATATATGTTTTTGTTTTCTAAAGGGTAGAAAACATCTTTGGGAAAAGGAGAAAATGCACTTTTTACTTGCCCTCGATGTTTTAAAAATGCCTTCCACTTCTGGGTCGTGAAAACACAGGAGTGTTTGGCAAAGTGGTAACCAAAGAACACGCAAATAAAGTAAGTTTTACTCACGTAAATTTCCAATGGTATTCGTAAGCCACTGTCCTGTTCGAATTCATAACTTGGTTTACATTTTTCAGTTGGGATACAGACGGCAACGATGAAACTCGTCACTATAAACGCCCCGGTAAAATAAGCAATGATATCCAATGTGGATGGGGAGCCAGGCTTTACTTTTGATGTAAAAGAAAAAACAGAAACAGATGCTAATAACATGAACCATGCCCTGTGAGAAGGGGGTTTAATGCATCTGCAAAAAGTATCGACCAGGGTCAGCCTGCGCAGTCCGCGCAGGCTGATCTCGGTCGAAACAATTTGCTATTGATCGATTTTCTGCATGTCAAAAGACCATTCTAACTCATGGCCCACCCTGGTAGCTCAGTGGTTAGCGTATCTGACTCGTGACCTGGTGGTTGTGAGTTCGATACCAGGTTGAGGCAAACTTTCTTTCCAGGGATTTTTCGCCTCTCACCTCTGATGCATATGAGAAAAGTAGCCAGTGGAAACGCATGGGTGCGTCACTGACCGCCGTGGTATGACCTGAGCTGTTAAAATGGCATTAAACTCCAATACAAATCTAACTCATGGTTCAGTCGGTGTTAGGACAAAATGGATTTTATGGATCAATGATTATGTGACGACTTGCCTTATACGACGCGTCACGGAAAATCGCCTTTTTTCCAGAGCATGGCTCAACAGAAACAGATGTAAAAAGATGAAAAAAAAAAATCAATAAGTAATTTAAAAAAAGGCGAAGTATTACCTCTAACAGATTCATTTGCTACAGACTGAAACATGCCGTAGGTCTTTAGTTGTATGTTTCCTTGCCGCATATTGCTACATGGCTTATTCGATTAGAAAAGAAGGTTCAACTTGAAAAAAATGCATTACAGACTGTGGCATTCTCTTTTTCCTGATACGCTAGCAGTAATTAACCAGGGCGTGTATGCACAATTAATTGCAACATTCGATGAAGCGTAGAGCAAGCATGAACACAAGTTTTATAAACAATGGTCTTTGTTAGTCTCAATAATGGGAGGTTTACGATGCTTCTTTTCATATTTGGGCATTTATTATGCACCGTACCGTCTCAAGTAAATCGTGAATTTTCCGGCAGAAAAGCTACAGCGCTGTACTGACTTTCTGTTTCGCCAGTTTAAGATGTATTGCAGCGAAATACAAATACTTTTTAGTGACACTGTGATCATGGACAAATCATTACGCGTTTCATTACCTAGAGCGCATTTAGAAGTCGTTTATAACATGTGAATTTCGAAAAACTAACGAAATTCGACGTGTTTGGCAGCCATTTTGTGTCTTTTTGGGAAACGTTAACATCTCGAATAAAAGATGAATCAAATTGGGTTTTTTTAATATGTTTAGAATTTAAAGCGAAATTATACGTATTTGTAATATTGAATTTGCAATCAACTCGTTTGTTCAAATTCTTGTTTTGTGATAAATTTATGACAATATGAGAATTTAAACGTGCAAACGTAATCTAAACGGTGATTTCTCCCATTTTTTCCCGATCATCTCTGTACCCGGATGCGACCCGTCAAAAACTAAAATCGCATTCGGGGACAGATATCTGTACCACGATCGTTGTAGTCCCTAGACTTGCATTTTTGCCTGGCAGTGTAAACGTAATCACCCAGAGTGTATATCAAACAACAATAATAATTCTAAATATTCATTTTTACTACATAACCTACAAATGTTCCGATTCAAACAACACGCATCGTACGCGGACGTAGTCGGAATAGTCGGCGGTTAAAAAAAAAACGTATCCACACAGTCCCAGATGTATGATGACAAAACTCGCGTGCGGACTACTTTTAGCTTGGTTTCTGATTTGATTGGTCAAAAAGGGATTTAAATGTTCATCTGCCATTAATGAAAATAAAGGGACTTCGCCCACTAAACCGGTATTTGTTTTTCATTTCTAATTATTTTCGAATAAAATTGCTTATAACTGATACATTTTGTTATTAAGATTATTTTTTTATCGTGATGAAAAGAATACCGCTATTATTTTGTAGTAGCTTTCCTGTGACTTGTATTTGCTTCTCGCTGCGTAAAACATCTTGGACATCACGCTCGACCTTCAGCCTCGCGAGTTATCAAATTTTTCCACGCATCTCCCAGCAAATATAAGCCCCGACAAAGTGACATCAAAACAATAGTTCGCATGTTCTATTCCCAACACGAGTCGTCTAATTGGCTGATCAATACGCTCTGTATCATCAGTCAATCAGAAGGTTGGTCAAGGACTTTACAATGAAGATTGAGTTTAGAATTGTTCCTACTTAATTGTTTCGATATAAAAATTAGAATTTCTTAACCATTTTAACTACATAAGTTCTACTTTTTTCCAGGTCGAAAATTACGCTTCCTCAACAAGAAAATGTTTTTGTCATAGTTCAGCATCAGGTACTGAACGGTGTTGATCAAGATCAGACTGCACGTTTTGTGCCGTCTGATATTAATTTACAACGTCCGCACAAGCTATTTAAGTCGCCACTGAGAGAGAAAGAGAATAATAAAACAGACAGATAAACGGGCGACTAAACATCAAATTTTGACTTCTGCTTTGAAGTTATTTGAATCAATGCTTATTAATCCTTAGGCTGCTAAACGCGACTGAGTGACCTTTTATGGACAGTAAAGATCAAGATCAGGCTGCACAGAACGCGGGGTCTGATCTTGGATCTACACTTCCCGATATGGAGATAACTTTGAAATAGCAACATTCGGGTTTTTACTATCGGCTTGAAAGTTTCATTTCACTTATTTAGCAGGTTAAGGGTTCACTTACCATGAATAGCGTTTTTCGACGGTTCAACCAACGTCTTTTTTATCTCAAAGGTTTTCGAGCACACGTGCTGTTGTCCCAGTGACGTTGAAAAGTCTATACAGCTTTCTTTATCTCCGTTACATACAGTGTTTGTTATTTGATTTATTTGAAGAGCGTCCAAACATTTTATCGAAACTATTTGGTAGCGGATGCAGTCTACGAACATCCAATTGATGTCACGTGATGTCGCACTTCCGGCGGTAAAACATGACCAGTTGAAATGATGAAATTCGTCCTGCGTAACATCGAGATGCTCGCATGATGGTGGTTGTGTAAAGAAGGAGTACTGAGAAAGTAGCAAAGACTGCATTGTCAGGTCTTCTCGGCGTGATTCGTCCGCGCTTTCATTATTGTTTATGTTGCAAGGCTCTTTGTCTTCCCTTCCCACCATATTGATTAGATCGCTGTAAAGGTGGACATGGGCGTGCGGTGAACTTTCTGTAATGAAGGACACCATTATCTCGTTACAACAACAAAAACAAGCAATTTGTTGAAGAAAGAAAATGTATATTGTAAGGATGTAGAAAATCCCATGAGTGGTGCTCTGGGAAAATAGAGTTCAATGCATCTCCGTGATAATGATTATATCAAGCGAGTGGTCACATGATTATGGATCCATAAAATCCGTTTGGTCTAACAATCGACTGATTTGGTAAAATGTTTCATGGACATGCAGAAAAATTACAAGTAGCAAAAAAAAAGTTCTGACCATGTCAGCCTGCCCAGAATGCGCAGGCTGACATGAATCGATACTTTTTGCAGATGCATTAATCCTTCTTTTCTCAGAGCATGACTCATATGTATGTTTGAACGTTGTTAAAGTTACCCTAAAACTGCTAATTAAATCAAATCAAAATTTCCAGCCCATATAAGGAAATGCGAAGTATTGTGGTTTCGGAGTTCCTCGCTGGAGAAATCTCACCTTATCAGAGAGTGAAGACCAAGATCAGACTGCACGTTTTATGTTTATTTTCTCCTTTTCCCCGCAGTGTTTCATTCCATACCCCCTATTTTTCAACAAATCCAATTATTTGTGCAACAGTGAATATATCGTCTGAAAATGTTTTCAGTTTGTACCAGTGTAAAACGTTGTTGTTTAATAAAGAGTTAAAGATTGTAAATCGAAGGATGTTAATTCATTCAACAGTTTTGTAATTTTGGTCGGGTCTCCAGTTCGAACCAGGGATCTTTCGTGACTCAGTACTTAACTCTTTACCAGACAACAAAACTTTGGACCTGTCTATATTGAACGCATGTGCAGACGACAAATTAAACATGTATCAAATGATGGAAGTTGTCTGCAATTGTGTTGAAAAGAACTTGAAAGAAGGAGATAATGCTGGCTGCCAACATTTTCTCATTTTCTAACACTTTTTTTTAAGATCTTCTTCTTCAGGCTCTTTAAGTTTGTTTGTTTGTTTGTTGGGCAAGACAATGCAGAACCTTAGTCGCATAATACTGATGAAACCGAAGGAAGGGCATGATTTAGTGACCTGATATGACATACATACAATTTTAAACGGGTACTAACGCCATTTCAAACTAATTTCAACTCTTTCTACCCAGGAATATACTTTTTATGTGAGCCATACTCTGACAAAAGGGGGCTCAATGCATTTCCTTGATCCACGATACCATCACAGTATTATGGATCCAGGAAATCCATTTTGTCTATTAATCGACTGAATCCTGAGGGAGAACGGTCCTTTGACATGCAGAAATCTGACCAAGAGCAAACAGTTTCGAACCATGTCAGCCTGCCCGGACTGTGCTGGCTGGCCTGTGTCGATAATTTTTTGTAGATGCATTAAACTTCCTTTTCACAGAGCAGGACTCATATGTATTTCTTCAGACTTGAAAGCCTTCTCTATTTTCACGAGACAAACAATATAAGCATACGATAAACAGGTACATTCTGATGTGCAAAAAACATAATTATAAAAGTTACTGACTAAATCCCAACACAGACAGGAGGGAAAACGGGCGTATGAACGGACAGACATTAAGGTAGATACACAAACATATGGGACATGCTCTGTGAAAAGTGGGCTTAACCCTTTACCAAACGACAAAATTTTAGACTTGTTCAAATTCAAAGCATTTGCAGACGACAAAATAAATGTGACTCAAAAATTGAAATCTGTTTTGGGAAGGTTAGAAAACATTGTGGGAAAAGGAGAAAATGCTGGTTACCAGCATTTTCTCCTTTTCCCGCAATGTTTTCAAAAGGCTTCTTCTTCAGGGTCGTTAAAACCCGTGATTGTGTGGTAAAGAGTTAATGTATCTGCGAAAATTATCGACTCGGGTAAGCCTGCTCAGTCAGCTCAGGCTGACCTTGGCCGACACTTTTCGCTATTGGTCAATTTTCTGTCTGTCAAATGACCAGTCTCCCTCACAGTTCAGTTAGTTGTTAGTCAAAACGGACTTTATGAATCCATGATCATGTGATGACTTGCTTGGTATCATGCATCACTGGGATGCATTTAGCCCCCTTTTGCCAGAGCATGACTCATATGACGATGGGGTTGTATAATAGTACCTCGAAAAGAAACAAAATAATACATACCAATACAAGCTATCAAAGTTGTGAGTAATATTCCTTTTCTGATAAATTCCATTTTTTTTGCCAACTGTCACAAAGAAAGGAATTTTTTCCGTCTTTATCTTCAGGTAACGCTAGCCCCCAGTGACATCAGCTTTTATTTAGTTAACCCTTTACCAAATGGCGAAATTTTTGACATGTCCAAAATTCAAAGCATTTGCAGACGACAAATTATATGTCGCTCAAACGATGGAATTTGGTGAATGACAGGGCAGACACTTTGTGGGTAGAGGAGAAAATGCTGGTTACCAACAATTCCTCCTTTTCTCACAATGTTTTTCCAAAGCCTTCTCCCTCAAGGTCGTTAAAACTCTTGACTGTGTGGTAAAGGGTTAACCATTTCAGCGCCATAAACGAAAACAGGCTTTTGCGACGGCATAGACCAAGTTCAGGCTGCACAAAACGTGCTGTCCGATCTTAAATCTTAATGTGCACGTAAGACAAATGTCTTTCTGGGTTTCAGTGTGTGTGTTTTCAACCGTAGAAAAAAGTCGAGTTTATAAATGAGCCATGCTCTGGCAAAAAGGGGCTTAATGCATCTCCGTGAGTCATGATACCAATCAAGTAATAAGATAATTATGGATCCATAAAATCCATTTTGTCCTAACAACTGCCTGAATCGCTACGTAGAATGGTCCTTTGACATGCAGAAAATCGACTAATAGCAAACAGTTTCGGTCCAGATCAGCCTGCGAGGATGCGCAGGCTGACCGGGATCGATAATTTTGTAGATGCATGAAGCCCCTTTTTCACAGAGCATGGCTCATATATTTTGCCCTGAAAGAAAAAAATACAAACTCGATATTAAATCCACCTTCACGGGTAGCAAACTTCATAATCAGAGCTATTGGCTCTGATAAGAAAATGTTGTGTTGGTGTTCCGGCTCTGAAAATATCGGCTCAAAAAAACGCAAGAAACAGGTAAGCCTGTCATTCTTTGTACTTATGTGTTCTTACGTCTTTGAAATTCGAAAAAAGGAGAATGTGATGCAATGCTCTGGCCTTTCAACGTGTTTTCTACTCTACGGAAAGTTGTAGCATATGTACAGTATTGTATGAATCATTTGTGCCATGGGTTGACCGTAGCTGAAATATTACGTCAAGCATCCAGTGTCAAGCTGTTATTGTCATTGAATTAGCAAATTAGAGAGAGTTTTTGCTGTCCTAAAAGTGTAAGTTATTGTCTTGAACTTTTCCATTCGCTGCTGGCAAAGAATTGAAAATAAGTAACACAAAATTGACAAGAATAATCAACTGCTCCTATTATGTGGGTCGGCTCTGAATATATCGGTCGGCACTAATGGAAGCTTTCAATGTGGACCAGTCTAAAATTTTGTCGTCTAGTAAAGAGTTAAATGGTGTTGTACACCACTTTCAACATTATTTCAGTCATATCAAAGCAACAGCTCACACATTTATGTACAATGGTTTCAGGCTAAGGCTCTGAAGTGTCTTGCCAGTGGTCACTCCCACGAATAGCCCAAGGCTTACAATGAAGCTCGTACCCAGGATCTCCAGATTTAGAGCTCTAAACTTTACCTCTGAGCCACGTATGAAAACATCTTTATTTTCGAATATGGTTAACCCTCTTCCACAAGACAAAATTTTAGACAGGACCATTTCAAAAGTATTTGCAGACAGTTAACTAAATTTGGCAAAGATGGTGGGATTTGTCTGTAAAAAGGTAAAATAACAGCATTGTTCAAGAGGGCAAACTAGCTTTTCCCCTTTCACTATATAAAGTTTTCAAAAGCCTTCCCCGTCAGGGTCGTTAAAAATCGGTATTATGTGGTAAAGGGTGAAAGAGGTGAGAACCTAGATTTTGCGGGTTTTATGAATCGTAATCAGTTCAACTGAATCGCGAATATTCGTAGACAGCTCTTGCAATTCTTGAGCAATCGGGAATTCATGATAAAAGTTTTGAGCTGTTCAAATTTTGGCCAAGAACTCACGATTCAAAAAAACCTTAGTAAGTTCGTAGCAAATTTGTTGTACATTGTAAATGAATCTTTATCGATTCGGAGGCATCACTATGTATCATCATGTATTCTTAACTTATTCAGAGATTTGTGCCCAAGCAGGGGTGATGGCCTTTCATTACCTATCTTGAAAGAAACTCCGACGGATTGTCAAAAAAAGTCAGGAATCCATTTTCATTCGTACCGCAATTGTTCTTGCATTTGATCGTAACTATTTCAAACGTTGATGCAGCATTTCCCAATACAATCTTATGGTACCGATATCTTGACAATATTCATGCGATTCCAAACGAATCCGGCCGAATCCCACGATAACTCGTAACATTGTCGTACCTGTATCATAACTGAATCATAGAACATCACCAATCGGACAGGAAAGTTAATCAAATTCCCCGAATCCGGAAACGTATCAATTCGTGGCTCTTCGTGGGATCCGTGGTTTGTGTGGAACAATAGCATAATCACAATCCAATTCGCTCTTTCGGACAGCATAGAATGTAAAGTCTGATTTTGGCTCTGATTTTTTTTTTTTTTTTTTTTTTGTCTCTTTTTGTAATTTTAGATGGCCCTTCGTGGAAAATGAAGCCGCAGCCTCAAGTGGCCCAGGAATTGATGTTCACAAGTCTTTACCACCTGAGCTATTGGGGATGGAGGTATTGCGTTATGCGAGCAGTTTCCTTTTTTGCCACAATGTTAAGAACAAACTTTTGAGTCATCCTCTGGCATTATAATTGATAATTATTCATCTCTGTGATCCATTATAGCAAGCAAGTCATCACTTATGAATCTATAAAATCTATTTTGTGTAACAACTGACTGAATCATGAGGTAGACTGGTCTTTTGACATGCGGAAAATTTACAAATATTAAAAAGTTTTAACCCATGTCATCTTGCGCGGACAACACTTTTTATCAATACAATCAATTCTGCAGATGCAGTAAGTCCCTTTTTCACACAGCATGGCTCATTTCAAATGTCAATAAGGCTACAGGTAGGAACTTGTATTTCAATGCCCACTTGTTGTTGCTCAGTTCAGTCTCTGGTGCTGTAAATTTGTTTGCGTAGTTTTTTTGTTGTTGTTGCTCATTCGTTTGGTATTTAAACTCTTCTAAATCGACCTTCGTTTCTAAAATCCCATGGATCATCATCACCTTTTTCCACAAAGTTTTTTTCCTCTTAACACCGTTGTTTTGTGACAATACCAGTCCTTTGTTTTTTTCAGAAATTCCGTCATGTTTCATCTAACAAAAGTATACTTTACCATTGGAAGTAAAAGGTATCAACGAGAAAACAGAAATTATGTCTTAACCTAAGTAAGCAACAACTAATGCTTCCGTATCCATCGGTGCCGACCGACATATTCAGAGCCGGTCCAAATGATCGGAGCCTTTGCTTACATGTCAATTTTGTGTTATTTCTTTTCAAATTTTTGGCAGCAACGAATTGAAAAGCTCAAGAAAACAATCCAAGCTTTTAGGACTGCAAAACTCTCTAATTTGCTAATTTAATGGCATTGAAATTAGATGCTTGACGTAATATTTCGGCAACGGTCAACACACAGCACAAATGATTCAGACAATACTGTACACATGTTACAACTTTCTGTAGCATAGAAAACACGTTGAAAGACTAGAGCATTGCGAGACATTGTCATTCTTTTTTTTTTTTTTTTTTTCTTAATTTCAAAGACATAAGAACACATTAATACAAAGAATGACAGGCTTACCTGTTTCTTGAGTTGTTCTGAGCTGACATCATCGCAGCAGGAACACCAACACAATTTTTTCTTATCAGAGCCACTGGCTCCGATTTTGAAGTTTCCTACCCTTGCCTTGCTATTCATTTATGACGGTATCACTGGAAGTCGTGTTTTATATAGAGAGCCGTAAGGTCAGTAGAGAGTTTTGTTAACCCTTTACCAAATAATCCCCAGTTTGAACGACCCTGAGGCAGAGGCCTTTTAAAACCATTGTGGAAAAAGTAGAAAATGCTGGTAACCTGCATTTTCTGTTCTGAAGAAGAGTTTCAGTTAATTTGTACACATACCAGATTTGTTGTCTGCAGATTCTTTCAATTTGGAAGAGTCTTAAAGTGTGTCGTTTGGCAAAGCGTTAAAGACCCTTTCGCCCCCTCTCCACACACACACATACACACACACACACACACACACACACACACACTATTTAGATGCATTTGATGACAATGTGAATCAAGATCAGATTACAAAGAATGTCCGTTCTGATTTTGAGTTTAAATTGTCCGGCATGTTGTAAGATTTGCTACTGATCAAACCAAATTTGAATCACAATATTGTGGTATTTCGACAGTGTGAGTTATATCTTCGGACTAGATTGGTTAACAGCGGTTTTGAAAGACAGTGGGAAAAGGATAAAATGCTGGTAACTATTGTGGTAATATTCTATACCTTTTCCGAGACATTATACATCATTTGAACTACATACGGCCTGTGGTCTCAAATTGCTTTCAGCTTGGACAAGTCTAGAATTTTGTCATCTAATGAAGCGTTACTCCTTGGGTCGTGCGGTGTGAAGGATCAAAATTGATCCATTTAACACATATATAGGGGCTCATGCTGAGGTATATTATGTGAATACATCATGTACTTCGTACATTATTAATGAATTTTCTCACCTATTACAAACATGTGAATGTAATAACCAAGCTCTGAAATACATATACTTATTGAAGAGACCTGTGCGACAGACAGACAGACGGATGGACGGACAGGCAGACAGACAGACAGACAGACACATAGACAAACAGAGAGAGAGACGGACAGAAAGAGAGAGGCAGAAAGAGAGGGACAGAGAGATTAACAAAAGTTTTCCACAAAAGTTGATTTTAACTAAGAAATCCCTTATGGAGATAATATCCAAGTGTCTATAAAATAAACATGATAACGACACAGGATATAGTGATGTCCATATTTGAACCGTAGATGCCTTGAAAAGTCTGAAAATAGCCCTGTCGAAGCTACAAGCGACATGGTGAGCGGTTGCAGTAAGATAAGATCAAGATCAAACTGCATAGAATGTGTTGTCTGCTCTTAGATCTACAGTGTACACTGTTGAATCAAAACTCTTTACCCAACGACCCTAAAAAGGTTGTTTTTGAAAACATTGTGGTAAAAGGAGGAAATGCTGGTAACCAGCATTTTCTCCTTTTCCCACAATGTTCTAACCCTTTTAGAGACAAATCCAATCATCCCAGTCACATTTAAATTCATGTCTGCAAATGATTTCAATATCGATGACCCAAAAATTTTGTCGTCTTGTGGAGAATTACAAGCTTTAACCAAAACGTCCAGTTATCTGCAGTGGAATGGCATGTACAGCTCTCGAAAACTAGCAGTTACTCTTTTTTTTTTTTTATTTTCAATCTGTTAAAAACCAGTATTCTCGTTTTATTGTTGTGAGTACCTTGTGAAAGTATTTTTTTGGTAAATACGAAATTCTTTGCCAGGACGGTAATGAGTTAAACTAACCTCGCGTTTTACGAGTATAAATCTAACTGCACCGATCGCATTACCCATATAAACAGAAATCCATTGAATGGCCCACTTCCGGTTTGGGGTTTTCATTTCCTGTTATCATGCTGAGCATGACATAGGGTTTTCTTTTTCGGATGATATAGGTTGAGATCAGACTGCACAGAACATACAGTCTAATCTTTTCATCTACTCCGTTCGGTTTGGAATGTATCATTCAGTAGAAAACAACCTTAAATTCCATTATTAGGGTCTTTAATTATTTATTTTACAAAAAATTGCCCTTTTCAATTACCGGTTTGAATTTCACTTTTTTGAAACAATTTTAGCGTTTCTGAGTTGAAAGTAAAAAGTACATGTATCTAGGAAAAAAAAAAAAACTTGTAACGAACGGTAAAAAATGCCCAGCAGAATCTATTTCTTTATTTATCACAATATGTTTAGGCTGTGTTAACGACATATTTCTTTTGGTCCAAGTTTACAGGGCCATAAGTCAGAGAAAAAAGTCGACCCAGGATATGTTGATAGTATGAAAATCTCCTCGTAGTGAGACGCTTCCAGTGAATTCTCGTTTTTATTGAATTCCATCAAGTGACTGCAGAGAAATAGCTCGAAAACGAAAAAAGCCTATAGTATGGTATACGTATGAAAATTTAAAAGGCCATAACGCCAAGAAAACTTGTCGATCCCCAACATTCTGATAATAGTCACATTTTCTCTTCGCAGGAAACCTTTCCAAAAAGTTTTGCTCAATGCCACCGATTGAGTACCATGAGATAGTGCAGAAAAGAAGTCGTGCACTGACGTGCGGATGAATAGAAGGATGCAAGGTCGGACGCATGGAGGACGCGGCGGCTACACGCTCCGTCAAAGTTTTTTCTTTGCCCTTTCGTGTTGGTAAACTATACTTCAGTTAAAATTACTTTTCGTTTTGGCTCTTTTTACGAGCTCAATTTCAAACAATATTTTGTCTATTACGGTTCTATAAATAAACTATCACACAAGGTGTTATACCGACATATCTATCTTTCAACAAGAATTTTACCTTTAGATGTATTTCATCTTCTGCAACTTGAATTCAGATATATTTTAGCCTTGCTCTAGTAAAAGGGGGTTGAACACATCTCATTGATGCATGATATAAAGCAAGTATTCACATTATTATGCATCCCTAAAATCCATTTTGTATAACTACCGACACAATCATGAGGTACACTGGTCCTTTGACATACAGAAAATTGACCTATACCAGAAAGTTCCGACCCAGGTCAGTCTGTGAGGACTGCGCAGGCTGACCTGGTAGATAATTTTAGCAGGTGCATTAAGCCCCTTTTTCAGAGAGTGTGGCTCATTTATAATCATCATTAATGGAGAGGAACCAGATTGCCACAGTAGTTAATAATCATTAAACGTTTGCGAAGAAAGACAATCCTGTAGTAGAATTTTAAGAGATAATGAAATAGTTGCATCCCTTGCGCAATTTTTTTTAAAATTTTGTTTTGAGGACGGGCGATCTGTAAATTTTTTCTTATGATGGTTCTAAAAACTTTATTCAACGGGGATGTGGAAGTTAAATGTCTATGGTTATGTGTTAAACCAGAATACAATTAATTTCAGACAAATGAAAATGAATTTTCGAAATCAACGAAAAAATTTATTTCGTTTTCATCAGGGATCGTATATGTAATACACGATCCCTGTTTTAATAAATGCTAATAAAAGATGCTTCTATAACAGAAGTAGACTCAGAAGCAAGAAGGATTTTGCGGTTTTCCAAGAATTCTCTTATTTTTACCTATCTTTTCACAATCGAGATAAATTCATATTGAGAATACGGACTTTCTTTTTCACACAAGTATATAACAAATCAAAGTAAACACTTCCCGAATTTTACCGAACAAATCTGAAAATGCTAATAAAAAAAAAAAATGCTGAGTATGTTACATAGTACTTGTACAACACTCGGACTTTGGTTTGATTGATTGACTGATTGATTGATTGATTGATTGATTGATTGCATGGTGTTTAACGCCGTTTTCAACATTATTTCAGTTATATCGCGGCGGCCCTTGCACCTATCCATGCTTTCCTGGAGTTTCTTTTACCAGTTCTCTGCACAATATTCTTTCCAAGCCACTAGCTGCTTTCCAACATAACCATCGTCGAAACAATGGTCAGCGGTGAGAGAGGAATGAATCCTGTTGCAATGACTATCATCAATCCCCGGAAAGAAATTGGCCAAGCCGGGGATCGAAGCAGCGACCTCCTGTTCTCAAGTCCTGTACGCTACCGACTGTGCTACGGGGGCTTGGCTCGGACTTTGGTAGAGCAGGTGCAAAGCAACTCTTTTTCATATGAGTCATGCTCTGTGAAAAAAGGGGCTTAATGCATCTGCGAAAAGTATCGACCCAGGTCAGCCTGCGCGGACTGCGCAGGCTGACCTGGGCCGAAACTTTTCGCTATTGGTCGATTTTCTGTATGCCCAAGGACCAGTCTACCTTATGATTCAGTTGGTTGTTAGACAAGATGGATATAATGGATCCATAATTATGTGATGTCTTGCTTGGTATGATAAATCACGGAGGTGCATTAAGCCCCTTTTGTCAGAGCATGTCTCATATATCTTTACCGGATGACAAACAGTTTAGACTAGACCAAACTAAAAGTAGTTGCAGAGGACAGATTAAATGTGGCTCAAAAGCAAGGTTTTTCATTGAAAGGGTCGAAAAAAAAAAATGTTGGAAAAGGTGAAAATGCTGGTTACAAGAATTTTTTCTCCACATTGATTTCAAAAGCCCGCTTTCCTAGGGTAGTTAATAAAGGATTGTCTGGTAAAGAGACACACAAAATGTTTTAATCTAAATGAATGCTATTTTAAAATCCTAAATCTATCAAAAGTGCAGTTTACTTAGATAATGTCTCGAAATCATCAAAAAGTAGGGAGATCGTCAGTGTATGAATATAGTAACTAGAGAGGACAAACTAAGTAAATAAATAAAATTCAATATTCATAAAACGGTGTTCTATATGTATTGCAAAGCTATATGGTCGAAAGGTAACTAACTAATCGCCTATCGCAAGTAGACGGTTTCTTACTTGTGAACGCCATGGACATGTTGTCTTTTTCTAAAAGCTACGTACGAGGGCCCATCAATAATATCGAGAACTAATTCCACTATTCAATTACGCGTTGACGTACTGTCATGAAAATTCGTATGATTAAACAGTCATTCCTATTTTTTATGTACTTCTATGATTGCGAAAAACATGAAAAATTCATATCATGGAATTTTGATGAAAAAAGTGTTACAACAAAAATTTACCCCAGTATAATGAAATTCTGAATTTACACTTCATGATAATCAACCGTTTTCTTGTTGTAAATGTTTTAAGTGATTGACTGTATCTTGAAGTAACGGAGGTTAATTTATTAAGTTCAAGTTTTCTATCATCCATGGTGTGAAAACCATCAACAAAACTTACATAAACACATAAATTCATTGAAGATATAAGCATATGGAAAGGAAATAAGCCAAAACTTTTGGATCGTATTGCATTTTTTGAAAATTAAGACACAAAATCGTAGCTATACCTTATTCTTCAAATTGATTCTCAAATTTCGAAATACTTTCGTTTAAAATATCTTTACTTTGGTTGGGGATTTGAATGACCATTATTCTTAATTATGTCAATGAATGTATCACTGATAATTTTCCTTGCATAATTTCAACCATGATTCTCTAACTTAAAATGTTCAAATACCAATTAAGATTGTAACGGATGTTAAAAAGAAAATTCCATTTAACAAAATATCCCAATTTTCACATATTACTGAAATGTTGAAGTTATGAAATGACTCAGAAGTAAGATAACTTTACTCAACTTGAAGAACTGTAACATTAAAAAATGTAGATCTTTTGAAAAACAACGACCCAGATTTTAGAAATAAATCTTGCAAATTTTAGACACAAAAAATGAAAGAAATTAATCAAAGCTAAAGTTAATACACCTACATCAACTTATTAATTTCTTTAAAGCAAAAGTAGACACTGTTCTAATAGAATGCTTCACAATCTACCATTCTATTTGATTTCTTGAAAGATTTTCTAATCCTGGTAACGGAAGTTAAACCAACGATATTACTGAATCCTCTGGCGCTTCAAGTCACACTTTGCCTTCATACATACTCTCAGTCATGTCAACTATTTCAAGGCCTTACTTGAAAAATTGGCTTTCTCTTCCCTGATACGTGGTCCGTTATTTTCATCATAACCCGTAGGGTGCCGAATAAACCTAACAGACATTTTTAGTTAAGTTGCAAGACCAGAATAATTGCAACATTATGAATGATGGCTGTAGTCAACAGTGTTCCACCAAAGCTGATACTCAACTCACTGTGCAAATCAGAAATCTGACTGCGCGTTTTGTGCAGTCTGATCTTGATCTACACTGGTTGAAAAAAGCAACTACAGTCGTGAAACATGCTTTAAATGATATTATCCTTTTCAGGTACTCAAACTTCATCACGTTTTACAGGCCATTTTATCCAACGTTCCTACCTCATCTATGAAATTGATCTTAATTGCAGCAGATCAGTTCTCTGTAAATGTGCAAATATACCATTCCCCATAAAACATAGCAACACAAAACTCAACAAAATCTAAAACAATATTATCTGTGAACTCACAATTGCCATTTTCTGTATATTTTGCTTTTAAGTAGTACCATCTTGCATTCAAAACCGAACAAAGCATTGTGTTTGAACAGTTACAAACTTTGAACTACTTTTGTTTCATTGCTGTGAGGTTGGCGAGTCAGTTTGATGGTGGATAAACCTCAGATAGGTGTATTTTAGGTAGTCTACAAACGGCAGTCAAAAAGTATTGATTTTAGTCACGGATGTTAAAGATCACGGATGTTAAAATTGGCATATCGTTTGGATCAGAAAATGTCCTTTTTCAGGTTGTTACGAGAATGATCCGTATTTTTTTTTTATTCTTATTGGCATTCTTCTTTAAGCATTACGTTCAATACAAATCAATCAATGATGGTTTTCCTAAAACCTTGGTAACAGAGGTTAAACAACTTTTTGTCTGAATGCTATCTTTGATATCAATAACGTATTTTTTTCAAATGAAATTGGTTTTGGTGATCCTTAGGCTCTAAAATCCTCAATATCAAGCATAAAAGAATATTCCGACAGTGATCTCTGGACAAACAATTCTAAGTTTGACCATCCCAGCACGAGATAAAAAGCAGTAACGGATGTTAATGTCTTTTCGGCGACACCACTAAACCATTGATATTTCAAAATTCTGTTGCATGTGTCTGCATGTGTTATTAATACATCTGTAAGCATACCAGATTGGTATGTTTTGTGCAAGAAAGAACAGTGAAATATCAAACAGTATACTTTCTGTAAAGTTTCAAAATCATTCCCCAACAGAGAGACACAGAAAAAAAGCACCTTTCTTGACATAATAAGCTAATTTTCAAGACTTTTTAAGTGAACATGAGAATGTACAACTCTGTATATGGTTTCTGTATGGTCCATGTATCGAAAATAGCTTGATTATTTTACTCTCGTTCGCTAATGGTGTCAATAATTCGGCAGCGACACTAAAAAATGGAAAAAGTACATGGAAAACAGGAATGAGTGTAAAGCTCATTCCTTTTCCAATTAACTCATCTAACTCCAATACGATGACGTCAAAAATATATGACGTCATAACAAAAATATGACGTCATATCAAGAGCGTTCGTTTAAAAAATGGCGTCATCCTGTACCAGCGAGCAACGCGTTGTGATAAATTTTTATGTGTTACTCGGTAAATCTTTTACGGAGATCCGTGATGATTTGCATAAAGTGTATGGAGACTCATGTTTAGCGAATAGTGCTATTTCAAAGTCGATGCGGTGCTTTAAAGATGGTAGAGAATCAACGGAAGATGATAAACATACTGGCAGACCTGTGACTATAACAACTGAGAAGAAAGTTGCTGAAATTCAAGAGTTTATTCTTGAAGATAGAAGAGTAACTGTTGAAACTGTAGCTAGACACTTTGACATTTCGTATGGTACAGCTCAGGACATTATGACCAATAAGCTCGGAATGCGCCGCGTTTCAGCAAGATGGGTACCGCGCTTGCTGCTTCCTGATCAAATGGGACAAAGGGTCAAAAGGTGTCATGAATACTGTCAACGTTACAATGACGAGGGCGAAAACTTTCTGAATTGAATAATTACATGTGATGAGACATGGATACACTTTTTTGAGCCGGAAAGTAAACAACAAAGCTCAATGTGGAAGCATCCTTCTTCGCCTTCGCCAACAAAAGCGTTGATTTCCTGGTCTGCCGGTAAGGTAATGGCCATAATTTTTTGTGATATCCAAGGAATTATTTTGAATCACTTTGTTCCTCCAAAAACTACAATTACTGGTAACTATTATGCATCATTAATTAAATCTGATCTGCTACCGGCTATCAAGAGAAAGCGCCCACAACTTATGAGGTCCGGGATTCTGCTGCACCACGATAACGCGCCAAGCCATAGCAGTCGCGTTGTATTAGACACTATTAAGGAACTGGATATAGAAATACTACCACACCCTCCGTACAGCCCAGATTTGGCAATTTGCGATTTCTGGCTATTTCCAAATCTAAAAAATAAGCTACGTGGTGAGAAGTACGAGTCAAGAGAGGAGTTGAGACGTGCCGTTGACAGATATTTGCGGGATATGTCACGTGACAGCCTGCATCACGTGTTCCGGGCATGGGTCGAACGGTGGGATAAGTGCAAACTGTGCAAGGGACGTTACTTTGAAAAGGAGTAAATGTTGAATGTATGGTGGTTGACGTGTTTTTCTGATATAAGATTAGTTCTCGAAATTATTGATGGGCCCTCGTGTGTTGGCATTAGATGCTTCCTTGGTCGAGGTAAATCAAGATCAGACTGCACAAAATTTGTTCTCCCATCTTGCATTGAGGCTGTCAGATACTCTATTGGGGATTTTGGATGAGAATAACAGGACGTTTAGGTTTCAAGTAAATGCTCTTTTGCCACAGTGATTTCCAAAACTGTCATACGAATGGGCGTCAGAAGTCATTTTTTATACTTATGGGCTAAACACATAATATTTTTTAAGTTTAACCCTTCACCAAACAAACAACTGGTTTTAACAACCCCGAAAAAGAAGCGTTTGAAAAAAATTTGTGGGACCAGGAGAAATGTTGGTAACCAGCATTTTCTCCTTCTCCCACAATTTTTATACCATACAAAAGACAAATTCCATCATTTGAGACACGCTTTATTTGTCGTCTGCAAATTCTTTCGATTTGGACAAGTCTAACATTTTGTCGTCTGGTGAAAGAGTCGACGAAAGCTAGATACAGAACCGTGTACATAAGTCAGTGAACTGTGAAGTATATATGTATACCAGAGTATTAGCCCATTCAGAGCCTAACCCTTTCCTATGATAAATGCCGAGGGTATTTAACCCTTTACCAAACGACAAAATTTTAGACTTGCCCAAATTGAAGGCCTTTCTATACGACAGAATAAATGTGACCCAAAAACTAGAATTTCTCTTTCAAAAGAGTAGAAAACATTGAGGGAAAAGGAGAAAATGCTGGTTACCAGCATTTTCTCCTTTTCCCACAATGTTTTCAAAAGGCTTTTTCTCAGTGTCGTTAAAAGTCGGGATTAAGTGGTAAAGGGTTAAACTTCCATGAAGAATAAGACTTGTGGAAAGGTTACCAGCGTCTTCTCCTTTTCTCACAATGTTTGTTATCCTTTTAAAGACAAATCCTGTCGTTTATGCAACCTTTAAATTGTCGTCTGTAAATGCTTTGAAAATGATCGAGAAGGAGAATTTTTCATGCGGTAAAGACCAAGAGAGTAAATAAATAAAATCCGTTTTTTCTGCCAGGAAGGAAATATATTTATTGTGGCGCACACACACACACACACACACACGTGTGTGTGTGTGTGTGTGTGTGTGTGTGTGTGTGTGTGTGTGTCAGCATGGATTCAGGATCAGACATCTCATTCTTTGCAGTCTGATCATGCATCTACATCGTTGGCAAAAGTGACTGAAGTCATACCCCCAGGTTAACCCTTTTACCACACAGCCCCGAGTTATAACGACCCTTAGCAAGAAGGCTTTTGAAAACATCGTGGAAAAAGGAGAAAATGCTGGAAGCCAGCATTTTCTCCTTTTTCCACAATGTTTTCTACCCCTTCTACAACAAATCCCACCAACTGAGCCACACTGAATTTGTCGTCTGCATATGCTTTTGATTTGGACAAATGCAAGATTTTTTCCTCATGTAAAGAGTTAAGGGTGAATTTACTTAACGATATTTTCCGTTTGTTTGTTATGAATAAGCTTGCCAATACAGAGAAATATTATGACGGATTACTGCTGTCCTTTCTTTTTCTAAAATCATGTTTGTATTTTATTTTTTCAATGGATTCGGATTCGGAGTAAGATTTTTATCTATCTATCTATCTATCTATCTATCTATATGTCTGTCTGTCTGTCTGTCTGTATCTATCTATCTATCTATCTAATCATCATAATTACACAGCGCGGCATTCAAGTTGTGCTGTATTTTTATCAAAACTTGCAGTAACAATATCTGGAATACCTTGGTTTTCTCACTGACTTAAAGTGTCCATTTTATTTCATTGTAAACGCTTTCAGCGCCGTAGGTAAACAGTGGGTGGGTGGGGGAACTTTTACAGACAGTGGTCGACACAGAACGTGCAGTCTGATCTTGGATCTATACTGTCCGCTTGTTTAGTCAAGCCTAAGAGATAAAAGAAAATCTGTCTGGTTCCAGTGGATTGTATTTTCAGCCGTCGAAAGAAGTCGGGTTTATATACTAGAGCCATGCTCTGTGAAAAGGGGGCTTGGTGCATTTGCGAAAAGTATCTACCCAGATCAGCATGCGCAGTCCGCGCAGGCTGACCTGGGCCGAAACTTTTCGCTTTTGGTCAATTTTCGGTATGTCAAAGGATCAGTCTACCCTATGATACAGTCGGTTGTTCGACATACTGGATTTTATGGATCCCTAATTATGTTATGGCTTGCTATCGTGCATTACGGATATGCATTAAGTCCCCTTTTGCCAGAGCACGGCTCACTAGTATTTGGGGCTGACAAAGTTAACTTGATTTCCTAACTGGTAATAGTGCAGTCGTGAGAAAACCAAAAGAGAATAGGTAGAAAACAAAAAGGCTTGGAACTGGATTAGAAATTATTTTAATTCTTAATCCTTCGGATAAGATCTTTTACATACACGTACAGGTCGAGAAGTATGTGTATTTAGAGTCTGTACTTCATTTAAAATATATGAGCCATGCTCTGTGAAAATGGGGCTTAATGCATCTCCGTGATGCATGGTACCAAGCAAGCAATCACATAATTATGGATCCATAATAGCCACTTTTTTTAACAACCAACTGAATCATGAGGTAAAATGGTTCTTTGACATGTAGAAAATTTACCAATAGCGAAAAGTTTCGGCCCAGGTCAGCCTGCGCGGACTGCGCAGGCTGATCTGGGTCGATACTTTTCGCAAATGCATCAAGACCCCTTTTCACAGAGCACGGCTCATATTTAATTCACATCGATTGTCAAACAAGTTCTTACAACTTGTATTAATCACTGTCGATCACCTCTTCCTGGATACCATAACCAGTACTGGCGTCGTGAAGTAGCAAGTTTGAAAGATTGACCCGGCTTACCATAGGATTCGAACTCGGAACCTTTGTCTCTACCCATACATCGCTGTCTCTTGATCTGAGTTGCCAGAGGAGTTTCTGCCTTCGATTAGGCCAATCCACGCAAAATTTATGATTCAGTTACTAGTATGTTGACGGTCTAAGATTCTGCGTTCTTTTTGTATGTACGTTTCATTATTATCAGGGTAAATTATGTTTCGCATCCATAAATTTGAAAAAAGATATATATATATATATTTTTTTTTTTTTTTTTATCTCCAGCTGTTAAAAATAATTCAAAACTTAGTAAGTGTCACGTAAGAGAAAGTGTGTAAGCAAAATAAAAGTTTAACATTTCAGACGACAAAATTTTAGACTTCTCGCATTTGAAAGCACTTGCAGATGACAATTTCACTGTGTCTCAAATGATGCGATTTTGTTTTGATTAGGGAAGAACACATTTTGGGAAAAAGAGAAAGTGCTGGCTACCAGCATTTTCTTCTTTTCCCATACTGTTTTCAAACCCTTGTCCTCCAAAATCGTTAAAATATGGGATTGTTAGGTAAAGGATTAACCCAGTCATTCAAATATCGATTTTGATCAAGATAAGTCAAAGAGGCCTTTGTTTGGTCTTTTTCATATATTTTCACCTTTCTACTCGTATAGATTTTAATCTGTTGATTAATTCATCTGATATACATTACAGATGTGTATGTGTAAATGTCTAGTGTGGTCTGCCTTGAACAACACACCACATTGAAAAATGTATCATCATCATTATCTTCAATGAAAACGTACCCTGGGGTCCTTTCTAAAATTGATAGACGCACAGCCTATCAAATCACTGAAGTGCCCAGCACACGTGCCGAAATCGACAGAGAGAGAGGGTCTGTATACGCTTATCAATTTGAGAAAGGGGCATATCTCTGAAACTGGCAGAGAGGGGGCTGAAGTTGTGCTGTGAATGACTTTCACCACCACCAACTCCGCCACACACACACCCCCCCCCCCCCATTGATTCACTGCCCCTATGCCTATGTAGTACGAATATCTGACATCTAGGAGATAGTTGTGCAGGGTCAGAGCGTTGGCCTCTCACATCAGAGGTTCCGGGCTTGAAGCCCGTGATGAGCGGGGTCAGCTTTTGGAACCACGCACAGCACGGCGCGGGAATTGATTAAAGTCACAGTGGCAGCCAAAAGTGAACAATGCGGGTGCTAAAATGCATCCAAATTTAAATCATACCATTTAAAAGTATGGAAATTATAAAGATGACAATCTATTATTGTGTGGTTGGTCCATGTGTTAGTCGCTGGCAGGAAAATAAATTTCAAAATCAGATGAAAGTAAACAAAAGATAGAGCGACCTGGCAGCTTTTGACCGGGTTTAAAATTTCATTTTCCTGCCAGTGACTAACATTTGGACCGACCGTACAATGATACATTGCCCTGTTTACAACAATTTTCATGGAATGATTTGAATTGAAATGCATTTTACGAATCCCTCTGTTTACCTTCGGCCGCTATCAGATCTTTAAGGTTTCCAGGAAGCAATAATCGAGAGTGATAGATATAACTTTTTAGACCATATCTCACAATGGATGTAAAATAAAAAGGTTTAAAGTAATATAATTTATGTGTTTTTGGCATTTTTAGCCTGATATGGTTTCGACAATAAACGACAATAAATGACAATAAGAGATAATACATTGACAATCGACGACAAGAATTGTACTGAATGATTTGCACGGTTAGTCAAGAAGCAAAGCTGTACTTGTATGGAAATATAAAATGACCGATTTTGGTATCGAAGTTCAGTCCTCTCTTGACACTTGTTTTGTTTGCACAGAGCAAATAAAACATTAAAATAAAAATGTATTCCTAGGTATCTATTTATTCAACCATATTGGCTAATACTGTGTTTTTGATCCCGTCCCTACGCCGACAACTGTTTTTTAACTCTTTAACAAATAATCCTGGGTTTAAACGGCCATGAAAAGAAGGCTTTTGAAAACATTATGTAAAAAGGAGAAAATATTGGTAACGAGCATTTTCTCCATGTCCCACAATGTTTCCCACTCTTTGACAGGAAAATTTATCGCTGCAGCTGGATTTAATTTGTAGCCTGCTAAAGATATCCATATGGAAGAGTCTAAATCAAAGGAATGAAGGTCCCTAGAAACAGGTGCTTGTTTCCACGCAGAAATGACTGGATAAACACAAATGCCATTATTTCCATATAACTTTGATGCCTAAAGATGAATATAGAGTTACCTTATTGGATGCTTAACACGCAATTAGGTGCTTCCGCGGACAGTGTAGGCCACAATCAGACAGCACGTTTTGTGCATTATAATCTTGATCTACAACATGGATGTAAGAGACATTGGTGTAAGGCTATTATGGTCGGCCTCTCACGTCACTTATTCCACTTTCGAATCACGTGATGAACGCAGTCAACCTTTGGAACAATCCATTTTACGATGCGAGTAGATGTAGTGGTTAACCCTTTACCACACGATTTTTAATAACCCCGAGGCAGAAGCCTTTTGAAAACATTGTAGGAAATGGAGAAAATGCTGAAAACCAGCATTTTCTCCTTTTCCCACAATCATTTGAACTAGATTTAATTTGTCGTCTGCAAATGCTTTCAATTTGGCCGCGTCCAAACTTTTGTCGTTTGGTAAAGAGTTAAGATTTTCAGGAAGCAGTTATCGATAGTGATTAATAAAACTGTAAGAAGTCGTTTTCGCAATCGATGTAAAATACATTTAAATAGGTTTAAGCTAACCTAACTTTCAATTCGTTTAACAGGAAAGGGTTTCAATCTACTTTCAACAGTTCCCTAGTCACATCATCGTGACAGCTGTGGAAGATGTATGTGACTAAATTAACATTAACCCTCAACCTGCTAAATAACTTTCATGAATTAAACTTTCACGGCGATAGCAAAGAAATGAATTTGGCTATTTCAAACTTATTTTGGGGAGGAAATATCTCCTTATCTGACAGGTTAGATACAAAATCAAACTGCAGTCTGATTTTCACGTTCTGTGCAGTCTGATCTTGATCTACAATGTCCACAAAAGTTCATCGAGTCGCGCTTAGCAACCTATGGGTTAATTACAATGTTGTTATGACCCGAATGTGTTACAAAGAGGAGGACAGTGTTGATCCAAAATCGGACTGCAAGTTCTGTGTAGTGTGATCTTCATCTATACCGTCCCATGTTTTTTCCAAGGCAATGAAGGGGTCAAAACAAAAATACTTTCTGTACTCTGATTCCAGCCTGGCAATTCTCATAACCATCTCTATCTTACTGGGTGTACTAGTCTGTCTGGCTGCCGGGTGTATTGGCTATAAGTGCTGTAAAACCTGGATACCGAACCTCAAACATAAGCTCAAGAAAAAAGTCAGTCCCCCACCCGTAAGGAGGTAGCATTTTTGTGAAAGGTAATACCACATATGGCTTTCACTGTCTCCATCTTTGTCTGTCTCTCTCTCTCTCTCTCTGAATCAGTTTGTCTGTGTTTGCCAGCATGTCTGTCTGTTCGTCAGCATATTTCTTATTCATTTGCCTAGTTTAAAAGGGCTTTGAGCCTCTTTTTTACAGCATTTCAACCACATCAGTGAGAAAGTTCAATAATTCATGTCTCCAACGTTTCACTAATACACGGCTACAAAGCTGGGGCTCTGAAGTGCTTTGCCCAACGTCCACGCCAACCGGGACCGAACTGTTTCCGTAACAGACGTACGGTAATGCAAGTTAGATTTGGCAGTCTGTCTTAATTGCTGGCGTCGGCAGGATTGCTAACCGTTAACCCTTTACCAAACAAGCACGTCTTTTGAAAACATTGTCGTGACTGGCTTTTTCTCCCTTTTCCAACAATGTTATTTACCCTGTAAGAAATAAACCTCATCATTTGAGCCAGCTTTACTATGTGATCTGCAAATGTTTTGAATTTAGAAGAGTCCAAAATTTGTCCCCTGGTAAAGAGTTAAGCTGCCAAATTAATAAAATCAAGGTCATAGTAAAAAGAATCCCAACTATTGTGATATCATAGTTGGTCTCCACGGAAAATTATCACTGTATCGGGCAAGGTAGATTCAAGATCAGGTTGTATGTTATTTGCAGTCTAATATTGATCTATATTGTCCAGAAAAGCACAGAGTCGCACTTAGTAATCTGTGAGGTAAATAACTTTTTTGACACAGTTCTGAATTAAATGCTCTCGTGTTCAATTATTTCAGACATGAAGATAACTAGAATCCGATATGGAACCGATGGCAGCGTCTTGCGTCAAAGGAGCTTAAAGATGGGCAAGTCTTGGATTTCGCCCTGGCGACACAGAACCTGCAGAATTTCTTACCGTCGTAAATGAAGACGCTGAAGGACTCTCTGTCAATATAATATTTAAGATCTTTAACCCACACTTTAATGAAGTTAAAAGTGTATTTATTATCAGTATATAATTTGGCCAGACCGATGGCATTTAATCTTTTACCAAACCGTCCTGTGTCCGAGCGACGCTGATGAAGAAAAGCTTTTGAAAATGTAGTGGAAAAAGGAGAAAGTGCTAACAAATTCCATCACTGGAGCCACATTAGATATGTCGAATACAAATATTTTCTGTTTTGTTAAGTCTAAAATTGTGTTGTCTGGTAAAAGGTTACTGCCGATTACATAGCTGAAACCTCTAATAAAGAAACTGAAAGTGTAGATCAACACCAGAATGCACGTATGTGTAGTCTGATCTTGTTCTATCCGAAATACAATATAATCGGGTGCTGCATGATAGGGATTAAATCATTTTAAATCGTGTTCTCATCTAAGCTACTAAGGGAATCTCATTTTTTATATATTTAGTCTCTGTGGAAGGAAGGCTTAATGCATCTGCAAAAAGTATCGACCCAGGTCAGCCTGCGCAGGCTATCGGTTAATTTAGTGCAGCTCAAAGAACCAGTATACTTCATAATTGAGTCGGTTGTTATACGAAATGGGTTTTATGGATCCATACTTATGGAATGACTTGCTTGGTATCAAGCATCGTGCAGATGCATTAAGCCTCCGTTTGACATAGCATGCCTCATTTATAAATCGGTGTTGAAGGGCGACAGTTTTTATACGCGTGTATTTTGTGACTTTTGACATTATCGCCTCAGTTTAAAACATTTTGAATACAGGCTTCTGCTGCTTTTTCTCATTTATGATATTTATATAGAATATCCGAATATATGTACAGTCCAACCTGTATCAAGCAGGCACCTAAGCGACACTTAAATATTGCTTGCTTGCTTGCGACGGATACTTGCGTAGTACAGGTGTATTTAAACATTACTTGCCTCTCGTGGAACTCTATAGATGCTTACTTACTACAGGTTGCTTGCTTTAATACAGTTAGCCGCTGTAACAGGTTTTGTTGTAAATATAAAGCGGATATTCGAATATGCGTATTTACCGTATGCGTTCCTATTCGTTCTACATCACATAAATTATTCATCCCCCATTTTTTTTTTTTTTTTTTTTTTTCCCGACTCTTTTTTTCACATTTTGTTTATTCACACTTTTTCCGGTGAGTATAAGCATATTAGGGTGTATCTGATATAGTTGTATCAAAAGTTTATAAAAATCTGCATTGTTGTCATGGGTTTTCGCGAATTCATGTAAAGTTGATAATACTGTTTAAATAAGAATACTGTATCAGTATTATGTGTATTTTAACGTGTAAATAAAGAAGCGTGATTGTTGAAACTTCTGCTTCGGTATTTATTTAGATCAATGAATCACAAAAATAAATATTTGTTCCAAGGCTTTATGTATCGATTCTTAAAAGCACTTCATCTGTAAAAAAGAAAAACCTACTCGTCGCGCCTATGTAAGATTCTTTATTTTCAAAAATTTTATCCTCAATTAACTTCTTACCTCCTGCAGAACGATTTTCAGCGTTGGCAAACTTTTGAAAACAGGATAAATTGCTGGTAACAATCAATTTCCCCTATTGTCACAATGTTTTCTTCGCAGCTATTCATGAAATTAAGCTTCATCTTTGTTGTTTATCCATTACTTATCAAGGCTATTTTCAAACTTGCTTGCTATCACATTGTCCATATCCGGTTTTGCACCGTCATACGTCACATTGTCAATGATTAGTTAATTGATTGATTGACATGTTAAAAATTACGCCGCCTGTAACATTCCACACACATCAGTGCGGCAACTCACATATTTACATGTATGTGGTTCCCAGTTTTTCAGTACTAGGCATGGATTCTAAAGTGCTCTGCAAGGACAACCAAATGAAACACCCAATGCCTCGGATGAGGATAGAACCAAGAACCACAGGATCAATAATCCTGATACCTCAGAACCGAGTCACGCAGGATCCCCGTGTACATTAAACAGACAGAAATAAATAGTACGATAGGAAATCTCCAAATAAATTCTTTATTTATTTCATGGCACACTACTCCACATACACATGAACCATGCTCTGTGAAAAGGGGGCTTGGCATATCTGCAAAAGGTATCGACCCATGTCAGCCTGCACATTCCGCGCAGGCTGACATGGGTCGAAACTTTTTGCTATTGGTCAAATTTCTGCATGTCCAAGGACCATTCTACCTTCGGATTCAGTCGGTTGTTAGACATAATAGATATTACTGATCCATAATTAGATGATGACTTGCTTGGTCTACTGCATAACGGTGAAGCGTTAAGCCCCCTTTTGCAAGAGGGCGGCTCATACAGAATATTACAACGTATTAGATCTAACGTTCTTGGGACTTGCATTTGCTTCGAGCTGCGTGGGAAAGTTTGATATCTCGCGTTCCGAAAGTTCAGCTCGATTACAAAAATTTCCCAAGCAGCTCGAAGCAAATACCAACCGCAGGAAGGTACTACAACATGATATTCCTTCAGTCATATACATACAAACAGCAACACAGCTATACTGCATTTACTGACAATTTTATTCGAAAACTTTACACAAGATAAAACATTAACTAATTTTGTGGGTGACAACTTTTGGTTATGAATCCTAAATTCTGTGAGGTAACATAACGTGACGTCACCCCACCATAATTGGGACCCCATTTCATACTCATTACTCTCAGAATACAATTTGTTCTCCCTATTGTCTGATTTGTTTCTGCGTGCGATGCTGACCGATGCACGTTTATGAACCGGAAAGTTTGCAGGTATTTAAATCTGGATTTAAAATGGTAAATTCTTATCAATTTGATACAGTCAACACAAAGAGTTTCCTTTGTAATTAATTCAAAGTGCATCCGGATTAGATCGCTGTATTC
The DNA here is from genome assembly GCA_945859785.2 of Tridacna gigas. Lineage (NCBI taxonomy): Eukaryota > Metazoa > Mollusca > Bivalvia > Cardiida > Cardiidae > Tridacna > Tridacna gigas. The sequence goes on along the minus strand of OX244042.2, from coordinate 26,847,532 downwards.
GGAATAAATCTATCCCAAATCACAGACAACAGTCTGCGTTAACTCCCTACCAAGTTTCAAATTTTAAGCCTGTACCAAACATTCCTGTGTTTTACTCTTTACGGCACAGTCCCAAGTTTTAACAATCCTCAGGAAGAAGCCTTTTGAAAAGATTTTGGGAAAAGGAGAAAATGCTGGTAACCAGCATTTTCTCCTTTTGCCAGTGTTTTCCGCCTTTTCCTGGACAAATTTCATCACTCGAGTCACTTTTACGTAATCTGTCGTCTGCAAACGCTTCAGTTTGAATCAGTCTAAGATTTGTTGTTTGGAAAAGAGTTAAACGACTCTAGGGAGGAGGGCTTTAGAAAAAAATTGCGGGAAAAGGGGAAAATGCTTGTGACCAGCTTTTTCTCCTCTTCCCAGAATTTTCTCAACCTTCTTATAGGCAAAATCTATTATCCGTTCCACATTTAAATTGTTGTCTGCGAATGCTCTCAAATGGGAAGTGTCTAAAATTTCTAATCAATGAACATTTAAAAGTAGTGAAACATTTTGTGAGCATTACCACCTATTCTTTTTTTTTCGAGTACTCTTAGATATATATATATATATATAACCATATAACTACTCCTTGTATGATTATTAGGTTAAAACACATAACACAATATGACAGCAGATCTACCAAGTCATTACTTTAATCAAATACTAGTGAAAATGAACTGCTTTGTCCCCTTGACAATCTACAATGTTCCAAATATTTGATTTAAAGCCTATGAATAACTACAAATTACAACGTGGTACCAGCATACATGATTGGGCCATGCTCTGGCAAAAGGGGGCTTAATGCATATCCGTGATGCATGATACCTAGCAAGTCATCCATTAAATCTGTTTTGTCTACAATGGACTGAATCATAAGATAAAATGGTCCTTTGACATGCAGAAAATTGACCAAAAGCAAAAACGTTTCGGCCCAGGTCAGCCGGCAGGACTGCAAAGGCTGACCTTGGCCGAAACTTTTTGCAGATGCATTAAGCCACCTTTTCACAGAGCATGGCTAAATTAGTATCTATATGTAGAGCAAACGAGGCTTTAAAAGAAAATCTTCCATAGAATTTCTATTATTTTTTTTTTGTGTGTGTGTAATCATTTCATTTTATCATTTATAAATAAATTTTTCATTTATCTTTAAAACAAAAATGATTTCAAGAAACATGTATAATTACAAGTTATTTTTGTTGTGATCAGTATTTCTTTCTGTTGAAACAAACATATGGTCATCTAGTGGCTGTTTTCAGGAAAAACATTTTGACATATATATATATCAATCCGAAGACAATTTTTAAAATACATAGTTGTGAAAAGTAATGAAATATTGATTCAAAACATAAACATAATGCAATCCTCACATACTAGTTTACATTAACTTACCCCACCCACAAACATACATAAAGTTACATCGAATTGCATTTCTAATCTTGTAACTAATGACAGGTGCCAATTTTAACCAATCATTCATTTTAACCAATCATTCAAAGGCCCAATAGTGGCCAAAAAAATCAATGCAGGTGTTAAAATCCACTTAAATTTAAATCATACCATTTAAAAGTATGGAAAACATTAAGAAGATCTGTTACTGTGTGGTCGGTCCAAAAGCTAGCTGCTGGCAGAAGAATTAAATTTTAAAATCAGGCAAAAAGTAAACAAAAGATACAGTGACCTGGTAACTTTTAACCTAGTCTTGAAATTAATTTCTCTGCCAGCAACTAACACTTGGGCTGACCTTACAGTAACAAATTGTCATCATCACAATAATTTCCATACTTTTAAATGGTATGATTTAAATCTAAATGCATTTTGCTTTGTTTACTTTTGGCAGCTATTGTTTCTTCAATTATGCTTTATAAATACCTACAAGATCACATTACAGTTTTTCAAAATAGCTGCCGGATAGTGATAAAGGTGATTGTGGTGGTTTTTTTTTTTAGTGTTCCAACCCAATCAATAATCAAATGAAAATACATGTATAATAAAGTATTTGTCAAAGCCTACAACCTCTTTATCGATTATCTTTTGCAAATGCAGATAAGCCATGCTTTGTGAAAAGGGGGCTTAATGCATTTGCAAAAAGTATTGACCCCGTCAGCCTGTGCAGTCCACGCAGGCTGACATGGGTCGAAACTTTTTGTTATTTGCAAATTTTCTCCATGTCCAAGGACCTTACTACCTAATGATCCAGTTGGTTGTTGGACCAAGCAGATTTTATGGATCCACAATTATGTGATGCATTAAAACTGCTTTTGCAACAGCACTGCTCAAATATAAAAATATAAGTATCTGTTAAAGTCTATAACCACTATGTCGGTCTTCTTTTGCAAATACAGATATACTCAACACTGAATTCCTGAGTAGTTAAATTTTTCAAAGAGGGCTACCACCTTGAAGTTTTAACAGGTTTCAAGGTATGCCCATCATCAATGTCCAATCCATCAAGCACTCGGATGACCTTCTGGAGGTCAGGATCTTCTGTGAACTTCTTGGATAAAATGAGAAAGTTCCGAACTCTGTCAATAAGCTCATACAGCTGTCGCACATCTTCATCAGCTTTCTTCAAGTTTGCTTCCAATTTTAGAACTTTTTGATTCACCTTTGACCTTTCGTCACCCATCATCACCTCTTTCTCTTGCATGGAGAAACGGTACTTATCAACCTAGAAAAAGGGAGGAAAAGAGAAGAATACGTAGATAATAAGTAATTTAAAAACAAGTAAACTTTTCTTAAAGATCAGGCTACATATTAGTATAGGACATGCAGTCTGATCTTGGATCTACAAATTCCAGTATTCTATTCTAGTATTCATGGCTGTCATATTTGGGTCTTATGAAGTGGCTGAATATTTCCACTTCATTAAATACTCAAAAATTAACCCTGTACCAAACAATCCAATGTTTTCAATGCTTTTGAACAAACTGTGTAAAAAGGAGGAAATGCATTTTCTCCTTTTCCCACAATCTTTTCTATTCTTTACGAGATAAATTTTAACATTTTAAGTAACATTGAATAAGTCGCCTCCTAATGCTTTTGGTATGGACTAATCTAAAATTGTTGTATCAGTCATGAATTATGAGGTGGAGTTGCAGCAAATATGCATGAGCCATGCTTTGTGAAAAAGGGTTTGATGCATCTACAAAAAGTATGGATCCAGGTTAGCCTGGATAGTCTGCACAGGCTGATCTCTGTTGTAACTTTTTGTTATTGATAAATTTTCTGCATGTTAAAGGACACATTCTACCTTAAAATTCAATTGACTGTTAGAAACGATCAATTTTTTAGATCTATAATTATGTAATAACTTGCTTAGTATTATACATCATGGACATGCATCATAACCAGACTGACCTGGGTCAATACTTTTTGCTATTGGTCATTTTCCTGCAGGTCAAAGGACAGGTCTACCGCATGACTCAGACAGTTGTGTGCCAAAATGGGTTTTACTGATCCATAATTATATGATGACTTGCTTGGTATAATGAATCACAGAGATACCTTAAAACCCCTTTTGCTAGAGCATGGCTCACATGATTCTGAAGCTCAATTTTGAAAAGGATTGCACACACTTGATAGATATTTCTGGCAGTTTTTTTGCCCCTTTTATAAATGCTTTCTCTAGCCAAGGGTGACAATCACCATGTTGCTCTATTCACCCTTGGCTGATGAGTCTAAATTTGTAATACCCGAGATATGCGCAATCATTAGTTGCAGTCTGCTCTAAAAATACCATTCAAATAGCGTGTTACATTTGCTATTGATCATCAGCAAAACATAAATAAAAATAGCCAACGCATGAGAGCTGGATATGCTGTGAATCATGATAAAAAAACATATTGGCAAACAAAATTTACTTCAATATCTAATGTAACAAATCAGTTAAATGAAGTTTAAGGATACATTCCAACACAAGATGATTAATTGTACAAATATAGTGAGTGAATTTTGCCCAAAGGGTTTAGCTACACAATGTTTGATTTATTGTCAATGATGTAATTCTATGGGTGAAAACAGTCAAAATCCAGTAGGCGATGTATTAAGCGAATAACAAATTTTGACTCAGTCAGGGTCAGCCAAGGGTGAATAGAGCAATGCAGTAATTGTAGTAATCGACACTCTTGGCATGTGAGGTAACCTTACCTTGCTTCATTTCATGATGTGGTTAGTTCCAGAGTTTGTCCCCGCTAATCATGGGATTCAAACACGGATCTCTGATGTGAGAGCTTGAGACCTCCACCCACTACCCTACATTACTATCTCCCTGCAAATACTCTCAGAACCAAGAGGGTATTTTCACATAAAAATGTTTCCAGAAAGCTTGCAGCAAAAATACCATTTTACCTTTTTCTTCAGAGAAATAATTTCCTTCTCAGCACTGACATCTACATTAGCTGCTTTTGCCTCACCATTACTGTTTACTCTCTGTAACAGTTTGTTAAGCTGTTCCGTCAGTATTTCTATCTCTCCCTCTAAGGATTGTACTTTACTTCTCAGCAACCTTATCTCTTTCTCTCTGTTTTGTTTCTGTGAAGAGAAAATGTAGACAAAGTAGAACTGTCTCAGGTTGACAAATATCCACCCACCACTTGTTGCCTTGTCAACAGATCTAGGAAAAAACTTAACCCTTTACCAAACAAAAGAATTTTTGACTCATCTATGACAATAGCATTAGCAAACGAGAAACCTACCATGGTTCAAATGACAAGATTTGTTTCTGACAGGGTAGAAAACATTTTAGGAAAAGGAGAAAATGCTGGCTACCAGCATTTTCTCCTTTTCCTAAAATGTTTCAAGAGCCTCCTTCTTCAGGGTCGTTACAAGTCTGGATTGTGTGGTAAAGGGTTAAAGGGTCATTATTCATATACATGTAATAGTCAACCTATCATTTTGAAAATTGCAGGTACATAAGTTCCCATAGCTTTCGAAAACACTGTTGGATTTGTAAAGAGGGTGGGGGGAAGAGAAAATGTTGGGTACCTTTTTTCTTCTTTTTCAACAATGTTTTCAACAGCTTTCTTTTTCAATGTTAAACATTAAATTAATTAGCAAAGAGTACAGAGATTAATTCATTCAGCCACCACTTTTGCGATGTCTCTAGAGTAAGTCTTTAAATACAACAATGACTGCACATGTATTCCCTATCTCACCTCTGCCTCAGATTGTGCATCCAGCATTCTTTCAAATCTCTCAGACATGCTCTCTATTGTTTCCTCTTTCAGTTTCATCTCCTTTCTGCAGTTCTCCAGCTCATCCTGAGTTACTTCTAGTTGTGCCCTGGCTCGTTTCCCCGAATATTCACTCTGTGACACTTTACAATTTAGGTCAATGCTGAAATGTACAAAAGCTGCTGCTCACCAAAAGTTTACTCTACTTTTAACAAATTTTCAGTTTAAATATCTCAAGCTGCTAGTAAAGATATCTACTGATATTAACTCTTTAAACAACAAAACTCTGGACTTGTCCAAATTCCAAAATAAAAGCATTTGCAAACAACAAAATGAATGTGACTCAAAAATTAAAGAATAGGAAACATTATGGGAAAAGGAGAAAATGCCAGCATTTCCTTCTTTTCCCGCAATGTTTTCAAAAGCTTTCTGTCTCTGGCTTGTTAAAGTCAGAATTGTGTGGTAAAGTTTAAGATCATGATTAGTTTGTAAATTGCTCTGGACAAACAATTTCAGTTCTGGTAAATTAAAAAGAATGAAATAAAACTGTGAAAACAGTAAATCAGACTGAAATACATGTACATGTACTTACTTTTCTGATCTAAGATCTTGTAAAGATGATCTCAAGGCTTTCTCAATTAGCTTAGCTACATGTACAACTTGTTGAAACATTTCTGCAATGTTCCTCACTTGACTGGACAACTGCTGGTCGTCTGGTTTAGCAGTCTTGACTTCAACACTTGAAACTTCAGCCTTTCCATCTGCAGTATCAATTTGAGAATCAACACTGTCTGTTTTCATTATGGTCATAGTCTTTAATGACTTTTTTCCAGTTCTTATAGTCACATGGCCCTTGTTTGTGATCAATGCTGATTCTTGAGGTTGGGAAGATTTAATTGGTGCAAATGCACTGTTATCTGAAAATCCAAGCTTCTTGCGACTGACAAATCCTGGACTGTCTTTCTTTTCTGAATTTGAAGCATCTGAAGTATGCGGATCAAAAGACTGATCCTTTGTTCTTGAGAGATCAGAGGCATTTCCAACATTTTCATCTAGGATTGTTCCATCATCAGCTACTAATTCTGGTTTCTTTGGTTGACTATTCTGATCTGAGCTTTTTTCAGAATCTGCTGTTTTAACAGCGCTGAGAATCTGTGATACAAACGATGGTTTTGATGTCCGTTTACTTCCTGAGGCTGAATCTGATTCTAGAGTTTTACCAATACTACCCTGAGAATTGTCCGTGTCTGTATTTTCATCCTGTAATATTACAAGACAAATAATTTCATGGTACTGCTAAAAGATGGTTTAACCCTTTACCAAATGACAAAAGTTTAGACTGGTGCAAATTGAAAGCATTTGCAGACGACAAAATAAATGCGACTCCAAAATTGAAAGTTGTTTTGGGAAGTATAGAAAACATTGTGGGAAAAGGAGAAAATGCTGGTTACCAGCATTTTCTTCTTTTCCCACAATGTTTTCAAAAGGATTCTGTCTCAAGGTCTTCAAAACTCGGGATTGTGTGGTAAAGAGTTAATGCATCTCTGTGATGCATTATACCAAGCAAGTCATCACATAGCAATGGATTCGTAAAATCTGTTTTGTCTATCGACTGAATCATGTGGTAGAATGGTCCTTTGACATGCAGAAAATTGACCAATAGCAAAATGTTTTGACCCAGATCTGGCTGTGAGGACTATGCTGGCTGACCTGTATTGATACTATTTGCAAATGAATTAACCTTTTAGCACACAATCCCAACTTTTAACGACCCTAAGAAAGAAGCCTTTTGAAAACATTGTGAGAAAAGGAGAAAATGCTGGTAACCAGCATTTTCTCCTCTTCTCACAATGTTTTCTACCTATCATTTACAATTTACATCATTTGAGTCACATTTAAATTGTTGTCTGCAAATGCTTTCAATTTGGACAAGTCAACATTTTTGTCGTTTGGTAAAGAGATAAACCCTCTTTTAACAGAACATGGCTCAAATAAAACTAAAAGTACACAAGGTAAAACTTTCTTATCTTATCTTGTCTTATATATTAGGTTATATAGGGCAAAGTTGGTCCAAAAAAGGAAAAAAAAAAGATCTGTGAATCAAAAGCATGGCTACCCTCTGCTCAGAGGGTAAATATATATATAGCTATACTAAGTTCTCTTTCAAAATCACTTGCCGCTGTCTCAAAGTTACCAATGGCAGATGAATAGTAAGACTGATATACTTTACCTCTATACCGGCTCTCTTCTTAAAGCCTGCTAATACTGAGGTCATGTGATCGGACAGTTGACCAATAGAAACAGAGAAGTCAGTTATCTCTGTGCCCTGCTGCTTTATAATCCTAGAAGCATGCTCCTTTGTGCCAGAGAGCTCCTCCTGTACACATAATAATGTCTCCCTGAAAATAAAATGATAGTTTTTATTTTGTCCAATGCATTCTCACTTCTTGACCGAGAATAATAATAGGAGAGTCAGTGGCTCTGCTCTTTAAACCATTAAAATGAAATGTACTTTTCCAGGACAAAGATACTTGAGCCACACTCTGTGAAAAGGAGGCTTAATGCATCTCTATGATGCATTATAACTAGTCAGTCACCACATAAGTACATATCCATAAAATCCCTTTTATCTGAAAACCAACTGAGTCATGACTAAGTATAGTACTTTGACATACAGAAAATCTACAAATAGCAAAAAGTTTCGACTCATGTCAGCCTGCATGGAATGTGCAGGGCTGGCATGAGTCGATACTTTTTGCAGATGCCAAGCTTTGGGAAATATCATAAGCATACATGTAACTATTGTTGGGAAAGAGGGAGACAAATGTAAATGTACCTGACTTCTTGCTCTTTGGCACGTAGTCTTGCAACACAGTCCTGCAAAAAAAATATATATCTAAACAACAGTGAACAATCACTAAACTTAAATGAACCATGCTATGTGAAAAGGAGGCTTAATGCATCTGCAAAAAGTAACGATCCATGGCAATCTGCACAGTTCATGCAGACTGACATGAATCGAAACTTTTTGCTACTAGTAAATTTTCTGCATGGCAAAGGACCATTCTACCTCCAGATCTAGTTGATTGTTATACTAAATGAATTTTATGGATCTAGAATGTGATAACTTGCTTGGTATAATGTATCGTGGAGATGCACTTAACCAGCTTTTGCCATGGCTCAATTGAAGACAGACCACAGAAATGCATGAAGATCAACTGTTTGCATCTTATGTCAATAGATGTAGATGCTTTTGTCGATAGTGCAGAGTTTTTAAAGAAATACACAATGTGAGCCATGTGTCTGCAAATGCTTTGGGTTGGACATGTCCAAAATTTTGTCCTTTGGTAAAGAGTTACAATACTTAACAAACACTTCCAAAAAAAGAAAAATTTGAACAAGAGAATTTCATAATTTTTTTTCCATGCATGGTTAATAATAATAAAGTTTGGTTTAATACATCAATAAATGCAAAAACGCTATAGACAGGGAGATAAATTGTCAACATTTTTTTTTTAAAATATGGTCTGTTGTGAGATGACATAAGTTATTACAGCAAAGCCACATCCCCAAACAAACTGACAGCAAAAGGACTGGAAGGACAGACAATGTCAAAACAATATCCCTCTACCTTTCAGAGATAAAAAAACTACCTGTACAGGTAAAATGTTTCATCAACGAAATAATAACCCTATTTATTAAATGCTCTAATACCTTTAAGTTATTGTTTTCTGTTTTCAAACCATTCAACTCTGTTGTCAAGGACTTCTCTCTAATTTCAGCAGCCTTACTCTCTTCAATCTGATTATAAATAACCTCCCTACACTCAAACAAGTCCTTCTCAAGCATGTCTATTTCACTTTCACGATTGTCTATTGTCCGTTTCAGGGTTCCAATTGTACTCAATTGTGAATGCATGCTGGCATTGGACTGTGTCAACTTAGTCACTTCTTCATCTTTTTTTTGGAGGTCCTCCTGCATCTGTAAATTGGAAATTAGGGAAAGTAACATGTGAAAATTATGAGAATATAACTTTTGATGTTAACTCTAAAGATCTTTAAAACAAATTTTCATCTTACATTGTACATCATAAAAACTAATTATCCTCAGTAAGAAACACTAGTTTCTATACTCCTTACCAAATTGCTTCAGTCATATCACAGATACAGCTCACTAATTCATGTCTGTCCTGGATTTTACTAGTACTAGGGCAGGGCCGTGGGGTGTATTGTCCAAACTCCAAAGACACTCCAGCAAAAAACTCAGTGTTTTGAGTGACAGCAGCACCCTAGACCACAGAACTGCAAGTCCAACACCTTTGACACCACATCAGATAGGACTCCTATCTTTGATCAAATGTAACTCATTCAATTCAAGAGATGTTAAATCTATATGTACCTGAGAAATTTTTTCATGCATTTCTTGTCTTTCATCTGCAATATTTCTATTTTCCTCTGCCATTTGTTCAACAACAGACTTCTGTTTTATAATGTCAGCTTCCTGAAAAACAGAAAATAATAAAACAGACTACCGTAAAATACTTAAGCTTTGGGACAGTAAAAAAAAAATTAATTTTTTAGATGTCCCAATATTTAGGTTGACAAAAATAATTATTTTTCCAGTTGTCCCAAACCTTATGGTCAAACAAGACAAGCTGTCAAACTGTTTGTCACTGACCACTAATCAGTCGAATATTAGCGCTATATAATTGATTTATATAAAACTACGATCATATGCAGGTTGGTCTATTTTTAGACAAATTGGATTTACCGTGGTCAATTTGTGCAGCTGGAATTTAAAACTGCATTTTTTCCTTGTTTTCGCTGCTGATAAACTTAATGTTTTCAGTCATTTTTGTGTGCGTCCCGGCAAAGCAATGAGCATTGGTGTTTTGTGCTTATAAAGACTTTTACAACATATTTTACTGGTTAACATGAGATGAATGACAATTTGATTTCCGCTCTGAAAAGTACCTGCTTGGCCTATTCTCAAACTTGATTTGTTCACGATCTTCGATCAATAAACCTCAGTTAGAATATAGGATATCTTGCGTTGTCTGTGCTTGTCAATATTCTTCAAAGATTTAACCTGTCTGCTATGATGCATCACTGTCCTGTACAGGACAAATATTAATACGTGGTGCATAAACTGCCACTAAAAAAGTGCAGACAGAAAATGGCAATAAATAATACATCTGGAAAAATCAAGCCAGTTTTTCACTACAAATTTCTTAAAAAACGAAACGATTTCAAACGGGGAAAATATTTTTTTACAATACCTAGTGTTTACTGCAAATCTAAATATAAACATGGGGAAAACTGGGATCCGTGCAACAGATTGACAACAAAAGTAACGCCCCCACCTTGCTGGGCTCATTCCGGGGCTTTTTGATTGATTGCCTTCTTGAAAAGTAGTCGGTACTGTACCAAGAATACCTATATCAGATAGGTTATGCATTTGAAAAATGCCACCTAGTAGAACATTATGGGATATCTTGATTTCTATTTTTAAAAAAACAAACCTCAATGACCATGAAACACACACACCTGTCAACTACTTGTCAACTTCGGCTGTATGTGTATACATTTACTTTGCCCTTTGGTACAAGTTTATCACACCCTTTTTACCCTTATTTCGGATTTTTTTCCAATCAGGGTTGTTTCATTGTCTGTTGGGGTGATCGGGTTTTTTGTCTTGAATCGGGAGGCTCCCTATGATATCAGGAGGGTTGGGAAGCAATGCTTACATGCAGAAAGAAACTGTGCCAAGCAAATGCTTGTAAACATGGGGTATCAAACGGATTAAAAGATTTTTTTTCAGTAGATATTCACTGTCCCAATTCTTTTGAACAAAAAAAAAAAACAATGATTCACTGTCCCAATTCTTTTGAACAAAAAAAAAAAAAAAAACAAAAAAAAAAACAAAAAAAAAAAAAAAAATGATCTTGCTTTGCAATTTTTAGAATGGCCCAAAATTTAAGCAAAATAAGGTACTTTTAAACAGCTGTAATTGTTCATGTTGATCATATCTTCTCTGTATGAGAATATATGCCATTCTTTTTTCTTACTTCAAGAAAGAAGATTCGATAAAATTGAACAACATAATGATTCACTCTTTCTCTCCTTTTCAAATTTGCAATTAAGTGAATTTGAAAACAACCTTGTGTACAGGAAATTACCAAGTTAATATTAACCATATTGATGTGTGTAAACCAGGATTCAAAGTTCAGGGCATAGAGAGACATGACAACTAGAAACACTTCATTTTGCAATTCATTTTCAAGCAAAAAATTCCAAAAGTTGATACTTACCTTAATATCAAGTTCCTTCTTTCTATCAATCAGTTTCAGATCTACCTTCTTCATCTTTTCAAAACTTTCAGAATACTGTTTTTTCAAAAGTGCCTATAGATACAATTCAAGATTAACCCCTGAGCTGCTAAATGAATTAAACTAAAGATTTCCAGCCAATAATGAAAACCCAAAGTTTATGATTTAAAAATTTCGCTCATCAGAGAAATCTAATCAAATCCGACAGTGTAGATCTATGATCAGATTGCAAGTTCTGTGCACTTTAATCTTGATCTACCTGTCTGCAAAAGCGTTCAAAGTCGGGATTAGCAGCCTAAGTGTTCAACCATCAATAACAATCTAGATGGATCAAAACATCACAATCTCACATCCTCACTTATGTTTAACAAGCAGACAGTTATTTGTCTTGGAGCAGACAGACCACTTTTGAAAACATAGTGGCACAAGAAGAAATTTGTAATTGTGAGAAATTTCTTTCTTTGCCACAATGTTTGTCTATGAATTACCAAATCTTCATTCATGCTGATTATCCATGTTTCACAATGGCATGTTTTCAAAGTCATCTGCTGCAAAATTTGTTTCAAGACATAATGAGTTCACCATTTACCAAACAACAAAACTTCTAGACTTGTCCACGACAAAATAAATCTGGCTCAAAAATTAAAATCTGATTTTGTAAGGTAGAAAACATTGTTGGAAAATGAGAAAATGCTGATTACCAGCATTTTCTCCTTCTCCCATGATGTTTTCAAAAGCTCTCTTTCTGAGGGTCGTTAAAGTCGGGATAGTGTAGTAAATGGTTTGACTGTGAAACAACAAAATCTCAGACTAAGCTCAATCAAAAGCATTTATAGATGACAAATGTGCTTAAGATAATTGGACTAATCCTTATAAGGGTACAAAACATAGTCGAAAAAGAAAAAATGCTAATAAAAAGCATTTGCTCCTTTTTCCACAATGTGTTCAAAAGCGTTTTTACGCAAGGTCACTAGAAAACAGTACTGTATGGTTAAGGGCGAATAGACCTTCAGAATTCTTTTATTTCTTGAGATATGGATTTCCTGTGATGATGATGAAATTACAAATTTTTAAATATAAATCCAGTATCATTTTCATGGGAAATACACCAGTCTTGGAGGTTAAAAAATCAGCTTTTATACAAACCATTTGATCTTGTGACTGCTGGAGCTCTGGCAAAAGTTCTTTATACTCCTGTAATTCAGCCTGTAACTCTTGAACAAGCCTCTGAGATGTCAAGAAGTGAGAATGATAGTCATTGCTCTCATAGTGTTCTTGTATTTCTGAAATCTGTAATGTAACCATAATTATAAATAAGTAACTATAATGACTAGAATAGTACTTGACTATAATGGTCTATTTATACAAATATCTCTGTGGAAAATTTGTATCCATCCTATGGCAAGAGTTAGACCTCACTCCAATAACATCAGTCTTTATCCCTTTACCACACAATCCCAGGTTTTAATGACCCTGAGAAGAGGACTTCTGGAAACAGTGTGGGAAAAGAAGAAAATGCTGGTAACCAGCATTTTCTTCTTTTTCCACAATGTTTTCTAACCTTCTGAAAGCAAATACCATTACTTAAGCCACATTTAATTTCGGGTCTACAAATGTTTTCAACATGAACAAATCTTAAATTTTGTCGTTCGGTAAAGAGTTATAGCCACTTTCAAGTGTACCACATGCAGGTGCCAACGCTCTGCTGTGGGTGCCTTTCATGAAAATTCTTAGTAGAAAAAAGGACACACTGTGTCAAAAATATTTTGATGGTTACCTGCTCGTGCTGTATTGTTTCCCCTTTTGATAGTAAACAACAAGTCAGAGTTTGAAGTAAATATATTCAGTAATGATATAGTAAATTGTCAAAGTTTTTGAAAATATCAAAGTTTTTGCATTACACACACAACAATGCAGACGACGCCAGGGCTACGAAATAACTCAACTTTTCTTAGAACACAGCAAGTTAATAACTAGCTAGAACTGTCATTGGATCAGAAAAAATTTCAAAAGACCATAACTCCTATGGTAGTTGACGGCAGATGCACAAGTTTCCTACGAAGATTTCAAACAAAATTTTGTTGAATTGGTTAAAAATTGTAAGAGGAAAAGGGAGCACAAAAATGTGTCTACAGATGGACTGCAGTGTCTATTCTAGGATGCGCTATTGCAGGATTCATGCTAATTTTTTTTCAGATCCTGCATAAATTCAGACCCAATGCATGACAGTCCAGCATGAAAAATAAACAATGGAAAAGTCCCAAAGCAAAAGATTTACTCTTGCCCTGCAGAAAAGACTTCGGTTTAAATAAAGCAGCATCATTACCGAAGGTGTTTGCAACATATGTCCATTTACTTAACCTCCCTTGACAGTAAGTGGGTCAAAACAGCCCACTTCCAAAACAATCCTGTCCAAAATGGCTGACTTCACCTAGTCTTTGACTGTTGTTATTGCAGTGAATTTTATCAGAATGAAATTTATAAATGTCTTACCCTTATCTATTTTTCAAAACTGAATGTAATTTTTAGAGAAGGGCATTCCTGAAATTGTCTTCTGACACGTAAACAGGTCAGTAAGTCTACTGTACAGTCTGGGAAGGAGTAAATGTCTGTTACATGAGCTATATGTTTTCTATCTGTTCAAAAAACTGTCCCGCCTATTTTTTGAAAATCCCCTTACTTTTAAGATGGAGGGGGAACCTCCCCGTCATTTTCAGTTTCTAGAATAGACAGTGGGACTGACAAACAACCAGATATCAATATACACCACACCTTCGGCTTTGTTTTGGGAGTTTAACAATATTTGAGCCATGTCCTGGCAAACTGGGGTTTAATGCATCTCGGTGATGCATTGTATTAATAATCATGAATCCATAAAATCGATTTTGTCTAACAACAGGCTCAATCCCAAGGTAGAATCATCCTTGGACATGCAGAAAAATGACCAATACTAAATAGTTTCCACCCATGTCAGCCTACACAATCTGTGCAGGCTGACTTGGGTCGATACCTTTTGCAGATGCATTAAACCCTCTTTTTCACAGAGCAAGACTCATTTATTATAATTGACATATGGATACCAGGATAACTTGCCTCATAATAGAGCACCGTGTGCCAAGATAGATTAGTAAAACTAAGGGGATAAACAATTGCACTGCATGTGGGTACCCACACTTGGCTGCGGCTGCTTGACTTTCAGTGAAAATTCTTTTTAAAAAAAAAAGGCATAACTGCATCAAAAATACTTTGATGGTTACCTGCCTTTGTTATATAGGTTCCTTATTTGATAATCAACAACTTGTCCAAGTTCCAAGCAAATATCTTCAGTAGTAACTATTATGAAATGTCAAAGTTTTCGCATGACAACGCAGACAATGCCACCAGGGCTACGACAATACCTCAGCATTTTCTTCGAAAACAGCCGAGCTAAAAATGAGCAACAATAGTAAAATATCACATAGTTCATAAAAAGAAACCTCTTTTTCATGTTTCTTCCTTAGCATCTGATTCTTTTCCTCCAGCTCCTCACACTTGGCTTTCCATTCAGCAAAATCTTTCCAGTACAAATCTCTCTCTTTCTCTAGCATATTCCGTGTGTGCTGTAAATCTATCTGCAACTCCTGAAAAATAGAGTTATTCTTCCACTACATACATTTCTACGCATTTATAATACCATAATAAGTCTAATAATTCTCTGAACCCTTTACCAAACAACTCTTTTTTAATGACCCTGGGAAAGAAAGCTGTTGAAAACATTGTAGGAAAAGGAGAAAATACTTGTACCAGCATTTTCTCCTTTTCCCACAATGTTTTCTACCATTCTTTTTTCAAAGAAAAAGTTGTATCTTTTAAGCCATGGTTATTCTGTCACCTACGGATGCTTTCAATATTGGCAAGTCTTAATATTTTGTCTCTGGGTAGAGGTCAAAATCCAGAAAAGAAATTCTGAAGAAAAAGGCATTCACTATGAGGAATTTTTAATTGTTACCTTATTTACAAAAGCTATCCACAGGTTCATTCTCTTGCTACCTCCTGAAGACACTTCTTTTTTTCCTTGCAATAGACCCTTCTTGAAAACACAGTGGCATAATAATTTTGATGCCACATTTGTTTTCCCATAAGCCCTCTTTGGATGTAATTGTGAGCATAAAAATCATTGTGTGAGGATGTCTGATAAATTACACCTAATAGTTGATTGATTGATTGATTGTATAGTGTTTAACACCATTTTTAACATTATTTCAGTTATATCGCGGCGGCCAGCGCACCTATCCATGCTTTCCTGGAGCTTCTTTTACCAGTACTCCACACAATATTCTTTCCAAGCCACTGGCTGCTTTCCCACATAACCATCGTCGAAACAATGGTCAGCGATGAGAGAGGAATGAATCCTGTCGCAATGACTATCATCAATCCTCGGAAATAAATTGGCCAAGTCGTGGATCGAACCAGTGACCTCCTGTTCTCAAGTCCTGTACACTACCGACTGAGCTACAGGGGCTTGGCAGACCTAATAGTAAACATTATTAATGTAACTTGTACCCACTGGTTGTTGGTCTATAAATATCATAGATGGTATTTGGTTAAGGATACAATGTTATTACAAACCTCTTGAGAGACCAATTTCTGTGCTTGGGAGACAAATTTCTGTGCATCTTGTTCAAGAGTGTGTACCTGTCCTTCAAGCCTTTGGTTCTGGGTTCGAAGTGTCTCCAGCTCATTAGCAAGAACACGGGGGTGTTGTTTTCTTATATCATCAGCTGTTAATCTGTTATGTAGCAATGAAAATAATGTTAACTCTTTAACCCTTTACCACATAATGCCACCTTTTAACAATCCTGATGAAGAAGGCTTTTGAAAACATTGCGGGAAAAGGAGAAAATGCTGGTAACCAGCATTTTCTCCTGTTCCAACAATGTTTTCTGTCCTTCCAAAAACAATTTTTAATTTCTGAGTCATATCTATTTTGTGATCTGCATATGCTTTCAATTTTGAAATGTCTAAAATATTGCCATGTTGTAAAAAGTTAACAGACAGCAAAATTCTAGGTTTATTGAAATCAAAAACATCTGCAAACAACATATTAGATTTTGACGAGATGATCAGATTTGACTTAGACAAGATAGAAAATATTGTGGGAAAAGGAGAATTTCGTTTTTTAAAAAGCCACTTCTTCAGGGCTGATACATGAACAAATTCTATTTGAAGTACTGTATCAAAAAATTATAGTTATGCTCAGACTTTTTAATCATGACAACCACTTGACTATTCAAATTATACAGCATTACTGTAAAAACTTTTTTCAGACCTTACAAACGGATCCGACGAATCATTGAAATACCAACGAAACACAGAAATACCCTTAAATTCCTTTTAACTGGATTTAAAACGCTGAAGTTGTGGCTTTTAACACAGCTTGTTCATATTGATTAAAGGAAGTCAGACTAGTTTTAAAACCTAATGATATAATTACGACATGCCATTTGAGCCCACCATGAAGAAAGAGTGCTTGAATAGAGTTTTTGGTCTTCGTACATGTTCATCATCAAATATCCACTAGATGTAGTGACTTTTGTCGATTCAGCAAAATAAGTTTACCTCAGCACTCTCACTACAGCAGCTTGTGTTTGATAGACAAAATGGATTTTATGGACCTATCATTATGTAGTGACTTGCTTGATATAATGCATCACAGAGATGCATTAAACCCCTTTTGCCACAGCATGGCTCGTACTGATTATCCATACTCTACAACTGTGATTTCATAGTACCTGCTTTATAAAATGTGCTGCAAATTTGTTTCAGCAGGTATTGACCATAATCATACCTCTTGCCCTGTTTGCGACCAGTCTTGAGAGGGGTCATTGTGGTGCCACAGTCAACCATTGGCATATCCTCCATTTCTGTAGAAACTGTTTGAGTATCTGGTCGTGCATATACCTCTTCATCTGTCATGCTAATACTCTCTGTGCATGTAGATTGATCTGTAAACTCTGGGCCAGACACAAGGATGCTTTTATCAACACTAGGACATGGAACCATTGGTGAACATGTGACTGACTGCATCTCTGTCTCATTCTGTATAGAAACATCCAGGACAGGAACCAGCATTGGGGAGCATGAGTTACACTGTGTTTCTGTCACATTCTGAACTGATGCATCTGAGACTGGTACCCTGATTGGGGTACACATGGCCGATTTTGTTTCAACAACTACCTGAACAGAGGTATCCATGTTTGAAAATCTCATCGGTGAACAAGTAGAAGACTGGGTGTCACATTCTTTCTGAGTGGATGCGTCACTGCAAGCTATCGGTATAGGGGAACATAGAACTGAGTTGACATCTGCAACATTCTGAATGCTTACACTGTGTTGCTCAGGTATATATGGTGAACATGAAGCTGAATGGCAAACTTTCTTTTCAGGTGTAAAAATATCTGTATTCAAAGATTTGTTCAACATTTTTGTTTCTTCTGTTGAAACTGCCACATCACTACATTGTGGTTTTGCTTCAACAACTTCTCCTTTATTCCAAACAATCTCTAGATTTGGTGCTATGATTTCTCTACTGATAACAAAGCTGCTCAAAGAGTGCATTGCCTTTTTGACTTTATGGTTTAGAGCTGCATGTTCTAAAAAGTCTACTTTGGGTGTTTGTATCTTGAAAAAGGTAGATTTCAGTGCATCTCCCATTGAATTTCCTTGTTCTACAACTGGTGTTTGTGCAAGCAGTTCTTCCTCTGATTTTGTAGAATCTGTTAAACTGTCATCACAAACAGAGTCACTGGATGCATCAGCTAGCAATATCTCCTCTGCCAACATCATTGTGTCAAAAGTAACTTTTCTTTCTATCACTTTAGCAGTCTTGCTGTTATCAATGCCTGCTTGTTTGACTTCGGCAATATCAGGGTTCTCACAGTCACTAGATACCTCTGTTGCTTCTACATTAACAGTTATACTATCTGTGTCAGCTGCAACAAGGGCATTGTCATGGCCACTATTATCAGTGCAGTCTCCTTTTACCTGAAAGGTACAAGTAGCACATTATATTCTACAGGGCATTTTTTCACTTAACTCTTTACCAGGAGACAAAACACCTATTAGTCGAAATCCAGAGCATTTGTAGACGACAAATTATATGTGGCTCAAATGGTGGCATATGTCTTTATGAGGGTAGAAAACATTGTGGCAAAAGGAGAAAATGCTGGTCACCAGTATTTTGTCATTTTCCTATGTTTTCAAAGGCCTTCTTCTTCAAGGTCGTTAAACTTTGGGATTGTGTGGTAAAGAGTTAAGGCAGATCATCTTTTGAAAACTTTTTGGCTAAATGAAAAATTGCTCAAAAAGAGTAATTTATTATTCCCTCACACTAAGTGTAGTCATGTTCAATTCATCTCATTCTGGAATTCTTTTCTGTTCTTTATCTGCATTTTACAAGGAAATTTTCATGTCTTCTGCTAAAAATTTGTTTCAAGATGTAATAAATTAGTGTGAACAATTTTGTTGTTGTCATATCTCATGCCTTTCTATAGTCATTATTTTTAACCTTTATTCTTCTAAATAAAAGAAATGAAACTTTTAAAACTGATACCATAAACTCAATTTTTCCTGTTTCAAAGGTATTTTTGGAGTAAAGATATCTTCTTATCAGACAGTGTAGATGCAAAATCAGACTTCACGTTATGTGCAGTCTGATCTTGATCTACACTATCTGCAAATGGTCAGTGAGTCACACTTAGCAGCTTAAGGGTTAATAGTGTTCATTATCATCTTCAAACATACTCCAACTATGTCCCAGTAGCAAGTGTACCTATCCATGTACTCCTGGAGTTTCTTTACACAAACTATGAACAGCAACCATTGCAATAAGCAAAATGGGGATAATATATTTGGCAATAATATAGAACAGTCCTATACTACACAGTCCTATACTACACACTTCCTTCGTTTAAAAACCCCAAAGAGAACAGCTTTTAAAGGTATTGTGGGTAAAGAGGTATCTGCCGGTAACCAACTCTTCCTTTTTTTTCTCAGTATGCTGTCCATTTTCACTGAAAGCATTTATCTGTTGAGTCACATCTTATTTCTTATCTACAAATGCTTTCAATTTGGACAAGTCTACAATTTTGTTGTAAAGTTAAACCCTATTGAAAATGATTCATCAATCCTGGGAAAAAATTTAAGCTGTCTCTCTTTTCCTTAGACTAGTAGGGCATAGATATAAATTCAGTAAGTTCAGTTGGTAGAAGACTCAAACTTTTCAACTAAAAGACACTTAACGCTTTACCACAGGACAAAATTTTGGTCTTGTCCAAATTCAAAGCATTTTGCAGATAACAAATTAAAAGTGAATCAATAAAAAATGATATTTGCCTTTGACTGGGTAGAAAACATCATGAGAAAAGTGGAAAATGCTGGCAGCCAGCATTTTCTCCTTTTCCCAGAATGTTTTCAAAAGGTTTCTTCCTCTGGGTTGTTAAAACATGAGATTGAGTAGTTAAGGGTTAAGATTGTGATTGCCTGACTATATCAAGATACCAGAAAGTGGACAGTAGATAAACCCCTTACAAGGCAACAAAATTTTAGACTTGTCGATGTTCAAAGCATTTGCAAACAAAATAGAAATGTTGCTCAAATGATATGGGATTTTTCTTTAAAAAGGCAGAAAAGATTGTGGGATGGTTACCAGCATTTGCTCCTGTGCCCACAATATTTTCAAGTCACTTTCCTCAAGGTTGTTAAAATATGACATTTTTAGGCAAAAGGGTAAACCCTACATCCTACCTCCTCTCCAGAGCTTTTTTCAATTTCCTTTTCAACATCTCTGACACACTGTTTTATGACATCAGTAATATACTCGTCCAAACCTGCATCATCAACAGTCCTCTTGTCTGGCATAGGTCGTCTTTTTTCTTCTATGCTTATCTAAAATTTTTGTAATAGAGCATCATGATGAATTCTGTTTTTGTACACAGAACACAGAATTTTCAAACAGAAATTTGACAAAGAAATGTACTAACCCTTATCCTAACATATGCCCCAATGGACATATTTAACTCTTTACCAAACAACAAAATTTTAGACTGGTCCAAATTGAAAGTATTTGCAGATGAAAAAACCAAGATGACTCAAAAATAGATTTTTGATTTGGGAAGGGGAGAAAACATTGTGGGAAAAGGAGAAAATGCTGGTTACCAGCATTTTCTCCTTTTCCCCCAATGTTTTCAAAAGCTTTCTTTTTCAGGGTCGTTAAAAGTCGGGATTGTGTGGTAAAGGGTTAACAGAAGGTATACAACATGACATATACTGTGAAAACCTTTAGTCACAAAAATCCAATTAGACAGACTTTCAATTTAGCCCATTACCAAACAATCTCTGGTTCTTATGACCTTGAGGAAGATGACCTTTGAAAACATTGTGCTACAAGGACAAAGTGTTGGTAACCAGCTGTTTCTTCTTTTGCAATAATATTTTCTACATTTCAGAGACATGCCATCATGTGAGTTATATTGAATTTGTTGCCTGCAAACTCTGTTTATATGGACCAGCATCAAATTTTTATCTTTTGTTGAGAGTACTTGGCTTGGCTGGGCTCTTATTAGCCCCGTATCAAACAATCCCAAGTTTTAACCCATGCGAAGCAAAGGGCTTTTGAACACATAGCCGGCAACCAGCATTTTCTCTATCAATGTTCTCTACCCATTCAAAGACAACTCCCATCATTTAAGTCACATTTAAAATGTCACCTGCAAATACTTTTAAGTGGATTTTCTGGTCTGGTAGAGGCTTAAATTTGAAGTACAAAGATATTGACATCATCACTTAAAGATTAACTGCTTACTATTTTACCCTGAAAGTTTTTAATTCCCATTTCTCTTGTTGTTTTCATAAAAATTTTTCTGTAAATTCCTCATCACTCCCTGCTTCACAAAATGCACTTGACAGCCTAGGAATTTTACAATCATCACATACACTAATTTTGTTTTAAATTTCTTCCAAACCTTATTTTTCAGATTCATCATACCTCACATAAACTTAGTTGAACTTACCTTACAAACATCATTTTCTTTTTCATCTTGATAGACCAAACTTGTAGGTTGTATTTTCCTATGCAATAAAATAAACATAAAACTAATACTGAACAAAAGAGTCCAGATTTTCGTCTGTTATGCTATCTGATTGTTCTGTAGATTCAAAATGTTTAACTTGCAGAACTCAGGGTTGTTATTTAGTTTCTGTTTTTATAGTACTGGGCTTAATCAGAAAGTGGCCAAGTAACAGAAAGAACCAGCTGACTTTCAATGAGAGGTATTAGTATGGGTTACAAATCCAGTATAGGAGAAGGATAACAAAGAATAGATTCTTTTAGACAGATCTAAAAAATACCGGTATTGCAGGAAGAGAGGAAATTACTTGTGTCAAGCATTATTTTAAAATGCTGTTCACTGCATGGACGTAACAATGAGCACCACTTGCAGATGGGAACACTTGGCTGCAGTTGCTTTTCAGTGGTAGTTCTAAAACTAAAAACGGGCATAAATGTGTCAAAAATATCAGGGGTTACCTGCCTTCTGGTATGAGTTTCCCCCTTTCTGAACAACCAGCCTGAGTTTAGATGAAAATTTCTTCATAAATGACGGGGAAATCAGAAAATGTTGACAATGCAGATAACAACAGGCTTTCTTCAGAAACAACTGAAAATTCCTATCTGTGTGGTAATGTGTTAATCCTCTACCACAAAATCCTGCGTTTTAATGACCTTGAGATAGAAAACTTTTGAAAACATTGTGGGAAAAGGTGAAAATGCTGGTAACCAGCATTTTCTCTTTTTTCCCACAATGTTTTCTACTCAATTAAAGGAAATTTTCACCATCTGAGCCACCCTTGATTTGTTGTCTGTATATTCTTTGAATTTAGACAAGTCTAAAATTTCGTTGTGTGGTAACTTCTTAAGTAGCAATAAAACTTGTAAACCTATTCGTCTTTTTAATGTTTGGTGTTTTGCAAGACATCAGAGATCGAGATTTAGCAGACTGTATAGAGCATGGTCTCCCAAGTTGCTTCAAATCTGTGAGTGGTAATCTAGGAGTATGGTCACTGGCCATCTTGATAGCTCTGAATGCTTGAATCTGGAAAAAAAAGAAAAGAGAAAAATTCAGTATGCTCAGCCCTTTACCACTCAGTCCCAAGTTTTGACTAACCTGACCATGACAACTTGTGAAATCATTGTGGGAAAAGGAGAAAATGCTGTGTATCAGCATTTTCTCCTTTTTCCACAATGATTTCCACCCTGTCAGAGACAAATCCCATAACTAGGTTTAAATTTAATTTGTCATCTACATATGTTTTCAATATGTGTGAATCCAAAAATTTGCTGTGTGGCAAAAAGTTAATATATTATCTTAGTCTATTATCTATGTTTTGATTCTTTATGAGACAACAAAATTTCGACCATGTAGACAACATTTCTAGACAACAAAATTAATTTAGCTCAAATGGTGAGATCTGTCACTGAAAGGGTATGGACAAAATACTGGTCTCTCTGCTGGCCAGAAGAAAGGTGACTTACTTTTGCAACATGATTCAAATAAGCTTAGAACCATTAAAAAAAAAACAAAAAAAAACTTGATTACTTTGAATTAAAAATGAGTATCTTAACTCATACCTCTGGCTAAAAGATAACCGGTTAAGATTTTGAAATTCCATAAGTATTATAAGAAGGGCTGCCATAAAAGGTAGTCCAAATATTTAGACGTATACATGCTTATTTACCTTTCAACATTTATCATCGGACATTTCACATTTTATTTTTCTTATTGCATGTAACGTCTAAACGGGTCCCATTCAGTTCAATGTAGCAAATCCGATCTCTCTAAAACCAGTATTATAACGAAAGAGAACTTCATTTACCTGTAGGAAGAACTTTTTTTGAAAATATTCAGCCGCTGTCTTGATAAATAATGAGCAGATTCATTCAGAATTCAATAAAATCACTCGCAAGTGGGATTGCCGACACAGTCGCCGCCATGTTTTTCAGTCATGCAGACGGTTGCATAACAAATAAGAATTGACGTTAAGTTTTTTAACGAAATCTATTACAATAATCAAACAAGACCGAAGCGAACAAAATTTCGTTTTAAAAAAAGACATAATACCATTCTGTAAGTTGCATTGACCCGCACATGACGTTTCATTCGGAACAATCATATCTCTTCCACGGCAATTCATAACAAAACAGAGTGGTGTTGAATCGGAATGGATTTAGCTCATAAATAGGCAAGTTTTGGACAAATATCCTTTTTCAATCGAGAAATTATTCATTTATCTTACTTCTGATGTAAATTTTATTGAACAAGTTCACTTGAAGGTATCCAAATTTGCTGTTCAAACAGCGACAAAATTCGATGTCGGAGTTTGCTAAAGGAAACTATGAAGGAGCCGATAAGACCCTACGTACACGATGAATGTCAGAATGAAAAATAACGTACGTAGGGGCTTATAAATAGGACTACCATAAAAGGGAGTGGAGAAACAATCACAAAATAACTTTGCAGCTATCTTTAGATTGAAAATAACTTTTACATGTGATTTCTTCGCGAGAACTTACTTTCTATTGATTGTGAGGTTAACCATAAAACCACTACAACTGATCGAAACTGTGTAGGTCACTTATGGACATGAAATTATAGGCCGAATGTCTTACGGGTCGAATTGCTTAAGGGCCGAATCCGTCCTGGATAGTGACGGAATCGGGACTAAAATCCAATGAACTTAAGTCAAATTTTCTCTCTGACACGTGAGAAAAACAGATCAATTTTACATTTCCTTACCAGGACTTCATTACTAGATATGTTGTTCGTTTATCGCCGTGAAATTAGAGTTACTGTGAACAACTCTGAAAAATCTGTTTTGAACTTAGTGCGACAGACGCACGTTTCTATTGGCTTATTTATTTCAAAACTGGTTTCCGTTCTGTAGTATTTTGGGTTTTCATTCGTGGTACCCTACCCAACTGTTGTTATCACGTGACCTTTGCGGCATCAAAATGGAGGCAACTCTTCGCCGAACGATGACTTCGGTAACCGACACTCTATTTCCAGTGTCAAAATCGAGTAAAAATCAGCAACAGCATCAGATTTTAAAAGCTGGTATATTAGGAATATTTCCTTTGCATTTAAGTTTCTTTTGTGATATTCAAGTGTACTGCGATCGGCGAGGACGTGTTTTGACACGATAAAAATACTTTCGGACCATGGCATGTTTGCTCTGCTGCGAAATATTTTATAGAAATGTTTTATCCGGGCCGCGGAATTTCGGGAATTCCCCATTTTTATCTATGTGCACCCGACTACCCCCCAACCTAAATCATTGAATATTATTGACTATTGAACAAAATCACCAAATTAACGCCACTAACAGGGCTTGAATTTTTTTTTGCTTCGAAGAAGCTCATTCTTCAGTCTTGCATTCCTTTAGGATGTGCATACAAAATGGATATGACTAAAATTAGAAAAAAAAGTAGTGACAAAACATTCATTTATGCCACCGAAAAATTATTTGATATACTAAATGCATGTAAAATATTTATTGTTTAAAATTAATATCTTTACTGAATGCTTTTGTTCTTTTATTTAAATCATATTTTAGGCATCCACTGAATTCCTTAACAAAATGTTTGAGACTTATACAAAATCCAGAAATATTCTTTATCATTTTGGCATCAATCTGCACCGTATCCATGCATAACAGCTGATCATGTAATATTATAACGCTGTGTAAAGTATAGCTGTGCAGACCTTTAATTCAGTCTACATTTCTATATGCTTGCGATTGAGTGTATGGGCCGATTTATCATTTAAAAAATCTGATAAATTGAGAAGGGAAGAGTGATGCATAAAAGATGTGTTAAAAGAAAATTGGAAGAAGTCTATCAAGTTTGACACAAATACGAAACAAGACCTTAATTTTTTTTGGTCAGGATGAAAATACTGTAAATTTACCAGTATTTCACCATGATTTAATTAGTTTTTTTAATATGATAAGTGTATGGGGTTTAATATTTTCAGTACAAAAATTATTTGATCAAATTGAATACATGCGCTTTGCTACACTGATGATGACATCACAGGAATGCAATTAAAAAATTTTTGTTGGCTGAGTTTTCGAGGGGTTACCTTTTCACAAGAGGCATTTCGCCCAAATTTTTCATGTTTGTTGGTTTTAGCAATATTATTGGTTAGAAAATGATTTTTCCTCCATAATTCCACCAAATTTATACCTTTGCATTAACCCTTTCCCAAACAAGCCCTGGTTTTCACATGTCTGCAATACAAGCCTTTTGAAAACACTGTGGGAAAAGGAGGAATTGCTCGTAATGAGCAATTTCTCCATTTCCCACAGTGTTTTCTACCCTTTTGGAGAACTTTCTGTCATTTTCATCAAATTTAAAACTGTCATCTGCAAACTCTTTCAATTTGGACCAGTCTAAATTTTATCATTTGGGAAAGGGTTAAACTTTATTTTGGTGAGTGAGTTGTTACTGAGAATGCATACCCAGACCATGGGTATACATGTACAACTGTTTCTGCCATACTTGAATCAAGGCTAATATTAGAATTTATCATTATTTTTCACTTGCCAGACAGGATGACCAATGGCAAAAAGCTATTTGATCGTAGCATTCACTCGTCATGACAAGTGGACAAGCAGAATTTTTAAGCACTGTGTTCAGATCCTCCAAAATCATTTAACATCATTACCTGTTAATCAGGTTATTGCCATTCTGAGAAGCCAGATATATATTGGTGATTTTAGCTTACTTTCTAAACAGACTGGAGCTATTCCTGGCTTGATTAGGCCTTTCTATACCAAATTTTGTTTTAGGACCATGGCAGTCCTAGTAAGATGTTTAAAATACAACTGGTCAGTTTAAAGTTTAACTGTGGTCAAATGATTTCGAACCTAGAAAATACAAAAGCTGGGATAGGTAATTATCTTAAAATGTTCTTTTGACCTAAACTGGATAATTTTTGTTTTAAAACATCCAATAAATTGTGTGAAGTTGAATAACCAAATAAAAAAACTAGTTGCTCCTTCACAAAATTGAATTTGAATCAATCTGATTTCAATGCCGTTTTTCTGAAAAAACGGTCAATTTTAAACCATGCTTTTAGTGATGCCTAAGGTGCAACTCATTGCACTGCGTTAATAGCATGTATGTCTTTCACTTGTTTAAGATTTATGTTGATTAAAACCACATGTCTACTGCAATTACCAAAAATACCCTAAAATACAGGAAAGAGGAAAAGTTACACTATAAAATTAATACAATTGTTTTATCTGTTGCCCATGTTTTGTTTTGTTGTTGTTGTTGCTTTTAATTTTGGATGGATGGCCAGCTAAATAACTCACTTTTGATAGGTTGGACTTTTTACTGGTCTATACTCAAATGTGCACAAATAGAAGACCAACATGCTCAAATAGCAATTTATTATGGTAAGTTCTCAGTGAAAATAGTGTATAACTTTTTTGATAACTGAAAGTTTAGTTACACTAAAGGAATTTTAAACTTATCAACTTTCAGCTGCCTTGACGTAAAGGCTGTTTCCCAAGAGCAGTAACTACCACCTTTTATGGTGTAATATTGATATTGCATTCAGTCCTTTGTCATTATGATTTTTTGTCATGGTGAAAGTTTTCAGGTTATTTCTTATTTCAGGATCTTTAGGCCATCAAAAAGCCACTTTTTCTACATATCTACATATTTGTATTAGAATTGCTAAATTTGGGTTTCAGAATTTTTGAAAAATCTTACTTTCACCCATAAGTACTGTAAATGTGCAGCTGTTTAGCTCAATTTGCATGGTTGTTATAACATTGATGAACAATATGGTAGCTTTTTGGGCCACCAGGGTAAGGACTATGTCTTAAGTTGCAGCTGTCAGTAGACCTCAAATCCGAAACTAATCAAAATAGACAATTATATAAAAAAGAAAATTAATGTTATTAATGTTACGTGAACAAAAATAGAATGACTTATTGTAGCATAACTTTTGGTATTTCAGGTAATTTGTTGGTCTTTCTGGTCTCTTTGGTAAATAAAAGAACCCAACATTCACTGTACCATATTTATTATTCTTAAGGAAAGCTAATGATATATGAGTGTGTTAACTTTGGGAAAGGCAAATTCTTTGCCTTAAAACTAGGAAATGCATGAATAAGAATGTTATATGTTGATTTGATGACTAAAATACTGTTTCACTCAGTAGCAGGGGACAAAATTTTAGACTTGTCCAAACTTGTGGCATAAATTTGCAGACGACAAATTAAAACAGGCTGAACTGCTGATTACCAACATTTTTTTCCCTCCAGCACTGTTTTTGTAAGGCATTTTTCTTTGAGGTTATTAAAACAGGATTTTGTTGTAAAGGGTTAAAGGCTTATAGTGGCCCATACACCCATGTGATTACTGTAAACTACCGGTAAGACCATTGAAATGTGATGGGAAAAAACACATTTGGAATTTAGAAAATCGGACATATCAAATTAGAAAATAAATAATCAGCATTTTCTCTGTTTTCCATAATGTTTTCAAAAGTCATTAAACTGTGGATTGTGAGGCAAAGGATTATATGCAATTCCATCATTTACAATACACTTTGTCTTATGCATATTTTGTCCATTTTGGTAAGATCTTAAATTTTGCTGTTTGGCAGAGTTTTATACAGGTATTTTATATACCATGATGATTCAAATGAGCCATGCTCTGGCAAAAGGGGGCTTAATGCATCTCCGTGATCCATGATAGCAATCAAGCCATCACATAATTATGGATCCATAATAGCCACTTTTTTAAATAACAGACATAAGGTAGACTGATCCTTGTACATACCAAAAATTGACCAGTTTAGAAAAGTTTAGGCCCAGGTCAGCCTGCGCAGACTGCACAGGCTGACCTTGGTCGATACTTTTCGCAGATGGATTAAGCACCCTTTTCAAAGAGCATGGCTCAAATCTTTGTTCTTTTTTATATTTGTTCTTTTTCTGCATATTTCAGGTAATGACTACATCAGTAACCTGCCGTTACAAATGGCCATTTATTTCAATGCTTTTTATGTCCCTTTTTGGATCACCATTACTGTTGTTGGACTAGAAGCAAAGGTATTCAGTATTTCATCTTTGAAAAAGTTACAGCGTAAAAAAGTGGGCAGCTTTTAAAAACACTGTGGGAAAAGGAGTTATTGCATGTGACAGACAATTGCTCTTTTTAGCTCACCTGAGCACATAGTGCTCAGGGTGAGCTATTGTGATCGATCGTTGTCCGGCGTCCGTCCGTCCGTCTGTGTGTCCGTCCATCCATCCGTCCGTCCGTCTGTCCATCCGTCCATCCGTCCGTGAACAATTACTTAAAAAATCTTCTCCTCTGAAACCGCCCAACAGATTTCAGTGAAACTTCACAGAAATGATCCTTAGGTGATGCACTTTCAAAATACTTCAAAGATTTGAATTCCATGAAGAACTCTGGTTGCCATGGCAACCGAGAGAAAAAACTTTAAAAATCTTCTTGTCCCAAACCGTAAGGGCTAGAGCTCTCATATTTGGCATGTAGCATCATCTAGTGGCCCTCTACCAAAATACTTCAAATTATGGCCCTAGTGTTGAAAATGGCCCTGTGTTGTGGGTTCTCGGATTTCACATAGAGATAAAGAAGGAAATCTGTAAAAATCTTCTTGTCCCAAACCATAAGGGCTAGAGCTCTCATATATGGCATGTAGTATCATCTAGTGGCCCTCTACCAAAATACTTCAAATTATGGCCCTGGTGTTGAAAATGGCCGTATGTTGTGGGTTCTCGGATTTCACATAGAGATAAAGAAGGAAATCTGTAAAAATCTTCTTGTCCCAAACCTTAAGGGCTAGAGCTCTCATATATGGCATGTAGTATCATCTAGTGGCCCTCTACCAAAATACTTCAAATAATGGCCCTAGTGTGCAAATTGGCCCTATGTTGTGGGTTCTCGGATTTCACATAGAGATAAAGAAGGAAATCTGTAAAAATCTTCTTGTCCCAAATCATAAGGGCTAGAGCTCTCATATATGGCATGTAGTATCATCTAGTGGCCCTCAACCAAAAGACTTGAAATTATAGCCCTAGTGTTGAAAATGGCCCTATGTTGTGGGTTCTCGGATTTCACATAATGATAAAGAAGGAAATCTGTAAAAATCTTCTTGTCCCAAACCTTAAGGGCTAGAGCTTTCATATTTGGCATGTAGCATCATCTAGTGACCCTCTACCAAAATACTTCAAATTATGGCCCTAGTTTGAAAATGGCCCTATGTTGTGGGTTCTCGGATTTCACATAGAGATAAAGAAGGAAATCTGTAAATATCTTCTTGTCCCAAACCGTAAGGGCTACAGCTTTCATATTTGGCATGTAGCATCATCTAGTGGCCCTCTACCAAAATACTTCAAATAATGGCCCTAGTTGGAAATTGGCCCTATGTTGTGGGTTCTCGGATTTCACATAGAGATAAAGAAGGAAATCTGTAAAAATCTTCTTGTCCCAAACCTTAAGGGCTAGAGCTTTCATATTTGGCATGTAGCATCATCTAGTGACCCTCTACCAAAATACTTCAAATAATGGCCCTAGTGTTGAAAATGGCCCTATGTTGTGGGTTCTCGGATTTCACATAGAGATAAAGAAGGAAATCTTTAAAAATCTTCTTGTCCCAAACCATAAGGGCTAGAGCTCTCATATATGGTGTGTAGTATCATCTAGTGGCCCTCTACCAAAACACTTCAAATAATGGCCCTAGTGTGGAAATTGGTCGTATGTTGTGGGTTCTCGGATTTCACATAGAGATAAAGAAGGAAATCTTTAAAAATCTTCTTGTCCCAAAGCGTAAGGGCTAGAGCTTTCATATTTGGCATGTAGCATCATCTAGTGGCCCTCTACCAAAATACTTCAAATTATGGCCCTAGTTTGAAAATGGCCCTATGTTGTGGGTTCTCGGATTTCACATAGAGATAAAGAAGGAAATCTTTAAAAATCTTCTTGTCCCAAATCATAAGGGCTAGAGCTCTCATATATGGCATGTAGTATCATCTAGTGGCCCTCTACCAAAATACTCCAAATAATGGCCCTAGTGTGGAAATTGGCCGTATGTTGTGGGTTCTCGGATTTCACATAGGGGATAAAGAAGGAAATCTTTAAAAATCTTCTTGTCCCAAACCTTAAGGGCTAGAGCTTTCATATTTGGCATGTAGCATCATCTAGTGGCCCTCTACCAAAATACTTCAAATTATGGCCCTAGTGTTGAAAATGGCCCTATGTTGTGGGTTCTCGGATTTCACATAGAGATAAAGAAGGAAATCTTTAAAAATCTTCTTGTCCCAAACCATAAGGGCTAGAGCTCTCATATATGGCGTGTAGTATCATCTAGTGGCCCTCTACCAAAATACTTCAAATAATGGCCCTAGTGTTGAAATTGGCCGTATGTTGTGGGTTCTCGGATTTCACATAGAGAAAAAGAAGGAAATCTGTAAAAATCTTCTTGTCCCAAAGTGTAAGGGCTAGAGCTTTCATATTTGGCATGTAGCATCATCTAGTGGCCCTCTACCAAAATACTTCAAATTATGGCCCTAGTGTTGAAAATGGCCCTATGTTGTGGGTTCTCGGATTTCACATAGAGATAAAGAAGGAAATCTGTAAAAATCTTCTTGTCCCAAACCATAAGGGCTAGAGCTCTCATATATGGCATGTAGTATCATCTAGTGGCCCTCTACCAAAATACTTCAAATAATGGCCCTAGTGATGAAATTGGCCCTATGTTGTGGGTTCTCGGATTTCACATAGAGATAAAGAAGGAAATCTTCAAAAATCTTCTTGTCCCAAACCGTAAGGGCTAGAGCTTTCATATATGGCATGTAGCATCATCTAGTAACCCTCTACCAAAATACTTCAAATTATGGCCCCGGTGTTAAAAGTTGACCCTATGTTGTGGGTTCTCGGATTTCACATAGAGATAAAGAAGGAAATCTTTAAAAACCTTCTTGTCCCAAACCATAAGGGCTAGAGCTTTCATATTTGGCATGTAGCATTATGGTGTTGAGCTGAGTTGCATTTCAGGTGAGCGATTTAGGACCATCATGGTCCTCTTGTTTACACAATGTTTTTCCACTAATTTTCTAAAGAACATTCCTTTTCAGTTGAATGTTATTTCTGCTGATTGTCACTGCATCAATGTTTAAGACTCAGCCATATTAACCCTTTACCACACAATCCCTGAAAAAGGAGTCTTTTGAAAATAATGTGGGAAAAGGAGAAAATGCTGGTAACCAGCATTTTCTCCTTTTCCCACAATGTTTTCTACCTTTCCCAAGACAAACTTCAATTTTTAAGTCACATTCATTTTGTCGTCTGCAAATGCTTTCAATTTGGACAAGTCTAAAATTTTGTCGTTTGGTAAAGAGTTAAAGGCATTGATTTTTGTAGAGGAGAAACTAAACTGGACTCAAATGATGAGACTTACTTTTAACAAAGTAGAAAATGTTGCGGGAAAAGGAGAAAATGCTGATCACCAGCATTTTATCCTTTTCCCAAAATGTTTTTAAAATCCTCTTCCCTCAGGGTTGTTAAAACTTGGGGTTGTATGGTAAAGGGTCAAGGGATGAGGTTGCATTTTCTGTGGGTGTGATAATCTGAACCCTTTATCAAACAATCCTGTTTTAACAACCCTGGAGGAGGGGGTGTTTGAGAACTTTGTTGGAAAAGAAGAAAATGCCTTTGACCAGCATTTTCTGTTTTTCCCACAATGTTTTCCAAAGGCTTCTTCTTTGGGGTCTTAAAAACAGAGGATTGTTTGGTAAAGGATTATACGAAATGCAGGTCTGTTCAAGTTTAAAAACCAGAAGGTTCTAGACATTATAGCCTCGTATGTAGTAAGACTGACTGACACACACACTCTCTCTCTCTCACACTCACACACAAAACAAGGACAGGACATAAGGATTTCCAAGGGGTGATTTCCAAGGGGTATCAAGTGCTATGGGATGATTTCCAAGGGGTATGAATTGCCAATACCTATTTACCTTTCGATCTGTGATGGTATTCTGTGAACCTTGACAGAACTGATCTTTCAGTCTTCAGTGTTAGGTCAATCATACTAATTTTAACTTTGTTAGTCTTTTTTTTTTTATATGAACATACATTAACTCTTTATCACACGACAATATTTTTCACTGATTCAAATTCAAAGCATGTGCAGACGACAAATTTAATGTGGTAAAATGATTGGATTTGTTTCTGAAAGGTTAGAAAATATTGTGGGAAAAGGAGAAAATGTTGGTTTCCAGCATTTTCTCCTTTTCTTACAATGTTTTCAAAAGTCATATTTTCCAGGGTCGTTAAAAGTCGGGATTGTGTGGTAAAGGGTTAAGTAGCCAAGAAATCAGAAGATACACTTGATAAATTATCATGAGGCTTTTGCTTGTTTAAGGTTTATGTGATAAGGTTACAGAGCTTTTGTCTTTCGGGGTTTTTGTATGTGGGGCTTTTGTCCATACCTCAAAAATTACACAGAAGCAGTATTGTTTGCTTGAACAGCATCTACACTGTATCAGTGTTTCATAAGACGCATCCAAAGAAATACCTTTAATTCATTGATTTATTCATATTATACATTGTAATATACTAGTAATTTATGTGAATATTTTACATGCCTTAGTGTAACAGTAATTTATTTGAATGTTTTAACCTTTTTCCAGTATGAATTCCTTCCAGTTCTGTACAAAATCACATTGGTAGCAGTATATGTGGCTTACACAGTGATAGAGATTTTCAGACTCTATCTCGGATACCTGGGAAATTTAATGGAAAGAGTAAGTGGTTGGTTTAATGGTAGTACATGAATGACTATATGATTTTTATTAATAAACAGGCTGGTCTATTTGAACCATGCTCTGTGAAAAGGGGAATTAATGCATCTGCAAAAAGTATCGGCCTCTCTCAGCCTGTACAAGCTGACATGGGTCAAAACTTTTTGATATGGGTAAATTTTCTGCATGTTCAAGGACCATGCTACCACATGAATCACTCTGTTAGAAAACAATCAGTTTTAATATGGATCCATAATTATGTGATGAATTGCATAATGCAGCATGGAGACACATTAAAACTCTTTTGCCTGAGCACTACTCGTTTGTATTTGTAAATAGGACTTCTGTGTGTTTTTGTGCATCACAAAATATTTTTTCTGAAACCACTCAGAAAAAGGCAAAACAAGCCTTTATTGCTAAATACTGCCTTTGCTGTTGATTGTGTTCATAGTTGATGGTAATGGCCTGATTCAAATGATGAAATCTAAGGTGAGGAGGATTGTAATGGTAAATACCAAACAAAAGTCAAAAGGTGTTTCAACTCTTTGCCAGATGACAAAATTTTAGACTCATATCGAAAGCATAGGCAGACAAAAAATATATATATGCAGCTCATATCTCCACAATCTTTCAAAATAATGTTGTCAAAAAGCAAATTGTGTTAGTTCATTGATACATATTAGGCAGGAATGGCCCTGTTGTAGATCTCTTTCATGTGTTTTTACATCATTTGTCAAGCCATGCTTTGTGAAAAGGGGGTTTAATGCATCTGCAAAAAGTATCAACCCATGTCAGCCTGATCGGTCCACGCAGACTGACATTGGCCGAAACATTTCGCTATGTGGCATTGTATAAATTTTCTGCATGTCCATGGACCATTCTACTTCCAGATCTAGTTGATTGTTAGACAAAATGGATTTAATGGATCCATAATTATCAGATAACATGCTTCATATAATGCATAATAGAGATGCATTAAGCCCCCTTTAGCCAAAGCATGGCTCGTGTGCATGTATGTGAAAAAATATGACTATTGTGTGCTGGGCCCGTAATTATGGACAATTCTAAATTGCAGTCTTATGTCTAAATCTAGATTTTGGGTAAGCTAATCAGAAAATTGTTTTGCTTTAAAATTTAGAAAATTCCTGGAAATTAGAATAAGAAGGTAATTTAGAATTGTTGGTGAACAAGGGTGCTGAACATGGTTTCTACACAAAGAAGTGAACTGGTTGCAGACTTCTGACCGGAAACCACCACTTTGCATGCAAAAAAGGGCAGAGTGCCGTGGGCAATCAACACAGATCTTGATTGTGGGAAAGTGTCCATCAATTCTATATTAGGCATGCTCTGGCAAAAGGGACTTAAATGCATCTCCGTGGTGCTTTTGTACCCAGCAAGTCATCACATAATTATGGATCCATAAAATTCATTTGTGGAACAGCAGACTGAGTCATGAGGTAGACTGGTCCTTTGACATACAGAAAATTGACCAACAGCAAAAAGTTTCAATCCAAGTCAGCCTGCCCTGACTACGCAGGCTGACATGGGTGATACTTTTTGCAGTTACATTCATCCCCCTTCTCACAGAGCATGGCTCATGTTTATCAGCTAAATGGTATTACCTTATGCAGAAATAGAGCCTATTCCTCTCTTCTTTTCCACTTCAGGTCCCAGAGCTGGCAGGTTCCTGGCTGTTAACCTTACTGATACAACTACCACTCATACTGTTACTGCTATTTAATGAGGACTCTTATATTCTACCTTTTGAGAGAGCTGCTAATATTGTAGAGGGGTTGTTTATATTGTTTGAGATAGTGTGTGGCTACTTTGCTATAAGAGTGATGGTGAACTATCAAGTGACAAAGTTTCATATAAGGCAATTTACAGACTTGGAGCAGATGCCAGATAGTGACTATTGGTTAGATGAAGGGCATGAGGCCCATGAACACTACGCATAGAGTACAAAAATGTCATTTGTTGTATGGAAGATTAGATCAAAGGGCTAGTGTACATATTGTTAATCTGTAGACAGCCAAAGGAAGAAAATATTCTCCAAAGCAACAGATACAGGGAGTGAGTTTGATTTGAAAATATTAATTACTCGCCGCTTAACCCTTTGTTGTGGGTACTCATTAGAATCGTCTCATCGTGATGATTCTAATGAGTACCCACAACATAGGGTTTGGAAGAGAAATAATGGATTTAGAATACTATCACTCCCTCTTATCTGGAAGTCTGATTCTCATTTTGTAAAAACGGCAATTTTAAGGCTGATTGATTAAGGAATATCTTAGAAAATATCAACAGTGTATATTAAAGATCAGACCATGCATTCTTGGCAGTCTATCATGAAATACACAATTTCTAAAAGCAGCTGTAGTTGTTTATGTACATACTACGGGCTAAGCGATTGATGCAAATTCAAATGCCTATGATAATTGGAGGATGTCCTCTTCTAATATTTAGTTTAAACTTGACAAAATACTTCTAAGAAAAACTCAATGAAAACATGGAAAGGTGCCCCTGGGTGCTGAAACACCACTGATAACAACTTGTTATCCAACTTGTTACACCTTTCCATGTTTTCATTGAGTTTTTCTTAGAAGTATTTTACACAAATCTTTCAAAGCCACTGGCTGCTTTTCCAAATAAACACAATAGAGACGGTGAGATAGCATTGACTTCTGTTTGGGTATCATCAATCTCCAAAAGGGGCTTGGTCAAGCTGGAAATCAAACGTTTGATCCCTGGATACTTGTACATGACATACTGAGCTATAAGGCTGGGCATTACTTTTGGAAATCATATCAAAGTCTACCAGTATGTAGTGAGTACAGATATGAGTTTGACAGTGTTTAACACCTGCACGTAGTTAACCCTTTACCAAAATTTTAACCTTGTCCATTCTGAAAGCATTTGCAGACAGCAAATAAAATCTGGCTAAAATGTTAATGTTTGAAAAGTTGGAAAACATTTTGGGATTCTTTTCCTACTATGTTTTCAAAAGCTTTCTTCTTTGGGATATTTTAAACTTGGGACTATGTGGTAAAGGGTTAATGATCTGATTTTTACCTGTAATTAATTTTGCTTAGATTGTTACACAATTTTCAAATATGAAAGTCAGATTAATGACCTAGAATCAGAGATATAAGTGAACAAATTATCATTTAAAGTGAAGATCTCAGATAATATTTGTGTTTTTAATTGCTTCTGAATTTTGAAATATATCCTTGCATACCCTGCTATTTGTCTTTGGCTCTGTTAGAAGAAAAAGTAGGATATTGTATTGTTTGAGAAAGTGAAGTGAAATGTAATATCAAGATGATACTTTTTGTCAATAGATGATTATTGTAGAACTTACACCGGTGGTGTTATAGTGATTTATAGACTGTCAAAAGTTCATGTCTTGGAGAACACTAAAAATATGGAGATATGATGGTCAAATATATTGCCAGACAGGTTGAAATTCTGATAAATGAAGCCATTTCTTCTCAATTGTGGAAGTGTTCAAATGCTTCTACATAAAGAGGATTGCCAGTAATGATTTAAACCTTAGAGCACCCTTTACGAGTTTCCTTGACAGCCAGTGTAGACCAAGGTCATACTGCACAAAAGGTGCAGTATCATCCTTGATCTACTTCATCTGCTTTGCTGAAACATCCAGGACAATGGCAACCTTGAAATAGCTACTACATAGGTATTATTTCAGAGTGAAAATGTCTACAGGGTTTATTCGGTGTGCTAAGGGTTATTATGGTTCAACACAAACTGTGACAAAGGATCAGTTTTATTGAAATATTTTCAGTGATAATTCTTGTAAATTTCCCAATGCTTATGGAAAAGGTTATTTAATGTGTAAATACATGCTATTTAAAAATCAACAACAGTCTTGTTCCTTTTTATTGTTTCTCTAAGAAGACAGAACATTATACAACAAACAGTTACAGTATCAGTTGAAAATAAAATGTAATGGTAAAATTTCTTGTATTGAAAAGATTTTTGGGGTCTCAATGCCAGAACTTTGATTTGCTTTGACATTGTGAAAGGGGGTTCAATGCATCTGCAAAAAGTATCGACTCATGTCAGCCTATGCAATACGCGCAGGCTGACATGGGTCGAAACTTTTTGCTATCTGTATATTTTATAGATGTCCAAGGACCATCAGGCAATCTCCAGATTCAGTCGGTTTTTAGACAAAATGGATTTCATGGATCCATAATTATATGATGACTTGCCTGGTATAATGCATCATGGAGATGCATTGAACCCCCTTTAGCCAGAGCGTGGCTCAATTATTTCGGTCTTATTTCTAGGCTGATAAATGTCCATCGGTTTTATTGGGCACTCTACGGGTAAATAAAAAAAAAAGAAAATGTTCACGGTTTTATCATGGAAATTTAAGTCTAGGGTTAAGTTCAAAATCATACTCCATAGGTACACGCCTATAATCCCCACGCAGATACCTATGAAACCTCTTTTTACAGTAAAAGGCAGCAAGTACAAGAGCTCCACCCACAAAGGCGCCGCCAATAGCTGCCGCAATCAAAGATGAGGAATCGTAGAAATCCCCGTGCCTGTAAAAGAAATAATTATCATTACATCAAACATTTTTTAAAGACCGTGAAGTAGTTCGGTTAAGTGTCTTTTTTTTCGCGCAGGATAACGAATAGAAGCCTTAGAAGCGCACTCCGTCGAGTGCAGCGATGAAGGCAAATATGAACAATCGTTCGGGATTTTTTTTATCAGTGCCCCGAAAAAAAGTATTTCTTACATACGGCAATACCATGGGAAAGTTGTATGATGTCTATAATTTCGGTATGATTGCATATAACTAATTTCTTTAACCAAACAACAAAATTTTAGACTCGTCCACACTGAAAGCAATTGCAGACGACAAAAAATGTGCCATATATGAATGGATTTGTTTTTGAAAGGGTAGATACACAGGTACACAGTGTAAAATGAAAAAAAAGCTTGCTACCACCATTTTCATATTTTCCCACAATGTTTTCCAAAATCCCCTTGCAGTGTGTTCAAAAGTCCCCTTCTTCAGGGTCGTTTAACTCTTTACCACACGAGAAAATTTTAGGTTTGTCCAAATTCAAAGCAATTGCAGACGTCAAAATAAACGTGGGTTAAAAATGGAAATTTGATTTGGGAAAGGTAGAAAACATTGTGGGAAAAGTAGAAAATGCTGGTTACCAGCATTTTCTCCTTTTCCCACAATGTTTTCAAAAGCATTCTTCTTCAGGGTCGTTAAAACCCGGGATTGTGTGGTAAATGGTTCAACACTGGATTATGTAATAACGATACAGTGGACTCTGTTTCAACGCAGCCTTTCTTTCTATCATTTCCTCGGACATCTTAAACATTAAAGCGCCTTTCTTAACTCAGGTTGCCTTTGTGGTCAATGTAGGGCAAGATCAGACTGCACAAAACTTACCTGTTAAATTCACAAGGAGTTGTAACATGTTCGGGCGTTTTATTTAAGTCCTGGTTATCTGTTACAGACGTTTCGACTTCTCCGCCGTTTTGTTTAAATGATAATTCAGAACTTTTGGTTTGGTGCCGCACTGAGGAAGTTTTAATGGTGTCCCATGTTGTTGTTCTCTCAGTTGTTTCTATACTTTTCCTGGGACTGCTTAATTT
This sequence comes from Tridacna gigas, assembly GCA_945859785.2. Lineage (NCBI taxonomy): Eukaryota > Metazoa > Mollusca > Bivalvia > Cardiida > Cardiidae > Tridacna > Tridacna gigas. The sequence goes on along the minus strand of OX244042.2, from coordinate 26,808,487 downwards.
GGTAGCAGGATTTAAAACTTTTACTACCGACGTTTGCGTTCTCGATGGTGACTTGCTCTGTATCGTAATTACATTCAGTTGATCGCTTGTAGTAATTAATGAAACGTGTTGTGATGTTGTAGATGTAGCAGATGAGACAGTTGACGTCTCCTTGAGAATTCGGGTTTTCGTGGCTGTTGTATAACTTTGTTCGATGGCGTGTGTCGTAGAATCGATCTCATCGGCTTCGGGACTTTCAGAGGTTGTTTCTCTGTCGTAATTGGAGCTGGTACTTTCGAATAATTCTGCTGAAGTAAATTGAGCTGTAGGGCTACTGAGTTCTTGTTCCGATTCCTGACTTTGAATATTACCATTTCGATTGCGAAACGGGGGTTTCGTTTTAGGATTGTTTTCTGTGGTTTTGTTATTTGCATGGCCAATTTCCGACAGTGGTCTAGGACTCTGTGTTTCTGCATTTTTGCGCAGGATGTCGGAACTATTTTTATTTCCGTCATTTCCGTCAACAAAATTTGACTTACTCGTACTTGTTTCATTAATGGATAATGGCTTCTGTTCCCCAGGTCCGTTCTGTGATTTTCTGAAGTAGAGAAGTAATTGTATAATTGTATCCTATTTCATAGTGGTTTCTGAATGCTCTGTTTTTATCGGAACGAATCATGCTGTGACAAAAGGGGGTATAATGCATATCTGCGATGCATGATACCAAGCAAGTCATTACATAATTATGGGATCATAAATTCCATTTTGTATAATAACCATTGAATCATGAGGTAGACTGATCCTTTGACATGCAGAAAAGTGAAAAAAAGCAAAAAACTTTTGACCCAGGTCAGCCTGTGCGGATGAACTGAGTCGATACCTTTGCAGATACATTAAGCTTCTTTTTCGCAGAGCACGGCCCATATTTAATTGCAAGTACGACAGAACGTCGATCATTAGAATTGTGGCAAAAATAACGGGATTCATGTGGCTGCGAGAGGTTAGAAAACATTGTGGGAAAGGTAGAAAATGCTGCTTACTAGCCTTTCCTCCTTGTCCCACATTGTTTTCAAAAGGTTTCTTTCTCAGTCCGTTAAATCTTGATCGGGATTGTGTGATAAAGGGTTAGCAGACAACAAAATTATAGACTTGGTCATAATAAAAGCATCTGCATGCGGCAAATACACAGACACTTCGTTTTTGACAAGGTTCGTCCTCTGTATATTCATATATAAGAGAAGGCGTCCCACTGTAAAACCTATCGAACATGGCCCCTTATTTTAACATTTGCCAGTAGCCCATTTTTCACATATTTCTAATCTATGATGGAAAAGGTCGTTGCTTTTATCCTATTCTACGTTAATTTATTTTTTATCCGAAAGAGAAAACGGAACGAATGGATTAATATTAGGGAGTAATAAAGGTTTTAAACTTTGAACACGGACAAGTTTTTTTCCCTTTCCACCGTGACATGGAAATTTTAATACCACAGTGAATATGCCATATTTGACGAGTCTGATTAACTAAAACTAATAACAAGCATTTTGGCCTTTTCCTAAAATGTTTTGTACTCTTTCATTTGATAAAGTAAGCCACATTTTACTTGTCATCTGCAAATGCTTTCAAATTGGACAAATCTAAAATTGTGTCGTCTCGTAAAGAGTTTATCACGCGTTTTATCAGTCACTAGTAGCCTATTGTAGTAGGATAAACTGTGATAACGAAAGTAAGCAACATGCTCTTTCACCCCCCCCCCCCCCCCCCCCACACTTTTAACAAAGCCTACTTCATTTATGGTGCCGAGTTATATGCAGTTTGCTGCCTCTCTCCTCTTTTGTCTGCGTCTTTCTGTGCGTGCCCCTCCCGCTCTTCCTCTCCCTCACAGTGTTTTCCTCCTAATGTCTTTATCCTTTATAAAACAATCCTGTGCTTTGAAAAACCTTACAGAGGAAGCCTTTTAAGAGTATGGTGGGAAAAGGCCTGAGATATGTTGGTCTTCAAATCTCTCGGGAAAATGTCTCGAAAAGTCGTGTCGAGGAAATGTCTTGTTCAAAAAAGGGTTAACTCTTTACCAAACGAAAAATATTTATAAATACTCATCCGCATTGAAAGCATTTGCAGATGTGTAATAAAATGTGGCTTAAATGATGAAATTTGTCCGTGAAAGAGTACAAAACATTGTGTGAAAAGGATAAAACGCTGTCACTGGTTACCAGCATTTTCTCCTATCCCCAAAAATGTTTTCAGAAGCCTTTTTCTCAGGGCCGTGTAAACACGCGATTTTTTATTTTATTTATTTCTTTTCTTTTTAATTGGTAAAGGGGTATATTATAAATGGCTACTCACGAACTACTTCCTAGGATGAGTGTGAGGGTGAATACTGACACAAGACTAAAAAATCTCTTCAGTCCAAGCATCTCTTTATTTTTGTTACATTATTCAGTATAGTATGATTTTTAAAATTTTGTCAAATATGTAAATTCTACTAATCAGGTGCGAAGGCCTAATTGTTTGATAATCACATGAAATTCACAAGTCAAACTTTCTGTTTATATAACACACGTTATAAACCACCATTATCATCCAGCTACACAATTTCTTTTTATTTCAAAGTCATACATCCGTCTTGTTTCATTTTTCTTTTGTTCTCTTATTCCACGAATGTAACCTCCCTCTTAGATCTTGCAAAATTTTGCTTAAGTTATAAATTTTCTAGGCAGACTTTCCTTTTCAGTCTTTCTACTTGATCGCCGTGAGTGTATAAAATTCGTTCATCATATATACTAATATCATTGTAATCAAAACGTCATTTATTGTTCTATCAGTAAATTGCGTATCTCCGACTGATAAAAAAAAAAAATTGTAGAGTATTTCTTACAATGCAGTAACTTACGCGCACCGCTAACCGGAAGTTGACATTTGTTGAAAGATCTGAAATCTCTGAAAACGTGAAAGATGAATGCGCCTCCAACTTTTGAGTCATTTCTTCTGTTTGAGGGGGAAAAGAAGTATGTCATTTAATGATTTAATACATGGCAAATCTACTTATATCTGAATTTCAGTGTTGTATGCTCGAATCTCGGACTGATTGGTAAAATACAGACTTGAGTCTTGATAAGTTAATTATATCACTCTTTTATGTACAGCGTCACAATGATTCATACTCTCGTTGGAGAACTCTTTCGTTGATCGAACCAATGATCGATTAACTTAACCCATTAACACACAATCCCGAGTTTTAATAAACCTGTAGGAGAGGGCTTTTAAAAACATAGTGGGAAAAGGAGTAAATGTCAGCACTTTTGCACTTTCTCCTTTTTCCAAAATTTTTTTCCCTCATCAAAAACAAAAACAATTCTTCCAGTTATATTTAATTTGTTGTCTGCAAATCCTTTGAATTTGGACCCGTCTAAATTTTTGTCCTTTGGTAAAGAGTTAATTACACAAAATAACTGAGTCACTAGTAGTACTATGAAAAATGATAGAAAGAGAGAGTCAGAAAATGCAGCGGAAGTATACAGTGTGAGAGAGAGAGTATAATACTCGATCGAGAAAGAGAGAGAGAGAGAGGGGGGAGACAGACATAGAAAGACACCAAAGGTTGGAGACAGACATCTGATGGTTCTAAAAACCATTCTGTAACATGAACAATATTCATAAACAGAGAGAGAGAGATCTGATCCGACGAAGAACAACAATATGAAATTGATAATAATTACCTATGCCGAACATGCAGAAAGGGAGAGAGAGATCAAGAAAGAAAGGTGGAAAAAAAAAAAAATAGGTTTTAATTACATGACAAATGCACATATATGCATCGTGAGCATTTATATTTCATAATTTGTTCAATATCAAATTCAAACAAACACAAACATTCAACAAGTGTAGGCTACCTGTGTGAAGGTGTGAAAAAAAGAACAATCAGTGTGAAAAACTGTGAAAATTGCCATAAAAACAACAAAGAAGGTGTAATCAAATGCAACTTGAAACAAGACATGGCTTACACAGTGTATGTGTTAAATAAAACCTAAATGGAAATTATATTTTCTGAAAAAGCAACATCTATATATATAAAATTTGACATTGGGGACGATTTCTCCAAAATTTCTATTGGGGGCCGATTTCTCCAGGGGCCGATTTCTCCAGCATTCATATCGCGAAAACCCACGAGAATCAAAATTATGCACAAAAAAAAAAAAATGCATTTTTCACAGATTCATTCTGTATACATCAAATTCATTATTGCTTGATTGAATGAAGCTAAAAATTTTATTATTATTATTGTTATTATTATTATTCAATTTTTTTTTTTTTTTTTAATAAGTCATAAAACATTAATATGCCACATATGCATAGAACTGTAGATTATAGCGGTGGGGTTTGCCATTAGTATGCCAAAAAGTAAATGTGGCTCAAATGAATTGATCTCTTTGAAAATGTTGGAAAAATTGGTAGAAAAAGAGAAATGCTGGTTTGCAGCATTTTCTCCTTTTCAAACTGTGGCTTCAAAGGCTTCTTTCTGAGGGCTGTTGAAACCAAGTGTTGTGTGGTAAGGGTTATTGCACATGTGACTTGGTAACTAACAAATTTGTGCCTGGTGACACAGAAGACCGCCAGCAGCACTTACTCTAGGAATGTCATCTTGTGGCACTTCTCTTCTCTTTCGTCACTGCACTTCATAATGTGGTGTTGAGACTCCCCTTTTCCTTCTGCCTTCTGGTGCCCAGCTGGCTGCAATACTCATAATCCCAATTTCGTTTTTTTTTTTTTTTTTTTCTTTTTCATTTCAAATTTGATAATATGGAAATGAAAAAAGTTACTAAAAAAACCACTGAATTGCTGAAACAGTTGATATTCAGCTAGACTGCACTTCATCCTTGCACATTATTTCTGCTGCATATGACTGCATTTTTTCATCCCTCTACATTTCTATTGTGATATACATGCAGGGCTTTAGGAGCTGCAGATGCCAGTTTTGCTATTAAGATGATGAGACTAACAATTTGTTTGTTTATTGACGAAATGAATCTTAAAAACAGAATCAGTGTTTCTGCTAGCTCATGAATTTTGGGAGTCATCTGCGACTCCCTGTTTAGAATTTTAAGTCTCATTCAGAAATTTTAAAGAGCTTGGTCTTAACCTTTTTATTTTTTTCCACATGTTGTTCCATGTTGTAGATATTGCATAATGCTAGAAGTTTTATATGTTAGTTTGGTTTTGAAGATAATAGTTAGAAATAATGACGTTGAGGCTCATAGAAACTGTTGAGGCTCATAGAAACTGTGCCTTCTGTGATCCTGATAGTGATGTCTGAAGCGAGCTGGTGATCGTGACCAAGCAGGGTCTAAAACATGGACAAAAAGTTTAACATACAGATTCCATACAGTAATATAGGCAAGACAGCGCAATAACACACAGAATAATGTTGCATTTTAGACCAATACAGTATTAAGTTAATTTAACCAAAATTGGCATCCTGTTATCAATCGTCAAATCTATCGGACAAACACTTGTGATACAATGGGCACCAGTTTAGTGTAAACCAGAAACAGATAATTCAGTGATAGAAAGTGAATTCAATATGATTCTGCAGTAATAAACTTGACGATTTGTAAGATATATTTATTGAATCAATCTTTTATGTTTCTTTTTAGTTCTGTTTATAATGCGTCAAGGAAGATGTTATGTTTTCATTTTATTGCATCTGCCTTTCAATTTACGCGTCAAAGACGCAGAAACAGGGACTTTCTGAAACGTTGATGAATTGATGTACATACCACTCCCCAGTACAGTACATGTTTTCAGCTAAGAGGAATTCAGATTCTGTAAAACAGGAAATGCTCACATTGTGAAAATATTTGCAACTTTGGCATATTGATAAAGATTGCAAAGGGTCATAGCAGTTCCTTCATTTTTTTTTTATGTTAGCAAACTCCCAACATCAAATTTTGTTGCTGTTTGTATAGCAAAGGATACTTTTAACTGAATTTGATCAATGAAATACACATCAAAAGTAATATTAATAATTTCTCTATTGAAAAAGGATATTTATACAAAACCTTTTTATGAGCTAGATCCATTCCATTTCAACACCACTCTATTTTTGTTAAAAAGTCTGTAGTCCATTCTGGTTTGTTGACAAACAAAAACATGGCCTTGGCTGTCTGCAATCTGACATCAAAGGGAACTGATTGAATTCTGTGTGATTCATTGAATATGCCAATTATTTATTTTGACAGCAGCTGAATATTATTTTCAGAGTAAGTGGTTGCAAAAGGTAAATCAAATTCTTTTACATAATATACCGGTCTTAGAGAGATCTGATGTGCTACTTAGAACTGGATGGGACCCAGTTAGATGTTACATGCAAAAGAAAATTAAAATGTGAAATGTCGGATAGATAATGTGGAAAGGTAAATAAGCATGTATACATCTAAAAATTTGGACTATAATTTACCTAGACACAAGGTCATGTGGAAGCGATTTACTTGGACCCTTGTCAACATCAGTGGGTGCTTTTTTTCATCAAAGTCGACCGGAATGCCAGTCTAGTAGCTGTTAATACTGCCAATTAAACATGTTTTGTTTCAGTAAAAAAGGGTATTTATTAAGTTGAATAATAATTTAGTTTCACATGCAAGATCGTCTTTTGCAGTTTTGCTGGAATTAAAATACGCATAAGGTCAGTATTTGGTAATTTGTGTTATAGACCCACTATAATATCTGCTTTTGTAATAAACATGATTCATACTTTGAATAAAACTTTTATGCAATCTGGATTAATATTGTCATTAATTTATTATTTTGTCTTTCAGAATAACATTTGAAAAGGACACTAAAGTACCAAATGCAGCAATATTTACAATAAATAAAGAAGATCATACTCTGGGAAATATGATATGCACGTATGTGCCTACCAGCTTATAGACAGTATATTCCTTTTTGAAATTTATTTATTTTACATTTATAGAGAAACAAGTTCTAACAACCTGGTGAACTGTTTTTGCGCAATACTGTGAGTAGTTCCAAAGGTTGTTCCTACTTGTTGTGTGATTCGAATCTTGATCCTCTGATGTGAGACTCTGGCACTCTACCACCACACTTGGTATTATCGTAGTAAGATTGTTGATTGAAAGCACAGGAATCAATGTTGTTTATTTTCTGTTGTACAATACCCTTACATTTTTGTTAGCTCGCCTGAGCACAACGTGCTCAAGGTGAGCTTTTGTGGTTGTCTGGTGTCAACATTTACCTTGTGGACACTCTAAAGGCCATATTTCTTACTCAATTGACCTGGAAATTGGTCAGAATGTTTGTCTTGATGTAGTCTCAGATGAGTTTGAATTTGGGTCACCTGGGGTCATAAACTAGGTCACTAGGTCAAATTAAAGAAATACCTTGTGGGCATTCCAGAGGCCACGTTTCTTACTCAATTGACCGAAAATTGGTCAGAATGTTTGTCTTGATGAAATCTCGGATGAGTTCGAATTTGGGTCAACTGGGGTCATAAACTAGATCACTAGGTCAAATTAAAGAAATACCATGTGGGCACTCTAGAGACCACATTTTTTGCTCAATTGACTTTAAAATTGGTCAGAATGTTTGTCTTAATTAAATCTTGGATGAGTTTGAAATTGGGTCACCAGGGTCATAAACTAGGTCACTAGGTCAAATTAAAGAAATACCTTGTGGACACTCTAGAGGCCACATTTCTTACACAATTGACCTGAAAATGGGTCAGAATGTTTGTCTTGATGAAATCTGGGGTGAGTTTGAATTTGGGTCACTTGGGGTCATAAAATAAGTCACTAGGTCAAATTAAAGAAATACCTTGTGGGCACTCTAGATGCCACACTTTCTGCTCAATTGACTTTAAAATTGGTCAGAATGTTTGTCTTAATTAAATCTTGGATGAGTTTGAAATCAGGTCACCTGGGGTCATAAACTAGGTCACTAGGTCAAATCAAAGAAATACCTTGTGGGCACTGTAGAGTCCACATTTCTTACTTAATTGACTTGAAAATTGGTCAGAATGTTTGTCTTGATGAAATCTGGGATGAGTTTGAATTTGGGTCACCTGGGGTCATAAACTAGGTCACTAGGTCAAGTTAGAAAAATATGTTGAGGGCAATCTAGAGGCCACATTTTGTGCTCAATTGACTTTAAAATTGGTCAGAATATTTGTCTTGATGAAATTTCAGATGAGTTTGAATTTGGGTCACCTAGGTCATAAACTAGGTCACTAGGTCAAATTAAAGAAATACCTTGTAGGCACTCTAGAGGCCACATTCGTTGCTGAATTGACTTGAAAATTGGTCAGAATCTTTGTCTTAATAAGATCTCGTTTGAATTCAAATTTGGGATACCTTGGGTCATAAACTAGGTCACTAGGTCAAATTACAGAAATACCTTGTGGACACTCTAGAGGCCACATTTCTTACTCAATTGACCTGAAAATTGGTCAGAATGTTGGTCTTGATGTGATGAGTTTGAATTTGGGTTACCTAGGGTCATAAACTAGGTCTCAATAGATTAACTTAAAAAAATTCCTTGTGGGTGCTCTAGAGGCTACAATTATTACTTAGTTGACCTGAAAATTGATCAGCATGTTTGTCTTGATAAAATCTTTGATGAGTTCAAAATTGAGTCACATATGGTCATAAACTAGGTCTTTAGGTCAAATTTAAAGAAATATCTTGTGGGTGCTCTAGAGGCCACAATTCTAGCTAAATTGACCTGAAAATTGGTTATATGTTTTACTTGATGATATCTGGGATCAATCAGAAATTGGGTCTCATAGGGTCATAAACTAGGTCACTAGGTCAGATTCAAGAAATGTATTGTGGGCGTTCTAGAGGCCACAATTTTTGTTCAACTGACCTGAAAATTTGTCAGCATGTTTGACTTGAGGATATGTTGAATGGGTTTGAAATCGGGTCACATAGGGTCATAATCTAGGTCACTTAGTCAAATTACAGAAATACCTTGTGGGCACACTAGAGGTGGCAATTCTTGCCCAATTCACCTGAACCTTGTTTAACAAGTTTGTCCTGATATCTTGGATGAGTTTGAAATATGGTCACATAGGGTCATAAACTAGGTCACTCGGTCAAATTGAAGAAATACATTTTGGACACTCCAATGGCCACATTTTCAGCTCATTTGACCTGACCATTGGTCAGAATGTTTGTCTTAATAATATCTCAGATGAGTTTTAAATTGGGTCATTATGACTCAGGTGAGCGATCCAGGGCCATCATGGCCCTCTTGTTTTATTTGAAAGACACAGAATAGGACGAAAATGATGTGTTACAGTGAGAGATGTCAATTCTTTGAGCTGTAATTACTTTTGTGTTCTCTGTAGATCAGGATCATACTAGATGGAGTATCCAGTCTGATCTCCATCTATAGAGTGTAGTAAATTCATACAGGTTATCACTATTTTTTCAACTGCTGTTTTTTTTTTTTTTTTGTTTTTTTTAAAAACAAGCACTGTGACTATGTCTTAAATTTCTAATTTCAATTATAATTTTTTCATAGGCAACTTAGGAAAGACCCACAGGTGTTATTCACAGGATACAAAAATCCCCACCCCCTAGAGCACAAGATTGTGTTAAGAATTCAAACAACAGCTGACTACAGTCCACAAGAAGCACTCACAAATGCCATAACTGATCTCATCTCAGAAATATCATTAATGGAGGAAAGATTTAGGGTATACACATCTCTTTAATTTATAAGTGTCTTAACCCTCTGCCGGATGATACCGTGTTCTGACCACTTTGAGGAATGCTTTGAAAACACTCTTGGAAAAGGACAACAATACTAATAACCAACATTCTTAGTTTGGCTGTCTGTGGTTAGCGTATCTGACTTGTGACCTGGTGGTTGCGAGTTTGTAACCCGGTTGAGGCAAACTTTCTTTAGTGTGATTTTTTGCTCTGATGCATGTGAGAAAAGTAGTAAGTGGCTTTGGAAAGAAAGATGTATCAGTACTGGTGTGAGAAAGTCAGGAAACACATGGGTGCATCACTGACCACCATGATATGACCTTAGCTGTTAGAATGGCCGTACACTCCAATGCAGACCAATACAATACAAACCGAAGTATTGTCATAGCCCTGGGGTTGTCATCTGTGTTTACTGTAAAAAGAAAACTAACATTTTATAATATCTCTGTTATTACTGATATTTCCTTCAAACTCAAGACTAGTTGTTAACTATCAAAAGGGGGCCCCATTCATAGGGGCAGGTAACCATCAAAATATATTTGACACAGGTATGTTTTCCACCATTTCAAACTCACACAAATCCTATCCAGTGTTCCACATTTAACTTACTGTGAGCAAATGCTGTCAGTATGGGCTAGCTTGAGTATTTTCATCTGGTTAAGATTTAATCTATTATTGCACACAACTTGATACTAGTACATTATGGCACAAAGGAGACATATTGAGACAGTGAAGGGTCTTTGATAAATTACATAGATGGAAAATACATGGGAAGACAACTGTTTGTAACCAGCCGTCTAATATTATATGTTATTCATGTCCAACAGAAAAAGAACTTTCTTGTATCTTCATTTAACTCTTTACCACATGAAAAAATTTTAGACTGGCCCAAATTCAAAGCATTTGCAGGTGACAAACTAAGTTTTGCTGAAATGAAAGAATTTGTTTCTGAAAGATTAGGAAACATAGTAGAAAAAGGAGAAAATGCTGAGTGTATTGTCATAAATTCAAAATAGGCTTGTCAGTTTTCTCGAAGTTGAGGTTATGCATGCACATAGCTGCAGTGATTGACTTAAGCCAATGAATTGTAGGTTTGTAGAAAGCGTAGTACAATGCATGTATATATTGCTTCTTATTCTATATGAGCCATGCTCTGTAAAAAGTAGGCTTTATTCATTTAAGAAAGGTATCTACCCAGGTCAGCCTGCACAGGCTGACCTGGGCCAAAAGTTTTAACTATTGGTCATTTTCTGTCTGCCCAAGGACCAGTCTACCTCATGATTACTGTAACTGTGTTGTTAAAAAAGGTGGCTACTATGGATCCATGATTAAGTGAGAGCTTGATTGGTATCATGGATCATGGAGATGCATTAAGCCCCCTTTTGCCAGAGTATGGCTCATATAAACCCTTTACCAAGCAATTCTGTATTCTAATGACTTTTAGGAGGAAGACTTTGGAAAACACAACTGGAATGAGGAAAATGCTTGTAGGCAGCTTTTTCTCCTTTTCCCACATGTTTCACTCTCCTTCAGAGGCAAAATTACATCATTTTTCTGTTGCAAATGTTTTCTTTATGGATGTGTCTAAAACTTTGTAGTCTAGTAAAAAGTGAAATCTTCAGCAAGAGCATTTTGAATAAGACATTTATGTTGCTTAAACAAGATGTACAGAAATAAAGAAAACTTATTGGGCTTATTAAAATTACCTCTACTGCAAGAGTTTCTGGTAGTGTTTTGTTGTTGAAAACTTCATTCATTGGAGAAATTTTGTTCCTTTCCTCTTCTTGTAGGAAGCAGTAAGAGAAAGACAAGATGGAGACCTTTGAAGGGAGAGGGCTACAAGTATTTTGCAGTGCAGATGCTTGAAATATAACTCAGGAGGGCACAGTGCGCTTTTTTATCAAGTGTATTTTGATACGCCACAATACTTTTAATGTGACATGGTATTTGAGAGTTTCAATAAAGAGGAAAATACCAACACCTGAAACTCACCAAAATGAACTGGAGATGGTTAGTTGAAGAGTATTGTTAGTTCATACATATATGGTTGTGTTGTTCTTAGGAGCAACACCTTCCTTGTGATTTGTTTATGAGCTTGCACATGTATACATATGAGCCATGCTCAGGCAAAAGGGGTTTTAATGTTTCTCCATGATGTACTGTACCAAGCAAGTTATCACATAATTATGGATAAAAATAATCCATTTTGTCCAACAGCCTACTGAATCTTGAGGTAGAATGGTCCTTGGACATGCAGAAAATTGACCAATTGCAAAAATTTTTAAACCAGGTCAGTTTCAGCAGACTGCAAAGGCTGACCGGAGTCGATATTTTTTTTGCAAATTTATTAAACCCCCTTTTCACAGAGCAAAACTCAAAAAAGTTAAAGTAGAAATATGCTTAACATTGATAAACAGAGACATCATCCACCAATTAAAAACATCCATCAGAATATGAAAATGTGGATGCGTTTTAATCTTGTTGTCATTTCATGTACATTTTTAGCTCGGCTGTTTTCCAAAAAAATGCTGAGGCATTGCTGTAGCCCTGGCATCATTGTCTCTGTTGTTGTATGAAAACTTTGACACTTTATTGTATCGCTGTTATACCTGAAGATATTAGCTTCAAACTTGGACAAGTTGTTAATCATCAAAAGGGGAAACTATAAAACCAGGACAGGTAACCATCAAAGTATTTTTGACAGTTATGCCCCCTTTTTTACTTAAAATTTTCACTGAAAATCAAGCATATGCAGCGGAGCATTGGCACCCACATGCATTGCTCTTTTTGTAAATATATTGGTGTTACAGTGTACAGTAACTGGACATTCCCATAATTAAGCAGTAAGCAGGGAAAGATAAGTGTGGCTGACTGACATTTTTGCCAAACTAAATTTCTGATAGTTAAATTTGGACACAAATGGTTTACCATTCACTCTCGTTACGGGTCAAGAGTATTTTCAACCAGTTAACATTCTTAGTCAAGTTGTAGAGTTAGAAAGTAACTCAATTTCTTAATGTTTGAACAATTTGGTTTAGAGCATTCGAAGTCTATTTTTATTCAAGAACCTAAATTGAACATAATTTCTGATCAGTCGAATCATTCGGTGTAGCTAATCAAAAATTGCTTTCTTTTGAAATTTAGAAGCTTCTTGAGGACTAGAAATAAACTGGTTGGTGAACATGACACCAGATGCCTAGTTGCAACCAGTCATGGTAAAAGTTAGGGGCCAGTACAGTTTGCTTCTGCTATTGTACATGTACTTTAATAGTGCTGAGACAGTGTTGCTGCACTATGACCAAAGTGCAGTTTTATTAAACAGGATCAGGGTCTGTGTTCACCAACCATTATTAAGAACGTTCTTAGTCTTATTCTCCAGAATTTTCTAAATTTGAAATTTACACAACTCCTGATTGGCTAAACCATTTGGTTTAGCCAATCAGAAGTTATGTTTCTTTCAAATTTAGAATATCTTGGAGAATAAGACAAAGAATGTTCTTAAGAATGATTGATGAATATGGGCCCTGACCAAGTGATACATGTATTGAAAGTCTGCATTCTGTACATAACATAATAAAGCTTGTGTTTATGTTTCCAACATAAAGCTGGAATGATGTTTAGAAATGTATATCTATCCATTGCAGTGCTAAGTTGAATGTAATTGCTTATGCAGACAACATAGATAAAGATCAGACTACATAGAAGGTGCAGTTTCATCTTGGATCTTCGCTCCTTTGACAGATATTTTGACAAAAGCTGTCATGAAATTGAAATACCTGCATCTTTGGTACTAACAAACAATGTCAGAATCGTTTACGGTATTTAGCACTACAAGGGTAAGATTCATACATCAGATAAAATTAAAAGATTTTTAAAATTCATGGAAGCTTTTGTTATCTGTTGTATCAACATATATGACCGACTTAACCCTTTACCGCACAATCACATGTTTTAATGACTCAAAATGACTTTGAAAACATTGAGGAAAAAAGGAGAAAATGCTGGTAACCAGGATTTTCTCATTTTCCACAATGTTTTCTAGCCTTTCAAATACTGAAATCATCACACTACATTTCAGTTGTTGTCTGCTAATCTTTTCAATTCGATCGAGTCCAAAAATTTGTCATAAGTAAAGAGTTGATAATTTAATGGTGCTAAACACTGCTTCCAACAGTTTTTCAATCATATCGCTGCAACAGCTCACTTACTAATGTGTTTTCTGGATTTCATTAGAACAAGTCTGTGGTACTGTGTACACTGCCTTGCCAAAGGATATCCCCTTGAAAAACCAGAATAGCTAGTGAGAATAACCCAGGACTCAAGATTACAGATCCACCACTCTAACCACTTTGTGAATCAGGACTCCTCCATATGCCTTATATACGAGCCATGCTCTGTGAAAAGGGGGCTTACTGCATTTGCAAGAAAGTATTGACCCCGGTAAGCCTGCGTGGTCTGCGCAGGCTGACCAAGGCCGAAACTTTGCTTTTGATAAATTTTCTGCATGTCAAAGGACCAGTTTACCTCGTGATTCAGTAGATTGTTGTACAAAAAAAGGATTTTATGGATCTATAAAACTGTTGACTCGCTTCGTACCATGCGTTGCGGAGATGCATTAAGCCCCCTTTTGCCAGAGCAAGTAGCTCATTGATTCATTCTGAATGATGTCTCTGACCTAAATTACAAAGGTCATGGATCCTGTCCCAGGTGCCGAGCTCGACGACTACAAGCTTCATTTTAGCGGGATACTTTTAATGTAGAACTTGTTGGATTACCCCATTCAGGTAATCTGTCATATGAAAAAAAAAACGTTAGCCTTAAAAATTTATACAGTTTTTTTTTTTGTTATATTAAGTTGTGGCTCCTTGATCACTGGTACAGTGAACTGACTTTCTTAGAAAACACTTGCAGTATGCTCGGTGTCATGTAGTTGAACCCGGTCGACATCGGGAAGTTTTATGGTCCAAGGGAGAAAACCCATACAATATAGTTGAGAATAAAATTTAAAGTTGCTTCCCTTACATTTCCAGAAGCATTTAAATTAGAACAGAAACGCGCATTATACAGCCTGTACACTGATGGGTTTAACCTTTTACCACACAATCCTGAGTGTTAACGGCCAGTAAAGGTATTAACCAGCATTTTCTCCTTTTATCACCATGTTTTCAAACCACTCAAAGCAAACTGTCGTTATTTGGACCATGTTTTAATTTGTTGTTTGCAACTGTTTTCATATTACCAGTCTCTGGAAAGCGTCAATAATGAGTTTGAGATTATAGTATTGAAAGGAATGTTTGCCAGTTTTGTACCCCATTATGCAGACTGATTTAATCAAGAGTGACAAGAGATCGTATATAATTTACGGCCCCTTCTGTAACATGTACTTGACAGAATTGCAAGTAATAGCAGACGACAAATCAAATTTGGCTTAATGTAATATTATGTTTACACTATCTCGAGAAATTTCCCACTCTGAACAATTCTCTTCTGAAAGGAGAATAAGTATCATGGAAACAGGATGGAATGCTAGTTTAAGGCCCAGTAGTGGCCAAAAGTAAACAATGCAGGTGTTAAAATGCATGCCATTAATTAATTTAACCCTTTCCCAAACAATTGCGAGTTTTAACGACCCTAAGCAAGAAGGCTTTTGAAGGGAGCTGGTGTCAACTTTGAAACTGTTCATTGGCCTAGACATTCAGCACAAGTACTGATGTAGTTTCCAGGAAGCAGAATCGAGAGAGATTAGTATAGGTTTGCAAGAATTTGTTTCACAATAAATGTGAAATAAATAATTATGTTTAACCCTTTACCAAACAAGCCTGACTTTTTTAACGACCCTCAGGAAGAAGGCTTTTGAAACCGTTGTGGAAAAAGGAGAAAATGCTGGTAACCAGCATTTTCTCCTTTTCCCATAATGTTTTCTAACTAGCTACTAAAGACAAATCACAGCTTTTGAGACTCATCTGAATTGCCGCAAATGGTTTCATTTCATACGAGTCCAAAATTTTGTCATCTGGTAAAGGGTTAACAGTATGAAAATTATAGTGAAGATGACAATCAGTTGTTTCCTGGTGTTTCAAGTGTTAGTCACTGGCAGAAAAATGAACTTTACCAATGTTTTTCCTCAATGTTTTCAACCCTTTTAACCCTTTCCCAAACAAGCCCTGGTTTTCACATGTCTGCAGTACAAGTCTTTTGAAAACACTGTGGGAAAAGGAGAAATTGCTCGTAACGAGCAATTTCTCCTTTTCCCACAGTGTTTTCTCCCCTTTTTGATAACTTTCAAACATTTTCATCAAATTTAAAATTGTCGTCTGCAAACTCTTTCAATTTGGACCAGTCCAAAATTTGTCGTCTGGGAAAGGGTTAAAGAAAAATCCTATCAAATAAGACATCTTTGACCGGTTGTCTTCATATGCCTTCAAAAATGCGCAATTCTATCGTAATCTCAAATGGTATAGATTTAACTGTTCACCAAAAATCAAAATTCTAGAAGTGTTAAAATTGAAAGCTTTTGTAAACGACAAAATAAATATGATTCAACAATTGAAATTTGATTCAGGAAGGGTATAAAACATTGTGGGAAAAGGGGAAAACCTGGTTACCAGCAGTTTCTCCTTTCCCCACAATGTTTTCAAAGGGTTTCTTTCTCAGGGTCGTTAAAAGTTGGGATTATGTGGTAAAGGGTTTACAGAGGTTGCCAACTAGCCATGTTTTCCTCATTTCTAAGTCTCTGTGCACAATGTACTGGTACATGTATTTGTCAGTGCTTGTATGGCATATGAAACACAGTTAATCATTTGGGATTGATATTCAAATGAGCCATGCTGTGGCAAACTGGGGCTTAATGCATCTCCGTGATGCATTATACCAAGCAAGTCATCACATAATAATATATAGATCCATAAAATCCATTTTGTCTCACAAATGATTGATTCATGTGGTAATCTGCTTCTTGGACATGCAGAAAATTTACCAATAGCAAAAAAGTTCCAGTCCAGGTCAGCCTGCTTGGACTGTGCAAGCTAACCTGGGTCAATACTTTTTGCAGATGCATTAAGTCCCCTTTTCACAGAGTATGCCTCAAATATAATTAAAGTCAAAACAGATGTGTATGATTTCATCTTTAATGTAGTTTAAATGTATATTATATATGCATTATGTATTTATTTACATACAATGTATATATGCATGTCTTTTTTACAATGATGACAAATGAAATGAAAGTTAATTAGTCTCGGGTCAATCTTATACATCGGGTCAATCTCGGGTTAATCTTATACATCGATTTAGCCACATATAAACATAGGCATACACAACCTTCACACACCAACTATCAATGTAGCTACATCTCTTTTACAATCAATATTATGACCATAAAGAAGAGGGTTTAAAAACATTGTGGAAAAAAGAAGAAAACACTGATTAGCAGTGTTTTTTCCTTTCCCACAATATGTTTTCTACTCTTTCAATAATGAATTCTAAAAATTTGAGTCACATTCAATTTGATGTCTACCAATTCTTTCAATTTGGACTAGTTTACATTTTTGTTGTTGTTGTTGTTTGGTAAAGAGATAAGGACCAATCAGCCCATTCTACATCAATACTTGAAAGAATTTTGAAAGAAAGAAAACGTGCTGGTTTTCAAAACCATCATTCTCAATGATGATTAAAACACGGGATTGTATGGTAAAGGGTCAAGGCTGTTCAACCCTAAAACTCTGATGGTAAGTAATGTTTTCCAGAAATCATAGACCACAATATGGCACAAGAATTTTCAGTAATCTAACAAAATTACACATTTATTCAAATTTGAATTTAAACAAGTCCAAGTTTGCAGCTTCTCTATTCCACCATTCGTCAAATCTCTGATTCTGTGCTACAGTGAACCAGTTCTTCCAGTCGCCAATTTGTCCTGTGAAAAAAAAAAAACTTTGGTATTAACTAATTTCATCACATAACTACCATTGTTACCCCTTACAAAATGTTCTCATCTTACACACTTGAGGTACGCATAATATAAGTCATTTTGTCAAAGGCTTGTTTTCCTACACCCTCAACAGCAGACTTCAAGTGCCTATGCCAACTCAACAGTCAAAATCGTAAATACAAGCAATTGCAAAACTAAGATTACTTTGACTTTTGTATAGTATACTGGTCTATCCCACAAATGGATAAATGTATAGCTTGTGTCTGTATAACAAGACACAATATACTGCCTTGCTATAGAGCTAGCTTTTGTAGCAACATGGTAGAGTGTTCCCAAGGCCGGAATAACTTCCAAAGGCGGGAATTGAACTTAGGACCTCTAGGTCCCAAGGTGAACGCTTAACTACATCGCTACAAAAGCTATCTCTGATAGCAAGGCCATATAAGTGCCCCCTAATACAAATACAAGCAATAAATTTATCTATCTGTGGGATAGACCAGTACATTTGTATTCAAGATTTAAAACCAAAGACATAATATAACCTTATATGAAACTATATTTTCATATAAGACATGCACTCTTGTCACAGAGATGAGCTGGTCTTATCCAGGTTACCAAATATCCAGTGGACTTGTGTTTTAAAATATACTACTTTAAATTTGCTAGAGGTCACCATATTAGATTCACCTGATATGTATGCGAGACATTTATTAGGTATAGTTTTCCAGTATGTAACATAATTGCCACACTGAATGAAATAAACCATCTATTGAAATGGAAGGTTTTAACACAAAACTGTATTGTGTAACATATACCTGTATTGAAATATCTAAATGGTCCCTATCAAAGTGTGAGTGGTATATTAGTTGTTGCTTTCAAGAACTTTTTTTCTATATAAGCCAAAGGCTCAATGCATACCAAGTCATCATTTAATAAATTTCATCTAAAAAGGAGACCAACTTAGGCCAAATCCTTCATACCAATTATGGTAAGAACATAGATTTCACCTAGTTTATCAGCATTTAATGAAGATCAAATGACAAATACCTCTGATTATAGAAACAGACAGTACAGACCATGATCAGGCTGCATGTATAATCAACCTGATCTTGGTCTACATTGTCCACAAAACTCATTCATCCATAGCCACATATAGCAGGAAGTGTGTTCACCCTTTATGTTTTTACAACTCTAGGAAAAACAGGCCATGAAAACAGTATTTTCTCCTTTTTTCCAAAATGTTTTTTACCCCTGCCAAGCCAATTTAGTTCATTTGAACTACATCTTGCATGTCATTTTTAAAAACATTTGCAGACAACAAATAAGATATAACTCAAACAATTGTAGGCCTATCTGTCCTTAAAAGAGTGCATCATAGCCAACTTTCACAGACATGCCTTATCAGCGGTCTTGCAAATCAGTAAATTGATGAAGGCACTCGATATCATACATACGGTAAACTGGTAAAGGTTTGGGAGTTTCCGGAGTTTGGCAAACTTAAACTGTGTATTTACGATAACCGATAGCCAGTAGCCATCAAAGATAAGAGACACATAATATTACATTATATCTAGGTTATATCTAGATGGGATAATTTAGCCAGAATTTCAAATTTTTACTTTGCGTGTGTGTTCGCGATCGTTTTGATTTGCACAATTTCCACTTCCTCCGTTTAAGATAAAAAAGGGGAAGGAGGTGAAAAGAAAATTCATTTATAGCACATACCGTACATTAAATTTGAATAATGCAAGGAACAGTTAGAGTACATGATCTTATACACACGAAAAGTTAAAGGTTCAGCACATGAGAAACTATTCATTTAAAATAGGTTTCCATAAAAAAAATGTCAGGTGCCGAATACTCTATAGACTACCAGTGTGGTGTCAATTTCTATTTGGCAACGCTTAAAAATTGGTCATCTTCAGGGTTGGGATTATTTGGATGAAATTTTGTCAACTTGTAAAGAGTAAACCAACCTTTTCGCATGACATTAAACCCATCTTTCATCATTTTGGACAGCATTTGTTTCATCTTCTCGTCCATCGCTTGCATCTTTCCCTTTCTCATTTTGTTGAAGGAGCAATTGTCAACAATTTCATACAACGACTCGTCACTGATATCTTTGTCCAAAAACTGGCACACTTTCTTCATTTCTCTGAAAGCATCCTGGAAAAAAATACAGTCACATAATTATACTCTTTCCCACACAATCCCAAGTTTCAATGACTTGGAAGTGGAAGGCTTTTAAAAACATTATGGGAGAAGGAGCAAATGTTGGTAACTAGCATTTTTTCTTTTTACCACAATGTTTTCTACCTCTCCAAACACAAATTTTATATTTTGGTTGGCATCTACTCTGTCATCTGTAAATGCTTTCAATTTGGACAGGCCTAAATTTTTCATATCTGGCAAAGGATTAACCCAGCTTTGGTTGCTTTGTGGATGGTATAGATCAAGATCAAACTGTGCACAACTTGCAGTCTGATCTTTGATCTACCCTGTCCACTGCATTGTTACTTAAATTCTAGCCAAAACTAGAAATATTTCAGCTGTCCTTCCCAACTTAAAAGGTCCATTTCATTAACCCTTTACCAAACAACCCAACTTTTAATGACACTGATGAAAAGGTCTTTTGAAAACATTGTGGGAAAAGGAGAAAATCCTGATAACCAGCATTTTCTCCTTTTTCCAACTCCTGTTTAATACCCTTCCAAAAACAAGTTTAAATTTTTCTGTCATCTTTATTTCGTTATCTGCAAATGCTTTCAGTTTGGACAAATCTAAAATTTTGCCGTGTGGTAAAGAGTTAACTCTTTACCACACAATCATGACTTTTAACGACCCCGAAAAAGAATGCTTTTGAAAACATAGTGGGAAAAGGAGAAAATGCTGGTAACTAGCATTTTCTCCTTTTCCCAAAATGTTTTCTATCCTTCCCCAAATAAATTTCAATTTTTGAGTTGTATATATTTTGTCGTCTGCAAATGCTTTCAATTTGGACTAGGCTCAAATTTTGTCATCTGCTAAAGAGTTAATGCATTAGACTTTTGGATAAGAGCAGACTGCTTTACCCATTCCCAAAGAACAGATTTTAGACTTTCAAATTCGCAACATCTGCAGATAGCAAATTCAAAATGGTACAAATGAGCTTAATTTCTGTGATAGGGTAGAAAATCTTTCTAAAGCCTACCTGCTCAGGGTCATTAAAACTTGCGATTGCATGGTAAAGGGTTAAAAACATTGTGACAAACACTATACTATTCATACCATTCATCTGCTCCAGACTTGTCTCAGTTTAACCCTTTACCAAACAATCCTGAGTATAACGACCCTGATGGATAGGGCTTTTCAAAACATTGTGGAAAAAGGAGAAAATGCTGGTAACCAGCATTTTCTCCATTTTCTGCAATGTTTTCTATTCTTTCACAAACAAAAAAATTCATTTGAGTAACATTCAGGTACTTTGTCATCTGCATATGCTTTCAATTTGGACCAGTCCAAATTTTTGCTGTGTGGTAAAAGGTTAACTCTTCACTAAACAACAAAATTTTAGACTTGTCTAAACTGGAAGCATTGTCCAAAGACAAATTAAGATGGTCAAATGACAAAATTTGATAATGAAATGATAGAAAACATTGTGGGAAAAGGAGAAAATGCTGGTTACCAGCATTTTCTCCTTTAACGCATTGTTTCTGAATGCTTCTTTCTCAAGGTCATTAAACCTTGGAATTATGTGGTAAATGGTTACAACATGTATATTTGACAATGATTGTGTGTGCTTACCAGTGTGAGACAAATGTATCATGTCAGAAAAACTTTAGTTATTCCTCAAACTTTTGTTTGAAGTAATGAAGATTTAAAGTTTTAAGGTATCAACCTCTTGATCACCGGAATCACTTGCTTAGACAAACTGTCACAAATCTTCTTTTGTCATCATCTCTAATATAAGCCATGCTCTTACAAAATGGCACTAAATCCATCTGCAAAATGTATTGACCCAAGTCAGCCTGCACAGTCCACACAGGATGACATGGGCTGAAACTTTTGCTATCTTTAAATTTTCTGCCAAAGGACAGTTCTACCTCATGCAAATGCTTTCAAATTGGACATGTCTCAAATTTTGTCGTCTGGTAAAAGAGTTAAATATTCATACCGCTTTTAAGTCCTCGTAATAAACCACATGTACTGGGATGTCTGGGTTACTTCGGATAAACTCCTGCCATTCAAGTAGGTACTCTGGATAGGACCCATAGTCCACTGTAAAACATTGGGAATGGTAAGGTTTAACTCTTTACCAAACGACCAAATTGAAAACAAATGCAGACAACATATTAAATGTTACTCAAAAAATGAAATTTGTCTGTCATAGGATAGAAAACATTGTGAGAAAGGAGAAAATGCTGGTTATCAGCATTTTCTCCTTTTCCCACAATGCTTTCAAAAGCCCTTTTACCTAAGGTCGTTAAAACTAGAGATTGTGTGGTAAAGAGTTAAACACCAGGCAGAGACCAATTCACAACTTACCCTGTTTTTGTCGACAGAGCAGATCAAGATCAGACTGCAGACTTTAGAACTTCATTTTCTCAAATCCTGAATAAACATAATGCCTCAAACCCAACTCCGCAAAATAAACATTGTTTGGTAAAGAGTTGATTGCAAAAGCTGTCAGTGGTTTGGAACAAGGTTGGGCAGTTGAAACCAGGGGCGGTTTTAACCAGCAGTTTTAAGCAGTTTAAACCGCCCCAGTTGGTACTCTAGAAGTGGTCAATACTAGTTACAAGTGGTAGATAGATGTGGTTGATTTAATTTTCTCTGTGGTAATTTGGAAATTTTTTGACACCTTAAGTAATTGCTTGATGATAAGATATTATCTAGATTGCATGTAAGTCAGTATTTCACACTTTAGGTAGGAATTAAACCTGGTGTCAGGTATAATACCCCAAAGAGGGGCACACATGTTCTCACTTAGGCAATTAGTTCTAAGTCACACCCACTGGGGTGGAAAGGGGCAACTTTTACAAATTTTTAATCTGTTTTGAAAGCAATTTACAGGTGTGGAAAACACTTAAATATACTTCAAAGTCATGAATGTATCCTCAAAAATCATTTGGTTAATCAGTTGCAGCCTTCTACACGTGAACCTCAACAGAACAGAACAATCCTTTTATTCACCCAGTTACAAACAGGGTACAACATGGTGTTATAACATACATAATGTTAATATTGTCATTTAAAGCAAAATTTCAGGATAAAGAGAGATGAAGACATGAACATATACACAAAGAATGAGAGACAGAGAGAGAGAGTGAGAGAGAGAGCGAGAGAGAGAGAGGAGGATTTCTTTAAGGGAAAGAGGGGAAAGACTGGGGTATATCCTTTTTGGTGATAATCGATACACTCCTGTAATGGAGTGCATCAAAACTACACTCATGCAAGCATATTAAAAGTAGTTCACGATGTGTAGTTACAGAATTTATTGAATGGAACTTGTAGTGTGCTTTAGATATTTGGACTCAATGGTGCTTACTTAGTTGGGAATATCAGCCATGTAAGTAATATGCCTAAAGATTAATGACAGGTGCATTTCACACATTTGCCTATGTGTGATAGTTTTCTGAAATTTTACATGAAAATTATATGTTAGCTGCTTTTTGATGCTACCTTTGAACTTTTATAATCAAGGACTATGGTGGATAATCTATATTTTTAAAATTAAAGTGTGTTTGTAGAGACAGAGAAAGCGAGAGAAAGGTCTGTGGTACAATCTTTGGAACAATAGAAAAAAATAAACTTATAAATCCTTATATTTTTACCTTATTCATATCCTGCCTGTAGAACTACATGCGTAAACAATTATCTAAATATAAGGACTAATGATAGATAAAAGTTGTTTGGTTGAAAAGAACAGACCTGTATGTGTAAAGTTCAAATAGGACAGTCAGCCCAATCTACCTCTTCAGCTGACAAGCAACAATGTCTTTTGAATTATGATCAAACAACAAAGGACCTTATGGACCTTATTGACAAAAACTATGATACTGATGATAGTATATAATATACCTCTATGTACAGGATGTAGGAGGAGAGCTTTTAAGACCACTTTAGAAACAGGACAGGGGCATGTAAGCCAGTGATTTAATTGGACCAATCAACCACTTCAATCAACCACTTGCAACCAGTATTGACCGGTTATAACAGCTGGCTTGGTCAATACTCATATTGGCTGGCTTTTTGCCAGACTTAGTTTGGAAAGACTGTTATGTGTAGGGTTGGTAGGAGGAGGAATGCATGGTTATACATGTACATGTATGTAGGTACACCAATACACTGGCACCCACAATATATCTACATTTTTTTTTTTTCAAAAAACAGCATGAATAACCATAGAAACAAACAAACAAAGATCAAGGCTGCTGAATAAAGATAAAAACCTCTTAATCACTTACCTTCTCCTCGGAGAAACATTTCGAAATAGTTTTCGAATTTCCCACTGTATTGGTAGCCTTTTATTCCTTTAGTATGATTATAGAACGATACCACCACATCTTTAGGGTTACGACAGACGAACACAAACTTGATCTTCTTTAACATGCAGTCCTGTTGAAATAAATGAGCCATGCTCTGAGAAAAGGGAACTTAATGCATCTGCGAAAAATATCATCCCAGGTCAGCCTGTGCATTCCACGCAGACTGACTTGGGTCGAAACTTTTCGCTATTGGTCAATTTTCTGTATGCTCAGGAACCAGTCTATCTCATGATTAAGTTTGTTGTTAAAAAAATGGCTATTATGATGACTTGCAAGGTACAATGCATCACAGACATGCATTAAGGCCCCTTTTGCCAGAACATGGCTCAAATTTAAAAAAAAAAAAAAAAAAAAAAAATCTAGAAAAAAATCAGTTTTTAATTAAATGATTAATTTGTTATCAATTTATTCATCAATAACATGCAGGCCTGTTAAAATGAACAAATTAAGAATACAAATCAATTAAATCAATTACCAGACAACAAAATTTTAGACTTGCAATGTTGTCGAAATAAAGGACTTTTGCAGATAACAAATTAAATTTGGCATAATTGATGAGATTTATATCAGAAGTAGTAGAGAAACATTGAGGGAAAAGGAGAAAATGCTGGTTACTACCTTTCAAAGACAAATGCCATCATTTGTAAAAGAGATCTAGATTTAAACTTTTCGAAAAAAAATCTTTTATTTCTTGTTACATAAAAAGTCAAAGAGTACCTTGGGTAAATATTTCACTTTGAGGTGAGAATTCAGGAGACGTGGAGATTTCAATTTCTCTGTTGCACCAAGTGGTAGAGCTTCAATGAGTCCAAAGGTGCTCTTTGCACCCTCTGTGGTTTGCTGTATGATCAATGATAGCATTTCCCACATCCAATTTGTACCTGTAGAAAGGAATCATTAGATTAACTCTTTACCAGAGTACAAAATTTTAGACTTGTCTTAACCATTTGGCTGCTAAGCATAACTCACTGACCTTTTGAGGATAGCGTTGATCAAGATCAGACTGCAAAGAACGTGCAGTCTGATCTTGGATCTACACTGTCCCATTAGGAGATATCTCTCCTCAAAAACTACCTTTGAAATAGGAAAAAATTGGGCTTTTTACTATCGCCTTGAAAGTTTGATTTCTTTTGTTGAGCAGGAGAAGGGTTAATTTGAAAGCACTTGCCAGGTGTTGGTCTGGATCTACTTAGATCTAGATCTAGTGTCTGCAAATGCTTTCGATACATACAAGTAGATCTAGATCTAAGAAATGGTGAAAAATCTTAGTTTAGATTCCGCAAATGCACAATTAACGTTAAAATGTGAAATTCCCATGGGCAATGAACATCAGAGACCAAGCCAATGTAGGTTTAGAGATCTACTGGTGAACAGACCTACCTTGAAGTCATGAGAGTGTGGCTGATACGGTGAAATGACTAAAATACTGTTGGTTGCAGCATAAAACCCCATTCAATCAGTTGATCAAACCTTTGCAATACATTTTTGAAAACACTTACGGAGGAGTGATTGCTTATAACAAGTGAGTGCTTCTTTTCTCTCCATGTTTTCCTTACAATCGAAGAATCCACTTTCAACCAAACAAGGTTAAAAAATTTAATCAACAAACCAGCAAATCAACTGACAAACCTGTTTTGGGATACGATGCCAGAAATACGTCGTCCTCCCTACAAAGAATATTTGCAATTGCTTTGAATTGTTCCCGCCTTCCTTCTTCCGGAAGTTGGAAAACCGCCTGTCTATATCCGGTCTCATCTACCATGTCATAGATAATTGTGTCCCCGCCTGGCACATCGTAAAATACTTTTCGTGACATCGTTTGATAGTCTAGTTCGAATCTATAATGATAATTTATGCCAAAAAAATTATTGAAATTGTAGTATTCAACCCTTTAAGGTCTTTGTTTTAACGACATAAAGTAAAGAAAAAGGTTTGGGTTTTTTTTTTCTTATGGGGAGTAAGAAGAAAAAGCTTGTTACCAGATTTTTTCCCTGTTCCTACACGTTTTCTAATATCTTCAAGACAAACCTCATCAGTTAAGGCACATTTAATTTGCTATCATGGAATGCTTTCAATTTTGGTATAGATCTAGTGTAAAATTTTATCGTCTGATAAAAAGTCTGACCGATGCTTTCTTTTTTAAATTTAATTGGATCTAATAGATCTTTATGGTAAGATCTATTGATACATCAGTATACAACAAAGAGCAAGCCAAACTAATTTTTTTTTTACAAAAAAAAACGAAACTTAAATAAGCTAAGCTTACCTATGAACATGAAGATCTATCGGCTACGCAAGGGCATAGCGCCCCTTACGCACAATACGTGTACACGTGTGCGTATAAAAATTCGCCGACCAAAGTTGTAAATCACAGTATCATAAACATGTAGCCTTCTGATTTTTCTCTAGATCTCTGCGACTTTTCAGACAAAAAAGCATTCCTCTATGCTAACCTTTACAATAAATGACATTTGAAATTCAGGAGAAGAACTTAATAAGCCTAAGCTCTCGTTGTTATCTCTTTCCTCTGTATGTTTGTCATATGATTGTATTGCCTTTTTTGTTAATTTCTATCTCATACTGATGAATAAAATATGTTTAATAAATGACAACTGATGTTTCATGAATAAGAATGATTTGTTCACTGCTCAGCTATACCTATAACAAGTAATTCATGTGACGTCATGCTGTCGAACAAACGTCGATCATCATACAACCCACTCATTCGGCACGCCTCGGTGATCCAGTAATCAAGTTAGATGTGGGTACCGAATCTGCCGAGTTGTGACGATGTAGTGACAGCTCACTGTGAATAATATTTAAATCCTGGCCTACGTTAAGCTAAGCTAAGCTATGATACGAGTAAGAGAAGATGTTAACGTTGGTGTGAGATTCAACATGCACAAAAATAAACTTTAGCGTTATATAGTTTTCGTCCACAAGAACTAAAGAAACGCTCTCTGACAACCCAACGTTATGAATAGCCTAATAAAACTTTCGTTATTATCAACTCACATTTATCGGCTTAATGAATCAAGAACAACAATTTTATAAAGATCTTTGGTATACTCTATCTATATCCAATTCCTTTGATGCTTGAATGAATTTTCAGTTTTGTTTCCAACTTGTAACTGACTTCGAGAGCTCTACGAAAGTGCGCTATATATACACATATATAGACGGACCGTGCAATTTACATCATCTGTTACACGTCGTCTGTTGTGATACTATCGAATTAGTTACAAGTAGTTAAATTATAGGACGGTAGACGGGTTAAAAGAGAGGACGCTGTCGAGAACAACCGCACTCGACACCCCTTACCTTTGGGCTTCTAAGCGTGACTCAGTGACTTTTTGCAGACAGTGTAGATCAAGATCAGACTGCACAGAACGTGGATCTACATTGTCCGATTAGGAGATATCCCCCCTCAAAAATACCTTTGAAAAATACACTCATTCATGCCGATTATCTATAATTTACCAGGATGTTTTCAAAGTAACCTTCTGTCATTTTGTTTCAGAGGGGAATGGGTTAGCCGACAGGACAAATGGAAATACCTGAAGTTGTCATTCATGAATGATTGTTTTCCAAATCGAAAAACAGTGCAGCAGGCAGTGTTATTACGTGTACTAAGGCTACGTGTCAAACCTATCACACGTCATCGTCTGTTTGTGACACAGTCGAGGAGGAACGTCCAGAGACGGGGTTAAGAGGTGGTACACTTGCCAGTGCAACCACACTGTGACCGATATTCATTAGTACTAATTAGTACTCATTTACAGCGGACGTGGGATGCTGACGATAATAATTTTGGAAAAGTTTGAAAGAATTTTAGCCCACAGGACTTGAGACCAGGGGTCGCTGGCTCGAAATCCCAGCTCCGCCAATTTCTTTCCAAGGACTGATGATTGACCAGTCATTGTTTCAGCGAATTCATTCCTATCTCACTGCTGATCATTGTTTCGACGTTGGTTAGGTGGAAAAGTAGCTAGTGGCTCAGGAAACATACAATTCGTGAAAGTGGTAAACTACACTCGAGGAAAGGGGCGGCCGCGATAAAAATGAAATGATGTTGAAAGTGGAGTTGAACACCAAACAGACTACGTTCTTCTGCTTAATTCTCTACAAAGCAGATCCAGCGATTTAACGATCTTGCAGGCTTTTGCAAAAATTGCAGGAAAAAGAGAAAATGCTGGTAGCCAGAATTTTCTTAGTTTCCACAATGTTTGAACAACCCTTTAAAAACCATATGCCTCATTCTAACCATATTTAATGTGTCGGTTGCAAATTCTTTCGATTTGGGCAAGTCCAAACATCGATGCCTGTGGAAGGTTTATGAATCTGTGCAAGGTACATTTTAGATTCAAGTTCAGAATACATGTCTAGACTCGGCTACTGAATTCTCTCCGAGGTTTAACTCTGTCACTGCCAATGTTGTATTGGATAACTTTTACGGAGGTCGTAGATCAAGATCAGACTACACGTTTAGTGCAGTCTGATCTGTGATCTACATCGTCCGCTACCCGATGTTAAGCTTTGACCAGACGGTCAAGAAAGAATACTTTTGGACCTCAAAAGTGTCGACACCATTTAGTAGGCAGCGAAAGCGGTAATGCTTATCATAGCGACGGGATTCATTCACCTTTCGTCGCTGAACATTGTTCTGACTAGATAGTGATGTAGGACAGCAGCCATTGGCTTGTAAAATATGCTGTGCGAAGTAGCCTCCTAGATCTATTTTCCCTTATCCTGCTAAATTAGTTAAATGAAACTTTCAAGCCATTGGTAAAAACCAATGTTGCTATTTCAAAGTTATTTTGGGGGAAAATATCTCCTTACCGGACAATGTAGATCTAAGATCAGACTGCACGTTCTGTGCAGTCTGATCTTGATCTACATTGTCCGCAAAAGCTCGGTGACTCGCGCCCAGCAGCCTATGGATTAAAGAAATTCTTGCAAGGCATATATAGATACAATGTAGTAGGCCTGTTATTTTAAAAATGTCGTCAAACATCATAAAAACAACATTCTTTGAGTCGTGATTTATGGATCAAGTTTGACCCAGTTCTGCAACAGGGCAAGAAATGGGTTCCGTTATTTGGGTTCATTCACCGAGACATGTTTACATTTATTTCAAGGTAACACGCATGCGTGCTTTAACACTTAAGCTGCTGAATAAATGAAACGCAAATTTCTACGCAATACTGAAAGGCCAAACATTGCGGTTTCGAATTGGATTTCATCGGAAAAAAAATATGGTATCATGTATCACGAAGATGCATTGAGCCCCCTTTTGCCAGAGCGGGGCTCATTTATGATGGGAACTATGCACTGCTTTGACTGGGACGTACGTTCGTGATGAAAATAGTTCCGAAGAGGCTGACGTATAACTTCTTGATTTTATATCTAACACAAAACAAACCTCGGCTTAACCACAATCCTAAGTTTTGACTGTCGGATCACCTGGAAAACTTGTTCTGACGTGGATTTGAAATCTTGAGTAGGAATGCAATGCTTTCAAATGACGTCATATATAGCGAATGGATGGTTGGTGTCTTGGATCGGTTAAGTTTATCGGGCAAGGCGGTGGAATATGTACGGTGAGCCTAAGGCGAACCGAATAAATTTCGGAGCCAGGCCCGATAAAGTTAACTAATCCAAGACACCAACCATCTGTCACCCACTGTAAACAAACAAACAAACGAGAAAGAAACATTGACATAATGACCGTACCTTTAATAAATTTCCGGATCCGTGCCCGATAGGCTTTCCAATCCAAGACACCAACCATCTATTCTATTCATCCTGTTTCTCACTTATAATCCTAACTCCAAGTAAGTTATGAATATTTCGTTCCAAATAAGGCACATATTGACATCTTTCCCACAATGAGAAAATTAAAAAATAAAGATAGTGTAAAGCCCTCAGAAAAATGTTGTGTAAATATTTTCCCATTAACTAAACAAAAAAATATTTCCTACTGTTCACATGACCAACTAGCCATTCGGCATACCTCGGGTGATCCGGTGATCAAATCCCTCGGCTGTATCACGTAGCTTGATATGCACCTACACGGTACATTTCGCACAACTCCAGAAGCACACCGCTTTACCGTTATTGAAATTGTAAGGCTCCTCTTTAGACAGAACACATGAGTAAATTTTCTATCGTTATCTTTCTAAGTATTTCAGTCGGCAAACAGTTTGTACATTCAATTTTTAGCGTGGTTTATCAATTCCGTTAGGAGCTTTCATCGACAGATCGATAGAAGTGAATAACGTCACAGTGGTTGTTCATGTCGTTGCTAAGCGATCTACAGGGGCGCCGCCATGTTTAAGATCATGTGATTGGTAGTTCAAAATGGAAGTCTCCTTTATACAGACGAGGTTAGATGTAGGTACGGAATCGGCCGAGTTGTGACGAGTGGAAATAACACACGGTAAAAAAAATACGTATTTACATACTGTGAAATACGGTTCCAAATATGGTATGATGACGTACCTCACGCGCGGAAAAAAATACGTATTGATTTGCGATTTGATTGGTCAAAATTTACGCCATGGTATTTATTCCCCGTTCATAAAAAAAAAAACGAAATCACTAGCCACTACACCATTGTTTGTTTTATTTTGTTTACCAATTCACTAATAAAATGTCAATAACTGCAAATTTTTGTCCTTGAAAGTTGTAGGTATAAAATAAAAGGAATATTATGTTGTAGTAACTTTTCTGATGCTTGTATTTACAATTCTGTACAGGATAAAAATTAATACGCGGTGCATAAATTGTCGCATAAAATGTGCAAGCGGAAAATGGCAGTAAATTACGTCTGTGGAAAAATCAAGCCACTCTTTCGTTATAAATTTCTAGAAAAAAAAATTCAAACGGCGAAAATATTTTTTCGGTGTAGAGAATGCTCTTTTTTTTTTAACGGCGAGGAAAAAGACAATTGCTTCTGAGGTTACTTTTCATTAATTTACTTCATACTGAGCCACGAAAGAGTTTCAGTATTCATGTTCCACTATCTCTTACTCCGTCTATCCTTTTCAAAGATATTTCTTGTTTAAAATACCAATTGTTTACTGCAAATCTCTGGAGACAGTTTCTAAATATAGACATGGGGAAAGCCGGGATTTGTGCAAAAGACTGACAACATGAATAACGTCCCCACCTTGCTGGGCTTATTCCGGGTCTTTTTCCCAAGCTTACTGGAGAGGTCATCACACCTCTCCAAAAGTGATGAGTTCAGATGGCAGGCTGCCTCAGAAATTGCAATCTAAATCCACTTTTTTTTTCGAATTCGTTCTGATACAGAGTCTGTTTCGTACAGAGTGCAGACGATTGATGCTAGAAAGACCTTTCGATCAATTACAGCATGAAAATGATTTTTCTTAACCCTTATCCTGCTAAGAAAAGAAACTAAACATTCAAGCCGACATGTTGTGCACAGAACCTTTTTCATATTATATAAATACTGGAAAACTGACAGCTAATCGTACAGTAAGAAATAAACGTTGGTCAGGTGGTCGTACAGTCAACCTTTTGATAATATCCCTCAAAGTTTAATAATTTCAAGCGGAAAAACACTAAGTACTTGATACTTGATACTTGTAAGTGAAGTTGAAACCATAATATCCCCCCCCCCCAAAAAAAAAGTTTAATAATTTCAAGCGGAAAAACACTAAGTACTCTTACTTGATACTTGTAAGTGAAGTTGAAACCATCGGTATGCATAATCCGAAAGTGGTAAAGTCTCCACAGAAGAATAAAAAGCAAAAGTTTAGTGGTCACAGCTACCGTCAACGGCAAAAATCAGAGATTTGGAAGCTATTTTGCTTTCCTTTGTAAAAATCACAAGTTTTATGTCTAAGGTTGCAGAAAATATGAATAGAAAAATATCCTGCCTTTCAAATGATATACATCTGAAGAGTTTCTGTCAAGTAGAATCCATTTTCGAGCCTGTTTTTATGAAACTTGTTTAAGACAGGCGCAGTATCTGATTTTAGGTGTACAGTGACCGCAGCTTCCGATTTGCCAGACTCTACGTTAGTCTATGGTTATATATCCTAGATAAGACTACACAGTGTGATCCGATCTTCTTGTATACTGTGATAGGACCGTCTGATCTTTGATCTTAATTGTCCACAAAGACAAAGTTGAGCTTAGCATATTAAAATCAAATCCGCAGATGCACTAGACAACACAGTTTCAAAAATATCCAAACTGAAAGCATTTGCAGACAACAAATTTAAAATGTGGCTGAATAGCTTTGAGATATGTCTTCGATAGGGTGGCAGATACACTGACGGAAAAGGAATGAAATGCTTTTTAATGGAATTTAATGCTTGTTACCTGCAATTCATCCTTTTCATGCAATGTTTTCAGACAACAGCTTTGACTGACAAATTGTCGGGGAACTGTCTTGATTCTGGACATATAGAGAATACCGGACCGATCATCCTGTATTTCGCATGTATGCACACCTACGAGATAAGAATGTCTTATCTCGCAATGACATTTGAAAACCACCTAAAGCTGGGATTCGAACTATGACCCCATAATTTCAATACCGAGCTTGTCGTTTGAATGATTGGATATTCATTTCACAAATAAATTATTAATGTCGCTCGTGACGAGGCTTTTTCATATGTACAATGTGCATTCAGATTTAATAACGGGTACCAGGTTATGGCGACAGGAAGCCAGTAAACAGGTTTTTCGTAATTAAACAAGCTTCCAGTCTGAGTTGAAGTGTAAATTTTAGATTGAAAAAAAATCAGAAATGTTTGGAATATAAATCAATTGTAAAAAGAATGGGTAGGTCAATCATTTTATGTAAAAATATGATGTTATTGAAAATTTTATTTGGTTAAAGTTGTTGATTCCTAACTTAACCAATCAAAATCAATCATAACATGTCACATGACTACTAAAACGTTCAGGCCAAGTGTTGGTTCACGAAAAGGCAAGCCTGTCCGATTTTGGAACAATGAGGTATATTTGTGATTCATTCTTTGTCTTTTGCAGATTGTTAATGTAAAGTTGATGGCCTAGTTATAAGCGTGGTCATTAATCTGATTTTGTTTGCCTCTAAGCTCCGTTCGAGCCTATTCATTCTTTTGAATGGGATTTCCCGCCCTAGAGTTTCGTTTGAAATTTTACAAATGTCAAGACGCGACAGCTATTCTGGCCTTGAATTTCCCCCCACGGTAATCTGTATTTTTTCGACAAAACAAACACATGCACCGTCTTGTTAAGCCACCGTTTCCAGGGTCTAGGCTACTTATTGACATCCATTTCAGACTGGAAAACGGTAGGGAAATAGATCTAGATGCACTCACAAGTTCAATCTATACCTAACATCTCTTTCTTCTTGTAAATGTATTACAGACTACAAATTTAGATGTTACTCAAAACATGAAACTTGTGTTTCAAAGGATAGTAAAAATATTGTGGGAAAAGGAGAAAATACTGGTCACCAGCATTTTCTCCCTTTTCCACAATGGTTTTGAAAGCATTATTCTTTTGGTTTGTTAAAAGTCAGGATTGTGCAAAAACCAACATAATGAAGATTTAATAGACCTATCGAAATATATGGGAAAACGTTGTGGCATATTGCTGTCCATAGACCCTTTTAGTCTCGGACAACTACCTGGAAAACTCGGAAAACTGGGTATGCACACTGGTGTAGGAACAAAGAGACAAAATATTTAACGGGCAGATTGAAAGGTAGAATGGGCCTTTGCCATACAGAAAATTGACCAATAGCGAAACGTTTTGGTCCAGTTCAGCCTGCGCTGACTACACAGGCTGACCTAGGTCAATACTTTTTGCAGATGCATTAAGCCACCTTTTCACAAAGTATGGCTCATGTATCTGTAGATGGCAGATCTAATGGAAGACAAAAAGCAGTTTCTTGTCACAAAAATTAATTTTCTGGTGCCTCAATGATATAATAGGGTTCTTTATATAAAAACTGGAAGTTACAAAAAGAAATCTCTTCAACTTGCTTTCAGTAGTGGTTGACTTATTGATTATATGAAGTTAAATGCTCTTTGAAATGTTATTTTAGTTATGTTGTGGTGGCCAATGCACATGTCCATGCTTTCCCAGAGTTTCTGTTACCAGTACTTGGCACAATATTCTTCTCAAGCCACTGGCTGCTTTTCCACATATCCATCGTTGGAATGATGATCAGTGAAGGGAGAGGAAAGCAACTGGCCAGGCTGAGGATTTAAACCCCTTTTCTCAAGTCCTGCAAACTACCGACTGCCCTACCAAGGCTCAGTCCTTTCACTAGTAGATCTACATTCATTAACATTTTTTCTCAGTTTTTTAGGGTAAAGGTTTACTTTTCAACTCCTCTGCTTACTTTTTTCTTTCAGATCTTTGACTTTAGGAAACATCTACAAATAATGGAACTTCATGCAGATATTCAGAAAAAAGTTCCACAAGCCGAAAAATAGACTACATTCTTATGATACTACTGTCCCAAAACTCATTATTTTTGTAAGTTTTTGCCATTATTTGGGCCTCCAGTTTCCATGTTTTCAACTGACCTTAGCCCCAAGAGTGTCAAATAAACCCAACTGACATTTCTGTTCTAGAAAAAAAGAGCATAATAAGAGCAATATCAAGGTTACTGTTGTCCAGAATGTCTCAGCGAAGCAGACAGTTTAGATGAAGGATCAGACTGCATGTTTGTTGCAGTCTGATCTTGATCTGCACTGGTGGCAAAGGCAATTACAGTCATGAAAAGCGCTTCAAGAATTAAGTTTTACCCACTGATGCTATGTCACTCTGGCTGAACCTGATAGCTCAGTCAGTTACTGATAGCGCTTAACTCTTTACCAAACAACAAAATTTTAGACTCGTCCAAATTGAAAGCATTTGTAGGTGACAAATGTAAGGTAACTCAGATTAAGAAATCTGTCTATCATAGGGTAGAAAACATTGTTGGAAAAGGAGGAAATGCTGGTTACCAGCATTTTCTGCTTTTTCCACAATGCTTTCCAAAGCCTTCTCAGGGTTTTTAAAACTCAGGACTGTGTGGTAAAGGGTTAAGGTTTAAGCCACTGATGCTTTGTCACTCTGGCTGGGCCTGATAGCTCAGGCAGTTGCTCTTTACCAAATGGTAAAATTTTAGACTTGCACAAGTTGAGAGCATTTGCAGACAACATATTAAAGGTGGCTCAAAGAAAGAAATATGTCCTTGATAGGGTAGAAAACAGTTTAGAAAAGGGAGAAAATGCATTTTTCTCCTTTTCCCCACAGTTTTCAAAAGGCTGCTTTTGTCAGGGTTGTTAAAACTGGGGAATGTATGGTGAAGAGTTAACTCTGTACCAAATAACAAGATTGTAGACTTGTCCATATTAAAAGCATTTGCAGCTGACAATTTAAATTTGGTTCAAATGATGCAAATTGTCTTGGATAGGGTGGAAAACATTTTGGGAAAAGGAGAAAATGCTGGTTACCAGCATTTTCTCCTTTTTCCTACAGCGATTTCAAAAGCCTTCTTCCTCAGGTGTCGTTAAAATTTTGGATTGTGTTGTATAAGTTTAAGGACCGATGATAAGTGACTGGTACAGAATTCATCTCTCGGTCACCTGTGATCACTGTTTTGATGATGTTTATGTGGGAAAGCAGCCAGTGGCTTGGGAGAGCATCATATAAGTTCTGGTGAAAGAAGCTACAGTAAAGCATGGATAGGTGCACCGTCTGCCCCAATATTATTCAAGGAATGTTGAAAGTGGTTTTTAATACAGTGTATCAAATGAACAAACTGTGACATTGTGTGATATTAATTAACCCCTTAAAGTGCCTTTCCCAACTACAGTTGCCTTTGTGGTCAGCTTAGATCAAGATCAAGCTGACAAAATGTGCAGCCTGATCTTTGATTTGCACTGTCCACTGTACTGAAACATTTTAGACAAGAGCTAACTTTAAATTGTGATTATTTGGGTCTGTATTTCTGGACTGTAAAATATCTTTTAGGTTTTTTTTTGGCACTCTGAGGGCTAACATTTTCAATCCCTGGGGAAATATTTTTCACAGTGGCAGTAAGTTAGCATCCGAGTGAAACACTCATCATTGTTAAACAGGATGTGATGATTATCTTTCAAAAGGAAATAAATGTAAAAGGTTGTTCAGGAAAGTTTTAACCCTTTGGCTGCTAAGTGCACTGCACTGACCTTTTGTGGACAGTGCAGATCAAGATCAGACTGCACATAATGTACAGTCTGATCTTGGATCTACACTGTCTGACAAGGGGATTTTTTTCCCTAAAAGTAAGTTTGAAATATCATTATTTGGGTTTCTACTTACGGTTTGAAAATTTCATTTCACTTATTGAGCAGGATAAAGGTTAAATATTTGAATAGGATTCTGGGAAAAGGGGGTTAGATGCATTATTGCAAAGCACTATGGTGAACATGATAAAAGACAGGCTGACTCGGGGCGATGCGTTTTGCAGATGCATTAAACCTCCTTTATAAAGGCACAATTCATTTTGAACTTCATGGACCCTTGTACCCAGGTGAAAGTCCCTGTGGTATATACTTGTGGCACTGACTTCAGATTAAATTGCTTGTGCTGGACATTGTAGATTAAGATCAGACTGCACAGAATGTGGGGTCTGATCCTGAATCTACAGTGTCCGCTACATTACCAGATATCCTGAAAAACGAAAAAAAAAAACCCCACCATCGACATTGCTATACCCACATTCTTTAGTTCTGCTGGAAATTGTGCATTTCATTTTTTTCAGCACTATGTACAAGGTTGAAGAAAAGGGAGGTTTAAATAACATCTTTTTTTTTTCCAGACTGTTGAGTTTCAAGAAATGCCTAGAATCAACAATGGTACTTTATGCAGATATTTAGAAAAAGATGACGTCAGCCAAAATAATGAACTACATTCTTGTTGTGATATTTCTGTCCACAGGCTGATAAATTTTGTAAGTTTCTGTTATTATTTATGTACCCTCGCCCCTTCCCTTAAATATCTATATTTCTAACTGACCTTAACCCTTTACCACACAACGACACCTTTTAATGACCCTGGGAAAGAAGCCTTTTGTGAACATTGTGGGAAAAGGAGAAAATGCTGGTAACCAGCATTTTCTCCTTTTCCCACAATGCTTTCTACCATATCAAAGAAAACTTGCACCATTTGAGCCACATTGAAATTGTCGTTTGCAAATGCTTTCGATTTGGACAAGGCTATAATTTTGTCGTCTGGTAAAGAGTTTAGTTTTTCCTTCTGACCCAGTATGATTGTGATTGAGCCTTGTAGCTCACTTGGTTAAATTTCATGGGAGTGTCCTTGGGCATGACACCGCAGAGCCCCTGCCCAGTACTGGTAATGTGGCCTGCTGCCTTGACATGACTGAAATAATCTTGAAAGTGGTGTAAAACAACAATCAATCAATTAATCAGTTGGTTACATACAGGGCTTGAACCAAGGGATGTTGTTGGTTCAAATCCAAAGCCTGGTCAATTTCTGTCCAAGGGGATTTATTCCTCTCTCACCGCTGATCATTGTTTAGACGATGGTTATGTGGGACAGCAGCCTGTGGCTTGGAAAATATATCGTGCAAGGTACTGGTCAAAGA
The DNA here is from genome assembly GCA_945859785.2 of Tridacna gigas. Classification (NCBI taxonomy): domain Eukaryota; kingdom Metazoa; phylum Mollusca; class Bivalvia; order Cardiida; family Cardiidae; genus Tridacna; species Tridacna gigas. The sequence goes on along the minus strand of OX244042.2, from coordinate 26,770,708 downwards.
AACCTCTGGAAAGCATGGCTAGGTGCTATGCCTGCTGCAATTTAACTGAAATGATGCTGAAAATGATCTTGCACAACATACAAACTTCATTTCATTCTGTTTAATATTTACATAGTTCAACTCTTTACCACACAACAATATTTAAGACTGGTTTAACCCTTTACCACACAATCCCGATTTTTAATGACCCTGAGAAAGAAGCCTTTTGAAAACATCGTGGGAAAAGGAAAAAATGCTGGTAACCAGCATTGTCTACTTTTCCCACAATGTTTTCTAGCCTTTCAGAAACAAATGCAATCATTTTAGCCACATTTGATTTGTCATTTGCAAATGCTTTCATTTTGGACCAGTCCAAAATATTGTTGTTTAATAAAGAGTTAACTCTTTACCACATGACAAGATTTTAGACAGGTCCAAAATGAAAGCATTTGCAGACGACAAATAAAATGTAGATAAAGTGCCAGCATTTCTCCTATTCCCACAATGTTTTCCAATGGCTTTTTCCACAGGGTCGTTAAAAGATGGCATTCTTTGGTAAAGAGTTAAATGGAAAGCATTTGCAGATGATGATTCAAATATGGCTCACATGATTTGTTTTTGAAAGGTTAGAAAACATGTGGAAAAAGAAAATGCTGGTCACCAGCATTTCTTCAGTGTTATCTTTCAAAAGGAAAGGATGTAAAGCTTGTTAACTCCTAAGCAAGCAATCCCGACTTTTAAAGACCCTGAAAGAGAAGGCTTTTGAAAACCTGGGGAAAGGAGAAAATGCTTGAAACCTGCACGTCCTCCTTTTTCCACAATGCTTCCTACCCTTTTAAAGACAAACTCTTGTGTTTTGAATAATAGTATTCATTACTCTCTGCAGATGCTTTCAATGCAAATAAGTTAAAAAGTTTGATGTGTTGTAAAGAGCTGACCCTTTACCACACAAAGAAATTTTAGACCCGTCCAAGATGAGAGTATTTACATATGATTAATTAATTGTTGCTCAAATGTTAAAATTTGTCTGCGAAAGCTGAAGGGAAGGAACATTGTGGGGAAAGGAGAAAATGCTGTTTACCAGCATTTTCTTCTTTTTCCAAAGTTTAAAAAACCTCAGCAAGGGTTGCTAAAACTGGGGATTGTGTGGAAAAGTGTTAACCCTTTACCACACAACCCCAAGTTTTAACGACCCCCAAGGAAAAGGACTTTTGAAAACATTGTGGGAAAAGGAGAAAATGCTGGCTATCCAACAATGTTTTCTATTCTTTCAAATATTGAAATAATCACATACTAGTAGACCACATTTAAATTGTCATCTGCAAATGCTTTTAATTTGGACAAATCTAAAATTGTATTGTTTTGTAAAGAGTTAAGGGGATTTTTGAAATGAGTTCCATGTTCATAGGCCCTGTGACCCTAGTAAAAGTTTGTTTTTTTTTCATTTTCTGACAGATAGTTGGTGTTTATGGAAGATCTTCAATCAATCATGGACCTTCATGGAGATATTAAGGAAAAGGTCCCTACCAGCCAAAAACTGCACAAAACTTTTTCAGTGTGATGTTTCTGGCCACAGACTAATTGTTTTTGTAAGTATTTTTTGTTGTTTCATAGCTCCCTTCCCCCACCCTAAATATCCATGTGTTAGCTCACACTAGGTGTTCCCTCTGACCTTAGTAAGTCCTTAACCCTTTACCACACAACCCGACTTACAACGACCCAGAGGAAGAAGGCCTTTGAAATGATTGTTGGAAAAGGAGAAAATGATGGTAACCAGCCTTTTCTCCTTTTTCCACAATGTTTTATACCCATTATATAAACAAATTTTAATGTTTTAGTTGCATTTATTTTGTCATCTACAAATGCTTCCAATTTGGACAAGCCAGGCCAGGTAGCCTGGTTGGTGTATCTGACTTGTGACCTGGTGGTTGCAGGTTCGATACCTCTCACCTCTGATGCATGTGAGAAAAGTTGTCAGTGACTTGGAAAGAAAGTTGTTTCAGTACTGGTGTGCATAGGACTAGGTACACTCAGACCGCTGATATAAGCTGTTAAAACTGTTAAACACTAATGCAAACAAATAAACAAAATCAATTCGGACAAGTCTGCAATTTTTAGCTCACCCGAGTTTGAAGTGCTCAGGGTGAGCTTTTATGCTTGTGCTTGTGCTGTGTCTGGCGTCCATCATCCAGGCATCAACAGTTACCTTGTGTGCACTCTAGAGGCCACATTTTCAGTCATATACTCATTAAACTAGGTCAGAATGTTTGTCTTGATATTTCTGACAAGCTTGAAATTAAGTCATGTCGGGTCAAAAAGTAGGTCACCAGTTCAAAATTAAGAAAAACCTTGTGCACACTCTAGAGGCCACATTTTTAGTCATATACTCATGAAACTAGTTCAGAATGTTTGTCTTGATGAAATCTCGATAACTTTGAAATTGGGTCATGCTGGGTCAAAAAGTAGGTCACCAGATCAAATTTTAGAAAAACCATGTGTGCACTCTTAGAGGTCACATTTTCAGTCTAATACTTAAGAAACTTGGTCAGAATACTTTTCTTGATAATTTTCAGCCGTAAACTCATGAAACTTTTTAATTTTGACAGTATGTTAAAGGCCCATTAGCAACCAAAGGGAAACAGTTGGTGTGATAAAATGCATTTTAATTGAAATCATATCATTTAAAAGAATGGAAATTATTGTGAAGATGGCAATCTTTTATTATACAGTAGGCCTGAGTGTTAATTGATAGCAGAAAAATGAATATAAGAAGTTGGGTCAGAAGTTGCCAGGTCACGCTATCTTTTGTGTACATTTTGCCTGGTTTTGAATTTAATTTTCATGTCAGTGACCAACACTTGGATCAATGTATGGGTGTATGGGTCAATTTTTGTCTCTTTAACCCTCTTCCACACAATCTCAAGATTTAACGATTTGAAAACATTGTGTGAAAAGAAGATGCGGATAATCAGCATTTTCTTCTTTTCCCACAATGTTTTCTACTATTTGTTGGTCAATTTTCATGTACTGAATAAGGTTTCATTTGTTGTTGACATCTACAAACACTCTGTTAGGACAAGTCTGACATTGTCATTTTATAAATAAAAATTTAATCTTTTGAAAACATTGTAGGAAAAGGAAAAAATGCTGGTTACATGCATTTTATCCCTTTCTCACAATGTTTTCAAAAGTCTTGAAATTGTAATTATTTGGGTCTTATTCCTAGACTGAAGGTGTCTATGGAGTTGATTTAGGGCTGTAAGAGTTGATATATTTCACTAAGCGTTCCATAAGATAGAGAAACTTATTGTTTAACCCTTTACCACACAATCCCTACTTTTAACAACCCTGTGAAAGAAGCTTTTTGAAAACATTGTGGCAAAAGGAGAAAATGCTGGCAACCAGCGTTTTCTCCTTTTTCCACCATGGTTTCTACCTAACAAAGACAGATGTCATTATTTGAGCTACATTTTTAATTTGTCGTCTTCAAATATTTTTGATTTAGCCCAGTCAAAAATTTCGTCATTTGGTAAAGGGTTAAGTGCGTTAGCTATAATACTGTCCTCTATTATAAAATATTTATGAATGTATGTAAGGTTCTTGTTCTCACGCTGTCAGAGACCCCACATTTCTTGTAGCAAAGAATGTTCCATTGACATATATATACTTGTAATTACATTAAATTATTGTTTAATATTTTATTCGAGGGCAGACCAGTGTCGCTTCATGTATGTTATGTATTATGGGCCGGTGGCCTAATTTACAAGTAAACTTTCTGAGCTCTTGAGTTCTTAGTTTCCTCAGCGTCATTGAAACTCAGGAATTGTATGGTAAAGGGTTAACTCTACTCTCCTGGGCCTCTAGTACTCATCGAATAGAACGTTTTGCATATTTTTTTTTTTTCAGATTGATGGTTTGGAGAAACGACAACAATCAGTATCTACTATCAATAATAGAACTCTATGCAGATATTAAGGAAAAGGTGCCACCAGCCAATGGCATACATTCTGCTTCAGTATGCAGTCCGATGATTGTTGTAAGTTTTTTATTGATTAAAATTAGGCCCCAAAATATGTTTCCATCTTACCCTACATTTTACCCTTCTACAATGCGTCACTGTGTGTGATACAGTCGAGCCTCATTTATCCGGACACCTCTGTTTCCTATGAATGCTTCCGGATCAGCCGTATTTCCGGATCAACAAACTGGGATTGCTGGCATTGCATCCAAGTTAAGCTAGGTTAGTTCCCTTCATGTTGATAAGGGACATCGTGCATCATAAGAATTACAACAGCGTATGTTTTACACAAGCACTTGTATACATGTCATTACTGCTCCTATGATTGTTCAGATTTATAAAATAAAGGGCGTCATAAATTTGCATTTTGCCTTTCTGTTATTTGTGTGTTTTTGTACATAACTTTTTTCCTTGTACCTAATAGCTCATGCATACCTTTTGTGCAAACAGGCGCGCTTGTAAAGCTCGGCACATTTATGACTTTTGAAAACACCATGAAAAGGGCAAAACAAAAAGAAAACATGACATGCACAGTATTTTTCGACGTGTTGTCGAATTCCCGCGATAGTGGTGTTTTGGATGGTCTTATTTGTACTGACAAATGTCTTTTCACGGAAGTCGAAACTTCAACTTGTTGTCTTTTGCTGGTGGTGTAGACATTCTGTTGACTTCTGATAAGCGTGCTTTCAAAGTGGTAAAATGGCAAAGAGTAATTGAGAATATTGATTGCCAATTGATTCGATATGAAAGACAGGCATATTTTCAATCATCTTTATAGTCTGTTAGGAGTAAAATTTTTTTGAAAAACCTAGCGAAATTTATCGTGTTTGGCGGCCATTTTGTGTGTACTTTGGGGAACATAAACATCGCGAGTAACTCATCAATCAAACTTTTTTTTTCTCATTGTTTACTATTCAAATTGAAAATATTTGTTTTTGAAACGAAGGATTATTGAATATGTAAGCAGCCGGCATGTTCATATTTTAGTGTTGCCTTTAATTTTGAAAGATGAGTTTAAACATGCCTACAAAATCTTTGCGGACATTTCAGCTATTTTTTTAGCGATCGTTACTGTAATCAAGTAGATCCAGTAATAATTAAACAACAAAAGCGTGGAATTGTCACTTCAGTACTATGTGTATAGATAATCTGTTAAATTGACAACTATCGATGGCACGAGAACGTCATTTAACAGTTTTCGAAAACACTACTAATTAACACGCATGTTTTCAATACGTGTGAAAATCGTCTGCAACAAATGATACTAGTTAGACTGATACCCGTGTTATTCAAGGCCCACCAGTCCGAAATCGCTCAAAGTAGACTGTATTTATGATATTTATGATAACCAGTCTATGGTAACGGGGAAAATAACAAGTCTATATTGTGTGTAAACTGGTAGCCTGTTATCAATCTTTGTATCTATCGGATGGTTACGGGAGATACAACTGGTACCAGTTTAAATTGTGTGGTACACAGTCAGGCCACGACCGGTTTATCAGATAAGGTTTGTACTAATTTTTAACCCTTCGTTCCCAATTTTTTCATTCCGGTTCCGGAACGCGGATTTCCGGAAAAAAAAGTAAAAATTGTACAGAAAATATCCGTTCCCTGATGTTTTTGTCCGGATCCTGAGATTTCCGGAATTATGGAGCCCGGATAAACGCGGCTCGACTGTATTTACATTTATTTCATACCCATAAATGATCTGAATAAAATACTTTTATTTTTAGCCTGTCTGTTTCCAAAGAAAACATCAAGGCATTGTCATAGCCTTGCGTCGTCCTTGTCAACGTTGTCGTGAAAAACTTATCATTTTATAATATCTCTCTTTTTACTGACAATATATACTTCAAACTCAGAAAAGTTTTTAACAAACCCATACATGGAGGGCAGATAATCATCACAGTATTTTTGACACAGTTATGCCCCTTTTTCAAATTGGAATCTCACTGAAAATCGAGCAGCTGCAGCCCACCACTGGCACCAGCATACGGTGCTCTTTTTAAGGTTTTGTTGTGATGTGTTTGACAAACTTTTGCTGCTTCTAATAACCCATTACCAAACGACAAAAATTTAGACTGGTCCAAGTTGAAAGCATTTGCAGACGACAAATTAAATTTGGCACAAATAATGGAATTTGTCTCTTAAGGGTAAGAAAACATTGCGGGAAAAGGAGAAAATGCTGGTTCCCAGCATTTTCTCCTTTTCCCACAATGTTTTCAAAAGTCTTTTCTGTTCTGGGTCGTTAAAACTTGGGATTGTGTGGTAAAGGGATAATCAATAAGTGTTCATAACAATCTCTGGCTAATTGGGTTTTTGAGGTTTGGAGGTTGGTCCAGTTACCCAAAAAATTTTGACTGTAAACTGCTCTATTCCGTCAGCATTGATATACCTGATATTGAATAAGAAGGAATAAATACATTTTCAATTTTGATGAAATATTGATAGGCCCTATAGCTCAGTTGGTAGAGTGGCGAACTATGGTTTCGTAAAAATATTAACTTCCCATTTTTTTTGGGGGGTGGCGTTTCAAAATTTGGTTTAACTCTTTACCAGATGACGAAATTTTAGGCAAGATTTTTATTTGGAAGGGTAGAAAACATTGTGGGAAAAGGAGAAAATGCTGTTTACCAGCATTTTTTCCTTTTCTCACAAAGTTTTCAAAGGCCTTCTTCTCAAGGTTTGTTAAAATTCGGGATTGTGTGGTAAAGAGTTAATGCCCCTTAATGTGTTACAACACAATCCCAACTTTTATCAACCATGACAGGGAAGACTCTCGAAAACATAGTGGGAAAAGAAGAAAATGCTGGTAACCAGCTTTTTTTCCTCCTTTTTCCTCTTTTTTCTACCCTTTCACAGACAAACCCCATGATTTAAGCCAATTTGAGTTTGTTGTCTACAACAGCTTTCAATTTTGTTGTTTAGGATAAGGTTAAAACTCCTTGATAGCCCCTTTTATTGTAAATGAGCCATGCTTTGTGAAAAGGGGGTTTAATACATCTGCAAAAAGTATCGACCCAGATCAATCCACACAGGCTGACTTGGGCCGATATTTTTTGCTATTGGTTAATTTTCTGTATGTCAAAGGACCATTCTACCTTACTAAAATACAGTGGGTTGTTAGACGTAATGGACTATATGGATCCATAGTTACGTGATGACTTGCTTGGTACAAAACACCAAGGAGATGCACTAAGCCCCCTTTTTCTGGAACACAAATTTTATTTGTATTGCTGATTACTTGGATTTATTTTTTTGTTTGCAGATGTGTAATTTGACCAGAGAGATGCTGACATTGTGGTAAGAGTTATCATACATAAGGTAATCAAGCTTCACACTTTGAAAACAAACATGCAGTAGGACCATCCTAGATTGGTTATGTAAGTACCTAGTACTAGTTAGTAGTGTTGATCATACAGCTGACTGGACAGCCGGCTGTTTTTGCAGATTTTTATCTGATTAGTCCTATGAACATTGGCTCCAATGAATGAGCCATACACTGGGAAAATGGGGTTTAATGCATCTCTGTGATGTATTATACCAAGTTTATCATCACATAATTATGTATCTATAATTGATAAGATCCATTTTGTCTAACAACCGACTGAATCATGAGGTAGAATGGTCCTTGGAAATGTGGACAATTTATAAATAGTAAAACAAAAGGTTTCAACTTCGCAGGCTGACATAGGTTGATACTTTTTGCAAATGCATTAAACCCCCTTTTCACTGAGCATGGCTCAAGTGGAGCAACCGAAACACAAGCAATCACCTGAACATTGCAAGCGATTAACCCTTTACAGTACAGTGCTGCCATTTAATAACCCTGGGAAAGAAGCCTTTTGAAAACATTGTGGGAAAAGGAGAAAAGGCTGGTGACCTGCATTTTCTCCTTTTTCCACAATGTTTTTCTACCCTAGCAAGGAAAAATTGTGCTATTTGAGCTACATTGAAATTGTTGTCTGCAAATGCTTTCAGTTTGGACAAGGCTAAAATTTTGTCATCTGGTAAAGAGTTAAAGTGAAGAAAAAGAGCAAATAAAACATGAGAAATGTGTGCTCTAAACTTTTATTTATCTAAACATACAATTTATGCCCAGTTTCTTTCATGTAATAGTTTCATAAATAATGGGTATAATTACTCATAACTCTTATCCTGCTAAGAAAAAGAAATGACACTTTCAAAATGATAGTATAAACCCAGATTTTCTTATTTCAAAGGTATTTTGGAGAAGAGATATCTTGTCATTGGACAGTGTAGATCCAAGATCAGACTGCATGTTTTGTGCAGTCTGATCTTGATCTACGCTGCCTGCAAAAGATTAGCGAGTCACACTTAGCAGCCTAATGGTTATCTTTACAGTAGTCACACTAAATTGCAAATGTTCTGGTCCACCCAGGTAATGATGCGTGGGGTGGGGGTAGGGATAAATTTGAAATAAGGGGTAACATCGTTCTTTGCTCAAATGTCATCAGTTCAGATTTTTGTTTGTTAAAATCCAGCCATAAGCACTCTTGTTGAACAAAAAAATCCCAAGTTGCTTTTAATGGTAATACAAAACTGTTGAAATTACACATTGTTTGATTATTCCTCTGAGGAGACTTGGGTTGGATATTAAAGACATAAATTTAAATTTCATTTTATTTTTTTTTTCTATAACAGTTTCTTTCTCATTATCCTAAAAACAAGCATATAAATGTAATTAACAAATTTTATTCATTAATACAGTCTGTAATTTGGGCAGTTTTCCAAAAACATGGCCACTATATTTCTCATGCTGCTTCTTTAAACCTGGGAGCAGCAGCCAGCCTGCAAAGCATTTTCTCCTTTTCCCACAATGTTTTCTAAAGGCTTCTTGCTCAAGATGGTTAAAACTTGTGATTGTGTGGTAAATGGCAGATTAAGACAACCTTGAAAAAATTAGTCTATTCAAGGACAGCTGTGTTTCATTTGCGAAGTCAACTGTATGCATTCTTGGCTTTTCTGTCAAAGTGAAGTAATAGAAACAAACACATGTAAGGACATTGCCAACAAGAAAGATCATTTCTAAAAATTATATCATTGGTTTTATTTTTCCTCTTTTGCCACAAAAGGCATTGTAAGTAGTTTTCCGAGATTGCATAGATCAAGATCAGACTTCATGTTGTAGATCATAATATTATGTTCTTTGATCTGTACTGTTTGTTGCTTTATTCTTGACCATGGCAGCAGAGTGTTCATTTCTTTAATGTCAAAAAAAAAAAGTAAATTTTACCATTTTCAGTAAGAGAAGTAATAGATACAAGTAATTTGATACTTTGCTCTTGAAGAGATGAATAAAAAAGTAACTCTTAGCATGACATGTTAAGACGTGGAGGATCCCAACTTGTCCTAATCATTAGTTAAAGTTTTAAAATTTATCCATATTAAGGATGTTAAAGTTTTCAGATTACAAATTAAGTTTGGATGGGTTAAGTAATAGGATGCCTCAGCTGGTAGAAAACATTGTGGGAAAAGGAAGGACTTTTTTTCGAACATTTTAACTGGGATGTTTTCTTTAACTGGGATGTTTTCAAAGAAAACGTCTAAATATTCTCATAGCCCTGTTGTCATCACTATACTGGTCATCCTCATTTAAGAAATTGACATTTTTCCGATATCTCTGCATAGTCTGGCAAGGGAGAGATTATAGGACATTGTCACTTTTATTTGAAAAAATGTCCAGTCATAATGCACATAGGCAAAACTTTGTCCTTTCAAGATTTTTTTGATATTTTGTTCCAAGTACATTTGTCTAATTTTGAAATTGTCCCTTTGTCCCTTTTTTCTGTAAACTTATGGAAATAGGGCTGAAACGAGTACCCAAGTACCCACCGGTAGGGTACAAAATTGTCAGTACAGTACAATCGTATATATTCATTACTCAATACCTAATATCAAACTTTACAGGTTTACAGTGACTTATGTGAAAAAAAAAAATTAAACACCCACCCCCAGAGGGGGGTAGGGCATACTGGTTTCGCCATGTTTGTCAATCCGTCCGTCTGAAGACTTGTTTGTTTCTGTGCTCTAACTCAAAAGCTGTTTAACCTAAGACCCTGAAACTTTATACAAGAGTTGCTTGTTGCCAAGGAGGTGTCATATTGTTTTTCGGTCATGTGGGTCAAAGGTCAAGGTCACAGGTGAATTTTGAAAATTTAAAAAAACAATGTTTGCATGCTTTTACTCAATAGCTGTTTGACCTAGGATCCTGAAACTTTATACAAGTGTTGCTCATGACCCACAGTGCCTTACTGTTTTGGGGTCACATGAGTCAAAGGTCAAGTTCACTAGTGATCTTGGTTTTGAAAATCATTTCCATTCTCTGATTGTGTTGCTTCAGTGACAAGGTGCTGGTAGGGGTATTTGTCCGCTTTTCCAAAGTTCTAGTCTGTTTTTAAGAGAAAATGTGTGACGTACTGGGTTACAAGTAATCCTATTAACCAGGGACCACTGGCCTTCTATATAAATTGTTTAAAGCTGTGACTAGACAAAGGGATGAAAAGTGTTCCCTAAAGTGATGCCAAAAGTACTTATTCAGTTTGACTCTCAATATGACCTCATTCAAGTTGTTGAAGGTTCAGTAATCTTCAGTCAGCTAAATCACACTAGATTTAGTTTAACTTTTTACCAAATGAAAAATTTATAGACTTTTTGAAATTGAAAGCATTTGCAGACGACAAATTAGGTATGCCTCAAAGAATAAGGTGTTTCCTTTAACTCTTTACTAGACGACAAAACTTTAGACTACATGTAGTTCAACTTGAAAGCAGTTGCAGACCACAAAATAGATGTGACTGAAAAATTTAAATTTGTTTTGGGAAGGGTAGAAAACATTGTGGGAAAAGGAGAAAATGCTTACCAGCATTTTCTCCTTTTCCCACAAAGTTTTCAAAAGGCTTCTTTCTCAGGATCATTAACAGTCAGGATCATGTGGTACAGTGTTAAAGAGTAGAAAACGGTGTTTGGAAAGAAAACGCATGTTACCAGTATTTGCTATTTTTCCCGAAATATTTTCAGAGGGCTTCTTCCTTGAGTTCGTTAAAACCAGAGATTGTTCGGTAGGGGTTAAGAGACCCGTGATATTTTGTATGAATTTCTTAAAATCATTAATACATACCTGAACATTTCTGTTTGGTTAAATTGCAAAAACAGTTCAATATACCTTTTTCTTTACTAGATGACAAAATTTTAGACTGTACCTGTGTATACAAAATTCATACTCGTTTCAGTCCTATATGGGACCATTGTCCCCTCTACAGCAGTTTATATTATTAACCTTCTTTCCATGGCTACTATCCAATATTTTGCGAGGTATTCTGGTGAGAGCAGCCTTAAATTCACAGGGTATGGACAAAAGCCCCATAGAACAAAAGCCCCATGCCTCAAACAGAAAAACGGAAAAAAGTCTGATAATATTATAATATCATTATGTGTATCTTCAGACTTTTTGGCTTATACTGTATATTTACGGAAAATGAGACCTGTAGACACTAAAACCCACTACAATGTTGTATTTTCAATTTTCTTTGAAAACAATGAAAAAAGCAGTATGTTAGTGCTCATTCACCAAACAACAAAAAATTGAAGTTGTCCAAATAGAAAGCATTTGCAGACGACAATTTTTATGTGGATGGAATTACTGTGTTTTGGATTGAAAGGGTAGAAAATTTTATGGGAAAAGAAAAAAATGCTGGTAACCAGCATTTTTCTTCTTTTCCCAGAGTGTTTTTGAAAGTTTTTTATATCAGGGTCATTAAGACTTTGGATTGCATGGTAAAGGTTTAAATGCTTCTGCTTGTATTTCTGCAAATGGACATGTTTGCAAATTCAAGACACTCAATATTTGTTGGTATACTTGTGGTAAAATACGTAAAAAGAAAAGTTTGTGAATTCTTCAAATTTGCGCAGTCGCAAACATTTTCATATATATGGTATTGCTCAAATGTTTAGATTTTGTCTTTTAAAGGAGAGTAAACAGTGTGGGGAAAGGAGATAATACTGGTTACCAGCATTTTCTTTTCCCACTCATTTGTAAAAACCCAAATATTGCAATTTCAAAGCTGATTTTACTGGAAAGAAAATACCATGCCGGGCAGTGTACATCAAAGATTAGATTGCACATTTTGTGCAGTCTGATCTTAATCTACACTGTCCGCAAAAGCACCCCCACTGTTGCTTAGCAGCCTGAGGGTTAAATTTTGTGGGTCAAAAGTCATTGCTCATCTAACGTGTTCACATATATATTTCAAACAACAATCATTGATATCTCAGGTCTCTTGAAAAGTAAGAAAATTACAAGAAATTATTTGTCAGCTCATATGCCAAAATAGTTTTTTAATTTGCTAGAACATGAAACCGATCATTCAAAATGAGTCTGCAAATGTAAGGATATGAAGTTGTTGCCCATAATTTGTCACTATCAGATAACATGGGGCTTTTGGTCATGGTGCTTTTGTCCACCTGAAATCTCAGTACATATATCTGTCTTTTATTGATTAGCTCACATGAGCACAAAGTGCTCAAAGGGAGCTTTTGTGATCTAGTGTGCGGTCCGGCTCTGTCCATCTGTTAGTCCGCAATTACAACAATGCCTTGTCATCAGAAACTCTTATGTCAAATGAAATTAATTGTATGTGTAAACTATGTGTAAACCATTTGTGACAAGGGGAACAAAAGTTGTTCAAATGATTTGGGTCCCTGACCAATGTGGCCACAAGTGTTAAGAAAGCAAAAAAAAACCAAAAATCTCCCAGTCAAGTTAGATGGTATAAAACTTGGCACAGATAATCAGCAACAAGGGTACTACAAAGAGTGTTCACATGATTACCGTAAGTTGGCCTTTGACCGATGTAGGAGAGGTTGCATTTTGGGGCTTTTTGCACTTGTTATTTTTTGAAACTTGGAAGATCTTTTTGTCTTGAAATGAAAGGTCTGCTTTCATGCTTTCAGCCCATTACAGTTGCGTCCCTTGGTTGAGTTCGGCATCCAATGGTTAATTTCACTGTTTTTCAGGTTTAGTCCGATGATCGATTTTTTGAATGTGTAATCGATCATCGGCATCGGCAATGGTTAAATGATAGTTAATTGATCTTTCCTGATCATTGTCCCATCACTGCCCAGCCGTGAATTAACAGGTTATACACAGAATAATATAAGGAAAGCCTAAAAGATCTTCTTGTCTGAAACCCAAAGGTTTGAGATGATTGGTATTTAGTGTGCAGCTAATTCATGGGATGGCCCTTTTCCATATTCAAATTGTGGCCCCTGTTGTCAAAGATAGCCCCACCCTCAGAGTCAATGCTTTATATAAGTTATATTGTTACACATTATTTGAGAAGTTTAAAGATCTTCTTGTCTGAATTCCAAAGACCAAGAGTTTTTGTATTTAGTGTGCAGCACCATAAGCTATTCCCTTATCACAGCTGTTCAGTTTTTACCCACTTGGTTCAAGTATGGCCAGGGGATGGGGGCGTTCCCATATTTAGAACAAAATAAAAATTTTATATCAAACTCTTTCTGTCAGAACGTAAAGCTTGGAGAGGGTTTATATCTGGTATTAACAATCATAAGATCATTTCTGTGGCTGAAGATAAGGGTCAAGTTCACCATTACTAAATACAGAAAATGAAAAGAATCGCAATAAATCTTAATCAGCTGGAATAATGAATGTAACCAGTGTGAAATGTGTTGATGTATAGTTTATGTACAATTTTGATTCTATATCAAATGTGAATGTCAAGGTCATAAAAAATATTTACAATCACTTCAACAATTGATGAACTTTGTTTACTTCCCATGTAAGGTCTTGATATGCAGATGACACAGTCCCGTCACTGTATGCCTGAGGTAAATATCAAAGTCTCTGTTACTAAAAGCAGATAATGTGGAATCTGCAACATCTTCATTCTATGGACCATAATGTAGGAAACTTCACATGGTGACAGGTCTTGAAATTTAGATTATGCAGAAAATTAACATAAGGCAAACCTATTTAAGTCATGCTGTAAGAAAAGGGGGTTTACTGCATCTGAAAAGTATTGTCCCATGTCAGCCTGGGCAGACCGTGCAGACTGACATGAGTTGAAACGTTTTGCTATTAGTTAATTTTCTGTATGTCCATGAACCATTCTAGTAAATGATTCAATCTGTTGTAAGACAAGATGGATTTTATGGATCCATAATTATGTGATGACCAGCTTGGTATAATGTATCACAGAGATGCATTAAATCCCCTTCTGCCACAGTGTGTCTCATTTATTTTTAGCTCGTCTGAGCATGAAGTGCTCAAGGTGAGCATTTGTGGTCGTACTGTGTCCGTCGTCTATCATGCAGTCTTCAATAATAAGCTTGTGAGCACTCTAAAGGACGCATTTCCAATCCAATACTCATGAAACTAGGTCATAATGTTTGTCTTGATAAAATTTTTGACAAGCTTGAGATTGGGTCAAGTTGGGTAAAACAGTAGGCCACTGGGCCAAATCATAGAAAAAACATTGTGTGCACGCTAGAGGCCACATTTTCAGTCTGATTCATGAAATTTTGTCAGAATATTCTGTCTTGATGATATCTTGGACAATTTTGAAATTGGGTCATGTCAGGTCAAAAAGTAGGTCACTCTGCCAAATCTTAGTAAAGACTTGTATGTACTCTAGAGGCCATATTTTCAGTCCAACAGTCAGAAAAACAGGCAGAAAGTTTGTCTTGATGTTATCTTGGACCAGTTTGAAATTAGGTGACATTTGGCTAAGAAGGAGGTCACTGGGCAAAACCATAGAAAAACATAGGCGTGCACTCTAGATAGAAGCCATATTTTCAGTCCAATACTCATAAAAGTTTGTCAGAATCTTTGTCTTGGTGATATCTTGGACAATTTTGAAATTGGGTCATGTGGGGTTAAAAAGTAGGTTACTGGACAAAATCTTAGAAAAAACTTTTGTGCATGCTAGGGGCCACATTTTCAGTCGGATACACATGAAACTAGGTCAGAATGTTTGTGCTGATGATACCTTTGACAAAATAGAAATTGGGTCTCATTGTGTCAAAAAGTAGGTCACTGGGTTAAATCTTAGAAAAACCTTGTGTGCATCCTACAGGTCAAATTTTCATTCTGACACTCATAAAACTTGGTCAGAATGCTTGTTCTGAAATCTAGTAACAATCTAAATTTGAGTCACATCAGGTCAAAATATAGGTCACTGGGAAAAACCGTGTGCTGACTCTTGAGACTACATTTTCCATCATAAAAATTGGTCAGAATGTTTGTCTGGATGGTATATCAGACAATCTGGAAATTGGGTCATGTCCTGTCAAAAAGTAAGTCACGGGGACGAATCTTAGAAAAACCTTGTGTGCATGATAGAGGCTGCATTTTCAGTCTGATACTCATGAAAGATAGTCAAAATGTTTGTCTTGATGATATCTCAGAGAAGTTCAAAAATAGGCCATGTCAGTCAAGAAGTAGATCACTAACACTTAAGTGTTTTACATCATCACAACCGGGATCTCTTCAGCTTTATCAATCCTCGATGACTTTACTCAGGTGAGCGCTTAAGGGCCAATGGCCCTCTTGTTATGACAGGTATAGAAATAGTAAGATGGTAGGAGATTTGTCTTTTGCCAGTTGCATGTATTATTTTAGCTCTATGTTACTTCCGTGAGCGATGCAGTATATTGATAGGGTTCTCTTGATTTAATTGCCATTTCTCTTTTTATGCCAAGCATTGTAGCCCTTTTCTACAGGAAACAGCAATCTATTGGGACCAAGACATGATGAATCCTGGTGATACAGCACATAATTTGCCTCTAGGGAGACACTGCGTTTTGCTCACCTGCTCATGCCAGCATGTCAACGGCCTGACCATGCACAAACATGGTAAGAGGGAAGAATACAGGAAATCTTTGGTACATCGCTTGTGGCCAACCTAGGGAACTCTGTCCCAAACCAGGGCTTAGCCTGGAAGGTCTTTGGTCATTACATGCAATCCGACTTCTGGACTGGGACAAAACCTGGGCAACATTGGGTCTATGGAACTGTAAACTCTTTTAAGGGAAAAAAACGCCCCCAGTTTCTCCAGGTACACATGTAACTCTTTACTAGGAGGGACTAGGACCATCACTGTGACTGTGAGAATTAGGGTTTCAATAAAAGACTTGGGTTAATCATAAGGATAGATTTTCGACCGATAAGCACTGTGGTAAGTTTAGACTAAAATCTTCCCCAACTTCTATTTGTAAGATCTCTGCTGAAAACCATGACTGTTACCCCTTAGAGAGTCAAGTACAGCTTCAAGCTACCGTTTCAGAGTTTAGATCAAGATCAGACTACTGAATGTGCAGTCTGATCTTTGATATACACTGTCTGATATTGTTAGATATTATGTTACAAGCAGCCTAATTGAAGTCACAATATCTTCTTTTCATTGATTATAAGTTCCATTCCATATTAGGCAGGCACTTGTATCCTTTCCCAAATGAATAATTGACCCTTTCCCACACAGCAAAATTTTAGACTCGTCTATTTTGCAGGAAGTTACAGACAACAATTCAAATGCTTTTCACATTGTAGTATTTGTTCTTGTGAATAGGTAGAAAACATTGTGGGAAAAGGAGAAAATGCTGGATACCAGCATTTTCTGCCTTTCCCACAATGTTTTCACAAGCCTTCTTTTCATGGTCGTTAAAACACAGGATTGTGTGGTTAAAGGGTTAAAAGATCTACCAAACTAAAAGAATTTGCAGATGACAAATATGATTCCAATGATCGGGTTTATTTTTGAAAACAACAGGAAAACAGAAAATGCTGTGTACCCTGGACTTTTGCAAATGCCTTCCTCCAGAATGAAATGCTCACTACCGATCATTGTTACAAAAACTGTTACGTGGGATAGAAGCCAGTGGCTTGGGACAAGACTTAGTATTGTGCAAGGTACTGGTAAAAAGAAATTCCAGGACAGCATGGATAGGTTCACTGGCCACCCAAATATAATTGAAGTAATGTTGAAAATGACATTTAACACCATACAAACAAAACAATTAGGGTAGGGAAAAAAAAAGTTTTCATCTCACCTTAGCCCAATGTGTGCAAGATGAGCTTTTGTGATCGTGCTGTGTCCGTCGTGCATCGTCAACTTCAATTTTGTGTAGGCTCTAGAGCCGACATTTTCAATCCAATACTATCAGAACTTTGACCAAATGTTTGTCTTGATAATATCTTGGTTATGTTTAAAATTCAGTCGTGTCGGGTCATCAGGTCAAATCCTTGAAAAACTTTGTGTACACACTAGAAAACAAAAGTTAGTCAGAAAGTTTTTCTTGATGGTATCTGGGAGGAGTTTAAAATTGGGTTGTGTCAGGTCAAAATGTAGGACAAATCTTAGGACAAGGACAAATCTTTGAAAAACTGTACTCTCTAGAAGCCATATTTTCAGTCCAAGTTCAGGTTGGTCAGAATGTTTGTTTTGATAATATCTTAGAAAGTCAAAAATGGGTAATGTCAGGTCAAAAAGTAGGTCACCTGGTCAGACTTTTGAAAAACCTTGTATACTGTCTAGAGGCCACATTTACCGTCCAATACTAAATTGGTAGGAGTGTTTATCTTGATGACACCTCTGACCATTTGAAAACATGTCATGTCAGGTCAACAGTTAGGTCACTGGGTCAAATATTTGAAAAAACTTGTTTATGCTCTCAAGACCACAATTTCAGCCCGTAACTCATGAAGGTTGGCGAGAATATTTGTCTATATTACATCTTGGATGAGTCGAAAGCTCGATAAAGTAAGATCAAAAAGTTGGTTACTGGCTTAAATCTTAAAAAAACCTTGTGTACTCTCTAGAGCCTACATTTACACTCCAATACTCATGATTGTTACACAGAAATTTTGTCTTGGTATCTTGGACCTGTTCGAGAACTGGTCACCTCTGGTCAAAATGTAGGTCACGTGGTCAAATCTTTGAAAAATCTTGATTGCACCCTAGAGGCCGCATTTTCAGTCCAAAATTTGTGCAAATTGATCAGCATGTTTGTCTATATGATATTGCACCCAAGATTGAATATATATCATGTCAGATCAAAAATTAGGTCTATTGGACAGATCTTTAAAAAAAAACCTTGTGTACACTCCAGAGGACACATTTTCAGTCCAGTGCTGTATAAAGTTGGTCAGAATATTTGTTTGGATGATATATCAGATGATTCCTAAGTTCGGTTGCAGAGGGTTTAAAATGTACAGGGATAAATCTCTATTGATCACAATTCACTCTGATGCTCAGCGGACTGGGTCAGAATGTTTGTCCTGATATAAGCAATTTTGAAAATGGGCAAGTCTGGTAAAAAACTAGGTCATAATGTCATATTAGATAAAGACATTGATCATACCTCGTATTATGTTCTCAAAGGTATGTAAGCTCAGGTGAGCATGTCAGGACCATCATGGCCCTCTTGTGTGGGAAAGGGTTACGGATAACATGGTCAAGCTTATATGGTGAACTCCACTTATAGCAATATTCACTGTACAGAATTACCCAAATCAGGAGAAAAAAAAAGACACCTTGGTATGTTCAGAATGTCTTCTTTAACTTCATCTTTAAATCACCTGTAAAATAATATATGATTTTTGATAATATTTATGCCGTCACATTCAAAAGTATCATGGAGGAACGTTCAGAAACTAGAGGTACACATCTCTGTGAATAGGTTGAAATTTTGAAGGCAATGATTGTAAAAATCTTAGTCTTGTTGATACTGCAATAAGAAACCAGGCCGTCATTGTCAAATGATTTTGTTTTAGGATTTAATGTCTTACATATTATGTGATTGTAGTTTTCCTGAAACAGTACATTCATGGCTCATTATACTTTTGTTAGAATAAAAAACAAGGATAAATATAGAAATGTTTAATGGTTGGCAAATTTAAAAACTGAAATATGAGCATCAGATATGTTCTTTGTGCCAAGTTGTTAGTATAAAAGCACTTATCCTTCAACCAAAAAAATATCCACACAATAACTCGGGCCATATTTATTGAACAGCATATCAACCTTAAACATGACCTACTGTTGACATTTTATCAACACATTAATCTGTGAATGAAAAGCCGAGCCTGTTAGCTCGAGTACAGGACTTGAGAACGGGTCGCTGGTTGCACGACTTGGCCAATTTCTTTCCGAGGATTGATGATAGTCATTGCAACAGGATTCATTCCTCTTTCACCACTGACCATTATTTTAATGATAGTAATGTGGGAAAGCAGCCAGTGGCTTTGAAAGAATATGCGTAGTGCTGGTAAAAGAAACTCGAGGAAAGCATGGATAGGTGCACTGGCCACCGTGATATAGCTGAAATAATGTTGAAAACAGAGTCAAACACCATGCAAGTAATCATTCAATATCATCGAAAACGTAAACGCCAACAAGTCAGATGTTAAAAGATAATTATACATACATAGCATTGTCGTATATCGAAAAAACCTATCTCGATAGTGAGAATTGATACTTGTCTCACCAAGGCTGGACAATCATCAATTCTTCAGTCCTTGCTAGATATTTTTGATATACAACGACACCATGCAGGTATAATATATTTAATAGGCATATTAAAAAATGAGATGATTAATAGAGGGGTGGAAGACGGTCCATTTTATTTGTCAAAATTATCACTGCTTGGTTTTGACACCTCCATAAAATGACAAGACTGCTAATTAATGCCATATTGATCAAGTTTGACATCTTGACAAAATGACATTGTCATACCTGAAACATGATAACTAGTGATAATGTTACAGCCTATCTTATTTACCATGAAATAAAGAAGGATTGTCAGATTAGCTTTATAATATAAAGTATTACATCTTAACATCCTATACCATTTTAAGTGGAGTTCACCTACCATTACCCCATGGAAACTACTTTTACTTGTATGTGGCTAAGTAATGAGGATCAAGTTTATATGAACCATGATCTGGCAAAAGGGGGCTTAATGCATCTCCGTGATTGATGATACTGTGCAATACATCATGTAATTATGGATCCATAACAACCACTTTTTTCAACAACCAACTGAATCATGAGGTAGAATGGTCCTTTGACTCTTAAAAATTGAACAATAGGGACAAGTTCGGCCCAGATCAGCCTGTGTAGGCTGACATGAGTTGGAACTTTTTGCAGATGTATTAAGCCCCTTTTCACAAAGCATGGCTCATTTACATGTATCATACCTTAAGTGAAGAGACAATTTATGTGAAAATACATCTGGGCATATGAAACGATTGCTCATTTTAAATGACTTGTCTGTTTGCCACAGCAGGGGCAAACCAGTAGAGCTTTTTCGTTGTAATATTCCAGTGCATGAAGCACTGTTCATAATGAGCCTATGTGGTCACTCATCATTCTATCAGTCTGTCCATCAACAACAACATAAATGACTTTCCCTTAAAAACTACATGTCCTTGATGAAATGAAATTTTATTTTAAGGCTCCGAAGGACAAGTGGAAGAAAACTTGTTTCAAGTGTTGCCAAACAACAAAATTTTAGACTGGTCCAAATTGAAAGCATTTGCCAATGGAAAAAGGAATTTGACTCAAAAATTGAAATTTGCTTTGGAAGGATAGAAAACAGTGGGAAAAGGAGAAAATGCTGATTACCAGCATTTTCTCCATTTCCCACAATGCTTTCAATAGCATTCTTTCTCAGGGTAGTCAGGATTGTGTGGTAAACCCAAGCTCTGATCAGAAAAGGGATGTGACTTTTGCCATTGCTTACTAGAGAGTTACAGGACCTTGATGGTTCTCTTGTGGAGAAAAATGGGTTAAGAAAACAATGCTATTTTCTATATCCAATTTTATGTAAAAGAAAAATTATAATTTTTCTAACAATTTTCAAGCATAATTGTCAAATTATTGTAAAAACTTCTGTGTTTCTGTAGGTATCTAATATATCAGTAATTTATTTCATCACTGAAACAATGCATTCTCATCTAATGGAAATCTATATTTTTGTGCAATTCCTTCAAAAAAGTCGATTACCATCCCACATTGAGATTATTCTAGATTTTTTGCTTAAAAGAAAGTTTTTCGTGATAAAGTTGGGCTTAACTCACTTCATTACCAAACAAATACAGTTTAGACAGGTCCAAATTCAAAACATTTGAAGACTACAAATAAAATGATACTAAATTGATGGGGTTTGTATCAGAAAGGGTAGAAAACTTCTGGGAAAGAAGAAAATGCTGGTGACTAGCATTTTCTCCTCTTCCTACAATATTTTTAAAAGCTGCCTATCTCAAGGTTGAAAAGGGTTAAAGGTGCTGAAGATGATTTCATTGCTAAACTCTGAAAAAATAAGCATAGAGTAAGCCAATCCTTCATAAACTGTTCACAAGTGAATATCTCGGACAAGTTCGAAATAGGCTGACGTTGAGTCAAAAAGTAGGTCACAGGGCCAAATCTTAGAAAAAGCTTGTGTGCAATCTAGAGGCCATATTTTCAGCCTGATACTCATTAAACTTGGTCAGAATGTTTGTCTGGATGAAATCTTGGACAAGAATGATATCAAGTCACGTCAGGTCAAAAAGAATGTTACAAGGCCAAATCTTAGAAAAACCTTGTGTGACTCTAGAGGCCACGTTTTGAGCCAGGTTCAAAATTCAATAATAAGCTAAATCGGTCAAAAAGTAGCTCACTAACACTCAAGTATTTTACATCATCATGACCAAGATCTTTTCAGCCTTATCAATCCTAGATGACCTTACTCAGGTGAACACTTTAAGGCCAGTGGTCCGCTTGCTAAGCTTAATTTTTAGAAAATGCCTGTGGGAATATCACATGATCAAAGATCAACACATATCAATTTTGTATGATCATATTCAAATAGGTTATGATGACATATCAGGTCTTGAAAAAAGGTTTGGGAATCAGATTGAAATATGGCCATCCAGTGAATTAACCAACTACCATATGATTCCATGTTTTAATGACCCTGGGAAATTAGTGTTTTGTAAAATATTGTGGGAAAAGGAGAAAATGCTGGTAACCAGCATTTTCCCCTTTTCCCACAATGTTTCCTTACATATCGGGAACAAATCCAATCATTTGAAGGACATATAATTTGTCATTTGCATATGCTTTCAATTGGGACCAGTCTAAAATTTTTTGTGTGGTAAAGAGTTAAACTCCAAAATTTCATCTTTTTATTGAATTTAACAGCCCAGTTTCTTTTCGCTTAAGGACGAAAAAATAGCATTCATCAGTGTTTTACAAGAGATTCTGATTCACTGCAAAAAATCCAAAAATACTCCAATAAACAGCAAGTATTATGAATAGGTTAATAGCTATGTTGTTGAATGGAAGATGCAGGGATTGTGCACTTCCCCTGCATCTGTGGCTATATAACATGGTTATTGAATCAGCCTGTCAAACTGACACATTAATATTGAAGTTCTGAACATTTCTATGCATTGAAGTGCATTTAGAAACAGGTCTGTTTTCATGTACAATGTCATTACAGAATGATTGCACAGCTTTATACAAGATCACTGTTTTCCCCTACCCACACGCTGTTTCCTCGTGCATCAGTAACTAAATTATATGACTTGCCTTACCTCATCTGTGACTCCTCTTTCGTTTTTGGGTGGAGTAATAGAAAGCGGGGTTAAAGGTGATTCATGGGATAGATCTGGCTGGTGACTGACTTCATTGCAAAGTACGGTCCGTATAGATTTGATTGCCAGAAACTTGGTATGGAATTAGTTACTGTTTCAGATAGTCAAAGTCATACAAATTGTATCGGTGACTGAATAACAGTTTTATATTGAAAATGGTTACTCAATTAGACTGTGGAAGGCATAATGATATCAATAAGATTAAATTGAAGTTTGAAGCATAAACAGGAATTTCTATGCATTGAAGCATGTACAGAAACAGGCCTATTAATACAAGTATGCTGCAATTACAGAATGATTGCAGTTTTATACAAGATACCCCTCACCCTGCATCAATAACTACATTATATGACTCGCCTTACCTCATCTGCGACTCCTCTTTCGTTTTTGATGTGAAGAAACAGAAAGAAGGCGTTCAAGGTGATTCATGGATCTGACTGGTGACTGACTTTATTGCAAAGTATAGTCCATAGATTTTAATGCCAGAAAACTAGTTATTGATTCAGATAGTTGAAGACATACAAATGAATGAGATTACCATAAATTGAAAAAGAAAAGTTTAATGATGATGAGATCTTTGTTTGCAACATGTATTCGAGTTTAACGCCATTTTAACAACTAAGGTCATATCACGGAGGTCAGTTCACCCATGCATGTGTTTCTTGGTTTTCTCACACTAGTACTGACACAACTTTCTTTCCAAGTCACTGACTACTTTTCTCACATGCATCAGAGGATGATGAGATCTATTGCTAAGGTAAACTTAAACATACATTAATGATTGGTTCCATCTGTTACTTGCTAGAGTTGTGTCAACATCTTAAGATTTGATTTTACAAAGGACATCCTTTGAGTTGACACCTATGTTATTTAGTGAAAGATGTAGGAGTTGTGTACATAATTAGATCTTTCCCTGCATTTGTAACTAAATGACAAGACTTGCCTTACCTCATCTGTGACTCCTCTTTCGCTTTTGATGTGGAGAAACAGAATACGGGGTTAAAGGTGATTCCTTGGTCAAGACCAGGCTAGTGACAAAGTACAATCCTAAGATTTTAGCTTGTCAGGGTAGCTCAGTGGTTAGTGTATCTGACTCCTGAACTGGTGGTTGCAGGTTAAATACTTGGTTGAGGCAAACTTTCTTTCTGGCAATTTTTCGTCTCGCACCTCTGATGCATGTGAGAAAAGCAGTCGGTGGCTTGGAAAAAAAGTTATGTCAGTACTGGTGTGAGAAAGCCAGGAAACAAAAGCCTAGGTGCATTGACTGCCATGATACGACCTAAGCTATTAAAAACGGCATTAAACTGCAATACAATCAAACAAACAAACAAAACAAAACAAAACCAAGATTTTATTACCAGAAAATCTTACATTGAACCTGGATATTAAATATTCAGTCAGAGTGAAATTTAGTATTAGGTATTTACTCATTCAAACAGGCAAGTTAATTTGTAAGGTAATTCAACCAATGACGATAAAAGAAATTAAGAGAAATGGGAAAAAAATCAGAATATGTACCATATTTATGTATTGTTAGAAGAGGCTTGATCAGATCATTTTTTGCTGTGGATCAGAATTTTTTGTAGAGCTGTAACACATGCAATTACACATGAGCCATGCTGTGTGAAAAGGGGGCTCAATGCATCTGGAAAAAGTTTAACCCAGGTCACCCTGTACAGGCTGACCTGGGCCGAAGCTTTTTGCTATTGATAAATTTTCTGCATGTCAAAGGACCAGTGTACCTCATAATTCAGTAGGTTGTTAGACAAAATGGATTTTATGGATCTGTAATTATGTGATGACTTGCATGGTATAATGCATCATGGAGGCACATTAAGCCCCCTTTTGCCAGAGCATGGCTCACTTTTTTTTTCCTTTTTTTGCAAGGGTAAAGAAACTTGATGGTCATATTCAAAAAGTGCAATTTTAGTGTTTAACCCTTTACTGAACAATGCCGCCTTTTTATGACCCTGAGAAAGAAGGCCTTTGAAAACATTGTGGGAAAAGGAGAAAATGCTCGTAACCAGCATTCTTTCCTTTTCCCGCAATGTTTTCTTCCCTATGAAAGACAAATTTTATGTTTTTGGTAACATTTGTCGTATGCAAATACTTTCAATATGGACCAGAAATTCTGTTGTGTGGTAAGTGTCAACTCTTTACCACATGACAAAATTTTAGTTTTTCCCAAACTGAAAGAATTTGCACACAACAAATGTGATGTTAAACATGAAATTTTCCTTGGAAGAGTAGGAAACATTGTGGGAAAAGTAGAAAATGTGGTTACCAGTATTTTCTTCTTTTCCCACAATGTTTTCAAAAGCTTTCTTTGTCAGGGTGTTTAAAACTCCAGACTGTATCGTAAAGGGTGAGCTCATGTTATTGCTTGTCATCTGTTTCTCTCTCACCCCTGACCATTTTTGTGACAACGGTTATGTGGGAAAGCAGCCAGTGGCTTGGAGAGAATATGCAGAGTAGTGGTTAAAGAAACTCCAGGAAAGCATAGATAGTTGCACTGGCCACTGTGATATAATGAAAGTAATGTTGAAAATGGCATTAAACACTATACAATCAAAAAATCCTGTCTGGAACAACAAGACCTAAAGTTTGGTTTGTAGCATCAATATGACAACCAAAGTTCAGATCATGTCCCTGGGGTCAAAGATGGCCCCTTCCCTGTTACTCAAGTATAATAAAGAGTTTCAGAAGCACTTTCAAATTGAAATAGAAACTGTAAGGTCCAGAGACTATATACTGTGTTATGCATCATAATTTATCATAGTTTATATTTTGCCCATACGGTAAAAAATAGCCCTACCCAGGTGTGTGTGGGGAGAGGGTCACATGTTTTACATTAAAAGGTGTAATAAAAAGTAACAAAGTTTTAGCATTTTTAATTATCTGGTTTGGTAGCTCAGTGGTTAGCATTTCTGATTGTGACCTGGTGCTTGTGGGTTCAGTAACCAGTTGAGGCAAACTTTCTTTCCGGCGATTTTTTGCCTCTCAATACAGTCAGTCAAAATTAGGGTCACATGATCATTTTATGCGTAATGATTGAGGGAAAGAACCTTAACTGAAAACGAAAAAAAAAAACAGAGACTCAACAGTACATCAAAAGTGTACATCAAAAGTAAAGATCAAGGTCACTGTTTCTAAAAATAAAAGATAAGAGCAAGAGCAAGAATAGGCTACTTACATTTTGCAGTGCAAAGTTCTAGCCCTTGTTTACACAGGTTAGCAGTATGGGACCATCATGGTCGTCCTGTTGATATGAAACTGAACATGGGCATGAAAAGACAGAAACTTATCATTTTCTTTACCACCATCTAAGTCAGATTTTTAATCAGTGAGTGGAATTTACAAAGAATCTGAAAGATATTTTGGTTATAAATGCATAAGTGAAGATAAATGTCATGAATGTGGGATCACAGCAGACCACAATTAAGCTTATTGATTAAATCAGGGACAGATAATCATAAGAAATTCATCCCCTCACTGCTTTTTTTTTTCAATTCAAGAGCAAATAATTGTTAGACACTTGTCCCCACAGTTTACTTTTCACTTTTGAAAGAAAAGTGTCAAATTGTCTGAAGTTCTTCCTCCCAGAGTTTATCTCCCTCTGTCCATTTATTTTTGAGAAGAGTAAGATTCCTGCCAGTTTAAATCATGATTAGAACAATTGTATGTTTAGACATTTTATACAAGCTAACCCAGCACCAGCTCAAGTCTAGGTTAATAGCAGGTTGGCAAGTGTCCACATATAGGGAGATGATGCTGTCACCAATGACGGATCAAGGCAAGCTAGAAAAGTTGTCGGTCTATACAGGGACAGCTGTGTCGACTGTCTCCAATGACGGATCAAGGCAAGCTAGAAAAGTTGTCGGTCTATTCAGGGACAGTTGTATTCACTGATGACAAGATTATCAGCTAAAAAAAAAGATTGTATTTCAGGTTACATTGATGGGTTTACTTTACCCTTTCATCACAAAAAGCAATTCAAGTAAATATTAGTGATAACAAAAAGCCAAGATCAAACTACACATAGTGTGTAAAACCCAGTTCTAGGCAAGCTGATTTTACGTCTGGTCATAACCTGATATTAGTCATCAGAATAGTAAATTCTCCCAAAGTACTAAATGAAGAATTTGCAGGGCACTAATTTTTGATTGGCTTGTATGAAATTTCTTGCTTACAACTGTTCTAACCGTGACTTAAGATGTTGGGAATCTTGCTGAAACCTGGATCCTAAGTGGTCTATGGTAGCTGACATTGGCCCAAATTCTATCAAATTTATAGCCCATGCACCATGATAAATTTTTTCTGAACAAAAACCAGTACTTGGCTCATATCATACTGGTTTGAATCTAACCCTCCCAAGATACATATTTTACCGGTGGGTAGTAACCTAGTATGTGTACAAGGAGTTTTCTCTCTGATAGAAAAAGAAACCTGTGAGAGGATGAATTTCTAATTGTTACCTTCCCCTGAAATGATCAACATTTCTGGGTCCATATTCACCATCCATTCTTAAGAACATTCTTTGTCTTTTTCTCCAAGATTTTCAAAATTTGAATGTAACACAACTCCTTATTGGCTAAACCAAATGGCTTAGCCAGTCATAAGTTATGTTACTTCCATTTTTAGAAAATTCAGGAGAACAAGAGATGTTTGTAAAACATGTATGCCCCCCTAATGGCATCCAGTTCTACATATAAGGTGATTATAAACTGTTAAGTTCAAAGTGTAAAAACGAACAGGGTAATTACTCAAAAATTATTAATGATAAATTAACAATTCTTGGGCACTGCACTTCCCATTTATGTGAACTATCAACTTATAAGGTTTCATGATTTTACCTCACATACTTTTTGAGTTATCCTCCGGAAAAAAATTAAGTACGAAAATCAACAAAGGGCAATAACTGCAAAAATATAATGGGCAGAGTTATGGTTCTTGTGCAATGCACTTCTCCTGAATAAGATCTATCCACATGTAAAGTTTCAAGATGATGGCTGAAAAACCTTTTGAGTTATGCTCCGGACAAAAATTAAGTATGAAAATCAACAAAGGGCAATAACTCCAAAAATATGATGGGCAGAGTTATGGTTCTTGTGCACTGCACTTCTCCTTAATAAGATTAATCCACCTATGAGGTTTCAAGGTGATATCTGAAATACTTTTTGAGTTATGCTCCGGACAAAAATTAAGTATGAAAATCAACAAAGGGCAATAACTCCAAAAATATCATGGGCAGAGTTATGGTACTTGTGCACTGCACTTCTCCTTAATGAGATCTATCCACCTATGAGGTTTCAAGATGATACCTGAAATACTTTTAGAGTTATGCTCCGGACAAAAATTAAGTATGAAAATCAACAAAGGGTAATAACTCTATAAATATGATGGGCAGAGTTATGATTCTTGTGCACTGCACTTCTCCTTAATGAGATCTATCCACCTATGTAGTTTCAAGATGATACCTGAAATACTTTTTGAGTTATGCTCCGGACAAAAATGTGGTCTATGGACCGACGGAACGACCAACCGACCGACCGACAAGTGCAAAGCAATATACCCCCGCTTCTTCAAAGGGGGGAATAATAAGACTGTGAACGTTCGTAAGAATGGTTGGTGAATGCGGACCCTGCTGGTCTGAAATGATCTATCAATCATGACAGTATCTCCACTGTGGTAGTGAGAATCTAAGAATTTTGGTCTTTTCATTTCAAATGTAAGACTTCTGTATCTCCTAGATCCCACCAGATAGTCATCTCTGCTCTCTCTTTCCGAGTTAAATATCCTGAATACTTAACCAGTGCAATAACATCAGTCATTGTCCGAGGACAATGCTTTTTTCACATTAAAATATTCTGCTGAATAACTGTTAATAGAGTGATTTAGGCCCTCATTTGCCTCCTTTTTTATGATACATATTCTATTCATGGTTGTCTCTTCACTTAAGGCATGATAAAGACAGACTTAATTGATATTCATTTACCAACATATATGGAAGAGTAATAAATATTATTCTAAATGGGGTAATGGTATACGCTTGACCATGTTACCCATATTTAGTGCCTGCCCAATATAAAAAAGACAATTAGAATTGAAAGAGAAGACAGATATTAGGATTTTAAGGCTGTTTTACCAGAATACTGAATAAAATATCAGCAGTTGTACATCAACGATAAGACTGCGCATACACTGCAGTCTGATCTTGATCTACACTCTCTGCCACATGATCAATAAGTTGTACTTGGCTCTCTAAGGGGTAACAGTCCGCGGTATTTAGCAGAGATAGAGATAGGAGTTGGGACTATTTTATTCTAAACTTACCAGTCCCTGTTATTCTCAGTCAGTGTTGGTTCCGATTTGACCCAGTCAAGAGTGGTTGGTATACCATAAACCAGCAGTGTTTTTAGCCCAAGAATGGGTTTACATTCCCATACACCTGATGTTGCTCAGGCTATCCCAGTTAAGAAGCCTGAATGTAGGTCATGACCACAGACTATCCACGTTAAGCCCCAGCTTGGGATGGAGAACCTGCAGTTTGTCACCAGTGATGTGCTGAAGATTGCCAGTAGGATCCTGGTTTACCACTTTTGTGCAACAGTGCCATGCCAGCGCCATGCTGTCATTAACAGGTTGGTTGGCAAAACAAAATGTGTCACTAGAGGATTAGATTGAGTGCTGGATTACCAGGATTAATTAAAATTTTGGTCCCAGTAGATTGCAATTTCAAGGCTGCTTTCACCAGAATACCTCACAAAATACTAACGTACAACAAAGAATGAGCCAGTATTAAATACTCCCCCTGATAATTCCTGGCTGTACACTCATACTTTAACTGTTATTAATGAAGTATTTTTGTATTGGCCATGTTACAGGTCCGAGGTCTGTAGTATAAGCCCAGGGCCGAAAGCCAATACAAAATTACTTGATTAATATTGACAATTTTATTAATCGACAGTGCTCTAGGATCTGTTGTCCATTTTGGACTTGCAATTGACCAAGTCATATTGGCCTTGTTTTGTTGGATATTGGCCAAATTTTTCTCATACTGGCTGAGTTTGATATGTTAACCAAGTTTATTCATGTAGGCCAAGTTTGTCATTTGGTATTGAACCAACTTGTTTATGTTACATAAAAGTTGTAATACATGCAGTAGAGTAAGCCTTAACATAAGCATTCATCCCAGTTTGTCCCTGTTCACAGTTTGCAACTAAACTCTTTACCAAACAACAATTTTTTTAATGGACCAAATTGTAAGCCTTTGCAGCTGACAAATGTTGCTGAAATGATGATTTCTCTTCTTGATAAGGTAGAAAACATTGTGGGAAAAGGAGAAAATGCTGGTTACCAACATTTTCTCCTTTTCCCATGATGTTTCCAAAAGCCTTTTCTTTCAGGGTCATTAAAAGTCAGGATTGTGTGGTAAACAGTTAAAAGGAGCAGCCTGATCATTGATCTATGCAGTCCGTTGCGTTGGTCTACACCATGATGATAGGGGTTTCTTCCATTTGGGGTGGATCATATTGTTAGACATAGAAAAGAAAGGTTTTTTTTTTTTAATTATTGGCTTTGAAAGAGATTGATATTTTTTGTGTGCTTTCAGAAACATAACATTATAAAATGCAAAAAAGGGACATAGCTTTTCAAAATTGATGGACTGTTTATTGTTTTCATGAAGTATGTTATATATCAAGGTCTATTTTGAGGTTTGTTCGTGGCTCGGTGGTTAAGTGTGGGACTTGTAACCAGGAGGACCCACGTTCAAGCCCCACCTGATCTGCTGGGCTTTTCGTGGGAATGTCCTTGGGCAAGACACTTCAGAGCCCTAGCCTAGTAACTGGTGAAACCCAGGAAATACATGAATTTGAGAGCTGTTGCCGTGATATGACTGAAATAATGTTGAAAGCGGCCTAAAACACCATTCAATCAATCATTTAAGGTTTGTTTTGATTATTTCGCTTTGAAACAGTTCTGAACATTAAAAGGTTCTTACATGCATTGGATTGCACATTTAACCCTTCACTACAAGGCAAATTTTTACACTTGTCCAAACTGAAAGCATTTGCAGACGATAAATTGGATTCTGCTCATATGGTGATAGAGATTTGTCGGTAAAAGGACAGAAAACATTGTGGGAAAAGGAGAAAATGCTGGTAACCAGCATTTTCTCCTTTTCCCACAATGTTTTCTTACCTATCGGGAGCAAATCCAATCATCTGAAGGACATTTAATTTGTCATTTGCAAATGCTTTCGATTGGGACCAGTCTAAAATTTTGTCTTGTGGTAAAGAGTTTAACACCAAAACTTCATCTTTTTATTGAATTTAACAGCCCAGTTTCTTTTCGCTTAAGGACAAAAAATAGCATTCATCAGTGTTTTACAAGAGATTCTGATTCATTGCAAAAAATCCAAAAATGCTCTGATAAACAGCAAGTATTATGAATAGGTTAATAGCTATGTTGTTGAATGGAAGATGTAGGGATTGTGCACATTTCAAGAACTTCCCCTGCATCTGTGGCTATATAACATGGTTATTGAATCAGCCTGTCAAACTGACACATTAATATTGAAGTTCTGAACATTTCTTTGCATTGAAGTGCATTTAGAAACAGGTCTGTTTTCATGTACAATGTCATTACAGAATGATTGCTCAGCTTTATACAACATCCCTGTTTTCCCCTACCCATGTGCTGTTTCCTCCTGCATCAGTAACTAGATTATATGACTTGCCTTACCTCATCTGTGACTCCTCTTTCGTTTTCGATGTGGAGTAATGGAAAGTGGGGTTAAAGGTGATTCATGGGATATCTGGCTGGTGACTGACTTTATTGCAAAGTATGGTCCATAGATTTTATTGCCAGAAAACTTAGTGTGGAATTGTTATTGAT
This sequence comes from Tridacna gigas, assembly GCA_945859785.2. Classification (NCBI taxonomy): domain Eukaryota; kingdom Metazoa; phylum Mollusca; class Bivalvia; order Cardiida; family Cardiidae; genus Tridacna; species Tridacna gigas. The sequence goes on along the minus strand of OX244042.2, from coordinate 26,739,134 downwards.
TCAGATCGTCAGCCATACAAATTCTATCTGTTATTGAATAGCAGTTTTACATTGTAAATGGTTATTGAATCGGACAGTGGTAGGCATAATGATATCAATGAGATTAAATTGAAGTTCTAAACATAAATAGGAATTTCTATGCATTGAAACGTGTACAGTAACGGGCCTATTAACATACTTACGCTGCAATTACAGAATGATTGCAGTTTTATATAAGATCCCCCTCCTCCTGCATCAATAACTACATTATATGACTCACCTTACCTCATCTGTGATTCCTCTTTCGTTTTTGATGTGGAGAAACGGAAAGAAGGGGTTCAAGGTGATTCATGGATCTGGCTGGTGACTGACTTTATTACAAAGTATAGTCCATAGATTTTAATGCCAGAAGACTAGTTATTGATTCAGATAGTTGAAGACATACAAATTAATGAGATTACCGTAAATTGAAATAGAAAAAAGTTTAATGATGATTCATGATTTGTATTTGTGTTTAATGCCGTTTTAACAACTAAGGTCATATCGGCGGTCAATTCACCCATGCACATGTTTCCTGGTTTTTTCACACCAGTACTGACACAACTTTCTTTCCAAGTCACTGACTACTTTTCTCACATGCATCAGAGGATGATTAGATCTATTGCTAAGGTAAACTTAAACATTACATTAACGATTTGTTCCATCCATTACTTGCTGGAGTTGTCAAAATCTTATCATTTGATTCCACAAAGAGCATCCTTCCAGTTGACACCCATGTTATTTGGTGAAAGATGTAGGAGTTGTGTACGTAATTAGATCTTTCCCTGCATTTGTAACTAAATGACATGACTCGCCTTACCTCATCTGTGACTCCTCTTTCGCTTTCAATGTGGAGAAACAGAATACGGGGTTAAAGGTGATTCCTTGGTTAAGACTAGGCTAGTGACAAAGTACAGTACCAAGATTTTAGCCTGTCAGGGTAGCTCAGTGGTTAGTACATCTGACTTGGGAACTGGTGGTTGTGGGTTCAATACTTGGTTGAGGCAAACTTTCTTTCCGGCAATTTTTCACCTCTCACCTCTGATGCATGTGAGAAAAGCAGTCAGTGGCTTGGAAAGAAATTTGTGTCAGTATTGGTGTTAGAAAGCCAGGAAACAAATGCATAGGTGCATTGACTGCCATGATATGACCCAAGCTGTTAAAATCAGCGTTGAACTGCAATACAAACAAACAAAACAAAACCGAGATTTTATTACCAGAAAATCTTATATGGAACCTGGGTGTTAAATATTCAGTCGAAGTGAAATTTAGTATTAGGTATTTACTCATTCAAACAGGCAAGTTAATTTGTAAGGTAATTCAACCATTGATGATAAAAAAAATTAAGAGAAATGGGAAAAAAATCAGAATATGTACCATATTCATGTATTATTAGAAGGGGCTTGTTCAGATTATTTTTTGCTGTGGATCAGAATTTTTTTAAAACTGTAACAACAGCATTTTCTCTTTCTCCCCGTGTTTTCAAAAGGCCTCTTTCTCAGCATTGTTTTGTGTGGTACAGAGTTAATCCTTTACCAAACGACAAATTTTAGACTGGTCCAAATTGAAAGCATTTGCAGATGACAAAATAAATGTTACCGAAAAATGGTAGTTTGTTTTTGGAAGGGCAGAAAAACATTGTGGGAAAAGGTTTCCAGCATTTTCTCCTTTTCCCACAATGTTTTCAAAAGGCTTCTTTCTCAAGGATTGTGTGGTAAAGAGTTAAGCAGGCCTATTTATAAGCAATCATAACACAACCACTGCAGAATTTGAAATCATACGTTAAACCCCCCCCCCCTCCAATCAGTAACTACATTTCATATGACTTGCCTGGCCTCATCTGTGCCTCCTTTTTTGCTTTCGACAAAGGGTAATGGAAAGCTGGGTTAAAGATGCATGATTCATGGCTTAGACCTAGCTGGTGACTGACTTTATTTACACCAATTATGGTCCATAGATTTTAGTGCCAGAAAACTTAGTATGAAATTAGTTATTGAATAGATAGTCAAAGTCATGTAAATTAATAACAAAAGGATAATTGATAATGTGATCTATATAACACACACCAATAACACTCATCAATTTTGTGTAATCAGATTCAAATAACTCTGTTGACATATGGTTATGGTCTTAGAAACAAAAGTGGAGATCCCAACTGCAAAAGTACTATCCAGTAATTTGAACTCCAAAATTGCACATTTTTACTAAAAAAGGCCAAGGGTTCTTTACACTTGCAAACAAAAGTATTCTTTGTAGTCTCTTACAGTGTTTTACAAGAGATTTTAATTAACAGCAAAAATCTATAAATTTTTCTTAAAAAAAAAAAATAAATGTTGATACCTATGTTATGAAATGAAAGATGTAGGGGTTGTGCTCATTATATCTTCCACTGCATCTGTGACTGACAGACAACTAAAGTCAGTTCAAAGGCTTTAAGGGTTTATGGGATTCATGGGTTCAAATCTAAGACAGGGCTGGTGACTTTGAAGCAAAGAATGATTCCATAATTTTTATCCATAGGTGCTGCCCACATTTTGTGTTTTTTTTTTAGATTCAGCTTGTTGACAGTGTTTAGTTTTAGCACTTCACATTCAAAGTAATGTCATAAGAGGATCTACATTATGTCACATGAATGTAATACAGTTGTCTCCATTGATTTATTGCAAGCCATTTTTCCATTTGGCGCAAAATGTGGAGAAAAATTTATGTTGCAATTACAGTTGATGCATGTAGCCCTTTACCGCGCAATCCTGTGTGTTAACAGCTCCAAAGAATAAGGCTTTTGAAAACATTGTGGGAAAAAGAGAAAATTTGCATGGCAACCAGCTTTTACTCCTTTCCCCACAGTGCTTTCTTCCCTGTTAAAGACAAATAGTAACATTTGAGCCAGAGTTTATTTGTCAGGATTTGATTTAGACAATGTAGAAACAATTGAGGAAGGATGAAAAAATGCTGGTCTCCAGGATTTTCTCCATTTTCCACGTTTTCAAAAGTATTCTTCCATGGGATCATTAATCCCATTATTTGATAAAGGGTTTTAGGAAATACTGTTGAAAAAATTGGTCTTACACTTTCTTTTTATCTAATGATGATTTTGTAAACCGATTGATGCCTGACTTTATTCAGTGATAAGACATATTCATCTTTTAAGTTTAGTATTATAGTAAAAATCTGAGTGGTTGGCAGGTTTATACATTACAGAATGACTATCACTGGTTCTTGAAAGAAAAAGTCCATCAAATTAGGATCACTGGCCACTGAGGTATTCCTGAAATACTGTTGAAAGTAGCTTTAACCAATAACCACACATACCCAAATTTTAATGACCCTCAAGAAGAAGGCATTTGAAAACACTGTGGGAAAAGGAGAAAATGCTGATAACCGGTATTTTCTCCTTTCCCAAAAATGTTTTTTAGCCTTTCCAGGACAAATCCCATTATTTCAGGAAATTTGTTGTCTACACATGCTTTTGATTTGGACGAATCCAAAATTTTGTCATGTGGATAAAGAGGTAAATACCAAACATGCCTTTCACGGGGAAAAAATATATATCAAGGTCAGGGAATTGTCAAGGAATTTTGAAATTTGTCAGGGAATTTGGAATTTAAGGAAAACAGTATACAGATTAAGTTTGTACACGTACATAGAAAATGAAAAATAGAACACAAAGAAAAACAATTGAAAAACAAATTTAAAAAAATAACAAAGAGTAATACAATGACAATCAGTATTAAATAAGGCGGTAAGGGTTGGCTGTAGGGGAGGAGGAGGCCAATTAACAGACATCCCTGTATTTTGACATGCGTCTAATTTCAAGCACTCATCCAATGCTTTTTGAAAATACATATGAGCCATGCTCTGGCAAAAGGGGCCTTAATGCATCTGTGACACTTTACACAAATTAAGTCATCATATAATTATGGACCCATAAAACCCATTTTGTCTAACAATCAACTGGATCTCGAGGTAGAATGGTCCTTGGATATACAGAAAAATTGACCAATAGTGAAAAGTTTCGGCCCAGGTCACCCTGACCTGGGTTGATACGTTTCACAGATGCATTAAGCCCTCTTTTCACAGAGCATGGCTCATATACATGTATGTGATTTTTGTAAGGTTAACTAAAACATACAATTGCTTCCCTCTGTTGTTTGCTGGAGTCTCGTCAAGATCCTATGATTGGTTTTTGAGAAGGGTAAGCTTCCAGTTAATACCTACATTATTTAATGAAAGATGTAGGAGTAGCACTCATCATAAGATCTTCCCCTTCATCTGCAAGTAAATGACATGACTGGCCTTACCTCATCTGTGGCTCCTCTTTCGCTTTTGATGTGGAGTTGTGGAAAGCTGGGTTAAAGGCAATTCATGGGTTAAGACGGGGTTGTTAACTGTGTAGCGAAGTAAAGTTCTTAACTGTTCTCTACTTTTGTATGAAAATTTGCAGTTCAATGTTCATTTTGCCAAAAGTTGAATCTCACAGATCTACTTTGGGAGAAATGTAAAGTCATTATTCATTTGACAGCCCTTCTTATTAAATATCAGTATAATTATATGGTGAAAAGACAAACTTATTTTCTTAATTACATAAGTAAAGAGGCTGAAGGAGAGTTAAATCTGTGGAACTAAATTTTGAAGATAGCATGGGTATAATATAATTAATGAAAATGTTGTAAAGCCTATAAAGTGAAATGAAAAAATAATGACCCTCTTTACCAAACTATCCCATGTTTCAACGACCCAGAGAAAGAAGGCTTGAGAAAACAGTTTCACCCTTTACCACAAAATCCAGAGTTCAAATGACCTTGAGAAAAGAGGCCTTTTGAAAACACTTTTGATAACCAGCATTTTCTCATTTAACCACATTATTTTCTGTCCTTTCACAGACAAATCTTGGCAAATGAGCCGTAACTAATTTATCGTCTGCAAATGCTTTGAATTGGGACAAGTGTAAAATTTGGTTGTATGGTAAAGGGTTAGAAAAAAGCTGGTAACCCAAGCATTTTGTCCTTTTCCCAGGTTTTCTAGCCTGTAAATGTCATCACTCGAGTCACTTTTATGTTGCTTGTAAATGCCTTCAAATTAAATGTGTCTAAAGTTTTGTCGTTTAGGAATGAGCTTTTGGCATGGGATTCAATTGCTCAGAAAGGCCTGTTGTCCATGCCTAAAGACTGAGTTCCCTGCACTGATTAGTATCTAGAATGTATAAGTTTGACAGAGAGAATTCAGTTGATTAACTCTTGACCACACAATCCCGAATTTTAACGACCCTGAGAAAGACAGCTTTTGAAAACATTTTGGGAAAAGGAGAAAATGCTGGTAACCATCATTTTCTCCATTTCCCACAATGTTTTCTACCCTATCAAAGGCAGAAATCATTAGTTTAGCAACATTTGTCATCAGCAACATTTGTCATCTGCAAATGCTTTCAATTTGGTTCAGTCCTAAAATGTGTCGTTTGGTAAAGAATTAATGGTTGAATCCAGGAAAAATAACAGTTTTATGTCTACAACGAATATTCCAAGATTTTTGGAAAGATTCTGAACACAGAAATATATTTGATGGATTAAGGCAATTAAACCAGAACTGATGTCAATTCATTCGGGGGTGCAGATGATTGAAAGAGATTCATCCCCTAAATGTTTATTTTCTCTACCCATAAATTTTGGAGAAGGGTCGGATTTTTATCAGTAGAAGCAATGTTTAGAAAAATTGTAGCCATGGTATTCCACAAAAGGCAGCCTAGCAATTGCTGAAGTGAAGATAATGGCAGGTAAGCAGTTACAGATAAGATGCTGTCACCAATGACGGATCAAGGCAAGCTTGAAAAGTTGTCGGTCTATTCAGGGGCAGCCATGTTGTATATGAAAAGTCAACCTTAGACATTCAATATTTTTCTGCCAGATACATATATGTATCTACTTTTACCCATTGTCAAAAAAAAAATGGCTTTCATAGATCTATAGCACAGATCAAGATTTTACCGCCAAAAGTACTAGGCTTGCTGCCATTTGCCCTAGTTGTAACCTGATGTTTGCTGGAAGTAAATCTTCCTGAACAGAAACCAGTAACTAGTTATGTATAAAAATATCATGCTTACAGTTAGTTCTAAATAAGACTTAAACTGGTTGGAATCTAACCTGTCCCCAGAATTTATGGATCAAACCTGGACCCTTACCAGAACTAGGCTTGTTGACACTGGTCAGATAGGTATAATTTTCTTTGCTACCAAGACTTAATTCACACAAGAATCATCTCTGCTCCATCTCCTATCTGAGCACTAAATTTTTCAAACATTCTAAATTTCTTGTTTCATCAAACAATTTATTTCAACTCTTTACCAAACGACAGTATTTCCGACTGGTCCAAACTGAAGGCATTTGCAGACAACAAATTAAATGTGGCTAAAATGATTGCATTTGTTTCCGAAAGGTTACCAGCATTTTCTCCTTTTCCCACAATATTTTCAAAAGTCGGGATTGTGTGGTAGAGGGTTAAAGAGGCTTTTTTACAGCAATAAATTAAGTAGACTTATATCAGTTCATTTAACTCTTATAACCAAACAACAAAATTTTAGACTAGGCCAAATTCAAAGCATTTGCATACCACAAAATAAATGTGACTCAAAAATTGAAATTTGTTTTGGAAAGTACAGAAAACATTGTGGGAAAAGGAGAAAATACCAGCATTTTCTCCTTTTCCCACAATGTTTTCAAAAGGCTTCTTTCTCAGGGTCGTTAAAAGTCGGGATTGTGTGGTAAAGGGTCAAGTCTGATCTTGGAATTCACTTCAACAGATTTCATTCAGCTTTACCAGACGATAAAATTTTAGCCTTGTCCAACCGGAAAGCATTTGCAGACGACAATTTCATTGTGCCTCAAATGATGCAATTTTTCTTTGATCGGGTAGAAAACATTGTGGTAAAAGGAGAAAATACTGGTTACTAGCATTTTCTCCTTTTCCCACGTTTTCAAAAGGTTTCTTTCCCAGGGTCGTTAAATGTAGGCACTGTGCGGTAAAGGGTTAAACCATCAAGTGCTGGAACCAACTCGAGTTTGATTTTAGCAGAGATTATAGATCAAGATCAGACTGCACAGAATCTGTGATCTACACATTTTTTCCTGATCCAAAAGGTCCATTTCATTAATTCAGCGCTTTAAGGGTTAACTTGAACCATCCACTTTCTTTACATTTGCTGGAAAAAGTAAATTTTGTGGTGTTTATCAGTACTCTTTACCAAAGGACAAATTTCTAGGTGTCAGGCTTATAAGTAGTCCCAACTTTACCTCCTTTTTTTAAGGGTGTCCATAATCAGGGAAAAAGTCAGGGAAAAAAATTCTTTTTTTCAAAGTCAGGGAATTTTGAATGGTAATGTATATATATGTTAAGCAAACTTACTGTACGTATGAGACATGTACGTTTTAAAATGTGGCAACTAAAAACATTCTTATTTGTATTGGGTATTGTTAAATTTCAGTTTATCTTTTATGTGATCACAGAGCTTCAGATAAACAGAGTGATTTTGATTTCAAAATTGAAAATATTAATCACTCTCCACTAAACCCTACGATATGGGTACTCACAACATAGGGTTTGAAAGAGAAATAATGGATTTAGAATGCTATCACTCCCTCTCATCTGGAGGTCTTGATCAACCAATTATTCTATTATTTAGAGCTCAGCTGACTCTCTGGATAAGAACATTTTAGATTAGCATGCAAAATTGGATAAATTAAAAGCTAACCTAATAAGATGACAGTCGATAGTAAAAAGGTGGTAAGGGTTGGCTGCAGGGGAGGAGGAGGCCAACAGATTTCCCTGTATTGACGTGCATTTAATTTCAAGCATGCATCCAACAATGTAAAAAAACTGTTGAAAATACATGTGCATTATGTATATGCAAGTATACAGAAAAAGAAAAATAACAAATAAAAGAAAAGTGCACAAATTAGAAATACATGCAATAACCCTTTACCACATGGACAAAATTTTAGACCTGTCCAACTTGAAAGCACTTGCAGACGAAAATTTCAATGGCTCAAATGATAAGATTTTTCTTTGATAGGGTAGAAAACATTGAGGGAAAGGGAGAAAGTATTGGTTATTAGCATTTTCTCCTTTTCCCACAATGTTTTAAAAAGACTTCTTCCTCATGGTCCTTAAAAGTTGGGACTTTGTGGTAAAGGGTTAAGAGTTACACATTTACAGTTGGTAAAGTAAAAGGTGGAAAGGGTTGGCTGTAGGGGCGGAGGAGGCCTACAGATATCAGAACTATATGCAAAATACAATCAAAGTATTGACAGCACTGGTGTGGCACTTGTCCAGGCAGCCATAAAATGTGGGAATTAATAATTTGAAAAATAAACGATAGAGTTTTAAAATATTCACTTAAAAGTCAGCCTACTATATGTAGTCATGCACAATTCAATGGAGTAGCATGCAGTCTTGTGGACATGTCTGGGCAAACAAGTCCAGGGACGAATAAGCCCAGGAATGAACTGGTTGGGGACGAACAAGCACGGAACTGGGTGGTCAGGAAAGATTGTGTGTACCATTACACCAATAGAAGGCCATAGCGGATCAAGCTATTAGACAGGCTTAGCATTCAAAGCATTTGCAGACAACAAATTAAATGTGGCTCAAATGATTGGATTTGTTTCTGAAGGGTTAGAAAACATTAGGGGTGAAACAATACGGTAAAAAGCGTATTGCAATATATTGCAATACGGCTGACCCGTATTGCAATACGTATTGCAATATGCTGTATATGCTGACATTTAGCATATCTGACCACTTGTAGTCACTGTTAGGGTAGCATATGCTCAAAAGGTGATAAAGAAAACTAGTACATGTGCTTGGAACTCTTCCATTCTTTCAAGATAATGAACTAAAAATCAATTGTTTCGCATGAACAAATAAAAACAAACTAAAATTGACTAGTCTTTAACACTCGCTATTTTGACGATTTTCGTCTGCCATTTTTTTTCTTCAAGAGCGTACTTGTTTATATAAAAACCAGCGCTACTATACCGAACTTCGGGACATGGCTCAACAGAGTAGACAGTGCGATGCACTAACTTACTCAGTTGCTTACTGCACTAACACTAATACTTTGCAGCTTAACTACTGGAAAACGCAAAAATAAGTGTGAGCAAAGTTATAAGAAATGAATAACATACAAACTCCATTGATCCAAAAGCATTAAAGCTCGACGTTTATTTGGAGTTCGTGTCGTGAATTTTATGTGGTCATAGTTTTACCTAAACACTGGTGACACCGCCTGTGGAAAAAAATAAACAACTTTCGCTTTCGGAAATCTTTAGAACTGTAAGTTGAAAAACGATCGATTTCTGACAGAATTTTTGGGAAAACCGGACTTTCTGATGCAATTAAGAGAAGTTGACATATTGCAGAAATACCGATACGGTAAAATTCGAACCGGTTTCGGTTTTTTCTTTGAATAGACCGCGGTTAATCGGTTAATCGGTAAACCGTTTCACCACTAGAAAACATTGTGGGAAGAGGAGAAAATGCTGGTTACCAGCATTTTCTCCTTTTCCCACAATGTTTTCAAAAGGCTTCTTCGGGATCGTTAATACTTGGGATTGCATGGTAAAGGGTTGAATAAGGATGATGATATATTTTCATCCTTTGTATTTTATATCATTATATGATGATTGCTGGTGTGATTTTTTTATTTTTATTGCAGCTGTGAAAGCCTATGATTGATAGCATTGGTGGACCTAACAGAGTTACTAATATATTTAAAGCCAATTAGCGATGCAAATCTGAAGAGAATGGAAGTGTGATCTGCGGACATAGTTGAACCCCTAGCTAAGGAATCTAGCCAACTAGCAGCAACACAGGCTTACACAGCAGAAATGTGCAAGGTTTTTTGTTGTAGACTCTTTTACAGACATCCATCACTTGAACCAAATAATTTACTTCAAACTTGGACAATTTGTTAACTATGAAAAAAGGGAACCTATAAAACAAGGGCAGCTAACAATCAATTTTTGACAGTTATGCCCCTTTTTCAACTTTCAGTATAGAAATCAAGCAACTGCAGCCAAGCATTGGCACTCGTATGTAGTACTTTTGTTTAACATTCTTTTGACCATCTTGACACATTCTTAGCTACCCTTTCTTTTTGAGGGGTCCTGCGTGGCTCAGTGGTAAGGTGTGGAAGCCCCAGGTTTGAGCCTCACTGGATCTACTGGGTTTTTCATTCTTGGGCAAGACACTTCAGGGCCATAGCCTAGTACTGGTGGAACCCAGGAATTACATAAGTTAGCCGTCGCCGAGATATGACTGAAATAATGTTGAAAGCAGCGTAAAACGCCATTCAATCAATATTTCTTATTGAATTCATCTGCCTGTCTGGCACTTCTTCTTTTCATCGGTGATTTACAGGCTAGCCAGTTTCTTTCCGAGGAATGATGAGTTTTTGCAACATGATTTTTTCCTCTGACCGCTGACCATTTGTTTACACGATAGTTATGTGGGAAAGCAGCCAGTGCCTTGGAAAGAATATTGTGCCTAGTACTGGAAAAAGAAACTCCAGGAAAGCATGAATAGGTGCACTAGCCACTGCAATGCAACTGAAATAATGTTCAAAATCAGTCAGTCATTGCTTTCAAGGTGAATTCTCTTACACTTGTCTTAGTTTCCTCAGAATCTCTGGAATTTTTCTTATCTAGGCTTTCTTTCTCTTTTAATTCTTTACCAAACGACAAAATTTTAGACCAGTTCAGATTTAAAGCATGTGCAAACGATAAAATAAATGTGACTGAAAAATAGAAATCTATGAAGTCATCTGCCTGTTTGACATTTCTTAAGGAATTTACAGTTGATTGTATTTCCTTTTAGCTTAACTTTCTTCTGTCTTGATGGATTCTTGGCTAGCCTTTCTTTTTGTTATATCCTATGTCCGAGTGGAATTGTTCTTTGATTTCAAAGTATATTGTCTTTCCTTTATCTTACTTTCAGCAGATCTGCTTTTTTTTCATCTTCCAGTCTTTTAAATTCATCTGAGCATCTTTTTTGCTTATATAAGTGCCATTCTGTCTATTGTATGTGTTGACTTTTTCTTCTTTCTGAGCCCTGTCCAGTAGCCCAGTGGTAAGGGTATCTGACTCTTGACCTGTAAGTTCAATACCCCATGGAGGCAAACTTTCATCCCGGTGTTTTTTTCTCTCATGTATGTGAGAAAAGTAGTGACTTGGGAAGAAAGTTGTGTCAGTACTGGTGTGAGAAAGCCAGGAAATACATGTGTAGGTGCACTGACTGCCAAGATAGGACCTCGTGAGAGCATCCTTAGGCAAGACACTTCAGAGCCCTTGCCTAGTAGTGGTGGAATCCACCAAACACATGAATATGTGAGCAGTCACCGTGGTATGACTGAAATAATGTTGAAAGTGGCACAAAACACCATTCAATCAATCAATTGGAAAATAGCGGTGGTCATTTCCAGCCAATAACTTCAGGTGCATGGTCCGATTCTAAAATAATTTGGCACAAATGATCACCATGGAAAGGCAAAGTCGTGTGCAACATTCGTGTTGCCAGCTCAAAGGTCATGGTCAGTGCTTGGTTGAACTTTGTCAATATTTGTTACAATTATTATGACAGGCGTTCCTGTCCAGCCAATATCTCCCATAAAGTTCATTAAGGTCAAAACTTGTATGCCAATGGAGATAGTTTGGTGGTAATGAATACGGATGCTTCTAAGGACATCAAGAAGGAGGTGCACTGAAGAATTTTAACTCTGGCCTACTCTATTTTCAGTGATCTCCCCTGGTGGTGAAATCTCGTGTAGCCAGACGAATCATTTTACTGGTAGTTAGTAGAGCTGTTAAGAACATGAAATAGGGGTGTTATGATTATACATGGGTAACTCTGACCCGAGTGCTGAAGTTATCTCCCTTATACGTCGGATGCAGATCATCAGCAGTGCATGAGGCAGTCTGTATAATTTTCATTATTTTGGATTCTTTGTTGAAAATTACTTGCTAGTAAACACCAAATTGAGTTTCTCAGACTTGCGCTTGGAGAGAGATCTTTGCAGGCAACTGCCCTTATTATGTCCCTGCCATGAAATGGTCTGGGCCTATAGTGTTTCAGTCTGTTGGGTCTCAGAAAAGGTACTGTTTATGTCTGGCCCTCGACTTTGATGTGCATTGTTGGATTTCAAAATAATTTGGCACAAACAATTCCCATGAACAGTCATGTTATGAGCAAAACTGGATGCCAACTAAAAGATCAAGGTCAGTGCTTTGCGAAAATTTGGCCTATTCAGTAGCTAGGCCCCGGTAGCTCAGTTGGTAGCATACAGGACTTGAAAACGGTCACTAGTTCGATCCCTGGCTTGGCCAATTTCTTTCCGAGAATCGATGATGGTCATTGAGACAGGATTCATTCTTCTCTCACAGCTGTCCATTGTTTCAACGTTGGATGGTTATATCAGAAAGCAGGCAGTGGCTTTGGAGGAATATTTTGCACAGTACTTGTAAAAGGAAACTCCAGCAAAGCATGGATAGGTGCACTAGCCACCTCAATATAACCAAAATAATGTTGAAAACAGCATTAAACACCATAAAATGAAACAATCGCATATACAGTATAAATTAGCCATGCACTGTGAAATGGGGCTTAATGTGTCTGCTCAGGCAGACCTAGGTTGATACTTGGGTGACCCTTTTCGAACTTTGTTCGCAAAATTTTGATCTGTCAAAAAACATGGCTCTGGTGAATGGGGGCTACTTGCACTATACAGATATGAAGAAATTCTTAAAAATTCTTCTTCTCTGAAACTGCTGGTCAGATTTTAAAATAATTTCACAGAGATATTTCTAGGGTGACCGTTTTCAAAAATTGTTCGCGAAATTTTGATCCGTCAAGAAACATGGCTCTGGTGAATGGAGGCTACTTGCACTATACGGAAATGAAGAAATTCTTGAAAATTCTTCTCTGAAACCGCTGGTCAGATTTTGAAATAATTTCACAGGAATGTTCCTTGGGTGACCCTTTTCAAAAAGTGTTCATGAAATTTTGATCCATCAAGAAACATGGCTCTGGTGACTGGGGGCTACTTGCACTATATGGATATGAAGAAATTCTTAAAAATTCTTCTTCTCTGAACCGGCTGGTCGGATTTTGAAATAATTTCACAGAGATGTTCCTTGGGTGACCCTTTTCAAAAATTGTTCGCGAAATTTTGATCTGTCAAGAAACATGGCTCTGGTGAATGGGGGCTACTTGCACTATACGGAGATGAAGAAATTCTTAAAAATTCTTCTTCTCTGAAACGGCTAGTCAGATTTTGAAATAATTTCACAGAGAGTTTGAAATTTGGTCACCTGGGGTCATAAACTAGGTCACAAGGTCAAATTAAAGAAATACCCTGTGGACACTCTAGAGGCCACATTTCTTACTCAATTGACCTGAAAATTGGTCAGAATGTTTGTCTTGATGAAATCTTGTTGGATGAGTTCGAATTTGGGTCACCTAGGGTCATAAACTAGGTCACTAACGTCAAATTAAAGCAATACCTTGTGGGCACTCTAGAGGCCACATTTTTTGCTCAATTCACTTAAAAAATTATCAGAATGTTTGCCTTAATTAAATCCTGGATGAGATTGAAATTGGGTCATCTGGGGTCATAAAGTAGGTCACTAGGTCAAATTAAAGAAATACCTTGTGGGCACTCTAGACTAGAGGTCACATTTTTTTGTCTTGATGATATCTCAGAGGAGTTCAAAATTGGGTCACATAGGGTCATAAACAATGTCACTGGGTCACATTGAAGAAATACCATGTGGGCAGTCTAGAGGTCACAATTCCAGCTAAATTGACCTGAAAATTTGTCTACATATTTGACTTGATGATATCTCAGATCAATTAGAAATTGGGTCTCATAGGGTCATAAACTAGGTCACTGGGTCAAATTAAAGAAATGTATTGTGGGCACTGTAGAGGCCACAGTTTTTGCCCAACTGAACTGAAAATTGTCAGCATGTTTGACTTGATGATATCTTAAATGGATTTGAAATTGGGTCACATAGGGTCATAATCTAGGTCTCTAGGTCAAATTGAAGAAAGACATTTTTGACATTCTGGAGGCCACATTTTCAGCTCAATTGACCTGACAGTTGGTCAGAATGTTTGCCTTAATAATATCTCAGATGAGTTTTAAATTGGGTCATTATGACCCTGGAGTGAAATTTTGCCTATTGACTCAGGTGAGCAATCCGGGGCCATCATGGCCCTCTTGTTTCTAAAACTTTGCACAAGACGATGTGTCATGTCCACATATTAAAGGTCAAGGTCATAGCAAGGTCAAATGTGTTGGGGATGGGTAGTAGTTGTGTCAAGACCATTACCTCTTTTTCCCATAACTTAAATTTGAATTTTAGCTCACCTGAGCACGAAGTGCTCATGTTGAGCTATTGTGATCGTGCTGTGTCCGTCGTCCGTCATCAACTTTTTATCTTGTGTATGCTCTAGAGGCTACATTTTCAGTCCGATCCTCATGAAACTTTTCAGAATGTTTGTCTTGATACAATCTCGGACGAGTTCGAAATTGGGTCATGTGGGGTCAAAAACTAGGTCACTAGGTCAAATCTTCGAAAAACCTTGTGTATGCTCTAGAGTAGGGGTGAAACAATACGGTAAAAAGCGTATTGCAATATATTGCAATACGGCTGACCCGTATTGCAATACGTATTGCAATATGCTGTATATGCTGACATTTAGCATATCTGACCACTTGTAGTCACTGTTAGGGTAGCATATGCTCAAAAGGTGATAAAGAAAACTAGTACATGTGCTTGGAACCCTTCCATTCTTTAAAGATAATGAACTAAAAAGCAATTCTTTTGCATGAACAAATAAAAACAAACTGAAATTGACTAGTCTTTAACACTCGCTATTTTGACGATTTTCGTCTGCCATTTTTTTTCTTCAAGAGCGTACTTGTTTATATAAAAACCACCGCTACTATACCGAACTTCGGGAGCTCAACAGAGTAGACAGTGCAATGCACTAACTTACTCAGTTGCTTACTGTACTAACACTAATACTTTGCCGCTTAACTACCGGAAAACGCAAAAATAAGTGTGAACAAAGTTATAAGAAATCATGAATAACATACAAACTCCGTTGATCCAAAAGCATTAAAGCTCGACAGTTATTTGGAGTTCGTGTCGTGAATTTTATGTGGTCACAGTTTTACCTAAACACCGGTGACACCGTCTGTGGAAAAAATAAACAACTTTCGCTTTCGGAAATCTTTAGAACTGTAAGTTGAAAAACGATCGATTTCTGACAGAATTTTTGGGAAAACCGGACTTTCAGATGCAATTAAGAGAAGTTGACATATTGCAGAAATACCGATACGGTAAAATTCGAACCGGTTTCGTTTTTTTTCTTTGAATAGATCGTGGTTAATCGGTAAACCGTTTCACCACTACTCTAGAGGCCACATTTTCAGTCCAATCCTCATGAAACTTGGTCAGAATGTGTTTGTCTTGATAAAATCTGGAACGAGTTCGAGATTGGGTCATGTGGGGTCAGAAACTAGGTCACTAGGTCAAATCTTCGAAAAACCTTGTGTACACTCTAGAGGCCACATTTTCTTTCCGATCCTCATGAAACTTGGTCAGAATGTGTTTGTCTTGATAAAATTCCCAATGAGTTCGAAATTGGGTTATCTGGGGTCAAAAACTAGGTCACTAGGTCAAATCTTAGAAAAACCTTGTGTACGCTCCAGAGGCCACATTTTGAGTCAGATACTTGTGAAATTTGGTCAGAATGTTTGCCTTGATAAAACTTGGACGAATTCGAAATTGGGTCATGTGGGGTCAAAAACTAGGTCAGATCTTCGAAAAACCTTGTGTACGCTCTAGAGGCCACATTTTCGGTCAAATACTTAAGAAACTTGGTCAGAATGTGTTGGTCTTGATAAAATCTCACACAAGTTAGAAATTGGGTCATGTGGGGTCAAAAACTAGGTCACTAGGTCAAATCTTCGAAAAACCTTGTGTACGCTATTGAGGCCACATTATCAGTCAGATACTTGTGAAATTTGGTCAGAATGTTTGGCCTATTGTCTCAGGTGAGCGATCCAGGACCATCATGGCCCTCTTGTTTATGCGTCAATGTTAACCATATTGAGACCACATGCCATGCACAACTCATATCTGTTGGCTAAAGTTTAAGGTCACAGCAAGGTGAAATATAAAAAATTTTCTTGGGGGGGGGGGGTTAGCATTCGTGTCCGGCCTGTAATTTTTTAGCTCACCTGAGCAAAAAGTGCTCATCCTGAGCTATTGTGATCGTGCTGTGTCCAGCGTCTGGTGTGCTGTGTGCGTTGTCCATCGTCAACTTTTTACCTTGTGTATGCTCTAGAGGCCACATTTTCAGTCCTATCCTCATGAAACTTGGTCAGAATGTTTGGCTTGATGAAATTCCCGACCAGTTCGAAATTGGGTCATGTGGGGTCAAAAACTAGGTCAGTAGGTCAAATCTTCGAAAAACCTTGTCTAAGCTATTGAGGCCACATTTTCAATGAGATACTTGTGAAATTTGGTCAGAATGTCTGGCCTATTGACTCCGGTGAGCAAACCATATTGAGACCACGTGCCATGCACAAGTCATATCTGTTGGTTAAAGTTCAAGGTCACAGCAAGGTCAAATATATAAACTTTTTTTTTTGGGGGGGGGGTTTAGTATTCGTGTCTGGCCTGTAATGTTTTAGTTCACCTGAGCACAAAGTGCCCATCGTGAGCTATTGTGATCATGCTGTGTCCAGCATCTGCCGTGCTGTGTGCGTCATCCATCGTCAACTTTTTACCTTGTGTACGCTCTAAAGGCCACATTTTCAGTCCGATCCTCATGAAACTTGGTCAGAATGTTTGGCTTGATAAAATTCCCAATGAGTTCGAAATTGGGTCATCTGGGGTCAAAAACTAGGTCACCAGATCAAATCTTAGAAAAACCTTGTGTACGGTCTAGAGGCCACATTTTCAGTCTGATCCTCATGAAACTTGGTAAGAATGTTTGTCTTGATGAAATCTTGGATGAACTCAAAATTGGGTCATGTGGGGACAACAACTAGGTCACTAGGTCAGATCTTTGAAAAACCTTGTGTACGCTCTAGATGCCACATTATCAGTCAAATACTTATGAAACTTGGTCAGAATGTTTGGCTTAATAAAATCTCACACAAGTAAGAAATTGGGTCATGTGGGGTCAAAAACTAGGTCACTAGGTCAAATCTTAGAGAAATGTGTGCGCTCTATAGGCCACATTTTCAGTCAGATACCTGTGAAACTTGGTCAGAATGTTTGTCTTGATAAATTTTCGAACAAGTTCGAAATTGGGTCATGTGGGGTCAAAAATTGGGTCACTAGGTCAAATCTTAGAAAAACCTTGTGTGTGCTCTAGAGGCAACATTTTCAGCAGATACTTGTGAAACTTGGTCAGAATGTTTTGTCTTGATAAAATCTCAGATGAGTTCAAAATTGGGTCATGTGGGGTCAAAAACTAGGTCACTAGGTCAAATCTTAAAAAAAACCTTGTGTACACTCTACAGGCCATATTTTCAGTCCGATCCTCATGAATCTTGGTCGGAATGTTTGTCTTGATAAAATCTCGGATGAGTTCAAAATTGGGTCATGTGGGGTCAAAAACTAGGTCAAATCTTAGAAAAACCTTGTGTGCGCTCTCTATAGGCCACATTTTCATTCAGATACTTGTGCAACTTGGTCAGAATGTTTGTCTTGATGAAATCTCGGATGAACTCAAAATTGGGTCATGTGGGGACAAAAACTAGGTCACTAGGTCAGATCTTTGAAAAACCTTGTGTACGCTCTAGATGCCACATTTTCAGTCAAATACTTATGAAACTTGGTCAGAATGTTTGGCTTGATAAAATCTCACACAAGTAAGAAATTGGGTCATGTGGGGTCAAAAACTAGGTCACTAGGTCAAATCTTAGAGAAACGTGTGCGCTCTATAGGCCACATTTTCAGTCAGATACCTGTGAAACTTGGTCAGAATGTTTGTCTTGATAAATTTTCGAACAAGTTCGAAATTGGGTCATGTGGGGTCAAAAATTGGGTCACTAGGTCAAATCTTAGAAAAACCTTGTGTGTGCTCTAGAGGCAACATTTTCAGCAGATACTTGTGAAACTTGGTCAGAATGTGTTGTCTTGATAAAATCTCAGATGAGTTCAAAATTGGGTCATGTGGGGTCAAAAACTAGGTCACTAGGTCAAATTTTAAAAAAAACCTTGTGTACACTCTACAGGCCATATTTTCAGTCCGATCCTCATGAATCTTTGTCGGAATGTTTGTCTTGATAAAATCTCGGATGAGTTCAAAATTGGGTCATGTGGGGTCAAAAACTAGGTCACTAGGTCAAATCTTAGAAAAACCTTGTGTGCGCTCTCTATAGGCCACATTTTCATTCAGATACTTGTGCAACTTGGTCAGAATGTTTGTCTTGATAAAAACTCTGATGAGTTCGAAATTGGGTCATGTGGGGTCAAAAACTAGGTCACTAGGTCAAATTAAAGAATTACCTTGTGGACACTGTAGAAGCCACATTTTTCGCTCAATTGACTTGAAAATTGGTCAGAATGTTTGTCTTAATTAAATCTCAGATGACTTTGAAAATGGGTCATCTGGGGTCATAAAGTAGGTCACTTGGTCGAATCAAAGAAATACCATGTGGACATTCTAGAGGCCACATTGTTTGCTCAACTGACTTGAAAATTGGTCAGAATCTTTATCTAAATAAAATCTTGGATGAGTTTGAATATGGGATACCTTGGTAAACTAGGTCAAAACGTCAAATTAACAGGGTTCCCACTCTCCATCAGGAAAGAAATTCAAGCACTTTTCAAGGATAATTTACTGAATTTCAAGGATTCAAACTGAAATGTCTTTTAACGCCAATTATCATATTATCCCTTGCCCTGGAATGCAACTTTGAGACTGTTCTAAATTGAGGGAGGCTGCAGATGAAAATTCAAAATGGTTTTAAATCAAATCTTAAAATACTGGTAGCATAGAAAACATTATGGGAAAAGGGAAAAAAATGCTCATGAGCAATTTAACTTTTCCCAACAATGTTTTCCACAGCAGTCTCCATCTAATGTGTTTCGACAATGGTTATGTGGAAAAGCAGCCAGTGGCTTGGAGTACTGGTAACAGAAACTCCAGAAAAAGCATGGATAGGTGCACTGGCTGCTGCAATATAACTGAAATAATGTTGAAAACAGAGTTAAACACCATATAATCAACCTTCTAATGTGTTGAAATGAATATATATCAGGGAAAGAGTAAGCATATCAAATGTGGTGCTCTTGTTAGCTTTACTGGCTAAAGGTCAGAATGTGTTTGGTCAGGGCCCTGTGACATGTCTGAATAAAAACATTTTATAACTTGCTCATGACTTTTATTTTTGAGGTCAGTTTCTAATATTAAACAAAAAATACAACTTATATCTCAAACATCAACCTACCTTAACATCTTAACTCTTTCCCAAACAACAAAATTTTAGACTTGTCCAAACTGAAAGCACTTGCAGACGACAAAATAAATGCGACTCAAAAATTGAAATTTGTCTTGGATAGGGTAGAAAACATTGTGGGAAAATGAGAAAATGCTGGTTACCAGCATTTTCTCCTATTCCCACAATGTTTTCAAAAGGCTTCTATTTCAGGGTCGTTAAAAGTCGGGATTGTGTGGTAAAGGGTTAAATACTAAAAATTTAGAATATTTTAGTAGCAGTGAAAAAAACCATGTTGCAGGAAGTGCTCATTTTTTTTTTCCACAAGAGACATGTATCAAGTATTGACTTGCTGTTGGGAGTCCAAAAACATTAAATAATATGTCTGCACAGGAAAAAAAACATCACAAAAGAACAACTGTTCAACCTTTTAAACCTTAACCAAACTACAGATTTTAGACTTCTCCACATTGAAAGCAACTGCAGAATTCAACAAGAGTCTGTTTGTAAAACAGGACATGCCCCCCTAATGCTGCTTTGTCACAGAAAGCCTGTGTAGCGATCTATTTTGAAGGTCACTGTGACCTTGATCTTTATCCGATTGACCCCAAAATCAAAAGGGAACATCTACTCTCTATGACCAATGTCTGTATGAAGTTTGAAAAGGCTGGGCCTAACCAAACTCTAGTTATTGATCGGACAAGGAAATACGACCGACGGACGGACCGACAGATAGGTGCAAAGCAATATATAGTCGCTTCCGGTATTATCGTGAGTTCTTCAATATCGTGGTATTTACAATTCCGAAAGTGAGGCTGAAATGTGCCTCCTTGAGGATGTCCTCACGTGAGCATTTGTAGGTCAGATACAGTCAACACACTCTGCAAACTTACTTCGGCAAATTTTCCGAAAATGGTAGGTAAAAAGTTTTCATCCAAATAGTAAGAAAACTTGGCTCTTTGCAAAATCACTCTGTCCCCTAGATGAAGTTGATGATCTTACCTGCGTAACCAAATCAATATCGTTATAACAGTTCTGTAAAATTTGTTTTTCTGTCACTGAAGTTTATCAAACGGCAAAGTAAATTTCAGACGACCTTTAAATGATGACGTCACCGCTTTCCAAATATGGGAATGAAAATAAGACGCCCGGACAAAATTTTTGACTCGCTAATTATAAAAATCTTCTTCTCAAAGCACCACATCTTTTTTTAATTGAGTTCCCGGGTCTGTTGAAATGAAAGAACACTCTAGAAATTATATATTCACTTTTTTATCCACGATAGAGAGATGTATAAATGGGGTTTCTAGAACAGTTTTCCGGATTTTCTCGATTCCTCAATTAGTATTTTAATTAATAATCCCCAATCAGTACGCCGGGAATTTTCGACGGGATATTTTTACCCTTCCCCCTCTCTAAATCCCCCCTGTTCTGTTTTCGCCTTATTTTTAGAACAATCTCTCATAAATTTTTCTCGTCTCCCGATTTCCCCGTCCCCGCAGTCTCCCCTGCCTACGTCCTTTCAGGACGCGCGAATCTCCAATCCCTATAGTCTCCCAATGATCCCAGTCTCTCAAACATCGCAATCCCTGCAGTCTCTAGACCCCTAGACTCCTAGAGGGTCCCCTACGTCCTTTCAGGACGCGCGATTCTTCGAAACATATAGTCTCTCAAACATCGCAATCCCTGTAGTCTCTAGACCCCTAGAGGGTCCCCTATAGTCTCGCGAAGATTGTAGTCTGTCAAAGGGGTAGAGATTGTAGAAGTCCGAAGGTCTGAGAGGTTTAGAGATTCTCTGGACTCTAGAGACACTGTCTCCCCTATCGGGTCAACGACGTTTTTGAGGCTGTTTGAAGCGTTTGAGGCTGTTTGAAGCGTTTGAGGCTGTTTGACGCGTTTGAGGCTGTTGGAGACACAAAGGCTGTTTCGCGAAGATTGTAGTCTGTCAAAGGGGTAGAGATTGTAGAAGTCCGAAGGTCTGAGAGGTTTAGAGATTCTCTGGACTCTAGAGACACTGTCTCCCCTATCGGGTCGACGACGTTTTTGAGGCTGTTTGAAGCGTTTGAGGCTGTTTGAAGCGTTTGAGGCGGTTTGACGCGTTTGAGGCTGTTGGAGACACAAAGGCTGTTGGAGACAAAGAAAGAAAGGAAGGAAGGAAGAAAAGAAAATACCTTTATTAATTAAAATACTAATTGACGAATCGAGAAAATCCGGAAAACTGTTCTAGAAACCCCATTTATACATCTCTCTCGAATATATCGAAAATATTCCGCTTTAAATAAAAAATATCGTATAGAAAAATGCAAAGGGGATATATTGAAGAAGATTCGGGCATCGAAGAAGATTCGGGCATTGAAGAAGATTTATCATTTAAAGAAGAAATGGGAATAAGATACGGTAGCCAATTTTTTACGTATTGCGACAAATATTGTCTATGGGAAATGGAGCTTACGTACGCGATACGATGGCTATCCCAAAAGAGGTATAAAGATTTTTGCGTTTGTCAGTTATACGAAGGAACCCTGGAAGCCCAAGATTATTTCCCCCCTCGGATTACCGACGAATATTTTAAGGAAAAAACGAAAGAATATTACCTAAATAAATACGAGCTAAACAATCTTGACGGGGGCGAATTAGTAAAATTATTAAAGGCGACGAAAGATTTAATCCGAGGAAAAATTCTGTACGATTCCAGCGAATTATATAGTATTTCGAGAAAATATCGAATCCGGCTTAAAGAAAAAATCGCTATAGAAAATGGAGTTGGAAAATCAGGTTATTAGTCTTACCTAGGATGAGAAGTTTCGAAACGTTATGAATAAAAAACAGGGTCACGAATTTTTAGTTACTTGTATGGATTATAACTTATGGAATCAATCGTATGATGAATTATGGGGGCTTATACTCGCGATGCGATGGCTACACGAAAAGAGGTATAAAGATTATTGCAATAGCCTGTCACCTGAAGAACCCCGGAGACACGTAAGTAGGTACCGTATTAACATTAGTTTATTAAAGGGGAGGCAGAAAGAACTATAAAATATTACGTAGATAAATACGGACTAAATGATCTAAATATTTAGAGCTCCAATTTGGAGAATTAGAGAAAACGATTAAAAATTTACTCGAAGGTAGATGTCAACAGTACAATTCTCTCAAACCGGTATATTTTTCCCCGTCTGGAATTAGGGTTTAAGATATTCACAGGGGTGTATACAGGGATATATATCTTCGTCAAGATATATATCTATTATCTTTCATCTCTTTTAAAAGATAGTCGAGATCGGATATCTCGCCGTCATTTTTCTCCTTGAAAAGATTAAATATTAATCCGATTGAAACGATACGTTTTACGTAAACTTTTTCGGGCCAAGGAAGTTCTAAATTAACGATGCAACGATCTAGGAAACGTGTTTTTTCCGCTTTCCTTTGCCCCCCCCCCCCATCGTTTTTCGTATTCCCGAATTGTTTTTAATATTTTCGACATCCGAATTTTTACGATCTAACAATTCAAGAAGTTTTTCTTTTCCTTCGTTCGAATAGATCGAAGGAATCTCCATAGTTCCGTATTTCGTAAACAGTAGTTTCCTTAGAACGATAGCCGTTCGTTCTAAGTTGAGTATTTTTTTCCTTTTTTCCGGATTCGTTTCGTTGACGGCGCATTCGAGAAAAAAAGGATCGATTTCTGACATTTTTTTAAAAATCTATTCCTTTTAATATATAATGACCCGTCGATAGGGTATGTACGCGATCATCTAAAACGTATCGAACGTCTTGCATCGGTACTAACGCTATCTTTTTAATGGTTTCCGTAAAATTTTTGTGATTTTTACTGCTTATAACGTTAAAATCTATCCTTTTTTCTTTCCCGTCGTATACGCAAGAAAGAAAGTCTTCCATCGTAAGTTCATTTTTCACGGTATTTCCAATTCCTTTGCATCTGACGATATTTTCCTTTTCGTCTCCCATTCTAATACAATATATTTTCGCGCAGGTACTCGCGAATTCCTTGATCGGTTTTCCTTTGCATTCATCTTTAAAGAACCCTAATCAATTCGCGTTTTTCTAGTTTAGTTTAAACATATTTATTTTACATCGATTGAGAAACAAGTTCTTACAACTTATACTAATCTCTCTCTATTCTGCTTCCTGGAAACTACACCAGTACTCGCGCCGAATGTGTGGGCCAATGAACAGTCCCAAAGCTGACATCCGCTCCCGGGTATCGAACTCAGGACCTTTTGATAACGAGGCCGACGCTCTACCTCACAACCACGGACACCACACTTTCGCGTTTTTCTTACTTTTATGCAAAGGGTGATTTTCCGGATAGTTACTTGTATCGAAATTTGTATTGAGATCTTTCGAAAATTCTTCGTAAATATCTTCGCTTTTAATGCGAAAGATAAAACTGTCCGTATCCGTATACAGTAATGACAGACGATTCTCGAATTTAGGGAGTAAATATTTGTAAAACGTTCGATACATTTTAAGTTTTAGACAATTCCAAAATCGCGAAACCGACGTATATAGGTTTGTTACATTTGACGATAGTCTTCTTCTTATGGACCGCGACGAGATCATTCGAAAATATCGAAAACTTCGTATATTCGGGGCTTCTTACCAGTTTTTCCGCTCATTCTTTCTGATTCGTAAGTTCTACGTTACACCTTTTTCTAGGATTTTCTATCGTTTTTCCGTAGATACTATTGTTAGCCTTCTTGTAAAACGAAACCGCACTAGATTTGCGATTCTTCGTCGCTTCCATCCTTTTCTTCGTATTATTCTCGATATAAGGCTCGAGCCATTTCTCGACTCGAAAAATATAACCCCTATAAATTTTCGTAATCTTAGCTCCCATCTTTACGTAAAACTTTAATAGTTCTCCGTAGCAAAGATATTCTTCGTGATTCCTCAAATTCGGGACGAGTTTTTTGACTCCGTTTTTCGTAATATGCTCGGGAGCGATAGGATAATCGTTTAGGAAATCGTGTAAACTGTCCGGTATTTCCAAGTCTACGACTACCGCGCAAGGGAAATTTTTCCAGTCTTTTAATTCGTGGTCTTTCATTTTCCTTTCGATCACGTACGGCAATTCTACGCTCATGGCATCTCCGTAAAGATTGTTTTTGTCGACGTAAAATATGAAAGAACTTTCGACGTTTGGATCGTAATCGGATAGGTATCGGTTGTTCGCTTTCGCGTGACGAACGATAGACATCGAGACGCCCCCTCGAATTCCTTTCTCGAAGTCTTCGTACGTTTTTCTATCCGTAATTAATTCTATTTCTTTCCCCGTATATCTTAACATGTTTTGCCAGGACGTACCCGGAAGGGTATAGCCTTCGACAGGATCTATTCCGTATTCTTCGATATTAAGTTTCCTGAAATTCTCGAAAATATCGGTCAATAGAAGGACGTCTCGTTCGCAGTATATTTTCTTGGTAATCTTTCATCGTTTTACAATCGAAAGCTTTCCAACTTTCGAGCGCTAAGTCGTATTCTTCTCGCGAAATACCTTTTCCGTGAAGTCGAGAATAGAAGTTTTCTATCGGCGGAAGACGGGGACTATTTAATTTATAGATACTATCCATCCATTCGTACGGATATATACCTTTCCCCCGGAGAATATACGAGGGTATCGACGGGAAACGTTTCTCCGTTTCTATCAGTTTGTCTTTCCCCAATTCTCCCGCTAATTGTTCGACGCTAGAATCGAGAAATCGATAACTATCGAGAAAACGAACTTCGTGATATTTACCGCGAATAATTAAATATTTCGAGAAAGATATATATTTTTGTTCGTTTGAAGGTAATACGGTCATTCTTCCGGTACTATAAGCGGCTAATTGTTTAACGAAGAGATGGGCGTCGTATCCTCCTAAGTTATGAAAGAATACCGGCGTAAAAGCGGGGGTTTTTCCATTCTTTTCGATCCATTTTTTAACGTACGCGTATACGGTAGCCATTAATTTTTTTACGAATACCTTTCCGATGTCGTCTTTGTCGTCTTTCGCGGTATACGTCGTTAGATATGATTTGCGAACCCGTTTGTCCGACGATTTTACGAAAAAGGAAAAACACGAAGGTTTATGCTTCTGAAATTTACTTGACTGATCGTTACATGACTGATCTTCGTCATACGGAATTAGAAAAGATTCGAAATCCGCGTATATGCAAAAAGCGGGAGGCATCCCGTTTTTCTTTTCCTGGTAAAAGACGATATGATTGGGAAATTTAGGAAGTTCTAGCAAAGTAGCGTCGCTACATTTCTTCTCGTGACATTCTAATTTTTCTCGGGAAGAAAATACTTTTTGGCATTTATAACAAACTTCTTTTCAAGCCTTATGTTTGGAAATTTGGCTATATAGTAATCTAGATATATTTTTGACGAGGTAAAAATGCTCTTCGTAAAAGAGTAAATATATTCTCGGAACCTCTCAATCCGCCTGAAGGGTCCGAATCTTAACGGAATCCTTCCCATCGTATATGACGGGCGTTCTTTCGTATTCGTCGTCGACACCGTATATTATGAGGTGTATATGGGGTTTTTTTTCCTGAAATTTTTCGATATCGTCGCTCATCGTAGGATAGTTTACGTCGCTAAAATCCGCGTATCGATTAGGATCTTCTCGGTAAATTTTCTTTAATTCTTGATCGACTCTCCGTTTGTTCTTTTCGACCGGATTAAAAAATCGTAATATACTCCAATAGAAACATCTTTGATCCCTGGTATGCATGGATACTAGTGCTCTCTTTCCTTTAAGTCATTCGGGTAATTCTACCCGGAAACAACCGCCTGTAAAAGGAACATATTTCCCGAAACTCAAAGAAATGCATTCGTTTCCTATTAATCTCCAACCGCTACCTTCGTATTCTTTTCCCGCGAAAGATTCTAGGACTTCCAAGTATAGTTTTTCGTATATATTTTCCTTACTATTCCAAGGATAAACGGCGTGAGGTCTCGAATTAAAATATTTGTAAATGACTTGATCGTCTTTTCTCATTTGCGCGACTAAAGTCATGATTACTTTCGTACCGGAATTTTTCTCGAACGTGTTTAATACGCAAGACCTCGTCTTGTTTAAATAATTTTCTATATCGACGTCGTTTCCGTTAGGGATAGTAAATTGCATTTCCTTGAAATACCCGTTTAACGCGGATTTTTTCGCCTTCGTTTCTATAGTTTTCTCTTTTCTCGATTTCATAGTCGTTGGCACCGCTTGACTGATTGTCATCTTCCTTGGCGTCACGATATTGCAATTCTCGTTAAAAACGAAAGAATAACGCTTCATTTTGTATTTTATATATAACTTAAAAGATTTTAAGTCATATATAAAAAAGATATGAGTTCTATCAAAAATACGACGAAGACGCCTATATTTATGTTAGGGGAAGAAAATACGGTTTGGGGATCTAAGAAATCGGAAGAAATAGTGTATCACGATTTTCTTAAGAAAGGAAGACGAGGGGTTTACCTGAATTTAAACGCGTCGGGTCCCCCTAATAGATTGACGATACTCAACTATCAAAAAAGAACAATATATATTAATATCGCTTACAACGACATGCTCGAAGACTTTTTAAACGCGATACTCGAGAATTTCGACGACGATTCGTACGACAAGTTAGAAGAAGATTTTTTATTAAGCGGCATTTTAGAAAAATATAAATCGGACGGTTTCGTCAAAGCGAAGGTAGATACGGAAAAATTCAGCGCGAGTTTCTTCCAACAACCGGATCCTAAAGGTAAAGGTTTTAAAAACGTAAATTACGAAGATTTCTATCAAGATCGTATTCTTAACGGCATTTATACTATTAAAGTAGGGAGAATATGGAGAAAACGTAATTCGCGCGAATCCGGAATATCTATCAAAGTTTTAGACGTTTTGGTCCGAGAAGTCGAAAAATATCACGAACCCGAAGAAGACGAAGACTACGAATATAATCAACTTATGTCGGCTAGAACTGTGAACGAATACATTTTGAATTAAAGAAATTTCCTATCTATCTAAAAATAGGTGCCCGAGCCCTACGGATCCGAGTCCGTTATTTCGGCTATATCTTGTTCTTCTTTTAGAGGTTCGGTCGTATCCGGTTTAGGCACTGATTTTCAGCTCGTCCATTTTTTTGCCTTTCTCGATTACATTACTTTTCTTCGGAGAGTAACATAATTTTTTGTCCGGTCTTCGCCATGTACCCCCCTGCGCTATTTTAGAATTCGTGCGGGATATCGAACCGATCGAATCCACAGCGATATTTTCCCCCGTCTCTAGGACTGGTATGATCTATGACGATGAAGCCTTAAGGGAAATCCCAGCATTCGCTGCAAAATTTTTTAAACGTGTTGACATCCATATCTTGAGACGCGTACTTATTATTAAGGATACTTAAATTTCTATCGTCTTGAGGATAGAAACATATAAAATTCGCGTTTTCTCGAATCGTTTGTCTCGGCAGAGTGAAAAAGTTTTGCGACAAGTAAAAACAATCGACGTTACTATGCCGTCCCCTCGTATAGTATTGCTCGCATTTGTTCTGTTTTTCTAGCATTAAGTCGTCGAAGATCATTAAATTTTTGTCTTTACGATTTAAGTCCCCGGGTTCGGGTACGTCTTTTCCGTTGTTACGGAAACTAGGAACGATGACTGTACCGCCGTTCGTCGTAGATCCTTCGGCGATTTCTTTAAATAAATCTTTAAGGGGTCTCCCTAATCCTCGTATCTCGTCTTTACGTAAAAAAAATTCGTTCAGTTCTTCCTTCGTGAGTCTCGCTTCTAATCTTTCCCTGAGTATCCTATATTCGTCTTGTTCGGATAAATTTTTCCCGAAGATAAATAATTTATCGTAGTCTAACCAACCCGGTTTTAACAATAGATTAAACAATAGGGTCATTTTCCTGCAACCCGAACTTCCTATGATCAGTCCCCTGATACTACTAGGAAACATGGGACTACTGTTTCTAACGCTAGTATTCGTATTCCACGAATAGTCGTCCATTTCCATATTTTTTTATATTAATATAAAAAAGATGACCGAGATCTATTGCGTAAAATGCAAACGTAAAACTCGAACGAATTCTCAGACGGAAGAAACGACGAGAAATTCCAGAAGAATGTTAAGAGGTACCTGCGCCGTTTGCGGTTCGAAAAAGATGACGTTTTTAAAAAAAAAAAATGGCTGCGGGATAGTAAATTGAATCATCGAAAATATTCCTATGGAATTGCATCTAATGGGCCATAACTTTACGGGACCGGGAACGAATTTAAAGAAAAGATTAAATCCCGACGGAACCCCGAAAGCGAAATATCGCCCGATTAATAGGGTCAATCAGGTGTCTATGTTTCACAATATTTGTTATAGGAAATACCCGGATACGAAGTCAAGAAACACGATTTGCGACGCCGATATGGTAAAAACTTTAGACCATATCGTTAAACCGACTTTTCGAGAACAAATAGATAGGGCGTTCGTTAGAGCTATTATAAGTACTAAAGCTAAATTAGGGATGGGTAACCCCCTGAGCGAAGACGACGTTTTCCCGATTAAAAAAAAAAAGTCGCGACCGTAAAAACCTTGGGAGACGAATTACATCGAAACGTTAGAAAGAATTTTCCTACCAAAAAGGTATCCGTTCCCGGCATAGACGATACTTGGATCGCGGATTTAATGTTTATACCAAAGGAATACGAAGAAAAAGAAAAATTAAATAGGGATGCTAAAGGGAACGAACTTAAACCTACTTTTCTGGTCGTATTAGACGTTTTTTCGAAATACGCTTGGGTCGTACGTATGAAAGGAGATAGGAAAATGGCTACGAACGTCAAAGACGCTTTACTCGATATATTCGAATCGTCGGGAAGAAAACCTAAAAAGTTTTGGACCGATCGGGGTTCGGAATTCGTAGGCCTTTTACGAAGAAACCAAAAAGATAGCGAAGCTCAAGAGGTTCTCGCGACAAAAATTCAATGCCGGTATTGCGAAAGATATTTTTCGACGAAAGGTAACTTAAAACGTCACAAGGAAAAGGAATGTCCTTTTAGACTGTCGGCGGATCCGAGAGGGGGAGCTTCCGTATTCCAAGATATCAGTCTATATCATACCGATGGTCGAAGTAAAGCCGCCATTGCCGAAAGATTTGTAAAAACGATTAAAGGAAAAATCTGGAAATATATGACCGATCACCGTAAAAAAGGAATTCTCGATATCGTACCGTCTTCAGTCGAAGAATATAATAATACCGTACATAGTACGATAGGAATGACGCCCGTACGGGTGAGTCTTCCCGAAAACGAAGAAGCCGTTTACGAAAAAACTTTCGAGAGAAAAAGGAAATTGGAGAAAGAAATCGAAAAGAATATTAAGAAAAACGATATTTCTGTAGGAGACAAGGTAAGATTAGCGAAAATTAAAGCGAATATGGAAAATGGATACGAACAAAATTGGACGCGCGAAATTTATAAAGTTTATGAAATAGGAAAAACCGAGCCTATTGCGTATCACGTCAAAGACGTTCACGGCCATCAAGTCGATGGAATATTTTACAAGCAAGAACTTCAAAAGACCGAACGTCCTATGAATCCTAATCTAAAAGATTTCGGAAGATCTAGAAAAAAAGAAGACGCTTGTCGGGGTCGCGAAGCCGTCAAGAAAGAAGCCGAGAGACAAAAGGACATAAAAAGGAAAAGTAAACAAAAAGGGCAAGAAGAAGATCTAGACTTTGGAATGGGGATGGGAACTACCAACCGAAGGGAAGGGAAGGGTACCCCCTTGTCTAATACGTTAACTTCTAAACTTCCTGATCGAATACTTTCGAATATCGACCTGGAAAAAGTTTGTAAAGATCTCGAAGGTTGGAGAGGTATATTTTCCGGAGATTCCCTTCTGGAAAGACCTAACAAAAAAGAATGCGGTATTTTAAATCTCAACGACGCAGAAGGACCCAGAACGCATTTGGGTCGCTTGGTATCAGATTAAAGGGACTAAGTACTATTTCGATAGCTACGGAATTCAACCACCGTTAGAATTACGGGACTATTTACAATCCCCGATATACTATTCGTCCGATCAGGTCCAAGATTTAAATTCTTATATTTGCGGGCACCTCTGTGTTTTCGTTTTGGAAAATCTTTCTCGAGGATACAATTTATATCCTATCGTTTCGTATTTAATGAGAGAAAAATAGCCCATATACCCCCCTGTACGAGTCCGAAGGACTCCCGCGAATCTTGTAGATTTGTAGAGATCCGTACATTTTGGCAATATATATTTTTTCGTTAAAAAAATATATATTTAATAAAATGCCTATAAACAAGTTAGGTCAACCTTATATCCAGGATGACGACGACGACTCCGAGAATCGTTTCGGAGTATCTCTCTCGTATATAGCCGAAAAATACGTAAGACAAGACGGCAGCAGTACCATGAGCGGTAATTTAGATATGGGGGGTAATACGGTAAAAAATATATGTTTACCGTCTAATCCCGAAGACGCCGCGACAAAAGAATACGTCAATTCCGTGAATCCTTTTGAATTTAGAAACGGGGGATTTATAGCGAAAGATAAAATATATTTCGGGGGAAATAAAATAGGAGGGATACGTACGCCTAAAAACAGAAACGAACCGGCTTCGAAAGAATATGTCGATCTAGAGACGTCTAAAGTTAAACGATTAACGGACGAAAATACTAGTAAGATCGCGAATTCAAATACTCTGAAAAACCCCGCTTTAACCGTAATTAACGCTAGTAGTACGGGAGAGTTTAATATAGGAAAAAAATTCCAATTTTTTAACGAGAACGAGAAATTTTCCTTTTCGCCTATATACAGACAAATCCTAGCTATTAACTTGAAAGTATTTTCTGAAATAAATTCTAAACCTTTATGGTGCGAAATAGAAATAACTTTAAATAATTGTAAAATTATAGAGGGAAGTAAGGTTGATAATCCCCGTTTAAAAGATAAGGATAAGCAATTAGTTTTGCATGTAGTTGACGAAAATTATAAAAATTTTTCTATTAAACCCAATACATCCTCAGATATAAGGCCTTATACTTGTAAAGTTTATGAAGATATAAATTATAGAATAATACCATTTGAGGTTTTAAGACCGCAAGTTGATGTATTAGATTTTTCTTTCATCGGAGAAACAGTAGACACGTCTTGTTGCTATATGGATATTACGCAGCTTACAAATAATCCCGGGATTATATCCGCTTACGTAGAAATTCTAGTTAAAATAGCGGATCGTTATTAAACGTTATCTTAAGATTAAATCCTAGAAAAAAATATAAATAAAAATATATTTTTTATATTTTTTAAATCTCTGTCACCGTTTCTTCTTCCGTTTCTATCGTCGTAGTCGTAACCGTTTCTTCGTCCATATACCCCCCGTACGAATTTTCGTCTCCGTTTCTTCTTCCGTAATCGATTTTCTTCTTACTATTTTTACTACGGGTTTTACGATATTCTCCATTTTTTAAATACGTAAGAAAAAATATTTAAATCTTCTTCTTTTAAAAATGATATCTAAACAAATCATAGTCACCGATCATACGACAAAGTTTAAGACGAATTTTACTCCCCATATCGATCTAGGAAATTCTTATTGGGAAATGGCTCTCGTTAATCTCGAGACGTACTATAGTATTCCTAATATTTGCGAGGGCAATAACGCGTTCACCTACTGGAACCCTACCGGGTATCACCAATTTACTCTTCCTAAAGGTAGCTACAATATAGATAATATTTATAAAGAACTAAAGAGACACTTGAAAGAAAACGGGGACTACGATCCTACAAACGACGAATATCCTATTAGGTTAGATCCGGAAGAACATACCCTTAAATCTTCCATTACTATTAACGATGGTTATAGGGTAGATTTCAGTATACCCAATTCGTTAGGAAAATTATTGGGATTTAGCGAAAAAGTTTTAGAAGCCAGCTATCACGTAAGCGATCGTATAGTACAAATTCTTCCGGTAAATTCGATCGCGATTAACGTCGATATCATCGGCGGAAGTTACGTTGGGAGTTATAAATCTAGCACGATCTATAGTTTTTTTCCTAAAGTCGCCCCAGGTTATAAAATCGTCGAGAGTCCCCCGCATCCTATTTATCTCCCTATTATTTACGACAATAAAATCGACAGTTTAGAAGTAACGGTAACCGATCAAAACGGTAATATATTAGATTTAAGGGGAGAAGAAATTACGATATGTTTTCATCTTAGAAAAATTTTAAAAAAATCTATATATAAAAAATAGTAAGAACCGAATATACGTTAAAAGGCGTTTCATTTACGGACGGACAAAAGAAAACTATAGCGAAAGCTCTTAGAGATCGAAGTTTGGCAACCGTAAGATTATCCCCTTCCCAAATGGAAGGACCCGACGAATTATATTTTACGAAGACGCAATTAGTGAAAATGGAAAAAGCGAGATCGAAAGGTTGCGGGACTCAAGTTACTCTATCGAGAGCTCAATTGAACCATAATAAATCGCAATTTGGGGGATTTCTTCCTTTTCTCGCGGCTCCGAAAATTCTCGAGCCGTTTGCGATGGGAATTTTAGGGTCAGTCGGGTCCAATTTAATGGATAAAATCATTGGAAAAGGTCTATACCTGAAAATGGGACCTTACGTCTCCCAAATGCAAACGGACGGGAAAGGATTATTTCTTCAGCCTTATACCGGTAAAGGATTAGAACGTTACGGAAACGGGGTATACCTATTCGACGGAAAAGGAATACAGGACGGGTCCGGATTACTATTCGGGGACAATTCTCCGTTTAAAAATATTCCTTTCATAGGTCCTTTACTGGGGGCTATATTGTAAAATATTTTCGTATAGGAAAAAATGAATACTAAAAGAAAACGACCCAAATTTAATTCTCAGCCTACAACTATATGTTGGAAGCCGGATTCGAACGTTTCTTTTCCCCCTTCGAAAAGAAAAATTAAAGGTTCGGGGGAATTCGACCATACAACGTGGGATATATATTCCCAAGAAAAAATCGTGATTTCTCCGAAAGAAGGAAAAAGATTGTCTTTGGGATTCAGATATAGTATGTCTCGAGGAATATTAATCGCGTCTACTTCTACGTCTTGGAAAGATTCTTTAACGATCTTTAACGGAACGTATTCTTCCAACGAAATGGAAGATATTGTCGTCTACCTTTACAATTTTACCCCGAACAAAGTAACCATTCCCGAGGGCAATCCTTTTTGCGAATTGCGATATTTTAAAAATTAAACGTTTTAAAAAAATGACAGATTTAGATCGAAAAACTTATCCTAGTTTACCGGAAGAAAGTCCCATTCCTTCGGCTCCGCCGGATTCGCAAATGACTAACGGTTACAACGATAGCGGGGGTCATTCCTATTGCTTTCGTAAAATTTCGGAAATTCAAACGTTTCTCGAGGAAGAAGTTAAGAAAAGGGATGCTCTGACAAAAAAATATTTTAGGATTTCTAAAATCGTCAATAATGTAGATACCGTTTTACAAACGATGACGTTAGCGACTAGCGCCGGGGGAATCGTATTACTATCGACTGTCGTAGCTATTCCGGTCACGACTGCCATGGAAGCATCGGCGTATATATATCTCGAAAAGAAGATATATATCTAAAGCGTAATAGTGTCTTCTAGAGAAAACCAACTATTGTAATCGAACGGGCATCCATCGGGCCAATTCGAATCGCTGAAGTAAAGGCCGAAGAATAATATTTTATGGTTTTTTCTTTCCATTTTCGGGGGGTAAAGAAATCTTAGGGCCATTCCATCGAATTCTTTAAGTATAGAAATTTTGTAAAAGTTTATTTCCGTTTTAATTCCTAGAGGCCTGTAAGCGGTTTTAACTACCATTTCCATTTTTTCGAAATCGATCGGAAAATGAAAATGTATCGTGCTATATTCGTAATAAAAAACCGGTCTTAATTTATAATAATAACCGTGATGGAATTTAAATGGCGGAAATTCTACCGAAATTTTTCCCTTTTTAGGATTAAGCGAATCTTCGGGACCATCAAATATGTTAGTTTCTAATTTCCTAATGGCGTTCCCGAAACAAATTTTATCTCTTTTAACCATTTTTAGACGTTTGTTCAGACGCTCGTCTAAATTCCGGATTACCTACTATTTTCCCCTCTCATTTTTATATATTAAAATTTTTGGTTTAACTCGTCGAATATTCCCGATTTCTGATTTTACGATTCCCGATCCCCGATTCCCGATTTCCGATTTTACGATTCCCGATATCCGATTTTACAATTCCCGATTTCCGATTTTACAATGACGAATTTTTTTGAAATATTAAAAAATGTCATTTTTACGAATTGGCGATCATTCCAAACGGAATTCCTTGGTTAGAGACTATCTAGCTATGAAGGGGAGAATCCGGCAAATGGATAGAGAACTAAAAACGGGCGATTATCTCAGGACGGAAGAAATGGAGAAAACTTTTAAACCCGTTGCTTCTCGGTTAGAAGAAACCAAAAACAAAGTAGGAGAAATCCCCGCAATCCTAAAATATTTGCCCGAAGAAATCGCGAAAAAAGCCGGAGAATCGTTACCCCCTATGATAGAAGCGCCTACTGTAACGAAGTCGGAAGAAAAACCTATCCCCATAACGGACTTGGAAGGAAAAATTATGGCGAACTTAGATCTGGAACTAGATGAAATATTGCAAAATATCGTCGGTGATAAAGAAAAAAATTTCAAACCATTGTTTAAAATAGAAGATCAGCAACTGAAATTAGGGGGTAAACCTATTATTTTCGAGGAAAAGACGATTACCTACGACGGAAAAAAAATATGATAGGACTCCGGAATTAATAGATTTACTATTCTCTTTAAACCCTTCGAAAGATAGTGAGAAAAATTCGGAAGCGATGAAAAACTTTGAACAAATCATATTTGATTCTAAAGTTCTTTCCAAAGACAAGGATTATACAAAAAGAGAATTCAATCGCGCATTTTCGAGCAGAGACAATCTTTTAAAAAATAAAACGGAAAGGTTTTTTAAAAAATTTTGGCATTCTAGATTTCATAAAATGTCCGATGAAGATTTAGCCAAACCGGTAATTCAAGGCCATCTACAATATACTATTAATAAATGGAAAAAGGATCATGGAACGGACGAAGGCAAACGGAAACTCGTAGAATTACGAAATGTAAAAATCCCGCCCAAACCGAATAGAAAAAAAGGACAAGCGGCGCCGACTGTCGGACAAGGAACTATAATTCTTCCGAGCGATCCTAAGGCTTTAGTCGATAGATTAACGCTTTTACTCGGGAGCGAAAACGCTGGTAATACGGGGGTAAGAAACGAAATTGTCTCGATTTTAGACGAATTGCTGAGACAAAAAGAAATATCGATAAAACAATACGATTCGTTAGTTCACGACCTGTAAAGTTTTTGCTCCCTAATTAAAAAATATGATCGTAAAGCAAAAACGAAAAGGTTATAAAAGGCAATATATTTACGGGGGAACCAATTTTTTTGGACCGTTAGCGAATCTAGCGACTAGTTTATTTGAAAAAGCGGGTTCTAAAGTAGTATCTAACGTAACGTCAAAAGCCGCACAAGATATGGCTAAGCACGCGGCTAAAAAGATCGCTACGGACATCGGAAAAGCGGCTTTACAGAAAGGAAGCGAAAAAGTCTCGCGATTAGTAAGTAAAAGAATCGACGACTTGATAGCGAAAAAAAAAAAAAACGGAGCGGGAATTAAAATAATTTAATCTACGCTATATTAAAAACATGGCAGCCGAAATTTACCAATGGCAAGATTATGTTTATATCGACGAAGATACCGAAAAATACGAATACGTCGAACACGTCCCATTAGTAGGGGGGGACTCGTTAAATAGTCCGGGAGATATTTATATAACTTTGGAAGCTCAAAGCGTCTATACCCATCCGCATAAAAGTTTTTTAAATATAGAAGGACAAATCATGAAAAAAGCCGATGGAAGTCCCTTTACGGATGGCGATATGATTACTTTCGCGCATAACGGAATCATGTATCTGTTCGGTAATATCGTGTACGATATCGAAAAGAAATATAAAACCTTCGATTTCCCGGCCAAACGTCCACGATGTTAGGAATGTTAAAATACCCGAGAGATTACTCGAAAGCTCCGGGAATACTTCAATGCTGGTCGCAAGATACGGAAAAAGGGCAGACTGAATATACTAACAAAGGTTTCGAATATAGACAAGCCTAAGTTATAAAAAATAGCGAAACTAACGAGACTAAAGGAAATTTTTCTTTCAATATTCCGCTCTCGCATATTTTCGGATTTTGCGAAGACTATACTCAGATCATATACGGGGTTAAACAACAATTAAAAATTACGAGAAAAGGCGACGACGAAGTGTTATATAGGGCTGACGCGTGCGCAGACGGAAAAAGTAATTTTAAGAAAAATATCCTGGTGTATGCCGCACGTAAAACCTTCGCTTCAACGAGAAACCCAGCTATTAAACGAAGTCGCGAATAGAACCGAAATAAAAATAGGATTCGCCCATAGACGATGCGATTCGGTAAACGTAGGACAGAATTCGACGAGTTGGTCGTGGATTTTTGCCACAAAAGCTATAAACGAACGACCCAGATACTTAATCGTAGGTTTTCAAACGAAACCGAGAGACGAAGAAGAACAGAAAATAAACCCTTCTGTTTTCAAACATTTACATGTAATGAACGCCGTCGTAAGCCTTAACGATAGGCGATATCCTCAAGACGATAGAATAATGAATTTTAAGACTAATCATTACGCTAGAGTGTATCGCGACGCTAACGTATACAGAACTAATATAGACGATATAACTAGCGAGATATCGAATATAGGAATTAGTTATATGGAATTTAAAGATCTCTATCCAATATTCGTTTTCGATATGTCTAAGCAAGACGATATTTTAAAAGCCGGTACAGTTACGGTTCAAGCCGATTTCGTATTCGCACAGCCCGTACCTGAGTATACGTCAGCGTACTCGATATTAATATCGGACAAAATATTTTCGCTAAAAGCCGATGGAAGCAAATTCATGCCCGTATTTTAAAAGTCTATATATCTAAAATTTAGATATATAGACTCCGATTTCTATAGGAAAAAGTATTTGGCTTAAGCGTTTTAATACAATATATATAAAATGAATGAGAGCGTCAAAAATCCTTTGGATACGATCAAATTTCCGTTAAAAGAATTGGGATGTACGTCGTTAGAACGCGTAATTCCCCATTTAATTGTAGACAATACTTTAAATTCCAATCTTGTTTTGGATAAATTTAAAGTAGACTATACGTCCGATTCGAAAGGATTATGCCGTTTAGAACTGTTAAAAGGATTACCCCCTTTCATAGACGATTTATACGTATTCGGATATCTTCACAAAAAAGAAATTATCTGAAAAGGAAAAACCGTTAATTTTATAACGGGAGACAATAGTACCGCGAAA
The DNA here is from genome assembly GCA_945859785.2 of Tridacna gigas. Lineage (NCBI taxonomy): Eukaryota > Metazoa > Mollusca > Bivalvia > Cardiida > Cardiidae > Tridacna > Tridacna gigas. The sequence continues at coordinate 26,701,135 of OX244042.2, read as the reverse complement.
TCCGTAGTCATGTATATCAAATCGATTACGTCGGAACTTTTCGGCTATCTGAATAAAAAAATCGAACAAAAAAATAGTCTTTATGTTAAATAGGGATTCAGAAGGGGGTATCGCTAACGATATTAGAGAAATCGAAAAGAAAATGGATTATAGGGCGTTAATAGGTTATAAAGAATACCATCGTCTCGACAATCCGGGTCAAGAAGTCTTAAGCCCTAAAGCGATTTTTAAATATAAAATAGATACTTCCGAATTACCTATTAAAACCGTATTAAATTCTTTGAGTAACATGGAAAATAAACTTAATCCAAGGGGATTCGGATTAATCTCTATAGACTACACTAGAGACTTTTCGGGAACGTTAGAAAGAAAAGCTTTGTATTTGCATTTTAAACGGTCGGGATTTCACGAAGAAGGGGACGTTTCCGATCCCCGAGAAATTAAAGAATTTAACGAGAAACCTATTTTACTGAATACGGATCGTAAAGCCGGAAAAAATATCGTTAAATACCTAAAACATTCGGGAAGTACCAGATACGCGGTTAAATATTACAATAAAATCGCAGCTAATTTCGAAGCCGGACACGTACAAAATAAAGAAGGTAGTCATCTGGCAGAATACGCGCATTGCAATCTCCCCCATCTCGAAAAAACGTTTCGTCATCCGGATGTTTTAGAGAAAGGATTAACGAGATTGGAAATTTCTATCTTCGGATTCGATTGTAACGTAAACTATTTAAAACTTCTTCAACGGGAATTCGACTTAGTCAAAGATTTAAAGATACTCCATATTTAACCGGGCGCGGAACAATGGAAAAGATTAGCCTCGTTGATTAAAATAAAAGTTTCGTCATCGCGAACAAAACGACTAATACGGTTACTCACGTATGGTACGCGTCAAAACTGACGGGGAGATTCGCGGGCATTACAACTAATTTAAATAAAAGATATCGAGGGACTAAATCTAAAAGAAAGAAGAAAGAATGCACGAAGGAAACGAAGGAAAAAACAAAGGAAGTGACTGAAAGGAAGGGTCAGAACGAGAAAACTAAAGATATACCTAAAGAGAAACCTAGGAAAAAGAAAGTCGAAGGAAAACCTGATAGATTCGAAGAAGCCCGAAGGGAAGGGAACCCCGAAGAACCGACTAAACCTAAAAAACCGATAGATAAAAGTCTGAAAGACCCCGGAAATCCGAAGGATCTCTCGAAGAAACCCGAACCTAAAGATCCAATCGTTCGCAAGAAAAGGAAAAATCGCTATCTTACGGAAAAAGAATTTCGTAACGTAATTCACTGTATGACCTCAGATTTCGATCAACTACCGATCTATATTTGCGAAATCGAAATCGTCGAAGATGATAAAGGTCAGAAGTTCGTCGAATCTAAACCGATCTATGTCTCGAGACGAGAAGGAAAAACGATATTAACACCTACGAGCGCTCCTCAAAAAGTATACGACGAAGAGATAGGAGAATCGAACGAGGCGTTACCCGATACTAATTATATTCGTTGGGCATTTCGCAGAGAAAGGAATCGAGATCCGAGTAGTCCGGGTTATAAAAAAATTAATAATCCTTTGTTTTACGAAACTACCGAACGAGAATTAGTCTGGTACCATACGCGAAAGCGTAATGATATATTAACGAAAGAAGAAATCGAAAAAGAATCTGAAAGAAGGAAAGAAATCGAAGAAAAAGAACTGGAAAGACTTCCCGGTCATTTGGAAAGAATGAAAACGCTCGTGAAAGAAATGGAAGATAGAAAGAAATCGGTAGGATTAGATTTTAAATGCTGTCCGCCCGTAACGGAATTGGAAGAAATATTAAGAAAAATAGGAAAAATATACGTATACGCGTACAAGGAATATCCGCCTAGTAAAACGAACAAAACCAGTTGTATACGTTTAGCTTACTATTACTATGACGGCGCGAAAAAAGAAAAAAGCGTTTGTTTCTCGACTACGCTTTTCAACAAAATCGTGTTGGAAAAAGAAGGAGAAAAAATCTTTACGAGTCTTCCGAGAAAAGATACTAAATATAAAAATGATTGTCCCGTTTCCTATATACCGCGAGGGGCGATCGAAGTAATTAGTACGGATCTTAAGAAAGACTTACGAGGATTAAAATTAGTTTCGTTTCCCGAAGAAGAGTCCGTAGATAGTATAAATCGACGATTAGCTAAATACGTAAAAGAGAATATTCGAAAAGAAGAAACGAGAAGAAAAATCAAGGAAAAAAGAATACCTACTTTAGAAGAAAAAGAATATTCGGTTAATTTTACGGAAACTAGAAAACTAGATGAGGGAGAATACGACTGTTACGCGTATTCGAGAAAAGAATTCAGAGGTAGAGTAAAGACTTTACTATATCTTACGTAAGACGAGAAAGAAAACCAATTTCCAGTTTGGGGATATTTTTTACAAGACAACTTCGAGAAAATGGACTTGGAAAATAAGATAAGTCCTATACGTATCAGAATCGGAGAAGAAAAAGAACATCCAGTACGAAAAAGAAAAGATAGATTAGTCTTTAAAATATAAACGGATATATATCTTTACTAAAGATATATATCTAAGCATTTTTTGGCTATTGGAAAAAATATACCGGAGAGATGTATAAATGGGGTTTCTAGAACAGTTTTCCAGATTTTCTCGATTCGTCAATTAGTATTTTAATTAATAAAGGTATTTTCTTTTCTTCCTTCCTTCCTTTCTTTCTTTGTCTCCAACAGCCTTTGTATCTCCAACAGCCTCAAACGCTTCAAACAGTCTCAAAAACGTCGTCGACCCGATAGGGGAGACGGCGTCTCTAGAGACTCGAAGAGTCTCCGGAGATTCGAAGAATCTCTAAACCTGTCAGACCTTCGGACTTCTACAATCTCTACCCCTTTGACAGACTACAATCTTCGCGAGACTATAGGGGACCCTCTAGGGGTCTAGAGACTACAGGGATTGCGATGTTTGAGAGACTATACGTTTCGAAAAATCGCGCGTCCTGAAAGGACGTAGGGGACCCTCTAGGAGTCTAGGGGTCTAATGACTGCAGGGATTGCGATGTTTGAGAGACTGTGATCTTTGGGAGACTATAGGGATTGGAGATTCGTGCGTCCTGAAAGGACGTAGGCAGGGGAGACTGCGGGGACGGGGAAATCGGGAGACAAGAAAAATTTATGAGAGATTGTTCTAAAAATAAGGCGAAAACAAAACAGGGGGGATTTAGAGAGGGGGAAGGGTAAAAATATCCCGTCGAAAATTCCCGCCGTACTGATTGGGCCCTCAGGGGATTATTAATTAAAATACTAATTGAGGAATCGAGAAAATCCGGAAAACTGTTCTAGAAACCCCATTTATACATCTCTCCGGTATATTTTCTCGATAGAGGTCCAAAATGGGGTATTTGATGCTATTTTAATCAAAGATCTGTAGACGTCGTTTTTCCCTCCATTTTCGCAGGTGCCCAAAGTAAAACCTCGCTTACAAAATGACAGGGAGAATTTATTTATATATGTTGCTCAAAATTCTTCATAAAATCATCTGAAGACTTTGAAAATAACATGATTTTCATTTGCCAAAGTTTTGAACAAAAATAGGGCGAGCATGTAAATCTTCCAGGGCCTCATCTCAGTGCCACGATAATACCGGAAGTAGGCCTTTTTAAAAGTTGGTCAATGCTGTCCCCTGCTTTGCCTGGATTTAAAATCGTTTACTGACAAAAGGAAAATCAGTTATCGTAGAAATATACATGAGGTATCATCACATGATTTTTGCAACAGAAAAATAGCAGGCAAGACACTAATTTTTCTTCACACAGTGGAATGTTTTAGTACCACGATAATAGGGAATTCAATCCTACCCCCTCTTCTTCGAAGGGGGGCATAAAAACTTACCACTAGCTTACTCAGATTTGGAGTCTCTGTAATCTGTATCGGACAAATTTGTTTATTGTTGATTTCTAAGATTGATATGTTGTTTAAACAACGGTTTCCGATCTCCCTTTCCCTTATAAAAGAGAACATCGCAACACTAGCGAACTCTTGAGCGAAGCAGACGGCGCGGTTAAATATCATCACGTTACTAGACGCTTGGCGATACCATGTAGTTCAGAATGAGGCTCTCATAGTCATCTGTGTCAATCAAAGGAATTCGACAAAGTTAGTTTACGGTTAGGCTTGACGTACATTTGTGAGCAGTATAAATTCTAATAACCTATTAGACGAAAATAAATTCAGCAGTCGGTTTGTGTTTTTTTGACGACTGTGCGCTACGGTTTCAAATATTCCGCATGTCTGGATTACTTGCCCTTGTGCTACGTCATCGGATCAGGTAAAAATTGCAATATTTTGGACGGGTGCCCTTCATAAGCATTTTCAGAAAATTATCTAAATATAGTCAGTATTGGGATTTCCCATAAAGTATTTTTGTGAACGGAATCGTAAAAGTAGGCATACATGTTCGTATTTAGTAGAATTACTGTCAATACCGGCAATTTCTTCCATGTTTACTTGCTGATTTCCGGACTACTGCTACTTGAATAATTCTAAAAGAAAATTCCCGACTTTTTCCCGGTTTGGGACATTTATCAGAAAATTCAAGGGCTTTTCAAGGATTGGTACAAAAATTAAGGACTTTTCCCGATTTCAAGGCAGCGTGGGAACCCTGAATTAAAGAGATACCTTGTGGGCACTTTAGAGGCCACATTTATTGCTGAATGGACTTAAAAATTTGTCAGAATGTTTTTCTTCATGAAATTTCAGATGAGTTTGAATTTTGGTCACCTTGGGTCATAAACTAGGTCATAGGTCAACTAAAAGAAATTTGGGCGCTCTAGAGGCTACAATTCTTACTCAATTGACCTGAAAATTGATCAGCACGTTTCTCTTGATAAAATCTTGGATGAGTTCAAAATTGGGTCACATAGGGTCATAAACTAGGTCGCTAGGTCAGATTTAAAGAAATATCTTGTGGGTGCTCTAGTGGCTACAATTCTTGCTCAATTGCCCTGAAAATTGGTCAGCGTGTTTGTCTTGATAATATCTCGGATGAGTATGAAATATGGTCACATAGGGTCATAAACTAGATCAAATTGAAGAAATACATTTTGGACACTCCGGAGGCCACATTTTCAGCTCAATGGACCTGACAATTGGTCAGAATGTTTGTCTTAATAATATCTCAGACGAGTTTTAAATTGGGTCATCATGACCCTGGAGTGAAATTTCGCCTATTGACTCAGCTGAGCAATCCTGGGCCATCATGGCCCTCTTGTTTAATCATGAATGAGTTTCAGTATAGGTCTGCAGGATTATTAACCACATAAAGACAACATGTCGTGTCCATGAACAATCTCAGTAGGTCAAAGGTCAAGGTCATGCCCAAGTCAAACATGTTTAAGAGGAGGAAATTTGGACAGTTTTGTTTGTCTTAAATGCAACTTTTTTAAATTATGAATGAATTTTAGTATTACTTTGCAGAATTGTTAACCAATATGCCACACCCAAGAACCATCTCAGCAGGTCAAAGGTCAAAGTGATGGCAGGATTTCAGTATAACTTTGTAATCAAACAACCAAATTTTAGACATGTTGAAATAGAACACATTTGCAGAACACAGACTAAAAGTTGCTGAAAATTGAAATTTGATTTTTGAACGGTAGAAGACATTATGGGAAAATGTGAAAATGATGGTTATCAGCATTTTCTCCTTTTCTCAAAATGTTTTCGAATATCTTTTTCCTCAGGGTTGATTAAACCTGGGATTGTGTGGTAAAGGGTTAAAGAAATTCCAGAAAAGCATGAATATTGCCACAGTGATATAACTCTACCACACAATCCTGACTTTTAACGACCCCAGGTGAGAAAGCTTTTGAAAACATTGTGGGGAAAATGAGAAAATGCTGGGTAACAGCATTTTCTCCTTTTCCCACAATGTTTTCTTTGAGTCACATTCATTTTATCGTCTGCAAATGCTTTCAATTTGGAAAAGTCTAGAATTTTGTCGTTTGGTAAAGAGATAACTGAAATGTTGAAAGAGGCATTAACGCTTTACCGAACGATAAAATTTTAGACCATTCCAAATTGAAAGCATTTGCAGACAACAAATTAATGCTGCACAAATTAGAAATTTTTCTTTGAAAGGGTAGAAAACTTTATGGGAAAAGGAGAAAATGCTAGTTACCAGAATTTTCTCCTTTTCCCACAATGTTTTCAAAAGTCCTCTTCCTTAATAAGGTCGTCAAAACTCAGGATTGTTTGGGAGAAAGGCTTGAACACCATAAAAAACAAGCATTTTCGTTGAAATGATATCCCCCACCAAAAAAAGCCCCATTTTTCCATGAGATTGCATGAAATGAAACTAGAGCTATCACTAAACGTGATCATACCCCCCAACAGCTCCTTGTCACAAAACAGATTAATGTCACAGTAATGCAAAATAAGTGACTGGAGAGTCAATTATACCAGAGCTATCACTGAAGGTGATGAATATCCTGCAATGGCTTCTTGCCAAAGAATTACTCTTTGTTACAGACTAAAGACTTGGAGAGAATAAAACTTACTTGATACATTTTTTTTTACCAGTTGGACAAATTGAGATTGGTTTAAATGAAAAGGTTTTGCAGACAACAAATGTCTTTTCATGTAATGTTTTTGACCAGACTCTACATCTTACTTATACAGTACGGAAACTAACGAAAGCAACCTCCGAACCGAATCGGAACCATAATAGTAACTGAACTGAACCGAAAGTAATAAACTTAAGAAAACATTGTAAATACAGAAGCCATTGCTCACGATGTTTACAATGTTTTCCTTTTTAGTCATATAATACGGAATGCACTGAAACCACAGCGAAGCCGAAGCGGAACCGCAAAAAATGTTGCTTTCGTTAGTTTCCGTACGGTATTGGTATCTATTTTAACACATCACAAGTTGAAGACTTGGAATAGTTGTGGAGAACGTAGTAAATGCTTGTAATCATCATTTTATTTTTTTCCCAAGTAACTGCAAAGATTAATCTTTCCAATTTTGTGTAGAAAGTAGTAAGTGCTGGTAATAAGCATTTTCTCCTTTTCCAAACATATCTGAAAGATTAATCTGTCTTATATTTGAGTAAACTTCCGATGAAAAGATGAAATTGACATGACATGACATAAGTGAAGTGACATGAAAACTTACTAGTGATGGTTAGTGATGGTAAGTCTACTGTTAACTATCTACAGGTGTAGGAATCTATCATAAGAGAACGACAAAAAAGGGCTTAGCTCTTGGAAATTGTATTTAATTAACTAAGAACAATTTATGATATGCACATCTTTGCTGAGTGCAAAGTCTATCTATGAAGTTTGAAAGAAATTTGTCCAGAATCATCAAAGGGCCATAACTCCATGAAACCTAAATAAACCATAACCAAAATAGGATATGCACATCTCTGCTTAATACTGAGTCTATTTGTGTAGTTTGAACCAAATCTGTCCAATAGTTGATGAGAAAAAGAGCGGACAAGAAATTTCATGAAAGGGCCATAACTCAGTGAAAAATCAATGAACCATAACCAACATTTCATATGCACATCTCTGCTTGATACTGAGTCTACCTGTGAAGTTTGAATAAGATTCGTCCAATAGTTTATGAGAAATAGAGCGGACAAAAAGCTACAGACCGACCGACGGACGGACAGCTGTGTTAAAAGTATTCTATCAAAAGTATAATTTATTTTCATCAATTCAGCAAGGGCACCGTCATAAAGAGAACGACAAAAAAGGGCTTAGCTCTTGGAAATTTTATTTAATTAACTAAGAACAATTTATGATATGCACATCTTTGCTGAGTGCAAAGTCTATCCATGAAGTTTGAAAGAAATTTGTCCAGAATCATCAAAGGGCCATAACTCCATGAAACCTGAATAAACCATAACCAAAATAGGATATGCACATCTCTGCTTGATACTGAGTCTATTTGTGTAGTTTGAACCAAATCTGTCCGATAGTTGATGAGAAAAAGAGCGGACAAGAAATTTCATGAAAGGGCCATAACTCAGTGAAAAATCAATGAACCATAACAAACATTTCATATGCACATCTCTGCTTGATACTGAGTCTACCTGTGAAGTTTGAATAAAATTCGTCCAGTAGTTTATGAGAAATAGAGCGGACAAAAAGCTACAGACCGACCGACGGTGTCCAGAATCATCAAAGGGCCATAACTCCATGAAACCTAAATAAACCATAACCAAAATAGGATATGCACATCTCTGCTTTATACTGAGTCTACTTGTGTAGTTTGAACCAAATCTGTCCAATAGTTGATGAGAAAAAGAGCGGACAAGAAATTTCATGAAAGGGCCATAACTCAGTGAAAAATCAATGAACCATAACCAACATTTCATATGCACATCTCTGCTTGATACTGAGTCTACCTGTGAAGTTTGAATAAAATTCGTCTAGTAGTTTATGAGAAATAGAGTGGACAAAAAGCTACAGACCGACCGACGGTGTCCAGAATCATCAAAGGGCCATAACTCCATGAAACCTAAATAAACCATAACCAAAATAGGATATGCACATCTCTGCTTTATACCGAGTCTACTTGTGTAGTTTGAACCAAATCTGTCAATAGTTGATGAGAAAAAGAGCGGACAAGAAATTTCATGGAAGGGCCATAACTCAGTGAAAAATCAATGAACCATAACCAACATTTCATATGCACATCTCTGCTTGATACTGAGTCTACCTGTGAAGTTTGAATAAAATTCGTCCAATAGTTCATGAGAAATAGAGCGGACAAAAAGCTACAGACCGACGGACGGACGGACCGACCGACAAGCTGACTCCTATATACCCCTCCCAAACAGAGTTTTGGGGGGGTATAAAAAAAAAAACATTGGCGGACTATCATAAGGATGAAATTTAATCAAATTTCCTCAAGGATTTTAGAAGATATCTGTCTGGACAAGTGTTCAGACAACTCAAAAACTATATCCCATCGCCTTCAGCGGGGGTTAATAAAAATGGTTGGCTGCAAATGCTATGGATATGGATAAGCTTGGTAAAGAGATAAACTGGATGTTTATGTGTGGTCATAAAAAGGCAAAATTAATGGACTCTACCAAATGACAAAATTTAGACTCCTTGAAAATGAAAGCATTTGCAGACAAATATTAATGATATACATCTTTCCAGCCAGAGAGAAAAAAAAATGTTAAAACTTGAAAAAAATCAATGGGGCTCAATATAAAGCAACTGTGCAAGTTTCATGAAAGTTCAACCACAGATGCCGACATTATCTCGTAAACAAGAATTGTAAATTTTCAAATGTAATTGGCTACTTTTCGCAAACTGATAGTTGAATGTTTTTCAAATTAAATAGGATTAAAGCTGTTGATGATACAAAGCAAAATGTGCAAGTTTCATGAAAATCCGACCACAAATGAAGACTTTACTGTGTAAACAAGAAATTGACATTTTGCACTTTAAATGGCTACTTTCCCACACAAATTGTCAGATTTTTTCACAATCAATGCAGTTAAAGCTATTGATGAGATAAACAAACAGTGCAAGTTTCAAGAAAATCTAACCACAAATGCAGACTTTATTGCGTAAACAATAAATTGACATTTTGAACTTTAAATGGCTACTTTTCCCAAATTGATAATCAGATTTTTTTCAAAATTGATAGGATTCAAGCCATTGATGAGATAAACAAACTGTGAAAGTTTTATTTAAATCCAACCAGAAATGCAGACTTTATCGCGTAAACAAGAAATTGAAATTTTGGACTTTAAATGGCTACTTTTCCCAAATTGATTGTCAGATTTTTTTCAAAATCAATAAGGTTCAAGCTATTGATGAGATAAACTTGGCAAGTTTCACGAAAATCTGACCACAAATCAAGACTTTATTGCTTAAACAAGAAAAAGACTAACAAACAGATAGATGGACAGACAGACGGAAACCACGCCATGACATAAGCTTTGCTGGCTTACAGCCAGTAGAGCTAAAAAAAAAAAGTGATTTTAGACAACTGTCCAGATTTATACGCTTGTCCTAATTTACCTGAATTTCCCCTAAAATGCACTTACGCATTTTCTTTCAAGTTACATACAAACTTACGAAAACTTTGTTTGTTACTACCCAAGTAAAATGTGCCCCTAAACCTTTTGACCAAACATGACCTATTTCTAATCTATTCCACGATATTAAGACAAACATTTTGACAAACTTTCATGAATGTTGGACTGAAAAGGTGGCCCCTTGAGTGTACACATGGTTTTTCCAAGATTTAAACCAGATGACCTAGTTTTTGACAAGATGTGACCCACTTTCAAACAATGATACCATCAAGACAAACATTCTGACCAACTTTCATGAGTATTGGACTGAATAATGTGGCCTCTTTGGTGTGCCCAAGGTTCATCTAAGATTTGACCTGTTGACGTAGCTTTTGACCAGATGTGACCAATTTTTTTTACTTATTTATCATCATCACCAACATTTTGCCCAACCTCTGCAAGTATTCAACTCTATAAAGTGTACACAAGGTTTTTCTTAGATTCCTGATAAACTAATTTTTGAACAGATATGATTGATTTTTCAACTTAATTGAGGTACCATTATGACAAACATTCTGACCATTTTCCCTAAGTACGAGCATTGGACTGAAAGTGTTGCCTCTAGAGCATACAAAAGGCTTCCATAGGTTTTGACCTGGTGAACTAGTTTTTGACCCAACATTACCCATTTTCAAACTCGTCTGAGGTGCCATCAAAAAAAAATCTGATAGACACAAAAATATTTGGGTCTAGTATGCCAGACTGCGGAATACTCTTATGCATGACAATTGGGACGATTGGCTTAGGATGCTTATCTGACGAAAAGTATTTTGGTACAATATGGTCAGATTAAAGTGTTTGGTACAAACTGAGGACCATCCGACCTTTATCTAAGCCTCATGCAAATTTAATTGATTTACTGCAGTCATAAAAGGCTTTGATGGTTGATTATTTTGGGAGGACATGCTTCTTTAATCTTCTACCAGACAAGCCCCTTCTGAAAAACATTGTGGAAAAAGAAAAGTGCTTATTATTTTAACATCTGCAAATATTTTCAATTTAAATGCGATCAAAATTTCATCTTCTGGTTAAGAGTTTAAGTCAAGTTCCTTACGAAGTCTGCAACTGTTTTGGCATATGATAGGGTTTACTTCTAAAGGGACATTATACGAAGAGATTGATCAGTATATATCTGAACTGTCTGATCTTGGTCAACATTTTTTTTTTTCATTTTCAGCATTTGCTGATTCTACTATAATGATAATACTAAATAATGATCTAGCCAAAAATACAGAATAGCACATATAGGCACTTTTGGTTGATTCTACAGCAGCAGATCGCACTGGGTAGCACTGAATTCAAGTCCGTACATGGACTTCTTGTAACGGTATATTCACTTAAATTAATGTAAAAACAGACTGGTAAGTGCTATTGTACAGTGAGGAAATCAACAGGAAGGAGATTCCAGAACTTCAGACAGCACTTGATAAAGCTCAGGATAAAATAGTAAATGCCCTGGAGAATTTGTGTTCAGCGTACATAGAAATTTCAGACCATGAGAATGAACAGCTTATTCAAGGAGAAATGAAGCTGACAGACCCCAAATATATTGCTGCTCATCAGAAAGCCTTTGAGTATTTAGAATTAAGCAAAAGTACATTAAGTTTAGATCAGACAGATTCAAGTAATAATCAGCACAAAATAGAACTGAGAAAAGATATGGGGAAACAAATGAAAGGAGTGAGCACTTCAGTGCTTGACGATGGCAGCACAAAAACCTACATAAATGAAGATGTTGCTGCTGAGCTTGGTCTTCAGGGAACAGCAAACGACATTATGGTTTCAGTTTTAAATGGAAAATCCAATACGCTTAACAGTATGACTGTTCAATTTGGGTCTTCATAGTTTTGAACGAACAAGTAACTGCAAAAAGCAAAGTATCTCCTCTTACGACCATGAGTATCCCAAGATTGGGACTGATGGCAGCTGTCTACCACAAGCAGAGTTTGCGAGGCTATAGAACATAACATTTTCAAAGGTTATCTTTTGGTCTGACAGTTTGAATGTTCTGTGGTGTATTCCTGGACAAAGCAGGAGGTACAGGCCATTTGTAGCCAACAGAGTAGGTGAAATCCATGCTAAAACAGACCCTCTACAATGGCGGTACATCCCGACGAAGAGAATCTTGTTCTCGGAGTGTGTCTGTCCATAAAACATCTTCTTCTTCACTTTGGTGGAATGGTCTTTAATTCTAGCTGGAATCTGAAGAAAACTGGCCAGAAAACAAAGTCGAGAAGGTGAAAAGTGCTGAAAGTGAAATAAAACCATCAGAAAGTTCCATTTATGACTGTGTGTTTCTAAATATTCTGAAACGAGAGGGCCATTGGCCCTAACTGCCTCACCTGAATAAGGTCATCTAGGATTGTTACGGCTGAAAAGATCCTGGTCATGATGATGTAAAACACATGAGTGTGAGTGATCTGCTTTTTGACCGATTTAGCCTATTGTTGAATTATGAATCAAGACCTAAGTTTCATGTGTAAAACAATGTGACCAAATTTCATAAGTATCAGGCTGAAAATGTGGCCTCTAGAGTGCACACAAGGTTACTAAGATTTGGCCAAGTGACCTACTTTTTGACTGGACATGACTCAATTTCAAAATTGTCGAAGATACTATCAAGACAAACATTTTGACCAAGATTCAAGAGTATCAGGTTGAAAATATGGCCTCTAGAGTGCACACAAGGTTCATCTTAGATTTAGCCCAGTGACCTACTTTTTGACCCAGCATGACCCAATTTCAAACTTGTCTGAGGTATTATCAAGACAAACATTCTGACCAAGTTTCATGAAAATGTAGCCACTAGAGTGCACACAAGGTAATTTTTGATGCCTGGATGCCGGACACAGCACAATCACAAAAGTTCACCTTGAGCACTTCATGCTCAGGTGAACTAAAAAGGGCATAATAATCCCTTTCTTTCAGTGTACAGGAAAGTGTTAAATGAGAAAAAGACATAATGATCCCTTTTTCTTCAGTGTACAGAAAAATGACTTACGAGATAAGGGCATAATAGTCCCTTTTCAAAGTATTGTGTTCTACAAAACCCACTTTAATACTGTACATAGCACATATACCATTTTGGCAAAAGAAACTGCCTATTGTAGAGTACTGGGTTTTTTACTTGGTAATTAATGTTTTATGAGAATTGTTCATTGTGTTATCAAATAAGAATGACAAATCACATCTTTCTTAAATAAAAATGTGTTGGGAAGTGAAAACTTTTCACCAAATTGCAGAAGCAACTATTTCTTTTCTTATGCATAAAAGTAAAAATAGAGATCCACCAGTTCAAGAACTATATAGTGGTTAGATTCTTGTAAAAGATTAATAGAATTGGTTTTTGAATTGCATAGGTTATAGTAACATGATAGCAGTTTCCTATAGTTAGCGAAGAAGATGGTTGCAAGTGCATTTTGATTAAATTGATACAAAAAGAAAGCTTAGTTAAAATAGGTTGAAAATTGCATTTTCAAGGAGGGGGGGTATGTTCTATTGACAGATGTTTCAAAAGTTACCAGTACTTCCCTCAGTAGATACTGAAAATTAGTATTAATAGTAATTACAAGGTTATGTCCCTTGTTTAATATAGTGTTCACGGATAATTTTTTCAATGAGGAATGTTACTGGAACAAATTAAAGAAAATCGAAGAAAAATTCTATTGACATTTTGTCATCTACGGTCCATCAAATCAAGTATGTCACACATTTGTTTCATTTACAAAACACCAGCAATATTAATTGTTCCATATTAAAGGAGCAAGTAATCACTTAGAGAAAATGGTCTGCTGCAATTATTCAATTTCACAGATCGTAGTTTGTCACTATAGAATATAAGTGCAGCACTTTACTTTTAATCATCATTGCCATGATGTTCCATGCAATTATTAAGTATAATTACACCTATATGCACTTTGGACAGTATAAAATGATTTTCCATGAATTTAAGCTACATCCTTACAGCAAGAGAGAAAAAAGGCTGACAAAATTTGATAGACTGTGGAAAGGTTCAGAATTACATGTAGTCAGCTGTGTAAACAGAAAAAGTACCGATACATATAGTGTGTGAGGAATAAATGTATCTGAAATCTTCAATTCAGAACTAGAAATGTCAGAAGTTATAGAATCAGGCAAAAAGTAAACAAAAGATAGGGTGACCTAGTAACTGTTAACCTAGTTTTGAAATAAATTCCATAAAATCAAGTTTAGTTGTATAAAATTTAGGTGGTATTGTTTGAAACAAAACACTGCTCATATAACTAAGCAACATAAAGACAACCTGCTAAAAATCTAGCGATCAATAACCCTTTAGCATACAATCCTCATGTTTTAAAAACACTGAGGAAAAAGCAGTCTACCCCTCAATAAACAAATTTAACTTTCTGAATAACATTTATTTTGTCGTCTGCAAATGCTTTGAATTTGGACTAGTCTAAAATTTTGTTGTTAGGTAAAGCGATGAAAAAAAAATGTCCACAGCAGGGATGTGGAGAGTGTTACGGTCGGTAGTTGCTGGACCTGTACTTTTTACACTTGTATAATGTACATCATCCACTGTTTCAATTTACAAAAATCATCTCGGCTTTGACTTCTATATTCTGTCATTGTTGTTCTACTTTTGTACTTTACCTAAGATTAAAACAAACAGAAGTAAGGCACAACACCCACATTCCCAAGTAGGTCTAAGTCATCATTTGTTTTGGCCGATTTCTCTTAAAGAATTACAATTTTGAAAATAAATAAACATATTTATGCAACAAGAGGGCCATGATGGCCCTGTATTGCACCACTGGCTAATATGTACAAACTAAACACACCAAACATTACAACTCTAGGCCTAAAGGCTTCTAACACAAAACTGATAAAGTTTCTACATATAAAAGCCCACATGAAAATTGTGACCCCAGAGCCAGTCCATTGTGACCCCTGAGACAGCGCCAGTTTTGACCAAAGGGATGGCTATAACTTGAAGAATCTTAGTAGAGGTCGATAAGGTGAAGCTTCGTACCAAATTTAGTAGCCCTAGGCCATATGGTTTAGAACCAGAATATTTTCAAAGTTTTCCCTGTATCAGCCCATGTAAAACTTGTGACCCCCCCCCCCCCCAGAGCGGGGCCAATTTTAGCCCCACAGCTATAATTTGAAGAATCTAAGTATAGGTCTATCAGATGAAATTACATGCTAATTTTCGTAGGCCTAGGCCATATGGTTTAGAAGGAGAAGATTTTAAATCTTTTTCCCCATATAAGCTCATGTAAAACTTGTGACCCCGAGGCGGGGGCCAATTTTGGCCCCAGGGCTAGAATTTGAAGAAATAAGTAGAGGTCCATTAGATGAAGCTACATGTCAAATTTGGTAGCCCTAGGCCATGTGGTTTTGGACAACAAGATATTTAAAGTTTTCACTATATAAACCTATGTAAATCTTGTGACCCCCCTGGGCTGGGCCAATTTTGACCACTGGGCTATAATTTGAAGAGTTTTGTAGATTTGAGAGTTTTTGGAGTTTTGTCTATCAGATTAAGATGATAGTTTTGGACAGGAAGATTTTTAAAGATTTTCAATATTTTTCAATTTTGTTGCCATGGCAACCACAGTTTTTATAGGAATCAAATTCTTTGAAGACGTCCTGAAGAGGGCCATGGCAGGATCATTTCTGTAAAGTTTCGTTAAAATCTGACAGGCAGTTTCAGAGAAGATGTTTGAAATAAAAGTTAACATACCGACGGATGCACAACGGACACTGGGCCATGACACAAGCCCACTGGCCTTTGGCCAGTGGAGCTAAAAATCATTTGATTTCTCTCCTTTTAAGCTGACACAATATTGCATCCTGTATCATACGCCAAACATACAACAAGACAAGACTGTTCACCTAGCGTGATGTGGCCAGTATTTCAGGGAATATGATCAGGGTCATTTTTTTTAAAAAATGCTCATTTTGATGTTGGCTTTGCAATGACCATTCTACTTGCAATTTGGGATCACGATCTGATGTTTTCAGAGATGCCCTGGCCTAACAGTCTTTTATTAAAAGTAATAACTCACTACCATACAGATGTTACTTGTTAAGACCCAAAAGAAGGTCTTTCTTTGGAAAAGTTGTATATGCATATTTCAAGAAATTATTCCCTCTCTCCTTTAGTTCCCCTTTTTGTTAACTCTCCACCAAATGACAAAATTATAGACTGATCCAATTTAAAAGCATTAGTAGATGACATATTTTTGTAGGCTCAAATGATGAGATTTGTCTCTGAAAAGCTATAAAACTTTGTGGGAAAAGAAGAAAATGCTGTTTTTTGGCATTTTCTTCTCTTACCACGATCTTTTCGAAAAGCTTTTTTCCTCAGGATTGTTAAAACACAGCATTGTTTGGTAAAGGGTAAGGAGACAGTGTTCCTCAGCTGTGTATTTTTTCTCATAGATCAAAAACAAATAGCCTGTATGGTAATAAGTAGAGCCCATTACATTACTGATATGCAGACACCATATCGAATGTTTATTTTATACACTCCAGACATCAGACAAGACTGTCCACCTCACACGGTGTGGCCAATATAGGGAGGAGCACTTTCTCTAGGCATGAAAATGGCCATTTTCTTACATGCTCAATACAATATGGGTGTCAGCATGTCAATGGCCATCTTGATGTCATTTCGGGGTTACAATTACAATGTTTTCGGACATGCCTTGGCCTGACAGTCTTATGAAAGGCACATGGGCAGGTTTTAAAGAAGTAAATATTTGGGATGAGGTTTTGAATCAGACTTGTCAGAGATCCTATAGTCTGTATAGATGATCTCTGCACCAGGGTTGCCAACATGTACATGACAGTACCATCTTATCCTACAGAATACTTTGTAACAGAAAAGGCATAAGGCCCTATATACTTTTCAGTGCATTGCCCATATCAGGTACATTTTTGCAGGCTGGTACCTAGGTTATCAGTGTGGTGATAGCACTGTCCACAAAACCTCTGCAGAAGTATGAAATAAGCATGAAAAAATTTACAAACAAAAACAATTTTGAATTTAGAAAATTATTAGAGTTTGTTATATAGAGGTTTTCTGGTATGTTTTATTTCATTTATTTTGACATAGCATAGCGTAACCAGATAACTGTCCTGATGCAATATGAAAAGGGATGTAAGACATTCACAGTATGGGCTGGAAGTGTACAAAGTTTGATTTGCTTACAAAGACATGTCCTCTTTACAAAATGACAAAGTTTTGGACTTTCCCAAATCCAAAGGAATTGCAGACAACAAATTAAATGTGGCTAAAATTGTTGGATTTGCCTTTGAAAGGGTAGAAAACAGTGGGAAAAGGAGAAAATGCGGGGTACCGGCATTTTCTCTTTTTCCCCAAGGTGTTTCAAAAGTTCAGTGTCTGATCCAGAGCTCACAATTGCGAGAATGGTCCAATTTTCAAAACCAGAGCGGGTCAATCATGCGCAACAAAAAAAATGTTTAGGCAACTAGCGTTTGATCACTTGTTACTGCTTGAACATAGATCTATGTAAAGAAAACACTTTTACAGGTGGCACAAGTCCATCGGATCATTCCTGTGAATCAAGAGTGACTTTCCTTCCTTACCTCATGGCTTATTATTTTACAAAAAAATGACATTTGTTTTTCTTCTCAATTTGAATATTGATAACAGGTCTCCAACACTTATGTATCGAAATAAATATGTGCGAACTACTGCCTTTCCAACCAAATACATACCAAAGCCTCTACAATAATTTATTTCCATATTACTATAATAGTTTCAATTATTGCCAATTTCTGAAAGTTGATAATTTTTTGCATGCAAACCCAAACAAATAGACGACAATATTCACAGTTCTGTTTTCTAAGATGGTTAAGTCAGGAAAACAAGAGGGCCATGATGGCCCTGTATCGCTCCACTGGCTTATAAATATAAACCATAAATACTAAACATTTCAATTCTGAGCCAAATGGTTTCAAAATGAAGACTTACAAAGTTTTCTCTGTAAAAGCCCATGTTAAAGTTGAGACCCGCAGGGAAAAGCCATTTTTGATCCCAGAGGGATAATCGCTTGAACCCTGGTAGAGGTCCACAAGATAAAGCCACATGCCAAAATAATACAAGTCTATGCTGTATGGTTATAAATACGGTGATTTTCAAGTTTCGTGCATATGAAGCCTCTGTAAAACAAGACCCCTACTGCAAGGCTAATTTCATAAAAAAAATCAAAAGTGCTCCAGATTTGGTAGCCCTTGGGTTTGCGGTTAAGAGCAAAAGGATTTTTTGAATTTTCACCCTATAAGCACATGTTTATGACCAAATTTGGGAGTTCTTGCCTTATGGCTAGTAACAAGATGGTTTCTGAAGTTTTCAGTCCATAAACCCATGTAAAACTTGTGACCCCTGGTGCAGGGCAAAATTTGATCCTAGGGTTGTAACTTGGGCCCTCTTTGTAGTTGTCCACTAGACAGAGCTATAATTATGCAAAATTTGGTAGCCCTAAGCCTTATGGCTATGTACACCAAGATTTAAAAGTTTTCCCTATATAAGCCCATGTTAATCTTGTGCACCTTTGCCCCCCCCCTCCACCCCCCCAGCATGAGGCCAAACTGACCCCAGGACTGTAATTTGGGCACTTTTGGTAGACCCCCACCAGATCAAGCTAAATGCAAAATTTGGTACTTTAGGCCTTATGGCTAGGTACTGGAAGATTTCTTAAGTTGTCTCACTATGTACGCCCATGTAAAACTTGTTACCCCTGCAGCGGGGCCAATTTTGACCCCAGGGCTAAAATTTTGGCCTGCTTGGTAGAGGCCCACTAGATATAGTTACATGCAAAATTTGGTAGCTCTAGGCCTTATGGCTAGGTACAGGACGATTTTTGAAGTTTTCTCTATATAAGCCTATGTAAAACTTGTGACCCCCTGGGGCAGAGCCAATTTTGACCCCAGGGCTATAATTTGAAGAAACATGATAGAGGTCTACTACATAAAGCTACATGCCAAATTTGGTAGCCCTACGCCTTATGGTTTCAGACAAGAAGATTTTTAAAGATTTCCAATATTTTTCAGTTTTGTTGCCATGGCAACCAGAGTTTTTGAAGGAATCAAATTCTTTCAAGAAATTCTGAAGAGGACCATGGCAGGATCATTTCTGTGAAGTTTCATGAAAATTGGATGGGTAGTTTCAGAGAAGAAGATGTTTGAAATAAAAGTTAACGCACGGACGGACGGACGCATGACGGACACCGGGCCATGACATAAGCCCGCTGGCCTTCGGCCAGTGGAGCTAAAAAATGTGTAAAGCGGGTGACGATGAAGATGAATAATCAGATTTGGAAAAATTTGTTATTCAACCTACAAGTCATGGCTGTTGTGACCCAGAGGTGAGTAAAACTGATGAAAGCAATTTGTTCTGTTTCTTGCGTTTTTGTACTGTAGTTAATTTTGATCCCCCATACGTTTTCGAAATCTTCCATGCTTTTCAGAGTGATGGGAGAAAATCCCCAACTTTTTTCAAATCCTAGATCAGACACTGAAAGCTATATTTTTCAGGGTCCTTAAAACTTTGTATGGTGAAGGGTTAACTTTTTACTTTCAGACCATCTATAGTGAAAGCATTTGCAGATGGCCAATTAAATGTAGCTTAGATGATGGAAATTTTGTTGGAAAAGGAGAAAATGCTAGTTTACCTCATAATGTTTTCATAAGGCCATTCACATAGTTTTTAGCTCACATATGCACAACGTGCTCAAGGGGAGCTTTTAGGATCACCCGGTGTCCGTCGTCCGTCACTCGTCGTCAACAATTCTGTAAACATCATCTCCTCCTAAACCGCTGGGCCAATTTGGACCAAACTTAGCAGGAATGTTCCTTGGAGGGTCCTCTTTAAAAAGTGTTCACAAAATTTGATTCCATCAAAAACTCTGGTTGCCATGGCAACAAAATGGAATTTTCTAAGAAATTCTTTAAAAACCTTCTCCTCTGAAACCGCTAGTCAGATTTTGAAATAATTTCACAGGAATGTTCCTTGGGTGACCCTTTTCAAAAATTGTTCGCGAAATTTTGATCTGTTGAAAAACATGGCTCTGATGAATGGGGGCTACTTGCACTATACGTTAATGAAGAAATTCTTAAAAATTCTTCTTCTTTGAAACGACTGGTCAGATTCTGAAATAATTTCACAAAGATGTTTCTTGGGTGACCCTTTTCAAAAGTTGTTCGCGAAATTATGATCCGTCAAGAAACATGGCTATGGTGACTGGGGGCTACTTGCACTATACGGCCATAAAGAAATTCTTAAAAGTTCTTCTCTGAAACC
This sequence comes from Tridacna gigas, assembly GCA_945859785.2. Taxonomy (NCBI): domain Eukaryota; kingdom Metazoa; phylum Mollusca; class Bivalvia; order Cardiida; family Cardiidae; genus Tridacna; species Tridacna gigas. The sequence goes on along the minus strand of OX244042.2, from coordinate 26,680,719 downwards.
GCTGGTCAGATTTTGAAATAATTTCACAGAAATGTTCCTTTGGTGACCCTTTTCAAAATTTGTTCGCAAAATTTTGATCCATCAAGAAACATGGCTCTAATGGGGGGGCTACTTGCACTTTACGGACATGAAGAAATTCTTAAAAATTCTTCTTCTCTGAAGCGGCTGATCAGATTTTGAAATAATTTCACAGAAATGTTCCTTGGGTGACCCTTTTCGCAAATTGTTCGAGAAATATTTATTTGTCAAGAAACATGGCTCTGATGGTTGTGGACTACTTACACTATACAGACATGAAGAAATTCATAAAAATTCTTCTTATCTGAAACTGCTGGTCAGATTTTGAAATAATTTCACAGAAATGTTCCTTGGGTGACTCTTTTCAAAAACTGTTCGCGAAATTGTGATATGTCATGAAACATGGCTCTGGTGGTGGGGGCTATTTGCACTATAGGGACATGAAGAGGAATTTCTTAATTCTTCTTCTCTGGAATGGCTGGTCAGATTTTGAAATAATTTACAGAAATGTTCCTAGGGTGACCTTTTCCAAAAATTGTTAGGGAAATTTTTATCCGTTGAAAAACAACACCTAAGTGTTGGCACCTGCATGTGGTGCTCTTGTTTGACTTATGTTTTTTAACTTACCTGAGCACAAAGTGCTCATGGTGAGCTATTGTGATCGTGCTGTGTCCGGCATCAACTTTTTACCTTGTGTACGCTCTAGAGGCCACATTTTCGGTCCAATCCTTATGAAACTTGATCAGAATGTTTGTCTTGATAAAATCTTGGACAGGTTTGAAATTGGGTCATGTGGGGTCAAAAACTACATGTAGGTCACTAGGTCAAATCTTAGAAAAACCTTGTGTGCGCTTTAGAGGTCACATTTTCAGTCAGATCTTGTAAAACTTGGCCAGAATGTTTGTCTTGATAAAATCTCGAAGGAGTTTGAAATTGGGTCATGTGGGGTCAAAAACTAGGTCACTAGGTCAAACCTTAGAAAAACTTTGTGTGCACTCTTGAGGACACATTTTCAGTCAGATAATTGTGAAATTTGGTCAGAATGTTTGTCTTGATAAAATCTCAGACGAGTTTGAAATTGGGTCATGTGGGGTCAAAAACTAGGTCACTAGGTCAAATCTTAGAAAAACCTTGTGTGCGCTCTAGAAGCCATATTTTCGGTCAGATACTTGTGAAATTTGGTCAGAATGTTTGTCTTGAAAAAATCTCGCACGAGTTTGAAATTGGGTCATGTGGGGTCAAAAACTAGGTCACTAGGTTAAATCTTAGAAAAACCTTGTGTGCACTCTAGAGGCCACATTTTCAGTCAGATACTTGTGAAACTTAATCAGAATGTTTGTCTTGAAAAAATCTTGGACAAGTTGGAAACTGGATCATGTGCAGGCAAAAACTAGGTCACTAGTGGGCACTCTAGAGGCCACATTTTTTGCTCAATTCACTTGAAAATTTATCGGAATGTTTGCCTTAATTAAATCTTGGATGAGATTGAAATTGGGTCATCTGGGGTCATAAAGTAGGTCACTAGGTCAAATTAAAGAAATACCTTGTGGGCACTCTACAGGCCACCTTTGTTTGTCTTGATGATATCTCGGAGGAGTTCAAAATTGGGTCACATAGGGTCATAAACAATGTCACTGGGTCACATTGAAGAAATACCATGTGGGCAGTCTAGAGGCCACAATTCCAGCTAAATTGACCTGAAAATTGGTCTACATATTTGACTTGATGATATCTCAGATCAGTTAGAAATTGGGTCTCATAGGGTCATAAACTAGGTCACTGGGTCAAATTAAAGAAATGTATTGTTGGCACTGTAGAGGCCACAGTTTTTGCTCAACTGACCTGAAAATTTGTCAGCATGTTCGACTTGATGATATCTTAAATGGATATGAAATTGGGTCACATAGGGTCATAATCTAGGTCACTAGGTCAAATTACAGAAATACCTTGTGGGCACTCTAGAGGCAGCAGTCCTTGCCCAATTCACCTGAACCTTGGTCAACAAGTTTGTTTTGATGTCTCGGATGAGTTTGAAATATGGTCACATAGGGTCATAAACTAGGTCACTATGTCAAATTTAGGAAAGACATTTTGGACACCCTGGAGGCCTCATTTTCAGCTCAACTGACCAGACAGTTGGTCAGAATGTTTGTCTTAATAATATCTCAGATGAGTTTTAAATTGGGTCATTATGACCCTGGAGTGAAATTTCGCCTATTGACTCAGGTGAGTGATCCAGGGCCATCATGGCCCTCTTGTTTACAGTTAATGGTCTAAATTTTTGCCTAAAATATCTGTTACTCTAATGTATTAAGCTGTTATTTCTGTAAGAAGCCTCAAAGAACTTTAAACCTAGTTCTAAGATATCTCATACTTAACCTAAGACTTTAGATATTTCGCTAGTAACCTAAATTACATTGTAGGTGGGTTTTCACTCAACACCATGATTATGCATTTGACCTCTTTACAAAACAGTTGAAAAATGGTATTGCCAGCAAACTTATAGTTGAAAAATCCTTCTTTGTAGTAAACTCCTGTCCCTGGTCTCAAAGTATGAAAAGGAAATTCTAGCTGTAAGTTTGAAGTATATGAAGGAAATTCCAGCTGTCAGATTACTGAACTTCACCTTTTTATAGTGACTTAACTTATGTACCGAAGTTGTTGAAGTGATCTCTTTTTCGGCATAGCTGAACATGCTGGCTTTTCACCTATCTTTAGTATTAATAACAACTGAATAAACAGAAATTTGTGATTGGTAAAAAATGTAGACATGTTCATTTTAAGAGCCCCTGCCTATTTGCTTCCAAATTTATGCCATTTGTCTTGCTTTTTTTTTTAAAGATATTTCTTGTTTGATAATGTGTTGTACCTGGCCACTATGTTAACACTTGTATAGTGAAACTCTGCCTCTCAGTTAACTAAAGCTTGCCCTTTTTGAGGCATATAATGATGGTACAAAGTTTTGATAAAGTGGCTGAAAAGAACTTTATGCATTCATACTTAATGTATATTTAAAGTGTTACACATAATTTGAAAATGGTATTGAAAGCAGACTGTTGAAACTTCCATTTGTTCTATAAAGCCCGTCCCTGGCCACAATGTATTAGCCGATAGTGAAATTCCAACTGTCAGTCTGCTGATCACCATCTGTCTATACAAACTTAATGCTAGGTATTTTATTTAAGAACTTTTAATATAATATTTTGATTTATATATAACCAAGCAATTTAAATATTTATGTGTCAAAGATAGGTTTTCTTGGAACAGGAATCAAATTTTAACTAAATTTGCAAAGCTGTGTATTTAACCTCAAAAATTAAACATAAGTCAAGAGGATATTTGCAGGAGCTAGATTTTGCAGACCGTATTTAGTCCCAAGCAAGATGCCTAAATGAAAGAGTTTTTTATTGGATACTTAGGGTATACTTTATCTGTTTACAATTAAAGAATGGCCAGCAACCTGGTTGTTAAAACTTGCATTTTGTTCTTTATAATTCCTACCATCAATCAGTCTATTGAACCTCACTTGCTTACTTTACATGGGTAAAACACGTTCTTATAAGTTATCTGGAAAGAATCTTTGATGTGAAATTTATAAATACACGTTCAAAAGGCTTTAGAAACAATTTGTTCCAAACGTTCTCTTTCTCATTATTCAAAAACTTCCACAATGTTTAGAAGTTTAAAGTTTTCCATTTTCTAATTGTTTTAGCTTATAATCTTTCATAGTTATTCAGGTAACTGATGCAAAACCACATCCACGAATATATAACACAGATATAATACATAAAATAAAAGCTAGCAAAACTTTGTACAATCAAGATGAGTATGAATGTCTTGCACCCAGTGCTCTTACTATTGCATCAGTACTGCCAAGATAAAGGGCATCGCAGACAGGGATTTTATGCCCAAAACAATGAAATAAGAGATACACTACAACCTTATCTAGCTACACTGATAAAAGTTCTATTGAGCCAAATATGAATTTAGAAAAAAAAAATATTGAAAACTGACAACCTTAACCTACCTCCAGTCCATCATCATGCCAAAGTTTCCGTATAAGCTAGCTAATTTCCTCCCTGAAAGAAATTTAAAAAGACATTTAAAACACTGAAAACTGTTCATCATCTACATATACAATGATTAACAAAATTCAACACTAACTTAACGCTTTACCAGACGACAAAATTTTAGCTTTGTCCAAACTGAAAGCATTAACAGACAACCATATCAATTTTGCTTAAATGGTGAATTTTTTCAATGATAGGGTAGAAAACATTGTGGGAAAAGGAGAAAATGCTGATTACTAGCATTTTCTCCTTACCCCACAATGTTTTCAAAAGGCCTCTTTCCCAGGGTCATTAAAAGGCGGCATTGTGCGGCAAAGGGTTAAAGACATGTACCACAATGAATGAATGAATGTTGTCTCATAGTGCACTGGCAGCTAGAGTATTTTAATACCTATGAAAAGATTGAATTATTAATTGATTAAATTGTGTTTTTTGCTGTTGCAACATCATTTCAGTCATATCACGGTGATATCTCACATATTCATGTCAGTCCTGGGTTTCACCAGTACTAGGTTAAGGATATGAAGTGTCTTGCCCAAGGAAACTCCGACAAACAACCAAATGCTTCCTGTGCGGATCAAACCTGGGGCCTCCAGGTTATGAGACCTACATTTAACCACGGAGTCATGCAGGACCCCACACTGAAAAAAGAGATTTAGAACATAAAGATCAAAAACTTGAAAACAAATAAATTTTGTAAAGGGGGATTATACATATTTGGCCAAACATTTGAACTTCAAATTCTAATTTATTTCTATTCTTCTAACTCTTTATCAAACAATTACATGTTTTTACAACCCTGAAGAAGATTACTTTCAAAAACATTGTAGTTAAAAAGAGGAAAAAATGCTGGTAACCAGCATTTTCTCCTTTTCCAAAAAAGACAAATTCCCTCCCTTTTACTATTTTCAATTTGTTGCCATAAATGCTTAACTCAATATGGAAGATTCTAAACTTGACAAAAACTATACCGCTGGCTTACTTCTGTCTTCAACTCTTTACCAATTGGCAAAATTTTCCACTTGCCCAAATTGAAAGCATAAATTTTGCAGACGACGATTGTGACCCAAATGATGGGATTTGCTCTTGAGAGGGTAGAAAACATTGCAGGAAAAACAGAAAATGCTTGTTCCCAAGCTTAAGATTCAAACCAGCGAGCCCCTGGTCTCAAGTCCTATATGCTACTGACTGTGCAAGGTCCAGACTGTGTGGATGTCACCAGAAGAATAACTTGCTAATACATTTGTTTTGTGTGTTTGTGTTTGATGCCATTCTTGGCATTATTTAAGCTATATAGCTTTGATTTATTGTACATGTATGGTGTTTAATGCTGTTTTGAACATTATTTCAGTTATATTGTGGTGGCCAGTCCACCTATCCATGCTTTCCTGGAGTTTCTCTTACCAGTACTTCGCACAATAGTCCTTTCCAAGCCAGTGGCTGCTTTCCCACACAACCATCATCAAAACAATGGTCAGCGGTGAGAAAGGAACAAATCCTGTTGCAATGACTATCATCAAGCCTCGGAAAGAAATTGGCCGAGCCCAGGAATCAAAACAGCAACCACCTGTTTTCAAATCTTGCATGTTATCGACTGTGCTACCAGATCTCGGCTTCAGTTATATAGCACTTGCATCTATTCATTCTTCCCCTAAGTTTCTTTTACCAGTACTTCACACAACATTCTTTCCAAGCCACTAGCTGCTTTCCCACATAACATTATGGTTATAATGTTCAGCAGTGAGAAAGGAAAGAGTATTCTAGCTACGACTATTGTCATTCCTTGGAAGGAATTCACCTCGACTGAGAAATCGACCAACAACCACTGGGTTTGAAGCTCTGAGTTTTCCTGACTGAGCCTCTGGGCTTGGCAACATGCTGATACCTAAAATGCTCCTCTGGGTAAGCAGTTTTTGATAGCAAATATAGTGTGTAATTAAAATTTACCACACAATCAAAAATGACCCTGAGGATTGTTTAACTGATTGACTGTATGGCCCATTTTCAACATTATTTCATTTATATCACTATGGTCATTGTGCCCAGCCATGCTTTCCCACATAAACATCATCGAATGAATGAATGTTGTTTTATGGTGCATCGATAGCTTTGGTCATTTAGGGCGCATATGTGCTAAAGGAATGATTAAGGTGGAATTTTTTAGCTAAAAAGATTTGAGACATGCTGACAGTAAAAGAGTTGAATTAAGAAGGATTATGTGTGATCTTAATAAGCATAAAAGATATAATTAAGCAACAGGGCAATCCCTATCAACTCAAAAAGTTTTGAATGATGATGTTAAGATTATGATAAAGAGATTTGAACAGTCTTAAATTGATAATAAAAAAGTCTTTAAATGAAGAAAGGATACTTTAAATGTCCATAAACTATAGTATTGAACAGAAGAAAGCGGTTAGACCTACTTTCCGCTGCTAGACTCAAAGCCTTCACTTCAGCAGAAAATAATGAAGAATTGTCAGGAAGGCGACAATTTTTACTTGTTACCAAATACTGCTGCTGCTGAAACAGCGTGCCCATCATTAGATCCATCTGTATATACGGGTTTATACGAGTAGTACAGTTCTTTGACTTCCTAATATTGATTTTGCAAAACAACTCTATCTGTGGTTGATTTCTTGTGAGCTAGAAGGTCAAATTGAAATTCAGCGGCTTTTATCAACCATGGAGGGGTATCAGGAATTTTGTTTTCACAAATGGCATTCATGTCAACATGGAGATTGTCTAGATGAGGTTCCATGCTGATACCAAATTGAGTTATTGCATTTAGCAAATAGATTTTTGCAATGGATGAATGTTGTTTTATGGCGCATCGACAGCTTTGGTCATTTAGCGTGCATATCTGTGTTGAAGGAACGGTTTTTGCAGCCAGGGTTAAAAACAATTTTGTGTGTAGGGTGGATGGGTTTGCTTTCAGTTTTAACAGATATTGAAGGAGTAACTTGAGCCTTCTGTGAGAGAGAGAAGGCTTATTGGCCTCTACATACAGGCTGTTGATGGGTGAGGTTCGAAAAGCCCCAAGGGCCAAACATAAACCCTGATTGTGGATTGTGTCAAGCATCTTCAAGTATGATTTGCGGGCTGAACCATACACAATGGAGCCATAGTCTAACTTGGAGTGAATGAGGGAGAGACATTGAAGGACTTTCTTATCTGCTCCCCATTCTGAATGAGCAACTGTTTTGAGAAGATTGAGTGCCTTAATAATTATAGCATTTCTTTTTAAGTGCTTTAATGTGGAGCAAGAAGGACAATTTCTTGTGAAAGATGACACCTAAAAATTTAAACTCTGGTACAACTTCAATTCTTGTGTTGTCAAGATGTAGCTCCGGGTCTGGATGATGACCTCATAACTGACAAAAGTGAACACATTTTGTTTTGGTCTTTGAAAACTTAAAACCGTTTTCATCAGACCATATTTGCAGTTTGTTTAAACATTGTTGAAGGTGTCTTTCAGTGATAGCCATATGGCTTGATCTAAAACATATGACGAAATCGTCCACGTATAAGCAACAATCCACACCAGCATTAATAGCCTTAATTATACTGTTGATCTTGATACTGAAAAGTGTCACAGAGAGGATACATCCTTGTGGCACACCCATTTCTTGTTCCCTTGCATCTGACAAGGTTGTGCCAACCTTACATGAAATAGGCCATTATTTAAAAAGGAAGATATAAAAAGAGGCAAGCGGCCTCTGAGACCAAAGTCATGCAAGTCCTTTAAAATTCCATATTTCCAGGTAGTGTCATAAGCACTCTCCAGGTCAAAAATTACTGATACAACATGTTGCTTCTCCAAGAAAAGTTTCAATGCGTACAAGGTGGTCAACTGTACTGTGTTGACGTCTAAATCCACTTTGAACATCAACAATGAGATTATGTTTTTCTAAAAACTAAATAAGGCAGGTGTTGACCATTCGCTCTAAAGTTTTACAGAGACACCTTGTGAGAGCTATGGGTCTGTAGCTGTTTGGGTCGGAAGTATCTTTCCCTGGTTTTGGAATTGGGATTACTAAAGCTTCTTTCTAGGAGGAAGGTAAATCACCTTTTTGCCAGATATCATTGAAAATATCAAGTAAGATTGATAGAGTGGTATCTGGTAAATGCTTTTGAAATTGGTAATGTATTTTATCTTGACCTGGAGAGGAATCATGGGCTTTATCTAAAGCGGACTTGAGTTCTTTGAATGAAAACAGTTTATTGTAAAACTCAAGGTTGTTGGATTTGAAATTCAGCCTTTTCTTTTCTTCTTTAACTTTATTCCTCTGGAACTTTTCGGAGTAGTTCTCAGAGGAGGACTTTTTGGCAAAAGAATCGGCTAAAGTATCTGCAGTATCTTTAGGGTTTTCAATATTTGTATTGTTTGTAGAAAGATGTTTAATAGGCGAAGAAGCACTGCCTTTAATCTTTCTAATCATGTCCCAGACTTTTTTTCTAGATATTCTAGCATTAAGTCAGGAAACAAAGTGCCTCCAAGACTTACGCTTACTACTTTTTATGGTTTGTCTGGTTTTTGCCCTGGAAATATGGAAAAGGTTATGGTTTTCCAGAGTGGGTCTCAGGTTGAATTTTCTGAGAGTTTCTTTCCGTTCTTTTATAGCCGACTTACATTCATCAGCGAACCACGGCTTATTTGGGCGTTTTGGCTTTGTCGAGGTCTATGGGACTGACTGTTTTGCTAAATCAATGAGCAGCCGGGAAAATAGTTCTGCAGGGTCAGTACAATCTACAAGTCTATCTCTTGTAAGTCTGTTCACAGAGAACTTGAAAAAGGTCCCAGTTAGCTTTAGAGAGTTTCCATTTCTTTGGCCATTCACATGTAGATGGCTCAGAAGATGTAATAACAAGAGGGCCATGATGGCCCTGTATCGCTCCACTGGTTTATAAATATAAACCATAAATACTAAACATTTCAATTCTGAGCCAAATGGTTTCAAAATGAAGACTTACAAAGTTTTCTCTGTAAAAGCCCATGTGAAAGTTGAGACCCGCAAGGCAAAGCCATTTTTGATCCCAGAGCTATAATTACTTGAACCCTGGTAGAGGTCCACAAGATAAAGCCACATGCCAAAATAATACAAGTCTATGCTGTATGGTTATAAATAAGGTGATTTTCAAGTTTTGTCCATATGAAGCCTCTGTAAAACATAAGACCCCTGATGCAAGGCTAATTTAAAAAAAAAAAAAATGAAAACAGGAAGATTTCTTAACTTGTCACTAAGTAAGCCCATGTAAAACTTGTGACCCCTGCGGCGGGGCCGATTTTGACCCCAGGGCTAAAATTTTGGCCTGCTTGGTAGAGGCCCACTAGATATAGCAACATGCAAAATTTGGTAGCTCTAGGCCTTATGGCTAGGTACAGGAAGATTTTTAAAGTTTTCTCTATATAAGCCTATGTAAAACTTGTGACCCCTGGGGAGCCAATTTTGACCCCAGGGCTATAATTTGAAGAAACTTGATAGAGGTCTACTACATAAAGCTACATGCCAAATTTGGTAGCCCTATGCCTTATGGTTTCAGACAAGAAGATTTTTAAAGATTTCCAATATTTTTCAGTTTTGTTGCCATGGCAACCAGAGTTTTTGAAGGAATCAAATTCTTTCAAGAAATTCTGAAGAGGACCATGGCAGGATCATTTCTGTGAAGTTTCATGAAAATTGGATGGGTAGTTTCAGAGAAGAAGATGTTTGAAATAAAAGTTAACGCACGGACGGACGGACTGACGCACGGACGGATGCACGACGCACGGATGCACGACGGACACCGGGCCATGACATAAGCCCGCTGGCCTTCGGCCAGTGGAGCTAAAAATTGGAAAGTGGTCGCTTCCACAAAGGTCATCTCCCACTTTCCAGTTAAAATCCTGAACCAAAGCTGGGCTACACAGAGAAAGATCAAGGGAAGAATAAGACCCAGTTGCTGGATGAAGATATGTTTCTGAATTACTGTCATTCATAATTGTCAAAGAATTATTAGAAATAAAATTCTCCAGTTGTAAGCCTCTTTGATTTGTATCACTGCAACCCCAGATAATATTGTGAACATTAAAATCTCCTGCCAATATGAAAGGAGATGGTAGCTGTGAAATGAGATAATTGAGCTTGTTTTCATTGATAGGAGAACTTGGGGCAAGGTAAATAGAGTGGAAGATAATGGTTTTATGAAGGGACAGACGGACAGCAACAGCTTGTAGAGTGGAGTTTAATTGTATTTGTGCAGTGGGGATGTTGTTATTTACAATAACTGACACGCCGCCCTAGGCCTTATCACCCTCCTTGTATATTTTATTATAAACTGAGTGACATCTGAAAGAGACAGTGTCAGATTCCTTCAGGAAGGTCTCCTGTAAACAAATCGCTACAGGATCGTGAAATCTCTTCATGATTTGACTTTAGACCTCGACAGTTCTATTGTATAATATTGTGAGCCATTATGCCCATTAAAAGAATGTAAACATGGGTTCTGAAATCTTTCAGTAGGTATTTCATATATCCTATGAATTTATATGGACAATGACTTCAGTCTCAGGTTTTGAGATTGACCAGGATTCTATGTCCTTATCCCAGTCATTTTTACAAGAATCGAAGAGTTCTCCCTCCAATTCTTCCTCTTCCATATCTTCTTCTTGCTCATTTTGGTCCTTCAGAGGCTGATACCTATTTGAAGTATGTAACAAATCCTCATTTTTTGACTTCTTGTCACCAGGAGAGGTGGAAGCTTTAGACTTCTGTGTGGGTGTTTTTTTCTGTGGTGACTTTGTGGTTTTGCTTGAGTCTTTTGGGTGGTAGAGACTGTTGGCTGTTTCTTTACTAACTTAGTTTTTGGGAGTCAGATGAGGAATTTGTTACTTGTGAATTGACTTTATTTTTAATTTTGGAAGAGGTAGATGTTTTGGGGTAGTGGATTGAGTAGTGGGTTTGGGTGCAGGTTGTGTCTGCTTTGGAGGTATGGAGGGTTGAATGTCTGGGACTAAACTCTTCAACTCATTGGCCATTTCTGGAAACTTGTCAAGAAGTTTCTTTGCCAAGAGTTCGCAGGTTGAGCAATGTCCCTGTGAAGATATAGGAGATGTGACTTTGGCATAAGAACTTGCACTAGTCAGCAATGTATCATCATTTCTCCGTTTTTCAACCACTTTCCTTGCTTCCAAAAAGCTAATATTTTCCTTATATTTGATGGATAGAATTTCCTTCTCATCCTTGCATACCAAGCAGTTTTTGGAGAAGGTTGGATGAGAAGACTTGCAATTAAAACAGAGCATTAGATTACTGCAAGTTTTTGGATCATGGTTGGGGCCCTCGAAAGCACATTTTGGGCAAACAGGTGTGTTTATGCAGGTGCTTTCATGATGGCCATACTGCTGACATTGAGGGTTTGGCACATACACATCGACATTCACTGATTGAAATCCTATCTTAATGGAAGTAGGTAAAAAGGGTGTGGAGAACGTTAAAATGTAGGTGTGAGTCTCTCTACGTACTCCATCTCTAAAAACAGATATTCTCCTAACATCAGACACAGTTTGAGATTGTAAATAAGTCCTTATCTCTTCTATAGAGTTGCAGTATGATGGTTCTTTGCATCGAATGACTCCTTTGCTTGTATTCAAGGATTTATGAGGGTATATTTTAGCATTTATGTTGTAAAACTTTTTATGGCCTAGAAGATTTTTTGCTTGCTGTTAGGTAAAACATTCAACGAGCAGGGTTTCATTTTCAGTTTCTTTACTGATTTTGGCGTACCCAAGATAAAGAGATTGTTTTTTCTATAATAAAAGGTGAGAGTTTTGTAATTGCTTCTGATGTGTGAGCTGACTCTATGACAATAAACCTAGCAAAAGTAGAATTAGAAGTGAAAGAAATATCAGATTCAGAATCTGAACCTGAAAGTACACGCTTGGCCTTTTTGGGAGTTGCCATGATAGTTGTTATTTATTCATCATCGATGCTCCCCACCCATCCCGGAGTCCAACAAGGGGACATGACCTGGGGAAACCAATCACAGATCATGACAAGGATACATCGGCGATATACTCGAAGTGAAAGGGCTAGACCAGACAAATGTAGGCCCGCAGAATGTCAAACCAAGCATAGACTGTCTTTGGGCGGTTACAAGTGTCAATCAAATACCAACTTCCACCTAATTAGCCAATGAGCCACCGCTTTCTAGGGCATTTATTTATATCTATAACAGAGAGGGATAGATGACTTTTCTTCTGTAAATATTTTGTGTATAATGGAACGATACAAGGTAGGAGAATTGCCCTAGGGCCAGGCATTACCAGCAGATTGATCAGGACGGGCCCCCCTGACCTCTCGTTTAGTCCAATTCAAGGGGGTGTGTGTGTGTGTGTGTTCTTACCCCTTCTGTAGTGCGACAGCTAGGGTATTTCTATACCCCTGCCCAGCTGGGGGACTAACCATCGTCGAAACAATGATCAGCAATGAGAGAGGAATGAATCCTGTCACAATGACTATCATCAATCCTCAGGCAGAAATTGGCCAAGCCAGGGATCGAACAAGCAACCTCCTGTTGTCAAGTCCTGTACACTACCAGCTGAGCTACTGGGACTCAGCAACCCTGATAGTGCAGACAGTACTGTTGGGAAATCAGTTGAAAATGCTAATCGATAATGAGACTTTTTTCTTGTCCATATTTCAGTATGTCTTCCTACATATTTTACAGACAGATCTGCTTAGATCTATATTTTATTTTGTCAGAGGCTCATCTTGTTTTAAATTATGTAAGCCACTATACTTTCATTTTGAGCTGTTTGACTGCATCAGTAGCCATTTTCATGTTTTTATGTTGTTAGAGTTTGATCCCTTGGTTGAGTTTGGCATCCCTTGCTTAAGATTGGTGTTAGTTTAGTCCGATGATCGATTTTAGTATTTGTAATTGATGATCGGCATCTGCAATGTTTAACAATAGCCAGTCGATCTTTCCTGCTCATTGTCCCACCAGTGGTAGAGGGTAAGTGAAAAAGATGCTCACACCCCGAAGAAAGCGCCAAGTTTTGTATACACGTTGCAGTGTTTTCTCCAGCTTTTCAGGAAAGGGGCCTGAAGGACCCCTTTGAATGCAGAAAAGGAGCCTTTTAATAAATGTGAAGGCCCTGATTATTTTGATACCAAATGTTGTTTTTTTTAGGCAGATAACAGGACTGTTACTGGCATATCCCTAAAAGATACAGACCTCATGCCTCTTTGCAGTTAACAATTATTAATCCTTGGTCTTTTCTTAAACAATACATCATCTCGATTCATTTTCGGATGGATAAATAGTTGTCATGGAATCACTAGTTTTAGAAGCAGATTGCCTTAAGAACTTCTCTTGTCATTTTGATTGGACGTGATATGAAAAACTCTGAGATCCGTTTCATGGTGCACTGAAGTCATGCAGACCTTGTTATGGTGCATGTAAAAAAAATCAATGTACATGTACAAATTTTTTATCTATTTTCTCTTGAAAATGGATATTTTGCAGTTAAATAATTTTTACCATATCATGCAATGCTAATAAATGAATTTGACGATAAATTCTGCATTTCTGTCGTTCGCATTTAACTTTCGCCATCATAGAAAAATTGCGAACGAAAAATCCTCAAAATGGATGTTATACACAACCAGACTCCCCTTGACAATCGGAATACTTGAACCTGATTGCTGATGGACAGAGTGTTTTTACTCTTGACGCACCATGCTGTCATCATGAGAATAAATTTGACACCGAATGTGTGGATAAATATTTGAGTCAGACTTGATGCGACCAAGCGTCATTATTTTTCCGAGTGCACCCTTCAGGCCCCGAAAGTGAGCTGAATTGTGTCAGTTGGGATTCTCATCTGCTAAATACCGCAAGGGTGCATGCTGGAGATTACACTGCACATACTTTACAATATTAAAATTCACAAAATATTAAGATCCATGTGATCCTGCCCCAGAATCTTCATTTAAATCAATTTTAAAATCGGAATGTTTACCAAATTTCTTATGGAATGATAATGTCACCATACTTTATGTTTTAGTTATCTATGTTGTAAATAAAATCATGAGTTTTTAGGATGGCTGCATTGTTTACTTATCAAAAAATTTGGAAGGAAATGGGGAAAAAAGGCCTGCATCAGGATCAAAACATGGTAAGTAACATTTTTTTTAAACTAAATTTGTCACAATAAACAGTATCAAGAGACAAATAGGAGAAATACACTTGTATAAGTGTTTGCTGATGTCAAATCTCTTTAACCCTTTCCCAAACAAGCCCTGGTTTTCACATGTCTGCAGTACAAGTCTTTTGAAAACACTGTGGGAAAAGGAGAAATTGCTCGTCACGAGCAATTTCTCCTTTTCCCACAGTGTTTTCTACCCTTTTTGAGAACTTTCTGCCTTTTTCATCAAATTTAAACTTGTCATCTGCAAACTCTTTCAATTTGGACCAGTCCAAAATTTGTCGTTTGGGAAAGGGTTAAGGTCACAAGATGACAGATTGAATTAGACAAGAGGGCCATGATGGCCCTGGATTGCTCACCTGAGACAACAGGCAAAATTTCACTCCAGGGTCATAATGACCCAATTTAAAACTCATCTGAGATTTTATTAAGACAAACATTCTGACCAATTGTCAGGTCAATTGAGCTGACAATGTGGCCTCCGGAGTGTCTAAAATGTCTTTCTTCAATTTGACCTAGTGACGTAGTTTATGACCCTATATGACCATATTTCAAACTCATCCGAGACATCAAAACAAACTTGTTGACCAAGGTTCAGGTGAATTGGGCAAGAACTGTCACCTCTAGAGTGCCCACAAGGTATTTCTGTAATTTGACCTAGTGACCTAGATTATGACCCTATGTGACCCAATTTCAAATCCATTTAAGATATCATCAAGTCAAACATGCTGACAAATTTTCAGGTCAGTTGAGCACAAAATTTGGCCTCTACAGTGCCCACAATACATTTCTTTAATTTCACTCAGTGACCCAGTTTATGACCCTATGAGACCCAATTTCTAACTGATCCGAGATATTATCAAGTCAAATATGTACACCAATTTTCAGGTCAATTTAGCTAGAATTGTGGCCTCTAGAGTGCCCACAAAGTATTTCTTCAATGTGACCCAGTGACATTGTTTATGACCCTATGTGACCCATTTTTGAACTCCTCTGAGATATCATCAAGACAAAAAATGTGGCCTTTAGAGTGCCCACAAGGTATTTCTTTAATTTGACCTAGTGACCTACTTTATGACCCCAGATGACCCAATTTCAATCTCATCCAAGATTTAATTAAGGCAAACATTCTGATAAATTTTCAAGTCAAGTGCGCAAAAACAGTGGCCTCTAGAGTTCCCACAAGGTATTGCTTTAATTTGACCTTAGTGACCTAGTTTATGACCCTAGGTGACCCAAATTCGAACTCGTCCAAGATTTCATCAAGACAACCATTTTGACCAATTTTCAGGTCAATTGAGAAAGAAATGTGGCCACAGGGTATTTCTTTAATTTGACCTAGTGACCTAGTTTATGACCCCAGGTGACCAAATTTCAAACTCATCCAAGATTTAATTAAGACAAACGTTTTGACCAATTTTCAAGTCAACTGAGCAAAAAATGTGGCCTCTAGAGTGTCCACAAGGTATTTCTTTAACTCTTTACCACACAATCCCGACTTTTAACGACCCTGTGAAAGAAGTCCTTTGAAAACCTTGTGGGAAAAGGAGAAAATGCTGGTAACCAGCATTTTCTCCTTTTCCCACAATGTTTTCTATCCTACCGAAAACAATTTTCAATTTTTCAATTACATTTATTTTGTCGTCTGCAAATGCTTTCAATTTGGACCAGTCTAAATTTTTGTCGTTTGGTAAAGAGTTAATTTGACCTAGTGACCTACTTTATGACCCCAGGTGACCCAATTTCAAAGTTATCTGAGATTTAATTAAGAAAAACATTCTGACTGATGTTCAGGTCAATTGAGCGAAAAATATGGCCTCTACAGTGCCCACAAGGTATATCTTTAATTTGACCTAGTGACCTAGTTTTTGACCCCACATGACCTAATTTCGAACTCGTCCGATTTTTTATCAAGACAAACATTCTGACCAAGTTTCATGAGTACCAGACTGAAAATGTGGCCTATACAGCGCACACAAGGTTTTTCTAAGAATTGACCTTGTGACCTAGTTTTTGCCCCAACATGATCCAATTTCGAACTTGTCCGAGATTTTATCAAGACAAGCATTCTGACCAAATTTCACAAGTATCTGACTGAAAATGTGGCCTCTAGAGCGCACACAAGGTTTTCTAAGAATTGACCTAGTGACCTAGTTTTTGACCCCACATGACCCAATTTCAAACTCATCCGAGATTTTATCAAGACAAACATTTTGACCAAGTTTCACAAGTATCTGACTGAAATGTGTCCTCTAGAGTGCACACAATGTTTTTCTAAGATTTGACCTAGTGACCTAGTTTTTGACCCCACATGACCCAATTTCAAACTCATTCGAGATTTTATCAAGACAAAGGTTCTGACCAAATTTCACAAGTATCTGACTGAAAAAGTGGCTTCTAGAGCGCACACAAGGTTTTCTAAGATTTGACCTAGTGACCTAATTTTTGACCCCACATGACCCAATTTCAAACTTGTCCGAGCCGAGATTTTATCAAGACAAACATTCTGACAAATTTTCATGAGGATCTGACTGAAAATGTGGCCTCTAGAGCATACACAAGGTAAACAGTTGACGCCGGACGCCGGACACAGCACGATCACAATAGCTCACCATGAGCACTATGTGCTCAAGTCAAACAAGAGCACCACATGCAAGTGCCAACAATAGGCTGTTGTTTTTCGACGGATGAAAATTTCCTTAACAATTTTTGAAAAAGGTCACCCTAGGAACATTTCTGTGAAATTATTTCAAAATCTGACCAGCCATTCCAGATAAGATGAATTAAGAAATTCCTCTTCATGTCCCTATAGTGCAAATAGCCCCCACCACCTGAGCCATGTTTCTTGACAGTTCACAATTTTGTGAACACTTTTTGAAAAGAGTCACCCAAGAAACATTTCTGTGAAATTATTTCAAAATCTGACCAGCAGTTTCAGAGAAGAAGAATTTTTAAGAATTTCTACATGTCCGTAAAGTGTAAGCAGCCCACAGCCATCAGAGCCATTTTTCTTGACGGATAAAAATTTCTCGAACAATTTGCAAAAAGGGTCACCCAAGGAACATTTCTGTGAAATTATTTCAAAATCTGACCAGCCGTTTCAGAGAAGAAGAATTTTTAAGAATTTCTTCATTTCCGTATAGTGCAAGTAGCCCCCATTCACCAGAGCCATGTTTCTTGATGGATCAAAATTTCGCGAACACTTTTAGAAAAGGGTCACCCAAAGAACATCTCTGTGAAAATATTTCAAAATCTGACCAGTGGTTCCAGAGAAGAAGAATTTTTAAGAATTTCTTCATGGCAGTATAGTGCAAGTAGCCCCCATTCACCAGAGTCATGTTTCTTAATGGATCAAAATTTTGCAAACAAGTTTTGAAAAGGGTCACCAAAGGAACATCTCTGTGAAAATATTTCAAAATCTGACCAGCCATTTCTTAGAAGAAGAATTTTTAAGAATTTCTTCATTTCCATATACTGCAAGTAGCCCCCATTCACCAGAGCCATGTTTCTTGATGAATCAAAATTTCACGAACACTTTTTGAAAAGGGTCACCCAAGGAACATCTCTGTGAAATTATTTCAAAATCTGACCAGCCGTTTCAGAGAAGAAGAATTTTTAAGAATTTCTTCATATCCGTATAGTGCAAGTAGCCCCCAGTCACCAGAGCCATGCTTCTTGGTGGGTCAAAATTTCGCGAACTCTTTTTGAAAAGGGTCAACCAAGGAACATTCCTGTGAAACTATTTTAAAATCTGACCATCAGTTTCAGAGAAGAACTTTTAAGAATTTCTTCATGGCCGTATAATGCAAGTAGCCCCCAGTCACTACAGCCAGGTTTCTTGATGGATCATAATTTCACGAACAATTTTTGAAAAAGGGTCACCCAAGGAACATCTCTGTGAAATTATTTCAAAATCTGACCAGCCGTTTCAGAGAAGAAGAATTTTTAAGAATTTCTTCATTTCCATATAGTGCAAGTAGCCCCCAGTCACCAGAGCCATGTTTCTTGACGGATCAAAATTTCCCGAACACTTTTTGAAAAGAGTCACCCAAGAAACAACTCTGTGAAATTATTTTAAAATCTGACCAGCTGTTTCAGAGAAGAAGAATTTTTAAGAATTTCTTCATATCCGTATAGTGCAAGTAGCCCCTCCATCAGAGCCATGTTTCTTGACGGATCAAAATTTTGTGAACAGTTTTTGAAAAGGGTCACCAAAGGAACATTTCTGTGAAATTATTTCAAAATATGACCAGCAGTTCCAGAGAAGAAGAATTTTTAAGAATTTCTTAATGGCCGTATAGTGCAAGTAGCCCCCATTCCCCAGAGTCATGTTTCTTGGTGGATCAAAATTTCGCGAACAAGTTTTGAAAAGGGTCACCAAAGTAACATCTCTGTGAAAATATTTCAAAATCTGACCAGCCATTTCTTAGAAGAAGAATTTTTAAGAATTTCTTCATTTCCGTATAGTGCAAGTAGCCCCCATTCACCAGAGCCATGTTTCTTGACGGATCAAAATTTCGCGAACACTTTTTGAAAAGGGTCACCCAAGGAACATCTCTGTGAAATTATTTTAAAATCTGACCAGCCGTTTCAGAGAAGAATTTTTTAGAATTTCTTCATATCCATATAGTGCAAGTAGCCCCCATTCACCAGAGCCATGTTTTTCGACAGATCAAAATTTCGCGAAAATTTTTTGAAAGGGTCACCCAAGGCACATTCCTGTGAAATTATTTCAAAATCTGACCAGCGGTTTCAGAGGAGAAGATTTTTAAAGAATTTCTTAGAAAATTCCATTTTGTTGCCATGGCAACCAGAGTTTTTGATGGAATCAAATTTTGTGAACAATTTTTAAAAGAGGACCTCCCAAGGAACATTCCTGCCAAGTTTGGTCCAAATTGACCCAGTGGTTTAGGAGGAGATGGTGTTTAAAGAATTGTTGATGACGCACGACGAACACCAGGTGATCCTAAGAGCTCCCCTTGAGCATGTTGTGCTCAGGTGAGCTAAAAATATGAAATACACAAATCGAACCCTTTCCCAATGGCTTAAACCTATAAATAATTTCCAACATGAAAATATAAGGTAAAATACCACATGAAGTGCTTTTTATTGAGATTTATATCGTAATCAAACATGGTTATTCATGGATATTTTTAACGGAAGCAAACTCATGGTTCTAAACATTAAATTGTGCATTCTCAGACTTCAGCATAATTATTGTGGGAAAAAGAGAATTGCTGGATTCAAGTAGTTTCTCCTTTTCACCATAACATTTTCAATAGACTATGACAGTGCATATAAAAGAAAACGTATTTGCATGAAAAGTTTTGTAGAGTATTGATGATCATAAATTATGAGAGCTATGTAATGCAAAAACTCCTTACTACCTACATGAAGCTAAGAAAACACTGGAATATTACAGAACCGAGGTGTTTGTGCTGAACAAACTTTCGACCTGAAAGGTAGTTTTTTAGCTATGGAAACAAAGAGAAGTCACAAGGGGCAAGGTCAGGTGAATACAGAGGGTGGGGGAGCACAACAACTTTTTCCTGCCTCAGGAAGTCTTGTATCTCGTACAAAAGACATGACTGAAACTTATGATTTACCCATGATGTAATATAGTTGACAGAAAATGAATTCCAGTGCCATTATGGTATACCTAGAAAAAACTATGAAAATGACTTCAAAAACTGGATCCAGAGAGACTGAAACTTTGTACATCTGTTGGAGGTGAATACTTTGGTGAAACCCATGAAGAATCAAATTTTAGGTGCTTAGATGCATTCAAATTTGAACACTCCTCGTAAAGAATTAACACTAGAGACATAATTTTACTAACCCTTTATCCAAGGATCAAGTGTTTTTACACCCCTGAGTTCAAAGTGTTTTGGAAACCCTGTGGGAAAAGGAAGAAAAGGTAACTTCTTTTCCCACAACGTTTTCTCCCCTTTCTAATGACAATCCAATCCTCTGTGCCAGATTCAATTTGTTGTCTGCAAATGCTTTTAATTTGGACCATTCTCACATTGTGTGGTCTGGTAAAGAGTTGACTCTTTAACAAAGGATCCTGTGTTTTTACATCCATTTGGGAGAGTGATTTAAAAACCTTAAAAAAAGACCTTTAAAAAGAAAGAAATGGCAACCAGCATTTTCTCCTTTTTCCACAATATTTTCTCCTGTATAAAAAAACAAACCTCATCATTACAGCAACATTTGTTTAGTTGTCAGCAAGTGCTTATAAAATTTTGGACAGGCCTAAAACTTTGTTGCCTGGTAAAGATTTAACTCTTAAGCAAACCACAAAATTTTAGAACCTTGGTATTGAATATACATGTACATGCAGACAAAGTACTTACCTTGACCGGAATTATGAGGTTTGATTCGAAAGGGAAGAAAAAATTGTTGGAAAAGGAGAAAATGCTACTCACCAGCATTTTCCCCTTTTCCCACATTGTTTTCAAAAGCCTATATCAGAGTCATTTCTATTGGCACAGGGTTAAAAAAGCTTAAGGGACTTCCATTTCCAAATGCAATATTACATATTTGGTTTTCTGCAGAATACAATCATGTTCTTTGGAAAATATGTTGACTAAATGTGTATTCCTTATCTTTCCACATAAATTTTATTCAACCTGAATAAATGTCACTAATGCCTATTTTACAAAAATATTTTCAAAAGAACCTGCGGCAAATTTGTTTTGGGGAGTTTGCTAAATAAACAAAGTGGATATTTTCAGTTTATTTAACCCTTTACCACCCAATATCGAGTTCAAATGACCCTGAGAAAAAATGCTTTTGAAAATATTGTGTGAATAGAAGAAAATGCTAGTAACATTTTCTTCTTTTCGTCAACTGTCTTCTACCCTTTCAAAGACAAATCCATTTTTGAGCCATATTTAAACAAGCATTCTGATAGTATTGCATAGCAATACACAGTCCCGTACCGGCCGTATGTATCACTGGCATGTCAGTGAAATTTTTAAAGTCCAAGGCCCGTAAATGCATCAAAAAGCAGTGGAGCGGGACGAAACTCGAACTTGATGTGTAAGTCATGGTTGTTGATGTACACACCAAAAATCAGCTCTATATGTAGCAGCGTTTAGAAAAAAAGTGCGGAAAAATGTTTTCTCAGTGAAATTTTGTAAGTCCAAGGCCCGTAAATGTGTCAAAAAGCAGTGGAGCAGGATGAAACTCGAACTTGATGTGTAAGTCATGGTGGTTGATGTACACACCAAAAATCAGCTCTATATGTAGCAGCGTTTAGAAAAAAAGTGCGGAAAATGTTTTATCAGTGCAATTTTGTAAGTCCAAGGCCCGTAAATGTGTGAAAAAGCAGTGGAGCGGGACGAAACTCAAACTTGATCTGTAAGTAATGGTGGTTGACTTACACAGCTAAAGTCAGATGAATATCTACCAGCATTTAGGAAAAAAAGTCCGGAAAACTGATTTATCAGTGAAATTTTGTAAGTCCAAGGCCCGTAAATCGTGAAAAACCAGTGGACCGGAACGAAAGTCGAACTTGATCTGTAAGTCATGGTGGTTGAGTTACACAGCAAATCTGAGATCAATACCTACCAGCGTTTAGGAAAAAAGTCTGGAAAACTGATTTATCAGTGAAATTTTATAAGTCCAAGGCCCGTAAATCCATGAAAAACCAGTGGACCGGAACGAAAGTCGAACTTGATCTGTAAGTCATAGTGGTTGAGTTACACAGCAAATCTGAGATCAATACCTACCAGCATTTAGGAAAAAAGTCCAGAAAACTGATTTATCAGTGAAATTTTTGTAAGTCCAAGGCCCGTAAATCCGTGAAAAACCAGTGGACCGGAACGAAAGTCGAACTTGATCTGTAAGTGATGGTGGGTGACTTACACACCAAAACTCAGCTCAATATCTACCAGCGTTTAGGAAAAAAGTCCGAAAAACTGAATTGCCGGACAGACGGACAGATGGACAGACTGACAGACGGACGGACGGAGTGCAAACCTAAAGTCCCCTCTGGCTTCGCCGGTAGGGGACTAATAAGGTGTCTGCACATGCTAACAATTTGGACAAGTTTAAAAATTGATGTTTGGTAAACAGTCGAAAGACTGTCCAGATACTGCATTTTCATACACTGGTATTGGTATTATATCTGAGAAAAAAATCACCGTGTAGATCTAGGATCAAAGTGCAGCCTGATCTTAATTTACCTCGTCTGTGTTCAACTTACCATGTAGATTAACTGCTACCTTGTAGATTGTTCTCGTAACTGCTGCAGGCAATGTGTCTGTCATCTTTTCCAAGTGTTGCCACACTTCAAAGCCATGATATCTTAAATTGAAATCAACAAAAACAAAAGGAAAAACCTGTTGTTGTTTTTTCGGGGGGAGGGGGTTGTTGTGTGAAGGTGGAAATAATGACTAATTGTAGGGAAAACTATTTTGAGAAAAATTCATGTGCAACACTGTTCACATTTTTTTTTTCACTTGTCTGTTTTTCATATTTTTGGTTGTTTCATCTCAATATGTTGCTGTAGAAAGCTGACTATATGCATTTTCAGTGTGCAAATTTCATTTTTGTACTGCTATAACAGCTTTATTCCTTTTTCTTTAAGTATAGGGTAGCTTTCAAGTTTCTTTTTTAAAATTAATTTTTCTTTTTACAGGTTTCAAAATTTTAGACTTGTCCAACTGTAAAGCAATAGTAAATATGGCTCAAATGATGGAATTAGTCTTTAAATGGGAAAAAATGTGGGAAAAGGAGAAATGCAGCCTTTTCCTACAATGTTTTCAAATTTCTTATTTCATAGTTTACTAACCACACTCTATTTGTTTCATCTGTTTTGTTTTTCGTTTGTATTTCATCTTAACATGAATCATCTTGAATTTTTTGCTCTTGTACAGGAATCAAAATTCAAACTTACAATTCAAACTTTTTTCTTGCTCACACATGTTTATGAGTAAAGATGACCTGCTGCTGTAGAATGCTGTGGGCATTTCTAATTTGTCAATTACACTTTTACTGTGTCACTTTACTTTTCAAGTAAATTTAAAGTAGCTTTAAGTTCTTCTATGTTAATATATTCATCTTTCAATCATAGATTTTTTAATTCATAAAGTACTGTAAAGTTTTAGTTTATACTCAATATGCAGTTCCATGACTGTTGATTTACAGTTTGATGATCTTTTAACCCTTTACCACACAATCCCAACTTTTAATGACCCTGAGTAAGAAGCCTTTTGAAAACATTGTGGGGAAAAGAGGAAAATGCTGGTAACCAGCATTTTCTCCTTTTTCGCCACAATGTTTTCTACCCTGCCCGAAACAAATTTCAATTTTTGCATCACATTCATTTTGTTGTGTAAAATTTTTTTCATTTGGTAAAAAGTTAATATCTAAATTTGTATTTAAAGTAATTTCTTTAAGATTCCTTTGCACTTCGCAAATCTGTATGTTTTAGTTCCTTATGAAAAATGTTGTGCAAATGCCTTCCATTTCTCTTGAGATTAAGATTTAATGGAAAATGCTTGCTTCTGATACTTACTGCAATATTTTTGCCAGGGACAGGGGGTATCAGAAACAAACATATTCCAACTGAAATTCCCTACATAAAAAAAAAGGAATAAAAATTATTTGAATACTACATGTAAAACTTTGCTTTTGTAAGTTAACTTGTATTTCTTTTTAGTTGTTCTTTCCTGTATTCTTTTCATGCATTATTTTCTGTTTTTCATTTTTTTTTTTTTCTCTCTCTTTTTATCGGTTTTCATTTTCTACTCATGTTTTATTCTTTTTCAAGTTTTGCATTCTTTCGGTAAGATTTTTGCCTTTTTTCAAATCATTCCATTATAGCTTTATTCCTTTTTCGATATTTTCTTTTTTGTTCTTCTTTTGGTTTTTATCTTTTATTCATATCCTTATATGATTTTGGTATTTTTTCTGCCCTTTTCATTTTTTACATCTTTCTTTGAAAACTTTCTCGTTTTTTTTTTTTTTTTTTTTACCATTTCATTTTTTTGGTCATTTGTGTATTGTTATCAATTTTATTTTTTCCCCCTTTTCTTTTGTTGTTCTTTTTATTTTTCTATTTATTTAGTTTTATTTCTTTCATTTCAAAATTTTTATCTTTATTTATTTATTTATTTATCTATTTATTTATTTATTTATTTTTTTTTTTGTTCAGTTATTTTTCTCCTTCATTCTTTTCATGCTTTGTTTTCTGTTTTTGGTTTTAATTTTATGGATTTTATTTTTACTTTTCATGTTAATTTAAAACTTTCAATATGTTCATTCCTTTAATAAGATTTTTTCCCCTTTTTTCCCCTTTTTACCCTCCCTTTTTGTTTATGTTTTTCCTATTATTCTTTTTCATACTTTTTTTTCTTTTCATAAGTTTTATTTATTTATTTATTATATTGTTATAATCTTCTCAGTTCTTCTTTCTTTTGGTTTTCAATCTTTTATCTTTATTTTCAAATTAATTCATTTATTGCCTTTTCATTTTTTATATGTTCTGTTTAAGATTTTTTTTTTTAAGTTTGATTTTTAATCTTTTTTGTTTTTGTTTTGTTTTGTTTTATTATTAACATATTATTAACATATTTTTTTCCCATTTGTTTTCTGTTGTTTTTCATTCTTTTTATTTTTCTATTTATTTAGTTTTATTTCTTTCAAGTTTTTAATTTTTTGTTTAATTATTTTTTCCTACATCCTTTTCTTCGTTTTCTGTTTTTCATTTTAAGTTCTTTTTTTGGGTTTTATTTTTCTTTTCATCTCATTTCATTTCATTCTATTTTCAAGTTTTTATTTAAAGCATTTTGCTTCAAGATTTGTCGACATTATTATTTTCATTATCAGTATTAGTAGTTCTTTTTTGTTTTAATTTTGGATTTTTTGAGAATTTTATCTAGAACATGCTTTTTAAATAAAGTATTGCAAATTGCTGTTTAAAACTGCTGTTGCTCATTTCTCTTTCCCTCCTCACTTTGCCTATGTATTAGGGGGTGTTAAGTCTAAACCACATCACTGTATGCAGATTTTACTCTCCTTGTTTTAACAAATTTTTCTTTCTATACTTGTCACTTACATTTTGATTTTGACCCGTTCCTTGAAGTAAATGATTCAGTGTTTATTCAGAAAATTCCTCTTAATTTCAAGGTCCTCCCTCAAAATTCTGGTTCAATTGCATTAAACAGAGTTCAAGCATTTTCTTTTTGTTGTTGTTGTTTTGATCCTTTTTGTGCACTACCCTAGTGAAATATAACCATATGTGTAACATTTTAAATAATCAAACATGTTCATTAACAGCCCAGCTGAAAATAATAAATCACCCTGTACAAAGGTAAGTAACAAGTTCAAGTTCTGGATTGATTTGGTAAATTGTTTGGTAAGATACGGTATCTGCTTTGAAAGGAGAATTTGCTTTCCAGTATGTCCCCACTGTCACGATTTTATGTCAGAGTCTGAGTATACTAGTATAAATGTTCCTAATTTCATGTGGAAAACTGTAAGCCCAAACACATGGAGATGGGAACCAGGTTACTCAAAGATCAGACAGCTCCCTTTTATGTCGTGTGCTTTTGCTACTTCAAAGTGTATTTGCAATGAGATATTAGTGTCCTTGATCTATTATGAACTATACTCCACCAAATGCTTCCAGCAAAATCTCCAAGGGATACTAGAAGTTGATCTTGGAGAAAAAAAAAAAGGCAGAAAAATAGAATTTTACAAGATATTCATTGAAAAGTGCTTGAATTATGCATTTATTTGAATGCTATTGACCCAGTTTAACGCAATGAGTACTGGGGTCATCCAGGCTATAAGTATATGTGAAATGAACTTAAATTCCTAGTGTTAACAAATGTTTCTAGGCTTGTGAAAGTTGTAGAAACCAAGACAATTGTCGTTTATCTTCATATTTGCATTTGAATTTTGAAATAGCACTTGAACTTTGAAATAATCAAGGAACATGAAATAATTGTGATGTCTTTGTTTTCTAAATGACAATTTGATACATTACAGTCAGGTTTGACCAAAGAATATAAATATCAGTACTCTGCTGAAGTATTTGAAATTAGCCTAGCATTTATGATCTGAACTCCTGTATTTTTAAACAAGATATCTTTCCGTTTTAATTTAACAGGTAAAAAATATAATCAAAACATCATATTAATTATTTGTTGTCTTAGTTTCTTTTTTTCATATCTTTATAGTAAGCATTATGCAAACACCCTTACTTTGTAAGAAAAGCTGCTAAATTGAAGTGGTAAAATATCTGCATAAGTTGCAACAGCTTTAGTCTCTAGTATGATTTAATACATACCTACTCAAAATTTTTCAACAAGAAAGTTAAGATTGCAATAAAAACATTTGGACAAAGAAAAGTTAAAAAGAAAAGCAAACATTATCCATATAAATGAAACAAATACATAGATACATGTACCATTAATCATACATATCTGTTGGATAAAACCCTTCAAGTGCTGAACAAACTAGACATGGAACAGAGATCAGAAAAAATGTCATTATTACACCGAATTCTGCAAGCCATATCTATCCATAGTAGGCAGTGTAGATCTAAGAGCAGGCTACACCGTGCAGTCTGATCTTGATATGCACTAGCCTGAAAAAAAATAGCTGTTAAAGGCACTTTACAGGTTAAGATCCTTCTGATGAACCTTGAATAGATTGACAAATGTTGTGTGGTCTTAACCCTTACCAAACAATCCTAATTTTTAACAACCTCTGGGAGGGAGGCTTTTGCAAACATTGTTGGAAAAGGAGAAATGCTAGTGGCCTAGTAACCAGTATTTTCTCCTTTTTACTCAGTATTTTCCTACCTTTCAAGGGCAAGTCCTATTTTTTTGCCTTATTTTATATGTTGTCTGAAAATGCTTTCAACTTTGACTGGCCTAAAACTTTGTTGTTTGGTAAAAAATTAAAGACTTGTGAGTGGAGAGAAAAAAAAGACAGATAGTGCCTGTTACAATGAAAAGGTAAGATAAATGCATTCACATAACTTTTAAAAATGGTCTTAGGAACTGATATAGTTATTTTTCAGTAACATGTACTTGGGTTTTGACAAAAATGATCAGACAAGGTTAACTTTGCCAATGAAACACAGTTGCTGCCCCTGAATAGACCGACAAACCTTTCTGGCTTGCCTTGATCCGTCATTGGTGACAGTTTATCCCTATATTTTTGTATGATCATGATTTAAAAATCTTGGTTAAAAGAAACAAATTTTTCCTGGATCCCACCCAGTAATCAACTCTGTCTACATCAATCTTTCTGTGTTTCCTGGATACTAACCAGTCCAAGGCAAGGATAACCTTTCTGAGCAATGAATTATAAAAATAATTTTGTTTTGTAAGTGCTATATTTTTCACCTAAATCTTTGCCAAAGTAATAAGTTTACTTTATTCAAGCCATTTTCAGAATTTAGGTGAACACATTTAACTTACTAATCAAAGTCTGCTTTATAGAAGATCAGTCTTATCATTTGCATGAGGTGATAAATTTGTTCTTTTTTACTACTCCTAGGTTTAAGATCCTTAGCATCAAACACTGCATGAGATAATGATTTATTTTCTTTCTTACTTTTGGATCTAAGATCCTTAACACCATAATAATTGCTTAGGACTAGGTTTAAAAAGAAATGCAGAGCTCATTTCAGACTGTTCAAGTTGTGAACATAAAAAGATGCTTTCACATGAATGCAACAGGATGTTAAAACAAGAGGGCCACGATGGCCCTGTATCGCTCCACTGGCTTATAAATATAAACCATAAATACTAAACATTTCAATTCTGAGCCAAATGGTTTCAAAATGAAGACTTACAAAGTTTTCTCTGTAAAAGCCCATGTGAAAGTTGAGACCCGCAAGGGAAAGCCATTTTTGATCCCAGAGCTATAATTACTTGAACCCTGGTAGAGGTCCACAAGATAAAGCCACATGCCAAAATAATACAAGTCTACGCTGTATGGTTATAAATTAAATATGGTGATTTTCAAGTTTTGTCCATATAAAGCCTCTGTAAAATATAAGACCCCTGATGCAAGGCTAATTTCAAAAAAAAAAAAATCAAAACAGGAAGATTTCTTAAGTTGTCACTATGTAAGCCCATGTAAAACTTGTGACCCCTGCGGCGGGGCCAATTTTGACCCCAGGGCTAAAATTTTGGCCCACTGGGTAGAGGCCCACTAGATATAGCAACATGCAAAATTTGGTAGCTCTAGGCCTTATGGCTAGGTACAGGAAGATTTTTAAAGTTTTCTCTATGTAAGCCTATGTAAAACTTGTGAGCCCTGGGGCAGAGCCAATTTTGACCCCAGGGCTATAATTTGAAGAAACTTGATAGAGGTCTACTACATAAAGTTACATGCCAAATTTGGTAGCCCTATGCCTTATGGTTTCAGACAAGAAGATTTTTAAAGATTTCCAATATTTTTCAGTTTTGTTGCCATGGCAACCAGAGTTTTTGAAGGAATCAAATTCTTTCAAGAAATTCTGAAGAGGACCATGGCAGGATAATTTCTGTGAAGTTTCATGAAAATTGGATGGGTAGTTTCAGAGAAGAAAATGTTTGAAATAAAAATTAATGCACGGACGGATGCAAGCACGCACGCACGCACGATGGACACCGGGCCATGACATAAGCCCGCTGGCCTTCGGCCAGTGAAGCTAAAAACTGAAATGAACCCTGCAATGTAACTCTCTACCAAACAATAAAATTGAATTTGTCCAATTTTGGAACACTTGCAGATGACACATTAAATGTGGCTCAAATGGTGCATATTGTCTTTGTAGGAAGGAAAACATTATGGGAAAATGAGAAAATGCTATTTCCCTTTTTCCCATAATGTTTTAAAGACCTTTTTCCTCAGGGTTCCTAAAATGCAGCGTTATTTGGTAAAGAGCTAAATAAGCAAATAGAAATTTTAATAACAAAACAGTAAAATAATAAATTTAGGATTTAAGATTCTCAACATCACATATGGTATGCTGACAATACTTTTATGGCTCTAACAAATCCCTTTGGTTTACAAACCCTCAAACATGTTTAAATTAATGTGTGTCTGATCACACATGTACACATCATGTAAGGATACTTGAATTCAATATGTATCACACCTAGCAATTTGATAGACATGGTGCTGATTAAAAGGGTTCATCCATTGTTAACTTTTATGTCATTCTGTAACTCTCAATTGCTGTACAGAAATACTTTTAATACACAGGCCACAAAACCAAAAGTTTAGAAACTTCTACAAGACTTATTTCTACTCTACTTTGAAACTCAAAAGCCTTTCAGCCACAATTTTCAAGAGTCAAATCCAATTAAGAGCTAGTTAGAACCATAATTTCAAGAATAATACCCTATGCAAACATATACACCACTATGTGTACGTGTCACACACTGAATGAAATTTTTGTTGTTTCTGTTGTTTTTCTATTAATTTTAGGACAATAACTATGAAATTTATACTTAATATAATGCAGAATGGCATTTGGGCAACAAACATGTTCATTACTGATTTTTTACTAGCAGGAAATCTAAATTATATTCAAGTGTTTAGTCAGTTGGTCTATAATTTAGTCTAATTTAAATTATTTGTAATGTGACAATAAATTATTAAGTGGTTCATAAAAATTGACAAATTTTAGAATCAATAACCTTTTTAAATGATGTGAAGTTATATGTCAATGTGTGATATAAAGAGTATGCTCAATTAATTTGGCTGTCCCACCCACAAAACACCACTTTTAGATGAATTCTTAGACATATACAATGTATAAGAACAAAATCATTTATTTTGTGCAAAATGGTGTGATCTACAGATGAGAGATAACTGATACCAATCTACAAGATTAATGTAAAGCAACTGATCCCTAAATTATTGAAATTATTGTTCCTATTTTATCAAAGCATCATTGCAAAATAATACTGGTCATATTGACATAATAATAAAAAAAAAAAAAAAAAATATGCAGCCAGTTTTGCTGATGATTTGAGTGTAGCAAAAAGGTAGTGATCAAGGAGTAGTACAAGTGTTTTTACTAAAAGTACTTAGAACCATAAAAGATGTTACTGGATAAGAGGCATAATGTAACAGTATGAATAAAGGCATGTCATAGGGGTCAGAATATATTTGGAACTGCTTGAACACAGGTTGTCTTAGATACAGATGATGTAGCCTATGTTTCAACAACTTATATAGCTGTCTGAAGGTTTAGTAAGACATTACTTTGGATTTAAGTACACGGTATTGGTCAGTATTGATTTATTTGGTATAATTGATTTTTTTTCAAAAAATAAAACGCATACATTTGTGGACTGTGTAAATTTAACATTCATGATACTATGCCGTTTTTTAATTAATGCAAACTTCATACTTATATCAGTAGTCTCTCTTTTTTCTTATCTCTTTTATGTCCATTATAAACAGATTTGGAGTAAACTGTAACTTTTGGACTTCTACAGCTGATTCCAGCAATTGGCCTCATAAACATGAGGCAGAATGCAGTAATTTGAAGGCACTGTGTGGCATCTCAGTAAAATGGCTTAGTTTGTGTGAAGCTCATATTTCAAAATTTCATCTTTCTACCTTTGCTACCCTTTCCATATTGTCCTACACCTTTGACTTCATGGCAGTCGATCATTTTCTACTATGTTATATGTCAATATTGATTTTTAGGCATGTAGAAATATCAAATTCAAACCTCCATGTCTTGTAATATACATGTTATATCACAAATCTTTAGGACTTTTTATCAACTTATCCATCATTAATCTGACAGACTTTGTGTAATTTTTCATGCACCAATATTAACCTTTGATCACCCAATGTAAAAGTGACACTTACCTCAGCTAAGTCCAAATCTGGTCACACTGTTCATCTACAAAGATAAAAATGAGTTTTTGTATACTGATAATTATCAACCAGTAACATAAACACCAAGCTGTTGTAGGTGTAGAAAAATTGTAATTCTAAATAAATGTATATATGAGGGCTGATCCAAAAGTTCGTAGACACCGTTATTTTCTTGGCAAAATATGTCCTACTGTTTTCATATCATATATTATGATCCAAATTATTCCGACTCTGACTACCAAATTTTAGGGCAAAACAATTATTTCTTCATCATATATTTAAGTTTGAATAGACGTTGTATCCAGATTGCGGCGCAGTCCAATTTTTGTTTTTTCAATCATATGTGTCCAGCTGTTGTATATGCTCTACAGACCAAGAAAACCCTCTGAATTGCAGGTGATACTGAACTGAAGTTACTAGTACTAATATGAAATTATTTTGTAAAGATAAGCGATTTGAATTTTCGGTTTTGTTGAAGGTGAGTAAAATATGAACCGCAGCTAAAGCATTTGGTCTTGAAATGGACGTCACTGATACATCAAAACTTTGGACAACCATAAAAGTTTGTGAAAATCTCGGAAAAAATGCCTAGGGAAACTAAATCTGTTAGAAAGTGCAGGCTTACAAGTGGCTTATCATGAAAAAGTAGGAAAAAAGTAGGTGTAATTTCAAGGAGAAAGTAGGAAAAAAGTTGGAAGTCTATGATAAAAAGTAGGAATTTTATGATAAAAAGTAGGAATTAATTTAACACAAAGTAAGAATTAATTGAACACACACTTTATCAAATCTTGCAAAAAAAAAACTCAATTTAACGCTGCAGAACAGTTCAGAACAAGATGTGTTTGAAGAATCACTATGCCCCCAGATGGCAGCCAGTCATTAATGCATGGCCAAACATAAAACTGTAAAAGTTTTTTAATAATTTCTACCATTCGTTCACTTTACAGCTGCATCAGAGGCTGGCTCCAACTTTCTGATAAGCATTAGAGTAATTTGACACAAACTAAAGAATTTCCAATCACACCAATTTCAACATTCAATTGATCTTAACCAATGGGTACCTCATAAGTCTCTCAATGATAATAAACCATGTACAAATTTTGGTTTTGATCTGGTTATAAACAATTTTTTGATGAAACCAAAGACTTCCAGGATCTTTACAAAATCAAGGCCCTAAAACTATTATAATTTCTACTGAATTTGTCTACCATCCAATTCATCAATTGGAAAAATAAAGCTTTGTATAAAATCAAGGGAAAATTCTCTGACAGCTATTGATTTTGTTTAAAAAAAATGAATAAATAAATAACTGCCTCAAAAATAATCAAGTACAAAAAGATGAGGGTGTCTGCTGTGGCACTCAATAATAATTAATTAATATTCAAATTTTAGAAAAACAAATTACAAGGAGGAATTACACACAGATACATTGTATGGTGAAATCAAACAAAGGACAAAATCTACTCAGAAAATAAAAGCTTGAGAGTATGTGTTTCAGCACTTTATAATGATCCCTGTGTGATATTTTGAGGGCCAGATTGGACCTGCACTGCTCCACTGTCTAATAAATTGCTTATGCTATACACATAATTGGCATCAACAGTCATCAAACTGACATAAATCTGTATTGTGATAGCCCTCCAAAAAGTCTTGTCTTTTTTTTAACATGCATCCAAGATGATCCCAAAGAATCAGGCAATTCTTATCCAGTATCATTCCTACCACATGAACTCTTACAAAGTAACAAAAAGGCAAGAATGGCCCTTAATCTCTAACCACAAAACAATTTGTGGCACCCCTCCTCCTTCCATGGGACCAATTTTTGACCCACTGACAATAATTTAAACAATCTTCACAAAGGTCACCAATATCATGCTACATACCAAACATTTCGATCCTTGGCCAAACCGTTTGAACAAGAAGATTCTCCAAGTTTTTTCTTTAAAAACCTGTATGAAAGTTGTAACCCCCTGGCCATTTGATTTTTGACTCAAGGGCTATAATTAGTTGAATCTTAGTAGAGGTCCACTATATGAAGCTACATACCTATTATTACAGCTCTAAGCTAAGTGGTCATAAACAAGAAAATATTTAAATTTTCAACAATATAAAGCTCCTGTAAAACATGTGACCCAAGGAAAGGGCCAATTTTGAACCAAA
This sequence comes from Tridacna gigas, assembly GCA_945859785.2. Taxonomy (NCBI): domain Eukaryota; kingdom Metazoa; phylum Mollusca; class Bivalvia; order Cardiida; family Cardiidae; genus Tridacna; species Tridacna gigas. Next base: position 26,647,425 of record OX244042.2, on the reverse strand, counting down.
CACTAAATTTTAATCAAACATGGAAGTGATCCATTAGATGAAGCTATGTGCCAAATTTGGTAGCTGTAAGATTTATAACAGGAACAGGAAGATTTTTAAACTTTTCACTATATTAACCATAAGTTGAACTTTTTCACCAGTGCTGTAATTTAAACAATCTCAGAAGAAGCATACTAGATGATAACACATACCGAATATTACAGCTCTAGCTGTCACAATGAGGAACAAGAAGATTTTCAAAGTTTTCACAATATAAGCCTATGTTAAACTTGAGACCCCAAGGCTACAATTTGGTGATTTTTAGGTCCACTGGCAGAAGGCCAGCAGGCTTATGTCATGGCCCGGTGTCCGTTGTGCGTGTGTCCGTCCGTCCATGCGTCCGTCCATCCGTTGACTTTTATTTCAAACATCTTCTCTGAAACTACCCATCCAATTTTCATGAAACTTCACAGAAATTATCCTGCCATGGTCCTCTTTAGAATTTCTTGAAAGAATTTGATTCCTTCAAAAACTCTGGTTGCCATGGCAACAAAACTGAAAAATATTGGAAATCTTTAAAAATCTTCTTGTCTGAAACCATAAGGCATAGGGCTACCAAATTTGGCATGTAGCTTTATGTAGTAGACCTCTATCAAGTTTCTTCAAATTATAGCCCTGGGGTCAAAATTGGCTCTGCCCCAGGGCTCACAAGTTTTACATAGGCTTATATAAAGAAAACTTTAAAAATCTTCCTGTACCTAGCCATAAGGCCTAGAACTACCAAATTTTGCATGTAGCTATATCTAGTGGGCCTCTACCCAGCGGGCCAAAATTTTAGCCCTGGGGTCAAAATTGGCCCCGCCTCAGGGGTCACAAGTTTTACATGGGCTTACATAGTGACAACTTAAGAAATCTTCCTGTTTTTTTTTTTTTTTTTTTGAAATTAGCCTTGCATCAGGGGTCTTATGTTTTACAGAGGCTTCATATAGACAAAACTTGAAAATCACCTTATTTATAACCATACAGCATAGACTTGTATTATTTTGGCATGTGGCTTTATCTTGTGGACCTCTACCAGGGTTCAAGTAATTATAGCTCTGGGATCAAAAATGGCTTTGCCCTGTGGGTCTCAACTTTCACATGGGCTTTTACAGAGAAAACTTTGTAAGTCTTCATTTTGAAACCATTTGGCTCAGAATTGAAATGTTTAGTATTTATGGTTTATATTTATAAGTCAGTGGAGCGATACAGGGCCATCATGGCCCTTTTGTTTTTTTGTAAAGGTCCAACAGATGAAAATGCTTGCAAAATTTGATAGCCCTAGGCTTTTTTGTAAGGAACAATAAGATTTAAAAAAAAAAAAAGCACAAAATCAGCCTCTATAAAACTTGTGACCCCTAGGATGGGACAAATTTTGAGCCCAGTGCTAGAATTTGAACATTCTTAATAGAAGTGCACTAGGTAAAGTTACATGCAAAATTTTCTAGCCCAGAGCTATCATTTTTTGGAACAAGAAGATTTTTCAAGTTTCACATCATACCAGACAATGTAAAACTTATGACCTTTGGATGGGCCAACTTTGACCCCAGGGCTATAATTTGAAGAATTAGGTACAAATCTATTAGATGAAGCTACACACAAATTCTGGTAGCCTTATAGGTGCTGTGAGGACAAAAGCATTAAGAGGTAATTATTAAATAAAGTGAAATAACTCTGCCAGAAATGACTAAATGAGAAAAAGCCTGTGAATATGCTCTACAGTATGGAGGGGATTATCCGCCAAAATTCTATGGGTCTGCATGACATTCTTATTTGTGAACATTAAATTATATTTGTCTTCTTTCTTACATCTTACATGCATACTACATTTCATGTTTCATTATTACTAGTGCATACTGTGTGGTGCTAATTCCATGTTTCTATCTTTCTACTGCCTGCATCATTATTATAACTCAATATTTACTAAATTAAATGTGTTTGTGTTGATTATGAGTGATTAATTCTTCCAGATTACTTCCTAGTGCGTCATTGCATTTGTTGTTTTTCCAAGTGCTTGCTGCATGTTTCTAGTAGCATTTTACTTCCTTATAAATTAAATACATGTTATATTTGTTCTACTTACTACTCCAGTATTGAAACTTTCCTAGTAGCAGACGAGAATCATAATAGGTGACATATTTCGGTAACAGACAAGTTCGGGAAGTTGGACTTACAGAATAAATCGATTGGATGTTTCAGTAACAAGGTAATTATATAATTATGTATTTAATGCACCGTGACATTTTCACACCCAATAAAGTCTTGGCTCTGATGTGTTCAATGTTTCTTTTTTCCACATGCTTTAAGACATTTTTTTTTGTTGTTGTTATGTTGCTGCTACCATGCTGTATGTAAAATAATACCTGAAATCACTATATCTTATTTTTGATCATTTCCACCACATAGTTGAGGTAATGAATAATACCCAAATCCTAAACTTGTACCCGTTGTATCTCCTTTTAAATCAGTGTTTTATGAACATTTCAATGTGAAAATATTTTCTTCCTGAAAGACTTTCAAACCAGCCATTAACCCTGAGGGCGCCTGTCACTACTTTAGTGTCCTCTGCGGCCAGTGCAGATCAAGATCAGACTACGCTAAGCAAGGAGTATGAACTTTGATGTTCACATGCCGCTTTTCTAAAACATTCTTTACAAGAAAAAACTTTGAAATCTCTACAGGGTTTTATTCCTATAATGAAAATGGTCTTTAGGTTTATTTGACGCTTTTAGCCTTAAAATTATAGATAATTCAATTGAGTTCAGAAACACAGGTAATAAAGGTACAAATATTGTGGCAAATGAAGAGAGGGAGTGAGATAGTGACAGATAAATTTTTGAAAAATACTTTTTTCAACAGCACGAGTAGTGTGTGATCTGAACGTGCCCCATCCCCTTAACTTTTTACGTGTGCAGCCTGATCTGCGAATTTCTCCTCATCTATCAGTGTTTCAGGCTTTTCTTAAACACAAGTTATTCCTTAAGATCTATGTGAAACTACTTTTTGGTAATGGGAGGTGTGAAAATGGGCTGTTAAGAAATTAAAGAATTTTTGTTCATTTATCATCGCCACCTGTTTCCCATATGGGTGATGCACCCCTGAAGGCTGTTAGTTATGTTAGGGGATAGTGCAAGATATAGGACACAACCCATCCTTAGTTACGCCTGGTTCTTTCACGCGCTCGGTGTATAGCAACGTCACATGGGACCTCGGTTTAACGTCTCATCCGAGAAACTATTAGTAGATTAATTTTAGATGGCCAGCTGTGGGGCTCAAACCCACACTCTCAAGTGACCTGAAACATGACGTTTTCGAGTCCTACGCCGTACTACATGAGCTATACGGGCTGGTCCAGGGTGTGAAAGACATGTATCTATATGTAATATACAGTACTCCCTTCACTCTTGCAAAGTACGTACAGGGACCTTATATGATTTTTTATGCAGTGATCTTTGTATTAATGAACGCACTTTAAAACCTGCAGACGACGATTTGTGTACACCAGACCAGATTTAAAAAATTGTTGAGAAAGGAACACAACAGAAATTTTTTTTTAGACGAGCACAAATGTACATGGTGAACATTACAAGAAGTATGCAAGAACGCATTGTCAAGGCCTCTCTCTCTGTCTATCTCTCACTTCCTCTCTTCATTTGCCACAATGTTTCACCTGCATTATCTTCATTGATTCAAATTGATTATCAATAATTCAACCCTTAGAGCATCAAATATTTGCCAAGCGGCCATATTCCTTTTAGAACATAGAACATCTAATACTAGCGATTTCAAGGTTGTCCTTGTTCATAATGTCCTAGAAAAGTGGGCAGTTAAATCAACTATCAGACTCCGTGTTTTGTGTACTCTGATCTTGATCTGAATCGGCTGCAAGGGCAGCGTGATTACAAGTTTAGGACTGGGTATTATTCATTAAATCAACGATGGGCGAAAACCGAAAATAAGATATGGGGATCAGAATTTATTAATTTCAGGCATTTATAAACATACAACATGGAAGGAACAACATAACAAATATTATTGTCAGAAAATGAGTGACAATTGCAAATTAAAAAAAAAACATGTTTGCACAAACAAAAGCCATGTATTGGGTGTGAGAAACTTTAGGGTACTATATTACTGCCTTGTTACCGAAACATCCGATAGATTTACTCTGTAAGTCCAATTTACCGAGATTGTCTGTTACCGAAACATCCGTATATGAAAGCGCCATCTGGTATCATAATATGACTTGTCATTTGCATGTGAATGCTATTCTTGCTAGTGCATACTTCGTTCGTTTTAATTCAGCTACCTATCACAGTTTCACTTCAATATCACAAAAGGCCCTAGTTTGGGCATGAATATGCATAAACAAGAAGAATGTAGCATTTTAATAATAAGCTACATAGACATGGGAAACGAAAAGAATTTCAAGGATAAGGAAGTAAGATGAATGAAGTTATAATGTCAAAATGGACATAATGAATAGAAGCACACACTACTTGGTAACAACTTTATGACATACAAGTGGAAGAAACAAAAATGGAATAAGCATCAAACAACGTGCACTAGTAATAATGACACATGAGATGTAATGTGCATGTAAGATGTAAGAAAGAAGATGAATAGACATCTAGAATGATCATAAATAAGAATGCCATAGAATTTTGGCAGATATTCCCCTCCATACTACAGCATAGGATACCAATCATTCTGCCAAAATACATGTATGGTGAAAATCATATCAGAATGGCAAGAGGGGTTGTGAAGTCAAAAGCATTAAGATCTAAAATTTTCAAACAGACAAACTCCTCCAAAATATGACTGAATAGAAATTGAAATTAGGCGCTTCATCACTTGACATTGATCATTCTGTGAAAGTTTGGTGAAAATAATGTGATTCCTATAAGAATAACAAGAGTAGTTGCAATGATAGAAGCAGTAAGTAGTAGAATTAAATAAAAGGCAATAAATCCTTCAAATATGAGCCAATAAAATTAGCCCTAGATGTGGTCTACAGCACTTAATATTGATCATTCTAAGACAGTTTGCTGAAAATCATTTAAGAATTGAAGGGGGAGTTGTGAGGACAAGACAAGAAGGACAGACAGACAGACAGTGCAACTGCTATTTGCCACCTCACAAGGGGCACAAAAACTCCAGTCACAAGATTTAAAGGATGTCTAATTTCAGGGGGCTCTTAACTCTAACCGTAACTCAGGCTGCTGTCAACTTATTAGGCATGAATGGCGAATGGTAGAGACATATTCCCCAGAAGGCAACATGCAGCTTAGAGATAAACAGTAGCGTATTAAAGGACCCTGTATTAGCAGAATATACAATCCTTTCATTCTGCAACATTCTATAATTTTTTGTAAGAAACACTTTTTTTACCTTCATCAAAAAAGTAGGAATAGTAGGAATAGTTTGGGAAATAGGAAAAAAGTAGGAAAAGTAGGAAAAAGTAGGATTATTTGTAAGCCTGAAAGTGTTATAAACAAGCCTTCTGTTTGTCTGTAACTTGTTTGTAAGTGCTATCGGCAGTTTTCTGAGAGAGAAGAAGTGTGGAGGATGACAAGTGGTCCGGCAGACCAATCTAAATCACCGATTGTTCAAAGATAGAATTAAGAGGACAACGGTTTAAATGTTCCGACAGGTTGCGAGAAGGGCAGGGGCGCACTTAATAAAGGACACTGAGACATTGACATTCTGATTCCACTGCCCTGTATGACATAATGTCATGGTCAACGTCCTCAGCTGCATCGCGGATCAGGAACTATGAACTACCTGTGTTCAATAGATCGTAGTTGTATAACATTCAGTCAATAACAATGAAATTTGTCAAAAACATAGATAAATATTGACTTATGTATACAGCAAAGTTTTAGATGGATACATTCATTATTTTACACGTAGCGTCCACAAACAATTGGATCAGCCTTTGTATATAACAGGTTTACCGCACAATCCCCAGTTGTAGCGACTTTCAGGAAACTGATTGATTGATTGATTGACTGTATAGTGTTTAACACTGTTTTCAACATTATTTCAGTTATATCGCGGCGGCCAGTGCACCTATCCATGCTTTCCTGGAGTTTCTTTTACCAGTACTCTGCACAATATTCTTTCCAAGCCACTGGCTGCTTTCCCACATAACCATCGTCAAAACAATGGTCAACGGTGAGAGTGGAATGAATCCTGTCACAATCACTACCATCAATCCTCTGAAAGAAATTGGTTAAGCAGGGGATCGAACCAGCGACCTCCTGTTCTCAAGTCCTGTACGCTACCGACTGAGCTTCTGTGGCTTGGCTCTCCCAGGAAATTAAAAGCCTTTAGAAATAATTGTGGGGAAAGGAGAAAATGCTGGTTACCAGCAATTTCATTCTATCCCACAATGTCTTCTATCCCTTCAAAAACAAAATATATCATATGAGTCACATTTTTTTTCTGCAGGGTATTTTCTACCTTTCATGGGAGGTGGAAGACCGGCCCCATTCCCAATCAAAAAAAGTATTAGTTTTTTTCCCAATTCCATGACTTTTTCTCCAAGTTGACTGTTAAAAAAAAAACCTCCTTGGACATCTGATGTAGGCCTATTGGCCCTTGCTTTCATTTAATGGATGTGACATAATAACGAGCAACAGCAAGTTCCTGTTGAAGCCGGTAAAGAGCAAAGCAAGTTTTGCAGTAAAACCCTTTAAGATTTTTTAAAGATAAAATTCTGACTTCGTTCTGGTTTTAGTCTTAATCTCGATGGGGATGGCTAAAAAAAACCATGTGTCTTCTGGTTGGTCGCACAGCGTCACATGTATCATAATATTATTTTAAAACCAATTTTTTTGTGTGTGTGTGTGGGGGGGGGGGGGGGGGCGGGGGCAGATAATAGACTGTTACTGGCATATCCCTACAAGATACAGACCTCATGCCTCTTTGCAGTTAACAATCATTAACCCTTGGTCTTTTCTTTAACAATACAACATCTCGATTCATTTTCGGATGGATTTATAGGTGTCATGGAATCACTAGTTTTTAGAAGCAGCCTGCCTGTAGAACATCTCTTGTCATTTTGACTGGACGCGATATGAACAATTCTGAGATCCGTTTCATCATGCGCTTAAGTCATGCAGATGACATTGTTATGGTGCAGGTAAAAAAAAATCAATGTACAAATTTTTTATTAACGAAAGTACATCAGCAGTCAAGGTTTTATCTAATTTCTCTTGAAAATTGACATTTTGCAGTAAAATAATTTTTACCATATCATGCAATGCTAAAAAATGAATTTGATGATAAATTCTGCATTTCTGATGTTTATATTTAACTTTTGCCATCACGGAGAAATTGCGAATGAAAAATCCGCAAAGTTGATATTATAAACAACCAGACTCCCCTTGACAAGCAGATACTTGAACCTAATTGGCTGATGGACAGTATGTTTACTCATGACGCACCATGTTGTTATCACGCGAGTAAATTTGACACTGGAATGTGTGGATAAATATTTTGAGTCAGACTTGATGCAACAAATCATCGTTATTGTTTTGAGTGCACACTTCGGGGGCCCTGAAGGTGAGCTGAATTGCATCAACTGGGATTCTGATGTTCTAAATACCGCAAGGGGGCACCCTGGAATAAAACACTGCACTCCTTACTACCTATATGAAACTAAGAAAACACTGGAATATTACAGAATTGGGGTGTTTACGCTGAACAAATTTTCGACCTGAAAGGAATTTTTTTAGCTTTGGAAACAAAAAGAAGTCACAAGGGGCAAGGTCAGATGAATACAGAGGTTGGGCACAACAACTTTTTCCTGCTTCAGAAAGTCTTGCACCACATACAAAAGACATGACTGAAACTTATGGTTTACCCATGTTGAAATATAGTTGACAGAAAATGAATTCCAGTGTCGTTATAGTATACCTAAAAAAGACTATGAAAATGCCTTCAAATACTGGATCCAGAGACAGAAACTTTGTACATCTGTTGGAGGTGAATACCTTGGGGGAACAAAAATTTCAGTGAAACCTATAAAAATCAAATTTTAGGTGCTTAGATGCATTCAAATTTGAACACTCCGCTTAAAGAGTTAACACCAAAGACATAATCTGTATAACTTCACTGACCTTTTATCCAAAGATCAAGTGTTTTGAGGTCAAAGTGTTTTGGAAACACTGTGGGAAAAGGAAAAAAAGGTGACTTCTTCTTTTCCCACAACGTTTTCTTCCCTTTCCAATGAAAGTCCAATCCTCTGTGCCACACTCAATTTGTTGTCTGTAATTTGGACCATTCTCAAATGTGTGGTCTGGTAAAGAGTTAACTCTTTAACCCTTTACCAAAGGACAAAATTTTAGACTGGTCCAAACTGAAAGCATTAGCAGACAACAAAATAATTGTGATTGAAAAATTGAAATTTGTTTTGGAAAGGGTAGAAAACTGGGAAAAGGAGAAAATGCTGGTTACCAGTATTTTCTCCTTTTCCCAAGATGTTTCCAAAAGGCTTCTTGTTCAGGGTCTTTAAAACTCTGGATTGTGTGGTAAAGAGTTAACAAAGGATCCTGTGTTTTTAAAAGCCTTAAAAAAAAAAAAAAAGCTTTAAAACCCTTGTGAGAAAAGGGAGAAATGGCAACCAGCATTTTTTCCTTTTTCCCACAATATTTTTCTGTATAAAAAAAAACAAACCTCATCATTACAGCACCATTTGTTTTGTTGTCAGCAAGTGCTATTAAAATTTTGGACAGGCCTAGAACTTTGTTGCCTGGTAAAGATTTAACTCTTAAGCAAACTACAAAATTTTAGAACCTTGGTATTGAATATACATGTACTTGCAGACAAAGTACCGGTACTTACCTTGGCCCGAATTATGAGTTTTGTTTTGAAAGGGAAGTAAACATCTTTGGAAAAGGAGAAAATGCTGCTCACCAGCATTTTCTCCTTTTCCCACAATGTTTTCAAAAGCCTTCTATATCAGAGTTGTTTCTATTGGCACAGGATTAAAAAAGCTTAACCCTTTCCCAAACAAGCCCTGGTTTTCACGTGTCTGCAGTACAAGTCTTTTGAAAACACTGTGGGAAAAGGAGAAATTGCTCATAACGAGCAATTTCTCCTTTTCCCACAGTGTTTTATACCCTTTTTGAGACCTTTCTGCCATTTTCATCAAATTTAAAATTGTCGTCTGCAAACTCTTTCAATTTGGACCAGTCCAAAATTTGTTGTTTGGGAAAGGGTTAAGGGACTCCCATTTCCAAATGAAATATTACACATTTGGTTTTCTGCAGAATACAATCATGTTCTTTTGAAAATATTTTGGCTAAATGTGTATTCTTTATCTTTCCACATAAATTTTATTCAACCTGAATAAATGTCACTAATGCCTATTTTACAAAAATATTTTCAAATGTACCTGCGGTAAATTTGTTTTGAGGTGTTTGCTACATAAACAAAGAGGAAATTGAACTACATAAACAAAGAGGAAATTTTCAATTTGTTTAACCCTTTACCACACAATCTCGAGTTTTAATGACCCTGAGTAAAATTGCTTTTGAAGACATTGTGTGAATAAAGAAAATGCTGGTAACATTTTCTTCTTTTTCTCAACTATTTTCTACCCTTTCAAAGACAAATCCATTTTCGAGCCATATTCAAATAAGAGGTTTGCATATGCTAACAATTTAGACAAGTTTAAAAATTAATTTTTGGTAAAGAGTCAAAAGACTGTCCCGATATTGCATTTTTATATACCGGTACTGGTATTACATCTGAGAAAAAAATCACCACATAGATCTAAGCTCAAATTGCATATTCTGTACAACCTGATCTTAATATACCTCATCTGTGTTCAACTTACCATGTAGATTAACTGCTAACTCGTAGATTGTTCTCATAACTGCTGCAGGCAATGTGTATGTTGTCCTTTTCCAAGTGTTGCCACACTTCAAAGCCATGATATCTTAAATTGAAAACAACAAAAACAAAACAAGAGGGCCATGATGGCCCTGGATCGCTCACCTGAGTAGAGTGCCCTAAAGGTATTTCTTTAATTTGACCAAGTGACCTAGTTTATGACCCCAGGTGACCCAATTTCAAACTCATATTTCACAAAGACAAACATTCTGACCAATTTTCAAGTCAATTGAGCAAAAAATGTAGCCTCTAGGGTGCCCTAAAAGTATTTCTTTAATTTGACCTAGTGACCTAGATTATGACCCCAGGTGACCCAAATTTGAACTGGTCTTGGACAATATCAAAAGAAACATTTTAACCAATTTTCAAATCAACTGAATAATAAATGTGGCCTCTAGAGTGCCCACTAGGTATTTCTTTAATTTGACCAAGTGACCTAGTTTATGACCCTAGTTGACCCAAATTTAGACTCATGTGAGATTTTACAAAGGCAAACATTCTGACCAATTTTAAGGCAGTTGAGCAAATGTGGCCTCTAGAGTGCCCACAATGGTTCCAGGTGACCCAAATCCAAACTCATCTGATATTTCATCAAGACAAACATTCTGGCCAAATTTCAGGTCATTTGAGCAATAAATGTGGCCTCCAGAGTGCAAACAAGGTATTTCTTTGACTCAGTGACCTAGTTTATGACCTCATTTGACCCAAATTCAGACTTATGTGAGATGTTATAAAGACAAACTTTCTGACCAATTTTCAAGGCAATTGAGCCAAATAATGTGGCCTCAAGGGTGCCAACAAGGTATTTCTTTAATTTGACCTAGTGACCTAGTTTATGACCCAAGATGACCCAATTTTGAACTCAATGAACTTGTTGTGCTTAGATGGGCAAACAAACTTAGAAGAGAATCACTACATACCAAATATCAAAGCTCTATGCCTTCCAGTTTCAAAGAAGAATTTTAAAGTTTTCCTTCTTTGTTCCTATGTTCGAACTTGTGACCCCCCGGGCTGGGCCAGTTTTGACCCAAGCAGCATCCTTGGAACAAACTTGGTAGAGGTCCACTAGGAGATGCTACATACCAAATATCAAAGCTCCACGCCTTCCTGTTTAAGAGAAGAAGAATGTTAAAATTTTCCTTCTTTGATCCTATGTTCGAACTTGTGACCCCCTGGGTTGGGCCAGTTTTGACCCCAATGGCATCATTTAAAAAAACTTGGTAGAGATCCACTAGAAGATGCTACATACCAAATATCAAAGCTCCACGCCTTCCTGTTTCAGACAGGAAGATTTTTAAAGTTTTCCTTCTTTGTTCCTATGTTCGAACTTGTGACCCCCGGAGCAGGGCCAGTTTTGACCCCCAAGGGCATCATATGAACAAACTTGGTAGAGGTCCACTAGAAGATGCTACATACCAAATATCAAAGCTCCACGCCTTCCTGTTTCAGAGAAGAAGATTTTTAAAGTTTTCCTTCTTTGTTCCTATGTTCGAACTTGTGACCTCCGGGGCTGGGCCAGTTTTGACCCCAGGGACATCATATGAACAAACTTGGTAGAGATCCACTAGGAGATGCAATATACCAAATATCAAAGCTCTACACCTTCCAATTTCAGAGAAGAAGATTTTAAAAGTTTTCCTTCTTTGTTGCTATGTTCGAACTTGTGACCCCCGGGGCTGGGCCAGTTTTGACCCCAGGGGCATCATATGAACAAACCTGGTAGAGGTCCACAAGGAGATGCAACATACCAAATATCAAAGCTCTACACCTTCCAATTTCAGAGAAGATTTTTAAAGTTTTCCTTCTTTGTTCCTATGTTCGAACTTGTGACCCCTGGGGCTGGGCCAGTTTTGACCCCAGGGGCATCATATGAACAAACTTGGTAGAGGTCTACTAGGAGATGCTATATACCAAATATCAAAGCTCTACGCCTTCTAGTTTCAGAGAAGATGATTTTTAAAGTTTTCCCACCTTGTTCCTATGTTCGAACTTGTGACCCCCGGGGCGGGGCAAGTTTTGACCCCAGGGGCATCATATGAACAAACTTGGTAGAGGTCTACAAGGAGATGCTACATGCCAAATATCAAAGCTCTATGCCTTCTAGTTTTAGAGAAGAAGATTTTTAAAGTTTTCCCTCTTTGTTCCTATGTTTGAACTTGTGACCCCTGGGGCAGGGCCAGTTTTGACCCCAAGGGCATCATATGAACAAACTTGGTAGAGGTTCACTAGGAGATGCTACATGCCAAATATCAAAGCTCTATGCCTTCCAGTTTCAGAGAACATGATTTTTAAAGTTTTCCCTCTTTGTTCCTATGTTCGAACTTGTGACCCCCGGGGTGGGGCCAGTTTTGACCCCAAGGGCATCATATGAACAAACTTGGTAGAGGTCTGCTAGGAGATGCTACATGCCAAATATCAAAGCCCTATGCCTTCCACTTTCAGAGCAGATGGTTTTTAAAGTTTTCATTCTTTGTTCCTATGTTCGAACTTGTGACCCCCAGGGCAGGGCAAGTTTTGACCCCAAGGGCATCATATGAGCAAACTTGGTAGAGGACGATTAGGAGATGCTACATGCCAAATATCAAAGCTCTATGCCTTCTAGTTTTAGAGAAGAAGGTTTTTAAAATTTTCCTTCTTTGCTCCTATGTTCAAACTTGTGACCCTGGGGCGGGGCCAGTTTTGACCCCAGGGACATCATATGAACAAATTTGGTAGAAGTCCACTAGGAGATGCTACATACCATATATCAAAGCTCTACGCCTTCAAGTTTCAGAGAAGAAGATTTTTAAAGTTTTCCTTTTTTGTTACTATGCTCAAGCTTGTGACCCCCAGGGCGAGGCCAGTTTTGACCCCAGGGACATCATACGAACATACTTGGTAGAAGTCCACTAGGAGATGCTACATACCAAATATCAAAGCTCTGTGCCTTCTAGTGTCAGAGAAGATCTTCAAAGATTTTGCAATTTTTTTCCTTTTTGTTGCCATGGCAACCAGAGTTATGGGTGGAATTCAATTCTTTGAACAACTTTGGTAGAGCTTCACCCAAGGAACATCCCTGCCAAGTTTCATCAAGATTGGCCCAATGGTTTAGGAGGAGAAGATGTTTAAAGAAATTGTGGACGACGGACGACACACGACATTGGGCGATCACAAAAGCTCACCTTGAGCACTTTGTGCTCAGGTGAGCTAAAAACAAAAGGCAAAACCTGTTGTTGTTTTTTCGGGGGGGGGGGGGGGGGGGTTGTCTGTGTGAAGGGGAATTAATAAGTAATTGTAGGGAAAACTATTTGGAGAAAAATTCATGCGCAACATTGTTCTCATTTTTTTTTACTTGTCTGTTTTTCATATTTTTGGTTGTTTCATCTCAATATGTTGCTGTAAAAAGCTGACTGTATGCATTTTAAACATGCCAATTTCACTTTTGTACTGCTATAACAGCTTTATTCCTTTTTTCTCTAAGCACAGAGTAGCTTTAAAGTTTCTTTTTTAAAATCAATTTTTCTTTTTACAGGTTTCAAAATTTTAGACTTGTCCGACTTTAAAGCAACAGTAAATGTGGCTCAAATGATGGAATTAGTCTATAAATGGGAAAAAACGTGGGAAAGGGAGAAATGTTAAACCAGCCTTTTTCTACAATATTTTCAGATGTCTTATTTCATAGTTTATTAACCGCACTCTATTTGTTTTATTTGTTTTTCATTTGTATTTCATCTTAATATGAATCATCTTAAATTTTTTGCTCTTGCATAGGAATCAGAATTCGAACCTACAATTCAAACTTTTTTCTTGCTCACGCTGTTTGTGCGTAAAAATGACCTGCTGCTGTAGAAAACTGTGGGCATATCTAATTTGTCAATTACACTTTTAATGTGTCACTTTACTTTTCAAGTACATATAAAGTAGCTTTAAGTTCTTCTATTTTAATATTTTCATCTTTCAATCATAGATTTTTTAATTCATAAAGTACTTAAAGTTTAAGTTTATACTCCATATGCAGTTTCATGACTGTTGATTTACAGTTGAATTATATTTTAACCCTTTACCACATAATCCCAACTTTTAATGACCCCGATAAGAAGCCTTTTGAAAACATTGTGGGGAAAAGAGGAAAATGCTCATAACCAGCATTTTCTCCTTTTTCCCACAATGTTTTCTACCCTGCCCAAAACAGATTTCAATTTTTGCATCACATTCATTTTGTTTTCTGGAAATGCTTTGAGTTTGGACCAGTATAAAATTTTTTCATTTGGTAAAGATTTAATATCTAAATTTGTATTTAAAGTAATTTCTTTAAGATTCCTTTGCACTTCACAAATCTGTATGTTTTAGTTCCTTATGAAAATTCTAGTGCAAATGCCTTCCATTACTTTTAAGATTAAGATTTAATGGAAAATGCTAGCTTCTGATACGTACTGCAATATTTTTGCCAGGGACAGGGGGTATCAGAAACAAACATATTCCAACTGAAATTTCCTACATAAAAAAGGAATAAAGATTATTTGAATACTACATGTAAAACTTTGCTTTTGCAAGTTAACTAGTACTTTTTTTTACTTGTTCTTTCCTTCATTCTTTTGATGCGTTATTTTCTGTTTTTCGTTTCTATCGTTTTATGGGTTTTCATTTTCTCCCCATGTTATTTCATTTTATTCTTTTTCAAGTTTTGCATTCTTTTGATTAAGAGTTTGGCCTTTTTTCAAATCATTCCATTATAGCTTTATTTCTTTTTCAATATTTTCTTACTTGTTCTTCTTATGGTTTTTATCTTTCATTTATATCCTTACATGATTTTAGTATTTTTTCTGCCAATTTCATCTTTTACATCTTTCTTTGAAATCTTTCCCTTTTTTTTTAACATTTGAGTTTTTGGACATTTGTGTATTGTTAAGAATTCTATTTTTCACTTTTCCTTTGTTGTTCTTTTTATTTTTCTGTTTTTTAGTTTTACTTCTTTCATTTCAAATTCTTATTTTTATTTTTTTTTCATTCTTATTTTTTCTTTTTTTGTTATTCAGTCATTTTTTCCTTCATTCTTTTCATGCTTTGTTTTCTGTTTTTGGTTTTAATTTTATAGACTTTATTTTTACTTTTCATGTCATTTTTCAAAATATTCATTCCTTTAATAAGATTATTTTCCCTTTTTTTCCCCTCCCTTTTTCATGTTTTTCCTTTTATTCTTTTTCATACTTTTCGTTCTTTTGATGAGTTTTATTTATTTCTTATATTGTTATAATTTTCTCAGTTCTTCTATCTTTTGGTACTCAATTTTTAATTTTTATTTTCAAATTAATTTATTTTTTGAGTTTTCATTTATTATTGCTCTGTTTAAGAACTTTTTTTAAATTTGATTTTTAATAATTTTTTTTTTTTTTTTTTTTTTTTTTTTTTTTCATTCTTTTTATTTTTCTATTTATTTAGTTTTATTTGTCATTTCAAGTTTTTTAATTTTTTGTTTAATTAGTTTTTTTCTACATTCTTTTATTCATTTTTCATTTCCAGTTCTCTTTTAATGGGTTTAATGTTTCTTTTCATGTTATTTCATTTCATTCTTTTTTTAAGGTTTTTTTTTTTTTTTTTAATCATTTTATATATATATATATATATATATATATATATATATAATTTTGCTTCAAGATTTGTCAGCATCATTGTAATATTATTATCATTATCAGTATTAGTTTTCTTTTTTAATTTTGGATTTTTCGATAATTTTTTTTTAGAACAGATGTTTTTAATAAAGTACTGCAAACTTTTTTTTAAAACTGTTATTTCTTTTCCCCTCCTCACTTTGCCTATGTATTTGGGGGTGTTAAATCTGAACCACATCACTGTATGCAGATTTTACTCTCCTTGTTTATAGCAAATTTTGCTTTGTATACTTGTCACTAACATTCTGATTTTGACCAGTACCTTGAAGTATATGATTTAGTGTTTATTCAGAAAGTTCCTCTTAGTTTCCAAGTCTTTCCTCAAAATTCTGGTTAAATTGCATTAAACAGAGTTCAAGCATTTTTGTTGTTGTTGTTGTTTTGATCCTTTTCGTGAACTACCCTAGTAAAAACTAGTAACCATATGTGTAACATACTACACAATAAAACATGTTCATAAACAGCCCAGCTAAAAATGAAAATCACCGTTTACAACAGTAAGTAACAAGTTCAAGTTCTGGGATTGGTTTGGTAAATTGTTTGGTAAGATATGGTATCTTCTTTGAAAGGAGAATTTGCTTTCCAGTATGTCCCAACTGTCAAGATTTTATGTCAGAGTCTGAGTATACTTGTGTAAATGTTCCCAATTTCGTGTGGAAAACAGTTGGCCCAAACACATGGGGATGGGAACCAGGTTACTCAAAGATGAGACAGCTCTGTTTTATGTTGTGTGCTTTTGTTATTTCAAAAGTATATTTCTAATGAGATATATTTTGAGTGTCCTTGATCTATTATGAACTATACTCCACCAAATGCTTCCAGCAAAATCTCCAAGGGATAATTAGAAATAAGTAGCTCTAGTTACCCATTACATACTAGTAGTTGGTCTTGGGGAAAAAGGTGGAAAGATAAAAAGTTAAAAGATAATCATTGAAAAGTGCTTGAATTATGCATTTATTTGAATGCTGTTGAACCAATTTACATGCATAGAATACTGAGGTCATCCAGGCTATAAGTTCATGTGAAATGTTTCTAGGCTTGCTAACATTAGAGAAACCAAGACAATTGTTGTTTTTTCTCATATTTGCATTTGAACTTTGAAATAGGACTTGAACTTTGAAATTATCAAGCAAGGAAATTAACAGAAAAAATATAATCAAAACATCATATAAACCATTTGTTCCCTTTTTTTCTTCAAATCTTTATAAAAAGCATTATGCAAACACCCTTACTTTGTAAGAAAGTTGCGTAAGTTGCAATATCTTTAGCCTCTAATATGATTTAATACATTGAAAGGTTTGTTGTTAAGATTTTTGCTTTGTGGCTGGTTCCAGTATTAAAAAGTATTCCAACGGTCGATTTGCATGTGATCCTGAGTTGAAATCAAACAAGGTCAGTATATAGATAAAGACCCAGCAGATGAACCTTTTAAAAGCACTAAGTCTTAGATTGCCCCCCCATATCTGTTTGATTTTGATTCCCCAGTTAAATCTAAAATCTTTTCACAGAATACATCTTTGAGATGTTTTTAAACCAACAGGGATTACAGTCATTTAGAAAAAAACATGATTCTACTTCTCATCATTAAGTTCACAATACAACAGGGATTACAATGATTTAGAAAAAACATGACTTTACTTCTCATCATTAGTACACAATACAACCTAACTATGATTTTAAAAAAACTCTTTATTACAAAGATAAACTACTACTCAAATTGTGTACCTCCTTACATAAAATCAAGAGCTTGCCATGTGGGTGCCAACACTCGGCTGAAGTTGCTTGATTTTTGGTAAAAATTCTAAGTTGCAAAAGGGGCATAACTGTGTATCTTCACTAATTAAAGAGATATTATAAAATGTCAAATTTTTTGCACAACAATGCTGGCGGCAACAGGGCTATGACAATAACTCGACTTTTCATCTTTTTTTTTTTTTGAAACAGCCAAGTTAAAAATAAATGGATATCTATTTTTACTTCTGGAAATAAGATCCGTAACCTACAACACTGTACTAGGCGCTCAGCAACTTAAATGGAATATGTGGATTGAGGCATACCTAAATGTAGAGTGTGACCTGAAGTCTTATGTTAGTGGAAAAAGAGAACATGGTCCACTCTTATATCAGCACTGGATTTAATTTTAAACTTAAAATTGCCCCAAAGCTGTTTTACAATGATCCTATTTCAGCCTGAGCACTTGCCTTCACAGGATGCATTAACAGACAGTCAGATCACACAAAATCAAAACCTTCCATACTGAAAAAAGCAAAATTGCTATTTTAACTCAAAATGAATGAATTAATGCTGTTTTATGGTGCATCAATTAACAGCTTTGGTCATTTAGTGTGCATGTATGTACTATGTGATGATAAAGTGGAATGTTTGAGCTTAAATAGATTTGAACAAAATGATAATTTAATTGAAAAAAAAAAAAAAAAGAAAGAAAGATTGTATAATCTTGATATGCATAAAAGACATTACTGTGTCACTGGACAGTTCCTCCTACTCAAAATTTTTAACAAAAAAGTTAAGATTGCAATAAAAACATCTGGACAAAGAAAAGTTAAAAAGGAAAGCAAACATTATCCATATAAATGTTGAAACAAATACATAGATAAATGTACCATTAATCATACAAATCTGTTGGCTAAAACCCTGCAAGTGCTGAACAAATAAAGTGGACATGGAACAGAGATCAGAAAAAAGGTCATTATTACACTGAATTTTGCAAGCCATATCTATCCATAGTAGGCAGTGTAGATCTAAGAGCAGGCTACACTTTGCAGTCTGATCTTGATCTGCACTAACCTGAAAAAAAAATTGTTAAAGGCACTTTACAGGTTAAAATCCTTCTCATGAACCTTAAATAGATTGCCAAATGAAAGAACGGTTGTGGTCTTAACCCATTACCAATTAATCCTGATTTTTAGCAACCTCGGGGGGGCTTTTGCAAACATTGTTGGAAAAAGAGAAAATCCTAGTAGCCTAGTAACCAGCATTTTCTCCTTTTTACTCAATGTTTTCCTACCTTTCAAGGGCAAATCCTATCTTCTGTGCCTTATTTTTTATGTTGTCTGAAAATGCTTTTAACTTTGACTGGTCTAAAACTTTGTTGTTTGGTAAAAAATCAAGACTTTTGTGAGTGGAGAAAAAAAAAATAAATACATAGTGCCTTTCACAAGGAAAAGGCAAGATAAATGCATTCACATAACTTTTGAAAATGGTCTTAGGAACTGATATAATTATTTTTCAGTTACATGTTCTTGGGTTTTGACAAAAATGATCAGACAAGGTTAACTTTGCCAATGAAACACAGTTGCTGCCCCTGAATAGACCAACAAACCTTTCTGGCTTGCCTTGATCCGTCATTGGTGACAATTTATCCCTATATTTTTGTATGTTCATGATTTAAAAATCTTGGTTAAAAGAAACAAATTTTTCCTGGATCCCACCCAGTAATCAACTCTGTCTACATGTATCTTTCTGTGTTTCCTGGATACTAACCAGTCCAATGCATGGATAACCTTTCTGAGCAATGAATTATACAAATAATTTTGTTTCATAAATGCAATATTTTTCACTTAAATCTTTGCCAAAGTAATATGTTTACTTCATCCAAGCCATTTTTGGAATTTAGGTGAACAGATTTAACTTACTAATCAAAGTCTGCTTTATATAAGATCAGTCTTATCATATGCATTAGGTGATAAATTTGTTCTTTACTTCTCTTTGAGTTAAGATCCTTAGCATCAAACACTGCATGAGATAATGAATTATTTTCTTTCTTACTTTTGGATCTAAGATCCTTAACACCACAATAATTGCTTAGGACTAGGTTTAAAAATAAAAAGAAATGCAGAGTTCATTTCAGACTAAAGTTGTGTACATCAAAAGATGCTTTCAGATCAATGCAACAAGATGTAAAAAAAACTGAAATGAACCCTGCAAATTAACTCTCTACCAAACGACAAAATTGGATTTGTCCAATTTTGAATTGTCCAATTTTGAAACACTTGCAGATGACACATTAAATGTGGCTCAAATGGTGCATATTGTCTTTGCAGGAAGGAAAACATTGTGAGAAAATGAGAAAATGCTATTTCCCTTTTTCCCACAATGTTTTAAAGACCTTTTTCCTCAGGGTTCCTAAAATGCAGGATCATTTGGTAAAGGGCTAAATAAGCAAATAGGACTTTTAATAACAAAAACAGAAAAATAAACTTGAGCAATAAGAATTACACTCATTTCCATTTCATATATTTAGAATTTCAGATTCTCAACATCACATATGGTATGATGACAACACTTTAGTAGCTATAGCAAATCCCTTTGGTTTACAAACCCTCAAACATGTTTAAATTAATGTGTGTCTGATAGACACACATCATGTAGGGATACTTCACTATGTATCACACCTAGCAATTTGATAGACATGGTGCTGATTTAAAGGATTCATCCATTGTTAACTTTTATGTCATTCTGTAACTCTCAATTGCTGTATAGAAATACTTTTAATACGCAGGCCACAAAACTAAAACTTTTGAAACTTCTACAAGACTTATTCCTACTCTACTTTGAAACTCAAAGGCCTTTCAGCCATAATTTTCAACAGTCAGATCTAATTAAGAGCTAGTAAGAGGTATAATTTCAAGAATAATACCCTATGAAAGTTTTTGACATATATTCACCACTTTGTGTGTAGGTGTCAAACATTGAATGAA
The DNA here is from genome assembly GCA_945859785.2 of Tridacna gigas. Taxonomy (NCBI): domain Eukaryota; kingdom Metazoa; phylum Mollusca; class Bivalvia; order Cardiida; family Cardiidae; genus Tridacna; species Tridacna gigas. The sequence goes on along the minus strand of OX244042.2, from coordinate 26,627,135 downwards.
ATTTTTGTTGTTTCTGTTATTTTTGTATTAATTTTAGGACTGTTTCTGTTGCTTTTCTATTAATTTTAGGACAATAACTACGTAATTCATACTTGATATAATGCAGACTGACATTGGGGCAACAAACATGTTCATTACTGATTTTTCACTAACAGGAAATCTAAATTATATTCAAGTGTTTAACCAGTGTGTGATATAAAGAGTATGCTCAATTAGTTTGGCTGTCCCACTCACAAAACACCACTGTTAGATGAATTCTTAGACATATACAATGTATAAGAACAAAGTCACTGCAAAATAGTGTGATCTATAAATGAGAGATGACTGATACCAATCTACAAGATCAATGTAAAGCAACTGATCACTAGATTATTGAAGTTATTGTTCCTATTTTATCAAAGCATCATTGCAAAATAATTCTGGTCATAGTTACATAATAATAATAATTATAAAAAAAAAATGCAGCAAGTGTTGCTGATGTAGCAATAAGGGATCAATGAGTAGTACTGAGTTTTTACTAAAAGTACTTAGAACCATAAAAGATGTTAATGGATATCAGAGGCATATTGTTACAGAATGCAAAAAGTCATGTCATAAGGGTAAGAATATATTTAGAACCATGCGAAGACAGGTTGTCTTAGAGATTGATAATGCTGCATATGTTTCATCAACTCATATAGCTGTCTGAAGGTTTGGTAAGACATTATTTTGGATTTAAGTACATGGTACTGGTCAGTGTTGATTCATTTGGTATAATTGAAATCATTGCAAGAAATAAAACACATACATATGTGGACTGAGTAAATTTAACATTCATGATACTATGCCGTTTTTTTAATTCATGCAAACTTCATACTAATATCAGTAGCCTCTCTTTTTTCTTATCTCTTTTATGTCCATTATAAACAGATTTGGAGTAAACTGTAACTTTTGGATCTGTATTGCTGATTTCAGGACTTGGCCTCATAACAATGTGGCAGAATGCAGTAATTTGAAGGCACCATGTAGCATCTCAGTACAATGGCTTAGTTTGTGTGAAGCTCATATTTTAAAATTTCATGACATCTTTCTGTGTTTGCTACCCTTCAAAAGTATAAATTATGATCACCATATTGACTTACACCTTTGACTTCATGGCAGTCGATCATTTTCTACTGTGTTATATATCAATATTGATTTTTAGGCATGTAGAAATATCAAATTCAAACCTCCATGTCTTGTAATAATAGTAATAGTGGTGAAACGGTTTACCGATTAACCGATTAACCGCGGTCTATTCAAAGAAAAAACCGAAACCGGTTCGAATTTTACCGTATCGGTATTTCTGCAATATGTCAACTTCTCTTAATTGCATCAGAAAGTCCGGTTTTCCCAAAAATTCTGTCAGAAATCAATCGTTTTTCAACTTACAGTTCTAAAGATTTCCGAAAGCGAAAGTTGTTTATTTTTTTCCACAGGCGGTGTCACCGGTGTTTAGGTAAAACTATGACCACATAAAATTCACGACACGAACTCCAAATAAACGTCGAGCTTTAATGCTTTTGGATCAATGGAGTTTGTATGTTATTCATTTCTTATAACTTTGCTCACACTTATTTTTGCGTTTTCCAGTAGTTAAGCTGCAAAGTATTAGTGTTAGTGCAGTAAGCAACTGAGTAAGTTAGTGCATCGCACTGTCTACTCTGTTGAGCCATGTCCCGAAGTTCGGTATAGTAGCGCTGGTTTTTATATAAACAAGTACGCTCTTGAAGAAAAAAAATGGCAGACGAAAATCGTCAAGATAGCGAGTGTTAAAGACTAGTCAATTTTAGTTTGTTTTTATTTGTTCATGCGAAACAATTGATTTTTAGTTCATTATCTTGAAAGAATGGAAGAGTTCCAAGCACATGTACTAGTTTTCTTTATCACCTTTTGAGCATATGCTACCCTAACAGTGACTACAAGTGGTCAGATATGCTAAATGTCAGCATATACAGCATATTGCAATACGTATTGCAATACGGGTCAGCCGTATTGCAATATATTGCAATACGCTTTTTACCGTATTGTTTCACCCCTAAATAGTAATATACATGTTATATCACAAATCTTTAGGACTTTTTATTAACTTATCCACAATTAATCTGACAGACTTTGTGTAATTTTTCATGCACCAATTTTAACCTTTGATCACCCAATGTAAAGTGACACTTACCTCAACTAAATCTAAATCTGGTCATACTGTTAATCTACAAAGATAAAAATGAGTTTGTGTATACTGTATCCACTAATAACATAAACACCAAGTTGTTGTAGGTGTAGAAAAATGCTAGTTACCAGCTAGTAACTAGTAACTTGCTGCTTTCTTTTGTTACTGAGTGAATAAATAGAAATTCAACTTCAATCTACTTATTAATTTGATGGAAACCCAAAAGAAAGCTGTTGAAAAATTCTAATTCTTGAAGAAAATATATGGCTAACTTTTTTTTGTAATCTTGCAGATATAGTGGGTAAGCATGGTATTTGGAATCACAGGAGAAGGATTGAACACCATAGGAAGGGGGAAAATGCTGAAGTCTAAATCAATACTGCTGAACTTTTCCAAGAGCAATTATTTTGAATTGTTTACTCTTTAACCACATAGTCCCAAACTTAAATGAACCTGACAAAAAATATTTTTAAAAAACATAGTGGGAAAAGAAGATAATGTGGGTATCAAGCATTTTCTCCAATGCCCACAATGTTTTCTACTCTGTCAAACACAAACTCCATCATTTTTGCCACATTTACATTGCAAATGCTTTGACTTTGGACTAAAGTCCAAAATTTTGTCGTTCAGTAAAGAGTTAAGGTGATTTCTTATGTTTGCCCATTTTTGTACAAATATAAATCTTAACACCTCAGCAGAAAACATTTGGGAAAAAAAAGATTTTTTCTTTCCTTTGAATGTTTGTCTTTTGTGTACAAATTTTGAATTTGTCTTCCGCAGATGTGTCAAATTTTGAAGAGACTAAAATTTTGTCATTTGGTAAAGAGTCTATTGAGACCAAACACCTGTGATTTGTCTTTGGAAGGGTAGAAATCATTGTGGAAGCATTTTCCCTTTTTCCCACATGCTTGCAATGGCCAAACCTTCAGGGTTGTTATAAGTAAATGTCTTTGTAAATGGTGATTTTCAAAAAACATAAACTGATATTAATCGAACTGAATTTTCGGTTAGAAAATGAACTACCATTGTTTCTATTCACATTCTAAGTTTCAGTAATGATTTTTGCCTGTAACCTTTTTGAGTGTCATACATGATAACTGTTTTTTTTTTCCTGTTACTATTCATTTAGTATTTTCTGCAATTATTTCCACTTCTCAGTAAGTTAATCTTTTACAAATTATGTTTATAATGTATTTTTTTCTATTATTATCATTTTTTATTTGCTTCCCTTTGCATAGTATGGGACAATCATGTGTGCACATAAATTTACCTTGCACAATCCTGGAAGACCAAAAAAGCATTTCATTTATTAGTGAGGTCACATTGCAGGGTAAACAGATGCAGAATAGAAGTATATTGAAGATACAGAACTATATGCAAACACCCTTTTTTGAAGCTCAAAATCATATTACCTTTTGCCAGATGAATAAATTTTAGACTTGTCCAAATATAATGTATTTATAGATGACAAAGTAAGCATGACTTAACAACTTACATGGTTTTTGGGTAGAAAGCATTTTAGGAAATACTGGTTACCGGCAATTTCGCTTTTTGCCACATTCCTTTAAACTCCCTCTTCCTCAATGTTGTTAAAATTCGGAATTGTGTGGTCAACAATAAAAGATTATGTTTCAAACGGTCTGGGAGAAGTAGAAAATTCTGTTGATCAGCCTTTTCCTCCATTATCCCAAAATGTGTGTTTCTTCTATTTCAAAGATATTTTTTACCATTAGATCCAGATTTGCTTGTCTGTAAATGAAACATCCATCTATCAATTGAATTCAGCAAATGAAATTGCAATTGGTCCTTAAGTCTTGTGTAGTTTATTTTTTTTGCTGGAAAGCAAACGTATCATTTTATGTTTCACACGGCATGCGCACTGGGTTTTCAATTTGGGGGTACATGCACCCTCCAGGTTTTGAACTGGGGGTACAGAGAAAAAATTGGGGGTACACTGTACCCCCTAGGTTTTTAATTGGAGGTACAAAGAAAAATTAGGGGGTACAGAGTAACTTTGGGCTGTTTCAGTTTTATTAATGAATTTTAACACCCTAGCTCCTTTACCATAATGAATGGGATCTTAATTAAATTTGCAAATTGTGCATTTGGTGATTATATGGATGCATCATATGTCTCCAGGGCATGCACATACTTAGATATAATCGCAACAGCGGTCAAGGTTTAAAGCCAAACACGGCCATGAGTTTTGATAATCGACCGCCTTTATGGAGGATTTTTCACCTTTATTCCTTCTCAAAGTTGCGAAGTACATTAGAACTGCTTTAAAAAGGAAGCATAGACAGATTGATGCTCGTTGTTCAAGTTATGTTCGTAAATCTGGCTATTTTAAAATCACAGAGGAGCAGGCCGATTGGCTCATTGTAAAGTCAAACTCTGTCAAATAAAGGCCATGCTGCGTTAGGGCAAAATAAAACCAAAGGTGTAATGGTAGAATCACTTGTGTAAACCTACCTTTCTCAGATCTTCACACTGTAAAATATTTTAACAGCTTTTGTTATGATGATATTTTTTCTGCAGCAGACGCCATACATACAAAAATTACGTGTTTAATTTGCGGCTCGATTTCTCATCTTTCATATGCCAAAAACTGCGTTTTTAACGATAACTGCATCATAATATTATTAAATGATTTTAATTTCTCACTGAAAATTAATTACCAGATTTCCTGTACACGTGGTAGATTTTGACGCCTTAAAAAATTGTAGCGAAAATTGTTTAAATAGACGAGGGAGCCGCAAAATATATCAGTGAAAATATTTGGTAACCTGCTCTATGTTGAGGACAAAACGTGGTACCCATTTACGAGGAAAACTACTTTCATTTTGTTTGTTTGGCATGCAATATGAAATGTTATCTAATTTGTACTTGCAGTGTACTTAATTACTTTCCTTTTTGTACGTGCATACTTTTGACAGTGCGTACATGCACGTAAGCACAAACAATTTGTACACGCGGAGTAGAATTTATACGTGAATTACGTACTGCAGTATGTGATTGGGCACCCTGTCACAGACAGTCAACTATCATGTAACTACCAAGCAATTTCTGTGATAGGAAGGTGGTAAACTGCATGTTGCATTATGCTACTTTAAGCATTATTTCAGTCATACCATGGCAAAAGCACCCTTATTCCTGATCCCTGCTTTTCATCAGGTGAAATGAACATGGGCTTAGCTGTGCATTTGCAAACACGCAAAACAGCAAGCAACAGTCAGGACCTTGGGATTACAAACCGGCCTCCTTGGCAAATGTCAAAATTTTAGACTTGAGCAGAAGGCTAATTCAGAATTGGTACAAATTAGCTGAATATCTGACGGTGTTGAAAACATTGTTGGAAAAGAAGGAAATGCTGGTTACTAGCATTTTTTTCCTTTTCCCACCATGTTTTCAAAAGCTTTCTTCTTCAGGGTCGTTTAACCCTTTACCAGACGACAAAATTTTAGACCTGTCCAAACTGAAAGCATTTTGCAGATGACAAAATTAAAGTGACTCAAATATTGAAATTTGTTATGGGAGGGGTAGAAAACATTGTGGGAAAGGGGAAAATGCTGGTTAGCAGCATTTTCTCCTTTTCCCACAATTTTTTCAAAAGGCTTCTAACTCAGGGTCATTAAAAGTCGGGATTGTGTGGTAAAGGTTAACTTGGGATCGTGTTGGACAGGGTTAACTCTTATCAGAAGACAAATTCTCGACATGTTCATATGGAAAGCATAAATTTAGCAGATGACAAATTACATATAGATCAAAATATAAATTTACCTTTTAGTTAGTAGAAAAAGACTGGCAAAAAGTAGAAAATGTTGATGCCAACATTTCCAAAGCATTCCTCCCAAGATGATCAAATAACATTTTTTATGGATCCTAGCAGGGATCGTTAATCACATGACCACAGCGCCCCAGATAAGCTGCATATTTTACGCTATTTGGAACAGCAATTAAGCAACAAAACTTATTTTAAAGCATAACAAATACGCATTATTTCTCATGATATGCAATGAGACTGATTTTCATTGCATATTTTGTTGACAACTGAGATCGTCATCTTGATTGGTTGTGTTGTCACTGAAACGCTCACTTAAACGCTCGCATATCACTATCTGAACAAATGGCAAGCTTCTTAGATCAGCTGATCATACCAATCAGCTGATTCCATACCTACATCTAACTTGATGAACGGATCATCCCGAGGTTTGTCGAATGCTGTACTTGGTTTGGCATTCGGCAAACCCTGGGTGATCCTTAGTTCAAATTCCTCGGCTGTGTCACTTACTTAGATTGACATGCACCTACACAGTACATTTTATCTCAAAAAATACTGTGCTTTACCGTTCTTAAATAGTAATACTTCACTTACAAAAAGAAAACACAAGTCACAATTTTCTATTTGAATCTTTCCTAATACATTTCCGTTGATATTTTGTACATTAATTTTCTATCTAGGTCTGGACCTATCAGTTCTCATTGACGCTTAGAAATTAGAAATGACCCAGTTTTTTTTTTTATGCTAAAAAGTACCTGCCCAAGTGTGAATCTATTCAATCTAACGTATGAAATTATCGGCTAAAGCTTCAGATGAATTAGCTTGCAAACTTGTACACGGCAGATATATGGGCTTTAGTAAGTTACGTATCAGTATCAAATGTAAAGGATGCACACGGCTCTGTTTATCACAGCCAGGGATCATATATATACACATGTGTATATAAGATCCCTGTCACAGCTGATCAAACTGGCAAGTCATTATATGAAAATGTGATAAATGTGTTCATCTATTGTAAAATGACAGGTTTTACAATTAATTGCTATCTTAATTGAGAATTCATGTCAAATGATGGGGAAATCTTTGATTGATATGAAAAATTGGATGCTGAAAAAAAAAAAAAAAAAAACGCGAAAACCCATGCCACAACAAAGGTCAGTTTGATATCGGCTGATCAAAGGCACTTCTATCTGTCTTTTCGTCTTTAATAATGAATCTAAGATCCTCGGGCGACTTGGGCCAAAAAGTCGCCTGATTTAAAAAAACTTCGCCCATTTCGCCGAGTAAAGAAGCGAAATCCAAGTCGCCTGAAAAATCAGTAAGTCGCCTCGCGTAAATTGACCACGCATCGGGTACTCGATACACAATCAGCGTGTGTAGATCGCTTACCTAACAGTGCGTCATACCCGATTACCATGAGGAAGTTGAAAACGTGCCAATAGGAGAAAATACTGGAAGCAAGCTTTCCTCCTTTGGACACAATATTTTTGTAGCTTTTAAACATTATTTATATCCTCTGAGTAATTATCTATTTGTCTGCTGTAAATGCTTTTCATTTGATATTTAGATTTTTTTTTCTTACCTGGTCAGGGACAGGGACTGTAATATATATGATCCCTAGTAAAGATGATTTTCAGTAAAAACATTTGTCCAGGATTTTGGAAAAAAAATAGTGCTTTGAAGATTTTTGGAAAAAAAAAATATGTGCTAGGAGAAACCATTGCTTAAAACAAGTACATGTATCTGCTTTCTCTTTCCATAATGTTTTTGTCCAAAAAATGTACGAGTTGAGCATGACAATGAATAAATGTGTTTTAAGTAGTTTCTAATAAGAATAAATATATTAATCATTTAACTCTTTACCAAACGACAAAATTTTAGACTGGTCCAAATTGAAAGTAATTGCAGACGACAAATCAAATGTGACTCAAAAATTGAATTTTGTTTTGGGAAAGGTAGAAAATATAGTGGGAAAAGGAGAAAATGCTGGTTACCAGCATTTTCTCCTTTTCCCACAATGTTTTCAAAAGGCTTCTTCCTCAGGGTCGTTAAAAGTCGGGATTGTGTGGTAAAGAGTTAAAAGATATAAAGTATAAAATATTTTCATTTAATTTACATGGTTTTCTATCAAATCAAACTGTTAAATTGTCAAAATATTGTTATTTCCTTCTATAAGTCCGACCAAATCTGCATTTTAATGTCTGTCTAAACTTCTCCTCAAAGTTTGACCGCTTCTCCCCATTTTGAAAAACTTCTCCCAATTCTCAGACTAGGGAGAAATGACTTCTCCTCAAAGTCTGAGAGTTGGAAGAGGCCTGATCTTAACAGTTAAATTACACAAATCTCTGTATAAATCAAGAAGTGGAAGCCAAACTGTCTGTTTTGTAGTGAGTAAAAACCATTGGTTGCTTCATGAAATAAATATATATGAAAGACAAATCCGGTCATTCAAGCCATATCTGAATTGTCGTCTGCTATTGCTTTAAATGTGAAAGAGTCTAAAATAATGTTTGTTACACTGTTAAAACATTGCTTGGGTCCATTTACTCATAATGACGAATTGCATACTAGGGCTGCAAGTTAAAATTCATCTCTCCATCTTTCTGATGATCAAGAGCTTGGAATTACTAAACAGTTGTAATCAGTGTTTGAAAATGTACTCATAAATGTGAAAATGAAGAACATAATATATGAAAAAATTGTGTTAATTTCACCCTTATCTCTCCATAACAACTGAGTAAGTTTGACCCTTGGACATGAAAATTTTCTTTTTGATTCTTGAAATACCATTTTGACTCTTGAAAATTAGGGTCCAATGACTCTTGGATTGAAAACACTGGTATCCATATTTTCTTTTAAAACATTGCTCAACATACAACTGATAAAAAGAATAAAATAAAACTGCCATTTTTTTTTCAATCAATCTTACTAGCTGGGCTATATAAAATATAAGAAAATAGTAATATTGAAACATGCTACATGTTATGTTCAATTATGAGGTAAAGCTTGATTTTTACTCCAACATTTGAATTTTTTTGCTCAAAGAATTGCTGCTTGAGCATGGTAATTTCATTTTACCCCATTCATAAGAAAATGATGCTTAAACACTCTTTGGCCCAAAAAATTATCTGGGGCTCTGTGACCAGATTTCATATTTTTAAAAACATGCATGAGCACTAACTTTGTGATTTAAAATACTCTAAAGAACTCATTAGTAAGAAACAATTACCTAAGAAATAATTACAACAAAAAGTGGGCCATTTTGGTAATTAGCCATTTTGGCACTGGGACCTTTTGGTTGAATGGTGTTTTACGCCGCTTTCAACATTATTTCAGTCATATCACGGCGACAGCTCACATATTCATGGGGACCTTTTGACTTCCATTCCTGTATATTTGTCAAGCAAATAGACTGTATGGATAAGTTTTCCTGATGACAAGAATGATGGTCTAAAATTTGCTATATCTCTACTGTACAGTAGATAGTCATCATTTGACAGATTCACATGACAGTTATAGGGAAAACCTCAGACATAGCATTTCCTTAATGTATCTAAAAGATTACAGTTGCACCAAAATCATGCTAGTATTCTAAATGGTAATGTACACAGGAAACGAGAGCAACAACATTTAACCAAATTATAAACAACAGACTACATGCGTTCTGTGTTTATTTCAGAAATGGGTATCATTTTCTCTCAACATTGAGCTTAATTTAATGAAATCGAATTGAACGCAACCCCAGCGGTAGTAGATGTATTGAACGGGATGCTGACATGGTACGGCAGTGAAAATATTGATATTTGTTCTTATTGGCTATCACATTTCTTATCGGATCCCTGTAATATATGATCCCTGCTTACAACATGGGATTGTTTGGTAAAGGGTTGATAGATTACTTTCATTTTCATTACTGATTATTATAATTAAATTTGTTATTTATTTTTCATTTACCACCATCAATAGTTTTATGGTATGACTGTAGGTGAAAACATTAACATTAAAAAATTGCGCATTTCACCACTATAGCGGCAAAGTTTTTCCAAAGTCATGCTTCACTGTGTATTCCTAAATATTGAGAAAAGTAGGTTTCACAACTGCTTTTCCACACTGTGGTTTAACCATTTACCACACAATGCCGACATTTAGCGACCCTGAGGAATAAACGAGCAAGCCCGGATACGAGGTGGTTTGGGGACGAACAACCCTGAAACTAAAGAAAACAATCAGAATTTGCAACTACCGTGTTATATCTAGATTATACATGTGTTTTGATTATTCGTGGGAAAAATCGGCCGAAAAATCTAAAGATTACGAATGTATAAGAGCCTTACGTTTTTCCGGATCAAAACTTCGAGCTCTTTTTTTCGAAACAGCATTCAACCCGCCTTTAGAAACGATAGGTTGAGCAGATTTAATCACGTGATGTGGATCAGCCTAATAATCAACTAGAACAGTCGGAAACAGTAGCGCCCTTAATCTTTAACCTGCTAAATAACAGCACATAACAACTCTTTAACAGTTTATGCATATTTTCTCATAGAATAAATTGTTAAACAGAGTACTGACACCCTAAAAGTATAATATATGTATCTTCAATAAGATCGAAACGGAGTTGTACTTGGATCAACATCTTACGAACACTCAAGTGTTCACATCATCACGACCAGGATGTCTTCTTCTTTATCAATGATTCTTCTATGTAAGCCATCTGCATACTTCTTTGGAGTGTACCGTCGTTTCTTACACAGCGGACGGCATAGATTAAAAATCAGACTGTACTTTTCGTGCAGTCTGATTTTGATCTAAACTGTCGCAAACGTCCATGCTTTCTCCTATGGCGCGGAGAGGGTTAAGCAATTACCCGTGTGTAGTAAGCACTTTTTGAGTAGACCATAGATGTTTGCCCAGATACTTATTTAACTGTATGTTCAAAAGTGAGACAGAGTGAATCTGACCTATCTTTTTCGGCGTAGCTGAATGTGCTGGCTTTTGACGTAGTTCTTGGTAGTGATACAGAATGAATAGATGGTAAATTGCGATTGGTAAAAAATGTGCACATGTTTATTCGGCGGCCCCCTCCCCCTGCTGGCATATTTGCTTGCACATTTATGGAACCACCGTTAATAAGTGTTGCCACTGCTAATCGATACTCCAGGGCCTCGATTCATACCATAGCAAAATAATGTAGTAGAGAATGATTTTTTTCTTGTGCTATTTGGAAATTCAATATTTCCATGAGCATTACCCAATAACCCAATACTACTTTTCAACAAAATGAAAACCAGCGAGGAAAAAGAGGCAACTGCTTGTGAGGTTACTTTTCATTGTTTTACCTCATATTGAGCCACAAAAGAGTTTCAATATTCATATCCCAGTATCTCTTACCAGTCATTCCTATTTTTTATGTATCTACTTCTATGATTGCCAAAAACATGAAAAATGCATATCTTGGAATTTTGATGAAAAAGGTGTTAGAACAAAAATTTACCCCAGTATAATGAAATTCTGAATTTACACTTCATGATAATCAACCATTTTCTTGTTGTAAATGTTTTAAGTGATTGACTGTATCTTGAAGTAACGGAGGTTAAGTTATTAAGTTCAAGTTTTCTATCATCCATGGTGTGAAAACTATCGACAAAACTAACATAAACACATAAATTCATTAAAGATATAAGCATATGGTTAGGAAATAAGCCAAAACTTTTGAATTCAATGTATTGCTTTTTTGAAAATTAAGACACAAAATCGTAGCTATACCTTATTCTTCAAATTGATTCTCAAATTTCAAAATAGTTTCGCTTGAAATATCTTTACTTTGGCTGGGGATTTGAATGACTATTATTCTTAATTATGTCAATGAATGTATCACTGATAATTTTCCTTGCATAATTTCAACCATGATTCTCTATCTTAAAATGTTCAAATACCAATTAAGATTGTAACGGATGTTAAAAAGAAAATTCCACATGACAAAATATCCCAATTTTCACATATTACTGAATGATCAAGTTATGAAATGACTCAGAAATTAGATAACTTTACTCAATTTGAAGAATTATAACATTAAAAAAGTGTAGGTCTTTTGAAACACAATGACCCAGATTTTAGAAACAGATCTTGCAAATTTTAGACACAAAAAAATGAAAGGAATTAATTAAAGCTAAAGTTAATACACCTACATCAACTTATTGATTTCTTTAAAGCAAAAGTATTCACTGTTCTAATAGTTCTATTTGATTTCTTGAAAGATTTTCTAATCCTGGTAATGGAAGTTAAACCAACTACATTACTGAATCATCTGCACTTCAAGTCACACTTTGCCTCCGTACATACTCTCAATCAAGTCAACTATTCCAAGGCCTTACTTGAAAAATTGGCTTTCTCTTCCCTGAGGATACGGGGTCTGTTATTTTCATCATAACCCATAGGGTGCCGAATAAAGCTAACAGACATTTTTAGTTAAGTTGTAAGACCAGAATAATTGCAACATTATGAATGATGGTTGTGGTCAACAGTGTTCCAGCAAAGCTGACACTCAACTCACTGTGCAAATAAAAAATCGGACTGCACGTTATGTGCAGTCTGATCTTGATCTACACTGGCCACAAAAGCAACTACACTTGTGAAACATGCTTTAAATGATTTTATCCTTTTCAGGTACTCAAACTCCACGTTTTACAGGCCATTTTATCCAACTTTCCTACCTCTTCTATGAAATTGATCTTAATTTCACCAGATCAGTTCACTGTAAATGTGCAAATATACCATTCCCCATAAAATATAGCATCACAAAACTCAACAAAATCTAAAACAATATCATCTGTGAACTCACAACTGCCATTTTCTGTATTTTCTGCTTCTAAGTAGTACCATTTTGCATTCAAAACCGAACAAAGTGTTGTGTTTGAACAGTTACAAACTTTGAATTACTTTTATTTCATTGCTGTGAGGTTGGCGAGTCAGTTTGATAGTGGATAAACCTCAGATAGGATATTTTAGCTAGTCTACAAACGGCAGTCGAATAGTATTGATTTTAGTTGCAGATGTTAAAGATCACGGATGTTAAAATTGGCATATCGTTTGGTTCAGAAAATGTCCTTTTTCTGGTTGTTACAAGAATGATCCCTATTTTTTTTTAATTCTTATTTGGCATTCTTCTTTAAGCATTACGTTCAATACAAATCAATCAATAATGGTTTTGCTAGAACCTTGGTAACAGAGGTTAAACAAGTTTTTGTCTGAATGCTATCTATGATATCAATAATGTATTTTTTTCAAATGACATTGGTGTTGGTGATCCTTAGGCTCAAAACTCCTCAATATCAAGCATAAAAGAATATTCTGACAGTGATCTCTGGACAAACAGTTCTAAGTTTGACCATCCCAACACGAGATAAAAAGCAGTAATGGATGTTAATCCTTTTCGGCGACACCACTTAACCATTGATATTTCAAAATTCTGTTGCATGTGTCGTCATGTGTTATTAATACATATGTAAGCATACAAGATAAGTATATCTTGTGCAAGAAAGAACTGAAATATCAAAAGGTACACTTTCTGTAAAGATTCAAAATCAGTCTCCCAACAGAGAGACACAGAAAAAAGTATCTTTCTTGACATACATAAGCTAATTTTCAAGATTTTTTAAGTGAACATGAGAATGTACAACTCTGTATATGGTTTCTGTATGGTCCATGTATCGAAAATAGCTTGATTATTTTACTCTCGTTTGCTAATGGTGTCAATAATTTGGCAGAGACACTAAAAAATGGAAAAAGTACAAGGAAAAGAGGAATGACTGTCACACCATCTATCTTGTTAAAGATATTTCTTGTTTCGATTGTCGAAAAGATTCTGGAACGAACCAGAACTCAAACTTCCTAGACCTGGCTTAACCCTTTCCCAAACGACAAATTTTGGACTGGCCCAAACTGAAAGAGTTTGCAGACGACAATTTTAAATTTGATGAAAATGGCAGAAAGGTCTAAAAACGGGTAAAGACTTGTAGTGCAGACACGTGAAAACCAGGGCTTGTTTGGGAAAGGGTTAAGCATTGAGGTTAAGCATTGAGCTACCGGGACTTGGCCAATACAGTTTAATTTTTACGACCACATATTCCTACGTGGATAACGCACACATTCATATGACTATTGGGCCACAGCCATCATATTACATTCTTAACCCTTTGGCTACTAAGCGCGACATCATTGACCTTTTGCGGACACCGTAGATCAAAGATTAGACTGCACAGAACATGCAGTCTGATCTTTGATTTACACTGTCGGATACAGAGATATTTTTTCCAAAAAATTAAGATTGAAATATCATTATTCTGGTTTTTTACAATCATCTTGAAAATTTAATTCCACTTATTTAGCAGGATAAGGGTTAATCCATCTATGGGGGTCTATAATGATTTTTGCACCCTGTCAGTGTTGTTAGAGTGGTTGCTCTCGGAAGTGCCATATTCTAAAACTGGAGCTTTTGCAGATGGCGTAGATCAAGATCAGACTGCACAGAGTATGCAGTCTGATTTTAAATCAATATGGTCCGCTTGTTAACTCAAGCTTATAAGATAAAAATCCCACTGAGGTGTAGTGGATTCTATTATCAGCTATTAAACCTTGTCCAGCTAAATAAAAGAAATGAATTTTTCATACCAATCTTATAAACCCAAATTTTCATATTTCATAGGTCTTTTGGAAGGAAAGATAGATCTCCTTATCAGACAGTGTAGATCTAAGATCAGACTTCTTGTTCTGTGCAGTCTGATCTTGATCTATGCTGTCCACAAAAGGTCAGTGAGTCGCACCTAAGGCTTAAATGAGATTGTGTTTTTTGATTGTGATTTTTGGAGCTGAAAAAGTTACTGGAGAAAAGTGAGCCTCAGGTGGTGAGAAATAAAAAGGTGTATATAGTAGATTTTTAGGCCATTTTTACTGCAAGAAAATAGTTAACCCTTATCCTGCTATATAACTAAAATGAAACTTTCAAGTTGACAGTAAAATTTCATATTTTTAAATATTGCTATTTCAATTTTTTTTATTTTTTTGAGGGGGGGGGAAGGAGGTGGGAAAAGGGGGGGATATCACCTCATCTGACAGTGTAGAACCAAGATCAGACTGCATGTTCTGTGCAGCCTGATCTTGTTCTACACAGTCCGCAAATTGTCAGTAAGTCACGCTTAGCAGCATAAGGGTTAACAACAGTACATAAAGGGAATAGTATGTGTGATAATAAAATCCACTGTTTTGTAATTTAGAAGATAGTGTAGATCAAGATCAGAGTGTACATTCTTTGTAGACTTATCTGTCATCCATGCAATTCAGTTTCAAACAACAGGGTAAATTATTATTTATAAATAACTCTATACCAGATTACAAATTTTAACCCTTTTCCAGACAAGAAATTTCAACCCTTTACCTGACAAAATTTTAACCTTGTCCATATTTAAGTATCTGTAGACCTGAAATGCATGTGGCTCAAATGATATGATATGTCTGATTGGTTAGAAAACATTGTGGGATAAGGAGAAAATGCTGGTTACTGACATTTTTTCCTTTTCACCCTATGTTTCCTAATGGTCTCTTTCTCAGTGTCATTAGAACTTGGTTTTCTATGGAAAAGGGTTGAGCTGATCAAAATATTATAGCTTTTCAAATGACAAGTCATTTGTGACCCGATATGGGTGATTCAAAAAAAAAGAAATGAAGTGAAAGTGTGACATAGACGTTAAAAACTAGACAAGTTTGAATTGAATGATTTCTATGTCAATTTCTCTCTAGAATGTCAAATTGTTGGAATTGACCCTTAAAGCGCCTTTCACAACTATAGCTGCCTTTGCGGCCAGTGTAGATAAAGATCAGGCTGCACAAAACGTGCAGCCTGATCTGTGATTTGCACTGTCCGCTTTGCTGAAACACAGTAGACAAAAGCAACTGTGAGACTGCAATTATTTGGGTCATACTTCTAGGATGAAAATGACTGATAGGTTTATTCGCCGCTTTAACCCTTTACCACACAATCCTGACTTTTAACGACCCTAAGAAAGAGGCCTTTTGAAAACATTGTGGGAAAAGGAGAAAATGCTGGTAACCAGCATTTTCTCCTTTTCCCAAAATATTTTCTTACCTTTCAGAAACAAATTTAATAATTTGAGTCACATTTAATTTGTCATCTGCAAAATTAATGCTTTCAATTTTGACCAATTTAAAATATTGTCGTTTGGTAAAGAGTTAAGGGTTAAAGTTATCTTTTGTACATAGTAAACCACTCCTGTTTTGTGTGTATGTAATTTCCACATTACAGGAAATATTTGTTGCTCTTTTTCTTGAACATTGTTTAGACCTAATAAGAAGTAGTATACTTGTTTCAGATATTTTTAAGTCAATATCTTGGTACTGTTTGACAAGACATGAGCCATGCTCTGACAAAGGGGGCTTAATGCATTTCCCTGATGACTGATACCGGGCAAGTCATTGCATGATTATGCACCCCAAAAGTCCATTTTGTCAGAAAACCTACTGAATCATGCTATAAACTGATCCTTGGACAAACAGAAAATTGACCAATAGTGAAAAGTTTTGGCCCAGGTCAGCCTGCAGGGATTTTGCAGTCTGACATGGGTTGATACTTTTCACAGATGCATTAAGCCCCCCCTTTTCACAGAGCGTGGCTCATATACATTGAGACATGATTCTATGGCATGGCTTTGAATACTTTCTGCATGAACAATAATTTGTTTCGCTTTTATTTTGCTAAATTTGATGCTAAAATCACTTTCTCTACCTACAGAGTTTTTCAAATATTTATTAGAAAGTATTTCTCATTAAAATTCAAGGCATTCTTAAAACACAATATGAATTTGTTTTTTAATGATATTTCTTGTAGAAGTAACTAGCATTTTCTACTTTTCCCACAATGTTGTCTACCCATTCAAAGACAAACTCCATCATTTGAGCGAGGCTTAAACTGTCGTCTGCAAATGCTTTCAAATTGCAGAAGTCTAAGCTTTTGTCAGGTGATAATGGATTAACACTTTGAACACCATGTATATGAGTCATGCTCTGTGAAAAGGAGACTTAATGCATCTGTGAAAAGTATCAATCCAGATCAGCTTGCGCAGTCCGCACAGGCTGACTTCTGCCAAAACTTTTCTCTATTGCACAGTTTTCCCTGGACTTTGTCATATATAGGGGTCATTTGACTCCCTTCAAATGAAGTTAAGAAGGCAAACATCTCAATATTAGAGGTCTTTCAAAAAATTTGAGGGTCCAAATTCAAAGAAACAGGGGGGGTCAGGGAAAACCCTGCTATTGTTCAATTTTCTGTCTGTCCAAGAACCAGTCTACCTTATGATTCATTCAGTTGTTAAAAAAATCGGGGATTAAGGGTCCATGATTATGCCATGGATTGATTGGCACAGTTCATCACGGAATTGCATTAACCCTTTACCTCACAATCCCAACTTTTAACAACCCTAAAGAAAAAGCCTTTTGAAAACAATGTGGGAAAAGGAGAAAATGCTGGTAACCATTCCCAAAACAAATCTCAATTTTTGAGGCACATTTGATTTGTCATCTGCAGATGCTTTCAATTTGGATTAGTCTAAAATTTCATTATTTGGTATAGAGTTAAGCCCATTTTTGCGAGAGCATGGCTCATATGTACTTGGCCTCTGTGTAAGGCTGGTAATGCAATCCACTGAAACTCACACAGACTTTTACTTTACAGGCTTGACTAAGGAAGTTGACAGTATAGATCCAATATCAGACTGCACATTCTGTGCAGTTTGATCTTGGTCTATGTGGTCTGCTAGAGCCCATGTTTCTATCAATGGCCATGAAAGAATTAAAACATATGGTTAATTGATTGACATGAATGAAAATTAAGTCAATAAGTATAAAAATCATTGTAGTAGTGTTAACAAAGGTCGTGCTTCATGTGACAGTCTGATCCCAATATTTACTTCTTACATGCCACTCTAAGCAGAGACCGAGTTTAGGTGGCATAGAACTGATGATTCTGTTACTGTTTATTGATAACTATTATCTGTTGAATAGCGACCAAATTATAAGAAAAATAGGAGAAACATTATCAGCCACTTGAAGCAAAACACATCCATTTATTTACCTTCTCATTTACTGATTTGTTTGCCGTTTTTGCTTACTTTCTTCTGTGTTTGCTTCCCTCTCCGCTGTATAGCGATTTTCATTAATTTGACCCGATATTAGTAGCCTGTTTCGTGATAGAACAGACTGGAGAAAGTGTGAATAATTTATGGTCTAAGGGAGAAAACTCGTACTTCAGTCTCTGTAAATATCAGAGTCGCGTCCCTTAAAGTAGTGAACGGCCTGAAACCAAAGGCGAATGAAAAAATAGTACATGTTTGCGGCCTTTAGAAATGACCAGCTTAAAAACATTTCTTCCGCTGTGATGTAATTTATTAAATAAAGTTTTTCATGTAAATACTCACAGTTTTGAAGTTATCACTACATCACACAGATTAAAAGTGCAGTTAACGAATATGACTAATACATTGTAACCAATCGGTTGTCTCCCTTGCATCTCACCACATTTGTAAACACAACAACCGCCAATATTTAAATTCGATCTACTAGTAAGTAATGCATTGTTTATCATGGTGAGATTTAACACGGAATGTAGATCTGAATTTAATTCAGGTAAGAAAGCATTCAAGCAATATAAATCTATACTGCATGTACGCTTTGAAGTCAAGAATATGGTTTCGGTCTCTAAAGGTCATCGACAATATCGTCAAACGTGCCGAGTTATCCTTGATTTCAAATTCAATAATGTTTATTTGAATTGTTGAAAATCGATAAAAAAAAAAAAAAAAGAGTTCACTTTGTGCTGAAAGCTTGTCGATCTACCTTACATCAATCCCTTTGTTTGCCATTGTGCGAATGTTTATCCGAAATTGTCAACGTGTATCTCGTCATCCCCGTAAGCAAGATTCCTTTCAATTCATGACCGAAATGGGCACCGTCCAAGGCAGAAATCCTTGTGAAATTCTGGCGAAAATGTTGAAGAATGTTTAATACTGTGAAATAAAAATTCATTAAAAAAAAAACTATTGATTGTCAAGTATTACGTGCATGTATGTAATTCCAGCATTTTATCCGTGGGAGGCGGAAGTAGTTTAATCGTCCGAATAAGGGAGGTCACTCTTCACAATTTTTGACTTTAATGTTGTACGAGTTTTGACCCTTAGACCATAAAGTGAAGTCAGAACTCCCAACGGTCACTTATTAGTATTATATTGTTCGATAACTAATGGAATTGAATGTTCGTGCTAGCTACATGATAACCCTTATTAAGCAAAACAACAGAACACTTATGAAATTAATCTTGCACAAGAAAAACCATGTGTAATTCATTTTTTTTTTAAGTTTTTTTTTACATAACTTTCATTGGGTACTTTCCTCAGTTTGTATTGATTTATTGGTTTTAATAATTTGACCAACATGAATTTAAAGCTGTTTGCTGAAATTTCATTTCATGAAGTTATTAATTAACCCTTTACCAAACAAACATGTATTTCTTTGAGAGCACAATTTTGACACCTCAGCTATCTCTTTACCAAACAACAAAGTTTTGGACTAGTACAAATTGAAAGCATATGCAGACAGCAAAATAAATGTGACTAAAAAGTCAAAATTTCTTGTAGGAAGGGTAGAAAACATTGTGGAAAAAGAGAAAATGTTGGTTACCAGCATTTTCTCCTTTTCCCACAATGTTTTCAAAAGGTTTCTTTCTCAGGGTCATTAAGAGTTGGCATTGTGTGGTAATCGGCTATGCAACAGCCAAACATATTGATTTTCACAAAGCTCACAGTCAACACTCAAGGCAGTCAATTACCCCTTTACCACATGGCAAGATTTTGGACAGGATTGAATTGAAAGAATTTGCAGATAACAAGTTAAATGCAGCTCAAATGATGATCTGTGTATTAGGGTAGAAAACATTGTGGGAAAGGGAGAAAATGCTGGTTACCAGTTAAACTCCAGATTGTGTGCTAAAAGCTGATTAAAATTTATATTCTTTGATCTTTTTTATTTTAATACATTACTGTATTTACCTCCTCATTGCATTTGTGGCACTTATCAGCTTAAAGGTTTAGTATTGCCTTACCTTTAACTTTTTATAATTCACACTTATTTGTCGAAATATTTATACAAAAAAGTCATGTAAACTTGTATAGTACCATTATGGTCATATAGGGGTCATTTGACCCCCTTCAAATGAAGTTAAGAAGGCAAACATCTCAATATTAGAGGTCATTCAAAAAATTTGAGGGTCCAAATTCACAGAAACAAGGGGTCAGGGAAAACCCTGCTATTGTTCAATTTTCTGTCTGTCCAAGAACCAGCCTACCTCATGATTCTGTCAGTTGTTAAAAGAAGTGGTGATTAAGGGTCCATGATTATGCCATGGATTGACTGGCACAGTTCATCATGGAACTGCATTAACACTTTACCTCACAATCCCAACTTTTAACAACCCTAAAGAAAAAGCCTTTTGAAAACATTGTGGGAAAAGGAGAAAATGCTGGTAACCAGCATTTTCTCCTTTTCGCACAATGTTTTCTACCATTCCCAAAACAAATTTCAATTTTTGAAGCACATTTGATTTGGTGTTTGCAGATGCTTTCAATTTGGACTAGTCTAAAATTTTGTTGTTTGGTAAAGAGTTAAGCCCCCTTTTGCCAGATCATGGCTCATACAAATATGACCTCTTTGTAACACTGGTAATGCAATCCACTGAAACTCACACAGACTTTTACTTTACAGGCTTGACTAAGGAATGTGACAGTATAGATGCAAGATCAGATTGCACATTCTGTGCAGTTTGATCTTGATCTATGTGCTCTGCTAGAGCCCATGTTTCTGTCAATGGCCATGAAAGAATTTAAACATATGGTTAATTGATTAACATGAATGAAAATTAAGTCCCAAAGTATAAAAATCATTGTAGTAGTGTTAACAAAGGTCATGCTTGATTTGGCAGTCTGATCCGAGTCTTTACTCCTTACTTGACAATCTAAGCAGAGGCCGAGTTAAAATGGCATAGAACTGATGGTTCTGTTACTGTTTATTGATAACTATTATCTGTTGAATTGCGACCAAAGTAGAAGATAAAAATAGGAGAAACATTATCAGCCACTTGAAGCAAATTACATCCTTTTATTTACCCACTCATTTACTGATTTGTTTGCCGTTTTCGCTTCCTTTCTTCCGCGTTTGCTTCCCTCTCCGCTCTTTAGCGATTTTCATTAATTCAACCCCATATTAGTTGCATGTTCGTGATAGAGCAGCCTGGCGAAAGTGTGAATAATTTATGGTCTAAGGGAGAAAACTCGTACTGTTAATATCAGAGTCGCGTCTCTTAAAGTAGTGAACGGCCTGAAACCAAAGGCGAATGAAAAAAAAGTACATGTTTACGGTCTTTAGAAATGACCAGCTAAAAAACATTTCCTCTGCTGTGATGTAATTGATTAAATAAAGTTTTTTTATGTAGAATTGTAAATATTCACAGTTTTGAAGTTATCACTATATCACACAGATTAAAAGTGCAGTTAACGAATATGACTAATACTTTGTAACCAGCCGGTTGTCTCCCTTGCATCTCACCACATTTGTAAACACAACAACCGCCAATATTTAAATTCGATCTACTAGTAAGTAATGCATTGTTTATCATGGTGAGATTTCACAAAGGATGTAGATCTGAATTTAATTCAGATAATAAAACATTCCAGCAATATAAATCTATACGCGAAATTCGATCAAATAGATTACTGCATGTACGCTTTGAAGTAAAGAATATGGTTTCGGTCACTAAAGTCATCGACAATATCGTCAAACGTACCGAGTTATCCTTGATTTCAAATTCAATAATGTATATTTGAATTGTTGAAAATCGAGAATAAAAAAGTTCACTTAGTGCTGGAAGCCTGTAGATCTACCCTATATCAATCCTTTTGTTTGCCATTGTGCAAATGTTTATCCGAAATTATCAACGCAAGTCTCGTCATCCCCGTAAGCAAGATTCCTTTCAATTCATGACCGAAATGGGCACCGTCCAAGGCAGAAATCCTTGTGAATTGTGAAATGTTGAAGAATTTTTAATATAATGGAAATTAATAAAAAAAAAACTATTGATTGTCAAGTCTTGCGTGCATTTAAGTTCGTCCAGCATTTTATCCGTGGGAGGCGGAAGTGGTTCAATTGTCCGAATAAGGGAGGTCACTCTTCATAATTTTGACTTTAAGGTTGTACGAGTTTTCTCCCTTAGACCATAAAATGAAGGCAGAATTCCCAGCGGTCACTTATTAGTATATTGTATTATATTGTTTGATATATCAGCTTAAAGGTATAGTATTGCCTTACCTTTAACTTTTTATCATTTGCACTTATTTGTCGAAATATTTATAAAAAAAAAAAGTTATGTAAACTTGTAGAGTACCATTAAGGTGCTGATGAACAGAATGAAAACTTTCAGGAAAAAGTAAAAATAAAAGTACTGCGATTTCACCTATTTGAAATGTTAACCGATAACCCTTTACCAGACGACAAAATTTTAGCCTTGTCCAAATTGAAAGCATTTGCAGACAACAATTTCCATGTGGCTAAAATGGTTCAATTTTTCTTCGATAGGGAAGAAATCACTGTGGGAAAAGGAGAAAATGCTGGTTACCAGCATTTTCTTCTTTTCCCACAATGTTTTCAAAAGGCTCCTTTCCCAGGGTCGTTAAAAGGCGGCATTGTGCAGTAAAGACTTAAAGCTCCTTTCACGGCTATAGCTGCCTTTGTGGCCAGTGTAGATCAAGATAAGACTGCATAAAACATGCAGTCTGATCTTTGATCTGCACTGTCTACTTTGCTGAAACAATACAAACAAGAGGCAGGGACAAAATTGCAATAATCTGGAACTTGTTCTAGAATGAAAATGCCTTTGGGTTTATTTGGCACTTTAACCCTTTACCACACAATTCCGACTTTTAACGACCCTGAGGAAGAAGCCTTTTGAAAACATTGTGGGAAAAGGAGAAAATGCTGGTAACCAGCATTTTCTCCTATTCTCACAATATTTTCTACTTTTCCCAAAACAAATTTCAATTTTTGAGTCACATTTATTTTGTCGTCTGCAAAAGCTTTCAATTTGAACTAGTCTAGTATTTTGTCGTTTGGTAAAGATTCAAAGGCCAAGTTATACTTCATTGTGGATCGGTGATGGAATTGTACGTTATGCACAATGCGATCCTGATCCACATAGTCAGCAATGTCACAATTAGGCGTGCCTAGCAGCTTAAGAGTTTTAGTAGTCATGTAGTAACTTCTAATTTTGTTTTCAAAAAAATCCCTTCTTGTTTGTTCCTTTATAAAACATGACTGTTGTACTGACTGTCACATGTGTGATATTGTTTTTCAATTGCAACTACAATTTTTTTTCTGCTCACATCTTGTGCCTATTTATATTGTTAACTGGGGCCATAAATGTGTTTTGCGTTGAATGCCAAATAAAGATTATGTTATGTTTCAATTTACCTTTTGAGTGTAGTTTTATAAATTCCTACGCCAGCATTCCTAGACTAAGTCACATCAATCCAAAACGTTATTTAATTTTATGCACAAGCATCTTCCTTTTATACTTTATCACACAATCCCGACTTTTAACAACCCTGAAGAAAACTGCTTTTGAAAACATTATGGGAAAAGGAGAAAATGCTGGTAACCAAGTTTCAATGGCATTTTACATTGAATTCTGCCTTGATAACTATAGTAATGGTGACCATCTTGGTCACATGACCAGGTTATTTTTTTGTGTGTGTGAATTTTCATTGGTGTTGCCCAATACATGTATAATCAAGACAAACATCATCAAATTTTGTGGGTCACACACTAGAAATATGGCTTCCAGAGTGCACACAAGGTTTATGTAAGATTTGTCCCAGTGACCTACTTTTTGACCTGCCATGACTCAATTTCAAACTTGTCCCAGATATCATAACAACAGTCTGACCAACTTTCATGAGTATCAGACTGAAAATGTGGCCTCTAGAGTGCACATAGGGTTTTTCTTAGGTTTGTCCCAGTGATCTTTTTGACCCAACATGACCCAATTTTGAACTTGTACTAGATATCATCAAGGAAAAAATTCTACCAACTTTCATGACAATCAAAATGAAAATGTGGTCTCTAGAGAGCACACAAGATTTTTCTAAGATGTCCCAAGTGACCTACTTTTTGACCCAACCTGACCTAATTTCAACATGTACTGGATCTTATCAAACCAAATATTCTGACCAACCTTCATGAGTATCAGACTGAAAATGTGGCCTCTACATTACACACAAAGGTTTTTCTGAGATTTAACCCATTGATCTCCTTTTTTATCTGCCATGATCCAATTTCAAACTTGTCTGAGATATCATAAAGACAAACAATCTGGCCAAATTTTCAGAGTATCTGACTGAATATGTGGTCTCTAGCATGCACACAAGTTTTTCCTAGGATTTGTTGCATTGACCTACTTTCTGACCCGACATGACCCAATTTCAAACTTGTTCAAGGTATCATAAAGACAAACTTTCTTTCAAAGTTTTATGAGTATTGGACTGAAGTATTGCCTCTAAGGTGCTTAAAAGCAATTGTTGACGACTGCACCATGGACAAAGCACAATCACTAAGCTCACCTTGAGCACTTCATGTTAAGGCAAGCCAAAAAATTAAAAAAGACTATGGAGCAAGGTTTTGTCTATCAGCATATTTATGTCCCAGGATAAATATACCGTACAGGTTTATTTCACATAGCACATTGAGTTGATATCAACTACTGTACAGATATCCTCCAAAAGCTAGTTAATTCTTCACAACACAATCCAGATCCATTGACTCTGAGTATTCAGGACATCTAAATTTAAAACACGGTAGGCTGGTTGGGAGAAAATGCATGTGATGAATCAGTGCAGTTGCCTTCAAAGTGTGGAAGTCTGAAGTTTTAGTGTGTGGTGAACACTCAGTACTGGTGCTACAGGCTATGCTCTAGCTTCTCTTCACAAATAGAATATACTAGCAGAGGAGTAGGTGAGTTTGGCCAGTGTTAAGCATATAGAGTATTAAATTATGTTACTTGGCATGGTCTGCCACTAGACAAAAGTCAGCCGGCTGTGATTATGTGTTAATAAAGCAATCCAGCCAAGTTGGCCTGAGTTTCAATTCCATAATCAGCTGTAATGCAGGAGGAAGTAAAGGCAATTAAGCAATAGTTAAGACTTTTCTGTTTCCTTTTCAAACTTTTTATTTGTAAATTTTCTACAATTTTTTTTCATAAATGAAAATGGTACAGGACAATTGTATGCCATGATCAATAGAAACCAAAACTGATACTTCAACACAACAATTTAATACGTATTGAGCTTTGGTAAATTAACCCTTTACTACACAATCCTGACTTTTAACAACCCCGATGAAGAAGCCTGTTGAAAACATTGTGGGAAAAAAGGAGAAAATGCTGGTAACCAGCATTTTCTCCTTTTCCCACAATCTTTTCTACTCCCTCCCCCCAAAAAAATTCAATTTTTGATTCACATTTTGTCGTCTGCAAAAGCTCTCAATTTGGACTGGTCTAAAATTTTGTCGTTTGGTAACAAGTTAATACATGTAAAATAATTGTAACAAGAAGAGCAAATGCTCATAACAAACAATTTGTCCTTGTGCCACATCTAAAAAGGTTTCAGCCAATCTGATGCCCAGTCTTGAAATATTAGCCCTTCTGGTTGCTAAGCACGACTCAATGACCTTTTGTGGACAATGTAGATAAGATCAGACTGCACAGAACACGCAGTCTGATCTTGGATCTACAATGTCCAATAAACCACACAAAAAAAAAAAAAACTTTGAATTAAACAGCAAGATTTGGATTTTTACAATCAGGTTGAAGATTTCATTTCACTTATGCAGTAGTATAAGAGTTTACCCTTATCCTGCTAAATAAGTCAAATGAAACTTTCAAGTCGATAGTAAAAACCCAAATGTTGCTATTTCAGTTATTTTTGTCGGAGAAATATCTCTATATCGGACAATGTAGATCCAAGATCAGATGTCACATTCTGTGCAGTCTGATCTTAATCTACACTGTCTGCAAAAAGTTCTTGAGTCGCGCTTAGCAGCGAAAGGGTTGAAGTCAGTACAATATCAGAAAAATTATGACACATGTTTACATGCTGGACAAAGGCCAAACAGGTTAAATGAATTTACAGACAACCAATTTTGAAAACAAGCAATTTCTCCTTCAGCCACCGTGTTTTCACATGTACACAAGTAAAATACATGTATCAGTATGCAAATATCTGCATAACGTATCCTATACCATTCTGAAAATGTGCTTTAATTATAATGACCTATGGCAACTATACTATACATGAAGATGTATGAAAAGAAATATTTACAGAATAATGACATGAATTTTAATTGATTCATTTGAACAGAATGCCTTTCGATAAGTGATAGTTTACCATAATTTGAAATCCTTGATCATGTCCTCTTCATTTTTCATTTGGAACTACCCTCATCAAGGAGCAAGTACTGGTTCAAGTTTCCAGGGGGCAATCATCACAAATGGTTAACCCTTTACCAAACAACAAAATTTTAGACTGGACCAAACTGAAAGCATTTGCAGACGACAAATTAAGTGTACCTTAAATGGTGATTTATGTATTGGATAGGGTAGAAAACATTGTGGGAAAAGGAGAAAATGCTGGTTGCCAGCATTTTTTCCTTTTCCCACAATGTTTTCAAAAAGGCTTCTTTCTCAGGGTCATTAAAAGTCGGGATTGTGTGGTAAAGGGTAAGTTTTAGGAACTTGTTTCACAATCGACGTAAAATAAATGAGACATGCACTACAGGAAAAGGGGCTTCAATGCATCTTTGTAAAACGTTATTATACCAAGTAAGTTTAAAACTGACTGAACCATAATATAGAAGAGTCCTGTAACAAGCAGAAAATTCACCAAATGCAAAAAAATTGACACTTGTTAGTCTGTGCAGACTGACCTGGGCCGATACATCCTGCAGATGCATTAAACCACTTTTTCACAGAGCATGACTCATTTGTTTTAACTCTTTACCAAAGGACAAAATTTTAGACTGGTCCAAGTTGAAAGCATTTGCAGACGACAAAATAAATGTGACTGAAAAATTGAAATTTGTTTTGGGATGGGTGGAAAACATTGCGGGAAAGGGAGAAAATGCTGGATACCAGTATTTTCTCCTTTTTCCCCAATGTTTTCAAAAGGGTTCTTTCTCAGGGTTGTTTAAAGTCTGGATTGTGTGGTAAAGGGTTAACTAACTTCATGCCTGTTGGGTTACTGTGGTTTGGACTGATTTCGAGTTCGAATGCTATATGTTGCCGATTTTCCTTGTGGAGTTGTTTGGGGAGACTGTGAACCAGTCTGCACTTGTCCTGGGACCCCAGACTGGACTACTGCTTGAGAACCAACTGGTGACTGAATATGTATAGTTTGGGAACCAGACTGCTGTACCGTCCCAGAACTTGCTGCCCCAGTGACTGGAGTTCGTTGAACTTGTACAGCAGGCTGTCTTTGCAAGATGGTAGCTACAGTTTGTTGTGTAACCTGCTCTGACACAGACCCTGGTTGTTGTGTTGCTAAGTTCTGGGACTGGGATGTAGTTGCAGGAATAGTCACTGCAGTTAGAGTTGGGGTTCCTATGGTTATAGACTGAGTGTTACCCTGCGGAGGTGTTGGGGTAACAGTGACTGTCATGGGAGAGGCCACTGTCCCTACAGCTCTCTGAGCTGCCACAGACACATTTGATGTGTGGGGAATGGTTACATGCTGTGCCGTACTAGTATTAGAAGCAGGCACTGTCATCTGTATAGTCTGGCCAGTCTGCTGTGGAGTGGCTACAGTCACTTGCTGTGTAGCAACCGGAACCTGTTGCTGCTGTTGTTGGGTCACAACAGGAGCTGCAACTGTCACATGCTGAATAGACTGAACAGGTTGAACAATCACATTCTGTGGTACTCCAGCTAACTTACTTTGCTGTCCAATAGAACTAATGGGATGTATTTGAACAGTGGTCACTGTTTCTCCACCTGAACCTTGGCCAGGTTTTACAATACTAGCTGTAACGGAGGACTGTCCAGCTTGCAGTGATGTTATACTCAGTGGCGGAACAGACACTTGAGACAGTGTTACAACAGGAGATGATGAAGATGTGCTGGCAGCAGCACCACTGATGACTGTCGCTGATGCTGGCACGGATTGGATCTGTGACTGCTGAAGATTGGCTGTTGTTGTCAATACCTTGGTCACCATTTGTGGCGTTGCCTGACTCTGGGTCACTGTGGCAATGATTGTGGGCTGGGATGTGTGAATCATTTGTTGTTTCATGATTTGTTGTAACTGTTGGACAGTAAGGCTGCCCCCTCTCTGTTGTTGGATAATTTGTACAGCGCTTACCATCTGTGGGGCTACCTTCTGACCTGTTGTCAAACCTGAAAAAGGTAAAAAGAAGTCTCATTAATTAAGCTCTTTACAAGACAACAAAATTTTTGACTTGTCCAAAGTAAAAGTATTTGCATGTGTTCAAAATCATGGGACTTTTGTCTTTGGAAAGTTAGAAATAATAGTGGGAAAATAAGAATATGCTGGCATTGTCTCCTTTCCCTCCAGTGTTTTTGAAAGCCTTTATTTCTCAGGATCGCAAGAACTTAGGATCATGTGGCAAAGGGTCAATATACAATGTGTCAACATGACTATGTTCACAAACTCTTTACTTATTGATTTTCTCGACTTTCATAAAGGTTTAAGCCTGTGATGATACAATGAAGTTCAAAAGAATTGGGTTCAAAATGCAACATTTTTCGAAAAATAATACTTAAAATTTTGTCTTCAAATGGCTAATTTTCCCTTTAAATTTTTCTCATATCCTCAGTTTTCGGTAGCCTTCAAGCTCTTGCTGAAATAAATTAATGGTAAAAGTTTAAAAAAAAAACCGAATGACAAACACTGACTAGATAGCAGCATGGTAGAAAAGGCATAAAGGATAGCTGTAGAGGCAACTAAAAACAAATGACAAAGATATCACCACATGGTCAGCTTCACTGAGATTTTGAAGCGATCTGAATAATTGGCATTTTATCACTTTTTACAGACCATTAACTTGTAGGCTTATCCAAATAACAAGCACCTGCAGACAACAATGTGACTCAAAAGATGGGTTTTGTCTCTGAAAGGGTAGGAAAAATTGTGGGAAAAGGAGAAGATACTGAGTACCAGTATTTTCTTTTGTCACAATGTTTTCAAAAGCATTCTTCCTCAGGGTTGTGAAAATACAGGATTGTATGGTACAGAGTTAACCTTTTACCACTGTAAGTAGTATTCCCAAGTTTCAAAGATCCTGATAAAGAATGCATGTAAAGATTTGTGGGAGAAAGAGAAAATGCTGGCAACCAGTATTCTCTCCCTTTCCCCTACCTTTTCAAAGGCAAATTTAATCATTTGAACCACAATAAATTTGTTGTCTGCATATGCTTTCTGTTTCCACAAGTCCTAACCTTTTGTCGTTTGGCAAAAGAGTTAAGCTGTTTTCTGTACTGTTGCATGTTTAATAGAGAGACAGCTAGCTCACTCATTCACGATAGGTTGGCAGACCATCCGACAGTGAAAGACTAATCATGAAGTGTATTACAGTTTTCAACAGTATTTCATTCATATCGCAGCAACAGCTCACCTATTCATGTGTGTCATAGGTTCAACCAGTACCTGGATAGATCTCTGAAGTGTCTCACCTAAGGCAAAACCCAGCACTTTGTGTGAGGATCAAACCCTTGACCTCCTGAAGGCAAAGCCTGCAACTTCACCATACAGGACCCCACAGTGATGAAAGCAATCTGTACGAAGTCTTACCTTTCTGCACAGGTATCTGTTTTCTGTGCTGCAAGAGTTGCATTTGACTGAGCTGACTCACTTTCCCTGAAAACAAAGACAAACTAATTGATCAACATGCCTTGATTATCTATTTCTCAAACAGTCCTGTGTTTTAACGATCCTGAGGAGGAAGGCTAATGAAAACAATATGAGAAAAGGAGAAAATGCTGGTGACCAGCATTTTCTCCTTCTCTTACAATGTTTTCTATCCTTTCTATAGGAAAATCCTATCAATTGGGTTTGACCTTCATTTAAGCAAAAGCTTTTAACTGGGATGAGTCTAAAATTTTGTCATTTGGTAAAGAGTTATGCGGGACCATATTCAAATTGGTGCGATATCATATCTTGTCATATAAAAATAGCTGGAATTCCATACTGCTGAACAACCATTTAAACATCAGAATGTTAATGATGCGTACTGGTGTACTGTGCAGATTCTTCAAGCTTGCATAGGAAAATATTTTAATGGTATTTATCAATGCTTTAGCTCTTTACCACACAACAAAATTTTAGACCAGTCCAAACTGAAAGTGTTTACAGACAACAAATAAAATGGGGCACAAATGACAGTATCTGTCTTTGAGATTGTTGAAAAAATTGTTGGAAAAGAAGAAAATGCTGGTTACCAGCCTTCTTCTTCAGGGTTGTTAAAACTCAGGATTGTGTGGTAGAGAGTTAAGCAGAAATTTAGATTCCTGGCAATAGGTCCCTTTAACCCATACCACAAAATGCCAAGTTTCACCAACCCTGAGGAAGAAGCCTTTTGAAAACATTGAGGGAAAAGGAGAAAATGCTGGTAAACGACATTTTCTCCTTTCCCTATAATATTTTCCACTGTATCAAGGACAAATTGCATCATTTGAGCCAAATTTAAATTGTCATCTGCAAATGCTTTCAGTTTGGACAAGTCAACACTTTTTTTTTTGTTGTTTGGTAAAGGGTTCAATAGCGAGGTGGCCTTCTAATCAGGGTTATACTCTACTTACCCACGCCTTTCTGTGGCATGCTGACATTGATGCTGACATTGCTCACATTGCCAGGTGTCTTGACCAATGTAGTGCCAGCTTGCTGACCAGTCACTTTGGACAAGACCTGAGTGACCGCTTGCACTGGTGTGCCAATGATCTGGGTACCCTATGAACAGATAAAGATGTATCAGTAAGCATTATTGAACCCTTTACAACACAATCTAGAGTTTAAACGCCACAATTTTCTACCCTTTTACACTTCCAAAAACAGATTTTAATTTTTGAGTCACCTTTACCTTACTGTCTGCAAATGCTTTCGATTTGTACAATTCTAAAATTTTGCTGTTTGGTAATGAATTAAACCTTATCCTGCTAAGTAAGTTAAATGAAGCTTTCATGCTAATACTTAAAACCCGCATAATTATTTTTTGGAGAAAAAAAAAAATAAAATCCTTATCGAACAGTATAGATCCAAGATCAGACTGCACATTCTGTGCAGTCTGGTCTTGATCTACACTGTCTGCAAAAGGTCAGAGAGTCATACTTAGCAGCCTAAGGGTTGACCCTTGCAATGCTAAGTAAATGGGATGGACAGTCTAAGTAAGAAAGATGTATACATGGCAATATCAAAGCCGTTTTTGTCCGAATATCCAACAAAGAGGAGGACAAGGCAGCACAATCGGTGCAGTCTGATCTTGATTTATGCTACTCTCAAAAGCAACTTAATTCTGATTCAGAACTTTAAAGGTTAACTTGTTCTCTTCTGCCACAAATTTACTGCTGACCACTAAGAAAAAATATTGGTAAAATGTGGACTATCAAAATAAAGGTTTTAACACTTTACCAAATGAAAAAAATTTTAGACCTTACTGAAAGAATTGTGCAGATGACAAATCGGATGCGGCAAAATTGATGGGATTTGTCTCTAATAGGGTAGAAAACTGTTCAAAACACCATGCTTTCAAAGGGCCTCTTCCCAAAGTTGTTAAAACCCGAGATTATTTCGAAAAGGATTAATTAAAAATCACATTCTGAAACAGTGTGGCAAAAGGAAAACTGCTGGTTACCATCAGCATGTTCTTTTACCAAAATGTTTTTAATAGTGGTCTGGTGCAAGGTGGAAAAGGTTGCCAGCAAAAGCAATAAGGTACAAGGGGAAGAGTGATGAATAACCAGCAAGTAACTGTGTACTATTTCTCCCTCCTTATTTTAACCCTTAGGCTGATAAGCGTGACTTAAGGACTTTATGCAGACAGTGCAGATCAAGATCAGACTGCACAGGATGTGCAATCTGCTCTTGCATCTACACTGTCTGTTACAGAGATATTTTCCCCCAAGTTATACCTTTGAAATAACAACATATGAATTTGTACCATTGGCTTGAAAGTTTCAATTCATTTATTTAGCAAGATAAGAGTTAATTCTTTGCAAAATAACAAAATTTTAGCCAGTTCAAATTGAATGCATTTGTAGACGACAAATTAAATGGGGCTCAAATGATGGGGGTTTATCTCTTAAAGGGTAAAACACATGGCAGGAAAAGGAAAAAATGCTGGTTACCTGCATTTTCTCCTTTTCTCACAATGTTTTGAAAAGCCTTCTCTGTCAGGGTCATTAAAACAGGGATTGTGTGATACAGAGATAATAGGACCTACAATGAACAAATATTTCCAAATATGTTCAAGTAATTTCATTTTGTTTGGTGACTTTAGCTGTGACACTGACTAAAGGTATTTAACCTTAAGCTGGCTCTTGGTCTCATTAGGTATACTTATGCACACTGTACATCAAGATCATATCATACAATAATGCAAACTGATTTCAGAACACTTTTTGATATTCTTATGCTTGGTCTGGTTTGGTTTGATTTGTATTGGAGTTTAATGCCATTTTAACAGCTCAGGTCATATCATGGTGATCAGTGACGCACCCATGTGTTTCCTGGCTTTCACAACTTTCTTTCCAAAGCTATTAATTTATTCTAATGCTACTGCCACATGTCTTTAAGAAAAACTAGAATAACTATCACTAAAGGTGATAAATACCCCCGCCCCTATATTTCATGTCACAGGGGCAATAACTCTGCAATGTCAATTTAGGGGCAATAACTCTGTAATCATTAGGCCAACACTCATGAAATTTGTGCTTTGCACATCTACTGCTCCTGGTGAATATCATGACAAATATCAAGTGAATAAGACTTAAACTGAAGGAATAGTTCTCTGGACAAGAAGTTTTGAGTAAATTCAGGGGTAATTAATTTGGCAAACATTTGAGAAAAATGCATCTTGAACCTCTACTGCTCCTGGTGAATATTTATGCAAAGTATCAATTTAGTTGGACACAAAACTAAATGAGTGTAAAAAAGTGTAGACCATGATCTGACAATATGTCTGAGACACAGCGGCTGGTCTGGATCCACGCTTGTTGCAAATGTCCAAAGGTGCCTTTTCGCATAATGTTGGCCAACTATACATATGACAGAAAAGACCTCCTTAAAGTGAATCAGACAGAAACTGTTGGAGGAGTTGTCCGGACAAGCATTTTTAAGTCAAATCAGGGGCAATCAATCAGGGTTAAATTGCAAGTCCTTTTCTTATATTGTTCACTCTCAAACTGACATGTTATATACTGACAAAATGTCTTAAAAACTTATGCCCCTAAAAACTAATTTTTACAAAATGTGCGTGTTGCACATCTACAACTCCAAATGGACACTTCTGCCAAGTATAAAGCGAATCGGACTGAAATTGTAGGAGGAGTTGTCCGGACAAGCATTTTAAATGTGAATCAGAGGCAATAACTCATTAATTCTTCATAGAATTTTCACGAAAGTTGTGTCTTGCACATCTACAACTCCTAATGAACACTTCTGCCAAGTTTAAAGTGAATCAGACAGAAACTGTAGGAGGAGTTGTCCGGACAAGCATTTTTAAGTCAAATCAGGGGCAATAACTCAGTAATTCTTGATGGAATTTTCACAAAATTTGCGTCTTGCACATCTACAACTCCTTATGAACACTTCTGCCAAGTATAAAGTGAATCAGACAGGAACTGTTGGAGGAGTTGTCCGGACAAGCATTTTTAAGTCAAATCAGGGGCAATAACTCAGTAATTCTTGATGGAATTTTCACAAAAGTTGCGTCTTGCACATCTGCAACTCCTGATGAACACTTATGCCAAGTTTAAAGTGAATCAGACAGAAACTGTAGGAGGAGTTGTCCGGACAAGCATTTTTAAGTCAAATCAGGGGCAATAACTCAGTAATTCTTGATGGAATTTTTACAAAATGTGTGTCTTGCACATCTACAGCTCCTAATGAACACTTCTGCCAAGTTTAAAGTGAATCAGACAGAAACTGTAGGAGGAGTTGTCCGGACAAGATTTTGTGGACAGACCGACCGCCCGACCGACCGACCGACAGGCTGATTCCAGTATACCCCCCACAAACTTTGTTTGCGGGGGTATAATAAAAACAAAAATCTGCTGTAACAGAAAATTTAGTCACAGTGAGTCACATGCTACTGGAAATACTAAAATTCTAGCTATATTTTACCTGTCCCGTTTGTTGAATCTGTGTGCCTACCAAAGCTTGACCAGTGGCCAGCTTTTGTTGCTGTTTGTTTATACGGGCTATTTCCTCTGTTGTCAGTGTCCTTGCCATCTGTCCACCCTGTTTGATTGGTCCCTACAGAAATATGTAGCACATAAAACCAGTCATAGTCCAATTCTCAAACATGAGGGTTGTAACAGCCTGGATCACTCACCTAGATGTTAATAGCTTTGAGAGAATAACAATGGATTAAAGAGAAAAGGATGTTCAGCAAACTATCAGTCTAAGTTTCTTGAGCATTGTGCCACTAATTCACCATAACCCTTTTCCCATTGTTGAAATCTCTGCAGATGACAACTTTGAATTTGGTACAAATGAAAAGGAGTTTGCTAAAAGGGTAGAAAACATTGTGGGAAAATGCTGGTTACCTAAATGATGTTTTCAAAGCCTTCATCCCCAGAGTACTTAAAACAAGGGATTGTTTGGTAACAGCTGATATGGGAGATCCTTTGAGATATTATCAAGAAAACCATTCTGACCAAGTAATGGGCAAAGATCTAACCTCTGGAGTGCAGATCAGGCTTTTCCAATGTTAAAATTTGTGAACCTCCATTTTACCTACATAGACCAAGTTTCAAAATTATCAGCATTGCTAACAACCAATCATTCTGACCAAAAATTTATGAGCATTGGCCTGAAAATGTATCCTTTGGAGTAATCAAGGTGAAAGTTGATGACACATGATGGAAGCAGCATGATCACAAAAACTCACCTTGAGCACTTCCTGCTCAAAATTGCTATCTAAAGTGTACGAAAAATACACTTAAAGCTTTTATTTCAAAAAGTTAATAATCGTCTATAACTGTTACATTTGGTTTCATGTTAACTATTAACCAAACAACAAAATCTTTGACTTGTCAATTTTTATGGCATCTGAAGATGACAAAAGCGGCTCAAATGATGAGATTTGTCATTGAAATGCTAGAAAACATTAAGTGAAAAAGAGAAATTGCTTGTCACCAGCATTTTCTCCTTTCATCATAATGTTTTATGCCTTTTAAAAACAAATTACCATTCTTTTTTTGGGCCACATTTAGTTCGTCATCTGCAAAATGTTTCAATTCTGACCAGTCCACAATTTTGTCCAGTAAAGGGTTAATGTAATGTCTATCACCTGAGCCATGCTGGTAACCAGCTGCTGATGTATGACTGTTTTTGGACCCTGCGCCACTTGACGCTTCACCTGCTGTAATTGTTGTTGCTGTCGAGGATCCTTCAAATAAAGAATAAAAACATTTTACCATTACAACTTACACACAAAAAAATCAAATTGTCAAACTGTTGAAATAAGTCAACCTAGCCTAAATCAGCCCTTTACACCTTGTGGTTGTTTTACATACCCAATTACATTCAAAACTAAGATTTGGGAACTGAGAAAGATGGTTGCCTAATGCAGCTGACTGCTAAAGTGAATGTGGCTGCTCACACAGAATTAGAAAAATCTTTCATCATAATGTATACGGTTGGGACTGTGTCCCTTTCAAATTATTTGAGATACTGAAATTGTATGGTCTGCAAATGCTTTCAATATGGACAAGGCTAAAGTTTTGTCGTCTGGTAAAGAGTTAAGATTAATTCTCAAATAATTTGAAAGGGACACAGTCCCAACCGTTTACATTATGATGAACACCTACTTAACCCTTATCCTGCTAAAGAAATGGAATGAAACTTTCAAGCCGATACTAAAAACCCAAATTTTACTATTTCAAAGGTATTTTTCACGGAAAGATACCTCCTTATCTGACAGTGCAGACACAAGATGAGACTGCACGTTCTGTGGAGTCTGTTGATCTACACTGTCTGCAAAATGTCCTCGAGTCACGCTTAGCAGCCTAAGGATTAAAATATTATTGACATAATGGCTGTAAGTCAACTGCAATACATGTAAAAAAATCCACTATTCATACTAGAATAACTATAGGACAAAGTAAACAAGAGGGCCATGATGGCCCTGTATCGCTCCACTGGCTTATAAATATAAACCACGAAGAAAAGTCTTCACTATATAAGCCCTTATAAAACTTTGACCTCATGGCTACAGTCTGACTAAATGGGGAATATTGTATTAGAAGAATAACATGCCAAATGTGGGAGTTCTTGGCCTTATGGCTGGTAACAAGATGGTTTCTGAACTTTTCACTCCATAAACCCATGTAAAACTTGTGATCCCTGGTGCAGGGCCAAACTTGATCCTAGAGCTGTAACTTGGGCCCTCTTTGTAACTGTCCACTAAATAATGCTATAATTATATGCAAAATTTGGTAGCCTTATGGCTATGTACACCAAGATTTAAAAGTTTTCCCTATGTAAGCCTATGTAAATCTTGTGAACCCCCCCCCCTCCAAGTATGAGGCCAAATTGACCCCAGGACTATACTTTGGGCACTTTTGGTAGACTCCAACTAGATCAAGCTAAATGCCAAATTTGGTAGCTCTAGGCCTTATGGTTTCAGACAAGAAGATATTTAAAGTTTTCTCTATATAAGCCTATGTATAAAACTTGTGACCCCTGGGGAAGAGCCAATTTTGACCCCAGGGCTATAATTTCAAGAAAAATGATAGAGGTCTACTACATAAAGCTACATGCCAAATTTGGTAGCCCTATGCCTTATGGTTTCAGACAAGAAGATTTTTAAAGTTTTCTCTATATAAGCCTATGTAAAACTTGTGACCCCTGGGGCAGAGCCAATTTTGACCCCAGGGCTATAATTTGAAGAAACTTGATAGAGGTCTACTACATAAAGCTACATGCCAAATTTGGTAGCCCTATGCCTTATGGTTTCAGACAAGAAGATTTTTAAAGATTTCCAATATTTTTCAGTTTTGTTGCCATGGCAACCAGAGTTTTTGAAGGAATCAAATTCTTTCAAGAAATTCTGAAGAGGACCATGTCAGGATCATTTCTGTGAAGTTTCGTGAAAATCGGATGGGTAGTTTCAGAGAAGAAGATGTTTTAAATAAAAGTTAACGCACGGACGGACGGACGGACGACCGGACGGACAGACGGACGGACGGACGCACGACGGACACCGGGCCATGACATAAGCCCGCTGGCCTTCGGCCAGTGGAGCTAAAAACTATTTCTCACTACATAACAATGAATGGTAGTTTTCCCTATTTCAAGGACAGCATCAGGCCTTGGAAAGAATGTTGTTAAGAACACAAAAGAAGAAGTCTTTCAAAAAATTAAGTTGAAAGGGTTAAAGACATCCAATACAAAACTTAAATACAGTGCTCTGCTAGGGATTAATCAGCAAGGGGACAAATGTCCTTTGACCCTTTACCACACAATCCTGACTTTTTACAAGACTGAGGAAGGTTTTTGAAAACTTTGTAGGGAAAAAGAGAAAAAAGCATTTTCTCAGTTTCCAACAATGTTTTCTATCCTGGAGACAATTTTGTCATTTGAGCCACCTTTTATTAGTCTGCCAACGCTTTTAATTTGCAAAAGTCTAGAAATTTGTTGTTTGGTAAAGAGTTAAACTTGCATAAATTAAAGACATACATAAAAAAGTGAGACAAATGTGTTTCACTCTTTACCATACATTCATGAATTTTAACATTTTAATGCCTCTTGGAAATTAGACTTTTGATAACATTGTGAGAAAAGGAGAAAATGCTGGTAACCAGCATTTTCTCCTTTTCCCACAATGTTTTCTACCCTATCAAAGAGAAGTTGCATCATTTGAGCCACACTGAAATTGTATGGTCTGCAAATGCTTTCAATATGGACAAGGCTAAAGTTTTGTCATCTGGTAAAGAGTTAAGATTAATTCTCAAATAATTTGAAAGGGACACAGTCCCAACCGTTTACATTATGATGAAAGATTTTTCTAATTCAGTAGGACAATGTTCCAGGATCCCTGTCTTGGTAGAACACTACCAAGGTCAACTTACAATTGTCACTTTCTGCATTTTAAACTGCTGTTGCTGTTGCTGCTGTTGAAGCATAGCCTGTTTCTGTCTGTTGAGGAGAGTTTGTTGTTGTAACATTTGGATCTGTTGTTGTGTAAGGGGCTTGTTTCCTGTTGTTTGTAACTGGGCTGGTACTGTAAAATAGCAGAGAAATAAGTTTTGAATAGAGTACCATACCAGGGCTCTATAGTGTCTTGCCCAAGGAAACTTCTACTGAAAAGAGAGCTCTCACAAAATACTGGATTTATTGTTTCGGGGGTTTGTTTCACATTGTCTTCAGCTGGGCTGGTACTGTAAATAATCCCACAGAGGTACAGTTCGGAAAATAATGTTATAACTATGTTCTTTCAAACAGATTATAAAGATGGCAACAAGGAATCAGAAAGGAGACTATTGTTGGATGCATCTTTCAACCATCAGTAACAGTTGACTTATTCATGTGCTACTAGTATTCTAAAGTGCCTT
This sequence comes from Tridacna gigas, assembly GCA_945859785.2. Taxonomy (NCBI): domain Eukaryota; kingdom Metazoa; phylum Mollusca; class Bivalvia; order Cardiida; family Cardiidae; genus Tridacna; species Tridacna gigas. The sequence continues at coordinate 26,588,222 of OX244042.2, read as the reverse complement.
GCTTAAGATTGAACTATGCTGTTTTCATTTCCTTTCAAAATTCTTCTATTGTATCCTAACTCTTTACCAAACAGCAAAATTATAGACTAGTTTAAACTGAAAGCATATGCAGACAACAAACTGAATGAGGCACAACTGATTATACTTGTCTTTGAAGAGTAGGAAACATAGTGGGAAATGGAGAAAATGCTGGTTACCAGCAATTTTCTCCTTTTCCCACAATGTTTTCAAAAGCCTTTTTCTTCAGGGTGGTTAGATTGATTGATTGTATGGTGTTTAACGCCATTTTCAACATTATTTCAGTTCTATCACGGCGGCCAATGCACCTATCCGTGCTTTCCTGGAGTTTCTTTTACCAGTACTCCGCACAATATTCTTTCCAAGCCACTGGCTGCTTTCCCACATAACCATCGTCCAAACAATGGTCAGCAGTGAGAGCGGAATGAATCCCGTCGTGATGACTATCATCGTGAAATTGGCCAAGCCAGGGATCGAACCAGCAACCTACTGTTCTCAAGTCCTGTATGCTACCAACTGAGCTATGGGGACTTGGCAGGGTGGTTAGAACTCAGATTTGTGTGGTAAAGGGTTGCCCTAAATATGCAAGAAAATAGTCTCTGTTTTTTAATAACAAACACTTGTACCTGTGCTTGCAACAGTGGTAGCAGCTGTGATCCTCTGAGCTAGCTGAAGGGCTGGAGTGACCGATGTTGATGCACCCTGGAGCTGGGCTCTAACCTGCGACACACCAACTGTAGCCCCTGTACCGATCTCCTGCACAGTGAGAGGTGCTCTCTGCCTTATAGCAGTCTGGGCAAGAGGGGTGCCAGTAACAGTCTATGTAAACAGAGACAAAATATGTGTGTTCAGTGAAATTTTGATTATCACTCTACCAATTACAGATGACTATTCATGTTCTACAGTAGACCTCTTTTGAAAGCATTGTGGGAGAAATTGCTATTTACATTCTATTTTATCTTGAGCCACACTGTTTTCACATGTATGCATGTATCTATCGAGCCTTACTTATCATCCCTATTTTACAAGGATAATATAAAGCTGTCTACAGCAATTTGTTTTAACTCTTTACCAAAAGACAAAATTTTAGACTGGTCCAAATTGAAAGCATTTGCAAACGACAAATAAAAAGTGGCCCAAATGACAAAATTTGTCCATGATAGGGTAGAAAACATTGTGGGAAAATGAGAAAATGCTGGTTACCAGCATTTTCTCCTTTTCCCACAATGTTTTTTAAAGCCTTCTTTCCCAGGGTCGTGAAAACCAAGGATTGTATGGTAAAGAGTTAAGGAGTTACAAGGTTTTTAAACTGTACCCTAGTAAATTACTCATTTTGCTTAAAAGTGCATCCAACAGCTATTGCAATATTTTCTGAGCAGGAAAAAACATCATTTATTTTGTTCAAAGACTAAAGGTCCCGAATTAATAACATGTTCTGTTTAGATGCATGAAATGTTTTAAAGATATCAGACACTGAGGTTTGACTAAAAGTAGATTTTAACTTCAAGAAGCCTTTACTGACCAGTACTGTAGCCGAGGATGCAGCTGTTCCTATGGTAGCCAGCTGGGTTGCTGTGACACCAGACGTCAAGGCCACTATTGTGGGCTGGGATACCTGGGCCTGGGCACCAGCATTCTGCTGTACTGCTCTCTGAATCCCCCCGGCTATAGGAGTAACAGCAACTGGTGTGGTCTGTTCTACACCGGCCTGGAAATAAAACAGACTATTTAACCCTTTACCAAATGATCACAAGTTCAAGCAACCCTGAGAAAGAAGGACTTTTGAAAACGCTGTGTGTAAAAGAGAACATGCTGGTAACAGGCATTTTCTCCTTTTCTCATGATGATTTCTACCATTTAATGTACAAGTATATTTTTTTCTGCAGCTAATGAAGACATTTTTTGAAAATACTGTGGGAAAACAAGCAACTGCTTGATACAAGCAATTGCTCCTTTTCCCACAATGTTTTCCATACTGATATTTTTCCCCATCTATTATAATGTTATCCTTTTTTTCCCGTTTATAACAGTTTTGGGAAGGTGTAAAAACAACCCACCCATTGATTAGTTACATTAACTAAAATTGTACTAAGTACTGGAAGCCTGGAAAGCATGGAAAAGATAACTAGTCCTTTGACATACAAAAAATTGACCAATAGCAACAGGTTTAAAAGCAGGTCAGCCTACACAAACTGAGCAGGCCGACTTGGATTGATACCTTTCACAGATGCATGAAACCCCCTTTTCTAAACTTCCAATAAATATACTTACTGAAGCTGCAGCCTGTTGTTGTTGTTGCTGATTCTGTTTCTTTTCTCTCTGTATCCTCTGGGCCCTAATCTCGGCCACTTGCATGGGGTTCAGAGGTTGATCGTACGAGATGCCATTCTCCTGTAGGACACTGGCATGTTTTGGATTTTTCAGCGTTGGATTAATGAGTGTTTGCCTCATTGTTGGAGGTCGCTTGGTAGCGATGCTCTTGACAGACTCAAATCTTAGATTGTAAAGTAGAGTCAGCTTATTGTTACTGTCCTGACTGTGAATCTGGCCTGTCTTCATTGCTCGACTAGTCTTGGGCTACAGAAGGTAAAATGAAAGTAATCAAGTTTTAGCCAATCATGTGAGCAATTAATGTTCTGGCTTCAGATGTTCTATACTGTGTCTTAGGCTTAATGATCATACCATAAATAATCAAAACAGGACAGAACATTTTATTTCACATCAAGTACGCAACAGTATTTAGTCACAATCACATCACCATCATTATAATGCAGAACTTTTAAGTCTTTACCAAACAGCAAAAAGTTACACTTGTCCAAACTAAAAGCATTTGCAGACAAAAAATTAAATGTCATCAAAGTCAGGATTTCAAAACTGGAAAGTGTACAAAGTGAGCAAAAGGAGAATCTCCTTTTTCTACAATGTTTTCAAAGGGTTTCTTTCTAAGGGTCTTTAAAACAAAGGATTGTTAAGTAAAGAGATAAAACCTTTCGACAACTTAATTGCCAGAAGAGGCCAGATTATCTGGACCATTTTATTTTGGAAACTGGAGGAAAATAAGTGTGAATCCAAGGTAAGAAGTGCACGTATACATGATTGTTATAATTAACCCTTTATCACACAGCAAAATTCTAGTCTTGTCCATATTGAAAGCATTTGCTGACGTCAAATTAATGTGACTCAGTTGTGTGTTGGAATTTACCCCTGAAAGAGCAGAAGACATTGTGGGAAAAGGAGAAAATGCTGGTCACTAGCATTTTCTCCTTTACCCCCTATGTTTTCAAAGGCCTCCTTCCTTAGGGTCATTAAAACTTAGAATTGTGTTGTAATATAGGTTTAAGTCCTCTAAATTCAAGAGTAAAGAAACAACACAAAAAACATCATCTCACCATCTTATAGATCCCTTTCTGTTTCTTTTGCTTTCGTGGATTTAAATCATAGGTGATCTTGCCTTCTTCTCTAGGTATTATCACAGTCTCATACCGTAAACGACACTGCTTGGCAGAGCGGTAAACTCGACTACAACTATTCACAACATCAGCCACCATGTCCCAATTTGGAGTGTGGGCGGGATTCACTATCATCAAGTTCAGTGGAACATCAAAGAAATTCTGTACAGCCTGTAAAAATACACATACCAAAATCAATTTCCTCCATCATCATTAGGGGAAGATGTTCTACCATAGATTTCCTTTTTTTAATTTTGAAAACTTGTAATACATTCACCGTTTTCTTTTCGCTTGACAAAATAAAAAAAAAAAAACAAGAGGGCCATGAAGGCCCTGTATTGCTCCACTGGCTTATAAACATAAACCATAAAGAGAAGTCTTCACTATATAAGCCCTTATAAAACTTTGACCCCAGGGCTACAGTCGGACTAAATGGGAAATATGTGTATTAGAAGAATAACATGCCAAATTTGGGAGTTCTTGGCCTTATGGCTAGTAACATAATGGTTTCTGAAGTTTTCACTCCATAAACCCATGTAAAACTTGTGACCCCTGGTGCAGGGCCAAACTTCATCCTAGGGCTGTAACTTGGGCCCTCTTTGTAGTTGTCCACTAGATAATGCTATAATTATGCAAAATTTGGTAGCCCTAAGCCTTATGGCTATGTACACCAAGATTTAAAAGTTTTCCCTATATAAGCCCATGTAAATCTTGTGAACCTGCTGCCCCCCCCCCCCCCCCCCCCCCCCCAGCATGAGGCCAAATTGACCCCAGGACTGTAATTTGGGCACTTTTGGTAGACCCCCACTAGATCAAGCTAAATGCAAAATTTGGTAGCTCTAGGCCTTATGGCTAGGTACAGGAAGATTTTTAAAGTTTTCTCTATATAAGCCTATGTAAAACTTGTGACCCCTGGGAAGAGCCAATTTTGACCCCAGGGCTATAATTTCAAGAAACATGATAGAGGTCTACTACATAAAGCTACATGCCAAATTTGGTAGCCCTATGCTTTATGGTTTCAGACAAGAAGATTTTTAAAGATTTCCAATATTTTTCAGGAATCAGTTTTTGAAGGAATCAAATTCTTTCAAGAAATTCTGAAGAGGCCCATGGCAGGGTCATTTCTGTGAAGTTTCATGAAAATTGGATGGGTAGTTTCAGAGAAGAAGATGTTTGAAATAAAAGTTAACGGACGGACGCACGCACGCACGGACGGATGCACGACGGACACCGGGCCATGACATAAGCCCGCTGGCCTTTGGCCAGTGGAGCTAAAAAATCACTTATCTATGCATTGTTGATATTTTTTCTGTCAGTCCTATACGAAAAAACTCCAAGCTATTAGCTGCTTTTCCACAAAATAAATTAAAATATGCAGGTCCATGATCTGACTGCAGAGTTAACAAAATGAACGTAACCCCTCAAGATATTACTGGTAGAAAAAAAGGGCCAACATGCCATTTGAAGAACAGAACACATATTCTCTGTAACCCATCTTTAACCTACCTGTACACTATCTACAAAAGTACTTAAGGCTGAAAGGTTAACCATCAGCCCCTTACCAAAACTTCCCGAGATTTAACAATGTTGAGGAAGAAGGTTTTTGAAAGCTTTGAGGTAAAAGGAGAAAATACTGGTAAGCAGCATTTTCTCCTTTTCCCAAAATGTTTTCTACCCTTTCAATAACAAATCCTTTCTGAACATTTCATTTGATACGGTGTCTGCAAATGCTTTCAACTGGGACAAGTCTAAAAATTTCAATATCTAGTACAGACTTAGAATGTGCAGAAAGGAAACTGAAACATGGAAAATATTCAGCAAACCTGTAACAAAGCCCAATCTTCATGAATAAGCCACTCTGGATGGTCTGGGGCTTGGTCCATCAACGGCTTCTGAGGCAAAGTTGGTAATGGGCGATAGGGCTTCATTTGACCCATCTTCAGTTTCTGTATCTTGGCATCCCTTCTTAGTTTCAACAACTGTGCTGTTGGGCGGTCAAACAAAGACCTGGGAACGCGCAGCTGTTCCTCTTTCCTCTGCTTCTGCTTTCGAGCTGAAAGTACAAGAACATGGAGTCTGGTCTTGGACCTACACTGTTCCATAAGTTATGAAGTAAATTCTATAAACACTGTAACAACTGAAAATGTTCATTTCATTCATCAACTTAAAAGTTTTGTGTTGCATAGACACATTGCCTGAAATGAAATTCTTTCATGTAATATTTTCTTGATCTTCTCAAGATTTCTATGTATAAATCAATTCTTTCTTTACTTAGTGACTTAATTTGTGCTGTCCAAAATATAATTCCCGAATTATTTTCCCATTTAATCATATTAATTGCTTGTCTGGATCATAACCCTATCTACCATATACTTTAAATGGCATTGGGTCATGTTGTATCAAACTCAATCTTGATCCTATTATACACGATTATGGATGCAAGTGAAACAAAGATCAGCATACTCATACACATAGTTTGAGCTTTGTCTTCAAATGTTAACAAATCACATGCCTTGAAGATTATAGATATTTCCAAAATCTATTCAGTACAAACCATTAGAAAAATACAACAAAGCCTCTGTATGCAAGCTTACTGGTGATAGATTCCACTTTAATCTTCTTCTTCTCTTTTTTCACATAGACTGGAGGTAGCTGGGTCTCCGGCATAACTGAGGGCTCATACAGAAATAGTAAGGTCTCATCCAGGTACACATCATTATCATCATGGGGTGGGGTTGGAGGGGCCCAAATCTACAAATAAAAAAATATATTGTTCTTTCATCCTCTTCTTTAATCCCAGGTCAGCTTGGGACAATTTGAGATGTATTTAATTAAAAACATGTAGATTCAGATTGTGTACGCACAGGATTGTGCTTTTTGATCTTAGATCTAAAACCCCTCTAACTTAGGGCAATGTTCTGGCCTTTAATATTTTGCTATCTGCCTACAGATAAAAATTTCATTTACTTGCATCTAAATAGGCTAATACTACATGTACATTAGTCCGAGTTTTCACATATTTCAATAGACTTATCATTCAAAACCTCTTGCCCCAGCTTGTAATATTAATTGAGCCATGCTCTGGGAAAAGGAGGTTTAATGCATCTCTGTGATACATTATACCAAGCAAGTAGATGCATTATAACACATCCGTACAATCAATTTTGTCTAACACCATCTCAATCATGAGGTAGACTGGTCCTTTGACATACAGAAAACTGACCAATAGTGAGAAGTTTCAACAGAGGTATCCCTGCAGAGTTCCCCGGCTGACCTGGACCAATACCTTTTGCAGATGCCTCCTTTTCACAGAGCATGACTCAACTATGTTGATAAAACCTAAAGTGTTTATTGGATAACAAAATTTTGGACTTGTTCATATTACCAATAGCAATTGCTGACTTTGAATGGAATGATTAAATTTCTGTGTGACAAGAGATGAAAACATTGTGGGAAAATAGAGGAAAACATTATTACAGCATTTTCTTTTTTTTTTCCCCACAAGGTTTTCTTAAGTCTTCTTACTTGGGGTCTTTAAAATGTAATTCTTTGATAAAGGGTAAATTCAAACTACCAACTTCTCATACCAAGGGAGAAAACATTCAACCTATACACTTTTACTCTTCTTTCAATTGTATTTAGATATATCACAAGGTCAGTTCACTAATTCATGCAGTTCCTTTAGTTTACTGGGATCTTTAACTCCTTACCACAAGACAAAATTTTAGACACCTAAAATTGAAGGCATTTGCAGACAACAAAATAAGTGTTGTTAAAATACAAAAATTGTCTTTGATTGGGTAGAAAACATGGGAAAAGGAGAAAATGTTGGTTACCAGCATTTTCTCTTTTTCCCACAATGTTTTCAGAAGCTATTCTCGCCAGGGTTGTTAAAACTCCTTTGTGTGGTACAGGGTTAAGTGCCCACCCAAAGTTCATCTGACAAGCAAGGATCTATCCATATTTCTGTACAACAATCATATTGCATTGTATGGTGTTTAACGCCATTTTCAACATTATTTCAGTTATATCACGGCAGCCAGTGCAATGCTTTCCTGGAGTTTCTTTTACCAGTACTCTGCATAATACTCTTTCATCAATCCTCGGAAAGAAATTGGCCGAGCCGGGATCGAACCATTAATCCCGTTCTCAAGTCCTGGACGCTACCAACTGAGCTATGGGGGCTTGGCTCCATACAACAACCAGACCTAGCCTGTTGCATAATGGGCTAAAAGTAAGTACTTACTGGCATCTGTTCATTGTCTATGTCGGACAGGAATATCTGAAACAGAGGAAAATTCGTTAGTCTTGTCTTTGTGTGCTTTTTATAAAGCATGAACCTTTTACCAAACAATCTCGCGTTTTTCATGACTAAGAATGAGAAAGAAGGCTTTTGAATATATTGAGGGAAGAGAAGAAAATGCTGGTTACAAGCTTTTTCTTCTTTTCCCACACTGTTTTCTACCATTCTTAAGTAAAATATCTACACACATTCAAGTTATTGTCTGCAAAGGTTTTCAAATTGGACGAGTCCAGTCTTGTCGTGTGGGAAAGCGTTAATCATTTATTGCTTTAATCCTTTACCACACAATCCCGAGTTTCAATGACCCTGAAAAATAAAGTTTTTAAAACATTGTGGGAAAAGAAGAAAATGTTGGTAACCAGCATTTTCTCCTTTTTCCACAATGTTTTCTACCCTTTCAGGGATGGATCTTATCATTTGAGACACCTTTTTATTTGTCGTCTGTAACTGCTTTTAATTTTGACAAGCCTAAAATTTTGTCATGTGGTAAAGAGTTAACCCTTTCCTACATGATCCTGACTTTTGATGACCCTTGAGAAGCTTTTAGTAACCAGCATTTTTTTCTTTTCCCCAACATTTTAGCTTTTTACCAAAAAGCAAAATGTAAGACTTGTCAAAAGTGAAAGCATTTTGCAGAGGAAAAATTAACCTTCCTTAATAATGGATTGTCTTTATAGGGTAGAAAACATTGAGGGAAAAGAAGAAAATGCTGGTAACCAGCATTTTCTTCTTTTGCAACAATGTTTTCAAAAGGCTTCTTCCTCGGGATCCTTCAAATGGGATTGTGTGGTAAGGAGTTAAGAAGAGGACCATGATGGTCCTAAATCGCTCACCTGAAATGCAACTGAGCTCAACACCATAATGCTACATGCCAAATATGAAAGCTCTAGCCCTTACAGTTTGGGACAAGAGGTTTTTAAAGATTTCCTTCTTTATCTCTATGTGAAATCCGAGAACCCACAACATAGGGCCAATTTTTAACACCAGGGCCATAATTTGAAGCATTTTGGTAGAGGGTCACTAGATGATGCTACATGCCATATATGAAAGCTCTAGCCCTTATGGTTTGGGACAAGAAGATTTTTAAAGATTTCCTTCTTTATCTCTATGTGAAATCCGAGAACCCACAACATAGGGCCAATTTCCACACTAGGGCCATAATTTGAAGTATTTTGGTAGAGGACCACTAGATGATACTACATGCCATATATGAGAGCTCTAGCCCTTATGGTTTGGGACAAGAAGATTTTTAAAGATTCCTTCTTTATCTCTATGTGAAATCCGAGAACCCACAACATAGGGCCATTTTCAACACTTGGGCAATAATTTGAAGTATTTTGGTAGAGGGCCACTAGATGATGCTACATGCCAAATATGAAAGCTCTAGCCCTTATGGTTTGGGACAAGAAGATTTTTAAAGATTTCCTTCTTTATCTCTATGTGAAATCCGAGAACCCACAACATAGGGCCATTTTCAACACTAGGGCCATAATATGAAGTATTTTGGTAGAGGGCCACTAGATGATGCTACATGCCAAATATGAAAGCTCTAGCCCGTACGGTTTGGGACAAGAAGATTTTTAAAGTTTTTTCTTTCGGTTGCTATGGCAACCAGAGTTCTTCATGGAATTCAAATCTTTGAAGTATTCTGAAAGTGCATCACCTAAGGATCATTTCTGTGAAGTTTCACTGAAATCTGTTGGGCGGTTTCAGAGGAGAAGATTTTTTTAAGTAATTGTTCACAGACGGACGGACGGACGGACGGCGGTCAACGATCGATCACAATGGCTCACCCTGAGCACTATGTGCTCAGGTGAGCTAAAAAGCCCTTTTTCTACAGTCATTAAGCCATTACTAAACAATCCTGCATTTTCAAAACCCTGTGGAAGAAGTATTTGAAACAAGAGGGCCTTGATGGCCCTGTATCGCTCCACTGGCTTATAAATATAAACCATGAAGAGAAGTCTTCACTATATAAGCCCTTACAAAACTTTGACCCCAGGGCTACAGTCGGACTAAATGGGAAATATGTGTATTAGAAGAATACGAGGGGCGTTCATTAAATAATGAAAACAGCTGCATATCTCGGGTGTCCGTCATTCGATTTCATTTATTTTTCTACAGTCCCTCAAAGTACTCTCCTTCTCTCTCTATGCACAGTTGCAGCCTCCTGCGCCATCTATCAAATGCTGCTCGGTACTCTTCTTTAGGTATACCCTGTAACTCTGCATTTACGGCTTTAGAGAGGTCTTGGACACGTGTATACTTGTTTCCTGCCAAGATCTCCTTCAGTTTAGGAAACAACCAAAAGTCACATGGGGCCAAGTCAGGACTGTAGGCAGGATGGGGGAGTGTAGAAATTTTGTTCTCTAACAGATACTGATTTACAGCTGCTGTTTTATGGGCACTCGCATTGTCATGCAAAATCATGATTCTCGATGTTCCTGTGATGGGACGACGGTCATTCAACTCAGAAACCACCTGAGGAAGTACAGTGTCTCTGTAGTATCGCCCAGTCATGGGTTGCTTTTTCTGGTAGAACATCTACAGCTACAGGTCCTTCATGGTTGAAAAAAATTGTGAAAGCCTCTTCCGACTCTGAAAACCTGGTTTACAGACCACAGGTCTGGGTTCATCTTTTGTCAGCCACATCATGTTAGAACGTTTGTTTGGGATCCCATAGAAGTATATCCAAGTTTCATCTCCCGTGACTATGTCAGATATCCTTTTTGGGCCGTTGGGTTCGAACATGTCTAAAAGTTGCCTTGCACAAGAACCTATTCTTCTTCTGTTCGGGAGTCAGCACATGAGGTACCCATCGCGCGGAAATCTTTTGCAGCCTAGTTCTTCATACAGCACTTTATGGATGGTACCTATGGACACATCTAAGTCTGAACTAATCTCCCGCACCAAAACATTGGGGTCATTGTCTACTTGATTTTTAACATTTATGTTCAAAGTTTCGTTCACCTTGAATTTAGGTGCTCCTGACCTTAGTTTGTCTGCAATAAGCTTTCTTCCATCTTTAAATTCTCTCACCCACCTGGAACAGGTGTTATAAGGTACAGCTAACTCCTTATATACCGTATGCAAATCTTCATGAATTTGCTTTAACTCATCTCCAAGTTGCAGCCTTGTGAAGATGTAAAACCTTTGGTGTTCTCTGCTGACGTCCATTTTGAACTAAACAGGAAGTGACATCATGTTTTGATGATGTCATTATTGCACGACGTCAGAACGTCATGATGACGTCAGAACGTCATGATAACGTTTGGTGCCAAAAATAAAGCAGAGATCTTCATTTTTGTCTTGCTAAAATTTCGTTCAAATATCTGTAAGGGTTAATGATATACAGGTGTGTTTTCATTAATTACTGAACACCCCTCGTAACATGCCAAATTTGGGAGTTCTTGGCCTTATGGCTAGTAACAAGACGGTTTCTGAACTTTTCACTCCATAAACCCATGTAAAACTTGTGACCCCTGGTGCAGGGCCAAACTTCATCCTAGGGCTGTAACTTGGGCCCTCTTTGTAGTTGTCCACTAGATAATGCTATAATTATGCAAAATTTGGTAGCCTAAGCCTTATGGCTATGTACACCAAGATTTAAAAGTTTTCCCTATGTAAGCCTATGTAAATCTTGTGAACACCCCCCCCCCCCCCCCACTTTACTACATAAAGCTACATGCCAAATTTGGTAGCCCTAGACAAGAAGATTTTTAAAGTTTTCTCTATATAAGCCTATGTAAAACTTGTGACCCCTGGGGCAGAGCCAATTTTGACCCCAGGGCTATAATTTCAAGAAAAATGATAGAGGTCTACTACATAAAGCTACATGCCAAATTCAGTAGCCGTATGCCTTATGGTTTCAGACAAGAAGATTTTTAAAGATTTCCAATATTTTTCAGTTTTGTTGCCATGGCAACCAGAGTTTTTGAAGGAATCAAATTCTTTCAAGAAATTCTGAAGAGGACCAAGGCAGGATCATTTCCGTGAAGTTTCATGAAAATTGGATGGGTAGTTTCAGAGAAGAAGATGTTTGAAATAAAAGTTAACGCACGGACGGACAGACGGATGCACGGACGGACGCACGGACACACGACAGACACCGGACCATGACATAAGCCCGCTGGCCTTCGGCCAGTGGAGCTAAAAATTGTGGCAAAATGAGAAAATGTAATTTCTCCTTTTTCACCAAAGTTTTCTATCCTATCAGCGAAAATCAGCTAATTTGTGTCAAGTTTGAAATTTTTGTCTGCAGATGCTTTCAAATTCATGGAGTCCAAAGTTTGCTGTCTGGGAAAGGGTTAAACAAGGAATTGTTTGGTAATGGTTAAACAGGATCATCTCAAGGGTTTAGAAATACTGGTCCGAAACAGTTTAGCTTGATTCAAGTCTGCATGCAAAGGAGTAAAATAATCGGCATTGTCTATTGTGACCTTGACCCCAGAAGACCCGCCTCTTCCACTGATCAAAAGCGGGTTATGGCTTCACAAACAGGTGTGTAACTTTACAGAATATGAACATATATCTTGTTGAAATCACCTTAATAAAAGAAAGAGAATATGTTATCTGCTCTAAATTGACTTCCAATTCCTAGTTCCAAGATTCATTGATTCTACATAACTGTTTTAAGACCACAAGTTTTATGCTTGAGTAATACAGCAAATACACGAAAACATGATTAGAAAGCATTGTGGAAAAAGCTGGAATTCATTCCACATGCAACAATGTCTTCGAAAGTGGTCTGTTCCAAGACAACATAAGTTTTCAGGCTGTATCAAGTTCAGCCCTTATCAAAATTTCTTTCATGAAAACAAAACACTATTGCAAGGTATTTCTCTATTAACCCTATACAAAACAACATTTCAGAGTTGTCTAATAATAAAGGTACTTGCAAATGACAAATTAGATGTGGCTCAAATTATATCATTTGTCTGTAAAAGGGTCAAAAACACTGTGGAAAATGGAGAAAATACTGGTTATAAGCATTTTCTTCTTTTCTGAAAAGTTTCTCTGTCCGGGTCATTAACAATCAGGATTGTTAGGTAAATAATGAAATACATTATTTTACCAGATTTTATCATCTTGCAATACACTTATTAACTCTTTACCCAAAGACAACAATTTTGAAATGGACCAAAGTGAATGCATTTGCAAATTAAATATAGCTTAAATAATGATTTCTGTATTTGATAAGGTTGAAAACATTGTGGGAAAAGGAGAAAATGCTGCTTACCAGCATTTTCTCCTTTTCCCACAATATTTTCAAAGTCATTCTCTTTCAGGGTCATTAACCCTTTCCAGACAATCCCAAAATTTAATGACCCTATGGAAGAAGCCCTTTGAAAATATTTTGGGAAAAGAAGAAAGATAAAAACCAGCATTTTCCCCTCTCCCAAAATGTTTTCCACCCTTCAACAGGTGTTTTTCTTTATTTTAGGGTCACAATTATTTTATCATTTGCAGAAGCTTTCAATATGGCCAAGTCTAAAATTTTGTCATTAGATTAAGAGTTAAAGACAAAATTGCAGGAATACTGGCATATTGCTCATAACAAGCTACCACCCTGCTCTCTGATGTTTTCGATACCAATCCTTAACCCCTTCAGCCTTTACCACACAATCCCGACTTTTCACGCCCCTAAGAAAGAAGCCTTTTGAAAACATTGTGGGAAAAGGAGAAAATGCTGGTAACCAGCATTTTCTCCTTTTCCCACAATGTTTTCTACCCTTCCCAATACAAATTTCAATTTTTCAGCCATATCTATAATGTCATCTGCAAATGCTTCCAATTTGGACTGGTCTCAAATTTTGTCGTTTGAAAAAGAGTCAACTTAACAATAAGGGAGATTTACAACCATGAGAAAAGGCATTATAAAACATTGAAGGAAAAGGCAACTAAAATTTTCTATATTTTTCACAATGTTTTCTACTCTTGCATTGCAGTCACGTTTGCTATCTGCAAATGCTGTCAACATTAATAACAGTAACTGGTATATCTGTTCCTCTAAACTTCTATTTTTATCTTAACACTTAAACAAATAATCCTGTGTTTTTTGTGATCCAGAGGAAAAAATCATTGTGGGGAAAATGCTGGTAACCAGCATTTTCTCCTTTGCCAAAGTTTTTCGTCCTGTCGGGGAACTTGTGCATTTGTACCAATTTGAATTTGTGGTCCACAGACACTTTCAATTTTGCAGTTCTAAAATTCGTAGTTTGGGAAAGGGTTAAAAATAATTCTATAGGTCAAAGTACAGCCGGCCTGAGTGGCAACAACGTTAAGTATTTCCCAAACAATCTAATACATAATTATACAACACTGAGGAAGCCTATTTAATACATGGTTGGCTTTTGAGAACACTTGGTAAACAGCATTTGTCTGCATTATCAGGGATGTTTTCTACCTTTCCAGAGCCAAAAGCCATGTGCAAATGCTTTGGTATGGGCAAGTCTAAAATTTTGCCATCTCATAAAGGGTTTCACCTATCAGCACATTGATTAACCCTTAAAGTGCCTTTCACAACTATAGTTGCCTTTATGGCCAATGTAGATCAGGAGCAAGCTGCACAAAACATGCAGTCTGATCTTTGATCTACACTGTCCACTTTGCTGAAACACTACAGACAAAAAACAACCACAAAATTGCAAATGCCTGGGTCTTATTCAACACTAAAAATGTCCATTTGGTTCCACTTTCAGCGTTAAAGTTTTCAGTAAGTCTAAAACTAAGAATAGTCAAGTTCACCCTCTACCAAATAATATCCCGAGGTGGAGAGCTTTTGAAATCATCATGGGAAGAGGAGAAAATACTGTAAATCAGCAATACCTCCTTTCCCTACAATGTTTTCTAAACTTTCAATGACGAATGCAAAACATCTAGGCAAGTTTTTGCCTTTAAATGTGCTCAGTTTGCATAAACCTTGTAGCAGGATAAACATGGTTTTCTTGGCTGTTCCTCTTTGAACAGGTCCCCCTCTGCTATGAGATAAATGCAGTGGTTTAGCATTTCAGAGGTTCTAAGTTTGAACCCGGCTTGAGCCTTAGCTGCAGTAGAGTGTCCTTGGCTTTGTGAAGTCCTATTCTAGTACGGTGAAACCCTAGAAATGCTTCAATATGGGTGCCATCTATCTCTGTGACATAACTAAAATTCTGTTGAAAGGAGCATTTAACAAAATTCAAAATAAGCAACTACTTGTCTGTTTCAATAAAACTGCTCAAAATCCAAGTCTTCTTGATGCTCTGACTTAACCCTTTACCAAACAATCTGTTTTAACCCTTTCCCAAACGACAAATTTTGGACTGGTCCAAACTGAAAGAGTTTGCAGACGACAATTCTAAATTTGATGAAAATGGCAGAAAGGTCTCAAAAAGGGTAGAAAACATTGTGGGAAAAGGAGAAATTGCTCGTTATGAGCAATTTCTCCTTTTCCCACAGTGTTTTCAAAAGACTTGTACTGCAGACACGTGAAAACCAGGGCTTGTCTGGGAAAGGGTTAAAGAACCTAACAGACCTTCTACAAACCTTGTGGGAAATGATGGTAACCAGCATTTTCTCCCACATTGTTTTCTACTCTTTCAGAGATCATTCTCTTCATTTGAATCACATTCAATCTGTTGTCTGCAACTGCTTTCAATTTGGATCAGTCTTTAATTTTTTCGTTTGGTAAAGAGTGAAAATTATCCAACAAATTGCCTGACAATCTGTTGATTTTATCCTCCAGGCAATCAGCAGTTTTAACAACCCTGGGAACGCTTTTGAAAACGTGATGCTAGTACCCAAAACTTTCTCCATTTCCCACAAAGTTTTCTACTATTTATGAGATGAGTCACTAGGTCCACATGCAGTGTGTCATCTGCATGGGCTTACAATTTGGACTTACAAAATTTATTTGTTGTTTGTGAAAGGTTTAACACCTGAAGGGCTTAACTCATAGAGGTGCTAGTGTTGTGTCAAAATTTGCCCAAACAAGTTTGATGACAAAAGAAACTGAAGAATGTCTCAATTTTTTCCTGCATCTCATTTTCTCTCAGTTTATACCCAGTGCAATCCAAGGTTTTGGTGAGGACTAATTCTTATCAGGAAAAAAAAAAAATTCCATGAAATTTATGTCCCTTGATGATTGGATCAGAAGATTTTCTTTCATATTAAATTTCAAGTACTTTCTATAAATTTCAATTTATTAAAAAAAAAAAAAATAATAATCAAGTCTACTTAAAAAACTGCCCTCATCCAAAACCAATTTATTTATGCAAGTCTGAATCTTTTTTTTTTCCCCCAGACTGGAAAATGAGATACAAGCAGAGACTAAATCAATTTTTTTCATAATTTATCACCAAAACCTTGCTGGTGCATGGGAAAGATTTCAGTATCACCATATATGGAAAAAATAAGATCTTAGTGAATCTTTTGCCAATACTTGAAGTCATAAAATTTTCCTAAGCACCCAAAGACAGCCAATATTCAAATTATCCTGTTTACATTTAAACTGGCATTTCCTTGGTTAAGCATTATCTTGATAGGAATGAAATTTTTGTTTTAATGCTAAAATTTTGGGGAAAAAGATTGCCTTCAAATTATGGTTTGAAAAATTAAGTCAAAATGCACAACTATGAATCAAATATGGTGATACGAAATACAATAACAAAACACTGCAGGAAAAGGAGATGCAGAAAAAACTCCAAACACCTGTTTCTTCTTTTGTGTCATTTTTAATCATCGATTGTTTTAAATTTTTCATCATTTTTTAAACAAAAATTTTCAAGGTTTGTAACAAATTTCCTGTCCTCCTCACTTCATACGAACATGCTCCACCATAAAACATTGTGATAAGTTCACAAATTGCTTAATGAGCAATTTCTCCACTTTCCACGATGCTTTCCTCTTTTTCATTCAGGACAAGACATTTCAATATTTGAAAGTCCTTAACCCCGCTGTTTTAAATGTGGAATGGTGGAACACAATTTATGAAGAGAAGAGTAAAGTTTACATTATGATACATACATCATGTGGAAAAACATATTAACACATACACAGAACAACATACTGTTAACCCTTCCCCCAGCAATACCTTTCTGATACCTCACTAGTGAAAGGCATCTGAACACATTGCGGCAAATGGAGGAATTGCTAAAAATTAGCGATTTCTCTATTTGACAAAATGTTTTCATGCCACATTTTTAAAGTTAAGTATATTTCATCTTCTTAAAATTTTCAGATTGGAAAGTTCCAACATTTTCTTTGACCCTTTACCAAACAATCCCATGTTTTTATGACCCTGAGGAAAATGGCTTTTGAAAGCATTGTGGGAAAAGGAGAAAATGGCAGTATTCGGCATTTTCTCCTTGTATCACAATGTTTTCTACCCTTTCAAAGACAAATCAAGTCTTTTTGGGCCTAATTCAATTTGTACCTCTGCAAATACTTTGAATTCATACACGTCTAAAATTTTATCAGCTGGTACAGGTTTCGGGATAATGGCTAACAGTTCTCTCCCAGACAAAAACAAACTCTACTTCTTTCTTTCACTTTTAGTACAAGCTATATCATCACTTTAACCCTTCACCACACAATCCCGACTTTTAACCACCCTGAGAAAGAAGCCTTTTGAAAACATTGTGGGAAATGGAGAAAATGCTGGTAACCAGCATTTTCTCCTTTTCCCACAATGTTTTCTACCTTTCCAAACACAAGTTTCAATTTTTCAGTCACATTCACTTTGTCATCTGCAACTGCTTTAAATTTGGAGTAGTCTAAAATTTTGTCACTCAGTAAAAAGTTAAGTCAGGAATCATTCAACTTATCTCTGATTTTCTCAAGAGTACAGAGCAAGAATTTTGAAAATAAAATCTCATGCAATGAAGGAGATATGCTATTACACAACATTTTGTGACAAAAGGAAACCTTGCTCAGATATTGCTAAAACTGTGTAGTTTTCCAGTCACCTTCCTATTTCATATTTTACGAAAGCTTAAAAGGGAACATTCTTTCTTTGAAATTTGAACATGGCAAGACCAGCTTTAACTTGATCTGAAAGGAACCTGTGAGGGGTTAATCACCAGCAAAAAAGTTTTAGACAAAACCTCTGCATAATTCAATCCATTCAAACTGACAATGAAACATCCAAAAGAAACAAATCCTTTGTAGGTCTTTCACTGTGAATCCAGATCAGACACTGCATTTTGTCGCGTCCGATTCAGAACTACACAGTTGGCCCATGTCCACTTTCAAAGACAACATGCATAAATGAGTCAATATATCTTTTTATTATAAAGAAAGTCTTTAACTCTTTACCACACAACAAAAATGTAGACTTGTCCAACTTGAAGGTATTTTGCAGATGACAATTTAAATGTGGATCAAATGATGGGATTTGTCTTTGATAAGGCAGAACACATTGTAGGGACAGGAGAAAATGCTGGTTGTCAGCATTTTCTGCTTTTCCCCCTCGAGTTTTCAATAGGCTTCTTCCTCATGCTTTTTGGTAAAGGATTATTCTACTCTGTATCATACATGTATAGGATTCAGGTGAATCATCCACAAACCCTCTGAGAGAGAAATAAATGAAATAGACATAATCAGTTTAAAGAACCCTAACCTTGCAATCTCATTGCGCATTTTATGCTTTATAATCTGGCGAATAAGCAAACAGTGCAGACACAGGAATTCATCAATGAAATCTGATTTTGATCTAAAATGTCCATCGGCACCAATAGTTCTGCCATGCATCCAAAGTTTTAAGCACCTTAAACTGTTACATATACACAAAGCATACACCAATGAAGGAACAAAAATAAATGCATATATACAATTGAAAGACTATCCAGTACATTACTCAAATGAACCTATCAAAAACAAGTTTAACCTATTATGTCATTTAAACACCTTTTCAGGAGTTTCACAAAGAAAAAAGAAAGCACTAACAAAATATGGCAATTGCTCATCTTGAGTGATCTCCGTATGTTTCATTTGGTTTATAAAACATTTCTACATCCATAAACTTTAACCCTTAGGCTGCTAAGCATGACTAATGGACCTTTTGCGGACAGTGTAGATTAAGATCAGACCGCACAAAATGTGCAATCTGGTCTTCAACGTAAACTGTATGATACCTTTTTTTTTCCTTCTGGTGTTCTCAATTTTGAAATCGCAATATTTGGGTTTTTACCTTGGAGTGGCAATTTTTACTCCATTCATTAAGCAGGTTAAGGGTTAACAGCCTCATATATACTCCTCACAAAAAGTCAAGCAACAAAATCATTTCTTTTTTTTTAGTCCTGTAAAATATTTGATCAGTTAACTTTTAACTAATGTGAGGAAAAACATGTTTGTATATGCAACTGGCGACCATGTTTTACACCGTTACCTTTAGAAAATAACATGTTTTTCTTCGCATTCAAAGTTAACTGGTCAAATATTTCACAAGTATAAAAAAAGAGAGAACTGATTTTATTGCTCGACACTGTATACCAACTATCTCAAAGCTAGTTTAGAATAATATTTAGAATTATTGCCAATCACAAATCCAGAAGATGTATGACATAGAAAGATCATTTGCAACTCTGCCAAAGACGGCAACAAGAACAACATCCTTTATTTCAAGTCACTAGCAAAATTTGTGACTCTATTATTTTGTAAGCATTTCCTTTTATTTCCCACTTGGCTACTTGAATAGAACCCTATAGGTTTTTTTTCCACTTTAAAGTAGTTGAGATGCTGTAAGGCAGGCTGTTTTGAAAATTTAATTGACTATAAACACATCCCAAACAAATAGAATTGATACAAATCTTTGTAGGAAGGTGATTTGACTACTTTGAATGACAGGAGAGTTCCTCGTATGAAAAGAAAGGCAATTTTCAACAGTATTTTCAAAGGACACCTATGGGGAGAAATACCTGTGTACTTGAGGATCAATTAATTTCAATACACTCAATAATCCCGTTACTTTTGGGATCAGACTTCTCTTCTTGTTCAAATTTCTTGGTGATTACAAGTTGGTCAGAACTGTTGACACTTGGTGCAACTGAATTATTGTTTGTATTATTTATACTAAGAGCAGGGGTGGGGAGCTGAACACTGATGTTGTCTGTTCCTTTCACAGGTTGTGGAGAGGAACCTTGTTTCTGCTGCAAAGAGGCTCTACGGGTTCGAATCACCAAGTTTGGATTTGACCAAGCCTGCAGAGTGGGGGAACTAGTTCCACTAGAGGAGTTTACTTGAGGTTTAGGGCTGCTTACTGGGCTACCATTATTTACATAATTATCTGGCGGTATCCTAACTGGAAGTTTTGGGCTTGGCTTTGACACTGTGGGGACTACACCTTTAATCACATTTAAATTTGATTTCGACATCCCTCCAATCGATCCAGATACGAGGGAGTTGACAAGACTGACTGGAATTGAGACCCCTGGGGGTAGACCTTTTATATTTATAGTTGCAATAGGACTATCCCCACGGACAGTTGTAATCTGAGGCTTTTTAGTCTGCACTGTTGAAGACTGGTTGCCAGCTTTAGAACTAGATACCAGTTTTACTATAGATGGACTCTGTGATCTTGAAGTAAGATTAATAATAGCTGGGGTACTTGGCTTGGTAACTGATCCTACACTAGATACTTTAGCAGGTTGAGACTGGCTGGAAGTTGGATGACTGGCTGCTGCAGCAGCTTGTATATGAGAAGCAACCAATTTAGCAACAGCTGGGTTAACCTTCACCTGGGTGACAGCTGGACTAGATGCTGTGACAGGAATCTGAGCTTTCATAATGTTAGCCAGATTAGGCTGTGACACTGACTTTGGAGGGGTGGGAGTTTGTTTTGTGCTCTTACTGGCAGCTATCAGGCTGGCAATAGTTTGCCCTGATGATCTTTTTGTGGTCTGAGTTTGACTTGGCATTGTAGAATTACTTACAGAAGTGCCCTGCACAGCTGTTACAGGTTTTCCTATATGCTGAGGGATATTGAGGGATTGAAAGTTAACAATATTGCCTTGGACAGGCACTGTGTTTATTTGTGATGCACCAAGCCCAGGTAAGGTAGGTAAATTACTGTTTGCTGATACAGCTGTCACTACTCTCTGAACTACAGTTTGATTTGATTGTGATACAGGACTAACAATCCTGGCAGCTGTGATACGAGGTTGATTCAGAATAGGAGCTGGGCCAGCCAGCCTTGCACCCTGTATGTTTAATGGGGCTGCAGGCCTTGTCAATGTAGCAATATTGATTGGGGTCCCCTGCAATGATACCACATTACTTCCCAAAACTAATCCTCGGGGTAAACCCTGCATACCCTGGACTAGGACAACATTTTGTGGACTTTGCTGCACGGCAGGCTGACCTGAACTTACAACTACCATTTGTCTACCTTGGGACGTGTTAATTAATCGTAAGGCGTTTTCTGGAAGCTGGTTCTCAGCAATTACTTGTGGAACATTTATTGTTGGAGTCTGCAACACATTTATACCCAGAGACTGCTGCAATATGTTTATATGAGGGGATTGAGCTACAGAGACACTACCCAACGGATTTTGGAGACCAAACTGTTCAAATATATTTGCTCTATCTTGGGATGACTTACTTGGGGACCATACTTGTTCAAAAATACCTTCTCTCTCTGATTTACAAGGAGAGGTTTGACTATGGGCAATACTAAAACCTGGTAGTGAATCTAATTTTGTAGTTTCAGTTGAGGTAATAGTTATGCGAGCATGCATTTTGGCAGGGCTAGCCTCATTTTTGGGTTTTCTGGGCCGCTTAACAACTTTGTTACCTTCTTGCTTGTTACCTTCTTGCTTTGGGGTCTTTTTCTGCAATAGTTTTTTCCTAACCTTTTTTGCAGCCACTTCTGCAAGAAGATCCACCCCTGTTACAGTCTCCACATCCACTTCCTCACCTGTATCATCATCATTCTTAATTTTTGTTTTAGACCTACTCTTTTTCAAAGACTTGTTATCTTCTGAATTTACAGCTCTATTTCTACTTAAATCTCTAATTATTTTAGGAGTTTTATACACCCATGGCTTTTTGGGCAACTCCTCTAACTCCCCCATGTTATTAGCTTTCTTCCTAGGGGACCCAGCTGCTGCCTTTGCTTCGGCAGCTTTCTTAAACTCCATTGCTAATTGCTTGTTACGTTTTTTCACCTGCTGATATGCATCGTCACGGCTGTAAGTGTATAACATCTCATCTTCTTCCAGTTCTGCTCGTCTCTCCTCTTCCTCTTTGAGAGCCTTCAGACGATTCAATTCCCAATCTTTCTTTACATTCTCTATATCCTCCTGCAAGATAAGACAAAAGAAGTAAAAATCCTGATAATTTTGAATACATATGAGCCACTCTGGAAAAAGGGGACTTCATGCATCTCTGTGATGCATGAAAGCCAGTACACAGTAAGATTTGTGTCACGAAATTAATCTCAGAGATTTTTGGATCATAATACACTTCTGTACACACACTAATACAAATCTTATGATACTCTCCTTACGTGTTGAGTTTCCCCACCAGATCACGGGTAGATCTAGTGTCAAAATGGTGCTTACAGAGAAAGATGAAGTGATCATGGCATTATGCATGATGATGATAGCTATTGTGTTGGAAAACTTGGACGGACCATTCCTGTTGTGAAGATGTTGGACCAGATTGTGGATTTAACAGAGAAAAATGTTTGCAGCCCACCATGATACACAAAAATGGCAGACAGTGTATTTTACCAACAGTGACATTGAAAGTCCTTGTTGAGAAATACATTGTCTGCCATTTTTGTGTATCAGGAAACTGGCTTACTCAATGTGTATACACTTTACAGCATCAACAAATCTACAGGTAACTCACCTTCAAGGAAATGCTAGGCTGTGATTGGCTAATACTCTAATACAAATCTTTGGAAATAGAGCATTGCTCTACTCCTAATACAGTTTCATGAAATTCCAAAAAATCTTGTAATACATGTAATAGGGATGTAGAGACAGTAAGATTTGTCTTGGATACAAAAATCTCTGAGATTAATCTTACTTTGTGTACTGAGCTTTACACAAGTCATCGCAGTGTTACAGATCCATAAAATCCCTGTTGTATAATAACCTACTGAATCATGTCGTACACAGGGGCTTTGGCATACAGAAAATTTACCAAAAGTAAGGTCCTTTGACATACAGAACAAGAGGGCCATGATGGCCCTGTATCGCTCCATTGGCTTATAAATATAAACCATAAAGAGAAGTCTTCACTATATAAGCCCTTATAAAACTTTGACCCCAGGGCTACAGTTGGACTAAATGGGGAATATGTGTATTAGAAGAATAACATGCCAAATTTGGGAGTTCTTGGCCTTATGGCTAGTAACATTACGGTTTCTGAAGTTTTCACTCCATAAACCCATGTAAAACTTGTGACCCCTGGTGCAGGGCCAAACTTCATCCTAGGGCTGTAACTTGGACCCTCTTTGTAGGTGTCCACTAGATAATGCTATAACTATGCAAAATTTGGTAGCCCTAAGCCTTATGGCTATGTACACCAAGATTTAAAAGTTTTCCCTATATAAGCCCATGTAAATCTTGTGAACCTGCCCCCCCCCCCCCCCCCCCCCCCCCCCAGCATGAGGCCAAATTGACCCCAGGACTGCAATTTGGGCACTTTTGGTAGACCCCCACTAGATCAAGCTAAATGCAAAATTTGGTAGCTCTAGGCCTTATGGCTAGGTACAGGAAGATTTTTAAAGTTTTCTCTATATAAGCCTATGTAAAACTTGTGACCCCTGGGGCAGAGCCAATTTTGACCCCAGGGCTATAATGTGAAGAAACATGATAGAGGTCTACTACATAAAGCTACATGCCAAATTTGGTAGCCCTATGCCTTATGGTTTCAGACAAGAAGATTTTTAAAGATTTCCAATATTTTTCAGTTTTGTTGCCATGGCAACCAGAGTTTTTGAAGGAATCAAATTCTTTCAAGAAATTCTGAAGAGGACCATGGCAGGATCATTTCTGAGAAGTTTCATGAAAATTGGATGGGTAGTTTCAGAGAAGAAGATGTTTGAAATAAAAGTTAACGCACGGACGGATGCACGGACTGACGGACGGACGCACAGACAGACACCGGGCCATGACATAAGCCCGCTGGCCTTCGGCCAGTGGAGCTAAAAATTACCAAAGGCAAAAAGTTTCAGCCCCAGTCAGCCTGTGCAGACTGCACAGGCTGACCTAGGTCGATGCTTTTTGCAAATGCTTTTCACAGAGCACCATGGCCCAAATACTTTATCGCTGAAGCATTTGCTAGATCAGACATTTGGCTTTGTTCTGTATTTCTGTGTTTATTTCACAGACCCTAATGCATACTTCAGGTACGATCTTTGTAATATTATACCTTAAACACGAAACAAATTAAATCATTTTCTGTCAGTAAAGAAGACCTGGATACATATCAAAGGTACTTTGCCCTATCTTACAAAATAACTTAGTGTAGATCAAGTACACAGTGCATGCTCTGTGCTGTTTGATCTTGATCTGCATAATACACTGTAACAGAAACTGAAGTTTAGTGGTCACCAATAGGGTAAAAATCTTTACCAACTGAAAGGATTTCTGAATTTAGTCCATAAAGAAAGCATTTGCAGAGAATATATTAATATGGCAAACTGACTGAGATTTTTTTTTCCCCATATAGGAAGAAAACATGACGGAAAAAGCAGAAAATGCTGGTTTCGAGCATTTCTTCTTTTCCAATAATGATTTCAAAAGCCACCTCCTGTAGGGTAGTAAAAAGACAGAAATTCTGCTATGGAGATAATGCACTTACTTCTGCTAATTCCAATTCCTCTGCATTTACTGGCTCCATCTGTAGCTCTGCAAATGCTACAGCATACCTCTCAATAGGTGTTAACTGAAAGGTTTAAAGAGAGATGGGGAGATAAAGTGTGAAAACTTGGGAAAGTAAATCACTAAATGACAACTTACATGTGACTCCTCACAAAAACCCATCCCTATACTCTATCCCCGTCTGTATTTTGTGATAACTCACTATACCACCACGATTGTACTTAATGAATAAAAAGTATTCACAAAACATACTACTGCTTTTCACACATACACAGCAACATTACGTTCCTTAAAGGTAAGAATATGAGTAATCATTCAGTAAAGTTTCACCTTATTAAAACTTCGAAAACAGAGTTGCGATTGAGAATGTCCAGATTAACTTAACATGTTATACTGCAGTTCACTTTGAATCTGGAAAAAAGCCTCATTGAAACCGGTTCATGTTCATTTTCTCACAGCCAACTTCAATGCCAAGCACTTGACAATGTAACTTTTAAGAAAATGCCTTCGACAAATCAC
Organism: Tridacna gigas; assembly: GCA_945859785.2. Lineage (NCBI taxonomy): Eukaryota > Metazoa > Mollusca > Bivalvia > Cardiida > Cardiidae > Tridacna > Tridacna gigas. The sequence goes on along the minus strand of OX244042.2, from coordinate 26,563,122 downwards.
AATATCTAACATACCTCTTTTTCCAACATGGCAAGTTCCTGCTCCACATGGGATTCCTCTTCCCTTTGTTCAGCCTCTCTTTCATCCCATGGAATATTCTCATCGAACTCGGCAAGTTCAGCTTTCTGTTCAGCTTTTACCACGTCTATTGCAACAGCATCAGTTTCATCTTCCGTTTTAGCTAATGCCTACAACATGGGGGAAATCCATTTGAAAGAAATTCAAATAAAAAGCTGCCTGAGCTAGATAAACAGCCACAGAATAGTCTTTCAACTGCTGCTCCTGCAGTAACTGTAGATCAAGATCACACTGAGCAAAACAGTGTTTCTGAACTAGGATCAACACTGTCCATTATACAGCAAGATATTCCATTGAAAAAGCCTGACGATTGATATCTTACGTCTTTCCAGCCCGAAGTCCCTTAATTTCTATTTATAGCTGTAAAAGATATATTAGCATAGTACACTGTCTGCTGACTTGGGAGTCACTAATTGGATTGTAAAAGAAATACAGTTGTTCGAAAAGGAACACCTATTTGGTTCACAACAATAAAAGCAGATGTCATATGGGCAAAAATACAACTTGTGCTCTGTGAAAAGGTGGTTTAATGCATATGCAAAGTTTCGACCAAGGTCAGCCTGCATGCACAGCAGAGGCTGACCCGAGTCAAAACTTTTTGTTTTGCTGTCAGTCAATTTTCTGCAGCTCGAAGGACCAGTTTACCTCATGATTCAGTCTGCTGTTTGACAAAATAGGTTTCATGGATCAAGAATTTTGTAAAGACTTGCTTGGTATGATGCATTCATCACCAACATGCATTAAACCCGTGGCTCAATTTTTTTATTGATATAATTTAAATAGACAAAACAAAAATGAGGAAATTGTCACTGTATCCAGAATGTTCAGTGTAACAATGTTACAAACTCCAACCTTCAACAGCACATCAATGTTGGCCACCTTATGGATCCACATGTGAGGATAAATTCAACGGGAAACGAGATAGTGGCCTATTTTCAATCCCTAACAAAATAATCCTGTGTATCTACAACACCACTGGCAGCATGCTTTTGAGAATAATGAGGAATAGAGAAAATTTACTTTCTCTGTGTCATTTCCACAAATAGATAGTTTGGGAAAACAAGTTCAGACAAATTTTAAATACATATTAACTCTTCGCAAGATGACCAATTCTAAGCACTGGAAGATGCCAAATCAAATGTCAACCAAATAATTCTATTTTTCTTGGAAAGAGTGGCAAATATTGTGGGAAGAGGAGAAAATGCCAGTTACCAGCATTTTCTCCTTTTCCTACATGATGTTTTCCAAGGCTTTAGTTCAAGAGTCTTTCTAACACTGTGATTGCTTCATAAGGGGTCTAAGTTAACTTTCAAGTTGAGGCAAAGCCATAGTTTTTAAGATAAGGGAGCAGAAAACTAGTTTACTAGGCTTTAAATATACACCACCAATCTAGTCCCTAGCCCTAGAGGCCTTTAACCTAGCTATAGTTGCTTCTGAAGAATGTGAATATTAAGTTCAGACTGAACAGAACATCCAGTCTTATCTTGCATTGACACTTGTCTGCTTCTTTATTACATATTTTTGCAAGAAAAATTCTGAAATAGCAATATTTTGGCTGTTTTTCGCAACTTAAAATGTCTGGTTCATTCAGGGCTCAAAGGGTAAACTTAAACACAAGATGGTATGACAGCTAATGAATGTTGCACACACCAAATAATACTGACCTTTTCAAACTGAGCCAAAGCCGCTGTCTCTGTGGGATCACTTTTCTTCTTCTTTTCTTGCAATCTTTTTTCTTCCTTTCTTTTCTCTTCTTCCTCTTTCTCTTTAACAAGGGAATCCAGCCCTGATGGTTCAGTGAACAACTCTTCAATGGTATTCTGAAAAACAGATACAGAGAAATATTAATTTCTAATGTTCATTTCTGTCTCTAAACTGGCAGCTTTGTAAGCATTATGATAAAAGGAATAAATTGCACATGTGAGGAATTCTTCTTTTTGCATTAACCTATCTTTCCTCATGCATTCATTATCCCTTTACCAGATGACAATATTTCATACATGTAGAAAGCATCTGCAGAAGGCAAATTTAATATGACTTACATAATGGTATTTGTTTTTAAAAGTGTAGAAAACATTGTGGGAAAAAGGAGAAAATGCTGGTTACCAGCATTCCTTTTCCAACAATGCATTCTACCCAATCAGTGACAAAAAAAATCATCATTTCACTAACATTAAATCTTTAGTCTTCGAATACTTTCAGCTTGGGCCTCATGAAAAATTTTGGTCATTTAGTGAACAGTTAAGCGAACACTTTCGTTATGTGTTTTGTTACCGGCTTAGGTGACTGACAATACTAGTGAAAGTGTTATCAGCGCATAAGTCCGCTTTTGCTATACGAGACCATTAGCACTGCTGAATTACATACGAAAGCAGCAGGGACTCTAGTATAAAAGTCTCGCCTGACCTGATCGCTTCTTTACAAACTCTTTTCTGCCAACAAAATTCTAGTCTGGTCAAAGTTGAAAGGATTTGCGGACAACAAATAAAATGTGGCTCAGTTATGAATTTGTTTTCGAGAGGGTAGTAAACATTGTTGGAAAACAAGAAAATGCTGGTTACCAGCATTTTCTCCTTTTCCCACAGTGTTTTCAAAAGCCTTCTTCCTCAGGGTTGTTAGAAGTCGGGATTGTGTAAGAAAGGGATAACAAAGTTTACTTCTCACTTGCCAAAAAAAAATTATTATGAAAGGCTAGTGAGGCAGTTTATCATCATTCTTGGTCCAGCTATTATACAGGCCATGTAATCAATACTGAGCAGTAATCAATACCAGTCAAACACTATTAACCCTTTACCATACAATCTTGAGTTTTAACAACCCTAAGGAGGACAGCCTCTGAAAACATTTTGGGAAATTAGAAATTGCTGGTCATAAGCATTTTTATCCTTTTCCACAATGTTTTTAACTCTTTCACACATAAGTCCAAGTGTAATACGTCGAAACACAAATTCAATGTTTCAAAGACCCTTTTCAATGATTTGAAGTTGTCTGCTGTTAGGGGTGATGACACAAGCTGTATGGATAGCAAGACAGAATTTACTTGTTACAGGCTTCGGTGACTGATAATACTACATAAGTATTACCAGCGCATAAGTCCTGCCTTTACTTTGTGAGACACTCAGCACTACTGCAATGTGTAAGAGAGCAGAAGGCACTCTAGTTATGAAGTCTCACCTGATTTGACCTGTTAACTTCTTACATGACAGAAAATTAATACACAGAGACCTAACTGAGGGTTACTCTAAATGCCTCAAAAAGAGATTCCTCAACTCATTACCATTCAGTGTAGTTAGGATCACTGAGGGGACAAAATTTATCTAATAGGTGAGAATATCTCTTTCAACACTGACCAATATGCAACTTATTTTTTTCAGAAAAAGCCTTTCTCTACATTTACATTGATACCTTAATCTAATCTTACAGCAGTTAAAGCAATGCAGTCCCTGTTTAGTGAGCTGTAAAAAGCCAACCTAGTCAACAGACATTCAATTACTATTAAAATTTCAGTGAAAAAGATAAATATCTGGATTTTTTGACATTTATATCCATTCAAGTACAGTATTACATTTTGTAAATCCAGTTTAACTTTGTATAAATAAATCTAAGCCTTTACCACACAATCTGGAGTTTTAACAACCCCGAAAAAGAGGCCTTTTGAAAACATTGTGGGAAAGGAGAAAATGCATGTAACCAGAATTTTTTCCTATCCCACAATGTTTTCCCTATTATCAAAAACAAATCCCAACATCCGAGTCACACTTGTTGTCTGTTACTGCTTTGAATTTGGACAAGTCTAAAATGTTTTCCTTGGGTAAAGAGTTAAATCTGGACTTTCTCCACTTTCAAACACCAGTCTTTTCTGGTAGTTAAGCAAGTGCTCGCAAATCAACTGGACACGGACAAGTGACATTTAGCTGGAAATCTTGCAACCTGTAAGTGCAACTTTGTCCAAAAAGCAGCAGTAGACATGAAAATTAAATACTTAAAATTTAAGGCTTTTTAACCACCGTTTTTTTTTTTAAATATCAAACTGCATATGTGTGACTTGTGATTAGTTCCATAAATTTTGATCATGCATCCCTTTTTTCTGCTTACAGGACACAAAAAATGACTGTCTATTTAACCCTTTACCAATCAATCCCCGAGTTTTAACAACCCTGACAAAGAAAGGTCTTGAAAACATGAGCAAAAGGAGAAAATGCTTAGTGACTAGCATTTTCTCATTTTCCTGCAACATTTCTATCCTTTCTGATATCATAAAGCAGTCTCAGTCTCATAAAGCTTTAGATCTGGACCAGTCTAAAATTTTGTCGGGTGGTAAAAGAGCCAAGTCCTGACATTGTACTAAACTTAAATTCATGTGGATAATCAGTACTTTATTTTTCATTGCCTGTATCTGTATCACCTAGTTCAGGAGTCTTGCTATAGATTTGAATACACAAGGGTTTTAACTAGGATTAAATCTTTTCATATATCCTGGCTTGGTTGCCATACCAGAGATATGATCAATGTATGAACTTTCTCAGGAACCGAACTGGATTGAGCCACAATGTAATCTGAAAATGCTTTCGATTCGTAAAAATCTAACAAGTCTGTTACAAGTCTTGCCGTTTGGTAAAGAGTTAACTAAACAAGTGTTTTAAATGGGATTATACTTTTTTTTTTAACTCTATCCTGCCTTGGTTGTCATAAAAGAGAAGTAACTAATGCATGAACTTAGGGAATTCAATATTAATTGATCAGCATAGACACTTGTTTAGTTCATCCAGGAAAGAAAGCGCATGTCATTATCACCCTACACAGGATTCTTGAAATAGATTAACTATACAAGGGTTTTAATTGGGATTACACTTTTTAGTCTATCCTGCCTTGGTTGTCATACAAGAGAAATAATCAAAGTAAGAACTTTAACAGGAATTGACTGTTAATTCATCAGCAAATTTACTGTTAATTCATCAGCAAATTTATCAGTAAACCCTTTACTCTTTCCTGTCTTGGTTGTCATCCAAGAGAAATGATGAAACAAAGAAATCCAACAGGTAGAGAGTGTTGAACTAAAAGAACTTATTTGTTTTAACCCTGTCTCAATACCCAAATAAGAATTATGCAACTTAAGATTTTCACTGCTTTTTAACCCTTTACCACACAGTCCATAGTTTTAACAACCCTTACAAAGAAGCCTTCTGAAAACATTGTGGGAAAAGGAGAAAAATGCTGGTGACCAGCATTTTCTCCTTTTCTGACAATGTTTTCTGCCCTATCAAAAACAAATTCCATCTTTTGTGCTACATTTAAATTGTCTGCAACTGCTTTCAATTTGGACAAATCTACATTTTTGTTGTGAGGTAAAGAGTTTACCTATCCTTTTCCATAAATATGCAAAATAGTTTCAGCTGTCCTAATGACAATAATCCTAGAAAAGACTTAAGCCGGAGTGGGATTTGCACAGCCACTTCTACCCCTGGATTAATGTAACAGCACACAGAATTGTTCAGACTCTCAAAGAAAAGCCACATAAATCATTATCACCCAACACAGGACTCTTGTAGTAGTTCAACTACACAAGGGTTTTAATTGGGAATATATATTTTTTAATTTTTCCTGCCTTGGTTGTCATACAGCTGAAATAATCAGTGTAAGAACTTAAACAGGAATTGAGTGTTAATCTATTTGCACATGTGCATATTTAGTCTCCGCAACCTTGTCCTTACTGTGGAATAGATCTGCCTTTCCAAAGATTATAAGTAATTTTTGCATCCAAACAGACAAATCAATTTCTCACCTTTTCCCCATATTTTGTCTACTTTTTCAAAGTCAGATCTGACCAGTTGACCCACATTTCATATCTTTTCCACAACTGCTTTCAAAACAAGCAAGTCTAAATACTTTACCTTTTGGTATTCATGTTGATTATCTATAATTTACAAGGTCTTCAATCATCTGCAACAAACAAATTTGTCACAGAAACTATTGGCTGGCCACATTACCAGTGAACAGAGACCAGCGACCTAGTCTTGTTGTTTTCTTTCTGAGACTTATAGCACTTATACATAATAGATGTATGCTAAGTGACTCTAGAAAGTCTCAAATGATTATCATTCATCCACTGATATTCTCTAAAAATACATTAACTCTTCGCCAGACAACAGAATTTTAGATCTGTCCAAATCAATCGCATGTGCAATTGACAAATCAGATGTGTCTCATGTGATGAGAACTGTCTTTGATAGGTAGATAACACTGAGCAAAACGAAGAAACACAAGCTTCATATTTTCTCCTTTACCCACAATGTTGTCAGCAGTCTACCATCACTGGGTCATAAAAACATGGGTTTGGTAAGCAAGTATTAAATCTCTTCTCATTTTGAGTGACCTGTATTTAAGACGGCTATTTTCAGGCGCCTCATGCAAAATTGTTTTAGGATGTAATGAGATAAGGAATAAATGAGCAAAAATCTTACTTTAACCCTTTACCAAACACAATTTAGACTTGCCAAACTTGAAAGCTTTGATAGACGAAAAATAACTGCCTCAAAACTAGAAATTTGCCTTTGGAACGGAAGAAGACATTGTGGGAAAAGGAGAAAATGCTGGTTACCAGCATTTTATCGTTATCCCACCATGTTTTGGAAAGGTTTATTCCTCAGGGTTGTTAAAACTTGGGATTGTGTGGTAAAGGGTTAACCAATCAGGCTTCAAAAAGTAAAGGTTGTTACTCAAAACAGGTTTAGAGACAATTTCAAGATCCAGTATTTACTATATGTGTTTCAACCAAAACATTCACAAATACTACCTGTTTAAAGAAAGCAGTTGTGAAATTTCCCCCTTCAATGGCCATATCACCCAGCATCCTCTTCTGATTAGCTTTCTTCAGGATATTCTCCTCCACTGTCCTCTCACTCACCAACCTGAGCAATGAAAAACAAAAAGGACTTGCTCAAAGTGTCCAGTACTATTTCAGTTACTTTTGCTGAAAGCACAGATCACAGAGTACTTATCCTATATTGGAAATACTTTTTGGAGTATCACTTTTTTGGAACCAGACAGACATCTTATTCTACGCATTAAAACATTTTCATCTGATGTTCAGTTTTTGAAGTGAAGAAACTGTCAGTTTCATGGAAGGACAAAAGAACAATTACTACTTTTTCAAATCCAATTCATGTTCTGTAAACAATGTCCAGAATACTTAACTTTATACATACCTGTATATATGAACATCCCTGGTCTGTCCAATGCGATGACAACGATCCTGGGCTTGTGCATCCATAGTTGGGTTCCAGTCACTATCATAAAATATCACAGTATCAGCACCCGTTAAATTCACCCCAATACCACCTGATCGCGTAGAAAGAATGAACACAAATATACGTCGGTCTGCATTAAATCTATCCATCAGTTGCTGGAAAAAAAAAAAGTGATAAAAAAGTTGATTTCTACTGTAAGAGTCCCCCTAGAATGGCAAAAATGAAAAAAAAAAAAAAAAACATAGAGTCATATTTTTTTTCTTCATCCCAAAAAATTCTCCCGATATTTAATAGAAAAGCTAACCATGAACTTTGTTTACTCCATAGGATGATCTTAATATTGGTTGGTTCCTAATATGGGTCACTTTAACCCTTTCCCAAACGACAAATTTTAGACTGGTCCAAATTGAAAGAGTTTGCAGACAACAATTTTAAATTTGATGAAAATGGCAGAAAGGTCTCAAAACGGGTGGAAAACACTGTGGGAAAATGAGAAATTGCTCGTTATGAGCAATTTCTCCTTTTCCCACGGTGTTTTCAAAAGACTTGTACTCCAGACACGTGAAAACCAGGGCTTGTTTGGGAAAGGGTTAAATTCTTATTATTCAAGAATGAAGTTTTGATTTGAATGCCATATAAGAAATCAAGCATGTAACTTTTAACCAAACAACAAAAAAAATTCTGGGCTTCTCTGTATTGTAAGCATTAGTAGACAAATGTGGCCTAAATGATGTGATTTGTTTTGAGATGATAGAAGGCACTGTAAAGAAAGCTGGCAAGCAGCAAACTCCTACTAACAATGTCTGCAAATGCCTTCTTCCAAGGGAATGTAAAAATACTTTATTGTAGAGTGAAGTTTTAAGCCATGTTACCTGTCTTTGTTCAACTTTTGTAGTACCATCCAGCCTCAGGTATCTGTAACCATGATAATTAAGGAATGCTTCCAGAATATCCAACATTCTAGTCATCTGTGTGAATATCAAGACTCGATGGTCACCTGATTTTAACCTTCTGAGTAAGATGTCTAAAGTCTGTAGTTTACCTGTGAAAAAGACAAACAATATAGTGAAAACTTACAGCGCTATCTCTGGAAATTGAATCCATAACAACAGCTAACTTCACACCTAATTTAAACCTTTACCACACAATCCCAAGTTTTAGCTACTCTGATGACAATGGCTTTGAAAACATTGTGGGAGAAAAAGAAAATGCTGGTAACCAGCATTTTCTCCATTTCCCACAATGTTTCTACACTTTCAAAGTCAAAATTCTTTATTTGAGTTACATCAAATTTGATCCCTGCAAATGTCTTTAATCTGGATGAATCTTAAATTTTGTTGTGTTGTAAAGGGAATAATCTAATGCAAATCGAAACAAAAAAGCACTAAACAAAGACAAAGAAAGGGGACCGTCTAATGATCCAAGACCTCAAAAACACTCTGCAAAGATTCACGATTGATCAGATTTCTTACCACAATCATACTGTATCAGTCGCAACTCTGGAAACTGGACAGTCATATTTGTACATATCTTGTGGTAGTTCCTGGCTTTAGGTGACACTTGGGATCTAATAAGATGATCTCTATATGTCTCATCCATTGTGTAGGATGGTGGAGGATGGGATAAATGCATTTTGATTTGAGGTGTCTGAACAGGGGGCGTCAAAAACACGAATCTGAAACACAATCACCTTAGTTGCTTCACCATCTCTTGCTAATACTTTTTCTGTATTGCAGCAGGCTACCTTTAACTCTTTACCACACCACAAAGTCATTGACTTATCCAAATTAAAAGAATTTGCCGACGCCAATTTAAGTTCTAGTTAACTGATGGAATTTGCCTTTAATAGTGTAGAAAACCTTGTGGGCAAAGGAGGAAATGCTGGTTACCAACATTTTCTCCTTTTCCCACGATGTTTTCAAAAGGCTTCTTCCCAAGTGTCGTTAAAACTCGGGATTGAGTGGTAAAGGGTTAACTCTTAACCAGATGACAAAATTTTAGCCTGGCCCAAATTGAAAGCATTTGCAGACGACAAATTAAATGTTACTAAAAACATAGAATTTGTTGGTCATTGGGTAGGAAACATGGGGAAAAGGAGAAAATGCTTGTTACCAGCATTTTCTCCTTTTCCCACGTTTTCAAAAGCCTTCTTTCTCAAGGGAAAAGTCGGCAATGCGCAGTAAAGGGTTAAAAACATCCTTGCAACAGGGAAAATTACTCATAAAAATAAGGGGAAAAAAATGAGTCAGTGAGTTCAGCCCTTGACTTACACCGTTACATATGTTGTTTTGAAGTGAGAAAAAATGATCAAAACTAATTTTCTTTGCTCTAGAAGGTTTCTTTTTTTATCTCTAGCTTTGCATGAATACATCGCACCACTTTAATTAACTATATTGTATGCTTGCTCACTTCCTTTCAGTCTGTGGCTGTTCCATAGCTTTCCAGTCACTAAATGGCATTCTTGAAGTGGGGCAGAAGACAATGTTCTTTTTCCATTTCCTGTACATGTGTTTATATATGTGATTTTACCGGTCATAGAGGGTATTTTAAGAAACTTGTAGTTCACCAATAAGAGCCACCTGGAGAATTAAAAGAATGAGAAATGCTTTCTGCAAAAAGGGCTTAATGCATCTGCAAAATAAATCAAATTATGTCAGCCTGTGCCATCTGCGCAGGCTGATATGGGTCGAAACTTTGCTATTTGTAAATTTGCTTCATGGCAAAGGACCATTCTACCCCAGATCCAGTTGATTGTTAGACTAAGTGAATTTCATACATAATTATGTGATGACCCACTTGGTATAATGCATCTTGGAGATACATTAAGCATCCTTTTGCCAGTATATGTCTTAATTATACATATGTCTCAGTTAAATCTTCTTTACAATACCCTAATAAACTAAGACATGCAATAACAGTCACATACACACCACTTACCTTTCTAGAATATCCTTTAGTTCTTCTAGATATTGTTCTGGGGTGTGAATAGTATCTGAAAGCACTCTGGTTTGATTCCATAAATACTTAGGGTGACACAGATTTTTACACAATTTAACACAACTACAATGAATATGTCCTGGACCATTCCACTTTAAACTGTCACGTGACCTATATGCTCTCCCTGTATAAGGGTCTCTAAATATATTAATGGCATCACACAAGTCTTGTCCATACACTGGCTTTAAGTCACAATGTAGTTTGTTCATTCTAGCTATGTGATTCAATTTTTCTTTCCGACAACCAACTTCTTTTTCATATAAAGTTTCCTAAAATATAAACAACCAAGTCTCAAAAGTGTAATATTAAAGATGCTCTACCATACAATCCATGGTATTTAAAACCCTAGGAAAAGAAGATTTTGATGACACCTTTGGAAAAAGAAGAAAATAATTCTAACCAGAATCTTCTTTCCTAGAGTGTCTTCTAAACTTTCCAAAGAAATTCAATCATTAGAGCCATTATGACTGGGTATGAAAATAGTGCAGTGTTTTCTTCCAAAACAGCTGAGCAATAATTCAGAAGCATATTCAGTATTGCAGACATTTCATCTTTTCCAAGTCTATATTGGAATGTGTGCCCAGAGAAAAAGTAAGAAGCACCAGCAGCAGCTCTGAGCAGCCATATAAGCAATCATAACATATATGATAGCAATCTTTTATGAAAATATGACGTAATTATGCAACTTGACAAGATCTGTTTGGTTGAACTATTTGATTGCTTGACAAAACATGTTCTGTACTATTTTAATATTTCTGCAGTAACTTACAGTAAATAAACTCTGAAAAGGATATCTAAGATCTGGGCCATTCTTCACCTACCATTCTTGATAACATTCTTAGTCTAATTCTGAACAGTTTTCTAAATTTCAAGGTAACCATTCAGTTTGGCAAGAATGGTATAGCCAATCAGAAACCACAACTTCTTTCTAAATTGAGAAACACTGTAATCTAGAAATGGTTGGTAAATACTGGCCATCTTTTCCCATGGACTACTTGGGCCAAATAGGCCACATCAAGCCATGAGATTCTAACGGACAATTTCAGCCAAGTAGGCAACAAAGGGACATGAAATTCTGTGTCCCCGAGAGGTTTTATTATTCTCACCAGGAAGAATTCACTTCTCTGCATTCTTCTCTTCTGGTCAGCAACATGCTTGAGATACATAGGTGAAGGTCCCAGAGCAGACACAGGTTTGGTTGAGGTAGACATGACACATGAAGTGGTACTAGTTGTAACTGTAACAGAAACAATTTAACTCTTTACCAAACGCCAAAATTTTGGAATGGAGTAAATTGAAAGCAGTTGCAGATAACAAATGTTGCTAAAATGATAATTTCCCTTTGCTGGTTTTGCTGGTTACAAGCATTTTCTCCTTTTCCCACAAAGTTTTCAAAAGCCTTCTCTTCCAGGATCTTTAAAAGTCAGAATTGTGTGGTATAGTGCTAAACCTCTACCAAAAAATTCCATGCATAAAAGCCTTTTGAAAACATTGACAGTTTTCTAGCCTTTCAAGGATCTAGAAAACATCATTTTGGCAACAGTTGTTATCTGCAAATGCTTTTACATGGAACAAGTCTAGAGTTTTGTTGTTCTGTAAAAAGTTAACTTATTACCACTCACGCTAGTGCTTTATCTTCAAAAAACAAAAAGTAGTACCACAGACAAGGTAACGGGATGTGGATTCTTACTCTCTCAATACTTAGTCTGCGACCATATGTTCACTTATATTAACTGACAATTCAAGCAATACCAATAATACAGATTACAGTGAAAAAACTTGTGAAATTTACTTCTTTAAAATTGGGAATTCAAAAAAATTCTGAGTATCAGCAGTTTCCCCTTTTCCCACAGTGTATTTTACTTTCAATACAAATTAGTCTTTCAAACTATCATCTGTAGACCAACAGATTGACAGATCAAACGAATGTGGATTGTACAAATACATCTGCCCCCCTCTTTCTAGGAAGATTTATGTTGCATGTATATGTTGACAATAACACATCAAAGTTACATTAAAATCTATATCACACAACAAAATTTTAGACTTGTCCAAATTGGCAGCATCAGAAGCTGACAAATGCAGTTCAATTTGAAGGATTTTTCTTTGAAAGGGAAGAACATACTGTGGGAAAAACAGAAAATACTAGTTACCAGCATTTTCTCATTTTCCAACAATGTTTTTAATAGTCTGGCTTGGTGAAGAGTTAAACAAGAAAACTAACCAGCAGTAGAGACTACACCAGTCCCTGGTTTCCCAGTTCCAGACTGTGAATCAGGCAGAGGGGACACCCTCATCACCGGTTTCTGTTGTGTACTGATGGACGTAGATGTAGGAAGCTGCACTGATGGAGACGTGCCAGACTGTACAACTGGTGACATCTTTACTTGAGATACACTGCTTGACACTTCTGTCTTTGAGCTAGATGAGGCTACCGTGACTACAGGAGTACCATTTACTGTTGGGTGGTAAAAAGTCTTGTGTTTTTTGTAAACAGTGGACATTTTAAAGATCTTCTAGAGAACCAAAAATTATACAGCTTTCTACTCTGATCACTTAATGGTCCTATCAAAATAATGCAATCTGACCTCTGACCCAAGGGTGACTTTTTATCTCTAATACTGGTAGCCATATTGGTCACATGATTTACATACATGTAATTTGAACAACCCCATAGAGGTTGCAAATGAAAACTGAGCATAATTGAGAAATTTTATATACATTTATCTATGAACTGATGATCAAAAAAAAAAGCTCAGCTTGACCACAAGTCTAGATTCCAAGAGCCTCTTGTAGTACCTTCAAAAACAACATCTTGCTAATTAGGACCTTAAATCTCTTTTCCAATAGGCAAAGACAGAAGTCTGATCTTGATCTAAGCCCTTTAATTGTAACCAATTGCATAACTTTCATTATGTTACCATAATTTAACCCTTTACCATGCAATCCCAATTTTTAACCACCACAAGAAAGAAGCCTTTTGAAAACATTATGGGAAAAGGAGAAAATGCCGGTAACCAGCATTTTCTCCTTTTCCCATCCTATCCAATGTTTTCTACCCTATCCAATACATAACTCACCATTTAAGTTGCAATTAATTTGTTGTGTGCAAATGCTTTCAATTTGGTCCTGTCCAAAATTTTGGTGTTTGGTAAAGAGTTGAGACACTTCAGGACACTGCTTTCAACAACAGCTCTTCTTTCCTTACCACTGAAGTGCTGTGGTGGGCCCGAAAGTCAAATTTTTAACCTTTAACCCTTCACCATAGTAGAAAATGTTGATAACCAGCATTTTCTTCTTTCCAATGATGTTTTTTACCCTTACAAAGGCAAACTGCATCAATGACCCACAGTTAATTTGTCTTCTGCAAATGCCAAAGTTCACTCTGGAAAAGTCCCAAGTTTTGTCCCCTGGCAAGGAGTCAACAAAATAAATGACTTTAATTTTACTGGCATACAAAAGCTTTCAAAAGCAGCCACAGAATTTAGTTAACTCCAAATTATATCCATAATAGCCACTTTTTTTTCACAACCAACTTAATCAGGAGGTAGACTAGTCCTTGGACAAACAGGAAATTGACCAATAGTCCCCTTTTCACAGAGGATGGCTCTTATACAGTTAAAAATGATATGTATAAACAAAATGCCACTTACCTACAGTTGATGTTGATGTCACAGTTGAAACAGGGGTTGATGTTGCTATCAGATGCTGACCTGATGATGTTTGAACAATCTGGATGAAGCCTGTGTAAGTATTTTATAATGGGTCAATCATATATACCCAAGGTAGAGTTTTCAACAGTATATCAGTCTTATCATGAAGCTCAATCGAGGTTTTCTAGATTTTACAGTATTTTGACTGTGGCTCTCTAATCCCAATCCCAGTAACCATGTGACCAGCACTGCAAGCTGGTATCTAAGCTAGAGCTGATGAATTACAAATCCACTGACTTAACCCATTACCAGACAACAAAAGTTTGGACTTGTCCAAATTGAAAGCATTTGCAGATGACAAATTAAACAGGGCTCAAGAGATAGGATTTGTCATTGAAAGGGTAGAAAACATTGTCGTAAAATGAGAAAATGATTGTAACTGGCATTTTCTCCTTTTCCCACAATGTTTTACAAAGTACTTCACCTCAAGGCCGATAAAATTCAGGATTCTTTAGTAAACGGTTAACATTACACTTGAGCTGCAGTTCGATCTTGGGTCCAACTTGTCAAAAATTAAGGGTTGGACAAAAAAAGAAAAAACTTTTGAAACGCAAAAATTGTTTCCTCTTTTAAACTAATATTTCTGTTCTGTTTATCAATCTTTGACCTCATGACAAAATTTTACACATGTCTAAATCAAAATCATTTGCAGGCAAGTCACACATGATTAGTCATTGAAAGGGTAAAAACAGTGTGTAAAAAATTAGAAAATGCTGGTTACAAGCATTGAAAAGGCCCCTTTAACCCACAATCCCCAGTTTCAATGACCCTGAGAAAGAAGCCTTTAGAAAACACTGTTTTCTATCCTATCAAAGACAAATTCCATTATTCAAGCCACACTTACATGTCACCTGCAAATGTTTTCAATTTGGACAGGTCTACATTTTTTGTTGTATGGTAAAGAGTTAAGTATTCCACACCAAACAGAACTTCCTTTCTCTCATTTTCTCTAAAAATATTACACTTGTAAACTGCTTAAGGCAGGGAACTATACCTGGAAGCTGTGACAGTTGACCTTGAGGTACAACAAGTCTGGTACCCTGGTCTGTATGCTGTATCTGTACAGTAATAGGCTGTGAACTCACCGGTGTGTGTTGGCTGGATGTACTCACAGCTGAAAAAGGGAAAAAAAAGTTGCAATCAACTTCTACACATTTAGTCATTTCTATTAACTCTTTATTGCTTGAGGTATGTAATTTATTGGACTTGTCTTTATATTCATACCCCTGTGAAAAGCTGTTAATGCACAATTTCACCTTACAGAAAACTACTTCTGAAAACGTGAGAAAAGGAGAAATCTCTTCAACAATGCAAATGTTCTATTTGCCACAAAGTTTTAAAACTACAACTCTGCCCCCCCCCCCCTTTTTTGAAGGTTTTCTATTATCTTCCCTTATACAAGATTAAGGTGAGGTTGGTCAGAATACAGTTTGAAATTAACATCATTTCAGTTCAGTTGTCATTCATGCAACTATTTTGCGGTATCTTGCAAGTGAAAGAAATGATCTCGAGTTATTGCAATTTTTGGAAAGTGATGTCGGTCATGCCAAATTGGAACCAACTTAAGCTGGTTCTAGAACACTTCAAGGCTACAAATTCAAAACAAGAGGGCCATAATGGCCCTGTATCGCTCCACTGGCTTATAAATATAAACCATAAATACTAAAGATTTCAATTCTGAGCCAAATGGTTTCAAAATGAAGACTTACAAACTTTTCTCTGTGAAAGCCCATGTGAAAGTTGAGACCCGCAGGGCAAAGCCATTTTTGATCCCAGAGCGATAATTACTTGAACCCTGGTAGAGGTCCACAAGATAAAGCCACATGCCAAAATAATACAAGTGTATGTTGTATGGTTATAAATAAGGTGATTTTCAAGTTTCGTCCATATGAAGCCTCTGTAAAACATAAGACCCCTGATACAAGGCTAATTTCAAAAAAAAAAAAAAAAAAGTGATCCAGATTTGGTAGCCCTTGTGTTTGCGGTTAGGAGTAAAAGGATTTTTTGAATTTTCACCCTATAAGCACATGTTTATGACCAAATTTGGGAGTTCTTGGCCTTATGGCTAGTAACAAGACAGTTTTCACTCCATAAACCCATGTAAAACTTGTAACCCCTGGTGCAGGGCCAAACTCGATCCTAGGGTCGTAACTTGGGCCCTCTTTGTAGTTGTCCACTAGATAGTGCTATAATTATGCAAAATTTGGTAGCTCTAAGCCTTACGGCTATGTACACCAAGATTTAAAAGTTTTCCCTATATAAGCCCATGTAAATCTTGTGAACCCCCCTCCCCCCAGCATGAGGCCGAATTGACCCTAGGACTGTAATTTGGGCACTCTTGGTAGACCCCCACTAGATCAAGCTAAATGCAAAATTTGGTAGCTCTAGGCCTCATGGCCATGTACTGGAAGATTTCTTAAGTTGTCACTATCTACGCCCATGTAAAACTTGTGACCCCTGCAGCGGGGCCAATTTTGACCCCAGGGCTAAAATTTTGGCCTGCTTGGTAGAGGCCCACTAGATATAGCTACATGCAAAATTTGGTAGCTCTAGGCCTTATGGCTAGGTACAGGAAGATTTTTAAAGTTTTCTCTATATAAGCCTATGTAAAACTTGTGACCCCTGGGGCAGAGCCAATTTTGACCCCGGGGCTATAATTTGAAGAAACATGATAGAGGTCTACTACATAAAGCTACATGCCAAATTTGGTAGCCCTACACCTTATGCTTTCAGAGAAGAAGATTTTTAAAGATTTCGAATATTTTTCTGTTTTGTTGCCATGGCAACCAGAGTTTTTGAAGGAATCAAATTCTTTCAAGAAATTCTGAAGAGGACCATGGCAGGATCATTTCTGTGAAGTTTCATGAAAATTGGATGGGTAGTTTCAGAGAAGAAGATGTTTGAAATAAAAGTTAACGCACGGACGGACCGACGGACGCACGACGGACACCGGGCCATGACATAAGCCCGCTGGCCTTCGGCCAGTGGAGCTAAAAATCAGACATACCTGTACTTGTTACTGTAGTAGTCGAAGTCTGTGGAGAAACAGTAGCCTGTAAAGGGGGCGTTGTTCCTGTCACAGAAGTAACAGTTACTGACGGTATCGTAGCTTTGATCGCAGGTGAAGGCGATACTGATCGACTGACAACAGCAGGTGAAGCTCTTCCTGACTGTAAACATTTTTTCACCTATATTATTATTTCACTTCGACAAAGCCAAATAAATGAATGAATTTGACATAGTTGAAAAGAAACAAACTAAAGTTATATGCCATTTTTCAACAGTTTTTCAATTTTACCGTAATGGCCTGTGCATGTATCTATACTTTCCTGGTGCTTCTTTTACCAGTATTTAGCACAATATTCTGCTTAAGCCACTAGCTGCTGTCCAATATAAACATCATCAAAACATTGATCAGCAGTAAGAGAGGAATGATCCCTGTTTCAATAACTATCATCAATCCTCATACAGAAATTGGCTAAACTTAGACACACTTATTGCACACTCAGTAGTGCTTATTTAACCCTTTACCACACAATCCCAAGTTTTTAACGACCCAAAGAAAAAGGACTTTTGACAAAATTGTGGGAAAAGGAGAGAATGCTGATTGCCAGCATTCTCCTTTTACCATAATTTTTTCTAGCCTTTCAAAGACAAATCATTTTAATCATATCTGTCCTATGCAAATGCTTTGAATTTGGACCAGTCTCAAATTTTATCATTTGGTAAAAGAGTTAATACAGATATAGTTCTATATAACTGCTTCCTTGAGGAATACAAAATATGCTAAATACAGGTTGTTCGCCACAGAGGTGGCCACAAAGACATGTGTTAACTGTACATGTACTTGCTGTAATGGCTAATGCTAACACAAAAACTTGTTCATTTTTAACCAACTCTGTTGAAAATGTTTTTTTAACAGACCTTTTAAGACAAAATAATTCATCAGCTATTACACTTTTTTTTTAAATGATAAAAATAAGATATAAATATACACACATCTAGAAAATAACTTGTATGATATTTATTTCAAGCAGTTTCTTATGAATGTTGATCAGAAAATGACGATCAGCATGGTTTACTATGTCCGCCCATCACAGATTTCATCATGTCAAACAAAATCAATTTAAATGTTTAATATTTTGGGAGACAAAAATCACACTTTTCGATTTCTGTGCCAAAACTGAGTGAACAGAATGTGACACTATGTGTGGACTGACAACATTCAACAACAGAATGAACAAAGTACATTAACCCAAAGACTGTTTCTTTAATTGAAATGCACACTTCTGTCAGTGTTTTTCCTGTTCAGTGAAGTCTGTTTGAATTTGCATCACACCTTGGTTTTTATGTCTAATGCCATTTTCAATATTCTTTTAAGTCAAATTACTCAGTCCATTACACCTATTCATGCATTCCGACAGTTTCTTCAAGTGTTTTGCAAGAAACTCTTTCCAAGCTACTGGCTACTTTCCTAAATGAATATTGCCCAGAGAGAAATGTATTATGCCGCACTGACTAAACTCACAGCATTTAGTAAATTATGTCATTCAAAGATGAATGTTAGTCAGAAACTGACGTTCAGCATCGTATACTATGTCCGCCCGTCATAGGTTTCATCATTTCAAATGGTATCTCAACAAGTGCATAAACATCAATGATGGGCATATCAAACAACTAGAAAAAAGAAGTAATGTACAGTGTTGATATCTGCCAGTAACACAACATGTACACTTTAACCCTTACAGCTTAATGACTGCAAATGACTCTTTTCAACATGTACTAAAGATTCAAATTTTCAACCCTTAGAGCACCAATGTAAACCCAAAAGGCACTTTCAGGCTGGGAAAGAGACACAATGTGTCAGTAAAGAGGACAGTGTAGATCAAACTATGTTTTGTGCACAAGTCAAACTGGGTGTAATGCTATAAAGGCAAATTTTAGAAACATGAATGAATCTGTACCTGTACTGCTGGTGAAATACATCTGATTGAGTTTGCCTTCAGTTTACCAGCTGGCGGTCGAGAAGCTGGTGCTTTCTCTGTGTCTATCTCCTCTATCAATCGCCGGGGTGTCTGTAGCTTTCGGACTCTGTGAGCTATAAAGGCCGGGAGGTCTCGTTCCATTTCTGCTAAACCAGGGTATCGATGTAGTTCTATGTTCTGCAAGCACATCAACATTTGTATTTCAACACACACTGTAAGAAACACAACCATCATGAAATAAAGGGACTCTGTAAGTGCCAAATAAAACAGCATTTTCAGGCAAAAAATACCATCCAAACACCTCAATATCAGTACTTTTTTTTTTTTTGCAAAATCTCAAAATACTGAAGGCAGTGCATAGATTTTTTTTTTTCTTTTAAAAAAGTAATATGTTCAAGAAAATCTTATGTGTACCACTGTACCACACAATGCAATACAACTACAAAGATAAGTCTTCATTTTATCTATGAGAAAGCTCACACATACTGTCATCGTCCAACAGCAGTGCTATCATAATTTCTCAATTCTGTTTGATCAATCTATCTTTTTAACCCATTACCAAACACCCTGCTTTACTGACCCCGAGAAGGCTTCTGAAAACATTGAAGGAAAAAGAGAAAATGCTGGTAACCACTGAGTCTCTTTTCTTCTTTTTCCTTATACAGGCGAGAGTGAAACTCATTGTTTAAAGACAATGGGGTCTAGCCAGTAGGGCCACACAAACTTCCAAATTTATCACATTCAGTCTAAGATTCTCTAAACAGTTTACAATCAAAGTTTTACAGACTAGCCTGGCTAATTGTATTCATTATAATTAGTGTTATTCATAAGAGATGAAAAACACTAAGCGTCAGGCTGCTGTCTATTCTTGTTTCTTGCTCAAATTTCCCAATTTGATAGATTTATGTATCTATTTTCTGAGTTTGAATAGCCCACGGCCCCAAGGGTAGGAAAATTCCTATCCACATAATATTGAGTTTAAGTGCTTGGAAGCATTTATACACAGCAAATCATATATTGCTCCAATGATAGAATGTGTCTTTGAAAGACGAGAAAACATCGTGGGGAAAGGTAAAAATACCGGTACTTTTCCCACAATAGTTTCAGATGCCATCTTTTTCAGGTTTTTTTTTTTTTTCTAAACAGTAGGGACTGTGTGGTAAAGGGTTAAACAGTTATCAGAAAAGGGTCATTCTTTTTTTTTAAATCCTTGAAGGACATATTCCATCATCTGAGCCACAATTAATTTCTCTTCACTAAATGCTTTCAACATGGACAAGTCTAAAATTTTGTTATCTGGTAGAGTTAAATCATTGTCAAGTTACCACTCAAACATTCATTGAACTCAAACTTGTCTATGCTGTATTACAGTATATTTCTGCTATTTGCTGATCCAGGCTCCTAAAACAGAGTAACCTGGATGGATGAAACAGATTCTTGCTGTATGAGAAATATTGCACATCCTACAACAAGGCAGGTGTGTTATCCCATTTCTCAAAGACAGAATGTACTTTACAAGTTCATCTCTTGAAAATGCAACACATCACTTTGCCCTTTCAAAGTCAGTAACACAATTCCAATTTCAAATTCCAAGACTTTCAGTGGATTGTAAACACTTTCAGTTGGCTAGTCCTTGAATTCAAATTGAGCAAAACAAAGCTTGGCAAGTAAGGAAAAAAATCCAAAATCATCAAGGCTTTCCAAGTTGAAATGGTTGATCTGCTATAAAACCTAAATTTTGAAGCTTTCTGCTCATGGAAATTATTCAATGATCCAGCTCAAAATATCACAGAACTTGGGATTTTAAAAAAAAAAAAAAAAAAGTGCTGCAAGACCCTTTTTTTCTTCAATCCTTTAACCACATTTAACTGCCCTGATGTAAAAAGGCCACTATATATATTTCTGAAAATTCTGGCACATTTCAAAAGAGGAAAAAATGCTGATTACCAGTAATTTCTTCTTTTCCAACAATGTTTTCTACCCTTGCAGAGATGAATTTAATCACATAAGCCACCTTTAATTTATTCTCTGTAAACAATTTAAATTTTGGCAAAATTTTCTAGGAATGTGTTCTAACTTTGCAACCAGGGTTTAAGTGGAGTGTAGAAAAGAACGTAAAACCATCCTACCTCTAAAGGATTATAATCCATCACCTTCTTGACCAGTGATGCAGTATGGTACACAATTCCTTCCATTTGAAAAGGCGACACAATCGGTCGAGGATCAAACAAACTTGGATGATTACATACTTTGCGTAACTGCATCAGAATGTTTATAACACTCATGAAATGGCCAGAGGCTAGCGTTTCTTTGGTCCTAGTAAAATGTGGAAGAAAGAGTAGTAATTACTATGCTTTGCATAAATTTAACCTTTTACTAGTCATGTGTTTTACCGACCCTCAGGAAGAAGGCTTTGGAAATTGTCTAAGACTGGCATCTGCTAAACAGTAAACAAAACATTCATACATCACGACATAAGGCTAGGGCTGATTTACGCCCTAGCCAAACCACTTTTTTTTTTTTCAGCACCTTGGGAAAAATAAAATATTACTTGTACAAAGAAAATTTTCCTTTCTACAAAATGTTTTCCATACATTTTCATGGAATGTTTTTTCAAAAAAAGGTGAAATGAATTTGCAGCGAGAATTTTGCATTTCATTTTTCCCTCTGATTGTACACAAAAAATTCAGCAGAAAATGTTAAAATATGGCTAGTTCATAAAGTATATATCAAAGGACTGATAGTCCCGAGAGTCGCCTGGATGGTAATGGGTTAGAAGTTTTCACCCTTTTTTTGTTCAAATCTATTAAAAGCATTCGTCAACTTTCGTCAATGATTTTAGAACATATTAATCTGGATGGACGGAAGATCGGACGGAAGAACGGACAGACGGAGAGACAACATGAAAACCATTCTCTTCCCCCCACCTCGAAATTCAGAGGGGCGTAATAACTGTCGAAGTTAAATCAATATTTACAGTTCCTCCCTAGCTTAATAATGCCTGTAAAGAATGTGGACAAAAATTAGGCTTCTAGGTTGATAAAAATGTTTTTCTAGCGCAGAATCTGGTCGACTTAACTTACATGTACATGTATATCTTAATTCTTACACATATTGCTAAAACAAGCATTCTAAATAATTTCAGTTCGAATATGGCATACATTTTCTCCCCAGATTTGAAGCAAGTTGTTTTTATATGACACAAATTTCTAAAATTGGAGGGACCACATGGTTATACATATATCGTTTAATTTCAGTAATTGTCCTTTCAAATACAGGATACTAGATATGAAATTTGGGTATAATTGCTTATACAGTTTCAGAGGCGGTTATTTTGAGATGTTACTAGTCAGTTCTGAAGCTTCTGTGAAGTTTATAGAAACAGAGCTGAACCACTTGAACAATTTTACAAGAGGACCATTTAGGCAACATTAGTATGGAACTCAAATGAACTTTGTCTTCTGGTATCGGATCTAGGGACACAATTTTAGACCAAAAATACCCTTTTGCAACTCACCCATATCTAATCTAAGCAGTCTGACAAAGTTCCGTGAGTATTGGACTAAACATAAATGGATTCTAAAGCACTAGATCTATTACGGTTCCGTCTGATTTGACCTAGTGACAACCTTTTTCTTTTAACCCCCGTGACCTACTTTCAGTTTTGTCAAAAATTATTATTGAGACAAACAGCCGGGCAATTTCATGATCATTGGACTGAAATGTAGCGTCTGGAGCACACACAAATATTTGACTCATTAATCAACTTGTCCTTTGGAAATAATTTGTTGCTATCCGGGTTCAAGTTTTGTCCACAGTGGACTCGAAGAATGTGGCTGCTACAGCTCAAGAAAAACAATATAACCCAATGGCATGATCATCAGCCTTTTAACTTTGTCTCTGTTTTATAACGTCCCAGGAATTAGTACTGCTTCCACACCAATTGAAAATTTTAGAGATCTACAAGTGTATTGCTTTGACTTGAACTAAATGTTTGCGATTCACTCTAAATTACCCTTTACAACAACCCTTTACAAGATTACAAACACTCCAATAAAGCACTTGTTGTTCGAGTGTGTTAACATTGATCTGTTCTTTTATATTTAAAATATAGTGGAGTAAAAAGTCAAGTTCTCAGATTGCTGGTTGTTAGAACTGCGTAGTTTCAAGTCGAATTCCCGTGTGAATTCAGATTTTTGGCAGTTACGAAAGCACCTTGCGTTCTGACACCCGCACTAATAAATTGTTTCATAAATACTAGATCTAGGTTAATCGCACATTAAAAAAAACAGCAGACTTTTAAAAATTCACCTCTTTATAAACGAAAAACAATTAATCAAACACAGTATACTTTAAACACTCTCTCTGCATAGATTGGTGAAGCGCTAGGTCGGTGTACGCTGAAAATAAGGGCCGCTTCAGCGACTGATTCATAATTATGTAAAATTATAAAGAATTCCGTGGTGCAAATGACGTTATACGTCACATGATTATAAGATCTATATTTGTCGCACAGCTACATTCCAGAAAGCACCTGCTAAGCGATGACTTGGTACAGCCTAGAACCGTGCGCAATTACATACACTATGTACGATCTCTATGCACCTAGAATATTGGTGTGCAAAGTATTTAAAATCTAGAACGAAAAGCTCTGAAGAAGCAACGTGTAAGAATGTCTAAGAAGGCAACGCAACCATTCAAAGTCGTTATAAATTTGTTTAAAAATTTTAGCCTAGTGTTGGGAAAAATCTCCATTGAAAGCTTCCATGTCAACTCGGTATGGCCTTTCTCTTTCCGACCACAGGTTGAGTGTTGAATTGTTATAAGACTTGTAACAATTAAGGACAGATTGTAAGAATTACAGTGTACTTTTAATGGGTAATTATCAAACCATTTTCACTGAGAACTGTCCACAAATAGAAGCGTGCCGTAGTAAAGACGCTTGTCGTCGGAGAATATTTTTCAGCGTGTCCGCAAACTTGTTTTAGGTCACGGCGGCTATTTTTAGATACATACATAATGCGCTATATTTAGAGATGACGTCTGTGTAAACGATAGGCTATCGTGTATCCATGTGGACGAAATGATTGTTTCAAAGGTTTGAACCGTTAAACAGCTCGGTCTTTATAGACATATTCATTATCACAAAGGCACAGTTGTAAGTTATATACGACTGAAGACTGAAACTGGGTTGTTAACCGAATAATTAGGAAACTATGTTTTATCTCGTAAACCGAACTCGGCCAGGAAGCAGTACAAGGCCGGAGGTATGCCTACGTCACCCCATAGATCAGGATGATAACAATGAGAGCCTGGTTGCTATGCAACCAGGCGACTCAAAAATGAACATACTGACCTATTTTCAAAAAATAGTCCCAAAGTTGTATCAGATCATGTGACTGAACTCAGTTTTAACAAAGCTCAGTGTCTAAGACTGAATTATCTCTGTGAAAACCTTAATACACAGACAGTAAATATACCA
Organism: Tridacna gigas; assembly: GCA_945859785.2. Lineage (NCBI taxonomy): Eukaryota > Metazoa > Mollusca > Bivalvia > Cardiida > Cardiidae > Tridacna > Tridacna gigas. The sequence continues at coordinate 26,538,620 of OX244042.2, read as the reverse complement.
TTTATATGAAGGTTTTCAGGTCTTAAAAGAAGTGACTTAAGATTTCAATCATGGAAAAATGTTCAATTGATACAATGAAGTTTAAAAGAGAAAAACAAATTTATTGGTCATACAAGGGAAAGAAGTAATGTCTAAAAAACAATTTCATAAAGTCTTCAATCATTGAAAAAAAGTCAATTTCAGAAGACAAACTTTAAACAAAAAATTTATTCCCTCATTCTACAGAGAGAAGTTTATCAGCAATTAGATCTAGAACTTATTTTGGTCAATTGATATCTAGCAACAATCAAAGGAAAACAACTACTATTCAACTAATTCTACTGTCATCAAAATTGTATGATACTAATTAAGTATCTTATTGTAGTTTCATTCTGAATCTATTTGGTCTTTCATTGTTCATCTCTTGGCCTATTGATTGATTGAATGGTGTTTTATACTGCTTTCAACTTTATTTCAGTCAAATCACAGCAACAACTCAATAATTCATGTATGCCATGGGTTTCACAAGTACTAGGCTGGGGCTATAAAGTGTCTTGCCCCAGGACATTGGGGGAAAAAAAAAAAAAACAGCCCTCTTAGTGAAGCTCCAGGTTACGAATCTTACACTTTATCACTAAGCTAGGCAGGACCCTGAACTCTGAACCTAAAGCAACATTTTTTATTACATCTAAAAATCATCTGTACAGTAATGCCATTATCAGATTTTCACTTACTTTCCCTGGGCCATGAATTCATCATACAAGAACCGCTGTCTTTTAGATAAATGACACATAACAATGTGTTCATACTTCTTTGGCATTTGTTTTTCTACATCATCTTTCAAGCGTCTTAGTAAAAATGGACGGAGAACCTGAAAGTAAAATACATGTTCAGTAGTTAATATAATAATGAATTTTTAGAGACAATAATGAAAGATTTTTCTGAATTTCATCCTTTGATTTTCATCTAGCTTGACTCTATGACCTTTCACCCTTTACCACACAATCCAGAGTTTTAACAACTCTGAGAATGATGGCTTTTGAAAATATTGTGGGAAAAGGAGAAAATGCTGCTTACCAGCATTTTCTCTTTTTCCCACAGTGTTTTCCATCCTATCAAAGACAGAAATCATAATTGGAGCTACATTTATTGTCATCTGCAAACGCTTTCAATTTGGTCAAGTCCAAAATCCTGTCCTTTGGTAAAGGATTTAGTAAATAATTATACTTTCAGTCAGTAGACAACACTTATTCATGGCAATTTCTAGGCTGTTTTGACCAAAAATGTAGATCAGTGACCAGAGTCACAAGACCACACAGAATGTGTTGTCTCATCTTTACCCTTTTACACTTTATAAATCAAATGAATATTCTCAGAAAGTGCCACAGATGCTGCTTTTTCTATCAACTAAAAAAGTCCACCACTATTCAATTAGAACTGTAAAATGTTAGATGCGATCAGACCAGCATGTACAAAACTACATCATCAAAAGCTCAAAGGAAGGATACTTTGAGCCTGTTTTGGTACACAAAGTCTGCTTCATATCTCTGTTTTTCTTATCCCTGACACAAAGTTGTAGCTAGAGGCAGTGAAAACAGATGTTACTCTATGAGACTCTCACATTTGACACATCTACTAAGAAAGCAAACGATTTTTGTCTCAAAAATCTCACGTCACCGATAATAATGTATCTAAATACTCATTTCGAGCACATGTACTAATTGGTGTTTCATATTAGGCAAAATTTCATACCTGGCAATGAGAGTAGCTTATCAGATTATACAGGATCAAATTCTGATTACAAAATGCAATATATTCAAGTAAACACCTATCAAATTTCTGTGCTGTTAGTTCTAAACCCATTTCAGACTACATTATGGAAAAACTAATCTCCAACAGCACAAATAACTTTCATGAAACATCAGGATAGAATACTGTAAAACCTCCTTTTGTAAACATATTATCCCTACCCTGTGAAAAGGAGGGTTTGAAGCATTTGCAAAAAAGGTATTGTGCAATGTCAGCCTGTGTGGCCCATGCAGGCAAACATGGGTCAAAACCTTTTGCTATTTGTAAATTTCTTAATGTCATAGGACCATTCTTCCTCATGATTCAAGTGGTTGTTAGACAAAACGGATCTCAAGGATCCATGAATGAATGTTGTTTTATGGCGCATCGACAGCTTTGGTCATTTAGCGCGCATATCTGTGTTGAAGGAACGATTAAGGCGGATTTTTTTTTTTTTTTTTTTAAAAAGATTTGAGACATGCTGACAGTAAAAGAGTTAAATTAAGAAGGATCATGTGTGATCTAAGTATGTATAAAAGATATAATTGAGCAACAGGGCTTCCCTATTACCTCAAAAAGGTTTGGAATAATGATGTTAAGACCGTGATAAAAAGATTTGAACAGTCTTAAATTAATAATAAAGGAGTCTTTAAATGAAGAATGAATGTCTCCAATGAGATAAGATGCCCTCAAAAGAGGTAATCCTCCCATTAAGGAGATGCAAACTTAAGATTGTGATAAAAAATTTGAACAGTCTTAAAATGATAAGAAAAAGTCTTTAAATGATGAAAGGTTATGTGTAACTGATAATGTACATAAAATATAATATTGAGTGGCTGGGCAATCCCTGCCTACTCAAAGTAAAGAATGTAAAAAGGTGGATAAGAAACTAAAGAGTAAATATCACAGTTTATTGTAAATGCCAATCTCCTTTATGAAAGCGATAATAGATTCAACGCTGACAGAATCAAAAAGATTTTTTAAACTATCGACGTTGAAATATTTTGAACGAATTGGTTGAAAGTCAATGCAATCTAGTAGGATATGTTTTATAGTAAAGGATGCATTGCATGGAATACATTCAGGGGCATCATCTCTGGTCAAAAGCCAGGAATGTGTAATGCGTGAATGGCCAATTCGAAGTCATGCAATTATCACTTCTTCTCGACGAACAGACCTGTAAACGGGGTACCATTCACCAAGGGAATGTTTAACTGAATGTAGTTTATTGAAAACATCAGCATCCCACTGGGATTGCCAAGAAGATTGGATATGTGTTAAAACAGAGGATTTAAAATCAGTGTGTGGAACTTTAAAATCTGAAATGGGAAGGTTAAGTGCAGATTTGGCAGACCTATCGGCATTTTCATTGCCTTTGATGCCTACATGACTTGGAAGCCAGCAGAACACCAATCTATTCATAGAAGAAATTTGTGAGATCCTTTCAAGTAAAGTACAGATCAAAGGATTCTCAAGTCGTTGATTTGAAAGGGCCTGTAATGTAGACAAAGAGTCCGAAAAGATAATGAAACGGTTGGAATTAGAATGTTCAGCTAGATTAAGGGCAAGATCAATAGCTTTAATTTCTGCAGAGAAGATAGAGGAATTGTTTGGAAGGCGGCACTTTAAGCTCCTTTCTCCATAAATAGCGGCAGCTGCTACAGAATTTCCCTCTTTAGATCCATCTGTATAGATTGGTTTGAAGGAAAAATAATGCTCCTTTATCTCGTTGTATCTAGCATGAAACACAGTTCTATCTGTGACTGACTTTTTGTCGGATGCAAGGTCAAATCTGAATTCTGCACTGTTTAGTGTCCATGGAGGGATTTCAGAGATTTTATAGTCGGCAATAGACTCAATGTCTATGCCAAGGTTATCTACAATGGGCTCCATGCGGATACCAAATGGAGGAATAACATTTGGTTTCCTTTCAAAAAGACGTTTATATTGAGGTTTAAAAACAACTTTATGAGTTGGATTAAAACGATTTGACTTCAATTTTAAAAGATATTGAAGTGAGAGTTTTTCCCTCCTGTAAGAAAGAGAAGGTTCATTAGCCTCAACATAGAGACTATTGACGGGAGAAGTTCTGAAAGCTCCAAGTACAAGACGCAGGCCTTCGTGGTGTATAGGATCGAGAATTTTAAGACAAGATTTACGGGCTGATCCGTATACAATAGATCCATAGTCTAATTTGGAGCGGACTAAAGACCGATAAAGCCGCAAGAGGACTTTACGGTCTGCTCCCCATTCAGAATGGGCCACAACCTTTAAAAGATTAAGAGCCTTCTTGCATTTCTTTTTAAGTGCAGTGATGTGAGGAAGGAAGGAAAGCTTTCTGTCGAAGATGACTCCAAGAAATTTAAACTCAGAAACGACTTCAATTTTAGTTTTGTCCAAATACAGTTCAGGGTCTGGATGGACACCACGTAAATTACAAAGGTGCATGCATTTTGTTTTGGACTTGGAAAATTTGAAGCCATTTTCTTCAGACCACGTTTGGAGTTTGTTGAGACACTGTTGAAGTTGTCTCTCAATAATATTCATATTTCGAGATCTAAAGCATATAACAAAGTCATCAACATAAAGAGAACAGTCTACACCAGGACAGATAGCTTTAACTATACTGTTTATTTTTACACTAAAAAGTGTAACAGAGAGAATACATCCTTGGGGCACACCCATCTCCTGTTCACGGGCTCCCGAGACAGTATTACCAACTCGGACGCGGAAAAGACGTTCATCCAAGAAGGCTGAGATAAAAAGAGGAAGACGGCCTCGAAGACCAAAGTCATGTAAGTCTTTAAGAATTCCGTATTTCCAAGTCGTATCATAAGCGCTTTCAAGGTCGAAAAAGACAGATACTACATGTCTATTAATAAAGGCTTCTCTGACAAAGGTTTCAAAGCGGACAAGATGATCGATGGTACCACGCTGGCGACGAAATCCACTCTGTACATCAACGATAAGGTTGTTTTTCTCTAAAAACCAGACAAGCCTGTCATTGACCATACGTTCTAGGGTCTTGCAGAGACAACTAGTAAGAGCTATGGGACGATAGTTGGCTGGGTCACTAGCATCCTTGCCAGGTTTTGGGATAGGAATGACTAGTGCCTCTCGCCAGGACGAAGGAAAATCACCGGACTGCCAGATATCATTAAAAATATCAAGTAAAACAGAGAGAGAAGTAAAAGGTAAGTGTTTTAAAAACTGGTAATGAACTTTATCTTGGCCAGGAGAAGAATCGTGAGCTTTATTCAGAGCAGATTTTAATTCTTTAAAGGTGAAGAGTTTATTATAGTGCTCTGAATTGGAAGAATTGAAATTAAGTTTTTTCTTTTCTTCTCTGGCTTTATTCCTCTGAAACTTTTCAGAATAGTTTGCAGAGGAGGACTTTTTGCAAAAGGTGTCGGCAAGAGCATCAGCTATATCCTGGGGTGTTTCCAACGAAGTATTGTTAACATTCAGGTGACTGAGAGGGGGTTGGCCTTTGCCATTGATCTTTCTAATCATGTCCCAGGTTTTTTTAGTAGTAGTTCTACTATTTAATTTAGAAACATATTGTCTCCAAGCCTTGCGCTTACTTTCTCTAATGGTACGACGAGCCTTTGCCCTGGAAATACGGAATAGGTTATGATTTTCTTTGGTAGGTCTGAGGTTAAACTTTCTAAGGGCTTGTTTTCTGTCTCTGACAGCCTGTTTACAATCATCATTGTACCAAGGTTTGTCAGGACGTTTTGGATTTGTCGAGGTCTGGGGGACGGACTGTTTAGCTGCATCAATTAATAGGGAAGTGAAAAGTTTTGCGGGATCATCGCAATCTCCAAATTTGTCATGTGTAATGGTCTGTTCACAGACGGTTTCAAATCTGTTCCAATTGGCTTTGGAGAGCTTCCATTTCTGTGGTTTTATGCTGCTGGATGGTTGTGTAGATGAAAAGATAATAGGGAAGTGATCACTTCCACACAAATCCTCTTTCACTTTCCAACTGAAATTGGGAAGTAAGACTGGGCTGCATAAGGTTAAATCTATAGATGAGTAAGATCCAGTTGCTGGATGTAGGTAGGTTTTGGACTTGTTATCATTCATGAAAGACAAAGAGTTGTTCGAAATGAAGTTCTCCAATTGTAAACCTCTCTGGTTAGTGTCATCACAACCCCACATAACATTGTGACCATTAAAGTCCCCAGCAAGAATATAGGGGGATGGCAATTGGGAAATGAGATCATTCAGATTGGTCTCATTAACAGGTGTGCTTGGGGGGAGATATAAAGAACATAGTGTATCGGCACTGTGTAAAGATAATCTGATGGCAACAGCTTGCAAGTTTGTGTTAAGAGAGATAACTTTATGAGGTATGTTGTTATTAACAATAACAGAAACACCACCTCTAGCTTTCTCGCCTTCGGTAAAGACTTTATTGTAAATGGAATGGTATTTGATTGAGATATCATCCTCCCGTTTAAGGAAGGTTTCTTGAAGACAAACAGCAACTGGTTTGTGATCACTAATTAAAAGGGAAAGTTTGTCAAAGTTTGACTTCAGACCTCGACAATTCCATTGGATTATGGTATCCATTGTGCATGAAGAAAGTATAAAAGCTAAAGTAAAAAAAGAGGTTGTAAACCAATGCATTTTAAAATAGGTTGATTAAGACTTCATTACAGTTGTCTCGGGTTTGGACGTGTGCCAAGTGTCAGTGTCCTTGTTCCAAGTATCTTTAGAAATGGACCAGATAGAGGCTTCTGAATCTGAAGCCTCACCTTCCAGATTTTCAGCATCTGCATCCATGTCCTCTAGCTCCGAAAATCTGTTGGAGGTAGGGACAGGATCATTTACTCTGACTGTGATTTCACAAGATTCATGGGAATCTCTAGATTGTGGTTTAGGTTTGGAAGAAGACCTTTTAGGAGATCGAGGTGTATGATTAGGTTTGTTATCTTTCGATGAAACATTAGATTTTATTGTAGACTGTGAAGATGGAGGTTGGGGTTTCTTTGGAGGCTGTTGTGAAGGGGGAGATGGCTTTGAAGGTTTTTTTGAAGAGATATTTTGCGAAGAGGTAGACGGCTTTGAAGTTTTTTGTGAAGAAATACTTTGAGAGTTTGTGGGTTTTGAGGTTGCAGAAGGGGTTTTGTTTGTTGTAGACACAGATGGAGAATCAGGAATTAGTTTGGACAAGGTGGATGGAGGGAGAAGTTCTTTCAGCTCAGTAGCTACATCAGGAAATTTTTGAAGGAGAACTTTCGCTAGAATCTTACAAGTGCTGCAGTCATCCTTTTCAGTTGACGAGCCAACAACACCTGCATAGCTAGGACTAGAAGAGGTTTTCTTTCTTTGTTCAAATATTTTCCTTGCTTCTGGAAAGCTAACATTATTGTTGTATTTAATGGACAGCACTTCTTTTTCTTCTCTCCACACAGGACACTCTCTAGAAAAGGTAGAGTGTGGAGACTTGCAATTAATGCAGAGAAGGGGATTGGAACATGTAGTACTGTCATGGTCAGGTCCTTGATGTGCACATTTAGAGCATGTTTCTTGATTTTGACATTTACTGATGTGATGGCCGTATCGCTGGCATTTAAAACATCGCAAGGGATTTGGCACATACACATCTACTTTTACAATTTGGAAGCCTACCTTGATTGATGTTGGAAGAACAGGTGAAGAAAATGTTAAAATGTATGTGTTTGTGAGTCTCTGTTCTCCATCTCTGCGTACAGAAATCCGCTGAACATCAGATACACCTTGTTGTTTTAGGTTGTCTTTAATTTCTTGCAAGGAGTTGCAGTAGGAAAGCTCCTTGCATCTAATTACTCCTTTACAAGAATTGAGTGAAGGATGTGGGAAAATTTTAACGTCTCTGTCAAAGAATTTTGTGTGTTTTAAAAGATTCAGTGCTTGTTGATTAGTGAGACATTCAATTAGAAGGGTTTGGTCTTTAAGTTTTTTGACAGATTTTGGAGTTCCAAGGATGCTGGTTATTTGTTTTTCTATTATGAAAGGAGAGAGTTTTGTTATTGGTTTTAAAGGATCTTGGGATTGGATAATTATAAAACGTGGAGAGTGAAAGGAAGAAGTAGAAATTGAAGGTTCAGTTTCGGATTCACTGTCTGATAAAGGGCGTTTGCTTTCATTGAGCTTGGCCTTTTTTTGGGATGCCATGTTTGTGTGTAAAATTTCACCACCGATGCTCCCCACCCGCCATGGAGCCCAACAAGGGGACATGGTCTGGGGAAAGCCCATTCGCAGACCATGACAGGGATACATCGGTGGTATACTCGGTATGAAAGGGCTAGACTGGACAGATGCATTCTCGCAAAAAGTTCTACCAAGCTTAGACAATCATTGAGAGGTTACAAATGTCAGCCAAATACCAAAGAACTTTCACCCGATTGACCCATGAGCCACCGCCTTCTAGGGCAGAACAAGAAATATGAAATCTGGATTAGATATGTAGAGGACAGTAACTTTAATAGAGAGAAGGGTATAAGAGAAAGAACATATTAGATGCCCTAGGGCAAGGCATGACTAGCCGACAAGGATCCATAATTATGTGTTGACTTGTTTGGTATAATGTATCATGGAGACGCATTTGTACAGGACATAATTTGTACAGTTTAGTTGCAAGTATGAACCCTTCATCAGGTGACAAAATCTTAGATATGTGCCTATTGTAAGCATCTGCGCAAGACTAGTGTGGTTCCAGGAAAATGAAAAGAACCAAAAATATTGTGCAAGGATGTGATAAATGGAAAAGCCAGGAGAGGAAAATGCCCAACCCCTCTCGTTCTTAGGTAAATACATTATTTCTGAGCAGATCCTTATGAGCTAAAAGTTTCGGAATTTCAGTTTTAGATTCAAAGGGAGAAAATGCTCTGAAGGGAGAGAAAAAAATTAAATCCCTGATTTCAGTAATACAAATATACCATAAGGAATAAATTACTTAATCTTAGTTGTAATCTGACTACCAAGACTCTACATAAAATTCCTCCAAATGAATTTACTGTGCGTCTTTCAAAAATCAAAACAGAAATAAAAAGTTTTGCTTTTTTGAAAAGACTTGTACTATACCAGCTTATGAACGCCACACTAATCATGAAGTTTAGCATGGAGCTGGGACTGGATCATTCCAATAATTGGGGAAACACACAAAAAGCTCACAGGATTATTGATGAGAAATATGCTCTAAACAAATATGAAAATGGTAGCTTGAGACAAAACAATAAACATACCTTATGCAGACGTCGAATGAGACTTTCATTATATTCATGGCTTCCTTCAATCATTCCTGTGAGGGGATTAGCAAACCATTCTTTAAAGTCACGATGAGACTGGAACACATGCGGCATCAAAAAATGCATTAGCGACCACAACTCCATCAGACTGTTTTGGAGGGGCGTACCAGTGAGCAACAAACGGCGGTAACTGTTGAAATTGAGAAGGCATTGCCATCTTTGAGACTTGAAGTTCTTGATGTTTTGTGCCTGTCAATACAATAAGTTTAGTTTTCAATTTTAAATTCAGCACTTTACCAAACAATACAACAACCACTTGGAAGAAAGCTTTTGAAAACATGGTGGGAAAAGGAGAAAATGCTAGAAGCCAGCATTTTCTCCTTTTCATGCAATGTTTTCTGCCTTTTCATTGAAAAATACCATCATTTGAAACATTTAACATGTCTTCTGCAAATGCTTTCAAATTGGACAAGTCTAAATTGTCCTCAGGCAAAGAGTTCAATGGGCAGTTAACTTGTGCAGCCGATCAGTTTGACTACTATTCAAAATTAGATAATTCAGCAGCATAGCAACTCTAATTCTCGTAGCTAGGTTAAAATACAATTCTATTACAATAATGATAGCTCAAATTCTTTTAACCATAACTGTAACTGACATGTAACATACAAACTCTCTGAAACCTTATTTTGAAAAACCATTACATATGAGCCATGCTCTGGCAAAAGGGGCCTTACTTCATCTCCTTGATGCATTATACCAATCAAGTCATCACATAGTTGTGGATCCATAAAAGCCACTTTTTCAATAATCGACTTAATCATGAGACTTCATCATGAGGTAAACTGGTCCTTGGACATACAACATTTGACAAATAGCAAAAAGTTTCGGCCCAGGTCAGCCTGCACAGGCTGACCTGGGTCGATACTTTTTCACAGATGCATTAAGCCCCCTTTTCACACAGCATGGCTCATTTCATGAGAACGCCAAATTTACCTCATCCAGTATCAGGTACTTCCACTTCTTTCTTCTGAAAGCTTGATGGTCTTGTATCACTAGTTTATAAGATGTTATACATATGTGAAATGCATTAGTTTTGGTCCAACCCTGAAAATACATGCATATCAAACTTCAACAAGTTTTTGGAAGCAAAATCATTTTGACTCTTGTAAATATGAAATAAGATTAATCAAACTTTGTGTCTTGAATTTTAATTACGACACACCATTTGCAAATACACAAATCTGGCCATCTTAAGCCTGGACAAAGGACCCAAATAATTACTTTTTCAATGCTGCCTTTGACCAGTAAGTCTCTGCTTGTACATCTTAGATCAAATTGCATGTTTTGTGCAGTCTGATCTTGATCTACAATGACTGCACAAGCAACTATAGTTGTGACAGCCTCTTGATCTATCAACACACAAATTTTCTTGTTTTACTTTAGGATCACATGTAATATCAACAATTCTGTTCTTAAACATTCTCAAGGGATCCTTACTAAAATTGAAAGTACAGTTTATCACCGATAATTAATTCATGAAGAGAATACTTACCATTCTCTTTTGTTTTCTTTCCTTTTGACTACCATAATATGTAAGGATTTTAAAGCTAGGACACCACTTCTTAACTTCCATTTCCCAGTTTAACATTACGCTAGTAGGGACAACTATCAAATGAGGACCCCATATACCTGTATGAAGAATAACAACATGATGTGATTTTTTTCTCTAATAGCAACTACATAAGTTTCTGACACAAAGATCTAAATCCTGGATTTTTTTCTTTTTTCACATAATAAAAAGATATTATTGGCCACACTTGAGGCAAAGAATTTTTTCAGAAAACCACAATCGGCAACTCTCTCTAATTATAGTCCATATTTCAGTAATATAGTCTGCTGTTAGAGTTTTGAAAGCTTTTTGCAACTGATATACCATAAAAGATTTGAAGTGTTTTCATTTTTCTTTTCTCCACATATGGAGGAAAACCATAAAACTGAGTAATGATTACTTGGTAACCATGCTGAATAACTTCCGAACGGCAGCTTTTATGAACAAAACTTCACAACCTGAACCCAAAAAATAGCATGACACAAAGCTTAACACAAAATATACCTAACCCTTTAATAAACTAGAAGGCCCTGAAGGGCCTGAATATGCTCTACTGGCAGGGAATGCAGACTTTATCATGTAAACAAGAATTGGAAATTTTCAACATGAAATGGCTACTTTTCCCACATTGTTTCTTCGATTTTTTTTTCAAAATCAATAGGGTTGAAGCTACTGATGAGATAAACAAACTGTGTGATTTTCATGAAAATCTGACCAGAAATACAGACTTTATTGCGTAAACAAGAACAGAAAATTTAAATTTTCAACTTTAAATGGCTACTTTTCCCATACTATTTGTTGGATTTTTTTCAAAGTCAATAGGGTTGAAGCTATTGATGAAATAAACAAACTGTGCAAGTTTCACGAAAATCTGAAGTTATTTGCAGACTTTATCGCGTAAACAAGAACTGGAAATTTTCAACTTGAAATGGCTACTTTTCCCATACTGTTTGTTGGATTTTTTTCAAATTCAATAGGGTTGAAGCTATTGATGAGATAAACAAACTGTGCAAGTTTCATGAAAATCTGGCAACAAATGCAGACTTTATCGCGTAAACAAGAAAAAGACTAACGGACGGACGGACGGACAGACAGACGGACGGACGGACGACGGAAACCCCGCCATGACATAAGCTCTGCTGGCTTTCAGCCAGTAGAGCTAATGATCATGGGTCTCGACAACCCTGACAAATAGAGTTTTGAAAGCACTGTGGGAAGGAGAAAATGCCAGTAATCAGCATTATTTTTTTCTGATGTTTTCTGCCCTTTAAAAGGAAAAATTCTATCATTTAGGCCATATCAAGTAAGTCTGCAAATGCTTTCAGTCTGGGCAATCTACAATTATGTCATCTGGTACAGCATTACATAAACCTACCTTTTTCACAAGCAAGATGAGCAAGCAGTGCAATTGTCTGTATAGTTTTGCCAAGACCCATTTCGTCAGCCAAAATACCATTCAGTCTTTTTTCATACATTGTTGCCAGCCAGTCCAGGCCAACATGTTGATATTCTCTCAAAGTGTGCTTTAGTAGGAAAGGTACTTTCACTTTCACCTAAATACAGTTAATCAACATTGGGTAAAATTATCTTTAGACTGCAAATGGCATGGAAATCAGACAGATGGTTTATGAAAACATTGTGGGAGGAGAAAATACTAGTAACAGTATTTTCACCTTTTCCCACAATATTTTCTACTCTTTCTAGAAAAAAAAAATCCTATCATTTGAGTGACTTTATTTTCATGCCCTTCAACCTCTTTCATAATGGACCAGTCTACAATTCTATCATATATCAAATGGTTAAAAAGTGGCCCAAGTTATTCTAGGCATTCTGGACAGAAGCAATCAGCAACTTTCATATATCCTGCTTAATTTGCCCTTAGGCTGGGTATATTTATTTTTTCCTCTTTCTGTCTGTGTGTGCATTATGTGAGAGCACTATTTCACTGCAACTCAAACAAGTAAACTGAACAGCTTTCTATCTGAACTTGCTCATCTTCGCCCTGGAACTTCCTTTTGCAGCTTTTGCATGTCATGGGCAACATAAAATGATTTTCATAGCACTTCTATCAAAGGTAAGACACCATTTTGGTATTTGCAGGATAGCCAGACATGGTTTGTGTCAAAAACAAGAATCTGTGTGGTAATGGGTTCAGTTAATATTAACAATTCACTTACATCTGTTGTTTGGAGAGTATAACCCTTTGGTTGTAGTCTTGCAGCCTCTGCAGCAATGTCTGTCAGCTCTCTGTCTTTATCTTCCTTCACTTCTTCCTCTTTTTCTTCTTTCTGCATTTACAAGAAGAAAACATCTTGTAATAAAATTTTTTTTGAATTTCTAATATCAGATACTTGGTAATTTCCATGGTTTCCACAGACTTCTCTGGAAAACATTGTGGCCAGTATGGAAAATGAGAACCCATTGCCACAACATATTCACATGACTGTGTTCATGAAATTAAGCTGCATTCATGTTGATAATCAGTATTTCACAAGGATGTTTCAAAGTGGCATGCTGATGCATCAGGGGGTACCAAGCTAAGACAGAAATATTTGAGCTATGCTCTGCAAAAAGTGGGCTTAATGCACCTGCAAAAAGTATCAATCCAGGTTAGCCTGTGCAGTTCATGCAGGCTGACCTGGGCTGCAACTTTTCGCTCTTGGTCAAGTTTCTGTATGCCCAAAGACCAGTCTACCTTATGATTCAGTCGACTGTTAAAAAAAGTGACTATTATGGATCCTAAATCATGTGACAGCTTGATTGGTATCATACATTACGGATATGCATTAGGTCCCCTTTTGCCAGAGCATGGCTTTTGACATTGTACCAGACATCAATAACCAGTTCATCAATACAACCTGAACCAGGGGTAAGGTTCTGATATTTGATCTATGAATTTTTAGCACCAGTGTACCATGATGTATACACCAGTGACTCTAAAATTCAACAGTTTGCGATTTGTTTACTTCAAAATGCAACTTGGCATAACTAACCCTTTAGAAAAAATTCCTGAATTTTAACCACCCTGGGGAATATGGCGTCTGAAAACAGTGGGATAAAGAGAAATGTCAGTTACCAGCATTTTCTCATTTCCCACAATGTTTTTTACCCTATCAAAGACAGAAGCCATCTTTTGCAATACTTTTGTTATCTATTAATACTTTTAATTTGGTCTAGTCCCACATGTTTTTGTTTGGTAAAGAGTTAAGATTTAACCCATAGAGTGCTTCAAACATGACATTAGAATTTTCAGCCAACACTGCCCTGAGGATATTGCATTTTGTTCATGTTATCACAGCAAATATCTTAAAGCAGATAGCCAACATCAGATCACAACTGCAAATGTTGAAAGCATAGATGAAAATTAGACTGAACATCTTTCACAGCATGACCTTAATCTACAGCTTAGCTTTTACTACATGGCACAAACAGCCAAAGTTTTACAGCTCTTTCCAAGACAAAACTCTTTATCGTTTTACCTTTTCTTTTGACTTATCCTCTGTTTCCATCAGCATTTCTAAACCTGCATCATCCCCTCCCTCAATATCTACCTCTTCCTCCTCTTCTTCTTCACCACCTAGTCATGTGAAAGAAATGCTCTTACTTTGGTTTTAAAACATACAAACTACTTTCATGTTCTGACTTAACAACTTAATTCTCTGATCTTATGTCTATATTTACATTTCTGTTTAGGTAACACAATTGTAGCAATCAGTATCTTTATCTTCCAATACACTTTAGTTGTGTGAATAAAGATCAAGTAGCAGTTTCAAAACTTTCAAGAGTATTTCAGAAAAATTGAGCAATCAGGCTTTAAGGAAAAACTACATCAAAAGTAACGCTTACTTACAATGAAATGGCCGTTTCCAAGTCATATTGCAATTTTCAGGCCTTGTTGGGTAAAAATCTCAATTGATACCCGACAATGCAGATCCAAGACCAGACTGCATATAAAGGGTAGTCCGATCTTGATCTGCAATTTTGACAAAGTCGTAAGATCTACTACACAATGAAGGGTTTAGAATCTAATTTCTATCAAAACAATTCATTGCTTTTTTGTCCCAAACTTAACCTTATGTCAACAGAAAATAATTCAAGGCTATCTCTGCTAGATACTTACTTACCATATGCAACTTCTTCACAAATTTGCACCAAATTATAATACAGTAAACCATGGAATATACAGCACTGCAGGTAAACTTACCTTCCGTTGTCGCTTCCTCATCTTCATCCACATCCTGATCATCATCAGAGTCAGCAATGTCGGTAGATTCATCTCCACTATCCCTTGGCATTTCAAAGTCACTGTCATACGCTGCTGCATACTTTGCTCTCAACTCTTCTATACTCATTTCACCTGCACAACAATTTAAGTTTGCTCCATTTTACCCTTTACCAATCAACCCTGAGTTTTGATTACCATGAGGAAATGGGCTTGAAACATTGTGGAATAAGAAGAAAAAATGCTAGGAACATGAATTTACCCTTTTTCACAAAGTTATCTATCTCTTAAGTCTTTACCATACAATCCAACGACCCTAGAAGTGAAGGCTTTTGAAAACATTGTGGAGAAAGCAGAAAATGCTGTTTATTCAATAGCCCTCTCCTCCAGGATCACTGTAACATGGAATTGATTAGTGGAAGGGAAAATAAGTACACTGACACCAGATGTTATGCTACTGGCTTGTTATTAAGTTACCATGAATCAAGCAGGAAATAAGACTATCGCTACTTCCTCTGTTCTTTCTATCTCGTATTAGTGTGCTATGTCCAAAGAACCCAATACCATAGCCATTGGCTTTAGGTTTTATAATGATAAGCAGAACTACTGCCTAACAATGGCTGCTATCTGTAACTTATTTTTGGCTATCCTTGCATCATTATTTCATTTAAACCTAATTCAAAGATCTTTTTTTCTATCTGCACATAGCACAAACAAAAACTTAAAAGTTTTGTTCCAGTTTTATGGGAAGGCAGAGCGCTCCATATCAGAACACACTACGGCAAAATACTGGCTGCTTCTCTACGAGTACAAAAACACAGATTTATTATGAATAAATCTGTGAGTCGAGACTCGAACCCCTTCAATCCTTCATGTGGTCTCCATCCCTTTTGTAAAAATCTTTATTTACACATAGACTGCCACAACCTGTATAGGTTTTGAGCCAAATCACTGAACTGGTGTAAGAAGTTAACCACAAAAACAACCACCTCTTTCAAAGGCTGTTTCCTGTACAGCTCATAAAGCCCAAGTTAATAGGATTTAAAAAATAAAATTATCTTAATTATAACGTTTTCCATGGAAGACTTTCCTAACACCCTGACATAACCTTTAACCCCATACATGTCCTTTTAAACTACACTACTAAATACTTAAACATTGTGCAAAAAAAAAAAGCTTTACATCAGGCAATATCTATCTGCCGTGAGATGTTCTAGAGATTAGGAAAAGTCTTTTTGAGCGCAAAGTATAAAAAATTGAACTCTTTTGAAAGCTGTAAATACATTCCACTAGATATCAATTTTTTTTCATCCTGTTGGCATTATTAGACACGTGGACACAAAAGTTCCAGAATCAGCCTGCACCTTCTCTGCAGTGTCATCTTGGAAGTACCCTGTCCACAAAAGCCCTGTTCTTGCTTGTGATGCAGAGTCCTTTAAATATACTTCTTTGTTACAGTGAAAGGGGAAGGCAGAATGCTCAAGAGAACACACTACGGCAAATACTGACAGTTTCTCTACGAGTGCATAGTCTCGGAATTACCACAACTAAAACCGAGAGTCGAGACTCAATACAGTAGTTGTCAATTGATATATTAACTTTTTCTTATATTAGTGTATTTCCCAAGACTATGTTCTCTCATCATCAGCAGCTAGCTCAGCCTTTCTCTCTTAGACTAAGGGCAAAAAGTTCAGACTAGGAGATATTGTATTTGCGAAGGACATAAATTATACTAAAGATGTGGCTAGATGATGGAACTCGTCTTCAAAAGGTTAGAAAAATTCACTTTTCCAAGGATGTTTTCCAGGACCACTTTCTTTCAATTCATATAAAAACAGGATTGTAAAATTTTGGTGAAGGGTTAAATTACCTTCGTCTTTCAGATCATCTATCTCTCTTTTAACATCATCTGGCTTTTCTACTTTTTCTTGTTCAGCAATAGAATCCTCAACATCATCATCAGAATCATCTTCATCTACTTCAAACTCATTGTCTTTCTTCTAAAACAGACATTTGGGCAAGTGTAAAATTTTACTGTTTGGTAAAGAACTAATCACTCCAAAAGGCATGGGAGGTTCTGCCATTGCCATTTATATGAATACCTTGTGTTTTATCATGTTTATCATATTGTTTGTGCCAAGAAACATTTCCATGAGATGCCAATATCTCTGGCATATATTTGGCACAATTGTTTTATGGCTGTTTCCAAAACCATGTTACATTTATTTCAACTGGCTTTGGTAATAACAGCCTTGGAAATAATAGCCATAACACATAGATTCGTTCAATCTTAAAACAATAACTATAACCCATACACAACTTTACCCTAAGCACCTCCTGGTATTGACAAATCAGTAGACTTCCTGGAGTTAAATTATAAATCTGTGAGCTATCAACATCACATGCTTTTGCAAAAACATCATCACAATCAGACTGCAGAAGCTGAGCTTTGTGATCTTGGGCAGAGTTTTATCCAGGCGTAAAATTTGCGGGTCATTTTGACCCCCTATCCAGGAATTAGGGGGTCAAAAGTCTAAAATGGGGATTAAAATTCTATGTGTGATTTTCCAAATAAATGATGAATAAACATTTTTTCAATATTTTTTGTTTGTGTTTTTTACTGACAACACTAAATATCAATATGTTCAGTCATACAAACGATGAACTTTGTTACCTACTGTGGAAAATGATACTCTTCACAGAAACGCCGTCAAAAGTCATCATTTGTTCTATTTGAAATACATTTGATGCCATGTAAATCATCGAGATTCAGTACTTGCTAATGTTGACCTAACATGAATTTTGTTTCAAGACCAATTGACTCTCATCTGCAAATATTTATGATTTTGAATCCGAGTCTAAAATGTTGTCCTAGGCTAAAATTATAAATAGGTCCAAAATTTTGCCGCTAGTCAGACATTGCATGTCACTTTTCATAACTTCTATGGCAAAAATGTTTTCAGTCAATGGTTTTAATTCAGGAAACATTATTAAAACTAAAAAAACCTAGAACTGTAACAGGCTGAACAATATCCCCTTTGGTTGTCATCACTAGACCAGGGAAAACTCAAAGGAACATTATTTCTGTTATAGTAACCAAAATCATAATCAAAATCACAAGTTTCAATGGTAGGACAGCTTCCAAATTGGTTGATCATGGTTAATAATAACCAAGAAATAATTCAAAGAATACCCATTACTTACTTTAGTTGGTGTTTCTTCCTCTGCCTTAATCTCTGCTGGTTTTTCCAAAATTTCTTTTGGTAAACTTTCTATCAATTTTTCAATGGGTAGCTCACTTTCCTTTTGCAAGGCTTCTATCTCGTCCTTTGTTTCTGCCTGATAAAAGGAAATTTTCACATGGACAGTTTTTCACATGCTCTTTCGGTGGCATGCTTATTTATACAATGAATCGCATGCTTTCCTGTTGAAGAATACTGCTCTTTTTACCAGTAACACTCTTTAGGACTAACAAATAATTTAAAGAAAGCTTATTGAGGTAATATAACATGTAAACAAGCATCTTTTCATTTCCCCTTTCTTCCTTTCATCTTAAATTGTAGCTTGACATGTACACACAAGAGTGACCAACACATTATAGCCACTAGCAGTAATTCAATCCTTACAACTCTATTTGCTTTAGCAGCCAGTATCACCAATGATCAGGCTGCACTGAATCTGCAATGTTTACAATTTCAGCATACTATTCTGACTAGAACAGCAATGAGCTGCACTGTAAGGGTCTTTTTTGGACTGAAACTAACCATTACATTCATGCAGTGCTCAAAGAAATTTTAATCTCATTCCCTCTTTATTCAACAGTTTTTTCCATGGGGGGGCCAGCATGATCTGTGCAGTCAGTGAATTAATAAAGGCAACAAAAGCCTTTACTTATAATGCAAACTTTCAACAGTCTTCAAAGAGAAGACTTTGGAAAACATTGTGGGAAAAGGAAAAAAATGCTGGTAATCAGCATTTTCTCCTTTTCCCACAATGTTCTGTACCCTATCAAAGACAACTTCCACAATTTCAGCCACTTTTAATTTGGTGCCTGCATATGCTTTAGATTTGGACAGTTCAAAAATTTTGTTGTCTGGTTAAAGGGTTAAGCTGCAGTAGGTAATGTAAAGGATCAACTCTTACTTCATCAATACCCTCTTCGTCCTTCTCAATGGTTTCTTCATCATCTGTATCTCCTCCTTCAGGCTTGAATTCATCTACATGTACACAGATGTAATTGTGATTTATCAGCTAGTTCCTACACTCATAATATAACAACACTACTACTTCCAAAAATCAATAGAACAGTCATTGAAGAGAATTCCTGGGTTACACTCTGGGAAGTGAAAGAAAAATTGCCTCAGTCCCTAGTACAGACCCACATTTTGAGGAATATATTTCATTTACAAAAAACTCCAGGAAAAACTGAATAAGCAGATTTCTTAAAATGAATTCTATTTGTTGTTGCTATTTGTTATCATTGTATTCACCATATTTCAAGGGGTCTTTTGTGGTTCAATGTTAAAAGAATTGGATATATAATCAGAAAACCTTTAGTCTGATCTGGAGGCTCTAGTTATATGTCAGTCTCCCTAGCTAGGCACTGTAGAGTTGTGAAACAAAGGACAGAAAGGAAGTAAGCCAACACTGCAACATGACTGAAATACTGCTGCAAGTGCTGCATAACATTATTTCATCACTCATTGTTTGATTTTGTCTTTCAGCCATAAATACACACAACAGCCCAGTAAACTTGTACAACACAGCAACATACCATCCCCTGCCACTGATGGATCAGGTGTTGTGTTCCGAGAACCTGTTGAGCTTTGGGCAAGACCTTCGGTCAACCAGGAAGAATATTTTTCTGTTTGATCCACAATAAAGTTCAGATGCAAGTCCATTGCTTTCTTCCTCTTTTCATCTAGACGACTGTTCTGTTTGTATTCAACTACCTATAATCAAAACACAAACAAGGTAAGAAATATTTCTTTTACATAAGTGATTGACTGATTGGTGTTCTCAGTGACTTTAAATGTTACTTCAGTCTTACCACTGTGACAGTTGACTAAATCATACTGGGCAAGGGCTCTGAAGTGTCTTGCCCAAAGACACTCCCAAGAAAAACCCAGTATGATGGGGTAGAAATCTGTTCATATATTGCAGATGCATGTGTATAATCAGATTATAATCAATGAACATTATTCAGTTTCCATACCTTTTCAATGTTGGACCAAAATTCCTTCACCATTTTCGCCAGTTGACCAGCAATTCTCTTCAGTTTCATGCTTTCCTCCTTCTCTGCACGCAGCTCTTTCTGCTCTAGCTCTTGGAAATGCTTCTGCACCATTTTGGCAAGCTGAAAATCACATGATGGGTATGTATGTTTATGATATTCATTTTTTTTACTCCATGGCCAGTTCCAAGACAAAGTGAGGTCAACTTCCTTTATTTGCTGTCTTCTTAATTTGTATGTGTAACTTCTTTCTTAATGACAAACCTAGGAGATAGGTGCAATTTTTTTCATAAATACTAAGTTCTTACATGAAGTTACATGTAATGTGTTACAAAAATACCTCAAGGTTTTTGTTAACACACAACATATAAACTAACATGCCAATTTCAAATTCTAACTTTACCTAGAGAATGGAAACTAAACAGGCCCTTATTTTGTCCTTACACATTTCATTGATTTAGTTTAATTTACTGTAAACCGGGGAAATGTTCGCGACAAGAAATGTCCGCGTTTTTTCCCTCACGGGCTTATTCGCGACAATTTAACTTAGCGATCACGAGGGGGTCGCGAAATTAGCGAAACATTTCTCGCTTAGAACAAAATCATAAATACTGTACACTGACCTTTCTTTGTGACTTGGCATTACAGGTGACATCTACTTATCGATTTCGATTTAAATGTATGAGTGAACAGTTTTAAGTCAGAATTGTTCATTCAACTGAGATCGTATTATTATAGTACGTGTGCAACATGTATCAGTCGGTATATCTTTATCAAAATGTCCATACGTAGATTTCTAACTCTTAAAAGGTCGAATTCGGGTGATACTGAAGAAATGGACAAAAGAAAATGCGATCCATTGGATGAGCTCCTACCTACATGTAGTACTGGAGAACTTCAAAGTGTCAATTCGGATATAAAGGCCGTGATAAAAACTGGAATTAAAAGGAAAAGGGGGGCATATTCTCATTATGACGATGACACTAAAATGGAGATAGGACAATATGCGCTCTTGCACGGTAATGTAAGTGCTGCCAGACATTTTACGAAAAAGTTAAAACTGGAAAAACCAATGAATGAGAGCACTGTTCCTTCTGTCACGTTTACAATTGTCATCTCAAGACTCTTTCAATTGGGGTAGTCCAAATTTTGTTATGTGTGAAAGGGTTAAAGCAAGCAGTACTGTATGATATGATTGAGATTACAAACTTACAGTTAGTTTGTAACACTTTATATTCCTATGGTGAACATCTCACCTTTTCTCGTTGTTGGTCACAACCTATAGTGAGAAGTCAATCCCCGTGACGACGTCAATTACTGTAAATCACGCGGACAATAGATTAACACTTTACCAAATGACAAATTTTCAGACTATTTCTTAATGCATGTATGTAAATATAAAAATAAACCTAAACTGTTCACTACCACCATAGAATAGAACACAGGTGTTTCCCTTGTTAAATCGGTAATGGCGTAAATAAACAATATTCCCCGAACTGTACGTAAACACCTTGAACAGCGACTAATGTTCGCGATTTCATGAATTCTGGCCGATTTGCGGCAAATTATATTCGCGTCACATACCCTGTCGCGAATCTCGCTAACATAAAAAGCGCAAAATGATTTCCTGGTTTACAGTAGTTTTACTGTGAAATAGCCTAAGGCTTAGCTATAATTTATAATTTATAAGCATATACTGATAAATAGGATAGGCTGTAAAATAGTTTAGAAACAGCAAACTCCCTCTTAGGGAGAAATGCATAAAACTTGTTGAAGTAGTACTCAGTTATAAATGTGCTCACCTTTCTAGCTGCAGTCTTTTTCCACTTTCTCTCCTGCTGGAAGTCTGCAGCCAACCATTGCATCTCCTCTAAAAGATAGTCCCAGTGTGCTTTTGTTCTGGGAGGTTCCTGAACTTTGGGCAGCCTGCGAGATGACCACAGTCCTTCCTTCCTCAGCTCTGCAACTCTGCTCATGACTTGGGCTTCCTAATTAAAAAGTTCAATTAAAACTTCAGTGTTGAGATTTACACATTTGATTCAAAAAGAATCGAAATGTTGTTTGAATGATTTAGACATACAGGTCAACAAAGCTATCAACTCCAAGTATCAGTGCATTTCACAAACCCCTTTCAATACAAATAACAACTTTCTGACAAGTTTTTCCACAGAATGTTTCCTAACATTTTATCAAGCATTTTTCATTATCAAGCATTTTTCATTTTTAATTTCAACTAAAGTGATATGTGTAATGATCTAATCTAGGTTATAAGTAAAATCTGTAAAAGACTCATGGCAATTTTATCATGAGGTTTCCTCTGTATTGTATAAAAGAAAATTTCGCTGTTTCAATGGGCCCCTATTCCAACCAATATTTTGGTGGCACTTTTTCATAATTGAGTTTGTCTTTCCAAAACAAACAGATCTTGAAAGAGTTGACAAAAAATGTACATGAGAAAATACGAAGCTATGCAGATATGCACAACTTAACATCTAACCATAAACCAGCAGAGCCAAACACTAAAATGTCCCATTTATCATTGCCAATCTCTTGTAGAAAACAAGCATGGAAGCAGGAATGAATTTCATTATTGCCACAAAGCAATTGCACATGACACAAATTTCATCTACAAAATGAGTAATGTGGCTTTGCAGGTGATACGTTGTTATGTATGTATATGGATTCTATCAAAATTCTAAATCAACTCGTAACAGAAATAGTTGTTGAATCCCAATACAGTCCGCTCTACAGTTGATATATTGTCATGTATGAGTATGATTTTTCTCAAAATTCTTAACCAACTCTAAAATAGAAATAGTGTTTGAATCCCAATACAGTCTGCTTGGGAAATTGAAACACAATTTTTAAAATCATTCTTCCAAAATGACAAAAGAAGAGGCAAAAAACAGCATGTCTTCAGACTTGTTTAAATTCAAAGCATTTGTAATCAACATGTACAGGCTTAAATGATGGGATATATATCATAGAAAGGGTAAAGAAAATTTAGGGAGAAAAGGAGAAAATCCTGGTTTCCCACAATGTTTTTTAAGGATAAACAAAACTGAATAACCATGAATGCATATAATTTATCCACCTGTTTAGCTCTTTCAACAATGGCTTCTTGGGAGGAAATTCCCTTTATGTTTGTACCATCTGAGCTTCCTTGTCTGTGTCGTCCAGGGGAGGCAGGAGGAGACTTCTTCAATGAACCAGATCTGATTGGGAAAAAAAAAAATAAACAAATCCAGTATACTATTACTCTTTGTAGACAACTTTTTCAGGTGTCAAACATCAGACCACTCTAGAATCAATCAAAGCACTGAAAGCACTGGTGTGGCATTTGTCAAGGAAGCCATTGTGTGGAACTAATAATTTGAAAAATAAACAAACAATAACATGGGACAAACAAGCGTGACGAACAAGCCAAGAGACCAATTGGTTTTGGGATGAACACAGTCTGGACACAAAGGTTGTGGGCCGATAGAAGGCCATTGTGGGTATAGATATTTTCAATAATAAAAAAAAGTATTCCCATGATTGATGGCCTAATCCAGTTTATTTTAATCCGCTTGTTGTTAATAATATATCCGAGTGTGATTGAAACGCTTAGATGTCTTACAAAATTTGAGTTTAATTGGGTTTACTTCCTTCGGTTTTGCACAAACTACAATATGTGATTTTCAAAATATCTTATTGAACTCATGGTGGCATTGTCTTCGACAAATGCCCCCAAAATTTGCAAAACTTAAGTAATTAGCTTGTCACAAGCATTATTGAAGTTTCTCTGTTACCACGTTTACATCTTCGACCTTTTACCACACAATGACGAGTTTTAACGATGTTGTGGAAGAAGCCTTTTGGAAACATTGTTAGAAAAGGGGAAAATGCTGGAAACCAGCATTTTCTGCTTTTCCCACAATGTTTTCAAATATTTCAGACACAAATCCAATTATTTCATCCACATGTAATTTGTCATTTGAAAATGTTTTCCAATTTTGAAGGAACTAAAATTTTGCAGTATGGTAAAAGGTTTATCATGTATTAGATATCAATCCTTAAATGCCCCGTTCAAGACAACAGTTGCTTCTGCAGAGTGTGTAGATCACATTCAGACTGCACAAAATATGCAGTCTGACCTTTGATCTACACTGTCAGCTTTGCATTGACATTCTAAACAAAAGCAATATTGAAACTACAATTATTTGGATTGAAAGTATCTGCTTGGTTTATGTGGCACTCAAAGGGTTAATTCCACAAAGGACCCATGCCAATGCCTGGAGATAAGATGATGGTCCATCTTTAAACCTTTACAACGTGACAACTTTTCTACTCTTCCAAACTGAGAACATCTACAGAGAGCAAATTTAGAATTGGTAAAAGTT
The DNA here is from genome assembly GCA_945859785.2 of Tridacna gigas. Classification (NCBI taxonomy): domain Eukaryota; kingdom Metazoa; phylum Mollusca; class Bivalvia; order Cardiida; family Cardiidae; genus Tridacna; species Tridacna gigas. Next base: position 26,514,169 of record OX244042.2, on the reverse strand, counting down.
AGCCAAAGATCTCTGACAGGCATCATTTTCTCCTTTTCCAGCAATGTTCTCAAAAGCCTTATCCCTAGTTATAGTTTAAATAAGAGATTATGTAGTAAACAAGTAAGAATTAAGTTGAATGTAACCGACACCATACTTACGACTGAGTGGACATGACTACTTTAGTTGACTGGGCTAAAGACACTAACTTGGAATCAGACATTGACTTGTGAAGCGAACTACCTCCAGTCCCACTTGTTGATAACAGGCTGGATGTAAGTGATGTTCCTGTCAAATACAAACATGACTACACCATTACTTCCCTTCCCCACATTGTTTTGCAAATCGTTCATAACACAATTTCCTGTCAGGCAACGACTTATGTCAATAGAAGTCTATTACCTCTTAGTCATACATTTCAAAATATCCCTTATGGGATGATGAGATAATCAATATATATCTCAATAAACTTTTGAAAGTTCACTATTAAATAAAATTGGCTGGTGTAAAGAAACTTCAAAGAAAACATAACCATACAACACAATAACTACTTGCAGTCAACTTCTTTCGACTTGCAGGAAACAGTATTTTTCTTTTAAGTGTTGTTATGAAAGGAAAATGGCAATTCATCTTCTTAACCCTTTACCAGACGACAAAAGTTTACCCTTGTCCAAACTGAAAGCATTTGAAGACAAAAATTTCAATGTGGCTAATGGTGCAATTTTTATTTGATAGGGTAGAAAACGTGGGAAAAGGAGAAAATGTTGGTTACCAGCATTTTCTCCTATTCCAACAACTTTTTCGAAAGGTTTCTTTCCCTGGGTCATTAAAAGGTGGCATTGTGCGGTAAAGGGTTAAGCTCTTTATCACATTTTTTCAACTGTATTCAGGTATTAACTTAAAGTGCGTAGTAATCTGGACCAAGTAGATCGGTAATCTTATCAACAATCAAATTTTCTGATTCAAGATTGCATTTTTTGCATGACATTTTTTTCTTTTTGATCTGGTATGGCATTCTTCAAAAGCCTTCAACTGCTTTCCGACATAGTGGAAACAATGATCATCAATCACAATGCAGCAATAACTGTACCAGTTTTGATAAAAAATTTGTTTAATTTCATATACTTTATTGAATGAGCAGTAATACCAATTTAATCACACAGCATTAAGGAACAACAGGTATACACACAAAACTGAACTAAATGAGGTCCAAACTAGAGGCGCTTGAGCGCCTGTATTGCTCCACAGGCCTGATATTTCTATAATGGCGAAAAGAAGTTTTTAACAATTACCATTCAATCCTGCATTTTAGCTCACTGAAGAAAAAAGGTATGGAAAAAAAACTTGTGAGAAAAGAAGAAAAAAATGGTAACCAGCATTTTCTTAGTTTCCCACAATAATTTCTATCCTTTTTTATATATGTTTTACTAATTTGAAGATATGTTGTCTGCAACAGGTCCTTTCACAAACCATTTTGGGTGGGGAAACATCAAAATATAGAAAATATGTCTTTCTCAGGATCGTTAAAAGTTGTGATTGTGTGGTAAAGGGGTAATCTAAAAGAACAGCTAGGAGGGCAAATGAATGAATGTTATAGCAATATAGATCAACTTACATCAATACACCAGACAGAATGAAATATGCTGGTATACAATGAACACCTAATCCCTAATAATCAACTTTTCACAGTCACAGTTAGAATGTCTTCTGTGGCAAACAACACAAAATGGTCTACAAATGCATTTACATAAATCAAATATCCTACTCCAGGGCACAGATTAATTCTGGTGTACTGAAGTTGCAGGATCAGTTTGACTGGGTAACATTAATGCCTTATCACAAATGTAAAGCCCTGTCCCACTTTGTACCAGGTCACCAGGATTTACACCCCTTCTGTCCACTCTGCATTTACTCATTAGTAGGTCAACAAACCTTTACCAGAACTAATAAAAGTGCAGAGGTTCTCTTGTTCTATATCAAAAGGACTATAAAGTACCTACAACATGGGGGTTTTGTTATTAAAATACTTTTTCTTTTTTATCTTGGCATGGTTACTCAGGCTTAGTAATAAGGCAAAATTGAAAAGCTCAAGTTGTGAAAGGTGCTCAAGCTTTTATCTTATTTATGGCCAGTGGTATTTTATTACTAGTACTAACTAATAGCATATCATTGGAGTAAATTGTGATCTTAATACCAAGGAAAATGTGTGGGCTTAAATAGGACAGCCCTGACTAGGTCAAGTCAATCCAATTTTCTTCCTTTTTCTTTGTTAGTCGATAAAACTAACACAATAAATAGTTTTGGAGAAGAACATTTTTTTGAAATATAAGCCTTGTCTATAAAAAAATGTGTTTTTAGGTGTATCATTTTTTTAAAAGGAATTTGGTATACAACCACCATAGAAACAATTTGGCAGACAACCACCATAGGAACTTACCTGCAAAACAACAATGAAATCCAATGAATAGTTTTAGAGAAGAAATTTTTCAAAGATTTTACTTTATACCATAAAAGGAAATTGAGTCTCCCATAAAAGCCATGTTTTTTGACAGATCATTTTTTTTTAAAGGAATTCTGTAAACCTGTATCTAAGGAACATTCCTGCAAAATAATAATGCTATCCAAATAGCGGTTTGGGAGGAGAAGATTTTTAAAGGTTTTTTACTTTGGTTGCCATGGCAACCAGAATTCTTCATGGAACACAATTATTTGAAGGAATTTGAAAGAGGACCACCAAAGGAACATTCCTGTGAAATTTGGTAAAAATCCAGTAAATAGTTTCTGAGGAGAAGTTTTTTAAAGAAAAAGTTTACGGACGCACGCACGGACGAACGGACGCACGACGGACACAACGCCATGACAATAGCTCGCTGGCCTTTGGCCAGTGGAGCTAAAAACTGGAGGTACCCATATTTCTAACAAAATGTTTTTCAACTTTTCACTCCATAAACCCATGTAAAACTTGTGATCCCTGGTGCAGGGCCAAACTTGATCCTAGAGCTTATCTTACAGCTCTATGTTATGTTTTCTTTTTAGAGGAGAGTATCCATCCAACAACAAACCATTTTCACCAAAATGGGCGATTCCAGCGTTTTGATACGCCGGTCGCATGAATTCATGCCGCTGTTTTCACCGAATAATTAAGCATACGTCTCTAGCCAATTTCAGTAAACCCTCAGCCTTTGAAATCTTTTTCTCGCTACTCGAATAAGGCGATTATTGTCCTATCGTTGTTCAAGGTCTCTTTTCCTTGCAGACAGCAAGAATGATGTCGATTTTGACTGATCCATATTGTTTTCATTAGAGATCAACTGGTTAAGTTAAGACGAGTTTAGAGACTGACTGTATTCTCATAAAATCGATACACAGTCTAGTTTTTCGTCCCATTTTCTTCTCCTACTTCAGCTTTCTTATGTACTCGCGATGTTACATTGTCGGTAGAAAAGACGATCGTAAGTAACCTTTATTGTGTTCGTGTGTTCACAACAATGCCCTATTGAAAAAAGTACGGCTCATTTTCCTTAAAAATGCGTCAAAACGCACAAAATCATGCATCAAGGAAAACCCTGAAACCAAGCAAATATGAAAGAAAGGATGGAGCCACTTGGTAACTTTTTACCTAAATTTAAAATTAATTTTCCTTCCAGCAACTAAGCTCTGGAATCAACAGTATAATAACAGTTTGTCATCTTCACAATAATTTCCATGCTTTTAAATGGTATGATTTAAGTTTAAATACATTGTAACACTTGCACTAGTAGTGCCACTATTTACTTTTGGCAGTTACTGGGGATTTAACACTTGAAATCAAAGAAAAATACCCGTGATTAAGGGAACGGACTAGAATTGCCACAGTGAGGATTCTAACAAGTACGGACAACACAGGGTTAACCATATTCCATAGAGACACTAATCAAGATTTAATTAAGCAGTTATCCTTCCCATCTGCAGTGTTGGTGACACAAGGCAAACACAGTCCAATAACTACCTTTTGCTTAGAATGCAATTCAGTATCATACACAAATGTCATATCCCATAATTTATCGCAGTTGCTTCCGAGTTCTCATGCTGCAAGATGAGACCTCCACCCCTGCTAATGTTAGTTGCCAAATATTTTCATTTCTTAAACATAACCGAAGTATTTTTCTTGAGATTACTTTGAGATTTTAGTTCTTGTTCTACATGTTGGTGAATACATAGGAAAATCTGCTGTGTAAAATCATCATTAAGACCGAAAAGTTGGGTTAGGAGAGTCTATGTGCATGGACTCTCAAATTGGCTTTTTGTTTTTCACTGGCTGTTTGCTTTTGCATTGGTCTACTTCAAATTAACTTTACCTCCTAAAAAGTATTTCTGGCTGATTTGATATACATTCCAAAAAATGAAAACCAACACTTCATTGTGATATGTCTTAGCTTAATAATAGCACCGTGTTCTGACTTAACACATATTCTTTTTCTGAATCATCAGAAAGCCTCCACTTGACTTGGATCATTACAGTCAAACCTGTCTTAAGCAAGCGGTCAAGGGCCCTTCTAAAATCGCTTGCTTAAGACAGGTGCTTGCTTAAAAGAGGTCGATCACGCAAGATGTTCTCGGAGTTATCTTTTCCTAAACATTTATAAAGAGCTGGGGTACATGTCCATATACACGTACATGTGCATACATACCCAAGACAAATGTAAGTACACATGTGCATGTTCATTGTGCATAAAGATCAAACAGTCGTAGGTTTACTGGTCAATTAAAATGTGACACAGGTGTAATCATCAATTAAAATTAATGTCATCAAAGACAATTTCTTAAACACACCAGCATAGGTAATAACCTATACTAATTTGGGTGCAATCGGTTGTTAGGACAGTTTTCTTTAATCTTTTCTCACCTTTTAGAAGTAAGCAGACAAATAAGATGTTGAGGCAGCTTCACGTACGTTACGTAATTTCAGATTAAATCGAAAGCTGAAAAACATTTTCGGTAGTCTGACTCGGGTAATTTACATTTGATTTCTAACTTCAAAATTTTTGACAAATCGAGAATAATAGCTTACGAAATCATCAATTGCATCAAAATAACCCGTTCTAGAGGATATCAGGTTATATGCATACACCTGTTGATTGGCGACGTGTGTATATGATTGTTGGATTTTGACACTCTAGTTGTTAATCCGAAAACGGTCGGATGTGAGAAGTACACTAAGTGTGAAGTATAAGTTAGCAGTCTGACTTACGTTGGTTACTGGCCGCTACATACCAGGTTGTTTTGAAAAATGGGAAATGATTTCGGCGGCCGTTGCGTGCGTTTTAAGGGTGCGTGTTGAATAAAGGTTCATATAGAGTAAAAGTAGTTGGGGGGACATTGAACTGGCTGTTAAGTGGAGGTTCACGCCGAATGGAGGCGGACGGATCACCAAGTTTGACTGTATTTTTAGCAACCTAGAGCAGATCGAGACCTAATCATATAACTTTTCATATAATCTTTTTTTTCCCCACATATAGTCTGTCAGATAGCACATCGCAACCGCCCCCACCCACATGGAATTGGTTTACATCCATCAAGGATGTACTTTACCTCTGTACCAAACGACAAAATTTAAGACTTGTCCGAGAAGAATTTACAGACAACAGATTAAATGTGACTCAAAAACTTTAATTTCTCTTTGGAAGTGTTGAAAACATTGTGGGAAGAGGAGAAAATGCTTGTTACCAACATTTGTACGTTTACTACAATGTTTTCAAATGCTGTTTTTCCCAGGATCATGAAAACTCTGGATTGTGAGGTAAAGGGTTGAGCCATTTTTTACTATTTCTACTAATTTTGGTTACTCTCCATGAGCTGTTCGAAAATCACTGTCTTTTGTGCAATTTTTTACCAGGTCATTTCCTTACATGTGGCTACACAGAAACAGAGTTGAATAATCACTGACATTGATAACATTAAATGAACGCAAAATGATATTGATTTTATTGGGGATATGTGCACTTACAGCAATGACTGTCTTTACAAATATACTGCTCGGAAATGTTGTTTTCAGCAACAAATAAAAATTATGCGCGAGATGTGACCCACATATATTTTTCATTCACATCAATCGCTTATCAGGAGGGTAAATGCACCAATCCTGCACCCTAGATTCAACTCTTTACTATAATCTGTTCTCCTGCATGCAAAAAGTGGGAAGCACAATCAGCTTAAACGACCCCTTAAGATTTCGAACAATTCTATATTTCATGACATGGAAAACATAGCTGTGAAAGAGGAAATCATGGTGCTTTCACAGGGTATCTGAGAGGGGTTGATAATAAGTATATGACATAAGATTAGGGCCGTTAAATTTCATTGTTTTGCTCTGTAACTAAAGAAGGCAATCTGGAGAATGAAGCATGAACAGAAAAGTCACTAAATACATGCAAATGTTTATGTTCACTACAACTAAATACCAAAATATTTCACAGACAACAGGTACTGTATTCACAACACCTAAATGTACCTTGTTGGTAACTTGTGGCAACAAGCATAGATAGCGAGGTGGGGAAAGGTGGCCTTACATGACCGAATACCATCCCATGACGCCCTCCAAGAGTAAGATTAGTATCAGATCCTATATCAAAACAGATGGAAAATGAGAGCTTTCTTTCTATAAAGACCAAAGTAGACAAATTGTAAGAGTTCTACCTTGCTTAAAACTTTAAATACCCACACAGAAGAAAAAAGTAGAAAAATTTAGCTTTCCCATATTAGATCTACAGTATTTTTTGTCAAATATTGCATTGGAATGCCCCCAAAAAATGGGCCGAGGAAAGTTTTTATTCAGGGCAATTCCTGAATCTTTCCTATACTTTAAGACAGATATCTTGAATTTCCCAACCATTTGTGTCTAAAAGGGGCGGTGCATGAACATGGACAAGTCTTAAGATACACACAATAAATATGAGGCCTGAAGTCTTCATCTGATCAAAAAAGTTAAAGACTGATCATATTAAATACATTAGCATGGGATGTTAAATTTGGCTCAATTGATAAGATCTGTCTTTTTGAAGTTAAAGAAATTTTTGTTTTGTTTGTATAGGAATTTAAGGCCGTTTTAACAGGGACCAGTCCAAAATTTGTCGTTTGGGAAAGGGTTAACCGCTTAGGTCACATCACTACGGTCAGTGCACCTACACATGTGTTTCCTGGCCTCTACTCTAACAAAACTTTCTTTCCAAAACACTAATTTTCTCACAAACAGAGATTAGAGGCGAAAATCGCCGGAAAGCAAGTTTACCCCAAGAAGCTGGAGGAAACGTCTTCACAATCCTTAGCTCTATAGGGAAATCATACAGGAGAAAGGGTTGGGAAAAAAAAAAGCCCAACAGTACCACAGGATGACACTAACCTTGATGGGACAAGGCCACAACAGATGCAGGAAGAGTGGTAGACGTTGCAACTGGGGTTACTGATGGAACACTACTGGTTAAGGCTTTTGCCTGCAATGAAAAATAATGACAAATACCATCACCATAACATGGTCAAATTGTAAATATAAAAAGGAAAAATGGAAAGCAAATAAAATCTCCTTTGGCTTGATTGGAAAAGCTTGTAAAGAGGCAACTGCCTTTAACAATTGATTGATTGGTGTTTCACGCAGCTTTTAACATTATTTCAGTCATATCAAGACAACAGCTCAAGAAATTCATGTATTTCCTGGATTTTGCCAGTACTCAATTAAGGCTCTAATGTTAAGGCTCTTACCCAAGGACACTCCCATAAAAAACCCAGTGGATCCAGCGAGGCTTGAACCAGGGGCCTCTAGGTCAACAGTCCCACACTTTACCACCAAGCCAAACAGGACCCCTGCCTTTTACAAGCAACTGCTTTAATTCAAATGCTGTTGTTTGGGCATAAACATACATGTATGATTGTGTTGTCCAACTTTTAATCTTGTATCACAGAAAGCTTTAAATACTCGCCCAAACACAGCCCTTAACCTGAAACACCTTTCAATCAAGTAATCACTAGTGCCATAATTTACACCAATGTCACTGGTTACATATATCATGAACAGATTAAAATGAATTTCTTAAATTACCACTGAATCAATCCTCTGCGTCCTTCTGCATGTCTTTTTTTTCTTAAGCTGCAGAACCAATGTCTTAACTCCTAATAGCAAACTGAACTCTTGGAGCATCCATCACAATTTGCACAATTATAAGAAAACATTTAATTTTAAATAAATTTTAAGTATATAGATCAAATATTTTTTTATTTTGCAGCGTGCTTAAACTATCTTAAAATTATTTCAATAACATCATGGCAGCCAGTGCACATATCTATGCTTTCCCAGAGTTCTTTCCACCGGTACCTTTCGTACAAGCTAGTGTCCTACATTACTGTAAAAATATAAATTCTGATCTTGAACTTTAAGAGCTAAAACATCCACCAAAGGCCTCAGGGTTGCACACTGACATACAGTACCTCTTCATTTTTCTTTTCTAAATACTGCAATGGGTTTTCATCCTCGTCATCACTGTCTAGCTTGCCAGATTTCAAGAATTCTACCAACTGTGGGGTGGGTTTCTTCCTCCAGAGAAAGTAATCCATTAGTTGTCCACCATTTTGCAGGAAGAAACATTCTGTCAGATGATCGATATAATTCTCTTTCACTTCCTTCAGTTGGAGAAGTTTCTCATCCTAATGACAAATGATCATTATGAGAATATGTGTTACACAAATTTTCAAGACAAGCTGCAAAGAAATTAGACTATCAAATGGTCTTTAGTGTGGTCTACCCAACTTTTTTTCAGTGGGCATTTTCATCAACCAATCTTGTGGACAATGCAGAACTAAGATCAGACAGCAAATTTTGTGCAGTCTAATCTTAATTTCCATTGTCTGCAATTGCAACTTCAGGTGGGACAGGTGCTTCAAAGGTTAAGATTCCATGTAATATTATTTACAAAAGACGAAATCAAATTTGACCATTCCACCTATGTCATACGACTAATTAAGTTGCTTCAAAAACAGGATGAAGTCCAATTCATTTTTTTACACCTATAAAAGTATTCAAGTTCATACCAGAATTTTCTGTCTAGCAGCAGCTATGTCGTTGTTAGCAGGTGGTACTTCTTCCAGTTTAATCTTCTTTCTCGGAGAAGGGCCAGTGACAAGTTTTGTACTCATGCTACTAATTGTGCTTCCATACTTTGGAATGGTCACATTTCCAAGTGAACCTGTAGATTTTTGTGACTGCATGCTCATTGCAAGAATTCCTTGCTGAAGATTGGCAAATGGTGTAACAGTAGTTCTGACTGTACCCCCTGTAGCAAGATGGTGTATAGTGCCAAGTGTTCCTGTCCTGGCTGTGACGGACTGACTGGTCGCAGGTGTCCCAGTGTTAACACTCTTATTTGGTGTAGCCATTTTGTGACAACCTACAAGCAATTGTCAATATGTTAAAATCTTTCTCAAATGGAAACTTGCAAACTTGATGCACACCTTAAGTCAGCAATCAGGTATAACAAGAGGTTTTCAGAATTGTTGGCAGCAATCCAAACATTCAGTACTTCTCATTTTCTCATAAGCCTTCAAATTGCAGTATTAAAGGCCCAGCCGCTGCCAAAGGTTAACAAAGCCGGCGTTTAATATATTTGAATTTAAATCATACCTTTTGAAAGTATGGAAATTACTGTGAAGATGACAATCTGTTACTGTGCGGTTGATCCAAGTGTTGGTCACCCGCAGAAAAACAAATTTGAAAAGGTGAACAAGATAGAGTAACCTGACAACTTTTAACCTAATTTTAAAATTCATTTTTCTGCCAGCAACTAACACTTAGACCAACAGTACAATCACAGATTGTCATCTTCACCATACTTTCCATACTTTTAAATGGTATGACCTAAATATAAATGCATTCTTTGTTTACTTTTGGCAGTTATTGGGCTTAAAGATCTTTGTCTATCCGATTGAAGACAGCAAGGTTGTTTCAGGGTCCAACACCAGTCCACCATTTAAATGATACATGAAAATGTTCAGTGTTTCTTCCAATAACCATAACTGCTACTTCAACAGAAATTGAACCAAAGTATGAGTAAAAAATATTGTTCTATGCTTATAATTATTTAATAATAAATACAATAACCTTTAGTGCCATTAGAAATGCCTATGTGCAATGGCTTTTTCACCGACTCATTACAGGGTGTGGCTTTAAAACTAGATCAGTCATGAATAAAAGCAAATACTGGGTTTCCACTCCGTATTTAGCTTGAAAATAGACAAGGTGAAAAACCAGTACCCAGTCTGTTCTCAATCAGCAGTTCTTGTTAAGTTATCAGTATAGCTTGGATGCTTACCAAGGGGAACACTGATAGAACTATGGAAGTTGCCGATCTCAAAACAATGTGGATCTTATCATTGTTCTATAAAAAGATTACAACTAGAGGCGCTTGAGCGCCTGTATCGCTCCACAGGCCTGATATTTCTATAATGGCGAAAAGAAGTTTTTAACAATTACCATTCAATCCTGCATTTTAGCTCACTGAAGAAAAAAGGTATGGAGAAAACTTGTGAGAAAAGGAGAAAAAAATGGTAACCAGCATTTTCTTAGTTTCCCACAATAATTTCTATCCTTTTTTATATATGTCTTACTAATTTGAAGATATGTTGTCTGCAACAGGTCCTTTCACAAACCATTTTGGGTGGGGAAACATCAAAATATAGAAAATATGTCTTTCTCAGGGTCGTTAAAAGTTGTGATTGTGTGGTAAAGGGGTAATCTAAAAGAACAGCTAGGAGGGCAAATGAATGAATGTTATAGCAATATAGATCAACTTACATCAATACACCAGATAGAATGAAATATGCTGGCATACAATGAACACCTAATCCCTAATAATCAACTTTTCACAGTCAAAGTTAGAATGTCTTCTGTGGCAAACAACACAAAATGGTCTACAAATGCATTTACATAAATCAAATATCCTGCTCCAGGGCACAGATTAATTCTGGTGTACTGAAGTTGCGGGATCAGTTTGACTGGATAACATTAATGCCTTATCACAAATGTAAAGCCCTGTCCCACTTTGTACCAGGTCACCAGGATTTACACCCCTTCTGTCCACTCTGCATTTACTCATTAGTAGGTCAACAAACCTTTACCAGAACTAATAAAAGTGCAGAGGTTCTCTTGTTCTATATCAAAAGGACTATAAAGTACCTACAACATGGGGGTTTTGTTATTAAAATACTTTTTCTTTTTTATCTTGGCATGGTTACTCAGGCTTAGTAATAAGGCAAAATTGAAAAGCTCAAGTTGTGAAAGGTGCTCAAGCTTTTATCTTATTTATGGCCAGTGATATTTTATTACTAGTACTAACTAATAGCATATCATTGGAGTAAATTGTGATCTTAATACCAAGGAAAATGTGTGGGCTTAAATAGGACAGCCCTGACTAGGTCAAGTCAATCCAATTTTCTTCCTTTTTCTTTGTTAGTCGATAAAACTAACACAATAAATAGTTTTGGAGAAGAACATTTTTTTGAAATATAAGCCTTGTCTATAAAAAAATGTGTTTTTAGGTGTATCATTTTTTTAAAAGGAATTTGGTATACAACCACCACAGAAACAATTTGGCAGACAACCACCATAGGAACTTACCTGCAAAACAACAATGAAATCCAATGAATAGTTTTAGAGAAGAAATTTTTCAAAGATTTTACTTTATACCATAAAAGGAAAATGAGTCTCCCATAAAAGCCATGTTTTTTGACAGATCATTTTTTTTAAAGGAATTCTGTAAACCTGTATCTAAGGAACATTCCTGCAAAATAACAATGCTATCCAAATAGCGATTTGGGAGGAGAAGATTTTTAAAGGTTTTTTACTTTGGTTGCCATGGCAACCAGAATTCTTCATGGAACACAATTATTTGAAGGAATTTGAAAGAGGACCACCAAAGGAACATTCCTGTGAAATTTGGTAAAAATCCAGTCCATAGTTTCTGAGAAGTTTTTTAAGAAAAAGTTTACGGACGCACGCACGGACGAACGGACGGACGCACGACGGACACAACGCCATGACAATAGCTCGCTGGCCTTCGGCCAGTGGAGCTAAAAACCACAATTTTGTGAGTCCAGGTGGACGCACATGCTCCTTTTTTTATGTCCAAGACATGCTTTTGAGAGCCTCAGATGCATTATTCTGTGTCTATTTCTATTCACACTGGACAAATAATTCTTGTAATCATCAGTTTATCTGTGTATCATCTAGGCCGCGGGATTACAGAAAAGAAATATGTGATCAATAACTTATACTAACAAAAAAGAATGACCAAATAATATAACAAATTTGGTGTCTTAGTTATATACATTGCCTTATGGGGCAAATCCCTCATCTTTTTTCAAATCTTTGAAGAAACAATGCATTATATGACGAAATTGTTGCAAATTGAACTGACTTGTACAAACCTCAGGAATGAAAGCCAGGACAGGAAAAACTTATTCAGGATTAACCTGCCAAGTGTAGATCAAGCAGGATCTTTTCTGTCATGTCAAATTGCTTCAACCTGAAAGAAACAACAAGAGGGCCATGATGGCCCTGTATCGCTCCACTGGCTTATAAATATAAACCACGAAGAAAAGTCTTCACTATATAAGCCCTTATAAAACTTTGACCTCATGGCTACAGTCTGACTAAATGGGGAATATTGTATTAGAAGAATAACATGCCAAATGTGGGAGTTCTTGGCCTTATGGCTGGTAACAAGATGGTTTCTGAACTTTTCACTCCATAAACCCATGTAAAACTTGTGATCCCTGGTGCAGGGCCAAACTTGATCTTAGAGCTGTAACTTGGGCCCTCTTTGTAACTGTCCACTAAATAATGCTATAATTATATGCAAAATTTGGTAGCCTAAGCCTTATGGCTATGTACACCAAGATTTAAAAGTTTTCCCTATGTAAGCCTATGTAAATCTTGTGAACCCCCCCCCCCTCCAAGTATGAGGCCAAATTGACCCCAGGACTATACTTTGGACACTTTTGGTAGACTCCAACCAGATCAAGCTAAATGCCAAATTTGGTAGCTCTAGGCCTTATGGTTTCAGACAAGAAGATATTTAAAGTTTTCTCTATATAAGCCTATGTATAAAACTTGTGACCCCCAAGGGAAGAGCCAATTTTGACCCCAGGGCTATAATTTCAAGAAACATGATAGAGGTCTACTACATAAAGCTACATGCCAAATTTGGTAGCCCTATGCCTTATGGTTTCAGACAAGAAGATTTTTAAAGTTTTCTCTATATAAGCCTATGTAAAACTTGTGACCCCTGGGGAAGAGCCAATTTTGACCCCAGGGCTATAATTTGAAGAAACTTGATAGAGGTCTACTACATAAAGCTACATGCCAAATTTGGTAGCCCTATGCCTTATGGTTTCAGACAAGAAGATTTTTAAAGATTTCCAATATTTTTCAGTTTTGTTGCCATGGCAACCAGAGTTTTTGAAGGAATCAAATTCTTTCAAGAAATTCTGAAGAGGACCATGTCAGGATCATTTCTGTGAAGTTTCGTGAAAATCGGATGGGTAGTTTCAGAGAAGATGTTTGAAATAAAAGTTAACGCACGGACGGACGACCGGACGGACGACCGGACGCACAACGGACACCGGGCCATGACATAAGCCCGCTGGCCTTCGGCCAGTGGAGCTAAAAACTATTACTTCAACATTTTTTATGAACCTATACATGCAAAAATGACATTAGGTAATTGATAAAACATGGTATCTGATCCTTATACCCAAATTGCCTGCGAACTTACCATTGATTGATTCATGGAATGGTGTTTATCTCCCCTTTTTCAGTTATGTAACAGCGGCCTATGCACCTATTCATGCTCTCCTAAAGTTTCTTCCAACAAGTACTTCGAAAACATTTTTCCCAAACCACTTGCTGCTTTCCCACATAACCAATTCAAAACAACTATCAGTAGTGAGTGGAATGAGATCAGTTGCAACGATCATCAATCCTCAGACAGAAATTGGAAGAGCTTGGGATTCAAACTTGAACACACTGGTCTCAACAAGTGGTATCCAGTCATTTCGACACCCGGTCATTTCGACACTATTTGGTTGTTTTGACCCCTAATTTGGTCATTTCGATACCCGATAGAAATCTTTTTTAGCAAAAATGGTCATTTCGACACCCGTTGATTCCTCCCTCCCCGAAGATTGAAAAAAAAAAAAGTCATTTTTTGAGCAGTTTGTTGGCGTATATTTGGTGTGTAGATAAGCGAAAGTTTCTTCTTTTCCGATCTTTGTGTTTACTACTTTTGTTATTCTATTGCAGATCTTGATTGATACATCGGTTGAATTCTATACGAGGTGGTTGTTAAAGCCAGAAGACAGATAATGTGTCATTTGTTAGTAATAATCGAAAATCTGTAAGTATCTTCTTTTATCTTCTTTCATGAATATGCAGCTTTCATAAATGATAATTATGAAACGAGCTGTTGGTTAAGTTGGATTAATTGTTTTGTTTGATTAAACTGAATGTGTTGTTTTTCACTAGTTATACCCCCTGTTTTGCTTTAATTAGAATGTTATAGTCAATAGTTTGTTAACAAATTGTCTTTCATGTAATTGATTATTAACCCTTTTCATTACATGACAAAATTTTGCACTTGTCCAAACTGAAACTTTCAAAGCATTTGCAAGCGACAATTCAAGTGTGGAATTTGTCAGTGGTAGGGTAGAAAACTTTATGGGAAAAGGAGAAAATGCTGGTTACCAGCACTTTCTCCTTTTCCCACACCAAGCCCCATAGCTCAGTCAGTAGCGTACAGGACTTGAGAACAGGTCGCTGGTTCGATCCCCGGCTTGGCCAATTTCTTTCCGAGGATTGATGATAGTCATCGCAACAGGATTCATTCCTCTCTCACCGCTGACCATTGTTTCGACAATGGTTATGTGGGAAAGCAGCCAGTGGGCTTGGAAAGAATATTGCGCGAGTACTGGTAAAAGGAACTCTAGGAAAGCATGGATAGGTGCACTAGCCGCCGTGATATAACTTAAATAATGTTGAAAACAGTGTTATACACCATACAATCAATACAATCATTTTCCCACAATGTTTTCAAAAGGCTTCTTCCTCCAGGTCGTTAAAACTCAAGATTTGTGTGGTAAAAGGTCAAAAGATAAAAAAGTAACGTTAAATTTGTTGAAGTTGTTTTGTGTTTATTTTTGAAGTTTTGTAAATAAACAGGAGTTTGTAAAGGTGGTAGTCAGGAGGAGCTAACTGGCAAGGCCCTCGTCGCCGGTCCGGCACTTTTTTGGCCAAGTATGCTTTTGGCTGTACCACTCTTTTTTCTTTTCAGCCGATTGTTCTTTCATGCTTAAACTTGTTATTTTATTGACTCGCATCATCAACAGTACCAAAAGTCATAATAAAATTATCAACAAAGGTAGTTGTTCGTGTCATCAATAGACCTGGCCAACATGGGAAACAAGCAGTCACACAACATGCAAAACAATGCAAATATCATAATGACACCTGCTTGATTGATACCATAATCATTAAAGGAGACATGATAAACTCTTAGATACGATAGATGCGAGTTGAGAACGGACTACATATAGGTGCTATCGATCTAGATTCTGAACAACCTTCAAAAGCAGCCATATGATTTTCTTCTTTGTCAGAAGATTTGATTCAATGAAAATGGCTCCCTACTTATGTTTTTACCACCATATTTCCAAGCAGTGTGAGGCGAGATTAAATTGCTTAAAACTGCGGTCCTATCTTGACTCTACATTGTTCCACATGTCGAATTTTGCAGACTAAGACAAGCTTCGCTAGGCAATTATTTATGAGACCAATTTTGATGGAAGATTTCACATTAGAAGTGGTTATTGCCAGCGTGAATCTGGATCAGACTTCACCAAATCCGAGGATCTTTGCAAGACTCTGACCAGTGCAACTGATATCTACGAGTCATATGCTTGAAAAGAATAATGTGTGGAGAACAGATAAAAGAAACTCGAGGAAAACATGGATAGGTGCACTAGTTGGTGCAAAATAACTGATCTGTACAAAAGCAGAACATTGATAGAAACAAGTTATTTCAATTCTCTATGAAAAAGGTGATAAAAGCAAGACATTGGTCATTTTGACACCCGCTCTCAGTATTGACATTGTGGATTAATTAAGCCCATTATTTGAATCTTCGTATGGAGAAAAAACACATACTGAAAACGCACTTAACAAAATTACAAAGTAAAAATTTAGACTAATTAAATAATATGAACTCAAGTATAAATAATGCCCGGAAAAAATTTGGGTGTCGAACTGACCAAATTTTGCAAAAACATTTTCACCGAGGGTCGCAATGACCAATCAAAGTACTGAAAGTACTGACAAACTAGCAAATTTTTTGAATGTATGGTGTTTATCCCTGCTTTCAATATTATTTCAGTTATGTAGCTGTGGCCAGTGCACATATCCATGCTCTCCTGGTGTTTCTCTTTCCAAGCCACTGGCTACTTTCCCACATAACCATCAACGAAACGTGAGAGAGAAATGAATCCTGTCGCAATGACCATCATCAATCGTCGGAAAGGAATTTTCCAAGTCGGGGATCGAACCAGCTACCTCCTGTAAAAGTCCTGTATGCAACCGACTGAGCTGCCAGGCTATAGGTGCTATTGGTTAACTGCTACAAAATGTTAACCCTTAACCTGCTACAAAATGTTAAATGAAACTTACAAGTCGATGGTAAACACCTTAATATTGCTATTTCAGTTACATTTTGGAGAAAATACACCCTCTTATCTGACAGTGTAGATCCAGGATCAGACTGCACTCTGTGCAGTCTGAATTTAATCCACACTGTCTGCAAAAGGTCATTGAATTGCTGTAGTGCTGGTAAAAGAAACTTTAGGAAAGCATGGATTGGTGCTCTGGACTCTGCAATATCACTAAAGTAATGTTGAAAACAGTGTTAAACACCATGCAATCAACTAGACAATATCCAGTCGCACAAGATGTAGTTTACTATCTAACTCTCTTGACAAAATGAAAATTTTACACTTGCCTAAATTCAAAGCTGTTGCAGACCATAGATTAAATGTGGTTGAACTGATGAAACCTGATTCCAAAAGGGCAGAAAACAATGTGAGAAAAGGAAAAAATGGTGGTTACCAACAGGTTCACCTTTTCCTTCATTGTTTTCATACGGATTCTTCCCCAGTGTTGTTAAAACTTGGGATTGTTTGGTAAAAGGTTAAGACATTGAATAGCAGTTTAGCATGACAGTTTAACGGTACACAATGATCTAAATAATGAATGAAGGAATGACAAGGGTTCCCTGTCCAGTGAGGGTTAATTTGCTACAAGTTACCTAGGTGTATCTATAAATAGATTCATACATGTTATAGTGGTGTAGGAATAAGTGATTCTCTGCTTTGCATAGGTCACTTAATTTACATATAAGCAAAGATCTTGCACCTTATAAAAGATATCCTGTTCAGTTTATTACTTTGTAAGACGAAATGTTCAAATTGAGTATTAGAGATTTAGTAGTTTTTGTCAAAATTGTCATATACAGTATAACAGAATTAAAGATTTCTAACAGAAAGAAGTGGGTTTTTTTTGTGAAGCAGTGTTTGGCAACTGTGGGTTTTTTTGTTTACTTTGACTCTAGGTCAGTCTTAATGCCTATAGACTAGCTTCGCTAGTCTAAAAAGAGTCGAAATGACCGGGTGTCGAAATGACTGTCATTTCAACAAGTCCTTCAAGCAACAAGCTGCACTACCAGGGCTCGGCTCAAGCATATCTTGCTTTAGCGTATCATAGTTCGCTCATTCCTTACATAAATTTGTTTTTGAAAAGAAAATAAAACAAAATACATCGGTGGAAATGTGATTCACCCGGGAATTCCATTGCGATTCATCGATTGCTGTAGACTATATACTTTTCACAAGCACACACAGACACAAACATTATTTCGGTAAAAAGGATGGTGGAAATGGGGATGTTTTAATACTTAGAATGCAATGACAGTCAAGATTATTTTTTTTAACAATGAACCGAAAACTCACAAATCAATAACCAATTTCGGACGCCATATTGGATTTCTCAAATCGTCCTCCAAAAGTATTTTCACTTAATGCAAATTAAATAACGAACATCTATACACCAAAAGTTCATATCCTTCAAAATCACACCTATTTCTTACCTTTTGACACTAAAATATTTAGAGGTTCAAAAACGCAGCAGTTATTTTTAGATGCAAACCTTACGAATATTTTCGCAGGGCGCACACGCCAGTGGTTCCTTGTCGAGCGGTAATTAGTATGTGCGCATGCTCAACATTACCCGATCACGATGATTGGTTTCTATTTTTAGGAAGTGACGCATTTTGGGACTGTGAATCGACAGGGTTAGGCTACGTTTCAACAGCATTTTACTAAATGTTTTACGTTTTCAAGTAGTTTTACGTGTTATCTAGCTATATTGATTCATCACAGCCAAACTAAGATTAAAGTCGTGCAGTTTTCCAAATATCAGCGAAGCACGCGAGGACAAAGGCCAAAGAATGTTCAATTCGTACCGTGGCATTTTTGTGCATTAATAAGATCGTACTCTCATTCATGCGTCTTCTTAGACACCACTAGATCTACATAGGAGAACTTCAATATTTGACAATAATTGAGTTCATTTTACTTTTTAAATGAAATACTTTTATAAAGGACTATTTCGGGAAAAAAAATTTATTTATAAATACGCGTGACCAGAGATCTTGTGTAAATTAAGATCCCTAGCAATACGAACCTAAAAAACCCTTGTCTAAAGATCAAAGGGAAAGGGCCCATCAATGCTTCTAGTGTGGAAAACTAGTTGTGCTTATTTTATTTGTGGTTTACATATCATTACAAAGACACATTTTTCTGCCTTATCATTATGTATCTTTTTCGCTGCTTGTTCCGGGTTCCTGGTTGTCTAAAGCTAAGATCTTAGCGGCCATATTATTATTTGTACTAGATCGTTCGGGACAGTACATGGCGACAGTTTGCGGTAACTTGTAAAACCGCGGCATGAGGAGGCGATTTCCACGAGTTGTTAACAAGATCAAAGATTTGACAGGCAATGTCTTCACTTGTGTCCGTTGCTTTTTCCATTTTTTTTTTTAATCTACTTCGTTACTTACATCTGTGTGTGTGTGCGTGCGCGTGTGTGTGAGAGGGAGAGAGAGAGAGAGAAGGAGACAGACAGACAGACAGAGACGGACGCACCCATACATAGAAACAGACAAACATTCAAAAAGAAAGACAGAGGGAGAGAGAGTGTGTCCATTCAATGTCGAGAATACAAAGCCGTTCTTTTTTTGCATACAATTTTATTTGACCAGTAACAGAGTAAATACTAAAATATTAGTTTCGCCCTGGCGAAAGGTTGTTTAATGCATCTCTGTGAGGCATCCAAGCAAGTCATCATATAATAATGAAGCCACAACTCTGTTTTGTCTAATGACCAACTGGCTCGTGCATTAAAATGTGCCTTTAACTTGCAGAAAAGTGACAAACAGAAAAGCTGTTCGACCCAGGTCAGCTTCCGCGGACTGCGATACATGGGGCGACACCTTTTTGTTAATGCATTGAGTACCCTTTTCACAGAGCATGAGACCAGTATTTTGAAAATACTGGGTCAGACCTGTAAATGTTTTTGTACAGTAACATGGAGCGAATATAATTATATAATTAACACCTGGAGCTTTGTGCTTAGTCGGAATGTGGTAAGTTAGAATAAAACAGCATCACTCCATTTGCCTTCAAACCACTAATTTCGCGATTAAAACGAAACTAAAGAAACGAAATTAGTCATTAGACAAATGCATAACAATTTGGTCGATAAATGAGTGAAATAGTGTCAGTCTGAGAAAAAAAAAAACAATCACATACATGTATTCCAATGTCAAGGTCAGTTATGACAGAACATCGAATTATCGGAAAATGTAGCTCAAAGATCAAACTGCACGCTCTGCGCAGTCTGATTTTAATTTACATCGTCCGCAAAAGCAACTGGCATTGCCTTAAGAGCCGAAAAAATATACATGTACATGTAAAGCTAAAACTAGGCCTATTGGTCAAGATCTTTCCTCAGGGTGCTTCAGACCTTTGGAGCCTACTAAAAAACAGAATCATTTTCGAAAACATGGAATTAACATTTTGATAAAAGAATCAGGCAGTGATACACGCTAAAGAAAATAGATAAACTCTTCGACTTTTTTATTTTGTAGGGATATATCTTTGGATATGCTTGAAAACATAAGGACAATGCTCATTGAAAAGGGGGCTTGGTTCACCTGCGAAACGTATCGATTCAGGTCAGCCTGCGCAGTCCGTGCAGGCTGACCAGGTCCGAAACTTTTCGCTATTGGTAACTTTTCTGTATATCCATGCATCATTCTACATTATGATTAAGTCGCTTGTTAACCCTTTACCGCACAATCACGGGTTTTAACGACCCTGTAAAAGAAGCCTTTTGAAAATATTGTGGAAAAAGGAGAAAATGCTGGTAACCAGCATTTTCTCCTTTTCCCACAATGTTTTCTGCTTTTCCCAAAACAAATTTCAATTTTTGAGTCACATTAAATTTGTCGTCTGCAAAAGCTTTCAATTTGCACTGGTCTAAAATTTTGTCGTTTGGTAAAGAGGAGCTATTATGGATCCATAATATATCTGATGGCTTGTTTAGTATTTATAATGCATCATGGAGATTCATTAAGACCCCTTTTGCCAGAGCAAGGCTCTACTTTTACATCTTCTCTTTTAAAAGTCTTTCAGCGCCAAATTATGGACCTCGACAATTTTCAACGACCATTGAAAGTACAATCCACCGAAATTCAGGAAGATTATTGTCATATTGTAGGCTTGACCAAACAAACGGATGGTAGCGAACAAAGATCAGACAACACGTTCTTTGCTGTCTGATCTTGATCTATGTCGTCCGAAAAAAACCGGCGTTTTCTCTTATTGAACTGAAAGGGTTGAATAATTGTCACAGAAGCTTTATACCGAAATGCAGGATCATATTTTCATCGTATTAGATTATATATGAGTTACATGTACAAATTACATGTTCAACCTGCGTGTGTATATTTGTAAATCAGTATTTCATTGAATTAGATGTACCAATGAATTCAAAAACAACATTCTATAAATTTACAACGACAAAAAAGTTTAACATCCCAGCAGTCAAAATCGATTTAAAAAAAAGTAAACGAAAAGTAGCAATTGTTTCTTAATGTTTTTCATACATCAAGTTTCTTCAATTTTCCTCATTTGTATCATTTTGTACTACCTTCAGTACTTAGATCTGAAATTTCGCGGCAATGGACAGAAAAAGTTCCAGGCTAACCAAACGAAAATGCATTTCTATCCATAGTAATGAAATAGTGTGACTTTTAAAAGGTCAGTAACTCTTAACCAGAACACGAAATTTTAGACTTCAAAATTGAAAGGATAAAGTACGAGAGACAAATTAGCCGTACTATACATAATTGGATTTAGAAAGAGCAAAGAACACTGTGGGAAAAGTAGAAGATGGTGGTAAAAAGCCCTCTCTCTTTTAGTCACAAGGTTCTCAAAACCTTTCTTTTTTCATTAAGGTCGTAAAAACATGGGATTGTCTGATAAACTGTTGACACCGATACTCAAATATTCTGTGGAAACCCTTCAGCACCGCAATGGATATAACGATAAAAGCATAGCCCTACCAAACATTAAGCCCATTTTGAATGAAACATGGTTTTACGCGAATACGCCGCCCCTAACCTATTTTATGTCATGTCATTATGCAGAAATAGGAGGTAACGAAAGCACTACTAATGAGAATGGTAAAAATGAAAATACTGAACTACTTTGCAGCGTAAATATTTGAATCACAGGCTAATACATGTGAACCATACTCTGTGAAAAGGGGGGCTTTATGCATCTGTGGACAATATCGACCCAGATCAGCCTGCACAGTCCGTGCAGGCTGACATGGGCCGGAACTTTTCGCTATCGATCAATTCTCTGTATGTCCAAGGACCAGTCTACCCTATGATTCAGTCAGTTGTTGAAAAAAGTGGCTATTATGGATCCATAATTATGTGATGGCTTGATTGGTACGATGCATCACGGAGATGCAGTAAGCCCCCTTTTGCCTGAGCATGGCTCATGTGATAAATGCATATAAAGCGACCAAATCCGTTGATTATCTATATTCAGCAGGATAAATAGTAATAAAAATAATGATTGTCCGATCCCAAGAGCAGAGTATTATAGTAAAAAGCCAACATATGGGAATACCGTGAGTAAAATGATCATTAACTAATACGTTTTACAATTATTTATGCATTTTTTTTCGGCATAGTCATCATTGCATGAAAAATAATTAATCGTATACATTCGGCAAGAGCTTGTCGCCTTTCACCCTCAACATCAAACCCATTCACGTCTTTAGGTCATCACACAGCTTGTACAATAACTAATATTTTTCCAAGATCAGATTAGTTAACAACCAATCTTTGTTAGCGCACCATTGCACTCGGAAGAAATAAAACATGGATATCTTTGCAATCCATTGACCAAAAGCAAGACATTAACAGTTACATGTTATCATTAACAGCGCACATGATATGAACTCTTTGCTCGCTGGAGATCATTTCATCAAGTCGTACTATTTCAAACATCGTTTCTGCGAGCATTTTTCGGACAAAATCTACGCTATAATCTTCCTTTTTACAGCAGCTGGAATCACTCGGAGTACTTCTGTCTGTATTTGAACAGGACACATCTGTATTTTGCCTTTCGCCCGCGGTGTTTTCATTCGTGATGTCTGTAATCTCATCTGTAATGTCAATATCTTTTAAAGGAGACTGTTTCGGTTTAAACGTCAAACTCAAGACGCCCGTTTTCTTCAGAACTCGTCGCGTATTCTTCAAGGTCTGCTTCATATCCGGTACCCCATTTATGACGTCATACAAAATTGCCCAATCAAAGCACTGGATCCAAGAGTTCGGCAGCATATCAGGATCCTCTTCTTGAAAGTTGACGTTGTAAACCTCTGATTGTAGGCACGTCTCCATGATATTTACGAGAGATTTTCGGTTGGAATGAACAGCAATGAAACTTGTGTGAGGGAACTTTTTGGCGAGACCAGCGATGAATTCTCCAGAGTCGCAGCCAAGGACCAACACCCAGCACCCCTCCTCTGGGGAAAAAAAAAATGCCTTATTCCTAATTTAGTTTTGATTCTAAATTCCAGAACTAGCTATCTTGTTGGATGAAACATAGCGTCTCAGCCAATCGGATGGCTTGTCTCAGATTTTACAATTATACAGTACATGTTGGCCTATTTAGAATGAACGGTGAATATCTTTCCTGAATTTTAACTTCAGATTAAAATAAATTAACTGTTTTAAACATGAAACCCAGATTATGAATTTACTTTTTCACAGCTTGTAAACCTTTTACCGCACAAAACCGAAATTTAAGGACCCCGAGGAAGAAACCCATTGAAAACATGATGCGAAAAAGAGAAAATGCTGTGAGCCTTTTAAAAACCTTTTACCGCACAATACTGAGTTTTAACGACCCCAAAGAAGAAACCTTTTGAAAACATTGTACGAAAAGGAGAGAATGCTGGAAACTAGCATTTTATCCTTCTCCCACAATTTTTTCTACCATATCAAGGACAAATTCCATCATTTAAGCATCATTTAAATTTTCGTCTGCAGCTGATTTCAAATAGAAGTCTACATTTTAGTTGTGAGATAAGGAGTTTAAACGCTTCAACTCGTCACCATACAATCTCATCTTTTAACAACCCCGGGGAAGAAAGCTTTTGAAAACATTGTGGGAAAAGGAGAAAATGCTGGTAACCAGCGTTCCTCCCCCCAACGTTTTCTACCCTATCAAACACAAATTCCATAATTAGAGCATCATTTAAATTGTCGTCTGCAAATGATTTCAATCTCGACGAGTCTACATTTTTTTGTGAGGTCAAGAGTTAAAATACTCAGGCTTTGGCAGCTATTTGCGACTCACTGGCATTTTGCGGACAGTTTAGACCAAGATCAGACTGCACAGAACGTTCTTTGATCAACACTGTCCGATAAGGAGCAAAATATACTTTTGAAATAGCAAAATTTGGGTTTTTACTCTTGCTTTGAATGTTTCATTTCACTTATTTGGCAGGATAAGGGTTAATAGAAGTTGTGACCAATGGTGTTACCTAAATGCTGTTCAAGCTCCTCGGCACTGCCAGTAGAATCCTCCGTCTGATCCGCTCTCTCATTGGTTGTATTTCCATTCAGATCGTTGTAGAAAGCACTAGTGTCTTCGACTGAAACAAATGAGACTACGGTTAACCCTTTACCACACACTCCTGAGTTTTAACGATCCTGATGGGAAAGTCTTTTAATTAAATACATTGTGAGAAAATAGTGGTAATCTGAGTTTTCTACTTTTCCCACAATAATTTTTTTTACCCTTTTAGAGACAAATTCGATCATTTGAGCTGCAGGATCTGTTGGTGACATCGAACAGTCTTCGAACACTGCAGGTTCCTGGCCTAGAAGTGCTGAAATCCAGGAAAGACAGAGGCCCAAATAAGTGAGCTATCGCCGTGATATGAGTTAACTCTTTGCCAAAACGTCAAAATTTTAGACTCAACCAAAGTGAAAGGATGTGCAGACAACAGTAGCTCAAAAGACGGGCGCTGCAGGGTCCCAGCCTAGACATGCTGAAATTCAGAAAAGACAGAGGCCCAAATAAGTGACGTAACGCCGTGATAGGAGTTAACTCTTTACCAAACGTCAACATTTCAGACTCAACCAAAGTGAAAGGATGTGCAGACAATAATACAAGCGTAGCTCAAAAGACGAATTCTGTCTTTTATAGCATAGAAAAGATTGTGGGAAAAGGAGAAAATGCTGGTTACCAGCATTTTCTCCTTTCCCCACAATCTTTTCAGAAGCCTTCTTTCTTCAGGGTCGTTAAAAGTCGGGACTGTGTGGTAAAGGGTTGAATACAGTTCATTCAACCAAATAATCTTATCTAACTTTAGATTGCCCTTTACAGTGTAACGTGCCGCGTAGCCAAGACGGTACCGAATAAGGCTTGAAACCAAGGGATCACTGATTCTTTCCTTGGATTGATGATAGTAATTCCGACATGAACAAGTCCTTTCTTACCGCTGAGCATTGTTTAGACGATGACTACGTGGGAAGTCAGCCAGCGGCTAACAACGAATAATAGAGTATATAATGCGAAGTACTTGTAAAAATACTCCAGGGAAGCATGGATAGATGTACTGGTCAACCGCGATATTACTGAAATAATGTTGAAAACCGCATTTAAGATCACAGCAAATAAACGTAATATTACTCACCGGTTTTGCCGATCTCTGTCAGCACGTAACGAGATACACCGCACGTTACTTGTCTGTCCACGTAGTTTTTAGCCACCATGTTTTCCAACCATTGCAGCACATACCTGTATAATTAAATATAAGCGTAATTATTTGGAGCAACTTTCAATTAGGTGCCCATACGTCATCCGTATGATTTTCACGTTATCTCATGCAGATCTATGACCTCTTTCGTTTTGAAGCCTGCAACTTTAACCTTTATCCTGCTGAAATGTTAAATAAAACTTTCAAGTCAATAGTAGAAACCCGAATAATGTTATTTTGAACTTATTTCTTTTGGAAAAAAAAAAAAACATCTCTTTATCGGACAATGTAGATCCAAAATCAGACTGCACGTTTTGTGGAGTCTAATCTTGATCAGACTGCAGATTTTGTGCAGTCTAATCTTGATCTATACTGTCTGCAAAAGGTCAGTGAGTCGCGCTTAGCAGCAAAAGGGTTAAGAAACAATTTTCCTTATGTACAAATTTATCCCCCTTTTTGTTCATGCATAAATCTTACCCGTTTACCACAAAATCTCGACTTTTTTTAACGACCCTTAGAAAGAAAGCTTTTGAAAACATTGAGGGAAAAGGATAAAATGCTGGTAACCAGCATTTTCTCCTTTTCCCACAATGTTTTCTTTCCTTCCCAAAACAAATTTCAATTTCAATGTCACATTTATTTTGGTGTCCACAAGTGCATTCAATTTCGACTAGACTAAAATTTTGTCGTTTTGTAAAGAAATGAATGACGTAGATCACTCATTATTTTAAAGATGTTTTCAAAATCGTCGGCGGGAAGTTCGCTTCAGGATAAATGAAAACAAAAATCAATTTCCCATTTGATAATGTTTGATAATTTGATAAAATATACAGACTAATTTTCAGTTTACTCCAGAAGGCTTAAACAATATATTTGGTTGTCTGACAGAGAAGACAAATAAACAGGTTGATACTCTATCAAACGACAAAATTTTAGACTTGTCTAAATTCAAGGCGTTTGCAGACGACATACCAAATGTTTCTCAAATAATGGGATTTATCTCTGAAAAGATTAAAAGTATTGTGTGAAAATATGTGAAAGCTTTGGTTACAAGCATTTTCTCCTTTTCAACAATGTTTTCAAAAGCTTGCTTCGTCAGGGTCGTTGAAACCTGGGATTGTTTGGTAAAGTGCAGTCAGATCTTACCCCATATCTACGCCTGTCTGCCTGCAAATCTCGTCCAGGGTTTCGGGATTACGCTGTCTTTTAAGCATGTAATCGTAGATCGGCTCTTCTTCCTGACTGATCAACAGATCTACTTCAAAGCTCTCATAGGTGTGTTCCCGGAAATAGCCACGGGTGTCACATGACGTAAAATTTCGCTCTTCAGTTGGCGTGTTTCCTTCACCACCAGCTCTGTCGTTTGCGGCGCTCATTTCGGTGGGATTATGCTACAGAACTAATAGGACTTGAATATTAATGTCCATTACATATGAGCCATGCTCTGTGAAAAGGGGGCATAATGCATCTGCGAAAAGTATCGACACAGGTCAGCCTGCGCAGTCCGCGCAGGCTGACCTTTGCCGATACTTTTCGATATTAATCAATTCCTGTATGTCCAAGGATCAGTCTACTACATGATTGGGTCAATTGTTAAAAAAGTGGCAATTATAGATCCATGCTTATGTGATTGCTTTTGTGCATTAAGCCCCCTTATGCCAGAGCATGACATATCATTTTACCCGTGCTCTCGAGTAACTCTATCAAAAGAAGTCGCCCGACACAACACAATCCAATACAAATCCAACAATCTATGATGAATGATTGTATTGTTTTACATACAAACAGGGTTTCATAATTTAAAGATAAAAAAACGCCCAATATAAAATTCATATGATAAAATTGTATACCTGATAAGGTTTTATATGATTTGCCGATAATGATGTGTCAAGTTTCAGGGTTCGTCTGCCTAATTTTCCTCCTTCGATAATAGCCATTTACCGCCCCCGCCCCCCCACCACCACACACACACACACACACACACACACATACACACCGGGAAGCTCTTCTGTCATTCCTTTGAAAATTGTGTTTAGAGTCGAATTTGCATAAGGGACATAACTGTTTCAAAAATATTTTAATAGTTAGCTGCCCCTGCTGTACGGATTCCCATTCTGATAGTGAACAACTTGTCCGAGTTTGAAGTAAATACCTTTAGTAATAACAGGTATTATAAAATACATGTATCAGAGTTTTTGCATGACGGCGCAGACGACGGCACAGGC
The DNA here is from genome assembly GCA_945859785.2 of Tridacna gigas. Classification (NCBI taxonomy): domain Eukaryota; kingdom Metazoa; phylum Mollusca; class Bivalvia; order Cardiida; family Cardiidae; genus Tridacna; species Tridacna gigas. The sequence goes on along the minus strand of OX244042.2, from coordinate 26,486,491 downwards.
ACAGACGACTCTAGGGCTGCGGCATATGGCGTGCAACACACGAAAAGGGGCCTTCGGACATATGCGTAAAAGTGTGTCGTCCCAGATCAGCCTGTGCAGTCTGTGACTTATCCGAGACGACACTTCCCGTTTTTGTGCAATTTTCTGTTTCACGAAAGTCTACTGTATGAAAAAATCTTATGTAGTCGTAAAGTGCTGTCCCGGATTAGCCTGCGCGGACTGCGCAGGCTAATCCGGGACAACACTTTACGCAATTGTCCGAAGGCCTCTTTCCGTGTGTTGCACGCCATATAAGCCGACATTTTCTTCGAAAACAGCCGAGCTAAATAGTTACGTCAAATGACGCTGTTTCCACTCAAGCAAGGACAAAAATTTCCCCGCTATTTCAACTATTAATGTGACATAAATGATAGAAATCTACCACATGATAAAAAAGACAGCTATTTAAAGTAGTTACATGTATTATGAAAAACCCTGTATAAACTTATTGTCAGATGCAAGATATTTGTGTTTGGCAACGTAGGCAGTCACCCTCTGATAGCCACCCTATCATCACTATAAGCGGTAACTGATACCTTTGCGGACGGCTTAGGTCAAGAGCAGACTGCACACAACGTGCACGTGAAATATGCCACTGCACCTTGTCCATATTTGCCAATCACTCTTAAGAATATTCTTTGTCAAATTCTGAAGAATTTTCTAGATAGGAAAGTAACACAACTTCTGATTGGCTAAACCAAATGGTTTAGCCAATCAGAAGTTGTGTTACTTTCAGATCTAAAAAGATCTACAGCTTAAGATTAAGGCTATTCTTAAGAATGGTTCGTGAATACAGAAATTTGATCTATATCATCGGCTTGTTTAGATAAAAAGATCTTTCTGTGTTCATAGACTGTTTGCAGCCGTCGAAAGACATGAAGTTTATATTATTGGCATTGATAGAAGTTAACGTGTATTTGAAAATGAAACAATGAATTTCGTATCGAACGGTGTAGATCAAGATCAAATTGTAGTCTCTTCGCAAATGGCCACAGCAAAAGATTCGATACTTGCTAAATTGTAGGACGAGCATCAGACAAATTACATACCTTGATATACGTGTGTGTATATTATACAGTCTAAAATAATTAATTCCTCTTTAGATTCTTACGTATCTTACCTCAAATGACACAAAATGAGGAAAAATCAATGAAAAGGTTCGGAAATGAATTACCATACTTTATCTTATGAAAAAATAAAATGAATGTTACGTAACTTCTCGCTATGATAATAAAAGCGGGTCCTTGGCTCCGCCAAACTTGTCCCTTTTTGCTCGCGCCTTATATAACGATAGGCATAGTCAAAACGGGATATAAAGTTTTGTTAAACTATAGATAAAGTTTTGGATTTATAAAGAATTATAAAAGTTCGAACACCCACTCCGCCCGCACCCCACCACCAACGGCTGCGGTTCAGTGGGAGATTGTCAGATTGCAGGCAGAAGTTCTGCAGTACCACAGTACTGTTGAAACCAAGCAAACGCACAATAATTGAGCTGTCACCGAGATATGAGTGATATACTGTTGAAAGCTGCGCAACACGTCGTAATTTTTGCAGATGCGCTAGCACATCGATACGGAGTCTTTATTACGGAATATATGGTAAAACGTGCACGATGTCTGCATCGATTGGCTTAGTCATATATACGGGCTGTTACAAATGAATAATAAAGACAATGAGATATATGTCAGACTATCGTTGTTTTTTTTTTTTTCTCTTCATAGAAGACGAATAAAATGGGTCTGCATCGTTTGTCACAATGTATCATGCATTTTATTTCAACTCATTGCGTGCTATTGCAAAGAACTGGACTACAATGAGAAAGCACCATAGGTAAGGAAAAAGGCCACACTTGTCCCAAGCAGATTTGATGTTGACGGCATCAAGCAAACTTGTGGAAATGAAGAATTCACTTGGGTTGAAATTGGACCCTTTCAACGCCAAAAAAATACAAACTCGACCTCTTTCAACGGCTGAAAATACAATTCACTAAAACCCCAGAAAGATTTTTTTTTTTCTAAATGCTTGACTAAACAAGTACCAGATATAGATCCCAGATCATAGCACGTTTTGGGCAGTCTGATCTGGTTCCTGTACTGTCCACAAAGGCCCCTGTTACATACAGGTAAGTAAAAGAGAAATATTAGACAGTTACCATGGCCTATTTAACTCTTTTACTGTTACCGTGAGATAACTTATGCGTACAGCGTAGATCAAAATTAGATTGCACAACATGTGCAATCTGATCTTAAACATTTAAACATACATCAGTGTATATCTAGTGTTACAAAATGCCAAAAATTATCGTCATTTGGAGTGGTAACTGTAAGTTTAGAACTCGAGAAAGGTCGAATCTATCTAGACGGCAGCGGAAGAGTCAGACCAATGGCGCAGTAACCTATAATTTAGTCATGCTCTTTAGAAAGGACGTTAAATACATCTGCCAAAACGTATCGACCCAGGCCAGCCTGCGCAGTCAGCGCAGGCTGACCTGAGTCGAAACTTTTTGTTATCAGTCAATTTTCTTCATGTCATAGGACCGTTTTACTTCATGACTCAGCCAGTTGTTGAACAAAATGAAATTTATGGATCCATACTTACGTTATGACTTGCTTGGTATGATGCATTACGGAGATACGGAGATGCCCCCCCCCCCCTTTGCCAGAGCATAGCTCACATGTTATTTATTGGTACAGAATGATAGGTAACATTGTCAAGTAGCAAGTCATTGCTTTGAACAAGCCTTTTCTCAACAAGAACTCAATGAGGGACTGAATCGCCCTACTGGCAGTCGCTGCTCAGTATATTTGGATGTCAAAGAAGCAGTTTAAATAAGAGATTTTCGTATGCATAATCAGCTTTAGCTACGAATGGAAATTCTTTGCTTCTAGTCTTAAAACAGCAAACCCTTATGCCACATATTAGGTCTTTATATACATTAAACAAGAAATATAAATTCTGAATTCTAAATGGCTTCCTATCCAAATTGGTTGCCGGTTTTCAGTTGAGTTCTAAATAAACTGTGCAAATTTCACGGAAATTCGATTACAAACGCAGATTTAATCGCGTAAACAAGAAAAAGACGGACGGTTGGATAGACAGACAGACCAACTGACAGAAGGATGAAGGAAATCACGCTGACATTAAGCTATTCTGGCCTTTGGGGGTTTTATCTCGTAAACAAGAAAAAGACCGACGGTTGGACAAAAAAATAAACGAACTGACAGGACGGCGGAAGCCATACCATAACATAAGCTCTCAGTAATGCTAAACACTCTGAGTGTGACCACCGATCATTCGGGGCTTGGCAGAGCATACCGAATTCTTTCTTACGACATAATGTCAAATCTAGGTCATGGGCACCTGATAAGATAATTCCTTTCTTCACGAAGTGCAACAAATCAACTAGCATGGATTTAACAAAAGTTACCGTCGTCCTCTGCGGAATATTGTCCGTTGCCGGTAATTTTCCTATTTCTTGAGCTCTGTACCTGATGACAAAATTTTGGACTTGTCCATTTTGAAAACATTGGTAGATAAAGAATAAAATGTGGCCGAATAATAAGATTTGTCTTTGAAATAGTGAAAACATTGAGGAAAAGAGAGAAAAAAAAAAAAAATGCCAGTCATGAGCATTTTCTCAATTTCCTCATAATACTTTCAGCAGCTTTCCTCTCCGGGGCCATTAAAGCTGTTTTGGCGAGCTGGTGGGGTGCAGTATGTATCTGTGAAGAAGGGGCTTAATGCATCTTCGTAATGCGCCATACCGAGGAAGTCATCACATAATTATGGATTCCTAAAAACCATTTTGTCTACCACAGACTGAACCATGAAGTGGAATGGTCCTTGGATAATGCAGAAAATTTACGAATAGGCAAAAAGTATCGACCCATGTCAGCCTGCGCAGTCCGCGCAGGCTGACATGGGTCGATACTTTTTTGCAGATGCATTAAACCCCTTTTCACAGAGCATAGCTCGTTTGGATACGGGTATTCAGATTGGTGCCTCAGCCTATTTTCTGTTTTCTGTAGCCAAGTGATGTCGACGCATTTGGTTGAATGGTTTTTATCTGCTATGCATTGTTGCCACCCTTCATTGTATCTACAGCATTCTTAACTTTAACCGACATGTACACACTATATGTGGCATTAGATGCTTTCAATTTCAAGAAAGAGTAAACCTAATTACAATGAGATTGCACAGGATGTGACACACACTGTACATTGTAGATAATTTTAATCTAGTCAAAATAAAAAAGCCTACACCACTTTAAGGTAATTGGTTATGTAGATTTAGTTCTCTAGGGCTTTTTAATGTTTCAGGATCTGTGTGTTTAGATGGCTGGGTACGTCACGGTGGGAGTTGCTACCATTTTAGCCATGACAAGGAAGACTGGCTAGGTGCACTGGTAGGTTTTTATGCATGTTGTAAAGCAACTGGTGGCTTCGAAAGAATGCTATGCCTTTAACTCTTTACCAAACGACAAAATTTTGGACTCAACCAAATTGAAAGCATTTGCAGACGACAAATTATATGTAGCTCAAATGATGATTTTTGTCTTTGATAGGGTAGAAAACCTTGTGGGAAAAGGAGAAAATACTGGTTACCAGCATTTTTTCCTTTTCCCACAAGGTTTTCAAAAGCCTTCTTTTCCAGGGTCGTTAAAAGTCGGGATTGTATGGTAAAGAGTTCACACGTAAAGAAAGTCCTGGAATGTACAGAGGGGTGCACTGGCCTCCTTTGCATAACTGAAACTCTACTGAAACATGTCCAAGATGATCTTTGTCTCTACTATTCGGAAAAGATACCAGACGGCGTGGTATACATGGTACTGACTACAATCAAAGCATGTTATCGTATTTTATGCCTAAAATAACGTGCGAACATTTTATGATTGTGTAGCGGGATTGATAAATAGCCAAACCAATTTGGAATCTAACCCACAGTCTGAAGTTCAATAGGAAAGCACGCAACCATGTCTATATAAAAGCCAGTTCCAAAGCCAGGCAGTACTGCAATAAACCGGTGCTGAACCTGGCTACACCTTCGGAGTAATCAAGTTTTCAGATTTCTCAAAAGCAAAGATCGTTGTAAATCTCTATGAAGAAATTCTTACCCAGACCTTTGTTACCTATACGCAGCCCTATTTTAGACGAAATATGAAATGGGCGATAAAGGTGCCCAAAAGCGGGTATCCACCCAGAATTCTTTGGTCATGTTACCGCATCGCCACAAAGGCTAGCTCTACAGGCAGTCACACAAACGTCATTTCTTTTTTATTTACGTGGTCACAATTGTAAAGTTCCTCTTTGAGGAAACCTATTAAGTAAAATACTTTTGCAGAGCTATCTAATCTTTAAATGCATTCGAAACAAGCATATGAGCCATGCTCTGGCAAAAAGGGGGTTTAATAAATCTCAGTGATCTATTGTACCAAGCCTGTCATCATATCATTACGTATCCATAAAAACCATTTTGTCGAACAACCGACTGAATCTGGGGGTAGAATGGTCCTTTGACATGCAGTAAAAATATACCAATAGCAAAAAGTATCGACCAGGACAGCCTACGCAGACTGTGCAAGCTAACCCGAGTCGACACTATTTTCAGATACATTAACAGAGCTCCAGATAAGAGGGAATGATGGTATTCTAAATCCATTATTTCTCTTCCAAACCGTATGTTGTGGGTACTCATTAGAATTGTCTCGATGAGACGATTCTAGTGAGTATCCATAACATAGGGTTTAGTGGAGAATAACTAATATTTTCAATTTTGAAATCAAAATCAATCCCTCTATCTGGAACTCTGCATTAAATCATCTTTTCAAAGAGCATGGCTCATCTACATGTATACACAAGTCGATTTCAACATGAACTCTTCCCGGGATCTCTGAAAACATGTACTGAATACGTTTCAAAATATATGAACCATTCTCTGGTAAAAAGAGGCTTAATGCATCTTCGTGAGCTATGATACCAAGCAAATTATCAATTAATTATGTATCCATAATAGCCACATTATTTAACAATCGACTTTATAGTCAGGTAGACTGGTTCTTGGACGTACAGAAAACTGACCAATAGCGAAAAGTTTCGGTTCAGGTCAGCCTGCGCGGACTGTGCAGGCTGACCTGAACCGAAACTTTTCGCAGATGTATTACGCCGCCATTTTGCCAGAGTATGGCTCATATGTGTTAAAGTTTGTCGATTCGTGTGTAACACCTCGGTTTGTGTATAATTTAAGGAATTGTGCAGGCTTATAGGCGGAACCCTACTTGAAATCAACGACGCTGTAGAAAATAATTTCATCATGGGGCAAGCTGTCTCTCGGGGAAATCGTAAGTAATAAAGATTTAAGGTAAACTGGAAACTTTTCAGAAGTTACACTGTCTACTAGTGTCACGAACCCAGTAAATTATAAAGTAAAAAGTTTCAAGTATTCTGTGCACTTACATATGAACTGTGCTCTGGGAAAACGTTGCTTAATGATTCTCCGTGATGCATTCTACCAAGAAAGTCATCACATAATAGTGGATCAATGAAATCCATTTTGTCTATCAACCGACTGAATGATGAGGTAGATTGGTCCTTTGACATGCAGAAAATTGACAAATAGCAAATATTATCGATTCATGTCAGCCTGCGCGGACTGCGCAGGCTGACATGAATCGATACTTTTTGCAAATGCATTAAGCTCCCTTTTCACAGAGCATGGCTCATTATCTTTCATTATAATATATGATCGTAGAACTGAACTCAGCCGTAAAGGAAGATATTGTATTAGCATTTCTGATTTTTACAAGAAGGCGAAAGTCACTTTGACTTCATGAGGCCTGTATTGCTCGACGCATGTCTACTAATCGAGTTCAGGCAAGGTGTAGAGAGAACGGGTGGTTAGTGTTGTCAATGAGGAAGGTCTACCAAGCTCGGCAGAGAAATTTACTTGATGAACCGAGAGTGTAAAAATTTATATGCTTGAGCGTACCTCGATAAGCTTTCAGCATCTAAGGAACTAACCATTTTTGAGTCGCCTGGTTGCATAGCAACCAGGCTCTCATTGTTATCATCTTGATCCATGGGTTGACGTAAGCATACCTCCGGCCTTGTACTGCTTCCTGTCCCACTTCCGGTTTGCGAGACGTAACCTAGATCTGTAATTATTCGGTGAACAAGCAAGGTTTTTCGGTTGGAAAATTTATAACTCAGAAATGGTGCATTTTGTGATCATGAATATGTCTTTATATACTGAACTATTCAACAGTTCGAATCTTCGTAACAATCATTTCGTCCACTTGGATATACAATAATCAATCGTTTACACAAGCATCAAATATAATTTGCATATATCTATGTACGTGGCTGTCGTGAAAAAGTTTTCGGATCCATACGCCAAAAAAGAAATACTCTACGACTGAAATCGTCTCTTCTACGACAAGCTTCCATCTGTGGAAGAGTTATAAACTTCTACACATTTTTTTTTTATTCTAGACTTTGCAATACTTCCTTGCACTCATATATTTTGGCTGAACCGAAACACTGTGCTCTACAAGTGCCGTATTGTAATGTGTACGGCTCTTGGCTGCACGTAATCACCGCTCAGCAGGTGCTTCTGAAGATGGAATGTATAGTTGAACAGCGATACTGTATCACTTGTTAGGGATATACGAAATGTCTTTTTCGATTGAAATGAATGGGAAAAGAATCTTAAAAACAGTAATCTACATTCCTGCATAAACATATACAATAGTTCAAAAATTTATAATAACCGTTCAATGTTGTTTGTTTAGATTTTCTGTGTGTGTATAAGTGACATAGAGTCGGCGTTTAACTATAGCTGTGGGACAGATATTGTGATCACGTGATATGATGTCATGTGTACCAGAGATTCTTCATAAATTTACATATTTATGAATCAATCGCTGTTGTTTGCGTTGTCCCTCATCGGCTTTTGATTTTGAGTGAATTCGGAATTTAAGTGGAAATTGCGCAGTTCTTGCTACCAGCAATCTGATGGCTTGACTCTTCAGTCCACCATAATTCAAATACCCAAAAACAGATCTACAATTTCAACAACCTACACAAATTACATCTTCTTTGTTGCAGTGTTTGTAAAGGGTGTAACGTCACGTAGTTGTAAATCGCGAATATTTAGTTTATACCAAAGCAATATATAGATCGACAGCTTTCAACTGGTGTGGACGCAGTTCTAAATCCTACTAATTAATGATTGTGGCGGTCCAACATTACGCCCAGGCCCCGTGCTTATAAAACTTGTTTGAGCTCAATCTCATTCTCAAGGGGCGGATTCTTGCTCGTCAATGGTGTTAGCACTATTTTTAAAAGGAAGATGATTGGTTGTCATGTAAACACTACGTTTTAAGGTTGGCGGCTACTTCTGTAATGATTACATTTTAAGGTTGGGGCCTACTAATTTCAAGAAAATACCACCAAAGCTAGTGTTTGCGTTGATTTCGTTATTAAAGCTGTTAATATCTACGATAATTTTTTCCCCCCAAATCACTTTTTGTCCACTGTTCAGGGTAAGAATTCAATTCATTTTTGTTTGCAGGATCCGGCAAACTAGCTGGATCGACACTAGCTAGCATCAGCTGTCAAAGCCTCCATGTTGTTTGTCAATGTTCAGCATCCGATTAGAATATGTAATTTTTGGGTTCAAGACGATTCGGCCCAATGCAAAGAGTGGAGCAAATTAGGAGAATTTTGGAAAGTTTTGCCCATTTATGTAGATTGTCCTGTTTGTTTTACTTATATAATTCTGGTGTTTTTTCTTATTTCCACTCATATATTATGATATGTAGAATTTATTTATCTGGATTTACAACTTATAAAACGATTTCGTTTGAAATATAAACTATAGCTGTGATGTATTTTAAGCGTATGTGCATGTTTTTGTTCATACATGATCTTGACATTGTCCAAACTTGGTTGTTTGAAAAAAAAAAAGTTGTGACACTGCGTCAGCATGCCACAACATCTGCTAATTATCAATATGCTAGCGATAGCAGCATCAGATATACTGAAACACAGCTCAGTCAAGTCTTTCCGAAAATTCCATTTAAAACGCCCCCCAAAATATTTGAGCGAACTATGACTGCAACTAAGATTTATATCAAGGGATGACAGGGGTTTTGGTAAATGACAACGAAGTTCGGCTAAAAGGATGGCGGGTTAATTGATTAAAGTTTAGATGATGGAAAGAGATACAGCAGAATGGCGTTTATCACACCTTTATGGGGGTTCTTGGGGACATTAAGAAATAATAATAATGAAGTGCTAAAAGTATACTGAACTTCTATAGTTACATGACTTTCTGTTTCCTGGAAACCTCCAAATCATTTACTATATACATGTAGTTAATACCGAACATGCCATTTTCCGAACCTATAGTATGTACCATAAATCATGACAAGCATAATAATACTTAGGCGGAATCTTCTCATTTTCGGGACCGAACTTTCAGAATTTTTGGGCCGAGTCTTCTCTAAAAACGTGGTTGGCCATGGGCCGAATCTTCTAGTACAGGCTATTTTTAGATGTTGGGTCGCTTACGTTCGTGAACGAATTTTTAGTGCGTACTGAGCTCAGATGAAAACGTTCTAAGTTCAAAACTCCCGTGAGCAGAACTCAGGCCGATGAGTATGTAGTTTTGTGCTTAGCAAGAGATCGTTCTCAATGTTTTTTTTAAATGCACCGGGCCAGGAAGCGACAAGAAGGGTTGAGTAGTGACTAGTTATTGCTAAAATAGATGTGTCTGAAAATACATGTAGACATATGTATTGGGTTATATAGGGTAACGCTTTTAAAAAGTTAAAAGATATTAATAAGCGGCTACAAGCTTCTTGATTTCAAACAGGCCTGAGATGGGGGGGGGGGGGGGGGGGGCGCAGAATGAATATATCAACATTTTTTATTACTCTCAAAATTAGCGGCTGCAAGCTTCGTGATTTCAAACAGGTATAAGATGGGGGCGCAGAATAAATATATCAACATTCTTTATTAAACTCAAAATTGTATTTATTCATTCCAGTATGTCAAAACCATGAAGTAGACCGGCGTAGTCAGCTATGCTGATGAAAGTTATGGGCACTGTGTTGTAGTGTCTCACTGTATAGTAGAGTCTCCAGTCCAACGGGCATTGAACTGAGTGGAAATGTTTATCCCGATTAGATACTGCACATGTTGGAAATTGGTTGCCGCTGGTAAAAGTGTGGCTCACTAGGCTAGACATAAAAGAAAGGTTGTGTGGACTCAGAGGCCGATGGTCACGTTACTGGGCTATATTTTTTGACCTGTGCTGTAACATTCACATTTGTAGTCAAATATTTGTGTGCGCTCCGGCGGCTTCCTTTCAGTCCAATGTTCATGAATTTGACAGGATATTTGTCTCCAGAATATTTTTGACAAAACTGAACATAGGTCATCTAGGGGTCAAAAAAGGTGGCCATTATGTTGAATCAGACAAAACCTTGATAGTGCTGTAGAACCCATTTATTTTCAGTCAAATGTTCATGAAACTTTGTTACATTGCTTAAATTAGACATGGATGAGTTGCAAATGGGTATTTTTTTAATCAAAAAATATGTCACTAAACACTACAAGCCAAATTTTAATTGAACTCCATGCAGATGTTCCCTTAATGATCTCCTTGCAAAAGTAATCAAACGGTTCTGTTCTTTTTCTGAAAATTTCACAGAAGCTTAAAAAGAGAGTATTAACATTTAAAAATCACATCAGAAACTGTTTCAGCAATTATACCATAGTCATCGTCCTGTGTTGGGAAAGGACAGCTCTTCAGGTTAGTCGATACATGGTACAATTTAAGACAAAATGTGCCATACAAAAATAACTTGTTCTAAATCTACAGGGAAAATGTTTGCACCATTCTACTGAAATTATTAAGAATCTACTGAAATAATTCGGAATGTTTGTTTTCGCTTTATGTGCTAGAATTAAGATATAGGTTTAGTCACCATGGATTCTACTGCTTGGGGACGATATCTTAGAAAAGACTACTCACAGATTTTATGAACCTTTATATTTTACATCTCGTTTAAAGTCAAATTCAAACAACAGAAAAAAAGATAAAAAAATTACATGTGTAAGTTACCAGTTTCAGGTGTGAAAGACAAGCTGTCCGTCTGGAATGTGCTGTATTAAAAATGACAGTTTATAGCACTTGAATTAAGAAAACCTAAGTAGCAGGGCAGAAAAAGTTTAAAAAAAAAAAAAGTTTTCTAAGGCATCTTTAAAAACACTATAAAAGAATTTTGAATATGGGTACAATTTCTCCAAAATTCAATTTAGGGGCAGTTTCTTCAGGGGACGATTTCTCCAGCAGCCACCCAGAAGCCTTAGGCCAGATTTTTTTGAGGCATTAAGCTAAGGAGGAACTGCAAATAGCGATAGCACTTAATCATTTATTTTATTTCGATGATAACTTTTGATAATCTTTTCTTTTTCTTTATTGAAGTCACCAGGATAAAAGACTAGGTCACTTTGGACTTTTCAAAGTTATTACTAATACATAAAGTACAGTTCTCGCTACATATTTCTTTTTCATGTGAAGTTTGATTTTTGTTTGTAATGTTAGGTTGACAATTTAGAACCTATGTTTGCATATACAAATCGTTTTGCGAATACGTTATTTTGTATCTTGAATACTGTTAATAGATTTTTGTTTTGAAATTTAAAAAAGGATGATGTAAAGCAGATGAGTTTACACACATTACACACCAGGCGACTCTCAGGACTATCAGTCCTTTGATTTTTTTTCACGTAGAAAGTGTCCTGCCACTTCAAATATAATTTCCGCTTAGTCTTGAAATAGACGACACATGGTTTGACGAGGTTCATTCGGCATTCACACTATAATCTCATCTCTTTACCAAACGAAAGAATTTTCGACTCATTCAAATCGAAATTGAATCCAAATTCAAAGCGGTTGCAGACGATCAATTACACTGGTTCGTATAGTGAAAACTGATAAATTAAAGGCCGAAAACATTGTAAATAAAGGGCAAAATGCCGGTTACCAACATTTTCTCCGTTTCCTGCAATTTTTTGTATAGTTCTCTTTCATAGGATCGTAAAAACCTGGGACAGTTTGATAAACGTTAATCTTTCAAACCTTATTTTTGCAAAATTTTTATTATTGGGACTACTATTTCTCACAGCCCAATATTTCATCGCCTTGACCGACGTGGTAGAAGAGAATGTGTGGGTTTGGATGGTGAGCAACAGTAAGCTGACAAACACTAGCTACACTAACTGGTCGAAAGGTCAACCGAACAACCTAGGGGGAATCGAGAACTGTGCATGCATTAAAAGCGACGGAGAATGGTTTGACGATGAATGTTTCAACAATCATCTATACATCTGTGAGAAAGCAGATGCAGCGTGAGTCATGTTTTGGTTTGTATTTGATTTGATTTCATGTAGAACTTATTAAACCTATACATTGAACGGAATTTTCCTTTTATCCGAATTTTGATACTTTGTATGTTGAGTATATACCCGAATCAGCATCTTCAGCTAGGGAACATGAGTAGACGTCGAAATCATAGTCTCTTGGTACTTGCAACGCCTGGCTAGGTATATAGTAATATCCGATGAGTTATCAGCTTTCACCTGTATACATAAAGTGCTGTGTATAAATGGGAGGCCAAAAAATTGCAATAAATATGTCAAAATGTTTAACTTGTGTCTGTCGTAATTTTGTTACATGTCATAAGTATATGAACCGATGTAGTTAACACAGTTGCTAACATTTAAGACTTGCTCTGGGAAAAGGGGCTTAATGCATCTCCGTGATGCATTATACCAAGCAAGCCATCACTTGGTCATAGATCTATAAAGTCCATTTTGTCTCACAACCTACTGAATCATGAGGTAGACTGGTCCTTTGACATGCAGAAAATTGACCAATAGCGAAAAGTTTCGGCCCAGGTCAGCCTGCGCGGACTGCGCAGGCTGACCTGAGTCGATACTTTTCGCAAATGCATTAAACCCCTTTTCACAGAGCATGGCTCATATCTTTTTTTCTTCTTTAATTTTCTACAGCGTGGACATCATCGGATGAGGACGAAAAAACTCGTTGACATGTCATGAAAACGAAATGAATAAAGTATTGAAATAAATGAAATGTCTTAGCATGAACCATATTCATATATTCATAATGAGGCAGTTTCCAACTTCCTAAAGCCCGCCTGGATGGCTCAGTGGTGAGCGTGTCGGACTCATGACCTGGTGGTTGTGAGTTCGATACCCGGTTGAGGCGAACTTTCTTTCCGGCGTATTTTCGCCTCTCACCTTTGCTGAAGCATGTGAGAAAAGTAGTCGGTGGCTTTGAAAAGAAAGTTGTGTTAGTACTGGTGTGAGAAAGCCAGGAAACACATGTGTGTCACCGACCGCTTATGACCTTAGCTGTTAAAGTGGCGTTAAACCCTAATAAAACCAACAACCAACCAACTTCATAAAAGTTGTCGATCAGTTAATCTTAATCTGAATGTCCTGTTTAAATTTCGGAATTTATTCCTAGCATAATTCTAGAAGTCTATTTTGTCTATTTATTTGAGAGGTCATCAGACCTCTCCAACAGTGGTGAGTTTAAAAGGCAGACTGCCTCAGATATTGCAATCTAAATCCACTTTTTTTCTGCGAAATTGTTCAGATACACAGTCTGTTTCGTCATGGATTTATAAAGAAACCGAAATAAAAAAACTGAAATAGGAAAAAGACGTGCTTTGTTTTTATGTGACGGATTTCAAAAAAGGTTTTTGTATTGATTTGATTGCAAATGTGTTTCGACGTTCGATACAAAAACCAAGATTATTTTCGATAATTTTTTCTTTTATTTTCCGTTCCATCTTTTATCTTTCGTAAGCCGGAAACTAAAAGGAGCTAATTCTTGCTTTATTCAAAGGATAGTTTCTATGACAGTCATTATCTTCAGAACAAAATGACCTCTCCATTGTAATTTTTCATTAAAACAAATCCCGAGGGGGCGGGGGTCGTTTAAAAAGAGAAAGAACACCGCGGAAAAAGATCATGCAACTTGAAAACGCGGGAAGATCACATATCTGTCATGTAATGCATAAGAGGTTTCTGTGCAACGGCAATCATATAATGCCTTACTTGTTTGTTTACTGTGAAATATATTGAAATTTAAAGCCAATAAACTATTTGAAAACATTGACGCTGACCTCTCCTGGCTTCTTTTTGTAAAGAAGCCATCTTGTCTTATTTAACTGTCAGTGTTATCAGTGCTGTGTTAAATCTTTCAATTTGGGAGACAATAAACGGTGAAACATCGAACATCGACCGTCGTAGTTGAGCCTGCCTTAGTATGAGCAACGAATGAAACAGCTAAACTACGGCCTGGCCAAGCCTCACACAGCGTTTATCACAATAGTCGTAGCTCCTGAACCGTCCACTTCGATTTGAAATTATATTTTGACCACCATTGTCTTAACCCTTATCTTGTTAAATAAGTGAAGCAAAGTTTTCAAACCGGTAGTAAAAACCCGAATAATGCTATTTCAAACTTACTTTTAGTAAAAAAAAAACAACATTTCCTTATCGGACAGTGTGGGTCCAAGATCAGACTGCACGTTCTGTGCAGTCTGATCTTGATCTACACTGTCCGCAAAAGGTCAGTGAGTTGTGCTTAGCAGTCAAATGGTTAAACACCATCATTTTGGAATACTATTAAGCTTTCTTTCATCATATTAGAAATGAGAAGGGTTTGTAAAGGTAACGGCATGGGCAGCTGAGTGAAAGCCCCAGCCAGGCGAGTATAGAAATCTTTAACTCGGCTTTAACTCGGCTTTCTGGGGGAGAATCACTAGCCTCGGATATGCGAAAGGAGGTCTGCATGTCGAAGTGCATCTGACCTCTGACACCATATTGTAGAAGTGCAAATGTAGCTTCAATCCTGTAGCTTCTGTGCTTTGGTCAAATTATACTGCTTTGTGATTTTTGACGAACTGTGAGAAGAATTTCATCAAATGTCTCAGGAAGGACCAACACAAAGTTGCAGGGGGAGTTGGGATCATTAGCTCATCCATCAACGACCATCTGGTCTTGAATACAAAACTATTACCGCCTTTTTTAGCCAAGCAATTGCTGAAACCAGAACCTAAGCCCACGACCTAGCTGCCTTCTTCACCTTTCCTCTCTCCAACGGAGCGCATACTGCATAATCTGAGTAGGGAAGCCTGAACACAAAATTGTAAAATTTACACTAAGGCTTTCTCACCAGAGGTTAGGAGGAAACGAAGGACTACACAGGACGCATGATTATGGCCCATTTTTTTGACTCGATAAATCCCCTTTTGTCCGTCTGACTGAGAACTGCTTTATTGTTAAAACTACAAAGCGAGTTTACCTTTATTCATTTCAGTCTCACATGCAGAGGAATTCCATCCCAGTAGCGCCGGAAACGGGAAAAAAAAAAAAAAAAAACTACCGAAAACGTCAGGGTAACAAATGAAAACTGCAAATTTCCATATAAAGTTTGCCGTTGGAAAGTTCAACATATCCGTAGATTTCGAAGGACTAGCGCCGTTGGTCAACGTCTAGATTCGTCAATAAACCTGCTGTAAAACAATGAAGGCAGCTATTAAACATACTTCTTTGTTTACCGGACAGAGTCGTAAGATGGCGCAGCTTGATAGTGACGTATGTCGCACGGTGTTTTACTCCAGTGCAGTTAAAAGAGCTGACGTGGACAAAAACACCATTATAGTCTCGCGCTATCATCAGCAGTACCAGTCCGAAGAATTCACAGTTCCTGAGTTCATTCAAAACCAGCTTTCTTTGAACAAGTTGCTCTTTTCAAACAATGTATTGGGGAGAACTGAATTACCAGGGTCTGTATCCACCAACCATTCTCAAGAACGTTCTTTGTCCTATTCTCTGAAATTTTCTAAATTTGAAAGTAACACAACTCCTGATTGGCTAAACCATTTGGTTTAGCCAATCGGAAGTTGTATTACTTTCAAATGTAGAAAACCTTGAAGAATAAGACTAAGAATGTTCTTAAGAATGGTTGATGAATACGGACCCAGATACTACTGCAGCCTGTGTATGGGTATCCATGAGATTTGATATTGCTGTAAGATACAAGTAGTATTAATTAAATAATTACTTTGAGGACTGTTTGCTGATAGAGCTAACTAATGCATTCACCAAACAGGCCCTGGAGAATTGCTATCGGTGACAGACAATGTCACGTATTGAAAACCCCAACATGACCCAAAAAACTATGATAAGCTGATAGCGGATTGTCACAGACTAACAGAAAATGGATGGGCTGAGAATTTGTCTAGTTTTAAGTGCAACAGTGTTATCCTTCGCTGGTAGGTATGCTTGGGAATCAAATTACATGTATTGTATTGTTATGACACACACTCTCTCTCTCTCTCTCACACACACAAACATCACATTACATGTGTACATATCAATGATAAAATTATAACAATTTGTGAAAGACAATAATGTTAGCACAGTTTGCCTTTGTTTCCATAAGGTTTATGCACCTCTATCGTTTGTAGCTTCTTCCGCCTTTCAGATCTAATCTATTAAAATTTTGACGATTGCAATAATATTTGAACTATTTGCGATATAACTTGCAAAGTTTTGAGATGCAACACTCAATTGCTTTCTTTACATCAGTAATACCTACAAAAACTGCAGGGCTGATCAGACATTTAAGCCCGGCATCTGGACTGCAACAAGGAATCCAATACACGAAATGCGCTTTCTCAATCAGGAAGAGAAAGCAAATCATCTCAATTTCAAAATTGCTCGTTCCAGGCAATAAAAACTAAATAGTGGACAATTTAGATCAAAGATCACAATGCACGTTTAATGCAGTCTGATCTTGATCTACATTTTCCGCAAAACGCACTCTGATCTTGATCCACTCTTGGCTCACTAAGGTACTAACATCTATTTTACTAGAGGAAAAACGAAGGAAAAAAACAGAAGAAAATAAGGAATCAATTGGACATCATCTTTACTATGTTCTGGTTACGCACCTGTATTATATGGTAAAAACAACATTATGCAAAAATACTGTGGGGCGAGGGAACGACCCTGTTGTCCATGGTTTGAAAACACTGACCTTTTTCGACAGAGATAAAGGATAATAATTGGATTCTATATTGCTTGTGTGGTCGGTTTTCGTCAAGCTTTTGTTTCTTACAGCATCCGCTTGTCCAAGCGGATGGATACGGAACGGAACTACTTGCTATCACTTCAGTCATGACAAAGAGGATTGGCCAGACGCTCTGGTACGTGTAACAATATTATAAACTTAATCAAAGTACTGAAAGTACTGACAGACTAGCGAATTTGATTGTTTGATTGATTGATTGTATGGTGTTTATTAACCCTGTTTTCAACATTATTTCAGTTATGTAGCGGTGGCCAGTGCACATATCCATGCTTTCCTGGAGTTTCTTTTACCCGTACTCCGCACAATATTCTTTCCAAGCCACTGGCTCCTTTCCCATATAACCATCGTCGAAACGTGAGTGAGAAATGAATCCTGTCGCAATGACTATCATCAATCCTCGGAAAGAAATTTGTTGAGGATCAAACCAGCGACCTCCTGTTCTCAAGTCCTGTATGCTACCGATTGAACTGCCGGGGCTATTTGTGCTATTGGTTTACTATAATCCAGTTTAAGTTTCACCCTTAACCTGCTAAAAATCTTAAATGAAACTTTCAAGCTGATGGTAAACACCTGAATATTGCTACTGCTATTTCACAATTACACTTTGGAGAAAATCTATCCTCTTATCGGACAATGTAGATCCAAGATCAGACTGCACACACTGTCTGCAAAAGGTCATTGAGTCGCGGTAGTGCTGGTAAAAGAAACTCGAGGAAAGCATGGACAGGTGCTCTGGCCACCGCAATATCACTGAAATAATGTTGAAAATAGCATTAAACACCATGCAGTCAATTAGTCAATATCTAATAGCACAAGATGTAGTTAAGTATTTAACTCTCCTTAAAACGAAATTTTACATCCGTCCAAATTCAAAGCTGTTGCAGACCATGAATTAAATGTGGCTGAACTGATGAAACATGATTCCAGAAAGGCAGAAAACAATGTGGGAAAAGGAGAAAATGATGGTTACCAGCATTTTCTCCTTTTCCCACAATGTTTACAAAGGGACCCTTCCCCAGTACCGTTAAAACTTGGAACTGGTTGGTAAAAGGTTAATAGAATAGTAGTTTAACATAATGGTTCAAACGTACACAATGATCTAAATAATGAATGACTGAAGGAATGACAAGGGTTCCCTGTCCAGTGGGGTTTGATATAGCTGACATTTGCTACAAGTTAACCTAGGTGTATCTATTAATAGATTCATCCATAATGTTACAGTTGTGTAGGAATAAGTGATTCTCTGCTTTGCATAGGTCACCCACTTTACATATGAGCAGAGATCTTGTACCTTATAAATGACATCTTGTTCAGTTTATTACTTTGTAAGACGACATGTTCAAATCGGAGAGGTAGACATTTAGTAGTTTATGTCTAAATTGTCATGTATAACAGAATTAAGATTTCTAACAGAAAGAAGTATTTTCTGTGTGGCAGTATTTGGCAACTGTGGGGTTTTGAATCTAGGTCAATCTTGATGCCTATAGACTAGCTTCGCTAGTCAAAAAAGTGTAAATCTGTTTCTCGCGCTATATAGTGAACTATTTCACCTATGGTAAGTGAAGGTTTGGCGGGATAAAGGATGGCATCAGTTCAATTATTTAAGTGCATGCTCTTTGAAAAACAAAACCCCTGCTTTGGCCAATTCATGATGAGAAGCATTTTTGTAATATTGTTTAGAAGTCTTAAATCATCCATCGATCGGGGCACGGCAGCAAAGTTATACGTCATTAACAACTATATAGTCATGTTCTTCAATTAATTTTATTTGATGTATTCATACCTATATGGTCCCTAACAATACTAGCTACGCACAAAAACATGCCCAGTAGACAAACCTATCGTCTATATTTTGTGATAAAGTTCGCAATAGCTATACACGCCGGTTTCTCTACATAAAAAGAGGGAGTAAGACATTTACTTTTACTGATAATTTTCGGCTATATGCATCCGTCCGAAGTACTTAATATGTGCCATGCTCTATGAAAACGGGGGAAGGGGGGTGGGTGGGTTAATGCATCTGCAAAAAGTATCGAGAAAGATTAACCTGTGCAGTCCGCCGAGGACGACCTGAGTCGAAACTCTTTGCTTTTCGTAAAGTTTCCGCGTGTCCAAGGACCATTCTACGTCATGATTTGGTTGGTTGTTAAACAAAATGGATTTCATGGAGCCATAATTATGTCAGGCTTGCTTGGTGTAATGCATCATCGAGAAGCATTAAACACCTATTTGCCAGAGCATGGCTTATATCTTTTTTGCTCTTTGAAATTTGGTTTTGACTAATTTTTATTTAAATGTGCTTTAAAGTCATGTGGATGATTGTTTTATTCTTCTTTCAAACGAAAGGGAATTTGTCAGCTTATTGGTGGAACGCTACTAGAAATAAACAGTGCAGACGAAAACAACTTTATAGCAAGCGAGATAGCAACACGGAAAGATTGTGAGTACTTCCGGTAAAAAATCTATTGGTAATCACTCGAACTCTTGGGCTCAAAGAACAGGAAGTCATCACTATCTTATACAGCAGTTTTATCATAATGCCAAATTTCAATAATTTTACTTTTCGAAAAGTATGATCTCTTGAAAAAGTTTACAAGAACACTCCCGCACAATTGCACGAGCATGCAATCGGCAAATTCCTTAATTTGATAATCTAAAGAAGTCGGCTTATTATCAGTGCTATTCTGCTTTTAAAAAATAATAATAATAATAATTATGTAAAATCCTTTACTTTTTTTCTCCTCAAGTTCATTAGTTGCTTCATCGCCATCTTATTGCAAAGCAATAACGACTTTGGTTCCTTGATGAGGCTTAACATAGATATAATTTAAAAAAAAAATATTTAAATATTGGTTATACGGATCTGTGTTTTAGTTATATGATTGGCGCTCTGGCAATAGAGGGTTTAATGCATCTCTGTGATGCACTATGTCAAGCAAGTCATCACATAATTATGGATTCATAAAATCCATTCTGCGTAACAAACAACTGGACCATGAGGTAGAATGGTCCTTGGACACGCAGAAAATTTACAAGAAGCAAAAAGTTTCGCTTGCGCGGACTGCGCAGCCTGACATCAGTCGATACTGTTTGCAAATGCATTAAACCCCTTCTTCAGAGAGCACTGTTCATATGTATTTTTGACCGAATATATATTCCGACTCATTTTCGCAAATCTGTTTTGTGAAACCAGACGAGCCATTTGTGGCGTTATCTGACGTTAGAGAGGAAAACGTTTGGGTTTGGATGGTCAGTAACTCACAACTAACCGGTATTAGCTATACCAACTGGGCTGACGGTCAACCCAATAATAACGGAGGAGTGGAGAACTGCGTCATAGTGAGGACGTCGGGGCAATGGGCGGACGAAGAATGCTACCATACGAAATTTTACGTCTGCGAGCAGAAGGACACTTCGTAAGACAACACTTCAGATCAAATGCTTGTTTTTAGTAATAACAGGGCAGTTTTTTCCGATACTTTTGCCTAGAATGGATAGTAATATGTGACCCTTTTACGGCACAAATGCGACTTTCTATGTCCATGTTTAGATGCCATCTGTAGATCTTGACAAAATTTAGCAGTCACTTATTACAGGCAAATTGCTACTCTTCCACCAACGTTTTGAATGTATATATTTCCTTTCCCTTAAATGTTTATCATTTGTGCCACTTTGTATTAGTTTGTGGTACGTCCAAAATAGGATATATGTATGATAACGGCTTAGGGAAAAAAAAAAACAAACCCGTGCGGTGAAAGGAATTTGCAAACGCTGATTTCAGATGTAAATCGCAGTGTAGGATCAGATACAATTTTATAAACATACGCATTCAAAGGTGTAAATATATAAATAACACAAAAGGAACTGAAAATTCCCTTTGTGTTATTTACTCATTTGATGAGGAGAGAAAATCACAAAAAAAAAAAAGAAAAAATCCAAAGCATCCGATGAACCCGTTGACGTGCCATCTGCTTTTGTAATAAAAGAAGGCTTAACTCTTTACCAAACGACAAAATTTTGGCATCGCCCGAATTGAAAGCATTTGCAGACAACGAAATAATTGTGGCTCAAATAAGGATTTCTGTCTTTGAGAGGGTAGAAAACATTGTGAGAAAAGGAGAAAATGCTGGTTACCAGCATTTTCTCCTTTTCCCACAATGTTTTCAAAAGGCTTCATCCTCAGGGTTGTCAAAACTCGGAATTGTGTGGTAAAGGGTTAATGCATCTCTGTGATCTATGATACCAAGCATATCATCACAATATCATGAATCCATCAAATCCGTTTTTTCGACAACCGACTTATTCGTGAGGTACACTGGTCCTTTGACATGCAGAAAATTTACAAAGAGCAAAACGTTTCGGCCGAGATCAGCCTGCGCGGACTGCGCAGGCTGACCTGTGTCGATATCTTTTGCAAATGCATTAAGCCCCTTTTCACAGAGCATGGCTCATGTAGATTTTCCGGCTCAATCTCATGCATCGGACACGAAGGGAAAAACCCGTATCTAAATAGTGTTAAAAACGGTTCTAAATATGGTATGATGACGTAATCCTTGAGCGGACTGCTTTCAGTCTGGTCTCTGATTTGATCGTTCAACAGGTCCTTTTTGCTTTGATTGAAGAACACAGCAGTTTACCATTGTGTTCAGTGAAAAGTAACCTATTGTATTTATTTCCTTTCAGGGGTGTGGCTATCATTGGATGAGGTTTAGATTAACTGCTTGCTATACGAGGAATGTTAGTTTTGTTGAATAAATAGATGTATACCTGTATTAAAGGTTGAACTCCTTTATATCGCAAATACAGGTGGAAAAATTATGTGATAAATTGTTCGATTCTTGTTACTTTAAAAAAGTTGCCACATTCTGATGTTTACGCTTTCTAGGCGCGTAGACAGACGGATGCCTGCAGGCCCGGGCTCCATTTTGAAAGTATGCCTTTCAAAAAGAAATGGGCGAGAAGATGACCGAAGGCAAGATCACACTGCCAACTCCTTACGGATAGGTTTCATCCTTACTATATTACTGGCTACGCCCCTGCCTTCTTCATCATTTATTTCATTCCAGACACCAATGCTAACTTAAACTTGTCTCAGCAAAATGTCAGTTTGTCTGAAAAGGTCTTACTATTTACAACTCCTGTCGTCTGTTGATCGTTATCAGTTTCTTTTGCATGAAATTTCTCTATCAGAAGTCAACGCCAACAAAACTTTAAGTGCGTTGTTTGATTTCATGTTCAAGATTTGGTTAGTTTCCGACGGACGACTATTTATGTGGTCGTTTTTCACATGCTTTGATAAAGAAAAGCAAACACCCAGATTGGCGTCAGCGTCGGGGCATTGACACGTACACAAATACAGCCAAATTCGACGCCTTAATCGCAGGACTACGTAATAAATGTACTTATAAGAAGAACTCGAAAACTATAATTGACCGGCGCTCTAGTTAAAGGGGGTTTAATGCACCTTCGTAATGCATCACAACAGGCAAGTCGTGACATAATATGGATCCATTTTGTCTTAGCCCTTATCCTGCTATATAAAAGAAACGAAACTTTCAAACCGATAGTAGAAACCCAAATTTTCCTATTTCAATGATATATTTCGGGGAAAGATATCTCTTTATCGGACAGTGTAGATCCAAGATCAGACTGTACGTTCTGTGCAGTCTGATCTTGATCTACGCTGTCCGTAAAAGGTCAGTGAGTCGTGCTTAGTAGCCTAAGGTTTAAAACTAGTGTAATCGTGAGGTAGAAATTAATGGTCCTTTGATACGCAGAAAATATAACGATAGAAAAAAGTTTCGACCAAGGTCAGCCTAAGCGGATGGCGCTGGTTGACATGGGTCGACACTTTTTGTAGATACATTATTACCATCCACAGAGCATGATTCAATCAATAAAAAGGCGATAATACATTCCTAAACTTAAAATTAAAGGAACAGTTTCTTTTTGTGAAAGAGACAGAGTGGAAAAAGGTGAACTATACTCCCAAAGCGAAAATTTCACCTTACTGTAACAAGCGGTCCAAAAGGTCAAAGACTAGAATATTTAACCCATTTCCGAAGATTTTGGTAATATTAGGTAATGTTAGGAACCTTTAAAAGATAAGAAAGTGTCTAATGGCCCTCAAACTTTTTTTGGAGCAAAAATTTGTTTTACATATCTAATACCGTATGGCAAATATGAATTTTTCAACAGTGACAATTCTTTTACTTTGGATTACGAGTTGTGCAGGTATTTCATATCTTATCTAACAATTCCGTGATTCCAGATTAGACATAAGGCAATGACTTATTACACATTTTTTAACAGAAATTAGTCGTTTGACATAAGTCGTGCGAATGTGTTGTCACCACACAGAAAAGCTCAATTTTCGGTTCAAATGGCAAATGCAGCAGCTTTTTTTGCGGACGGCGAAATCAGGATCAGACCGCTCAGATTGAGCAATCTAATCCTGCATTTTTATTCTCCAATATTCTGTGAAATATGGAGAGAGTGAAAGCTAAGAAGTTTGTACAGCCGAGTCTTTCTTATAAAATGAATGCATGCGTCCATATCAATAGGCAAAAGTATAAATACTGTCACCATTATCCACAACACATTTGGCTTATTTATAATTATCTTCTGTGATGAAGAGAAGACAAGAACAAACTCATCCATGCAGTATCCGATTTTATAGCCCATTGGCAAACCTTTTCGGTTAGGATTAGGTACAAATCACATGCATGTATAGTATTCGATTTTCCAGCCTTCTGGAAAACCTTTTCGACTGAAGCAAACATTGCTTGGTAGACCCCTTCGAAAGACAAAAATGTTCCTTTGTAGCTTTTGAATGAATTGAAAGTTCTTTGGCAGCTACCTTTGAATGGCGAAAAAGTTCTTCAAAACACATAATAGACATTAAAGTTGTTCCGTGGCCCATTTGGAATGATGCTACCTATTGCAACTTTTGAATGACGCAACAGTTCATTGGAAGCCACCATCGAAAACTGAAGCTGTTTCTTGTTGGCCGATTAGTATTACGCAAATGTTCGTTAGCACTTCCCTCTGATTGATGCATAACCCCCTTGGAATAACGAAAAAAGTTCCTGGTAGCTTACTTTGAATCACACACACACACACACACACACACACACACACACACAATTCTTGAGAGCCACGTTTGAATGACACAAATGTTGCTCGATGACCGACTTAAAATAACGCAAAAAGTCTTAGGTAGCGAAATTTCTTAGTAGGCAACTTGAAATGACACCTGTAAAAGTTCCTACGAAGTCGACTTGGAATGATGCAAATGTTTCGGTAGCCACTTCGGAATGATGTAAACAATTTTCGGAGCCTACTTGGATTAAAGCTTCTTGGTGGATTCATTTGAATGGTGTAAACTACTTTTGAATAAAATAAAAGTGATTTTGTAGTCCATGTGAAATGATACAAAAGAGTCTTGCGAACTGCGCAAGCTGACCTGAGTCGATACGTTTCGCTGATGCATTAAGCCTCCTTTTCACAGAGCATGGCTCATCTGTTTGTACAATAGTCGTAGGTTCATGATTTTCTCACATTCCCACCTGCAGAAGACTTGCTTCCCCTTGAAAAAAAAAAAAAAAAAAACCACACACACACATTGGAAATATTATGTTATAAGGAGTTGTTTGTAAAAGGTTATTAAATTTCCTTCTGCAAATATGATCTAATTAAGATGCATTAGATCTACACCTTATACTGATAACCCTTGTTATACAATATTTGTCCTGAAAGACGACTGTTGCAAAATTGTATCAGTTCTAATGTTTAATGAGTTAAAGATAAATCTGTACTCGTTTTCAGCCAGTTTTTGTGGCATTTGTCGAAGACAATGCCACTATGAGTTCAATACGGTATTTTGAAAATCATGTATCATAGTTTGTGCTAAACCGAAGAAAGTAAACCCACTTAAACTCAATTTTTCTATGACAACTAAGTTTTTTGATTGCATATAGATATAGAATTGAAAATAGCGTATTAGAATAGTTTGGATTAGGCCACAGATCGTCGAAATATTTCTTTTTTTATTGAAAATACATGTAGCTTTGGCCGCCATGGCCTTCTGTTGGCGCAATGATACACACAATCTTTGTCTACTAACCGGTTCGGTTCTTGTTCGTACCAAAACCAGCTCGTCACTGGGCTTGTTCGTCACTGGGTGTTTTCGCCTGGGCTTGTTTGTCCCACGTCATTGCACACTACTGTATTGGATTCTGCATGACATTAAAGTAGGTTGTCTTTCAAGCGAACATTTGGAAACTATTTCTATTTTCAAATTATTAATTCCACACAATGGCTCCTTTGACAAATGCCTAACGATTAATCTATTTCATCTTTATTTTATGAAACTATAACCATCCTTGTATCTTCATGCCAAATGTTGCCCCTGACGGTTACAAGGTTGTGTGGATTACGACGGATAGAAAATGCGTTTCATTTTCTGGAGGCCTTTAAAGAAATCACTGTTATCGTTTCAGTTTTAAATGAGGACAAATCCATTGAGTTTCTATCTCTTACACCATATATATCGGCAATTTACAGTTGACTAAATTGAGAGCGATTATAAACACTATCTAGCTTTAACGTTTTTTTTTTTCCTCCCTAGCTGTAACGATGTATCTCCTTTTCCACATAATCCCTCGTCTAACGACTCTTAGGAAGAAGTTTTTTTGAAAACATTATGGGAAAAGAATGAAATGCTGGTAACCTGCATTTTCTCCTCTAGCCACAATGTTTTCTACTCTTTCTAAGAAAAAATCCACCATTTGAGCCTCATTCAGTTTGCAGTCTGCAAATGCTTTCAACAGAAAATTTTGCCGTTTAAGTAAGAGTTAACCCTTTACCACACAATCCCGAGTTTTATCGATCCTGAGGATTAAGCCTTTTGAAAACATTGTGGGAAAAGGAGAAAATGCTGGTAGCCAGCAATTTCTTCTTTTCCCACCATTTTTTCAACCCTATCAAAATAGAAATCATCATTTGAGCTACACTTAATTTGTCGTCTTTACAAGCTTTAAATTTGGTCGAGTCTAAAATCTTATGGTTTGGTAAAGAGTTAACCAGATAGCGTTTTGCCGACAGAGTGCAACTGTCCAGACGGTTGGCTGAAACACCAAACTTCCTGTTATCACTTCAGTCACGATAAGGAGCCTTGGAGTAATGCTTTTGTAAGTAGCTTGTTTCTGTTCTATCTAATAAAGAAGAAGGGGTACTTCTAGATGCTGGGTGTTTAACACGATACTTTACTACTGCGTAAAAATAAGTCAATCGTGCGCTGGCAGAAGCGGGTTTAATGCATATCTGTGATGCATTGCACCAAGTAAATTATCATACAATTATGAATCTATGACATCCATTTTGTTTAACAACCGACTGAATACTGAGGTTGAATGGTCTTTGGATATGCAGAAAATTGACCATTAGCAAAATGTTTCGACCCAGGTTAGCCTGCGCTGACAGCACAGGCTGACCTGAGTCGATACTTTTTGCAGATACGTTAAACCCTCTTTTCACAGAGCATGGCTCAAATGACAAATAAAATACCACAACACTCATAGCAAGTGAAGTATGTGGTACAAAATCTGAATGGACAATTCAGCCAGAAAAAAAAAATGTAGTCTTAATATAGGCAAGTAGTGAAAAAGAGTCATAATTTCTGTCATTGACTGCTTTCATTGGTATAACCTGTGCTGTCACTTGACGGGTTTCAACGTGGTTTTTAAAACTTTTCCCCCGAAAAAATTTTCTCCAAGAAATTTTTTGTCATTACTAGCAAGCGCTTGTGCACAATTTTTGATCTGCAAGAAAAAGATGGCTTTTGATTATGTTCGTATATTTCCTCTGTATTTTCAGCAAATCTGTGAGATTTTAGGAGGTAGCCTATTAGAAATTCAGGATTCTACGGAAAATGACTACATCATGGGTCAGCTGTCATCGCATGGAACTGGCAACTGTAAGTTTGAAAAACTGTCTCCGAGTGAAGAAAAGAAAATGTGATACTTGGAGAGAGAGAGAGAGAGAGAGAGTGGGAGGTGTTCTGTGAAAAGGGGGCTTAAAATGCATCTGCAAAAAGTATCCACTCAGGTCAGCCGGCGCAGTCTGCGCAGGCCGACCCGAGTCGAAACTTTTTGCTATCTGTCGATTTTCTGTATGTCCAAGGACCAGTCAATATCATAATTCAGTTGTTTGTGAAGCAAATTGGCTTTTATTGATTCCTAATTATGTGA
Organism: Tridacna gigas; assembly: GCA_945859785.2. Lineage (NCBI taxonomy): Eukaryota > Metazoa > Mollusca > Bivalvia > Cardiida > Cardiidae > Tridacna > Tridacna gigas. The sequence continues at coordinate 26,459,000 of OX244042.2, read as the reverse complement.
TGACTTGCTTGGTAATGCATCACGGAGATGCATTAAACCCCCTTTGGCCAAAGCATGGCTCATATACATTCGAACAAACACTGACTTTTTCCTATGGTATGCATTCTATCTCTGTTTTGTCCCCCAGTCGAGCCATTCATCGCTCTGACCGACCTGGCCGAGGAGAACGTGTGGGTGTGGATGGTGAGTCAGGCGAAGCTCGATGCCAGCAGCTATACCAACTGGGCTTCCGGGGAGCCCAACAACGATGGCCTCGAAAATTGTGTCAATATGAAATCTTCTGGGATGTGGAACGATGCGGAGTGTGACAGATCACATTATTATGTTTGTGAAAAACCTGATGAGTAAGATTTTTTCTTTTGATACATTGATACAACGTGCGGACGGCTTTTCTGGTCTTGCAGCAGACTGTTTTTGAAATATTGTAACCAAAGGTGAAATCGGTCGCTGCAAGTAAATAATTTTTTTGCCATCATAAACTCCATAATTGTAATTATGTTCATGTGTTAAACGTTGATTCATGTGGAAAATCTCCATTTTCCAAGAATCCCTTAATGTCGTCTCTACAAATTTGTTTCAAGAGGAATTATCTTAAATCTTTTCCAGACGACGAAATGTTCGATACAGCCATATTGAAAGCATTTGCAGACAACCAATAAAATGTGGTTCCAATGATAGAATTGTCCTTTAACCCATAGGTTGCTAAGCGCGACTCACAGACCTTTTGCGGAAAGTGTAGATCAAGATCAGACTGCACAGAACGTGCAGTCTGATCTTGGTCTACACTGTCCGTTAAGGGAATAGTTTTCTACAAAGAGTATATTTGAAATAGCAATATTCGGGTTTATACTTTCGGCTTGAAAGTTCCATTTAATTTATTTAGCAGATTAAGCGTTAAATGGTTAAAAAAAGATTGTGAAAAGCGGAGAAAAAGTTAGTTTCTAGCATTTTGTTTTTTAACCAAAGTGTTTCCAGAACCGTTTTTCTCGAGCCCATCAAACCATGGTATGGATTGGTAAAGACATAAACATGATACAAAGTATCGCAGAACGTCTAAAGAGAAGTTATAGCTCTCAACATCATTTTGTCATACAATACAAAAAAAAAAAAAACCCGTTTCGTCACTCTGATAATAACAAGAAATAGAAACAATAGAAACAAGAAATATCTTTTAAAAAGATAGACGACGTAAGGCATACTGGAATATGAATATTGAAACTCTTCTGTGGCTCAATATGAAGTAAAATGATGAAAATTAATTTCGCTGGAAATTGCTTCTTTTTCCTCACCGTTTTCCATTTTGTGGAAAAGGAATACTTATTGGGTTATTAGAAAACGCTTATGACATATTAAATTTTCAAACAGAACAAAAAAAGGGCCATTCTCTATTGTATTAATTTGCTATGGTATGAATCAAGGCCCCGGGGTATTGATTAGCGGTAGCAACGCTTGTAAATAGTGGTTTTATAAATGTGCGAGAAAATGTACCAGTAGGGGTCCGTCGAATAAACATATTCATATTTTTGACCAACCGCAAATTACCATCTATTCATTCTTTATAAGTACCAAGAATTAGGTCAAAAGCCAGAGCATTCAGCTACGCCGAAAAAGGGGGCAATTGCTATAAAAGCTTAAATTTTGTATGTTAAACCACAGGCGTCTGAAGTTTCGTTTATAGAATATAGTCATATCTTCAAATACTTGTCACAATACATTACAGACGGAGGTCAGATCTAACTTGTCAGTGAACTTGGAAATAAAGCTGTGTCAGTACTGGTGTGAGAAAGCCAGGAAACATATGCATATGTGCAGTGACCGCCGTGATATGACCTTAACTGTTAAGACGCGTTAAGTTTCAATACAAACAAACCAAATCAAATTTCTGACTAACATACACAGACGAATGCACATGTAACTCTTATTACAGAATCAGTGAGGTTAAAAACTGACTCTTGAATTTCTTGTTACAATGATATTGCCTTTAGGAACAGTGTAGAGCGAGATCGGAACGCAAAGAACGTGCATCCGGGATCCTCGACCCTCACTGTCTTGTTTTGTTTAGATACTATAATTAAGAAAGTAATACTGCAATGTTTGGCAATATAGACGGGCTGAAATACACCAATGAGAGAACAGCGCTAAATATACAAACTTCGTTCGACAGCTGAAAATAGAATTCACCGTAACTCAGACAAGATTACTTTCTCATAGGCTGGACTAAACAAGCGGATGACATAGATCCAAGATCATACTGCAGGTTCTGTGCATAGCTGTGCAGTCTGATGATATTCATCTATGTCGTCCGCACCCCCAACTTTTCCGCTTATGCCACGAAAGAGTTATTTTTTCTTTTCTTTCAGGGATGGATCACAAATAATTGGCTAATGCTTATCGTGCTACACTTATCTCTCCAACTCTTCAGTATGCTTTAAACATTTAACAGAACGAAAGATCTTTGTCCAACTGCGTTAGTTTGTTTTATATTGATTAAAATTGTTAGCACTATAATTCCACAGTATTTTCTACATTACGAGAAATAATTTCCCTTTTCGAAATTCCAGTATTGCTACCCTGAGTCAATTGTGCCATTTGTTTGTAGCAGATTAGAAACAATAATTGTATCAGGCAATTGTATTGTTAGTCCTGTGTTATTTATGGCTTTAATAACTTAAAAATCTGTGAACTTCATCAGATAAACCTGGTATTGTCCGATGTGGCTCTATTTCTTGAGCGTATGTTTACAAAGGTTTGAAACACATACGACACATAAAACATTCATTGGATAATGCTGATTTTCCAACTATGGATTATGCTATACGCAGTCCTTCTTCGATGATCTGGGATCACTCTTTCCTATTATTTCATTGCTTTCAATATCTGGATTTCGTTTTATGAGAACAAGTCTAACTTAAACCCTGCTGTCGGAGCAGCAACTGAGAAATTCATCATAAACTATCGTTTGAAAGTCAGCTAAAACATCCAGACCCTCGATAAATTCCTTCTAAAAGACTGGTTGGTGAGATGAAACGTGTTTGTAGCTAACTTTTGAAACAAAAGATCTTTTTTGCATGGATGCTTTTTTTAAAGCAGTTTTATTCCTGTTTCTGTGAAAAATGTTGCAATATTCAATATCATTTTTTATTCATTCTAAAACAAAAATATTTAGTTAAAAAAAAAAACCCGTAATATTTCCCTTTAAGCTTGCAACTACGACGACCATTCTTTCCTCAACCTCGCATAGCCTTTGCATGAGCTGATTACTGTAAGGGCAATTCCATTACAGATAAAAAGTGAAGAAATTATGCCCACATGAAATTATTTTCTAATGAAGATACATTATGTATCTTCAAAACTCATTGTAGGCTCAAAGTTTCTTTATAATTGATAAAGTACAACGGGATGATCGAGTACAACGGCAAGTGCATATTTGAAGAACGAAACTTGAGACAAAAAATATCGAACATTCTTTTTACTGATCCTGTGTCTGCTTTTTTTTATATTCCAACGGACATCAAAACGCCAAACGCTTAGGAAAATCCCGTTTTTGTTTTGTTTTGATACAGTGCACTGAAAACTGAGATGCTCATTGCTTAAAATTTCATGACGATGTGCAAAGAGTATGAATTTTTATGGCAACATTTTGTTATCATTAAATCTGTACACGAATTAGCTGAAACCTTTGTAGAGTAAAATTCTGCTTTCTTAAAATTCTAACAAGCAAAAGCTTGCTCCCTTTTCCATATTTGTGTTTCTGAAAACCAGTTTAATCTTGAGACGTCTTGTCCAAGCCAACCATATTGGCTGGTCTTGAAGTTAAGAGTTGGAATAGGTTGTGAATACAGCCACTGATGCCATAAGTTACAGATGTGAATTGTCTCATGAAAACTGAGGAAAAGCCTTTCGATACTCATGTAATTATTTACTACATGTACTACATGCAAGTACAAAAAGAAAAGAACCATGCACTGTGAAAAGGGGCCTTAATGCACGTGCAAAAAGTATTGACCCATGTTAGCCTGCGCAGTCCGTACAGGCTGACAAGGGTCTAAACTTTTTGCATTTTGTCAATTTTGTGCATGTCGAAGGACCATTTTACCTCCAGGGTCCGTATTCACCAACCATTCTTAAGAACGTTCTGAGACTTATTCTTCAAGATTTTCCAAGTTTGAAAGTAACACAACTTCTGATTGGCTAAACCATTTGGTTTAGCCAATCAGAAGGTGTGTTACTTTCAAATTTGGAAAATTTTGGAGAACAAGACCAAGAATATTCTTAAGAATGGTTGGTGAATACGGAGTCAGATCCCGTCGATTGTTAGACTGAATAGATCTTATGTATCCATAATCACATGATGACTTACTTGGTATTATTTGCAACGGAGATGCCTTAAGCCCCCTTTTGCCACAGCATGGCTAAAAAGTAAATGATGTAAGAAACCATGAGCGTTGATAAACCGCGTCATTTGTCTGTAATGCTAAATACTTTCCCAAATTTTCCTTCTATTTGTGAGAACGCTATCAGTTGGTCTTTTAGTCTGTTACCAGCGGCTGGCACTCCAACGATTTGTCCGTTAGGTATAGAACCTTCTGGACAGGGTACCATCCACATCACGGGCATTCCAGGATCCTTCGAGATTTCTTTCTTGTTCTCGGGTGTATCTACAGCAACTATGTATGATGTCACGTTTTCGTCATAAACTCCGAATCTGTTTACAAAGTCTACGAAGTCTGCGTTTGAGTGTTTCACGTGAATTCCAAATATCAAAAGGTCTTCTTCATAATTCCTATGCCTTGTGATAGATATTTTTGTCGTGATAGTGAAGTTTGTTTTAAAAACGTCGCTCAAATCGAACTGTCGGTCTATCTTTCCGGTTTTTGTGAATGCAATGAGCTTTCCGTCGGGTAAGGATCCCCAAAGTTGAGGGACCGCATTGGAAGGCGGCTGGAAATTAACCTCAAACAGAGCCAAGTTTACAACTGGCATATACGAGCGGAACACGAACGCCGAGTCGTTACCGTCGTCTCTCACACCTATAAATTGCGTTGCGGCATTTGTAGCTGAGAGAGCTGGAGGTGGTAGAGCAATAAATATCGTATTGGTGTCCTTGTCCCACAACATGGACGGCTTCATCCCTGCAGGATCGTGTAGCTTTCGGATAAGCTTGTTTCTCAAGGCTTCGGGTTTCATATTCGGGTGTCCACTCTTTGACGTGTGAGAAAAAGTGCACTCTCGTTCAAAGTTAGCGTACCACGTGACTTCCATTCGATCCGACATGCTGTGGAAGGTGTCGATGGCATACAGACGCTGAAGGCCAAGAACGCCAACCTGCAAGAATGATGTGAACAATGTGGGAAAAAGCGGATAAAAGAAACAGTATCAGAGTTACGAAGGGATTTCTTGGTGCAACAGTACGCTTAATTTAGTCATTCATAACGTCTCAATTGACATTCAGTTGTCCATCTTGTTACGAGGGGGTTATTTTCCCCTTTTTTCCAAAATGCTGAAAAAGGAAGAAGAAAAAAAAGTCGGCTGCCTGAAGAAGACTATCATGTGCAGCAGACAAGGTGTTAAAGAAACAAACACTGTTAAGCTTCCATTACTGATTTAAGTCTTTACCGCACAACAAAATTTTAGATTCGTCCAAAATGAAGGCATCTGCAGGCAACGACTCATATGGGGAAAGTTGTCCGTGAGAGAGTAGAAGACAAATCTGGAACAAGGACATAATTCTGGTTACCAGCATTTTCTTTTTTTTCCCCACAATGATTAAAAAAAAACACACAAACACACACACACACACACGCATTTCTCAAAGTCGTTTAACACGGATTTGTGGTACAGGAAAAAAAATCAGCATAGTTTGAAAAAAGGAGTACAGTGGGTCCATCAAAGAAGGTAGAATAAGTTCAGACTGCAAAAACTTGTAGGCTGATACTGATCTTTCCCCTTTGCAAATGATCTGAGTCCAAAAGTCTGATCCTCACTTACAGAGTAATTTTCTATATCTGGTACAAAGTCTGTTAGAACGTAGAAACGGTTGCCATTCACAACTGGTGGAGCAGTTGGTATAAAAGTACCATTGTCACGCTCGACATTCCCCTTCAGATGTATGGACGCCATTGGAAATCCATCTAAAAATTCAAAAAAAGATTCGGACATGATAAAAAACGTGACTAATTTGAATTTGATGAACAAACAAAAGAACTGTTAAAGGAACAAAGAAACGACTGAAAAAAAAAACTGTCCGAAAATTGTCCAATAACCAGTTACAGACGGTTTTATAGAGTTTCAATCCATAGCCTCAATTTGGACCAAGGAAGTATTTTCAATCAGGTATCTCATGTTGTATTTTGTTTCAATATTATGTGGAAGCAGATACATTGGGAACTCAAAAACTTTGAGTTTTTCAGTGAGTGCAAGGATACATCATCATGGGATTATTTATGTTGCGGGTACTCAATAAACAGACACATTTATAGGTCTTGCAACAAAGCTGTTCTGTGAGCGCAAGGATACAGCGTCATGGAATTACAGTTCTTGCAGTAAAGCTGGTCTGAGAGTGGAGGGATCCAACGTCATGGAATTGTAGCTCTTGCAGTAAAGCTAGTCTGTGATCGTAAGGGTACAGCGTCATGGAATTATATCCTAGCTCTTGCAGTAAAGCTAGCCTGTGAGCGTAAGGATACAGCGTCATGGAATTATATATATATGGTTGATAGTTAATTGATACTTAAGTAATGCTCAGACACATTTGTAGTTTTGCACTAATACTTTTCTGTGGATGCAAGGATACATCGGCTTCAGATTCTAGTTGTTGACACTTATACCTTTCAGCGCCAGATGTGTACGCTCGACCCCTTTCGACGGCTTACACTAATATCTTCTGAAACTCAGGAAGATTTATATCTTATTAGATTTACTAAACAAGCGGACGGTGTAGATCCAGTTATGTGCAGTCTGACCTTGATCTATGCCGTCCGCTAAAGAAAGCCCCTAATTTCGTGTATGTATTAGACCAGCCGCCACATTTATAATTCTCGACCTAATGCTTTTCTCTGAGCGCAAGGATACCACGTCATTGAAACCAACGGAACGCCAAGGACAACGCCTACAAATTTTCAAATAGTTTACCTCTTAAGCTTCAAAGCACGACTCACTGACCTTTTGCGGACAGTGTAGATCAAGATCAGACAACACAGAACGTGCAGTCTGATCTTGGATCTATACTGTCCGATAAGGAGATATTTTTCTCAAAAAAATAGGTTTGAAATAACTTTATTCAGGTTCATAATATCGGCTTGAAAGTTTTATTTAACTCATTTATCAGGAGAAGGTTAAGATTAATGAATATAAAACACAGTATTTACCTGTGTTTAGTGTTGAGATTTCTCCAGTTTCTGACACTAATAAAAGGAAATCTTCGCTGACTACCTGTAAGCTAAGAATTTTCATAAATAAGTTTAGTAAAAGCAAGGATTAATAGAGAACGAAAATTAAAATGAAAAGTACCTTGCCCGCATTTATCAATGACGAATTCAGTGAAATTAAAGTAGAAGATGAATTTTGAAAAAAAAAGAGATGTTTTCAGTCCATTAAAAAAGACACACGGCAGTACATCTTGCACAAAAAGGTAGACATTTCGTGCAATCTGATCTTGGCCCCGATGTACAACTTAAAGCTGACAAAGATTGGCAAAGTCTGACGAGATAGACATTTGAGTTGCTTCTATGACTATATTTGATATGTCACGTTGTTTATGATTTTGTCTGAGCGTATGTCTATATTCAAAGTTTGCCTAATGAATGGAACATCCCAGCGTGTTTTTGTTGTCCATTCCCATCTCCTAAAAAATAACATTTCCATTTTTATATTTTTTCCCTATTTCTCTAAATCAAACAGATAGTTCATTTCACTTCAGAATTTGATTTCAAATCTTGAATGAAGGACGAAAGAGGGGCTTACTTTCTATTTAGATTTATCCGATAAAAGTGACAGTAAAAAACTATCCATTATAGTTTATATTACCCAAATAATGGACGCATCTTCGGATTCAGTGAAATCGTTGTAATCAGCTTTCCACTGGAAGTGTAACTGGCAAGGCTCGAACCGTCCGAGCCCCAAACGTTACCGTCGATGTCCATGATCGGTAAGGAAGGGAACCTCAATATAAAATCCCTCCACCTTACAGCGCCCGTGTCAAGATCATAGCTCTTCAACCCACTGAAAACGACAAAAATACACCTTATTGGAGAGGTCATCAGACCTCTCCAACAGTGGTGAGTTTAAAAGGCAGACTGCCTCAGAAATTGCTGCCTAACTCCATGCTTTTCTGCGAAATCGTTCTGATACACAGTCTCTTTCGTCATGGTTTTATAAATAAACCGAAATCAAAAAACTGAAATAGGAAATAGACGTGTTTTGTTTTTATATGACGGATTTCAAAAAGGATTTGTTATATTGATTTGATTGCAAATGACTTTTCCAGTGGTTGTAATTTTTCATTAAACAAATAAAGCTACACACACACAAAAAGAATTTCGTTAAAAAAGAGAACACCGCGGGAAAAGATCACGCGACTTGAAAACGTGGGAAAAGGGTCACGTGTCTGTCATGTAATGCAGAAGAGGTTTCTTCTTTTACACAGCGGCGATCATATAATGCCTTACTTATTTGTTTACATGTACCAAAATATATTGAAATTAAAAGCAGTAAGCTATTTGGAAACATTGATGCTGACCTCTCCTGGCTTCTTTTTTAAAGAAGCCAACTTGTGCAAACACGATTAAATCTGAAACAGTACTAGTCTCTTAACCCTTATCCTGCGAAATAAATGAAGTGAAACTTTCAAGCTGGTAGTAAAGACCCAAATTTTGCTATTTCAAACGTATTTTTTCGGGGAAAGATATCTTCTTATCGGACAGCGTAGATCAAGATCAGACTGCACGTTCTGTGCAGTCTGATCTTGATCTATCACTGTCCGCAAAAGGTCAGTGAGTCGCGCTTACCAGCCTAAGGGTGAAGGCAAGTAGCTGTTTACTAGCAAAACTGATGTCATCCACATAGAAATTATTTGATGACGTCAAAATAGATGTGGCTAAACTATAAGGGTTTATCTTTTAGATAGAAAAGTTAGAAAATATGGTTGGGGGAGGAGAAAATGCTGGGTACCTACATTTTCCTCCTTTTTTTTCACTCCTATTTCCACGATGTTTTCAAAAATATTTTCTTTAGGGCCGTTAAAACAAGGAATAATTGGGTAAAAGGTTAAGATAGCGAAGGCATAGTTCAATATCAGACTGCAGAGTATGATCTTGGATCTCTACCGTCCACTTGTTTGGTCAAGCCTCCAAGACTAAAGAAATAACAAATGAACCATGCTCTGACAAAACGAGTTTTAATGCATCTCCGTGATTCATGATACCAAGGAAGTCATCGCATAAATAAGATCCCATTTGTCTCACAGCCAACTGAATCATGAGGTAGACTGGTCCTTTGAGTTGCAGAAAATTGACCAACCGCAAAACGTTTCGACAGGCTGACCTGGGTCGATACTTTTGAAGCCACCCTGTTACAGAGCACGGCTCAAATATTTCTGGCTATTTATCGGTGGATTGTCACCAAGAGGAGTCGACTTTATATGAGCCATGCTCTGGCACAAAGGGGCTTAATGCATCTCCGTGATGCATGATGCCACGCAAGTCATCACATAATTATGGATCCATAAAAACATTTTGTCCAACAACCGACTGAATAATGAAGTAGAATGGTCCTTGGACATGCAGAAAATTGACCAATAGCAAAAAGTTTCGGACTAGGTCAGCCTGCGCGGACTGCGCAGGCTGACTTGAATCGATACTTTTCTTCCAGATGCATTAAGCTCCATTTTCACAGAGCATGGCTAATATATTTTGAGCAGAAAGTTCAATACGACGTAGAGCTGGTAGATAAAACTTGTTAAAAATTAATGTACTTACGTATCCCCCGGTCCCGGTCCATTTGACTGACAGACAAGGTTTTTAGAGTTTCCAACGCACCCAGCGGCATTTGGTATCGGACCAAGAAAGTATTCGTTTACCCAGGCTATAGTCGCATTTCTCCGTGGTATCTCAACGGACTCGGAGAACGAACCCGATGGTCGACAGCCATACATTGGACACCCGTCATAGCCCTGTCCAACAGCGTGGCCGATGAAAATTATCATGAAAACAACACTCATACTGTTGAAAGCAGCCATTGCTTTTAAAACGAGGATGAAATATAGTATATGTAGTGTATTGTAAAGTGACTGTTTGATAATATTGATATCTTTTATGCACTTATCTATCATCCTTTTGTCCTTGACCCCTTATCTTGTGTGAAATCGAATCTTACTAGCAAGTTGGGAAGACAGGGAGAGGGGGGATAGAAAGACCGGAAGAGAGACCGAAAGAGACAGACAGACAGACAGAGAACTTACACTGTCATAAACACACTAATGGCTTTTGCGGAAGACGTGGATCAAGATCGGCCGGCACGTTCCATACGTCCTCAGCTACAATCTAAACAAAGGTCAGCATGCCTCTTCATTTCAAGTTGAATAGTATTTACAGCTGTCGAAAGAAATCTTATTTATTCATTCGGCAGCGAAATACTTAACCTTTTACCACGCAATTCCAAGTTTTAACGACTCTAAGAAAGAAGGCTTTTGAAAACAATGTGGGAAAAGGAGATAATGCTGGTAAGCAACATTTTCTCCTTTTCCCATAATGTTTTTACCCATTCAAAAGCAAATACTATAATTTGAAAACAACATTTGAATTAGTTATCTGTTTGCTCCTTGTGGTAAAGGGTTAATCCGGATATGCACAATAGCGAATACTAATCAACGAGGACTTATGAAGTAGGTAGAGCTGGTAGCGTACCGGATATACAGGAAGGCTATCAGTGAACCTCGGCAGGAACAGGATATGTGTGGCCGATCCTGTTTAGTGGTGATACGTATATTGGTTTTCAATCTGGTCTTTAACGGCGTTTTCAGTAGTACCTCAGTTATACAACGGCGATAAGTGCATATATCCCTTAGTTCCTGGGCTTTCTTTCACTAACATGTACAGTGCACAACCCTCTTCCTAAGCCACTGGCTTCTTTCTCACTTGAACAAAGATATCGATAGTAACTGTTGACTTAAAAATATACATAACAGAACGAAATGGAAAAATCTGTTTGTTGGCTTTGTTTCAAACGGATAACACGAAAGCTCCTGTATCATCTATAAAAAAAAAAAAACGATGATAGTAGAAATTGCTGGAAACGACTAATTTCGCTTTTTTTTTTTGTCAAACTGATCTCTCTCCTCTCTAATCATCAAGTTTTAACAATTCATATTTGATTTTTTCAATGGTGACACTCTATCTAACTCTGTCGCTGCTAAATAACCAAATCAGTCTGTTTTTCAACGTTTGTAACCACATGTGCAATTCGAATTCCCAGTTCGGTCAATTTCCTTTCGAGGATTGATGATAATCACTGCGCCAGTTTCGACAATGGTTATGTGGGAAAGCAGCCAGTGGCTTGGGAAGAATATTATGCTCTGGTTGAACAAAAACAACAACAAAAAAAAAATCCTGGAAAGTTTGGATAGGTGTATTGGCCGCCGCGATATAACAGAAGTAATGTTGAAAAACGTTATTAAACACCATTTAATCAAACAAATAAACTATTTTATCCTAAATGAAAACACTTTTTGACCGTAATTAGGAGCTAGAACCGAACATTGTAGATCAAACATCATAATGCACCAGCATTTTCTCCTTTTCACACTTTGTTTTCTACTTTTTCAGACACAAATTTCATCACTGAGCCTCATTTTATTGGTCGTCTGCAAATATTTTTTATTCAAATCAGTCTAAAATTTTGTCTTTTGGTAAACAGTTCATGCCTCCTGTCTACATTTCTAAAGTTGTTAATGCCAAAGTCTTTGGACGCGAAGTCGTATAATGACTCCTTGGATTTTAACACACAACATTTTAGACTGGTCGAAAATGAAAAAAAAAAAAAAAAAATTGCACACGACAAATGGCATGTGACTAAATGATGAGCTTTGTTACGAAATGGATGAAAATAGTGAAGGAACAGGATGCGAGGGGGCGCTTGCGTCTCTGAGTCTTTTATGATATATAATGCCATCGTTTCGTATCATGTCACATTTAACCGTCAGTATATAGGCCTTTCAGTTGGCTCTAATCAGCCTTAAGGGGACTCAGAAAGTGGGTCTGTGATGGTTGGAGAGCACTCTATCGGAAAGACATTGAAAATAACCAGGTGACACACTGAATACAAGAACAGGCCTATGTGATAATGCATAATGGCTAATGTCTGGATATAGATTAAAAAATATAAAATGCTATAAATGTGTCTGCAAATAAGCAACTATATCTTGGACTATCGCTTTAGCGATATCTAAACTCAGAAATCCGTCGACGAGCGTCAAAGAATTATGAAACGTAACGTAGTTAACGTGATGCGAGGGTACGCCAGCGTCTCTCAGTCTATTATGATACATGATGCCGTCATCACGTATCATGTCATATTTGGCCGTCATTATATAGGCTCTCGGCAACCCTTCCAGTTGGGCCTTATCAGCCATGAGGGGACACATAAAGGGATCTGTCATTATTTTCACGAACTCTTTAGATAAGACTTTTGATCCCTTTTGGCGCTCGCTAAAATCCACGCATTTTAAAGATTCCGTGTTGATATGTTTTCTATCCATCCACTGTTTGTGATTCACGTACTTGGCGTATTTTGAGGTCTGTAATTCACTCGAAATATGTTTATTTTGCATGATGTCTAACATATAGTCGTATCCAAGTCCCACGTAATTTAACAAGAAAACCACTTGAAACAGATTATTAGTACTTGCTGAAAAATATTTCTGATTTTCAAAGATGGACGAAGTATTAAAATTGAAGAATTGTAACACTGGTACAAGCAGAATTTGAAGTTTAATTTTGTTCCGAAGTTTTAGAGAAACTGCTGTTGCAAAGTTTCCTCCGGCGCTGTCCCCGCCGACGGCTATTCTTGATTTGTCCACGCCAAGTTGTGTAGCATGGTCTATGACGTAGTTTACGGCCTCCAGACAGTCTTCCAAGGGTACAGGGTATGAAAACTGTGGACTCAGTCTGTATCTGAAGAGTAAGTATCGCTACAACTTCAATGTACAAATATAACTTTTTCACCAACGATGTTGACAACTTTTGAAAACATTATCGAAAAAGCAGCAATTGCTTGCAACAAGCAATTGCTGCTTTTTTTTCCCCACAATGTTTTCAATACTGCTGGAAAAATCTCTTTCCTGTAATTTATTTATTTTCCTTTGTGCAGTTTATAGTAGTTGCTATTTGTTGGTCTAAATATAGCCTAAAAAGCAACGGATAAAGTAAGTTATCTTTATAATCATGTCGTATACAGACATGCCTACCCGGCAAAATAGAGCAGGTAAAAAAATGGGTCATCAAAATATTCTCGCCGTTATTTCTCTTCTTAAAAGTTGCCGAAGCATCTAGGCCGGTAAGACGGGTTGTCACTAAAACTAGAAATACAACAGCACAAAAAAATGTTTGGGAGCCTGTAAGACCAACCGTTCTGAAAAAAATGGTCTTCCTGATAATTAGGCATAACTGAATAAAGATGTGACCTTGATTAAGTATTCAGGATATGTGTTTTTATGGCAAAACACAATATCCCAGAAAGTCTCTGTCGACAGAATCAGGTGGTTCTCGAATTCTTACTAATTATTCTACAAATTTTAAAGTGTAGTTGCTGAATTTCTATTAGACTAAGAATGCTGTTAAGAAGGTCTAGTGAATACAGTTCCGTTTCTTTAAAAACCATGGCCATCTAATTAGTTAAAAAATAACTTAAAAACAAATCTAGCTCAAATGAGAAAGACTGCAAACAAGCAAACAAATACAAAGCACTTACTCGACTGATATCACCACAACGCCACTCTTTCTTGCAAGACTCTTCGTCAATCCATCGTAAGAATCTGAATTTATTACAATAAAGTCAATTATGTGGCAAAAGGAAGCCGAAAATGTGCATAAAGAAGCCGACCGATAAATCCAAACAGACTGCGATAATTTCAGCCATGTTTTTAGGGCAAAGTTACCTTTATTTTACAGCCATTATTTGCAAAGTCCTCTTTGTATTAGCTTGATTTTAACTTCTTTTTGGAGACATTATTACTGCAAAGGCATATCTTCGACCAACTTAACTCTTTCACTGCCAATGTCGCCTCGCACGTCTTTTCGGATGGCGTAGATCAGGATCAGACTGCACAAAACGTGCAGTCTGATCTTGGATCTACACCATCCGCTACCTGATGCTATTCTTTGACCAAACTAATCTTTGACCAAAATCAGCTTCATGATGCAAAGAAAATATGCTTTTTGGCATCAAGAATTGTCGAAACCATTTATTTGGCAGCGAAAGTGTTAAAAGTAGTGCAAGAAATACACAGGCGGAACGATTGGTGGAAAAGAAATATATAACTGGAAAACTGAGGAAAAACTCAGTAAAAGCAAAACACCATCGCCAAACAAGAAGACTAGATGAAAGAAGAAGTTGATCAGGCTAACATTTCAATAGAAATAAAACTGTTTACGTTTGTTATACCCTACTATATAACAACGTCTAGATACTCCTACACTTTAAAACGGATGCCCTCATTTGCATAATCACCTTATAGCTATGCACGTACGGAAGATACATTGCAGCGAGTGGATATTGCGCTTTTCTGAAAAGACAATTTCGAGACATCATCGGTGCAAAACTGTGTTAATTGTACATACTATAAAGTGAACCATGCTCTGTGAAGAGGGGACCTCTGCGAAAAGTATCGACCCAGGTCAGCCAGCGCAGTCCTTGCAGGCTGACCTGGACCGAAACTTTTCGTTGTTGGTCAATTTTCTGTATTTTCTAAGGACCAGTCTACCTCATGATTAAGTCGTTTGTTAAAGAAAGTGGCTATTATGGATCCATAATTATGTGATGGCTTGATTGGTATAGTACATCACGCAGATGCATTGAATTCCCTTTTGCCAGAGTTTGGCTCATGCAGAATGGTCAATTTGACGTCCAGAAATTTACCAAGAGCGAAAAGTGTCGACAGATTGCGCGGATTGCGCTGGCTGACATGCACCCATTTTTGCAGATGCATTAAACCGCCTTTGCACAGAGCATGTCTCAGTTATTACATTTACAAACGACTGACCTACTGACAAGGTTGAAAAACCACCACCATGAAAGTACACCAGGACAGGTCGGCTGTCTACATGCAATGAGGTCTTCGGTTCGAACATTCGTAGAAGGATGTGATTCTTCTCAGTATATAAATCCGTAATCTGTTAAAAAATGGGAAGAGGAAAACAGTCATGATCCGTAAAGAAGACAGCGAATAAAACTGTGTTGGAAAATAGAGAGCATACTGGCAAGAGATGGCCTTTCTCGAAACTGAAAACTGTTTGAATCTAGATAAAATAGGAAATTATAGGAGGGGACAACGCAAGTATAATTATGTAGAGAGAATGCGATAAAAAAAAGATCTGTATTCACAAACCAATCTTAATCTTACTTTTCAAGGTTTTCTAAATTTGAAAGCAAAATAACCTCTGATTGGCCAAACCATTTGGTTTGGCCAATCAGAAGTTGTGTTACTTTCAAATTTAGAAAATTCTGAAAAATAAAACTGAGAACGTTCTTAAGATTGGTTGTTGAATACGGATCCAGATCTTGTAATAAAGAAGGTATGTAAAGATCAAGAGATGCGCCAAAAGACATTTAGACAGGATCACAGGTTAACATCCTTCAGAGGCTATTATGGACCGCATAGATCAAGATCCGACTGAAAAGACCGTGCAGTCTGATGTTGGATCTATGTCATCAGCATGTTTAGTCAAGCCTGTACGATCAAAATCGTTCTGTTTTTTTTTTATCGATTGCATTATTCAGCCGGTCAAAATAAGTCGATTTCACTTCCATTGTTCACCGAAATAGTAACTTGATGTTTGCAGTTGAGCTTTTATAGTACTGTTCACGAAGGTCAAAGAACACATTAAGAGCAATCATTCAGTACAATCACGGAAAAAAGAGGAAAAATAGAAAGAAGCAGTATATAGCATTTTCGTCTACCTTCAATGCAAGATCGTCACGTGATATAAACGGACTTCCGGTTGTCATCACAAGAACAAATATGTCTGCAATTTGCCGTTCCAAGCTTGAGAAAGGAGTCGTTAGTCCAAAAGTTTCAAGAAATCTCACCTGGAAACAGAATTATCTGTGAGATAACAAGTATTTATGAAAACCCGTGTAGGTATGTCGGCTAAAGCTGAAGTTTCTGTTGAAATGTTGGATGTGTCAGTCTGTTTGTCTGGGTGTCCCCACTAGGCCCGTGAAAATTATGTAGCTCGAGCGAGACAGTGGTGTTGCGGTAGAGCGTCGGCCTCTCATAATACCGTGATGAGCAGGGTCAACCTTAGGAACTACCAACATTACGTAGCGTACACTGGTTAAGGTTTCTACGAAGCAATTATCAAGAGTGACTTTTTCTCATAATCGATGCAAAATAAAAAAATGTATAGACTAAACTAATATGAAACTAGCCACAGACGGGGGATAAAGCAGGAATTCGAGCACTGAAAATACCTCAAGTTACATAAAATTACAAATTTATCTACCACATGTCCAAAGGTGCGCAACATGGCATCAGCAACCTTGACCTTCCACGGTTCCCCCATGTCGTCAGGTAAGTCTATATCGATGTACCAATACAGCCACACTCCAAAAAGGACTGTCAGAATTCCGAAATATTTAAACAACATTGCAACTTTAAAAACCTCTAATATTCATAAACTTAGTATTGAATCTATTAAACTTTAATAAACACGCTGGAAAACTTTTAGAACCAAATAAATGCCATATTTTGGGGCTATCTGAAGGACATTGCAAAGTTATTCAAAGTTTGCTGATAAAAGGAGTGGGAGGGGTGATCTCTCCCTTACCTCTCTTCATGGCGTATGAAATGTATTATAGTGGTTACAGCCTCGTACTGATGAAATTTTGCAGGTTTGATCCTTTAGGACTCTGATCAGTACTGAACTCGCTTTTTTGGTCAGTGCAGATGAAGATCAAACTGATCCTGGATCTACACTGCTTGCTTTATTCCTGCTTTCGAAATTGGAATCAATGATTTGAATTGACTGCTGGTAACGGTATCTTCGCATTGGACAGAAATTATTTAGTGAAGTCAGGGTGAAAGACCCCCTATCTTGGGCGAACGTTTGACCTTAACTGAACACGATACATTACCTTCTGCAGGCGACATTTTCTGCTTGCAGTAGCTAATTTTGTAAAAAAAAAAAAAATCGTGACAAAAGGAGAAATCGCCCGTACTTTGCAATTTCTCCCCTTTTCCACAATGTTTTTACTTGTAACGTCATCATATATTACGACTTTTTTTAAACATTGATAATCAACAGGATGTATTCAGAACCGACTTCTTCAACTAGGTCTCAGGATGTAATTATTTAGTACTTTGTCAAACAATCCCGAATTTTGTAGTCCTTCAGGAATCATGCATTTGAAAACGTTGTAGGAAAAAGGAGAAAATGCTGGTTATGAGCATTTTCTCCGTTACTCACAATGTTTTCTATCCCTCCAAAGAGAAATCCAATCATTTGGGACACCTCCTACTTGTCGTCTGCAAATCCCTTCAATTTGGTAAAGTCTAAAATTTATTGTCTGATAAAGAGTTCAGACATCAGGGAAATATCTATCAGTGACAGCATTCTAATTTATGACATGTAAAGTTGTAATTCGCAAGCCGTACAGTCACGTGACGATTTCAAGAACTGATTAAAATAGAACAAAAAGGAACAGAAAACTGGGAATAAATAACGTTTCTTTTTCTTCTCGAGTTATTCCCTCTGATGTTTACAGGAGTTTATTTCGAGAGGTGAAAGTTGAAATCTATGCCATTTGTTCATAATTATTCAGCTGTACAAGTAAGCTGCAAGCCTTTAACTCTTTATCACACAATCCCGACTTCTAACGACCCTGAAAGAGAAGGCTTTTGAAAACATTGTGGGAATAGGAGAAAATGCTGGTTACCAGCATCTTCTCCTTTCCCCACAATGTTTTCTGCCCTATCCAGTACATAAATCACCATTTAAGCTACATTTTATTTGTCGTCTGCAAATGCTTTGAATTTGGTCCAGTCCAAAATTTTGTCGTAAAGGGTTAACCTTTATCCTGCCAAATAACTTTCAAGCTGATGGTAAAAACCAATATTTGGTATTTCAAAGTTATGGAGGTTTGGGAAATATATCCTTATCGGACAGTGTAGATCCTAGATCAGACTGCACGTTCTGTGCAGTCTGATCTTGATCTACACTGTCCGCAAAATGTCCATGGGTCGCGATTAGCAGCCTAAGGGTTAACCTTTAACCCTTTCAGGGCTAAATATATAAACCCGACCTCTTTAGACGGTTGAAAAACAATCCACCGATACTTAGATTTTTATCTTACAGGCTTACAGGAACAAGCGGACGGTATAGATCCAAGATCAGACTGCACGTTCTGTGCGGTCTGATCTTTATCTATGCCGTCCGCAAATAGTACCTTTTTTCACATATGGCACTGAAAGGATTAAACTTCTTGATGAATGACATTAAACTTTCCACGCAGTGGTAAAAAAAACAAAGATTGTGATTTCAAAGTTCTTTTTGTTTGAAAAGATCTGACTGTATAGGAGAGTGATAATTGAAGATCTTACTACACGTCCTGTGCAGTCAGATATTGACTGGCTACTTTCTGACAGAAAGAGGGACGAAACAAGTACCCCTGCAATGAGAAAGGAATGCGTCCGATCGCCTAAACTGGTACCCATTGTATCTCCCGTAGCCGTCCGATAGAAGATCGATAACAGGCTGCCAGTTTACCGATCGCCACGAAAACCCGCGGTGGTTTCTGTGGCTCTATGCGAGTAAACAGGATTATATTTCATAGTGCAAGGGAAGTAACCGTGTCATATCTGCTATACATGTCAAAATAGTTATGTTTCTTAGAGCTGGCGGGGGAAGCCTATCAGCGATATATACATGTATAGGGTTGACTATTGAGGCCAAAATCTACTATTGCGATAGTACTGACATTGGAAAAAATACTATTGCAATAGTATTGATATTGCCTGTTACTATTGCAATACTATTGCGATACTATTGTATGAATTTATTGAATTACACAAAATGAAATTTCACCAAATTACATCTTGAAATCATGTTTTATACTAATACTTTCTTTGGGTAGTTTAAATTCTACCTTTAGTGGGAGTGCTTAATAAATTTCAGAAACTATTTTTTCCAAGTGCAGATGGTTCACAAACAATTAAACATAACTTTACATAAACTCAAACTTTTAAATGTGATTGTCGGATTGATTTACAGAAATGAAAAGCAAAACAAATTATGCTGACAAATGCAGATGGTTCATAAACACACCTTGTAAAAAAGTAATTATAAAGTAACTCTACAGTAAGCTTTTAAAGAAGTCAACTTTTAAAAGCTTACTGCAGAGCCCATAATGCTGAAAGACATTTAACTTCATGCATTGATATCTAAGTAGAGCGTCCAATAAATGTTCCATATTTTTTTTCAGAAATATTAGACAGAAAGTTTTTGAAAACATTATGGCAAAAGGAGAAAATGCTGGTAATCGGCATTTTCTTCTTTTCCCACATCATTGAAAGTCAGGTGCTTCCTTTTCAGGTGGTCGTCAAATTGTTGGTAGATTCTATTCCCGCTGTATTTCAAAATAGGTTGACATATCTTGTACCCGACACGTTTTTTATCTAGTAGTCCATTTTCTTGTAATAAGCCAAAATGCTCCCAGACTTGTGATTTTCCCGTTTTTATCATTTCGATTGACGTTGCAGTTGCTGATGCAGTCGCTATGTTTTATGTTGCTAAGGAGAACGACCCTGTTTCGCCCGCCGATAATTCGCCACATTGGCGAACAATATTTTTCAACAACAAAAAAAAAACCAAAAAAAACAGGTATTATGATCAAAAAGAGACAAAAGAAAGGTTAACTGAGAATCAAGCATCGCAAATTAACGTCTACGAATGATACAACCATTAAATTTGAATGGTGTAAGTTGTTTCCCACTTAAGTACAAAACCGACCTGGGCGAAACATCCGACAGAACGAATATAGGAAGAATTTATCAGACAGTCGGCGACATTTGGAAGCTTTTTGGGGGCTATTTGAATTCTTTCGATTTTTCTCTTCTTCTTGTTAGTGAAACTATCGAAACTATCGATAGTCGAGGTAAATATCGGCGATTGTTATCGATTTTTAACTAAACCATCGATGCAGTTGCATCGACACGGTCGCCATCGGGATCCATCGATAGTCCGATGTATTGTTACACCCCTATACATGTATATCGCTGTTGATCGTTTTTCTCCGGTTCCCACCTTTTGAAATCCCTCATTGTTAAGGGTCTTTTAATTACGGGATTGTTTAGTAAAGGTTTGCCAAGCCCGGAAGCGCAGTCGGTAGAGTACAGGACTTGAAACCAGGGTGTCGATGGTTCGTATCCCCAGCCCAGCCAGTCTCTTTCCAAGGATTGATAATAAGTCATGGCGACAGGATTCAGTCTTCTCTTACTGCTGATCACTGTTTGACGATGGTTATGTGTAAAAGCAGCCAATGGCTTGGCAAGAATATTGTGCGAAGCACTGGTAAAAGAAGCTCCTGGAAGCCCATGGATATGTACTCTGGCTGCCGTGGTTTAACTGAAATAATGTCGAAAACGGAATTTGACACCATACCAACAAAACCAACAAATCGGTTAACCCTTTTCCAAACAAGCCCTGGTTTTCACGTGTCTGCAGTACAAGTCTTTTGAAAACTGGAAAAAGAAGAAATTGCTCGTAACGAGCAATTTCTCCTTTTCCCACAGTGTTTTCTACCCTTTTTGAGACCTTTCTGCCATTTTCATCAAATTTAAAATTGTCGTCTGCAAACTCTTTCAATTTGGACCAGTCCAAAATTTGTCGTTTGGGAAAGGGTTAAGGTTTGAGCTCTTGACGATATGTACAGGCAGTGCAAGTTCCAACAGAATCACAACTTTGGACCTAATCGGTTTTATAAGACTTAGGAGCTTAGGAATCTGGCAAAAGAGGCTTAATGCATCTCTGTGTTGTATGATACTAAGCAATCCATCACATAATTATTGATCCATAAAATTTATTTTGACTAACACCCAGCTGAATCACGAGGTCCTTTGACATGTAGAACATTGGCTATCTGCAAAAAGTTTGACCCAGGCCGACATGAGTTCAAACTTTTTGCAGACGCATTAGGCCCTCGTTTCACAGAGCATGGTTCATTAGTATTTGGCCCTTAGAGCAGGTAAACCTGCCGAAACCAAACATACCCACAGAAAAATGAAAAAAAGAGACGAGTTTCTCACTTTAGTTTTAATATCATGAGTAAAATTAGATCTATCGAAACAAAAGCAGTATACCGAGCATGAACGGAACTCGCACCACACTGATTATGTGATTAACATTTAACACAGTATAGTTACAACTATTACCAAATAGCTTGTGAGACAGAGCTACGAAATAACACATAGAATCGGCTATTTCCACACAAATTCATTTGTTTGGTCAGTTTCTAGGAAAAAGCTTAGACCTTATCTAAAGCAATCAAAACAATGTGGTCAGTGCGGCATGTCAAAAACCATTTAACTCTTTCTCTACTACTGACGACATTAGTAGCTTTTGCGGATAGTGTAGATTAATACCAGACTGCACAGAATGTGCAGTCTGATCTTTGATCTATACCATCCGCCACCTGATGCTAGACTATGACTCAATTCATATTCAGTAGCAGTGGGAATCTTCTTTTGGACCTCGAAAAAAAGTGGAATGTCTTGAGTCAGTAATGAAAGAGTTAATCCCCTATGATAAAATCAAATGTTTATTGTAGCTCAAGTAGGAACAAAGGACAGCACTGTCCATTGTGCATGGATGTTCTGCACAGTGCCTCTTTTCACAGAAAAGTTTTTGACCAATCAGATAAAACATCCTCAGAAAAGCTGTCTACATTGGGATATTATTGAAGCTTGTAGCCCTGTCTCATCAAGTACTTGTTATTACCAATTTCTGTAGAATTACAACTTGTTAGGTGGACAACTTTCAAAATGACTTAGTGAGAAAAAGGGTAACAGCCACTTGCATCCTTGGGTCTTGCGTGTCTCAGTAGTGCAGGTATAGGATTCACAATCTAAGGCCACGGGTTCGATACTACCTTGAAGCTTTTATTTTTTACTTTTGGAGGGGGGGAGGAAGAGGATCCTTTGGCAGGGAACTTTAAAGCCTTATACTAGTTTTGGTGAAACCCGTGACACACATTTATAGGTCAGCTGTTGCCGTGATATGATTACAATAATGTTGAAAGCTGCGTAAAACATAATTCAGTTAACCAACCAATCTTTCCCACAGCGTCTTCCATACGTGATTTTCCTTCTTCTTGACATATTTATCTGTTGTTTAATTATCCATGGCTTCCAGAAGATCGTAAAATTGCATGTTACGTAATGCTTTGACCTTTAGAGCGCCAACAGAACAAAATGTAGCGTTACATTCAGGTTAAAAAAAATATATGAGCCATGCTTTGGGAAAAGAGGGTTTAATGCAGTTGCACATAGTATCGACACTGGTCCGCCTGCGCAGTCCGCCTAGGCGGACCTTGGTCAAAATATTTTGCTACTGGTCAGTTTACTGCACGTAAAAGGACCAGACTACCTCATGATTCAGTCGGGTTCACAGACAAAATATTATGGATACAGAATCATATGACAACTTGCATGGTATAAAGCGGAGATGCATTAAACTCTCTTTTGCCAGAGCGCCGCCCACATATATCTATATAGTCACTCAAAAATTGCAAAATCCGTGCTATTTAGAGTGATAACGCGCGATTTTTTTTTTTTTACAAATCACAGATCATATAAATGTTTTTAACACTGAAAAAAATGAACTGGGTATTTTCAGTTTAATAAAGAGCCTCTTTATCTCTTTACCAAACGACAAAATTTTAGACTGGTCCAAATTGAAAGCATTTGCAGACGACAAAATAAATGTGATTGAAAAATTGAATGTTGTTTTGGGAAAGGTAGAAAACATTGTGGGAAAAGGAGAAAATGCTGGTTACCAGCATTTTCTCCTTTTCCCCCAAGGTTTTCAAGAGGCTTCTTTCACAGGGTCGTTAAAAGTCGGGATTGTGTGTTAAATAGATAATATACACATGTATGAGACATGCTCTGTGAAAAGGGGGTTTAATATATCTGAGCCGAAAATGACGTGCCATTGATTTCGTAGACACAATATAAGATAAAACAGCACATCCTTCATTAAAATAGTAGTACTTTACAATACTAAACAAAATTAAACAACAGAAGTAACAACAGCAACAACACATTTATAAGCTATGAAATGTATGAGTCATGCTGTGTGAAACGGGGGTTTTTAACGCAATTTGAGAACGAAAAAAAAAAAACTATCGATCCATGTCTACTTGCGCAGTCCGCGCTGGCTGACTTGAGTCGAAACGTTTTGCCATTAGTAAATTTTCTGTATGTTCACGGACCATACTACCTCGTGATCGAGTCGGTTGTTAGACAAAATGGACTTTATGGATCCACAACTATGCGACGACTGACTTGGTATAACGCATCACGGAGATGCATAACACCACCCCCCCCCCCCCGCTTTTTCCAGAGCATGGCTCATATTTTAAAACGTTAAATATGATAAGATATGGATACAAATTAAAATAATAACGATAAAATGCTTATGATTATGGGTGTAAAGTTCTCTTTCGTTCCAAGACTTTCTAACTCTTATGTAAATTATTGTTGATAATCGTCAGGCACCGAATGTCCGCTTCGCTTAACCCCTAGGCTGTTATTCGCGACCCACGGACCTTTTGCGGACAGTGTAGATCAAGATCAGACTGCACAGAACGTGCAGTCTGATCTTGGATCTACACTCTCCGATTAGGAGATATTTCACCAACTTCCATGACTTTGAAATACCAACATATTGTTTTTTACCATCAGCTTAAAAGTTTCATCTAAGTTAGCAGGATAAGGGTTAATATATCTGTAATACTGTTAAGCTATGTAAATTATAAGCTTAAGATTCAGATTTAGTGAAAATCTTACATTTACAATGCAGATCACATGTTCATAACCTTACCATAGCATGAAACTGTGAAGTTTAATGACTATAGATAGACTTACGTAAGTATGGCTAGTTAAAGGTTGACCGTAGAACCTGCCTTTTTATTTGGCTATGATAGAATATAGTTGAGTATGGTCTGTAAAAAGGAGGCTTAATGCATCTGCAAAAAGTATCAACCCATGCCAGCCTGCGCACTGCGTGCAGGCTGACATGGGCCGAAACATTTTGCTAACGATCAAATTTCTGCATGTCAAACGACCATTCTACCTTTTGATTCAGTCGGTTGTTAAACAAAACTGAGTTTATTGATCCATAATTATGTGATGACTTGCTTGGTATAAACATAACGGAGATGCAATAAGCCCCCTTTTGCCAGAGCATAGCTCAATTACATAATAATAATGTTATATAATCAAGTGATTTCGTATTTAAGAGTTACAAGTCGGAGGTCTGCGGTCTATTGCAGACCTCCGGCCTCTACTTCGGCCAATACGAAGATACTTGATTAATGACAATTTTATTAATTAACGGACGGGAGTTGTTTGGATTGATACGAGTATTTACCGAGTCATACTGGCCGTGTTTTGTTTGATATTGACCAGGTATTCTCGTGTTGGCTGAGTTTGCTGATATTGGCCGTGTTGTGTAACTTGGTATTGAACGGACCGTTGTCGTCCTATAAATGCAATAGCACAGTTTGTTAATTAATAATCAGCAGTATTTGAAAGGGACCTACTCAAAGACTACTAAAGTCGTCGCCATGTCATCGTGTACTTGAGTCACATTGCATTCCAAAGGTATATTTTTTTTGAAAAACTTGGCCGTCGATAATCTTATATATAAAAAAAAAAACAATGCTCTGGCAAAAGGGGGCTTAATGCATTTCCACTATAACAAGCAAGTCATCACATAATTACGTATCTATTATAGCCACTCTTTTAACAACCGACTGAATCATGAGGTAGACTGTTCCTTGGACATACAGAAAATTGACCAGTAGCGAAAAGTTTCGGCTCAGGTCAGCCTGCGCGGACTGCGCAGGCTGACCTGAGTCGATACTTTTTCGCAGATGCACTAAGCCCCCTTTCCCCGGAATATGGATCAAATAAATTAGGTACAAGGGGCGAAGTTTGTGAAAAAAAAATGCAAGTGCCTGTGGCGAGGTCTCATTCTCTCACAGTCGTAGGTTACATGAAGAAAAGAGACAGATACATAAAACAAGGCACATGTCTCGCGTCTGAACTATTTTTTTCCTTAATTATCATTTGAGCCATGTTCTGGTAAAACGGCGTTTAAAGCATCTCCCTGATCCATTGTACCATGGAAGCCATAGTATAATTATAGATCCATAAAAATCCATTGTGTGCAAAAACCGACTTCGTCCAGAGGTAGAATGGTCCTTGGACATGCGAAAATATACCAAAAGCAAAAGGCTTCGACCCAGGTCCGCTGCAGGCTGACATTGGACGACAGTTCTTTTTTTTTTCTTTTTTGGCAGATGCATTAAGCCCCCTTTTCACAGAGCATGGTTCATTGCTATTGTTTTAAACGTCACAAATAGATGAGCATGCAAAACGTCTACTACCCTATAAAAATAGCACCAAACTTGCAACAAATCATGTAACAAAGTTATATCATACATAAAATATATACGTTACGCAATAAAAAAATATTAAAAATCATTGGGTAAAACTGACGGACACAGTTCATATCAACTCTGTACCAGACGACAAAATTAGACACTTGTCCAAAAATGAAAGCGTTTGCAGACGACAAATAAAATGTGGCGCAACTGATGAGATTTGTCTGGGAAAGGGTAGAAAACATTGTAGGAAAAGGAGAAAATGCTGGTTACCAGCATTTTCTCCTTTTCCAACAATGTTTTCAAAATCTCTGTTCTTGAAGTCTTTAAAACACGGGATTGTATGGTTAAAGGTTAAATTTTTCTGTGTTTTGATAAAAAAAAAAAACAACTAAATTCTGGGTGCCATATTCATCAGTCGTTCCAATATCATTTCTTAATCTTAAATTCTGAAACTAGCAATCTGAATGGCTGAGAATGAAAGCCTCGGCCAATCAGATTTCTTGTCTTTGTATTTAGCATCAGCACGATGTTTTTATTAAAGGTCTGTGAGATCTCAAATCTTGAGTCATGTTTACCCTGGAATTGTCAAGATTTGTGCAAGATATCATTGGTGAACCTAGGCAATGAATTGGAAATGTTTTACATCTTTCTGTCAATTTACCGGAACTCTCTGCCCTATAGTGTCAGTGTTAGTTAATGCATTACTATACACGACATTATATCAATGTATAAGAGAATAAATAAATAAAGCATCGTCACATATTTTTTCTTTCGCTGCCAAATAAATGATAAAACTTAGATAAACTTTCTACTTTCAATGGTTGTTAATATATACCAAAATGACATGGCTGTTTGATCTTCGTTAAGATTCTGTTTCGGACGGTGTAGATCAAAGATCAGACTGCACGTGCTGTGCAGTCTGATCTTGACCTAGGCCGTCCGCAAAAGCTATAAGTGTTCATGGCAGTGAAAGAATTAACATATTAAAAGAGACAAAAATAGTTCTGTTGAGTACTAGTAGAAGAAACTCCAGCAAACTATGGACAGGTACACTGACTGCCGCACTATAACCGAAATAATATTGGAAACGCCGTTAAACACCATTCAAACAAACGAAGGTGTAGGATGCTGGCGGCCCTTTTTTAAACATAATACATAAATGACATATGTATATAAGATTTTCATCTATAATTCTCCTATGTAACTTCGAAACGTATTATCCTTATTTTACCTGTACAATAACAAGTAAATTTTCTTTGGCATCATTAAAATATGGTAAGAACTCGACATTTCGAATACGAATATAACAAATAATCAAGTTCTAACAATCCATGTATACAGAATATCTATAATCCTGCTCAAAACTTCAATATACCTGTACGATAAGGCTAAAATGCACTTACGAGATATACACTGTCTCTTTCTGCATTCGTATATGAATACGTTTCCTCTGGGGAAATATGCTATGCAGCAGCAGTTTTGATTGATTTCATGAGCAAATCGATCCATAATCTGCAAACCAATCTAAATCGCATTCTTAGACTAATTCCCAATATTTTTCTTTTTCAATTTCAAAGTAACGCAACCTCTGATTGACTAAACCAAATGGTTTGGCCAATCAGAAATTGTGTTACTTTCTAAATCTAGATAGGACTAATAGTGTAATTTAGAATGGTTGGTGAATACGCTTCAAAAACTACTGTTGGACTTTTTATCTCCCGACATGTTCGTTCCATTTTGAATTATTACAAGTTCGAATACGTCTGATTTCTTTGCTGTACAATCCTGGGTATGTCGAGCATTTTGCTTTTTTAGAAAATCACTCCACGCCATTTTTCTTTTTTTCCTTCAGTTCGTTATGATACATAATAGTAGTCCATAATGTACCAAACTGCAAGTCATTCTAAATAGCTCGTGAGTCTCTTTAGTTTGGTAAAACATGCCGGATTGTACCGGATTACCGTACAATTTCAGTTACTTTACGGTAAGTAGTTCATTAGCAACATAATAATGTAACAGTCACTGGGAAAGAACTCATCACTTAAAATCCTATCAGATTATTTATACAAGCATTTTCCTATCTCGCGCCATTTATATTTACGAAAGCTTTTCTTAAAACCAAACACCAGATGATCAGTTGAGGAAGAAATACTTTAAGGATGGGAGCTCACAATTTATTCGTCGTCATCTCGTCTGTTCATATGGATATTATCATAAAGACTAACTTTAGACGAAGAAATTTGTTCAAAGGTCATAGGCCGCCTTGCGGAGGGATACACCAACGGTTGAGAAGGCGGCGGTTCTTCATAACTAATGTTCACTTGACGCCAGTTTTGTTGACCTGACATCGGCTGATGAGCCTGCTGCTGTTGCTGCCAGCCACCTCTTTGTTGATGAGACTGTTGCCATGACGACATCGGTGGTGGATGTTGCCATGGTTGCGGCGTAGGCGCCTGAGGGAAAGTTTGAGTAGCTAGCATGGGCTGCATGTCACTGGCGTTGTCATAGTCATCGTCTGAATGGCGTCGTCCAGGCATAACGTTCTGACGCATCATGGAACCTTGTTCCGTATAATATGGACGGACTTGTACGGTCCGACCAAAGTCACCTTGACGGGGAACCGACCCGTAACCACTAGACTGACCACTAAAACTGGTTTGACCTTGATACTGGCGCTTCTGATTTAAACTGCTATATGGCGTAGAAAAAGTAGGGTCACTTAGATACGATAACGAAGCTAAAGTTGATGGTGTATCGGAGGCAATGGAGCCAGATTTCCTGCCCGTCTGACCTTGACCTGCTTTCGAGGAGGAAAAATCACTAGATCTTCCTGAATCAAACATGTCCTTTGACCTTGGCGAGATTGTCACATGTTTCTTGGCCACTGAACTAGATTGTCGACCGTCTCTAAGAACACCATTTGGGACCTTGACCTCTGTGTGACCGTAACCAAGGTTCCAGTCTCCATCGACCTGATCTGTCCCGACCACAGACTGAAAAGATACAGAATGAAATCGACTTTTAAAAAGCAAACTATTTTTAACCTTTATCTCACTGAAATGAAATCATCAGTTGAACACTCTTAGTGATTCAGATGACAATAATAATGCTCCAGAAATCATTTGGTATTTACGAGAGTAGAACAAAAACAGACTGACATAATCATTTTCACATGAATTATTCTTCTACTATTGCCAAACTCTAGTTCCACTTTATTTATCTGTGGAAGCCATCAGTCGTTTGGAGCGAGTGTTAGGCAAAAGAACATCAGGAATTCATAGATAGGTGCACTTGCCAACGTGAAATATAAAAACATATCCTAAGATACGTGGATAGAACTGCAAAAAAGCACAAGCGAGAGACCCCTTTGCATAAAAAGCCTTCCAAAGGATTAAATATCAAGGCAACAGGAGTTGTGCTATTTGACGATCTTTCTGCTGTATAGCATAGAGAGACAGATAGATAGAGAGAGAGAGAAGCTCAAATTTTGATGATTGGAATATATCAATACAGTAACAAAATGTATAAGTCTATTACCGTCTGCACTGTCTGTGTCTCAACATCTCGGACGTACCATACACACCACGCATGCGCACAAAGGCACGTGCAAATAACAAGTAAGATGAAACCCACTGCTAGAAGAATCCCTCCAATGATGGCAAGAGCCCTGCAATAAGCAAAGAGATCTAAAGTATTAAATAAAAAATCCCGGTCACAATACCCACTAAAACAAAATACAACATAAGACTTTGAAAACCTCCTCGCGTAAAAAAAATGGTCAATAGAAAGTGAGCAATGCTCTGGCAAAAGGGAGCTTAATGCATCCCCGTGATGCGTTATACCAAGTAAGTCATCACATCATAATGGATCTATAAGATCCAGTTTGTCTAACAACCGACTGAATCATGAGGTAGAATTGTTCTATGACAGGCAGAAATGGACCGATAGCAAAAGGTTTCGACCAAGATCAGCCTGCGCGGACTGCGTAGGCGCACCCGGGTCGATACTTTTTGCAGATGCATTCGGCCTCCTTTTCCCAGAGCATGGGTCAAATAGGTTTAATGCATGAACATACGTGAAAATATTCTGGCGTAAGGAGAAATTGTTCGTTACGTTCAATTTCTCTTCTTGCCACAATGAAGTCGGCTGAAGTGCGGAAACGGTCTCCTGTCCGTGTTTTCTATCCTTTATAATCCCGAGTTTAAACGACCCTACAGAAATAGAGAACTTTTAAAAACAGTGTGGAAAGAGCAGAAAATGCTGCTTACCAGCATTTTCTACTTTTCCCACAATGCTTTCTATCCTTCCCAAAACACTATCAATAACTGAGTCACATTTTTATCGTCTGCAAATGCTTTCAAATTGGACATGTCTAAAATTGCGTGGTTTAGTAAAGAATTAATAACTTAACATGGTATTCAATGTTCATTTTTTTTTTACTGTAAACATAGGTCGACATTCCTCATCATGGTGTCCGAAAATCAAAACAGAAATCCACAGGACAAAAAGTATCGGTCCAGTGATACTGCTATCCCGTTACATGCCTATTTCAGACCTTCACAGAGTAGAACAAGAGAAAATGCTAACAGCCAGTAGATCAAGATCAGACTGCACAGAACGTGCAGTCTGATCTTGGATCTACTCTGTCCGATAAGGAGATATTTTTCTCCAAAAAATAACTTTGAATGAACATTATTCGGCTTTTGACTAACGGCTTGAAAGTTTTATTGAACTTCTTTAGCAGGATGAGGGTTAACTCTTAACCAAATGACAAAATTTTTGACTGGACTAAAACTGAAAGCATTTGCAGATGACAAATTAAATGTTGCTCAGATGATGATTTCGACCTTTGATAGGATAGAAAACTTTGTGGGAAAAGGAGAAAATGCTGGTTACCAGCATTTTCTCATTTACCTACAATGTTTTAAAAAGCCTTCTGTCTCGGGGTCGTTAAAAGTCTGGATTGTGTGGTAAAGGGGTAACGTTCTCACGTGCCTCTTTTCCAAAAGGTCGATAAAACAAACACAGGACTGGTTGGTGCAGGGTTAACCACACATAGATAATAAGCGGTAGTCCAAGTTATCTTAACCCTTATTCTGCTAAGTAAGTAAAATGAAACTTTAAAGCTGATAGTAAAAACCTAAATTTTGTTATTTAAAAGGTAGTTTTGGGGGCGAAAATATCTCCTTATCGGGCAGTGTAGATCAAAGATCAGACTGCACTTTCTGTGCAGTCTGACCTTGATCTACACTGTCCGCAAAAGGGGAGTTAGTCGTGCTTAACAGCCTAAAGGTTAACACGATAAACTTATCGAAGCTTGCTCCAAACTCTGGGCATTAAACAAGAGATATACCTTTTAGGTTCCACATTGCTTCGTATCTTTCTGAAATGCACAAGCTATTTATAAGATATGATCATTTTTAGTTGGAACTAAGTATGAAAGTTCCTCATTATTTCTTTTTGGGAACAGGTATAAGAGAGCTCACTACTTATAGTTACACGCACCCCAACTTGTTATAAAAGCGTAAGCAAAAAACGAAGTTTGCTTCCACTCTACAGTTTGCTCTAAAATCTGCAATAGACACAAGTAAAGAACACGTGGTCCGAACAAAATAGAAGAAATAGAGTTAACTGTCGAGATCTGAGACCTGACAGCCCAGAGTTCGATCCTCATTCCTGTCGAAGTATTTATCGTGGGAGTGTCCATAGGCAAGACACGTTAAAGCCCTAGCCTAGCACTAGAAACACAGGAACATCATGAATAAAAGAGCTGTTGCCGTGATGTGACTGAAATGATGTTGAAAGTGCGTATGTCGTCATTCAATCAATCGTAATGGCAGTCTACTGCGCCTCTAAAATACCTTGGCTATTTATGAAGGGCAAAAATGATTAAGCTGGCGGCAGTAAGATCTACAGCAAACCAGGTAATGGCCGTGTGGTCCGAGTTAGATAAAAAGTGATAAATATAATGGAAGTGACAGATTATTGGAAGCAACACGTGTATCTCTGATACATGGTGTCTGAAGTCGAAGGTTAGATCTATACAGACAAGTAATATCTCTGTTTACCCATAGGCTGCTGAGTGCGAGCAACTGCGCTTTTGCAGACAATGTAGATCCGAGATCAGACTGCACAGAACGTGTGTTCCGATCTTAGATCCACACTGTCCAATCTGTTGTGATATATTCTAGGCCCAAAACACTGCTTGAGGTTAGAATTTCCTTTTAACTGAAAATATACGTATAAAGCAAGAGGGTCATGATGAACCTGGATCGCTCCACTGCCTTACAACTAAATGTGCCATAAACTTAACTGTAATCGAAACACATATTAACCCATAAGAAACCTGTATTTCATAAAGATTTAAGGGACAAGAAAAGCATATCCCCATAAAAAAAAGTTTATATCTGTTTCACCACACTGTTCCAAGATAGTGTTAATGAATGTAAGCCGGTCTAATCAAGCATCATTCATACCAAATATCAATGAACTTTGACAACGAGTATTCTAACGAGTATTCTAAACAAGAAGTTTTCCAAATACATAGTAGCAGGAAATAATCTATTGTACAAACGGTGGAGTTTTGGATCAAAAACTTGAATAATGCAAATCTCACTGCTAAATATCCTCACATCTGATCGTAACCATGAACATTAACACATATCCTTATGTCTGAAAACTTAACGTTTTCTCAAAAAAAAAAAAAAAAAAAATGAATAAACAAAAGCAATCATGTTAAAGTTTACCTTGATAATCAAGGTAACAAACCATTATTATCTGTTATAAGAAAACGTGGGTTATTTCTTTACAACGTTATAAGCTTAACTAGAGCTTGTTATGAACTATAATTAAGGCAAGCCTCAACAGCCATGTTCTTTTTGCCGCGTCAGGACTGCTTTAAAACAAGAGCGCCACATGCGGATGCCAACGCTTAGCTTCAGTTGCTTGATTTTCAGTGAACATTCTAGGTTGAAAAAGGGGCATGACTGTGTCAAAAATACTTTGATGATTACCTACCCTAGCTGTATTCCTCTTGATAGTTAACATCTTGTCCAAGTTTTAACCCTTTCCCAAACAAGCCCTGGTTTTTACGTGTCTGCAGTACAAGTCTTTTGAAAACACTGTGGGAAAAGGAGAAATTGCTCGTAACGAGCAATTTCTCCTTTTCCCACAGTGTTTTCTACCCTTTTGGAGAGCTTTCTGCCATTTTCATCAAATTTAAAATTGTCGTCTGCAAACTCTTTCAATTTGGACCAGTCTAAAATTTGTCGTTTGGGAAAGGGTTAAGTAAATATCAGAGATATTGTAAAATGTCAAAGTTTTTGCGAGACGCCGCCGCCGCCGCCAATGATGACGACGCAGACGACAGGGTTATGACAATAACTCGACCTTTTCTTCGAAAACAACGGGGCTAAAAATCTTGAAAGAGGTTGTGAAAAGACAAGTCTACCTCATGATTCAGTCTGTTGTTAGACAAAATGGGTTTTATGGTTCCGTAATTATATGATGGTATAATTATGCATTAAACCCCCTTTTGACAAAGCGAGGCTCAAATCAAAATAAAAAAAACCCAGAGATTTTCATTAGAGCTTTTGGCAGGCTGGTCCTAATATACATGTACAAACAATTAAAACAATACGTGTCATTCTTTAGTGATAAATCTTAAAATAAGAAAATATTCTGGCTGATTTACCCGTATTTGTGCAGTGAAATGTAATGAAAAGCGCATTCATGCAATAAAGAAAGAAAGAAAAGGGGATTTTTCCATATTAATCCTTATCCTGCTGAATAGGTTCAATAAAACTTTCAAGTCGAGAGTAAACACCCGAATAAAACTTATTTCTTGGAGAGAAATATCTCCTCATCGGACAGTGTGGATCTAAGATCAGACTGCGCGTTCTGTGCAGTCTGATCTTGATCTACACTGTCTGCAAAAGGTCAGTGAGTCGCGCATAGCACCTTAAGGGTTATAACGTTTAAAATGTGTGAGAAAGTATTTGAAGTATGCAGCAAGTTTAACTCCGTATACGACCTGTTTGAGCGTTATATCTACTGAAGCTGTATCTTTTACCATAGGGCGTCCAGGTAGATTAATATACGCAATTAACTATCTTATTTGAAAAGGTTTAAGCGAAATCGGGAAAAAAATACACCGTTTTTTAATGGTTATCTTACAAAAATCCCGTATATATACATTTATTATGACCGAGATGAATGAAAGACTGGTAGACCTTTTTTTGGACTGAACGAATGATTGAACGACAGATCAAACGCATAAAACAAAGGATCAGGAGATGGCTGGAGAACCAAGGAAGGAAGAAGAAGAGACGGACGGACGGACGGACGGACCGAAGGAAGGAAGGAAGGAAGGAAGCGATCCAATTTTTGTTTTGCACAACAGCAATAAAAGAAAAAAACATCGAAAAAACCCAAAGTTAATGTTATACAATTAATTAAAACATTTCAAACGCTAGAATACCCAATTCGACATTTCTTCCCAGGATAAAGGACCTGGTAAAAGCGATTTCGAGATATTTTAACCTAGCACTTAGTACCTGATGAGTCTCATCTTGCTGATGACCGATTTTGAGCAATTGTCCTTTTGTTGCAATGTTTTCAGACGTATTCATGTATCAGATCTTAAATCATGTCAATTATGTTTTACAGTGATATTTTTCGAAGTCGTTTGTTACTTATTTATATGCCAAGCCCGCCCCCACCAGCTCAGCCGGTAGCGTACAGGACCTGAGAACAGGAGGTCGCTGGTTCAATTCCCGGCTTGGCCAATTTCTTTCCGAGGATTGATGATAGTCATCGCGACAGGATTCATTCCTCTCTCACCGCTGACCATTGTTTCGACGATGGTTATGTGGGAAAGCAGCCAGTAGCTTGGAAAGAATATTGTGAGGAGTACTGGTAAAAGAAACTCCAGGAAAGCATGGATAGGTGCACTGACCGCCGTGATATAACTGAAATAATGTTGAAAACGGCGTTAAACATCATACAATCAATCAATCAATACTTATTTATGGCAGGAGTTAAACCCTTTACCAAACAATCCCGTTTTTCACGTCCTTGAGAAACAAAACTTTGGAAAACATTTTGGGAAAAGGAAAAAATGCTGGTTACCAGCATTTTCTCCATTTCCCAATGTGTCTTCCACTTTATCAGAGACAAATTTCATAATCTGAGCCACATTTAATTTGTAGTCTGCAAATAGTTTGAATTTCGACGCGTTTGAAATTTTGTCATTTGGCGAAGAGTTACTGAGTTAAGCTTGGGTCTTGCTTGAGTTCCTGCTTATAATACTATCTCGTCCCAGTACTGATACAACTGTTACGCTTGTAATTACCGTGAGCTCTGTGTGTCAATTATCTAGTCAAGGTACAGAATTTTATGTTCCTTGCTCTGACTGGAAACTTCTTACTTATCTAGCTAGTGGGCGATTCTAGATTATTGTTCGACCCGAGTAATTCCACGAACTCTTGCTGTAGAGAAAACCATGCAACTAAGGCAGTTTTTTTTATGTTGCAGCTTGATGTTTCTCCGGGAAATGGCAGTGTAAAGATATGTCATAACTCCAGCTTTGACATACTAATTCAGTTGTACTTGTTACAAAAACAACATAAATAGACTTTATGTTATTTGCATGTGTCACCTTTATTTGCTGACCCTACCCTGAAAAACGAAATTTGAATTTGCTCTGGTTTTACCAGACAGGACAGGCTAGTTCTCAAGAATGTTCTAAATTTGAAAGTAAGACAAGTTCTGTTTGCTAAACCAAGAGGTTGGGGTCAATCAAAAGTTGCGTTACTTTCCAAATGTAGAACCAGATTAACACTTAAGCTGCTGAATAAATTGAACGCAAATTTCTACTCAGTACTAAACGACCAAACAGTGCGGTTTCAAAGTTAATTTCACCGGAAAGAAAATCCCGTATCGGACAGTGTAGATCAAAGATCAGACTGCACGTTTTGTGCAGTCTGATCTTGATCTACACTATCCGCAAAAGGTCTGTGGGTCGCGATTAGCAGCCTAAGGGTTAAGACTAAGAATGAAATGAACTCTTTACCAAACCAGGAAAAATTAGACTTAGCCAAATCGAAGGTCTTTGCCGACGACAAATTAAGTAAATTATTAAATATGTCTTTAAAAGGATAAAAAGCGAAAGAAAATATTGTGGGAAAAGAAGAAAATGCTGGTTTCAAGCACTTTCTTCTTTTCCCACACTGTTTTCAAAAGCCTCTTTCTTCAGGGACGTTTGAAGTTGGGATTGTGTGATAAAGGGTTAAGAATGGAAGGTTAACAGCGTCGGTTTCACCAGCCATTCTTAAGAACATTTTTGGTCTAATTATAGATTTAGAAATTAACACAACTTCTGACTGGCTGTACCATTCGGTTTAGCCAATCAGAAGTTGTGTTACTTTTAAATTCAGAAAATTCTTGAGAACAAGACTAAGAATGGTTGGTGAATAGGGCTTACTTGTGAATTTTGTAAGATCTACATAGCAACAAGTAGACGACGTTTACGTCTTGTAGCAGACCACTTTTGAAAGCATTTTGGCAAATGATAAATTGCTCCTTTCTTGTAAATGTCACGAATTCTTCTGTGTCGATTATCTAGATAAGGTAGATGTATGGACCATTATGTTCTGTACCCTGCCTCTCTTGAAACTTCTATCTTCCAGAGGTTGGGGCGATTCTCTGTTATTGTGTGCCCAAAGAAATTACAAGACCTCTTGCTGCCATTCTTTTGATGCAGCTTTGAAAGTTTTTTTTTTTTGCAATGCAAGTTATCATTTTGGGGGGGAAATAGCAATGTCTGTGGATATGACAAAACTCCTGCCTTTGTATTGTCATATTTGGTTGTAGTTGTTAGAAGAGCAACAGATTTTATTCTATATTTGAGCCGTGCTCTTGGAAAAAGGGGTTTGGTGCAGTACACCAAGCAAGTCATCACATAATTATGGATATATGAAAATCATTTTGTCTGAAATCGACAGAATCATGAGGAAGAATGGTCCTTGGACATGTAGGAAATCTACAAATAGCATAAACTGCGCAGGCTGACATTGGTCGATAATTTTAAAGAATGAATGAATGATATTTTATGGCTAATCGACAGCTTTGGTCATTTAGCGCGCCTATTTGTATGGGCAATATCTGCTTACTCAAAAGTTTAGATGGAAAGTTAAGACTGTGAATAGTATCTTTAAGGAAATGATAGCTGAAAATTGAGAAAGTGTGGAGCCTCCATTGGGATCAAACACTCCCATTAAAGAGGCCCTGTCTCCAATGAGAAGAGGTGTGGTTTAGTAAATGCATTAAACACCCTTTTCACAGAGCATGGCCCATTTGCATGATGCTCCACTTTGACCAAAATCTCTTTCAATACCATGAGAATCGCTGAAAAGTCTTTAGTTTATTTGAAGTTTTCAGCGAAAAGGTTTAATCTATAAACAACAGGGATATCACCAATCCTAGTTGTACTGATGGCTTACCTTTATTCCAAACGACAAAATTTTAGACTGCTCCAAATTGAAAGCAATTGCAGACGAAATGTTAAATGTGTCTCAAATGATTAAATATGTCTTATACAGGGTAGAAAACATTGCGGGAAAAGAAGAAAATGCTGGTTACCGGCATTTTCTTCTTTTGCAACAATGTTTTCAAGTGCCTTCTTTCTCAGGGTCGTTGAATTTCGGGATCATGTGGTAAAGGGTTAGGGGTTAGCCACACTTTACGGTTACCTGGGCGATGCAAATTCCCCCCAGAATGTTTTAACTCCCTTATCTCTTTGTTGTTGCAAAAGTAAACATGGACGCGATATTTAATACGGCAGGGTGATACGCCTCGTTCGCAGAATGTGCTGTTCAAAGCGACCCCTATAGTGAGATTGTTTTGATGTGATATATTTGATAATCTACGTGCAAAAAGCTGCCTGTACATTAGCTTTCTTTGTTTCATTCTCTGTCAGAGAGAAAATCTATTTAGCACTACAAAAGCGTTTCGATGCACCATTTTCTTGTGTGTACATTGTGTAACCCTTTCCCAAACAAGCCCTGGTTTTCACGTGTCTGCAGTACAAGTCTTTTGAAAACACTGTGGGAAAAGGAGAAATTGCTCGTAACGAGCAATTTCTCCTTTTCCCACAGTGTTTTCTACCCGTTTAAAGACATTTCTGCCATTTTTCATCAAATTTAAAACTGTCGTCTGCAAACTCTTTCAATTTGGACCAGTCCAAAATTTGTCGTTTGGGAAAGGGGTATGTTTAAGGCCGCTGAGCGCCACTTATAGCAGCCTGGGTTCCAGTCCGATCATTTAAGACCAGGCCGCATAGCTCACGTGGTAAAGCGTAGGACTTGTAAACATCAAGTCTTGGGACACTTGAGGGTGTGGGTTCGAGCACAGCGGCTGGCCATCTAATATTACTAATAGCCTTCCCGGTGAAACGTTATACCGAGGTCTCGTATTACGGTGCCATACACCGGACCGGGCGTAACCTAGGATGGTTTTCGTCCTATATCTTGCACTATCCCCCGTAACAAAACTAACAGCCTTCAGCGGGCGTCACCCATATGGGCAACCGTTTGCGACGATAAATAAACAGAAAATCAGTCAATCCGACCATTTATTCTTTTTTCATATCCAGACGTTACTTTGTCAAAATCGACGCGTCATTTAGACAAAATAACGTCAGAATAATAAACAAGGAAAAAAAAATCGGACGGGAACCCATGATACGCTTACAGTGACGTTTCCTAAATACCATAGCGATAGCTCTCTTGTGCATACATGTATTTCTTGGATTTTGCAGTACTAGGCTCAGGCTCTCCCGTGCATTGGCCGATGATAATCCCACGTGGCCATTGCCGCCAGCCAGAATCTATCTCAGAATTTCCAGCAATTTCTGCCTTTCAAACAATGTTTTCAAAGCCTGGTCCATAATAACAAACCATTCTTCAGAACATTCTTAGTCTTATTCTCCGAGATTTTCTAAATTGAAAGTAACACAACTCCTGATTGTTTAGCCAATCAGGAGTTGTGTTACTTTCAAATTTAGAATATTCTGGAGATTAAGCAAAAGAACGTTCCAAAGAATGGTTGGTATCTGTTACATAACGCAAAAGAAAATCGTCTGCTTGAGATATTGAGTGCATTAAAACAACAACAACAAAAAATGTCATGTATGAAGTAGCCTCTGTGGCCCAGTTCATGACCCCTTATCAAACATTCCACTGTTTTAATGACCTCATAGGAGAGAAGGCTGCTTTTAAAGCATTGTTGGCAAAGGAGAAAATGCTGGTAATCAGTATTTCTCCTTTTCCCACAGTGTTTTCTATACTTTGCCTCAAAAAGCAATCCCAATCATTTGATTCATACTTGATTCAAAATGTAGCTTGCATAAGCTTTCAGTTTGGGAACGTCTAAAATTTTGTTGCTTGCTAAAGAAGTAATGTGTACAATTTGTGAGCAAAAAAACCTCGATTTGACCCCCCCCCCCCCCCCACCCCCTTGCAGCGCAAGTCATATTGGAATGTGACTTCGTTGAAAACTTGCTAAAAACGTTGTAAAACCCTAATGTCTAATGTTAGTGAAACCGAGAAAAGAATCGAACAAGTGACCTGTCGCAACGATAAATCTGAAACACCTATCAAACAGGGAAAACAAAGTTTGTGTCATCGCTTTTGCAACGCATACTCGTATAACAGGATGCGAGTCGTAAGTTCATGTACATGTATAATGAACAACAAAACAGCCATATATCGATTAAACCTTTACCACACAGTGCCAAGTTTTAACGACCCTGAAAAAGAAAGATACTGGTAACCAGCATTGTCTCTTTTTCCCGGAATGTTTTCTCTGTTATCGAATACGATCCCATCATTTTCAGCCACCTTGAATTTATAGCTTGTAAAAGCTTTAAATTTGGGCTAGTCCAAAATTATTCCGTCTGGTACAGAGTCGAATCCCGTAAGGTAATCTAGGTTTACTTTCTGAATCACTTATTACGTTATAAACAAAGGCCTTGGAATGCAAGAACGCAGTTCTGAACTGCTGGAAGCTATCAAGGTAGTTCACGGAAACTTGGCGTTTCACTCACCACCTTGACCTCAAGCCATTCTCGTCGGCTTTGATTAATTCACCCGTCACTCTGTAAGCGTAGATACAGCGCTACCTACACTTTGGTCCAAAAATCTCCGCCTTCTTTCTAAACTATTTTAAGCAAGTGTTGATTATGTGTAGTATTTAGCCATAAGAAATTAGGCTTTCTGAGACTTTGAATGACGTAAGTTAACCAAGAGAAACAACCTGAGCAAGATCGTCGATCCCTAAAGATGATCTTTCTGAATTATTTGACTTCGCAAGTGTGTATGCCTATTCGTATGCCATTGCCAGAAAGTTTAAGGAAAGGAAATAATCATGTTCCCATCACACCCCATTTGTATACACACGCTGACAGAATGTAGTTCTCCAGGTGAAACATGTGTACCTATTGTTCAACAAGGATGTAAAATTAACGGCACGGAACAACATCTGATATCCGTTAGTCTAATTGTGGGACATGAATGTAAATTACCGAAATGGACATCCATCTTTAATCGTTTTATTTTTCTTGCTGGACGAGAACCAAAAAAAGTACCGAAATGGGTATAGATCATTCATCCTTTCACTGCTGAATAAAACGAATCACATTTGAAAGATGTTATTGGTTGTTCTGTTCCGACATATTTTGTCCCTCATACATCCACAATTTTCAAATTTGCAGCCCCATGCCATTTTTGTTTTGTCATTTTCTTAAAGGGAGTAAAAATCACCAAAAAAAAAAATCGATAATAGCAAACTGTTAAGGTACATATTTGTGTAAGGAGATTCGGTCGTAAAAACAGCCCACGCAAAATAAAAGAAGAGGAGGAGTAGAAATGCTCGCACATAATAGGAAGTACACAAAGCGTCGGCAGCGCAGACGGAGTTAACCCTTATCCTGCTAAATAAAAGAATTGTAACTTTAAAACCGATTGTATAAACCAAAACTTTCCTGTTTTAAAGGCATTTTTTAAGAAAGATATCTCCTTATCGGAAAGTGTAGATCCAAGATCAGACTGCACCTTCTTTGCAGTCTGATCTTGATCTACGCTGTCTGCAAAAGGTCCGTGAGTCACGCTTAGCAGCCCAAGGTTAACACGCAGTATCGACCCAAGCAATGAAAATACTTCGAGGTAAATATACGAGGGGTGTTCAAAAAGAACGCGGACCAGTGCCTGTATCGGAATATTGTCATAAAAATCGACTTGGAATGTTTACTTTTGTTGAAACTAACCTTCTTTGAATTCTGGGCACTTATTCATTATTGATTCCTATGCGCTAAACACGTGCGCGAGCCCGTCACGTGACATTAATCTCAAGGACCCGGTCCTAGCGAGGGTTAGCTCCTCTCTGCTCCCGTAGTTCGTGCCACGTAGAGAATCTTTCAAAACAGGAACTAGTGAGAGGTCACAAGAGGTCCGCACTGGATTATAGGGAGGACTGGATAGTGTTTCTACGTTCAGTTCTTGCAAAGCTTCCTGCACTAGTGTGGCTTTGTGAGCTTTAAATTTTAGCTTTAATAGCAGGCGATGTTGGATGTTTCCATACCCTGCTTTGTTTTTAAGATTCAGTCTCATTTCCATACCCTGCTTTGCTGTTTAGATTTAGTCTGGTTAATGTGTTCCCATGTTTCATTGAATGTTACAATACGATCAGTAGAGTTTGATCCGTCTACCTTATTGCGTTCTGAAATTTCTCAACAGATTTCCACCCCAACCCCCATTTGCTAGGGCGTCAATAGTCGAAGTACCTATCTTGTGCAAACACGCCACATTCCAAGAATGTCAGGCAAAATCTCCTGGACACTTTTATATGAAATGTTAAATGTGTCTGCTATTTTCCTGACAATATCTCGTCGATCTTTCTTTTTTACATGCTGGTCTACAACCGTGATGATTTTGTCTGTGACTGATGTTGATGGACGGCCAGATTTAGGATCATGTTAACGGTATCGCACTCTTCTCTAAATCGGTCCGACCCATTTACGAATATCAGATTTCTTTCGTGCAGAGTCCCCTTAGTCTTTTTCAAAATCGGTTTTGATTTACCATAAATATTTTCCGAGTTTGACGTAAAACTTTATGATTACTCTCGGCACAAATGAAACGTCGTCCGACATTTTGGACCACTAATTCACTATATGACGATAATTAATGCTAATCTATGCAGATTTTTACAACCCAACGTGAAGTAGTTTTCAAAATAACGAGGTGGTCAACGTTCTTTCTGATCGCCCCTCGTACATTCTGCATGCACTGTTTTTTTTTTTTAATTAAAAAAAAGTCCCTGTTGTATGCAAATTACCTCACACTTCATTACCATATTTCGGATCTTACCTCGAAATATGCATAAAAGGCTGGTTTTGGTAATCATTCTAGTGTTAAAGCTTCAGTGAAGCATGCAACGTTCTGGTATCTTTTATGAAAGTACTGTCTCCCTATGGAAAGGCTTACTTTAATTTCTTTGCATTTTTTTTTTATCATCAAAGAGGGCATACATTAATAAATCACGCAATGGCTTTTAATACTTCATAATATTCCTGCAATACTCGTGAGTGAATTTCCTGCAATTCAGGCGAAATAATGGTAGTTTTGTTTACATAAACACAAATACATTATGAATCATGGTCTGGGAAAAGGAAGTTTAACGCAGCTCCGTGACGCATTATACCAAGCAAGTCATCATATAATTATGAAACCATTTAACAATTGACTGAATCACGAGGAAAAATAGTCCTTGGACATGCAGAAATTTTAACATAAACAAAAAGTTTCGACCACGTCAGCCTACGCGGACTTCGCAGGCTGACACGAGTCGATACTTTTAGCAGATGTATTAATCCCTTTTTTTCACAGAGCACGGCTTATATGTATTGGATTTCATTTATGTTTATTACCCATATTCGTAAATTTACGGAAGGAATAATGTGATGGACGACTTTTGGCCGTTTCCACGTTGGTCAAACAATTGTACTTCATGTCCTTGACCTTAAATGACCCGAACAAACAATTCAGGTCATGCATGATAAGGCTGCAAATGTGCGTCTGTATTTTGTGTGCTAGAATGGCATCCTACAACGATTCAACAGTAAATACACATTGTTACATCACGGCGACAGCTCACCTAATCTTGTCTTTCCTGTGGTAGTCAGCTCTTTCCCCGACTCCCAGAATGTTTTCTACCCTTTCAAAGATAAAACTCCAAAAGTTTGAGCCACAATTAAGTTGTCGTCTGCAAATGCTTTCAAATTGGACAAGTCTAAATTTTTGTCGTCTGGCACAGAGTTAAAGAGTTGGGGCAGTAAAGATTACTGAGAGTAAAGAGAGTAGAGAAAATATCGTTTACCCTTCTATTGCTAGATAACGGAACAGAATTAAAATTGCCCTTTGAAAATAATCAAAGACAATTTCAAAGGTGGTATTTATTTTCTAGAATATATGTCGGGCAGGAGAGATCCAATATCAGACAGCACAATTTGTGCCTTCTGATCTTGGATCTACATTGTATGAAAAAACAAAAACATTTCAAGTCGAGCATAACGTTCAACGGATTAATATGTAAGAGTACACTTCTATCATGCGCCTGTTGAGTACTTCGAGTGCTTTGATTATATAATGTTGCTGAGCAAGAAGGCGTGCCTGCAGTTTTATGGGGAATTTTTTAGTACTTGAAAGGTTGAGGCAAAGAAATGGAATTCGTTGTGTGGTTGTAATCTGATGAACGAGGCAGAGGAAGAACTTTGATATGGGAGGAAGGAACAGCTTGTTACTAAAAGAGAACTGGTGAAGCATTGTTTGTACTGGAGTTTAACACCGTTTTAACAGCTTAAGTCATATCACAGCGGTTAGTGCACCTATGCATGTCTGGCTTTCTCACACAAGTACTGTTACAACTCTCTTTCCAAGCCACTGACTACTTTTCTCACTGCAACAGAGGTGAGAGGCGAAAAATCGTCGGAAAGAAAGTTTTGCCTCAACCGGGTATCGGACCGGCAACCAGCAGGTCACGAGTCACTAAGCTACCCAGCCGGGCTTGAGAAGCATTGATATATATATATATATATATATCTCTCTCTCTCAAATACCGCCTCACCGACACTTTTCGAGACAATCTGAGACACTAGACTTGCTAGTGGATTCTTTTGTGCTTTATTAAACAGAGAGGAAAAAACACTTTCTATGATCCTCCAGTACTTAAAATGGAATCACACAGCTTTGCTGTTCATTTCTTTAATTCCAGTGTCCAGTGGCTTAAACAAGACGTTTAAAAATATGGCATTTCAACCGATTTCGCTGTAAACTCTTCCACCTTAACACAACTAACCTTGAAAAATCACACTGAAAAAAATGCCATAGCTGGTTGTAGACAATGTCCCTTTGTGCGGCCACAGGCACAAAATAACAAACTTGCAGACAATTTCCACAGAAATTATTAAATCAACACCAGAAACACTTTCTAGACATATCCTATTTATCACAAAACAGTGCTACAGAAGTGATTGATAGCAAATTTTGAAATAGGACTACTGGTAATTTTGACCACCATGACCCGAAAGTGTTTCGTTGTGGCGTTACACCTGCTAATCATGCTATGTT
This sequence comes from Tridacna gigas, assembly GCA_945859785.2. Taxonomy (NCBI): domain Eukaryota; kingdom Metazoa; phylum Mollusca; class Bivalvia; order Cardiida; family Cardiidae; genus Tridacna; species Tridacna gigas. Next base: position 26,414,439 of record OX244042.2, on the reverse strand, counting down.
GGATTTTAATAAAAAATCAGGTTCGACTCCCAGTGGCAAAGATGGTCAAAGAGTGTCCTTAGGCATAGCACTTTAGAGATTTCAGTCTGGTCCAAGAGAAACCCAGAAAAGACGTGAAAAAGTGGGATGTCCCTGAGATATGATCGAAATACAGCAGAGGTTACAGAACCATGAAACAAAGAGGCAAACTAACAAACAGCCAATTATCTGCCTTGTTTCACTTATTGTGAAGGTTTTGTGGCGATATTTGTCTCATCTTGGCAACATTATAAAGACCGCACCATGTTCAGCTTATCGGTATTTAGCACGTCATCATAATAAATTGTTAACTAGTTGTTGCCAAAAATAACAACTTGCCCTCAAACAAGAACAATAACCGACAAAATCTATGGAACAGATGAATATTGGTATGTACTGTATTAAAGTGGCATCCAAACAGGGTCCGTATTCACCAAGCATTCTTTATTTCTTTCGTAGTCTAAATCTAGCTTTAGAAAGTAACACACTTTCTGATTGGCTAAACCACATGGTATAGCCAATCGGAAAGTGTGTTACTTTTTAATGTGGAACATGCTTGAGAATAGGACTAGGATTGTTTTTAAGAATGATTGGTGAGTACTGGGCAAGGTTTTATTTCGAAGGCTTTTGACAAAATGGCTTAAACACTAAAATGAAGACAGATATATATATATGTAGAAAACTCGAGGAACTATCAAGTTTTATTAATGAGCCATGCTCTAGCAAAGGGGCCTTAATCCATCTCCGTGATGCATTATACCAATCAAGCCATCACATAATCATGTATCTATAATAGCTACTTTTTCAAACGGACTGAATCATGTGGTAGACTGGTCCTTGGACTTGCAGAAAAACGTCCAATATCGCAAAGTTTCCGCCCAGGTCAGCCTACAACTGTGCAAGCTGACCTGGGCTGAAAATTTTCGCAGATGCATAAAGCCCCCTTTTCACAGAGCATGGCTCATTTGTATTTTTTTTTTTATATATTTTTTTGTCCCGTAACCGTTATTGTGTAACATGGCATAAATATATTTTGTACATGGAAGAATGACAGTTCCTCGAGTAGCTGTGTTGATAAGAGTTGCTGAGTTATGCTTCTAAACGTCTTTGGTGCGATCACAGCGGAGGCAGATTTTTTTTGCAGTATGTTTTCCCCATAAACAAAGGGTGAACATGATATATGATTTTTGCCTGCAAAATATCAACCCCAACACCACCATTTATTGTAAGTAACGATCTAGTTTTATGCTGCTTTAAAATAGAGCTGCGATTATTCAGTCTGAAAAGGCTAACGATTCTAATAACTGAGTCATGCTCTGAGATCGTTTGTTTAATGCATTTGCAAAGTATCAGCCCATGTCAGCCCGCGCAAGCTGACTAGGTAGAAACTTTTGTTACTGGTAATTTTTCTGCACGTGAAAGGACAATTCTACCGCCTCGTAATTCCGTCATTTTCTAGACAAGATGGGTCCCTTCCTATTATGCAACAAATTGCATGATAAAATGCATTACAAAGATGCATTAAACCTTCTTTTTCTAGAGCGGTGCTATACGCAAATAGAAGCAAAGGGAGAGCGGTGGGGCGAGGGATAAGGGAAAGCACCCAAACCTCAACTAATTTTGAAGACGTGTTAGGGTTTTTTCTCATGAAGGATGCAACTAAAACAGTCTAGATAGGTAGGTCTTATTTAAAAAAAAACTTAGACGTTAAATTCCTGTTGATGCCAGGATACTACACGCATTTACATGGTTAAATTGAAATTGCTACGTCTAGTAGTTAGCTATATCATTATAGCAAATATCAAGCTCCAAGTTCAGTGAGTTTAACCCATTGTTCTTCTAATCGTATCAGCTACAGGCTATCTGAGACCTATAAATGAACACCAAGTAGCAATATTTGAAGAAAAGATAAAGTCCTTTCAGGATAATACGGAAAGCACTGGTTGAGTACAGCAATTGATGCTTGTCACAAACTGTTTTGCCCCATTTTCCATCATATTGTTGTTAATTGTCGTCAACTGCAGTGCCATTATAGGTCGTATGTATATGTGAGCCATGTTCTCTGAAAAGGGGGCTTAATGCATCTACGAAAAGTATCCGCGCAGTCTGACCTGGGTCGAAACTCTTTGCTTTGGTAAACTTTCTGCCAAGGACTAGTGTACCTCATGACTCAATCAGTTGTCAGACTAAATGGATCTTAGGAATCCATAGTTATGTGATAACTTGTTTGGTATCATGCATCACGGAGTTGCATCAGAACCTCTTTTGCCATAGAGTCAGTTATTTATAAAGGACTGATGATTAATTAAAAAATATACAGGGCGGGCCTATCAGCTTCGGGCTGTCTTCACATTTATAATGTGGGAGGAATAAGACATTATTTCCCCGAGATACGTGTTGACATGTTGCATATATCAAAGATAAATTGTATTTGGAGGGTATACAGACATTTCTAAACTTTATTCTCTACTTCATAACAGATATGCCGAGCACCTAGTCGGTAACGTACTGGGCTAGTTTTCTTGCGGTTGGTAGCTGTAGTTCGATCCCAGTTCGACGAAAACTCTTTAAAGGGATCAATAAAAGTCACTATTAACTTCAGTTTCTCTCTCTGTATTGTATATTAATTAGTATCGATCTGCCGTATTAGTAATGCGTGCATAGGTGTATTGACATCCGTTATATAAATGAAGTTTTATTGAAAATGCCGTATTACAAAAAAAAAAAACAGAATGAGGTATAGAGAGAGAACAAAACACCTACTTCTCAATTCAGTTAAACGTAATCATTTAATTAACCCCATGCTGTTTTGGTTTCCCGTATCGTTCATTGTAAACGAAAATTTAGTCGATTGCCAATGCATCAAGTCAGAAAAGCCGAATCATCAATCTCGTGTTGCTTATTGATACACGATGCAGGAGCCTTCAGTATTTGTGTAAATCGAACCTATACCTTCAGTATAACAAGCCCAAAACATTCAGACTGATGACCACAGCGTCACTTTCACGTTGTACAGTGTAAGACCACGTGATCGGTTTGGAAAGATTCTCCTCGGTTATCGGTAAGGGCTGCGTTTCAATAAACTGCGAAATAAGTCTAGAAATAAGATCTAAATAATTACAGTTTCAAGGTTTCTTTTGTCTATACAGTATTTCAGAAAAGAGAACTGTGAAGATAAAAGACCAGCCTGCATGTTTTGTGCTTTCTTCGCATCTTCTACATTGATCGAAAAAGCGTTTTACGTTGATAGAGGCATTCTTAGAGTTGAAATGAACTTTTATCTCGTAAATTAGGTACAGTAATGTTTATTTGATTACGATGTTTATGCCAAATACTATTATGTTGGGTTCTCAAACACTACCTTATCTGAATTGCTACAAGGGGGGTGACCTAGTATTCACGTTTACCTTTCTGTTCATGGTTTATGATTTTGCGATCTCTGACCGTAGAACAAGGTCCGCCGTTGTAAAAAAAAATTGTACTTCCGTAAGAAATGTAGATAGAAAACGACTGGAGAGTACATGTTCAACATAGAATATTGACTGACGTGTACATTTTCTACGAAGAATGTGGACTGGGAAGTACATGTTCAACGTAGAATATGGACTGAGGTGTACATGTACATGGAGGTGTGCATTTTCTATGTACAATATGGACCAAGGTGTAAATTTTCTATGTACAATATGGACAGAGGTGTAAATTGTTTACCTACAGTATGGACCAAGGTGTACATTTTGTATGTACAATATGGACCCACATGTATATTTTCTATGTAGAATATGGACCGAGGGGTACATTTTCTATGAAGAATATGGACCGAGGTGTAAATTTTCTATGTAAAATATGGACCGAGGTGTAAATTTTGTATGTAGAATATGGACGAAGGCGTACATTTTCTATGTAGAATATTGACCGATGTGTACATTTTCAATGTAGAATATGAACAAAAGTGTACAATTTCTTTGTACAATGTGGACCGAGGTGTGCATTTCCTATTTACAATATAGACCCACATGCACACTTTCTATGTACAATATGGACCGAGGTGCACATTTTCTGTGTAGAATATGGACCGAGGTGTACATTTTCTATGTACAATATGGATCAAGGTGTACATTTTCTATGTACAGTATGGACAGAGGTGTACATTTCCTACGTATAATATGGACCGAGGTGTACATTTTTTATGTAAAATATGGACCGAAGTGTACATTTTGTATGTAGAATATGGACAAAGGTGTACATTTTCTATGTAGAATATGGACCAATGTGTGCATTTTCTACGTACAAAATAGACCGAGGAATATATTTTCTATGTACAATATGGGCCAAGGTGTACGTTTTCTGTGTACAATTCCTACGTATAATATATATCAAGGTGTGCATTGTCTATGTACAATATGGACCAAGGTGTACATTTTCTACGTATAATATGGACCGAGGTGTAAATTTTCTGTGTAAAATATGGACCGAGTTGTTAATTTTGTGTGTAGAATATGGACAAAGGTGTACATTTTCTATGTAGAATATGGACCAATGTGTGCATTTTCTATGTACAATATGGACCGAGGTGTACATTTTCTATGTACAATATGGGCCCTGGTGTATATTTTCTATGTACAATATGGACCGAGGTGTACATTTCCTACGTATAACATGGACCGAGATGTACATTTTGTAAGTACAATATGGACCGAGGTGTACATTTTCCATGTACAATTTGGACCGCGGAGTACATTTCTATGTACAATATGGACCGAGGTGTGCATTTCTACGTAGAAAATGGACCGAGGTGTACATTTTCTATGTACAATATGGAACAAGGTGTACATTTTCTATGTGCAAAATTGACCAAGGTGTGCATTTTCTATTTACAATATGGACCCACATGTACATTTTCTACGTACAATAAACAGACCAAGGTGTACGCTTTCTGTGTACAATAAGGACCACGGTTTACAATTTCTATGTACAAAATTGACCGAGGTGTGCATTTTGTATGTACAATATGGACCAAGATTAAATTTTCTATGTACAATATGGACCAAGGTGTACATTTTCTACGTAGAATAACGACCAACATGTTCATTTTCTATGTACAGTATGGACCCACATGTACATTTTCTGCGTACAATATGGACAAAGGTGTACATTTTCTATGTACAACAATGACCGAGGTGTACATTTTCTATATACAAGATGGACCGAGGTTTGCATTTTCCATGTACAATATGGACCAAGGTGTACATTTTCTACGCACAATATGAACCGGGGTGTACATTTGCTACGTAGAATATGAACCAAGATGTGCATTTTCTATGTACAATATGGACTCACATGGACATTTTCTACGTACAATATGGACCAAAATATACATTTTCTACGTACAATATGGACCGAGGTGTACATTTTCTATGTAGAATATGGACCAAGGTGTACATTTTCTACGTACAATACGGACCAATGTGTACATTTTCTATGTACAGTGTTGACCGAGGTGTACATTTTATATGTACACTATGGACCGAGGTGTACATTTCCTACGTACAATATGGACAGAGTTGTACATTTTGTAAGTAAAATATGGATCGATGTGTACATTTCTACGTACAATATGGACCCAGGAGTACATTCTCTATGTACAATATGGACCGAGGTGTACATTTCTATGTACAATATGGACCGAGGTGTGCTTTCTCTATTTACAATATGGAAAAAGGTGTAAATTTTCTATGTACAATACAGACCGAGGTGTACAATTCTACTTAGAATATGGACAGAGGTGTACGTTTCTACGTACAATATGGGCCCACATGTACATTTACTATGTACAATGAAAGGACCAAGGTGGACGTTTTCTATGTTCAATATGGACCAAGGTGTACATTTTCTATGTACAATATTGACCGAGGTGTGTATTTTCTTTGACAATATGGACCAAGGTGTACATTTTTTATGTACAATATGGACCGAGGTGTATATTTTCTAGGTAGAATATGGACCAAGGGGTACAATTTCTAGGTACAATATAGACTAAGGTGTTCATTTTCTATGTACAATAGGAACCGAGGTGTTCATTTTCTACGTAAAATATGGACCAAGGTGTACATTTTCTATGTACAATATGGACCAAGGTGAACATTTTCTACGTACAATATAGTCAATTTGTACATTTTCTACGTACAATATTGGCCGAGGTGTACATTTTCTACCTACAATATGGACCGAGGTGTTCATTTTGTATGTAAAATATGGATCCATTTATACATTTTCTATGTAGACTATGGACCGACGTTCATATTTTCTACCTACAATATGGACCGAGGTGTACATTTTGTATGTACAATATGAGCCAAGGTGTACATTTTCTTTGTAGAGTATGGGCTTAGGAGTACAGGTTCTATGTAAAATATGGGCAGAAGTGTACATTTTCTACCTACAGTATGGACTAAAGTGTACATTTTGTATGTACAATATGGACGCACATGCACATTTTCTATGTAGAATATGGACCGTGGTGTACATTTTCTGTGTACGATATGGACCGATGTGTACATTTTCTATGTACAATATTGACCGAGGTGTGAATTTTCTATCTACAATATGGGCCAAGGGGTGCATTTTCTACATTCAAAATGGACCGAGGTGTACGTTTTCCATGAACAATCTGGACCGAGGTGCACATTTTCTACGTACGATATGGAACAAGGTGTACTTTTGTTATTTAAAATATGGACCGAGGTGTACATTTTTTATGTACAATACGGACCGAGGTGCACATTTTGTATTTACAATATGGACCGAGTTGCACATTTTCTATGTACAATATGGACCGAGGTGAACAGTTTTTATTTACAATATGGACCGAGGTGTACATTTTCTTTGTACAATATGGACCGACGTGTACATTTTCTATTTACAATATGGACCGACGTGCACATTTTGTATTTACAATATGGACCGAGTTGTACATTTTCTATGTACAATATTGACTGAGGGGTACATTTTGTATTTACAATATGGATCGAAGTGCACAGTTTCTATGTACAATATGGACCGAGGTTTACATTTTTTATGTACAATACGGACCGAGGTGCACATTTTCTATGTACAATATTGACCGAGGTGTGAATTTTCTATCTACAATATGGGCCAAGGGGTGCATTTTCTACATTCAAAATGGACCGAGGTGTACGTTTTCCATGAACAATCTGGACCGAGGTGCACATTTTCTACGTACGATATGGAACAAGGTGTACATTTGTTATTTAAAATATGGACCGAGGTGTACATTTTTTATGTACAATACGGACCGAGGTGCACATTTTGTATTTACAATATGGACCGAGGTGCACATTTTCTATGTACAATATGGACCATAGTGTACATTTGCTGTTTACAATACGGACGAGTTGTATATACAATATGGAACGAGGTAGGCCTATACACTTTCTATGAACAATATGGACCGACGTGCACATTTTCTATGTACAATATGGACCGACGTGCACATATTCTATGTACAGAATGACCGAAATGTACAATTTCTATTAACAATATGGACCGAGGTGTGCATTGGCATCATTAGTGCTAGGCCGGAGCTCAAGATTGAGTTTTCAACCGAGGGACACTCCCACGAATACCAAGGGCTTCGAGGGAGGATCGCCCCGGGACCTTCTAACTGTGCACCCTACACGTCAGCACTGAGCCACGCTGGACCTCTTTTCCATGCTAAGATAGACAGGCAAAAAAGGCCGAAAATGTGCTAAATGAGTCTTCTGTACTTTCTTCATGCGTTAGACGTTAGCAAAATCTTAGTCTGGTTCAATTTCAAAGCAAATGCAAACGACAAACTGAATGTGGTTGATAGGGCTTTGAGAGATATGAAAATATTGCGGGAAAGGGAGAAAATGTCGGTCACCAGCATTTTCTCCTTTTCCACAATGTTTTCAAAAACCGTTTTCCGGGGGGGGGGGGGGGTCGTTAAAGTTCAGATCGACTGGTAAAGGTTAAACTTTTTGCAGCACTTGTAGGAGTTAATCTGATGTTATTTTGACGTCTCAGTATGATATTCAGCGGGTGATATGGTAGGACACCTGGTTGTTTACGTCATAGTTTTATTTTTACACGTGAGTTTGATAATGAAGCATACATGCAGGGTGAAGCCATGATTGTAGCGGTAAACACTCGACTGCAAATCAAAGGACTCAAAGTTTGATTCCAAGTCTGAGCTGGAATTTTTCAGAGACAATTCGTGTCTTCTAGCCCATTAGAATTGAACTACCCAGAAACCCAAAGACAGCATCTCGTGTGTTGTTACTTTACATCAAGCCAAGTGGTGTTTCTTTTTCCTAAAAAGTACTGGGTTATCGTGTCCTGGGTCCTTATTCACCAACCATTCTTAAAAACGTTCAAGATTGGTCTTATTTTTCAAGATTTTTTTTTTTAAATTCGAAAGTAACACAAATTCTGACTGGGTAAAGCAAATGGTTTAACCAATCAGAAGTTATGTTACTTTCTAAATCTAGAGAAAAGGCTAAGAATGAAACTAAGAATTGTTGGTGAATACGGACCTGACTCCCAAAGATAAGATTTTTTTTCAATGTCAAATATGCCTAGAGCACAGAGGGACCGATATCCTGTGAAGCCACCGTCATTATATGTAAATTTCAGAAAGTATGGTAAATGTCACATCACAGTGTGTTCATGGTTGTACAGAAAAGTGCTATTTGAGGTGAAAAAATGGTATCATTCTAACTTTTTACCACAAGACAAAAAATGTAAACTTGTCAAAATTTAAAGCATTTGCAGACGTCAATTTAAATATGGCTCAAATGATGGAATTTGTCTTTGATAAGGTCGAAAAAATTGTAGGAAAGGGATAAAATGCTGGCTACCAGCGTTTTCTCATTTTCCCATATTTTTTTCAAAAGTAATCTTCTTTAAGATTGTTAAAACTCGTGATTATTTGGGAAAGGGTCAAGGTCACCCGGTACGTTCTGTGTAGTGTGATCTTGATCTATGCCGTCCGCAAAAGTCCATGTTTCCTCCTACTACACGTCAGGCGGTATAGGGAAAAGGCAAAAGCCAAGAAAGAAATTTAGTTCAACACTTAGACTGCTAAGCGCGACTCACTGACCTTTTGCGGACAGTGTAGATCAAGACTAGACTGCACAGAACGTGCAGTCTGGTCTTTGATCTACACTGTCCCATAAGGAGATATTTTTCCCTAAAAATAAGTTGAAATAGCATTATTCGGGGTCCGTATTCACCAACCATTCTTAAGAATATTCTTTGTCTTATTCTCTAAGATTTTCTACATTTGAAAGTAACACAGCTCCTGATTGGCTAAACCAAATGGTTTAGCCAATCAGGAGTTGTGTTACTTTCAGATGTAGAAATTTCTGGAGAACAAGACAAAGACCGTTCTTAAGAATGGTTGGTGAATACGGACCCGGGTTTTTACTTCCGGTTTGAAAATTTCATTTCACTTATTCAGCAGGATAATGGTTCAGGCAAATTTGTACTTAAATATAGAGTCCAAGGGGAGTAGTGCTTTCCAAAACCTAATGTAAACGGACAAGTGTAAAGTAAATAGTCAGGATTCAATATTCTAGGTTACGCGATATCAGAAATCTTGTTAAAACGACGTTTGATCTGCAATCAGGCGAAAAGAATCCATATTTCTGGCCAAAATAAATTTTGCCCCGTCACACACTGATACCCCGCCATATTGACATTAATTTATAAAGGCCCAGGCTTCATTAACTCTTTACCACACAATCCCGAGTTTTAACGACCTTGAGAAAGATGCCTTCTGAAAACATTGTGGGAAAAGGAGAAAATGCTGGTTACCAGCATTTTCTCCTTTTCCCACAATGTTTTCTACCCTATCACAGGCAGAAATCATCATTCTAGCAACAATTAATTTGTCGTCTGCAAATGCTTTCAATTTGGTCCATTCTGAAATTTTGTCGTTTGGTAAAGGGTTAATGGGTGATACTCTGGGAAAAGGGGTTTGATTCATCTTCGTAAGGATCTTATTGATCCATCTTGTCTAAAAACCGTCTGGAATTGATTGATTGTCTGGTGTTTAACGCCGTTTTAAACATTATTTCAGTTATATCGGGGCGGCCAGTGTACCTATCCATGCTTTCCTGGAGTTTCTCTTTACCAGTACTCCGCACAATATTCTTTCCAAGCCACTGGCTGCTTTCCCACATAACCATCTTTGCCAACTGAGCTACCGGGGCTTGGCGTCTGAATATGGAAACAATGGCCCTTTTGACATGCAGATAATTTGCCAATGGCAAAAGTTTCGAACCATGTCAGCCTGCGCAGATTGCGCAGGCTAACATGGGCCGATACGTTTTGCAGATACATTGAACCACTTTTTCACAGAGGCAGACTCATTTATATTATGATAAAGCTTGCAACGAGAGTCGGTTGAATTCTAGTCACAGAAGCCTTTTTTTTCATGTTTAAGTTACAAAATGGTTCTACCACACTCTGGTATTGCGCCATATAGACATTATCTGGTACCTAGTTTGTTCGATGAAACCAAATAAGATTGAATAGATTACTTCCAACTAAGAGAACCAGCTTCCATGTATTGACCTATCAAACGACTTGGTAAATAAACATTTGAGTTTATCTTCCCCAATCCAGCATCTAGTTACTGATAACTAATCGATCTAGTCGATAATGTTTGTAACTAAACAAATATTGTTACGAGTGCCTCCAAACTGATCGTCTTCAACCATTTACATTGTATAATTAATACAGAACTTCATTTTCAATATGTCTCAGTGACCAGTGCATCTATCAAGTATTTCTCTATTCGAGCAGTCCTCGCACCATTTTCTGTTTCCAGGAATAAGCGAAACATTCTCTCCAAGTCGCTGCCTGCAGTGCGTACGGAATCGACACCATGTTCAGCTATGAGAGAAGAATACACCCCCTGTCGCTATGACCGTCACCGAGCCTAGGACAGACTGAGCCAGGGATCTAAACTCGACAAAACAAGCAGCTCTACCCTCTCCTCCTTTCCCGCCCTCCCCCACAAAAATAAGAGAAAATTACAGAAACCACAAGTTTAATATAATGAGTATTACCCCTATCAAATTACACCGACAGCATACGTAATCTATCAGCTACAGCCAGTAAAATTGATTTTGGCCCAAAAGAGTTAACCTTGATTCGGCCCAAAAGAGTTAACCTTGATTCTGCTAATAAGTGAAATGAAACTTTCAAACCGATAACAAAAACCAAAATATTGCAGCTTCAAAGGTATTTCCGGGGAAAAGATATCTCCTTAGCGGACAGTGTAGATCCAAGATCAGACTGTACATTCTGTCTGATCTTGATCTACACTGTCCGCAAAAGGTCTCTGAGTCGCACTTAGCAGCTTAAGGGTTAACTAGAAATATCTTCAAAAAAGATAAACGGCGAGAATTTGCCCACAAATAGGCAGGGACCCTTTCAATAAACATGTCTACATATTTGATCAATCACAAATTTTTATTTATTAATTTTTCATCAGTACCAAAAAGGAGGTCAAAAGCCAGCGCATTTAGGTACGCCGAAAAAAAAAACCATTTTATTCTATTCTATCTTGGTACATCTGACAAAAACAACAGAACAGAACAGAACATATATTTTATTAGACAAGTACTTCGTACATAGTCTTGTTTACATACATTGTATATAATAAACAACGAGGGCGGGGCAAGTATTGTTTGACACACAGATGTCTAATTGAAACCTACATCTCTTTGAAATAAACACTAATTGAGCTTTCTCACACCCTGCAGTTAAATAATGACCGAGATAATGAGGTTAGATTCAGATATCTTTGCCCACGAGCCATGCTCTGGCAAAAGGGGGCTTAATACATCTCCACTCCGTGATACATCATACCAAGCAAGTCATCACATAATTATGGATCCATAGCTACCATTTTTTTAACAACCGACTTCATCACGAGGTAGACTGGTCTTTGGACAGACATACAAAAAACTGACCAAAAGCGAAAAGTTTCGGCCCAGGTCAGCCTGCGCGGATTGCGCAGGCTGACCTGTGTCGAAATTTTTCGCAGATGCATTCAGTCCCTTTTTTCACAGAGCATGGCTCCTATTTTCTAAAACCATACCGTGCGAATGGCGATCCCTGGTGTCCTCTGTAAAACAGAGGCTTAAGTTAAAATTATCCTTCCTTAAAATCTGATCTGAGTCTACTTTGGGAGTGAAGACTGCATTTTTTGCTCTTCGATACCTAGTTAAGTTTTTAAATCATTTCCAAACCTATTTAGAATCTAGCTACATGTATTTCTCATACCGGTATTGTTTGGTTTGTCATCCTTAGATGCAGTGAAGTATCGCAGCTTTTCTGAATAGGTGTGGTATTCAAACCCTTTAACTCACAAACCATTTTAGACCCACCACAACGTATTACAAATCACACTTAGAATCGTAATTTAACTCTTTACCACACAATCCCGACTTTTAACGACCCTGAGAAAGAAGCCTTTTGAAAACACTGTGGGAAAAGGAGAAAATGCTGGTAGCCAGCATTTTCTCCTTTTCCCACAATGTTTTCTACCCTTCCCAACACAAATTTCAATTTTTGAGTCACGTTTAATTTGTCGTCTGCAAACACTTTCAATTTGGACACGTCTAAAATTTTGTCGTTTGGTAAAGTGTTGAAGGAAATACAAAGATCGCTTTACGATATATAATACTTAAGCTGCTAAGCGCCACTCACTGACCTATTGCTGACAATGTAGATTCAGATCAGACTGCACGTTCTGATAAGAAGGTATCTTTCTCCAAACAAGTCAGTTTGAAATAAATATAACATTATTCGAATTTTTACTATTGGCTGGAAAGTTTTATTTAGCTTATTTAGCAGGATAAGGATTGAAATATTATTTACCCTTTCAGCGCCATAGGCGAAAACAGGGACCTTTGCGGATGGCATAGATCAAGATCAGACTGCAAAGAACGTGCAGTCTGATCTTTGATCTATGCCCATCCGCTTGTTTGGTCATGCCTATATGATAAAAGTCTTCTTGAGACTCAGTGTATTGTATTTACAGCCGTCAAAAGAAGCCAAGTTTGTTTATTTGGCGCCGAAAGAGTTAAGAAAATGAGCAACGTATTGGTCATAAGTAATTATTGCTCTCCTTTTCTCGCAATATTTATGAGAAGAGTCTATCAAATATAGTGGTGTAAACAGCTGTGTTTGTATTGAGACTGCCTAATGGATCATAATCGTGATTTTAACTCGAGCAAAATGGTCGAATTCCTGTGTATCCAAGCTCGCTTTGAGTTGGACAATTTTGTTTATGTAAATCAAGATAGATATAAACTGCGGGGGTCTTTTCTAAATGTGACAGATTTTAGTTATAGGGAACATTTCTGTAGTAAGGTGATTAATGTCTAACACGCTATAATGAGGCCACTTTAGACATAATTCTAACTTGTACAAGTAATATACATCGAAAAAAAGGAAACGGTATTTTCTTTTTAAATGTTGCAGGGGAAACATAGCAGGAAAAGGAGCGATTGCTGATAATGAGCAATTGCTACTTTTCCAACCAATGTTCAAAACCTTGTCAACCGCAGGTTGTAAAAAACTCACATGTATTCAAAGTAATGACGCATTGCCGAAGACTTTAACCTGTTGGCACTGAACTGGTCATGAAATGAAAATTCTAAAAGCATTGGTCAGATGGACCTTATATATAGTCAGGAAGACGACGCAATATTAGGCCCCTACATAAGTTAAGTACTACGGTTTGATAGCACTAATTTTGTCATGTATTATAAGCTGCATGTACACATGTGTATAAGAGCTCTGGCCTGATGAAGTTTCAATGGCATTACGTTTCTTCATGAAATAATGTGGCAAAAACTGTTTGACCTTTGGCCTGATACAGCTTCAATATTCATGAGTCCTGTATTGAAACCTGATTGAGCACTGGCCTGATGATCCTGCATATGTCACCATATTTACTACTGAAAGTAATTTGTTCTGTTGGCACTACATAAGGCATGCTGTGAAAACTGTCAGCACGTGTGCATGATGGAGCTTAATTTTGTTGTGAAGTGAAAAGCCCCTAGCACTTTGGTCTGATTGCATAGAACTTTCCATAAAGTGAAATCGGTGATTGCTCTAGCCTGATAGCATCATATTAGTCTTTCAAAGCTGTTAGTGCTTGGGGCCCAGCGGTACTACAAAAGTTCTGTAGTAACAGCTAGCAATGCCATGGCCTGATGACACTATATTGCGCATGTAGTGAAAACAGTTAAACCGTTAGCACTTTTGCAAGATAATATTATTGCCCCCCGCCTTTAATATGGCCTGATGACAATGATACTACAATGGTCATGTAGTAACAGTTCTAAATGCTTTGGCTTGTTGGAACTATGCTGGAAATTTAGTAAAAGTATTATGGACTTCGGTTTAATGATACTTCATTGGTCGTTAAGTAAAAGCTGTTCATGTATTACTAATTTGGTCTTTTCAAACTTCAACCTTTGCGCTACATTGGCAATGTATGTAGTACAAGCTGTAAGTACTTTGCTTTTTTCGCAAACATATGGCAAGCAGTTAAAGTTGTTAGTTTATAGATCTTGTGGCAAATCAGTGTTTTGGTCTAATGCATCTACGCTGGTTGCACAACTCTGGTCATGTAATGAAAGCTTTTAGAGTTTTAGCTTAATAGAACTATATCGGTCATGTACTAAAGACCGTTAGTGACTGTTGAGAAAGCAGTTCAGGCACTAACATACTAGAGTAGTGACACTTTTAGTGTGTAAAATGGGTAGTGTAGATCAAAGATCAATCTATACGTTCTGTGCAGTGCGATCTTGACTCAAAAACCCCTGTTTTAGCTTATGGCGCTGAAAGGGTTAAAATCACTTTGTTAAATGTTTCGCTCGGGTAACGGCAAAGTACTTCAAAATTAGTTCTCTTTCGATCGAAACATAAGAACAAACATCGACTTTGTTCCAACACTCATGAAAGTTTGCTTAATATTTAAAAAAAAAAATCTTCCACATCTAAGGTAAAACAGCCAAACTCCAATCTGAAAACAATACTGAGTTTCGTCATGTACAAACAAGTAAGCAAAGCAAGCATTAAGAGACGAAACAGTGGTGAAGTTGTAAAATATAGGACCACCAATCCGAAGGTCGAAGGCACGATTCCTGGCCTAGGCATGGCTTTTTTTCTCGGGGACACTTTGTTTTCCCACCCAACTGCAGGTGGTCTTGTAAGAAAATAAGAGGTAGGTTCGTGTGTACCAGGGCTTTACATTGGGAACGTAACAGAACCAAGGGGGTTCTATTCGAAGACGAGCTAGGGTCTTATTCCGGACTTCTTAGTATCCAGTTCTTTCCCTCTAGTTTCCCTCTCTTGAACAAGAGGTCAATGTCAAATATCAAGAACACGGAAAGACCTTTAACTCTTTACCATTCGACAAAATTTCAGACTAGTCCAAATTTTAAGCATTTGCAGACAACAAAATAGATTTGACTGAAGACTTGAAATTTGTCTTGGGAAGGGTAGAAAACATTGTGAGAAAAGGAGAAAATGCTGGTTACCAGCATTTTCTCCTTTTCCCAAAATTTCTTTTTCAAAAAAAGCTTCTTTCTCAGGGTCGTTAAAAATCGGGATTGTGTGGTAAACAGTTAACATAAAAATTCCTCAACACCACTCTAACAGTTTCCCCTTTTCTTTAACTCTGGAGGTTTGGCGTGGCTAAGTGGTAAGGTATAGAACTCGTAACTCGAAGGCCCCGGGTTCGAGCCTCACTGGAAGCACTGGGTTTCTTGTGGGAAAGTCCGTGGGCAAGACACTTTAGAGCCCTAACTTGGTACTGATGCAACCTAGGACATACATGAATAAGCGAGCTGTCGCTATGATGTGACTGAAATAATGTTAAAAGCGGCGTAAAACAGCATTCAATCATTTTATCTTCAACTCTAGCACAATACTAGAAGGGAAGGGAGGGGGTCGACAGTTCTATTTAAATGGCTAAAAAACAGGGTCTGAATGTAAGGCTAAGGGCCGTGAGATAATACTACTTTGCCAAAATTGATCTAGCTTAGATTCTGATCTCCTTCCCTACACACAACAACACCCTGAAATTAATGGGAGGTGGGAAGCAGTGTATACTTGCTGCCTGTTTGCAAGAAAAGCAAAAATAGTCTTCTCTGGACCTGATCCAAATTCCTTTATCTATGTTATGTATACAGGTAACATTGGTTGATGTGAGAGAGTTCTTTTTTGTTCCTTCTATATTACCCATATGAGCAATGCCCTGTGAAAAGGTGGCTTAATGCGTCCCTTTATGCATTATACCAAGCAAGTCATCACATGGATCCATGAAATCAATTTTCTTTAACAACCGACTGAATCATGATGTAGAATGATCCTTTGACATAAAAAAAAAAGACTGATAACAAAAAGTTTCGGCCCATGTCAGCCTGCGCGGACTGCGCAGGCTGACATGGGTCGATACTTTTTGCAGATGTATTAAGCCACCTTTTCACAGAGCATGGTTCATATATTATTAACCATGCTCCGTGTATTTCAACCTCTTAATATAATTCTACGAACAGGGTGGCCCAAGACCGGCCTTCTTGTCCGTGCAGTCTGATCTCGAACGACTGGTCTTCGGTTCGATACTCTAATTCATTGCTCTACATTTCCTAACTCATGAACTATCAAAAAATCCTAATCTTTAATTTGTTTCCTTGATAACCCTGTGTAAACGAGATAGTCACAAACAAACACCAACACCTGCAGATTACTTTTAACGTGTTGGAACAGACGGCATCTTAAAACAGTGTGACCACAGGAAAAGTTGCTCGCGACGAGCAATTTCTCCTTTTTCCACAAAGTTTCCATACTTATCATACATTTAACCTTAGTCATGCTAAATATCACTATTTCACGAGGATGTTTTATAATGTCTTCCACTTCAAACTTGTTTTCGTGAGTTTCAGGATGTGAGGTAAAGCATAGTTTATCGGTAGCGAGAGCAACCTGTTTTATGCACTCGTTTTCAAGTTTAAACCTATTAACTCTTTACCAAACGACAAAATTTTGGCCTGGCCAAAATTGAGACATTCGAAGACGACCACTTAAATCTTGCTAAATGATAACTTATGTCTACGATGGTATAGAAAACTTTGTGGAAAAAGGAGAAAATGCTGGTTACCAGGATTTTCTTCCCTTCCCACAATGTTTTCAAATGCCTTCTCTTTCAGGTCGTAAAAAGTCGGGGTTGTGTGGTAAAGGGTTAATGTAAATTCTGACGGTGTTTTTTCTCTCCTTACACCTGTCTTTTTTCCCTATCTTCGAAATCGTGATTGTATCAAGCACTTGTCTCCGGTCTCCTTGTCCGTATGTCTGTCCTAAGCTGGGGTCTCCGTAGCTTAATAATGGCGTTTAATTTGTAACCAGGAAGACGTGGTTCGATCCCCATTGGGCGCTGGTCAGCTGAGGATTTCCTTGGGAAAAGGTACTGCAGAGCCCCAGTCTGAGCATATTGAATCTCAGGAAATGAAACACAAGCACTAGTAATATGTTCCAAAATTAGAATGAAAAATCGTTGAAAACGATGTAAAACAAATTTGAAACAATTAAACTGTACAGGGATGCAGGATGTTTGAAATTATCGCCATTCAGCCGTCAAAAATTGAACCCAGTAACCTTTCGGTTAAAAACACTTTTGGCTCATCGTGTCCTAAAGAGTCCAAAGACTTAACTTTAGGTGAAAATGTATACAATGAAGAACAGGGATCAGACTTTACAATATGAGCCATATGATCTTGAATCTTTACTGTCCTATATTCAATAAAATATCTGGTAAGGAACAGCCGTGATTTATCACCTTTCATGTTGCTGTGTGTTTCACTTGGAAAATGTCACTGTCCGAAAATGACAAGAGTGCGTTAGCTCTTTGCCAGCCGACAAAATTTAGATTAGTCCAAATTGAAAGCATTCGCATACGACTGGTAAAATGTGGCTGAAAATATGGGATCTGTCTTTGATAGGATAGAAAACATTGTGGGGAAAAGGAGAAAATGCTGGTTACCAGCATTTTCTCCTTTTCCCACAATGTTTTTTTTTTTTTTTTAAGCTTTATTCAAAAAGGTCGTTAAAGCATCATACTAGTTTGTAAAGGATTAACTGCTTTTACGAACGGTGTACATCAGGATCAGACTGCAAAATGTGCATATACTGGGCTTTTCTGACCGGAAACTGATATCAAGTGGCAATAGTTCGGGTCGGTGCGAGGTTCACAAAAGGATACCTCTGTTTCGAATATCTATCAGTGCAATGGGTTGACAAAAGATTTAATCTAGAAAATTATCACAATCGAGTGGTTACGCGCCATTTCGAGCCCACTTCAGGCAATTTATGTTCAATTTCAAGTAGTGTATGTAATCTCGTGTCTGCGTCATCGACGTCGTCGTGCAAAAAACTTTGACATTTTACAATATCTCTGTCATTACTGAAGATATTCACTTCAAACTACAACTAGCTGTTAACTGTCTAAAAGGGAACCCATACAACAAGGGCAGGTAACCAGCGAACTATTTTTGACACAGTTATGCCCCTTTTTCGACTTTTAATTTTCAATGATAGTTAATCCAATCCTAAAAGCTACTGCAGCTGAGCATTGGCATCTGTATGCGGTGTTCTTGTTGCTTCTTTCTGCAGACGACTTTATTGAAACATCGTGGCAAAAGGATCAATTCGCTCGTAATAAATAATTCCTCTTTTGACACCAACAGTGTTTTCATACATAAGCCATGTTCTGGAAAAAGGAGGCTTAATGCATCCCCGAGATACATTGTACCGAGCAAGCCATCACATAATTAGAGAACAACCGAAGGTATCATAAGTTAGACTGGTCCTTTGACATACAGAAAATTGATCAGTAGCGAAAAGTTTCGGCCCAGAGTCAGCCTGCGCGGACTGCGCAGGCTGACCTGGGTCGGTGCTTTTCGCAGATGCATTAAGCCCCCGTTTCACAGAGCGTGACTCAGTTACATCAATAAATTGAACACGGTTCAATGTTGACTATTGATATTCTACGTGGCCGTTTTCAAACTCGTCTGCTACTTATTTGTTACAGGTCTTTACGAGTTAACCCTTTACCACACAACCTCGAGTTGTAATGACCCTGAAGAAGATTGCTTTTGAAAACATTGTGGGAAAAGGAGAAAATGCTGTAAGGCAGCATTTTCTCCTATTCCCACAATGCTTTCCACCTAAAAAGGAAATTATCATTTAAGCTACATTTATTATGCTGCATGCAAATGCTTTCAATGCACTCGAATTTCTGTTGTTGTTGTTTGGTAAAGAGTTAAACTGATGCAGACAAAACTACAAAACGCAAATTTTAACCTTTTCTGCACAACAGACAAAAAAATAGGGGCTATTGCGGACGACATAGATCAAGATCAGATTGCACAGAACGTGCAGTCTGTCCTTGGACCTATAATGTCCGCCTGTTTTAATTTTTTTTTTCAAATTTCAGTGGATTGTATTTATAGCCGTCGAAAGATGTCTGTCTGTCTGTCTGTCTGTCTGCCTGCCTTTCTGTCTGTCTGTCTGTCTATCTGTCCGTCCGTCCGTCTGTCCGTTTGGCAGTTGTTCGTCTGTCTATTTGTCAATGATTTTGGACAAAACATTTAGACCTCGTCATATACTAAAAGTAATACAGGTATTTTCAACCGCAGTTGAAGCTGTGATTTTCAGCTTGTTCTTTCAATGAAATTCCCTAAACGGTATCCATCAATGTGGATCCAAGACCAAACAATATGTTCCATGCGGGCTGTCCATCAAAGTGCGTGAAGGATTGCTGAGTAGGCCAAGAGTTAACCCTTTACTATACAGCACCATGTTTTAACGATCCTCGGGGAAAAAGGTCTGTTAAAGAACGCTGTTGAAAAGGAGAAAATGCTGGTTTGCTCCTTCTCACACGATGTTTTGTACCTTTTCAAAGACAAATACAATGATATGAGCCACACATGTTACATTTTCAATTTGGAGTAAAATTTTGATGTCTGGTAAAGGGTTCAATAGGCCAATGAGGCAATCAGGAACACGTGCACTCGTTTACATGGCTAATTAGCAGTGCTTACATATTTAAATGAGCATCAGATAGAATATAGATCCTTAGTTTAAACAAAACGACCTAAGGTTCTTTTCCGTATGGTGTAGATCAAGATCAGAACGAACAGAAGATTTGTAGCGTGAGCCTGACAAAAAGGACCCTGCATTTTGTATCATGCTTGCAATAACTCGTAAGAACGGACGCATGGATGAACAGACCGACCTTTTCCCAACTAAGATAAACCGGCCATACCAAAATGATAATCTCTTAATAAACAAGAGGGCCATGATGGCCCTGTATCGCTCCACTGGCTTATAAATATAAACCACGAAGGAAAGTCTTCACTATATAAGCCCTTATAAAACTTTGACCTCATGGCTACAGTCTGACTAAATGGGGAATATTGTATTAGAAGAATAACATGCCAAATGTGGGAGTTCTTGGCCTTATGGCTGGTAACAAGATGGTTTCTGAACTTTTCACTCCATAAACCCATGTAAAACTTGTGATCCCTGGTGCAGGGCCAAACTTGATCCTAGAGCTGTAACTTGGGCCCTCTTTGTAACTGTCCACTAAATAATGCTATAATTATATGCAAAATTTGGTAGCCTAAGCCTTATGGCTATGTACACCAAGATTTAAAAGTTTTCCCTATGTAAGCCTATGTAAATCTTGTGAACCCCCCCCCCCCTCCAAGTATGAGGCCAAATTGACCCCAGGACTATACTTTGGACACTTTTGGTAGACTCCAACTAGATCAAGCTAAATGCCAAATTTGGTAGCTCTAGGCCTTATGGTTTCAGACAAGAAGATATTTAAAGTTTTCTCTATATAAGCCTATGTATAAAACTTGTGACCCCTGGGGAAGAGCCAATTTTGACCCCAGGGCTATAATTTCAAGAAACATGATAGAGGTCTACTACATAAAGCTACATGCCAAATTTGGTAGCCCTATGCCTTATGGTTTCAGACAAGAAGATTTTTAAAGTTTTCTCTATATAAGCCTATGTAAAACTTGTGACCCCTGGGGAAGAGCCAATTTTGACCCCAGGGCTATAATTTCAAGAAACATGATAGAGGTCTACTACATAAAGCTACATGCCAAATTTGGTAGCCCTATGCCTTATGGTTTCAGACAAGAAGATTTTTAAAGTTTTCTCTATATAAGCCTATGTAAAACTTGTGACCCCTGGGGCAGAGCCAATTTTGACCCCAGGGCTATAATTTGAAGAAACTTGATAGAGGTCTACTACATAAAGCTACATGCCAAATTTGGTAGCCCTATGCCTTATGGTTTCAGACAAGAAGATTTTTAAAGATTTCCAATATTTTTCAGTTTTGTTGCCATGGCAACCAGAGTTTTTGAAGGAATCAAATTCTTTCAAGAAATTCTGAAGAGGACCATGTCAGGATCATTTCTGTGAAGTTTCGTGAAAATCGGATGGGTAGTTTCAGAGAAGAAGATGTTTGAAATAAAAGTTAACGCACGGACGGACGGACGGACGGACGACCGGACGGACGGACGGACGGACGGACGGACGCACGACGGACACCGGGCCATGACATAAGCCCGCTGGCCTTCGGCCAGTGGAGCTAAAAATCGCTTTGAACCCTTCAGATGCCAACCAAACAAAATCACTGACATAACTTTTTTTCTGACATACATGTAATTCTTTCTCTTACTTATTGAAGTCTGAGTGCATTCGTAAATAGATTTAACCCTTAGGCTGCTAAGCGCGACTCACTGACCTTTAGCGGACAGTGTAGATCAAGATCAGACTGCACAGAACGTGCAGTCTGATCTTTGATCTACACTATCCGATAAGCGATATTTTCGCTAAACAATAAGTTTGAAATGGCATTATTTTGGTTTTAACAATCGGCTTGAAAGTTTCATTTAACTTATTTAGCAGGATAAGGATTAACACTTTACCAAACGACAGCATTGTAGACGATTCAAAATTCAAAGCATTTGCAGACGACAAAAGAAAGGTTACTTAAAAAATGAAATTTATGTAGGGAAGGGTAGAAAACATTGTGGGAATAGGAGAAAATGCTGGTTACCAGCATTTTCTCCTTTTCCCACAATGTTTTCAAATGTCCAATTTCCCAGGGTCGATAAAACTCGGGATAGTGTGGTAAAGGGTTAAGCGTCACGAACTTTAACCGATCGACAGCTAAACAGATGAAGTCAGTAACACCCCCCCCCCCCCGCCCCGCCCAAACCCCAGTAATGCAAATTCAAGGCTAGTTTGTCATAGAACCTACGTAACACCAAACAGTACAGATCAAAGATCCGACTGTGTGATCTGATCTTTGACTTACATAATCGAAAGAAAAAGATGTTCACATTAGCAAAGTCCGAGTTATTATTAAATTATTAAATATTCAGAAGTCATTAGCTCAATTTCTGCTGAAACAAAACTGATGTAGAAGGCCAGAGAACATTCTTGTAAAAACGTGTCAAGTCAACATAAATTTTGGTTCAATATGTGAATAAGTGTCAAAACATTTAGGCAAAAGATTAATTTCCTCGTTATAAGCAATTTCCCTTTTTACCAAAATGCTTTCAAAAGTTGTTTGTAGCAAAGCAGGGCGAAAAATGTCGTCCATGGGAGAAAAATGGGTGAAAGGATGAAAGTAGATGATAGAAATCTTTTTATCAATGAGGAAGATAGACTCTCTATACGATAAGTCCTTTACTCGCATTTTCATTTTCCTGGCCTCCAGATAAGAAGGAGTGATAGTAGTCTAAATCCATTATTTTTGTTCCAAACCCTATGTTGTTGGTACTCATTAGAATCGTCTTGATGAGACGATTCTAATGAGTACCCATTACATAAGGTTTAGTGGAGAGTGATTAATGTTTTCAATTTTGAAATCAAAATCACTCCCTCTATCGGGAGCTCTGATTTTTTTCCATGTTCATTTTACATGGGATACACAGAGCATTTTCAGGAAAAAGAAGATCAAGAAAAAATTAAAATTAAGATAAAAGAAAAATGCAAATTTTCCAAATAAAACTCGGAAACTTTAACTGCAACGATTTTCAACTTATTCTAGGGCAGCCTATCAAAGGATAGAAAGTATTTAAACCTTTATCCTGCTAGATAAGTAAAAAAAAATTTTCAAGTCTACAGCAAAACCCAGAATAACG
This sequence comes from Tridacna gigas, assembly GCA_945859785.2. Classification (NCBI taxonomy): domain Eukaryota; kingdom Metazoa; phylum Mollusca; class Bivalvia; order Cardiida; family Cardiidae; genus Tridacna; species Tridacna gigas. The sequence continues at coordinate 26,391,124 of OX244042.2, read as the reverse complement.
CTGTTTCAAACTTATTATTTTGGAGAAAAAAATATCTCCTTATCGGACAGCGTAGACTGCACGTTCTGTGCAGTCTGATCTTGATCTACGGTGTCCGCAAAAGGTCAGTGAGTCGCGCTTAACAGCCGAAGGGTTAATTTCTTATGCCTTTTTACTAAAAGAATTTTAAGCAAAGTTTGAAAACGAACTTTTAAGTGTCCCACTGAAAAGGTTTAAGTACCCAAGCGATAGTCCTTTTCACAGTTATTTATTGAGTTTTCTCTTCAACTGGTACGATGGGTTTTTAAAACGATTTAAATTAGGCCACTATTGACCCAGATTGGAATGTACAAACCGTGACGTGGTCTACCTCTTATACCGCTGAAAATGCTAAGTACATGGGCCATGCTCTGTGAAAAGGAGGTTTAGTGCATCTGCAAAAAGTATCGACACAGGTCAGCCTGCGCAGTCCGCGCAGGCTGACCTGTGTCGAAACTTTTTGCTTTTGATAAATTCCATGCATGTCAAAGGACCAGAGTACCTCATGATTCAGTTGGTTGTTAGATAAAATGGAGTTTATAGATCAATAACTATGTGATGACTTGCTTGGTGTAATGCATCACGGAGATGCATTAAACCCCTTTTTGCCAGAGCATGGCTCACATGTATTAAAACTCAGAACGAGTATAGTCATATGAACTTGACTATTCAAGCGGGTGGTGCTGACTAAAGATCAGACTGCACGATCTATACTGTCCGCAAAAGCCTCTTTTTCACCTATGGCTCTGAAAAGTTCACTGCCTGCATAGCACTTTTGTTCATCTTCTATCGCACCACAGTAACTGAGACCACTGTTGAAAGGCACAAAGACAATATGCTCTCTCTTTTTGCCACGATATTAACCGTTTTCCACACAATCCTGACATTTAACGACCCTGATGAAGAAGCCTTTTGAAAACATAGTGGGAAAAGGAGAAAATGCTGGTAACCAGCATTTTCTCCTTTATCCACAATGTTTTCTATCCTATCAATGACAAGTTTCATCATTTGAGTCACATTTTATATTGTCGTCTGAAAAATGCTTTCAATTTGGACAAGTGCACACTTTCAGAGCTAAACCTTAGAACGCCCAATAACGCCAAAATATACCTTCAATCTAGGAGTAAGACAGAAATATCTGCAATGTCAAGGTTGTTCTTGTCCAGAGTGTCTTTACACAGCGGACAGTGTAGATCAAAGATCAGACTGCACGTTTTATGCAGTCTGATCTTGATCTACACTGACCGCAAAATCAACTGTGGTTAAGAAAGGCGTTATAGGGATTAACATAGTGATACAATTACGTATTCAGCCTTGTGCTATTTTTCAAACTGATTTTCCTTTAAAAACATTGATGTAATTCAAATCATCTGCTTTAAATTAGTTTCAATGAGCGCAAATATATCCAAAACTCAAAAAATGTAGAGGGAGGAACAAATGGAGAGGCAGAATTGAGTGGCTGTGTTGGTGGATGGATGGCTGGATGGATGGATGGATGGATAGATGGATGGATGGGCAGTGGGTAGATGGGTGAATGCATGGATGGGTGGGTGTGGGTGGATGGATGGATGGATGCGTCGGTGGATAGGTGAATGGGTGGATGGATGGGTGAATAAATAGATAGATAGATAGATAGATAGATAGATAGATTCGCATTCCAACTGAAATTGCATTAATTTTATTGTTTCGTCTCCGTTTCGGTCTCAAGACTAAATACTGGATCCAAAATAATATTTTTAATCTTACTTACATCCCTGAAAGGTAACTCTCGCTTTAACTTGAGTCCGTATTCACCAACCATTCCTATAAATAGTCTTACTCTTATTCTACAGAGTATTCTACATTTGAAAGTAACAGAAAGTCTGATTGGCTAAACCAAATGGTTTAGCCAATCAGATGTTGTGTAACTTTCTAAATCTAGAATTAGACTAAAATAAAAGTACGAAGAAATGGATGAAGATTAAGGGTCTAGTTTAACGAATTACCAACTGCAGGCGAGATTTTTAGCCTGGAAGCAAACCACTTTGAAAAACAGTGTGGCGAAAGGAGAAACTACCAGGAACGAGCAGAGTCCACATTTGCAAAAAAAAAGTTATAATACATTCATACATTCAAGCCTAGTTAATTTTGATCATCCATCATTTATTTGTATGTTCTCGAAGTCGTCTGCTGTATTGATTTTTCGGGAACTAATATGTTGATCTTTCAGGTAAAAAGGGTTTGCTTTTTATTTGAGATTCTAAAAAATCGTCTACTGCATTGATTTTTCGGGAACTAATGGGCTGATCTTTCAGGTAGAATGGGTTTGCGTTTTTTGAGATTCAAACTTTGTACCTACCCACTTGAAATCCCTGCGATAGCCACGAGGACGGCTCCAGCAAAAACAAATAAAACTCCAAGGGAAAATATTCCCATCACAGTCTTCTCCGGAATTAGCCATTGATGAAATTGGCGGGAAGCCAACCGACTTGTTGTCTGCTTCATTGTCACAAACACACAGAATTATCTAAATCCAAAGACAAATATGGCAGGCCTATCACTTAGAATTCCATTATCAACAACGTAACTTTTCACACATCATATCGTTATTCCTAAATTTGGAGAGAAAAAAAAAAAATGTCAAAGTTCTCGCGAGATCAGCAAAAAAAAGGACGATGTCTTCGCGATGTTTTACTGTGTGAAGTTTCTTTATGATTCCGGGGAGTCAATTACCTTGACCAGTTTCCAATAAATCATACGGTATTTACTTTATCGATCACAGAATGTTTATAGAAATAATAACCCAAAGGCTATCTTCACCCCACTGGAATAGCTCTGGTTTGTCGGATACTTGACGCTGACACAATTTCGGAAAGTAAAACCTATTCCAAAAACAACCAACGTACACATAAGGTGAGGTGAAGCAAAAAACGGTTAGAAAATCACTTTACACCTAGAAACGTTTTACATTTGACGCATACGTCTGCACTTATTGTTTTCAAATATTCAACATATACGTAATTTATTCCATTTTGCTTCAGGATCTACCAAGGAATACTTCTCTCAATTAGCCAGGTCTCTTTCTTAGGATCTCCCTTAAATTTTCTTCTTTCATGTATAAAATCTCTTTTGAAGACGCAAGACGTTCGAGTTTAATTTGAAAGAAAAATAACTTTTCAGTTTTCCTAAATTGCTCTTTTAACTGCAGCAACAAATACAGCTAATGTTTTGATTGAAATGTCATACAATCCAAATTATATTACCACACCATGAAACTAGTCATTTCTTTAACTGCAGGACTGGAAGACCAAAACTTCCGGTACTCCAAAATGTCAAACACATAAGCATGCCAAAACCTAACAACTTCTTTTTCTGGCTGTAGCGGTCCCAAATGACACAGCAAACGTCCCACAAATTCCTATACTGTAACGTAACGAGGAACTAGAATATACACAGCAACTTTATTCCAGAAAAGTCCCGCAGAATTCCAAACGTTTACATTCTACCCGCTACACGTTAGAACAGAAGCGATTTTTATGGTGCTGTAAATCTAGAGAACGCCAGGCTACATTTCACTTGCTCCGTGCAGACGTTTTTCCCATTACCATGGTGAATTTTATACACCCACTGTGTAGAGGGAATCTTTTTCTCCTAACATTCAAGAACGCAACAATTTAAGTGTGTACTAAGCTTACAAAGAACTAACTACACTTCATGTGCGAATTTGCATGTATATGTTTCTTTTTCTTCCTAATCTATGGCATCGTTAGGTTGTTTTGAAACTGCTTTGTACTGATGTTGCATTAACAAGTATGGTAGTTTCATAAAGGTTGTCATCTGCAGGTACTTGTGTAATATTTTCTTCCTCTTTTAGCCGGTTTGTCGGAGTTTTTTTTTTATGTTTCTGCGTTCCCTTATGTCATTCAACATGTGACTCGGCCTGAAAAGAAAGAAAATAATGTGAAAACTCGTTCTGGGTTTGTAAGATTGTTAAAACGGAAAGGCATTTTTTTTCCCAATTGCTACAAATCTAGTTCCGCTGCATCATGAAGAAACAGCTAGGCCATAATCTAGGATAAAGTAATGGACAGTGTAGATCAGAGATCAGACTGCACATTCTGCAGTCTAATCCTAATCTACACTGTCCACAAAAACTTCTTGTTTTGCCTGCGGTATGGAAAGCAGATAACTCAAGTTTTACTGGATTCATGTTTACAAGATGGAAAATGATAATTGATAGTGTTACATTGCATGCGGCTAGTTATCTTTTTGACATGGTCTGAAGTTAGCTATGTCAGTCATTTAGGAGGTCCCCATTGGCAAGCAAAACGTAGCGGGGTCGGTCGATCAGTCAGAATCCCATACCGCCCGTCCGATTGTAATTCATTCATTCATTCATTCCATTCATTCATTTAGAGCAAGGAACTTGCAGCCCGATCCTGAGTTATCAATTCAGTGGTGTTTAACGCCACTTTAAATATTATTTCAGTCACGGCGACGGCTTATTCATATACATGTAGAATAGGTCCTGGGTGTCACCCGAACTATGCCGGAGCTCTGAAGAGTCAGGACTATCCAATGACACTCTCAGCGCCTCCAGTAAAGATCAAACCTGGGCCTCCAGGTTACAAAGTCTTCCTCACCTGAGCCACGAGGGATCTCGCCTTGATGGTGGATCTAAATCGTCCGATATTTTTTAATGATCCAACAAACTACGATCGAAAGCTTCTTAGTCGTCACCAGCAAATTTATCTAAGAAGGCAGATATAACCCTGTACTAAGGAATCCCATGTTTTAAACACCCCCAGAGAAAGAAGCCTTTTGCAAACATTGTGGGAAAATGAGAAAATGCGGGTAACCAGCATTTTCTCACGCTCCCACAATATTTTCTCCTCTCTCAAATACAAATGTCATTTTCTGAGTCAAATTTAAGTTGTTGTATGCAAATGCATTCAATCTGGACTACAATTTTGTCGTTTAATAAATAGTTAAAGGTTAACAACATGTACAAGCATCAGGCTCTCTCAAACCTTATGGTATATATCTATAAAACATGGAACCATATTATTACCAGAGATTGTTATGAAATATTTATGTTATCTCAAAGATCTAGTATCAAAGTTCTTATATAATGTATTTCATATATCGTATACATCCGGGAAGTTTTGGCCGCCACTGTTTAGATTGGGATCTCTCGGTTTCCTTGGCGATAGAAATCTTCTATACCATCTATCTTCTAACCACGAAAACGTGTATTCAAAGAAAGTACTTCAAAAAGTAAGTTCTCTAACATGTAATTTAGGCTTTAACATCAAATTTAAGTTCCAAAAGGCTATCGGGAAGCCATACACTGAATTTTGATTGGCTTATTTTCGTTTATTTATCTCCACCGTTGCCCATATGGGCGATGCCTCCCCAAGTCTGTTAGTTATCGTACAGGTGAAACCCATCCTAAGTTACGCCTGATACATGCTCAGTTTCACAACGGATCTAGGTTTAAGATCTCATCCGAAAGGCTTTTTAGTGATTCTAGGTGGCCAGCCAATGGGATCGAACTCACACCCTCACGTGGCCCGAGATTTGACGTTCACAAGTCTCATGTTCCACCACTTTATCTAGTGGAGCTGGCCTACACTGGATTCTGAAACACCTGTCTATCTAGTTTTACTCTTTAGCGTAACTCTTTACTGTACAATCTGCTATTTTAACGACCCTGAAAGAGGAAGCTGCAGTGAGAACATGTCGGAAAAGGAGAAAATGTTGGTAAAGGCAAATTCCATTATTTCAGCCATCTTTACTTTATCGTCTACAAAGGCTTCCAGGATTATCAAAATTTGAAAGAAACACAATTCCTGATTGGCTAAACCAAATGGTAGGAATTGGTAGGAATTGGTAGGAACTTTAAGACTCGGGGTTGCTTATTGAAAGGTTAGGCCTAGCTCGGATTCGAACTCATAAATCCTCAAAGACCCTAGATGACAAGCCTACTACGTTACCAGCAGCAGTCTTATTCTACAGAATACTTTCTAATTCAGAAGAAAACGTTTTGTAAACATTCTGGTAGCCAGTTTTTTCCTCATTTTCCCATAATGTTTTCTACCCTATTAAAGGCAAATTCCATCGTATGAGCCGCCTCCAATTTGTGGTTACATTTTTTTTTCAGTTTGGACAAGCCTAAAATTTAGTCGTTTGACGATCTCTTTTCTTCGTTAACCCGAATTCATGGCTAATTCGAGCAAATTTATCGGTCACTCACGTACTCGAATCATCGACAATTGAATTTCACGCGATGTATCCAACAGATATTCTAAACATTGTTTTAATCTTAAAGTCAAAGACTAGTCAACTGATTGCATGTGACATAATGTCTCAGCCAATCAGTTAGCCAGTCTTTGACTAGGAATCAGAACTGAATTTAAAATGGAGGGTGAATGCGAAACATTTTGAAAACTGCATAAAACAATTTTGAAAACTGCGTAAAATATACAACTTATATAGGAGCAATGCTCTGTGACAAGGAGGTTTGATGCATATGCAAAGGATATCGACCAAGATCAGCCTGCGTACTACGTGCAGGCTTATCTGGGTCGAAACTCTTTGCTTTTGGTAAAATTTCTGCATATCTAGGATTCATTTCTACCTCAGGATTCAGTCGGTTGTTAAACAAAATGGATTTTATGGATCCATAATTATTATATGATCTGCGTGGTTTAGTACATCACGGGAATGCATTAAACCCCCTTTTGCGACAGCATGGCTCATATCTCAGACGAACCCAAATCAGCAACTGTATAGATATAACCGAATGTTTATTTTGCGGATGGATAACAATTGCGCGGCAACAACAAAATATATTGTCTATCAAATCGCTCGGTCAATCATAAATACGTAAATCTGCCAGCCCACTAATGGCAGATTACATATACATAGTAAAAATAATGTTACACCCCCTGTGTTTTTATCGGGTTTGATTTTCTGGCGTGAATGATATGAAATGGGTTGGAAATGAGAATCTTGCTGCTGCATACACCAACAAACCGGTCTGTTGCCTCCGAAATGAGCTGAACTAAGGTATCCCTTGACCCCATGGCAGCGGCTACTGATCGAGCTGTTTCAACCTTTTGTGAGAGGTATGAGACGAAGACTGCAAGCTGTTCTGCAAGTCTTGGGCGGAAGTACGCGATATTGACTGGTTTTGTATGCCCATTCTCTGCAGGTCACTTTCAACTTGTCGTAAGTTTTATTTCGACATTAAATCCCCAGTTTTAACCAAACTTAAAAGATTATCGTTTTTCTTAAACATGAGAGCAATATCTAAGCAAACAATTCCTACTTAGCACGAGGTCAAGGGATACCTCAGTTCATTTCATTTCATAGGCAACAGACTGGTCTGTTGGTGTATGCAGCAGCCGGTTCTAATTTATACCCCGTTTTATATTATTCACGTACGAAAATCAAACCCAATAAAAACACAGGGAGTGCAGGACTTTTTTTACTATGTATATATAACCTCTAATGTCGGATAAACATGCATGATCCGGTTTCAAGAGGTAGATAAGTTATTAGACATGCGAGTGAATTACGATGCACTCGTTGCAAACGAAACGTCCTGGAAAGCAGAAATCAAGTAAATGATTAATGCTCTGTGAAAAGGAGGCTTAATACATCTGCAAAACGTATCGACCTAGGTCAGCCTGCGCAGTCCGCGCAGGCTGACATGGGTCGAAACTTTTTGCTTTTGGTAAATCTTATGCATGTCTAAGGATCGTTATACTACATGATTCAATCGGTTGTAAGACAAATGGATTTTATGGATCCATCATTATGTGATGACTTTCTCGATATCGTGCACCTTGGAGATGCATTAAACCCCCTTTTGTCAGAGCGTAGCTAAACTCTATATAAAAGAACTTTTCGGCGTAGCTGTTTAAGCTGGCCTTTTCTTGGTATAAGTCTCGAATTAATAAATAGTGATTTGTGATTGGTCAGTCACATAGCCTAACCTCCCTTGTTTTCAGTGTTTTATATAACCATTACGAATTTTCTTATCTTACACAGGTTTGAGACAGGCGCTATGTGACGTCACATGTGACATCATTTCATATTACTTTCAGAGAGTAGTTCTAACGGGTTCTACTTACGGAAATTTACGTGTAAGTATAAAAGTTTTGCATATACTGACCTATGATTTGAGATATCGTTATATCACAGGCTCGCTTAGTAACATTTTTTAAAGACTCGTTTAATAAAATATTATCCCCAAAAATGTTTACTTACGTCAGGCCCTATCTAGATCTATATCTTTCACCAGTCCATCAACCTGTATATACGCTGACTATCTACATTTCAGAAGGATATTTGAAAGTCGACTGCTGCAAGTTATATTTCGGGCGGTAATAACAAGTCGATGTAAATGTAGACAAAAGTGAAAGGTAATCTTGGAAACGCAAAAACACGCCAACGTTTCTTTGGCGTGCAAGATCATGCATGGAATGCAATAAAACATGAAGAGGAACAACATAAATGACGGCAACAATACATCCAACAACCAGAACAACAGGTATCACGCTGCATCCAGTCAAACCTTTACCATACAATCCCGATTTTCATCGACCCAGAAGATGAGGGCCTTTGAAAACATTGTGGGAAAAGGAGAAAATGCTGGTAACCAGCATTTTCTCCTTTTCCAACAATGTTTTCTACCCTTTCAACGATAAATTCCATTACATAATACATGTGTTTGAACAACATTAAATAGGTCGTCTGCAAACGCTTTCCATTAGGACCAGTCTGAAATCTTGTTGTTTGGTAGAGAGTTAATCACATTACCACCTGCAGAACGTCCTTTTCATCTTACGTCACACCACTTTGAGAAGAAAACATTGTGGCAAAAGAAGAAGCAGCTTTTGACGAACAAATTTAATTTTTTTCCAGAGTATCTTTACTCTTTTATTTGTAATTTAGTAATTTAACATCAATTCATGTAGTTTATCTCTTGTTGACAATATTGTTTTCAAAGATTTCGTGTGCTACAAACCTGTCTTACAAAGCAACGGCGGTTCTAATATGGCCGGCAACATGCGAAATGAGACATTCGGACTTTTGCGTAAAGTGTCGTCTCGGATTAGCTTGCGCAGTTCGTGCAGGCTAATCCGAGACGGCAATTTACGACTACATAAGATTTTTTTCATACAGTAGACTTTCGTGAAACAGAAAATCGCACAAAAACGGGAAGTGTCGTCTCGGATTAGTCACAGACTGCACAAGCTGATCTGTGACGACACACTTTTACGCATATGTCCGAAGGCCCCTTTTCGTATGTTGCACGCCATATAGTCTACATTTACTTTGCAAACAGCGTAGACCAAGACTGGTTCAAGAAGAGACTCCCCGGCTGTAACTTTTGTCCTTGGAATCCATCTTAGTCTTTAACCCTAGACCACCGAGCACATCTACAATTGCAATAAGATCAAAATCAGACAGCACAGAAGGTGCAGTCTGATCTACATTGTCCACTACATGTAACATCTTCTGATAAAAACAGCACTGAATTGCAATATGTTTGACTGATTCACTTCTGATTGAAAATGTCCGTTTCCTTTATCTATTACCTTACAGGATAAGCTTCAGATCTGATAGTCTGATCTTTGGCGCACACTATCCCTAATTGTATGAGATATTCTAGAAAAAAAAAAAAACAGCCTTAAAATTTTACTTACACTTCACGAAACCCATATTCACCAACCATTCCTAATTTCATTTCAAGTTTAATTCTAGATTTAGAAAGTAACACGACTTCTGATTCGGTTTAGCCATTCAGAAGGTGTGTTAATTTCAAATTTAGAAAGTTTGAGTTATGAGACTAAGAATATTTTCAAGAATGATTGGTGAATCGGACCTTGGGTCTTTTCTATTGAAAGAAAATGTTTATTACATTTGCACAGCCGGGACCTGTTGCGCAGTCGATAAAGGACAGGGTTTTAAACCAAAGGGGTCGCTGGTTCGAATCCAAAGCTTGGTCAATTTCTTTCCGAGGACTGATGACAGTCATTGCGGTCAGGATTCTTTTCTCTCTCCCTGCTGATCATTGTTTCGACAATGATTATGCGGGAAAGTAGCCAGTGGCTTGGGAAGATCATTGTGCGCAGTACTGCTAAAAGAAACTCCAGGGAGGCATTGATGGGTGCACAGGCTGTCGCGATATAACTGAAATAATGTTGAACAAAGGCGTTAAACACCTACAAAGAAACAAAATTTATATTCTGTTCAGTTTTCTGAGGGCAAAGGCATGAAAATTGCATATGTCATTTATTAAATTGCTATATCAAAATAACTGTATATTTTTATATCTGAGAGAGAAGAGCTTATTCAAAAAGGTATCATATCATGCTATAAATTTACACCATTCTTTCACTTTTATTCATAAAAACTATTTTTCATAAAAGAAATATCATTCATGTCATGAAAAATTATACAGATACGATTTACAACCAGTTTGTTACGTATTGATCCTTAAATCGCTTTTCACAACTGTAGTTGCGTTTGTAACTAGTGCAGATCAAGATCAGACTGCACAAAACTTGCAGTCTGATCCTGGACCAACACTGTCTGCTTTCCAGAACCGTTCTGGACAAAATAAAATTGGAAACTGCACTTATTTCGGTCTTATTTCTAGGCTGAAATTGCGGATGTTCTTTTTTTGCGCTCTGAGGAATAAAAAAAGAATGATTTAATTCAGACGAATAATTATCTGATAAACGTTTTTCTTCCGTTGTGCCCAATTTTCTTTCATCTCCTTCGATCCGTGGCCTTGAGATTAATAATCAGAGCGCCTTTCACTTTTCTTGTTGCATTAGCGGCCAGTGCAGATCAAGATCAGACTGCACGGAGCGTACAGTCTGATCTTTGATTCACGCTGTCCGCTTTGCCGGTGCGTTCTGGACAAAAGCGACCTTGATACTGAACCTTTAAGGATTTTTATTGTAGACTGAAAATAATCGCCGCATTTACGTAACGCTTTAAGTTTGGGTTGCACTAGTAGTTCTGATGGCACGGATGTACCATCAGAAATGCGGATCCACTGTCAAATCATCGCAACTTTCAAATCATAGAACTGACCAGTTCGAGTGATCCCATGTCTGAACGATCAGGATTTTTCCACAGTAATATAGAATTTCACAGTAAGAAGGGAAGAAAATTCCTTGATGACTATCAAATAGACCCTATCCCACCACCTAATGAGGTTTTAATTGATACTAATAATAGCCAAGGCAATCTAAATGGAATCAGCTGTTTGGGGGAAAAGAAGTGCGGAAACATGATATCGTACAACTAATAACGGGCCACCTTTCTTCATGGGAAGAGTGGGACCCTTAGGCTGCTAAGCGTGACTCGCTGACCTTTGGCGGACAGTGTAGATCAAGATCAGACTGCACAGAACGCGCAGTCTGATGTTAGATCTACACAGTCCGATAAGGAGATAATTTTTCCCCCAAAAATAATTTTGATAATAGGCCTATCTAGGTGTTTACTATGGGCTTGAAAGATTCGTTTAACTTATTTAGCATTATAAGGGTTAACCCTTTTCTACACAATCCCGAGTTTTAACGACCTTGAGAAAGAAAGCTTTTGAAATCATTGTAAGAAAAGGGAGAAAATGCTGGTAACCAGCATATTCTCCTTTTTTCCAACAATGTTTTCTTGCCTTTCAAAGATTGTTTCCATTACTTGAGACACATTTAATTTGTCGTCTGAAAATGCTGTGAATTTGGACAAGTGCAAAATTTCGTTGTTTGGTAAAGTGTTAGATGACCTGCAGGTAACTAAAAAATTAAAAACACCGCTTGCGAGAGAAAAGTACAGAGAGAAAGGAGGGCAAATATACTGAAAGAGAGAGGGAAAATTTTAAAAGAGAGCGACAGACAGACAGACAGAAATAGAAATAGGCAGGTGGTTCTAATTATTCGACGGTCCGACATGTACCGTGTCAATTGACATCGTGGCAGTAATACTAGTGGGCGATAAAGAACTAAGAAGAATGGTGCACTTTTTTTCTTGCTGTTCACACTATTTTCAAAAATAATCAAATGGCATTTTCATAAAAAAGAAAGGGTTAAATATTCGTATGAATATCTAATGTAGAAATTTCAAGACGCTTATATCATTATAAAGAACATAAATTTCCTAATCAAATATCAAATATTTTTTTTTTTATATTTACATAGGAAGAGTCTTTTTGAAAGGGTATAAAATACAAATAAAAGAGATTGTGGGAATATTTCACTATCAAAGTCGGAAGTTGAGTAGTAGGTTTTTTTTTTTACCTTTGCGATCACCGTAGATCAAGATCAGACTGTAGAAAAAGTGCAGTCTGATTGAACTACACTGTCCGCTTTGCAGAGATATTCTGGACAAAAGCAACCTAATTGCAATTATTTCAGTTTCATTTCTAGAATGCAAAATTAATGTCCATTTAGTTTATTCGGCGGTATAGAGTTAATTAAGAAGAGCTTGGATCTTGTACCCATTCGGCAAATTTCGGGTGATCCGTTGATCAAGTCTATCGGCTGTATCACGTAAACTGGCAGCCTGTTATCGATCTTTGTATCGCAGATACAACGGGTATCAGTTTACTGTATCACGTAGCTTGATATGCACATACACGGTACAGTTCTTCGCTGGAAGTACACCGCCTTACCGTTCTTAACAAAAGAAAACACCAGTCACAATTTTCTATCAGAATCTTTCCTAATACATTTCTGGTAACAAACAGTTTGCTCCTATTTCCTAACTTGGTCTATCAATTCCGTTGGCATTTTGCAGCGACAGGTTGCTTATCACCGTGGCTGTTGTTGCTTTTGTTGATCGATTTACATGGACGCCGCCATGTTTAAGATCACGTGACTGGCAGTATTTCAAAATGGAAACACCCTTGATACAGATTGATTGATTGTATGGTGTTTAACGCCTTTTTCAACATTAGTTCAGTTATATCATGGCGGCCAGTGCACCTATCCATGCTTTTCTGGAGTTTTTTTTTGCAGTACTCCGCACAATATTCTTTCCAAGCCCCTGGCTGCTTTTCCACAAAACCATCGTCGAAACAATGGTCAGTGGTGAGAGAGGAATGAATCCTGTCGCGATGACTATCATCAGTCCTCGGAAAGAAATTGGCCAAGCCGGGGATCGAACCAGCGACCTCCTATTCTCAAGTCCTGTACGCTACCGACTGAGCTACGGGGGCTTGGTCCCTTGATACAGACGAGGTTAGATGTAGGTACGGAATCTGCCGAGTTGTGACGAGTGATCTTGTATCCAGAGTAATTGTATTATTGTATCTGTTTTTATTTCTCTCTCTCTCTCTAGCCGTTCATGGAAACATGCAAAGAGCAAGACGGACCTAATACCTCGAAACTGATTATGTGGGAGAAGAATTCGAGGCGGACATCAACAAAAATAACAAAAGATTCAAACAAATAAGATAATTTACGCACATGCAACAAAAACATTGATCAGCTCTTAAACTCTTTACCACACGACAAAATTTTACATTTGTCCAAATTGAAAGCATTTGCAGACGACAATCTAAATGTATCTCAAACAATGAATTTTGTTTTTAAAGGGGTAGAAAACATAGTGGGAAAAGGAGAAAATGCTGGTTACCAGCATTTTCTCCTTTTCCCACGATGTATTCAAAAGCCTTCTTTGTTATTATCGTTATAAATCGGGATTGTGTGGTACAGAGTTAAACTAGTCCAGTTCGAAAGCATGTGCAGACGTCAAATTAAATGTGCTTCAAATGATAAGATTCGTGTTTGAAAGGACAGAGAACATTGCAGGAAAATGAGAAAATGCTGGTAACCAGCACTTTCTCCTTTTCCCGCAGTGTTTACAAAAGACTTTATCGTATGGGTCGTTTACATTCAGGGTTGTCTGGCAAACTGTTAGATGTTGTTGGACCGTAGCCAGTGCGTATATTAACGAACTTCATTCAAAATTCTGTTCCCATAATTCTCGTTCTGTTCTAACATAACTTTACTTTTTCAACGAGAAAAATCCTTACTACAAGAGAAGTCTCTTGCAGTTATACGTTTCCTAATCATGCCAAATATGCTTCTAGCACGGAAGAACCACCGAAAACCACTACAGAAATCAATCAATCATTCTGTCGGGCTATGCCTAAAATACTCGCTTACGTTATAATCATTTCGAGAAAAAATTAAAACACTTATTCAATTTCACTTGAGAACACTTCAACAAATCTATTAATTTTTAATCTATTTTGCTGATGTAGACAGAACGGTTGGATTTATTAATCCTTATCCTGCTAAAAAGGTTAAATAGAACGTTCAAGCCGGAAGTAAAAACCCGAATAACGTTTCTTTTTTCAAACTTAGTATTTAGAGAAAAATATCTCCGTATCGGACAGTGTAGATCCAAGATCAGACTGCACGTTCTGTGCAGTCTGATCTTGATCTACACTGTCCGCAAAAGGTCAGTGAGTCGTGCTTGGCAGGTTAAGGGTTAACGATTCTAAAAAACTGATTCAATTCTCTGATGACGCAACCGAGTTCTCAGATTGGGTTCTATATAGGGCCGTTTTCAAAGTACTTTAAGTATCACGACGATAGATATCGTAGGCACCTAACCTCAGGTTTCATATTAATCAACTATTCTTAACATTTTTCGGCGTAGTTGAATATGCTGGCTTTTGACCGACTTTTTGATACCGATAACAAATGAATAAATAGAAATTTGTGATTGGTCAAAAATCTATACACGCTTATTTTATGGGCCCCTGCCTATTTGCGGGCAAATTTACTCCGCCTATCTTTTTTTAAAGATAGTTTTTGTTATTCTTATTCTCCAGAATTTTATAAATTTGAAAGTAACCCAAGTTTTGATTTTGCTGAACCAAATGGATGTTTTAGACCTGATTTAAGTTAAATCGTGGCGGCCAGTGCAGCTATGCTTTCTTGAAGTTTCTTCTACCAGTCCATCTCAAAATATTCTTCCCAAGCCACTGGCTGCTTTCCCACATAACCTTTAACTCTTTCAGCGTAAAATACATACATACACCCTATCGACAGCTGAAAATACTCGGAAAGAATATTATCTAATTTCCTTGGCTAAACAAGCGGGAGGTTTGTGCAGTCTGATCTTGATGTACACTGTCTGCAAAGGCAACTTTAGATTTACGTGTAACTATAACGTAACTATAACGAGCTTGAACAGTTAAAACATACAACGCAGATATATATGTTGATGGAGGCGAGGGCTAAAGGGTGAGCAGTCGAAAGTTGCAATTTTCTCACCGTGTAGACTTGCAAATAAATCCGCCATTTTATACCGTAGATTCATTCAAAATCAAATTAATGTTAGCTCATTTCGCCCAAACATCCATTAAAGAATAACCGTTGACAGGTTTTATTAGCCATTCTTTTCTGCCTTGGACATTTAGATCCTTGACTAGTGCCCCCCCCCCCCCCCCCCGAGCTAGCTATAGACGACTGTAGATGTCTTTTGCGGAGAGTGTTGACAAGATTAGCCCACACTATACATGCAGTCTGATCTTGATCTACGCCCGCAGTTTCTATAGTAACTTGTCATGCAATCTATGAACCCATAAGCTGAATGAAATAAGTTTGCTCTATGAAAAAGGGGTTTAGTGGATCTACATACGTGTCGACCAGGTCAGCCTGCGCAGTGCGCAGTCTGCAGTCTGGTTTTTCTTGCACCAGTACTTTGCACAATATTATTCAAAGCCACTGGCTGCTTTCCTACATCACAATCGTCGAAACAATGATCAAAGGTGAAAGCCGAATTGAGCCTGTCGCAATTACTATCATTAATCCTCGGAAAGAGATCCGCTGAGCTGGGGATTCGAACCGGCGATCCCCAGGTCTCAAGTCCTTAATGCTACCGACTGCACTAACAGGCTCGGGCTGTACAACTTTGTACCACACGACAAAAATGTAGATTTGTATAAACTAAAAGCATTTGCAGACGACAATTTAAATGTGGCTCAAATGGTGAAATTTGTCTTCGATAGGGCAGAAAACATTGTGGGGAAAAAAGAAGAAAATGCTGGTTACCAGAATCTTCTCCTTATCCCACAATGTTTTTAAAAGGCTTCTTTCTCATAGTCGTATAAACTAGGGTTTGTGTGGTAAAGGGCTAAGCTGCATGATTAAAACAAATTGACTTTAACGCTTATGCGACTCAAGTGGCTTTGCAGACAGTGTAGATGAAGATCAGACTACACCGAACATGTACAAGTTGTCTAATATTGTATTCACGCTGTCCGATACGGTGAGATTTTTTTTCCGGCGAGAAAATCTGTGAAGTCGCAATATTGTCTACATGAAGACTCAAATCAACGATCCTGTACTTTACGATCAAGCTCTCTTGACAAGAAAAAATGTTGTTTTTCAAATTCCCACCGTGATATTGAAAGCACCTGCAAACGTCTTCTAAAATATGGCTCAATTTTCTCGATTAAATGGTTGTCTTTAAAATGGCTGAAAACATTGTGGTAGAAGGAAAAAATGCTGGTAACCAGCATTTTCTCCTTTTTCCACATTGTTTTCAAAATGCTAACCCCCAAAAAGTAGTCATAACACGGGACTGTGAGATAAGGGGCTGAATCTTACCTTTTAGTCTTCTTTGAGATGAATTTGAAATAAATCAACGAAATATGCCATTATTTAGAGCTCATTCATTCATTCTATAGGCAAAATTGAAACTGAAATAGTCTAATGTGCCCTGAAGAGAGTAGACAAACAATAGGCTACACGGACTTGAAGTCTGATTTTCGTCTGCTCTTATCACAAAAAACGTCTGATCTTGTGCTGAGAAGGTTTAAAGATTAAAACTACATTTTGCGACATCAAATAAACCAATGCTTTCAAGTTAACCCTTTATCACAAAATCCCGAGTTTTAACGAAACAGGGCTTTTGAAAACATTGTGGGAAAAGCAGAAAATGCTGGTAACCAGCATTTTCTCCTTTTCCCACAATGTTTTCTATCCTTCCAAAAACAAATTTCAAATTTTCAATCACATTTATTATGTCGTCTGCAAATGCTTTCAATCTGGACCAGTCTAAAATTTTGTCGTTTGGTAAACAGTTAAATAATGAGTGTTAAACACTGAATGAATAATGAAAATATAAATCATCGTAAAACCCATTTTACTGATGTAAAAGTAAATTTCAACTCATAAAATGCAAATGACTTTATATAACGTGTACCATACTTCGACGTAGTAACAAAATAAGCATTTTTTACGGTATAATTTTTTGGCAATAAACAAGTTTGTGTACTTCGGTGACATCGTGTTACTATAAATAACTTATTCTCACAGTCGTCCAATGGAACACATCCTAAAGTCAGATCTTATTCTGAACTGTAAGATTACCAATCTGATTGGCTGTGACGCATCGGGAATTACTTACCTTTAAGAAATACATGTAGTTATACTAGAAATAGTGACGTTTCAAAATGATACTCATATATCCTTACACCATAGAAATCCCGACTTTTAACATGAAAGAAAGCTTTTAAAAACATTGCGGGAAAAAGAAAAGGGTTTTCAAAAGCTCTCTTACTCTGGGTCGTTAAAGTTCGGGACTGTGGGGAAAAGGGTTAAAGAATGATTTAATACAGGTTAAAAAAGCTTATCATGTAAAGGAAGCAGTTTTCATGACGGAGCAAGAAACAATAAAAAACATTGTTGGAAATAGAGAAAATGCGGGCTACCACTATTTTCTCCTTTTCTTACGATGTTTTCAAAAGCCTTTTTACTCAGGGTCGTTCAAACTCGGGGTTGCGTGGCAGAAAGTTAAAAAAGATTAAAACATGTTAAAAAAAGTTTAGCGTGTTTGGAAGCTCTTTCCAGGTCAGTACAATGATTTCAGCCTACAACAAGTTAATTAGATTTTAAACCATGTAATGTTTTGCAACAGAGTCATAAAAATAAACCTACGTTAATTTAGTTGAGGAAGGCGAAAAGGTTGTTTCAATTGAGTGAAAAGTTCAACTCCTTTGAAGTCCAAAGAATTCAGTTTATGTACATAGTTGAAATTTCGGCGTCACTGAGATAAAAAAAAATCTCCTCCAATACGTTCTATTTACAAAACTGTTAGATACTCTGTACCCTTCACCGCTTAAATACAACTCTTTACAACATCCTGCAGTAGAGGGCTTTTTGAAAATATCGATAGAAAGGAGCTATTACTTAAATAATAGCGATTTATCTATTTTTCTCCCACGATATTTTCTCTAATATTTATCCTTTCCGCGAGAGAGGACGATTTCGCGGACGGAATAGATCCAAGATCAGACTGCACAGAACGTGCAGTCTGATCTTGGGTCTATACCGTCCGCTTGTTTATTCAAGCCAATAAGATTACAATCTCTCTAACTTTCAGTGGATTGTAGTTTCAGCCGTCGAAATAGGTTGAGTATATATATATTATGGTGCTGGAAAAGTCAAGGAAGTAGAGAATATTTGAGTTTTCTTTTTTCAGTGAAAGATCGAAATTTGTTTTATCACGTGAGCGTTGTGGGTAATATTTTCACGACTGTCGCTGCCACGAGTGAAACGTTTACCGTATGATATTCACGAGATGAAATAAATTTCAATCTTTCACCAAAAATATACCCAAATATTTTATCTACTTTATACTTCTAACCCCTGTTTTGTTGGGACTTGCGAAGTACATGGGAGCTCTCAGTATTTTCGTATCAGTGAGTTTATCAATCGGTAAATTCACTGGTCAAAACGGTGAAATTATCAAACCATAATCTACCATTATTTCCCGAACTACCGAAAAGCATGAAATAAAAGACCTTTTCCTTTCCTTCAAGTACTAGTATGTCCTCTTATACAGATTGGCGGTGTGCGTAAAATGGACTGTTCGGTAACAGGTTAATCCTTTATCTCCTCTAGATCGGACTTTCCATTATATCTGAATCTGATATCATTTTTACAAAAACGAGCATTAGTAAGTTCCAGAACGCATTAGAAAGTCATCTACCCTTAACTCTTTACCACACGAGGAAAATGTAGACCAGTCCAAATTGAGAGCACTTGCAGAAGACAATTTAAATGTGGCTCAAATGAGGAACTTTGCCTTTGATATGGTAGAAAACATTGAGGGAAAACGAGAAAATGCTGGTTACCAGCATTTTCTCCTTTTCCCACAATGTTTTCAAAAGGCCTCTGCCTCAGGGTCGTTAAAAGTCGGGATTGTGTGGTAAAGAGTTAAGTACACCCCAACCCTTGAAAAAAAAAACAAAGAAATTTATTCACTCAACATTTCCTCCAAAGAGATAAAAACTAGTACAATAATCAAACAAATATTGAATTATTACTTATTTTTGACACTTTTTAGTGTAATAAACTATACAAACATTTACCCCGATTATTGTTTATCAATATTTACCCACATGAAGGGTTATAAATATCAAATGGTCTTACGATAGATAGAACATAAAATAGATGTCGGTTTTGAAGTGAGCTAGTGTGTTCTGTATAATTAGCCCATGATAACTAGTTACTTGTCAGCTACTTGGTATTGTGTCAATAGAAGTTATCGTTTACTGACCACAATGCCAACTGCAGACCACTCTCAAAAACTTTCGGTCAGCTACTCGTTAGCTACTAGGTTATAGTCGCAAAAATTGTCTCATTAGAACTGATCAGTCAGTGACCACATTTCTATCTGCAGACCAGCTTTCGAAAACATGTGGTAAAAAGAGAAATTGCTCGTCACGAGAAATGCAACATTTGCAACATGTCGTGTATTAAAGATCGGTATCAAAAACATAAGCCATGCCCTGTGAAAAGGGGATTAATGAATACATGTAATGCACTATAGAAAGCAAGTTATAGCATAAGACAGACCCATTTTACCTACAAGGTTGACTGAATCACGGGTAGAATAAAGTAGAATGGTCCCTTAACATACAGAAAATTGACTAATAGCAAATAGTTTCGACCCATGTCAGCCTGCGCGGATTGCGCAGGCTGACATGGGTCGATACTTTTTGCAGATGCATTAAATCCCTTTTCTATAAAACGTTGTTGATTATAACCCCAGGAAATTTCTTTACATGAAGTTATCTTGGGCAGGCTGCACCCAAACTGGCGAATCGAAAATAATGAAATTATTAACATTGCTCGAATGACAGTTATTAGAAAAACTTTGGTCAATTGCCCTATTTATCCGGACACTGGTCAATTGCCCTATTCGTCATGTTTTTTTCCTTTACATACATCTTGCTATTTCTCGATTACAATAACAAAGGTGAATACAGAAGGATGATCCTAGTGATTGATTGATTGATTGATTGATTGATGTTTTACGCTGCTTTCAGCATCATTTGAGTCATACCACAGCGACGGCTCGCTTATTCCAGAATACCCTGGGTTTCACAAGTACTATGCTAGGGCTCTGAAATGTCATGCCAAAGGACCTTTCTATGAAAAACCTAGTACAGATAACTGTCCCCGAAGGCGATTTTAACTTTTGACTGGTCGCCTCCGGCGCGGTGCACAGTAAATGTCCAAATGTGAAAAGGTGCACCGCAAACGTCTCATTATTGAGACTAGTGAAAAACCTAGTGCTTCAAGCGAGGCTCGAATCCGGGACCTGCAGGATACGAGTCCTACGCTTTACCACAGTGCCACGTACGACCCCTGATTGTCCTAGTGAAAATGCGTATGCGATGTTTTACCACAGCAATATGCAGAAAGAGGTTTAAAGGTCAGAGGGAGACTGGCAGACTGCCTGACAGACTTGTATCTTGCAGCAGACCACTATTGATAACATTGTGGCCACAGGGGGATATAATTTTAAAGAGCAATCTTCCCTTTAGCCACAATGTTTTCCCACATCTAAAAATGCATCAATTCTTCATCCGTGTGGTTATTTTTCTCTATGATCTATCTCAAAACTAGCCTTTTTTTGCAGTCTTGCAGTAAACAACTTTCGAAAAACATTGTAGCAAAAGGGGATATTTCTCGTAAACGTTATCCTTTATCCGAGAATCTTCTCAAAGTCGTCTCAGAGAATTGGTTCTCGCAGAAAGTGAATCAAATTCAAACATTACATGCGCTTACCTAGTTAATTCATTTCATCCACTGTTAATACCAAAAATAAAAAACGCCCTTTCACAAAACACTGTACCATATTCCCACACTCACTACGAAACACGACATTCCGTATTTGTACTAGAATTAACATCAATTTATGGTATACCCCCCAATACGGTTTTACATCTTAAATCTCTTATCCGAAAATAGACTGTCAGGTCGGTCATAGGTAAATACGAAATACGTTGTATCAAGGCTTTTAAAACCATCTCGCCTCACTTTTACTAATTTGTCCACTCAGCGTGACACCATTTGACCCTTATCCTATGTGCCCCACGTCCCTCCCCCCATGTTAACCCTTATCATGCTAAATAAGTGAAATGAAACTTTCAAGCCTATAGTAAATAACAAGATTTTGCTATTTCTATTTTTGGGGGAAAGATAACTCCTTATCGGACAGTGTAGATCCAAGATCATACTGCACGTTCTTTACAGTCTGATCTTGATCTACACTGTCCGCAATAGGTCCTTAAGTCGCGCTTAGCAGTCTAAGGGTTAATTCTTGTGGTTCTGAACTGCCTTTGCGGACAGTGTAGATCAAGATCAGACTACACAGAATGTGCAGTCTGATCTTGGATCTACACTGTCCGCTTCTTTACCGAATACTGTAACAAAAACAGCCTTGCAATTGAAATATCCTGTATCTTTAGTACTGACTACGCATGTCCGTTTTATTTATTTAGCGCGACAAGGGTTAGGTTTTTTGTGTCACTAAACTTCTTACCATACGACATTCTTTTTTTACCGGACCAAACTGAAAGCAATGGCAGACGACAAATTAAATGTAGCTTAAATGATGATTTCTGTCTTTGAAAGGGTAGAAATCATTGTGGGAAAAGGAGAAAATGCTGATTACCAGCATTATCTTCTTTTCCCACAATGTTTTCAAAAGCCTTCCCTTTCTGCGACGCTAAAATTCAGGATTATTCGGTAAAGAGTTAAACCTACTCAATAAGTGAAATGAAAATTTCAAGCCTTTACTAAAAAACCCAAACGCTGCTATTTCAGAGGTATTTTTGGGGGAAAAATATCTCCATATCGGACAGTGCAGATCCAATTCAGGGTCAAACTGCACTGTCCGTAAAAGGTCGCGCTTTGCGGCCTAGGGTTTAATAGAGGCACAGTGTTTTTCTTTTCTCTAATTTCCCATATTTTTATTTGTTTGTTTTCTAGCGCCGTTTTCAATAATATCTCAGTAATGTCACGAGCCGGTGCACAAACCAATGTGTTCTGAGTTTTCCTTACAGTATTTAAGACCAACTCCACGCCAATTGATGCCTTGTCACATAAACAAGACCTTGTGCAGTGTGGAAACAAGGATGCATCTTGCCAGGGCTTGGTTACTTTATTTTTATGCCAACATTGTGGAAAAAAAAGGAGTAGATATTCGTGACAAGCAATCGCTTCCTTTACTGTTCTGTTTTCTTTCTTTACTGAAAAATAGTTTAACTCTGCACCAACCGACAAAATTTTAGACTGGTCCAAATTGAAAGCATTTGCAGACGACAAAATACATGTGATTGAAAAATTGAACTTTGTTTTAGGAAGGGAAGAAAACATTGTGGGAAAAGGAGAAAATGCTGGTTACCAGCATTTTCTCCTTTTCCCACAAGGTTTTCGAAAGGTTTCTTTTACAGGGTCGTTAAAAGTCGGGATTGTGTGGTAAAGAGTTAAAAAAAACTCTACATGAGGGGATTGATTGATTGTTCTTCCCTATCTTTAATCCTTTACCAAACAATCCCGACTTTTAACGACCCTGTAAAAGAAACCTTTCGAAAACCTTGTGGGAAAAGGAGAAAATGCTGGTAACCAGTGTTTTCCACATTGTTGGAAAAAGAGGAAATGTTGGTAATCAGAATTTTCTCCTTTTCCTACACTGTTTTCTACCCTTCCAACAACAAATTTGAATTTTTGGTCATATTTATTCTGTTGTTTGCAAATGTTTAATTTGGATATGTTTTATGTTTTGTCGTTTGGTAAATAGTGCTGATCTCCCATTCTGCGCCTACGCAAATGCCTAAAAGTTACCTCTTAGCGTTACAACTGTGTGCTAGGTCCATATTCTCCAACCACTCTTTAATTGCATTCTTAGACTTATCCTAGATTTAGAAAGTAACGCAACTTCTGATTGGCTAAACCAATTGGTTTAGCCAATCAGCAGTTATGTTACTTTTAAATTTGGGAAATGCTTGAGAATAACACTAAGTGTTCTTACGAACATTGTTAAATACCGACCCTGATCTCGCTTCTTGGTGGTAGCGGTCATGTTGGAAGTGTCCTTCAGCAAGGCCCGGTCAGTGTCTTAGAAAGCATAAATAAGTGTACGGTCATCGAGAAATGATCGGAATACCTGTATTGTCAACAAGGCGTCATCGCTTTAACCCTTTCCCAAACGACAAATTTTGGTGTGGTCCAAATTGAAAGAGTTTGCAGACGACAATTTTAAATTTGATGAAAATGGCAGAAAGTTATCAAAAAGGGTAGAAAACACTGTGGGAAAAGGAGAAATTGCTCGTTACGAGCAATTTCTCCTTTTCCCACAGTGTTTTCAAAAGGCTTGTACTGCAGCCACGTGAAAACCAGGGCTTGTTCGGGAAAGGGTTAAAACAGTCAAATGCGCCTATTACACTAAATTCAATTGGAATCGGGCTATCAGATTAGCTGAGACGTACTCACAGATACTCCGTCTTGGAGCCCAGTGCTCGAACTCGCAACCCCATGATGAGCCCTGGGTGCTACTGTTTACGGGACTAAGCATATTAGGAAATTATAGCGGCAATATGAGGAACTGGTATTTGTGTTTTATAAAAGAATGCCGGTTATTGTATTGCTTTACACAAATAGTTGTCTCTCTGGCAAAAGGGGGCTGAATGCGTTTCGGTGATCCATTATACCAAGCAAGTCCAGGCTTAATTATGGATGCATACGATCAATTTCGTCCAAAAACCTTCTGAATCATGAGGTTAACCCTTTACCAAACGACAAAATTTTAGACCAAATTAAAAGCATTTGTAGATGACAAAATAAATGTGACCCAAAAATTAATTTTTGTGTTTGATCGGATAGAAAACATTGTGGGAAAAGGAGAAAATGCTGGTTACCAGCATTTTCTCCTTTTCCCACAATGTTTTCAAAAGTTTTCTTTTTCAGGGTAGTTAAAAGTCGGGATTGTGTGGTAAAGGGTTAACTGGTTCTTTTACATGCAGAAAACTGACCAATAGCAAAATATTTCAGCCCAGAACAGCCTGCACGGACTGAGCATGCTGATCTGAATCGATACGTTTTTCACAAGCGACAAACCCCATTTTTTCAAAGATCATGGCTCACAAGTATTTATGAGCATTGGGAAATAACCAACAAAAATAAAGATACAAGAATTGCAACGGCAGAAGGAAGTTCGATAACCTTATTAGGCAATGAACTGTATAATTCGAGTAAATTAATTCCCTTCTCAGCGACACCTTTCCACTTTTCCAATATTTTCGCC
The DNA here is from genome assembly GCA_945859785.2 of Tridacna gigas. Taxonomy (NCBI): domain Eukaryota; kingdom Metazoa; phylum Mollusca; class Bivalvia; order Cardiida; family Cardiidae; genus Tridacna; species Tridacna gigas. The sequence continues at coordinate 26,366,482 of OX244042.2, read as the reverse complement.
GAGCCCCGTGGCTCAGTCGGTAGCGAACACGACTTGAGAACAGAAGGTCGCTGGTTCGATCCCCGGCTTGGCCAATTTCTTTCCGAGGATTGATGATAGTCATTGCGACAGGATTCATTCCTCTCCGCTGACCATTGTTTCGACAATGGCTATGTGGGAAAGCAGCCAGTGGCTTGGAAAGAATATTGTGCGGAGTACTGGTAAAAGAAATTCCAGGAAAGCATGGATAGGTGCACTGGCCGCCGCGATATAACTGAAATAATGTTGAAAACGGCGTTAAACACCATGCAATCAATCAATCAATCAATTTCCAATATTTTCAATATCGCTTTTACTCAAACAACCCCTCTATTCTCCAACTGTTTCTCGTTTAGTATCACTAAACTCATTAGCGCACGACAAAGTTAACACTTAGGTTGCTGAATAAATGAAACGCAAATATTCTACTCAATACTAAAAGCCCAAACATTGCGGTTTCAAAGTTGATTTCACCGGAAAGAAAATACCGTATCGGACAGTGTAGATAAAGATCAGACTGCACATTCTGTGCAGTCTGATCTTAATCTACACTGTCCGCAAAAGGTCAGTGGGTCGCGATTAGCAGCTTAAGGGTTAACACTCGACCATTTGCAGACGACAAATCAAACGAGCTTAAAATACTGTCTAGAAAGGGAAAAAAGCATTTGCAATTTCGGTTATCTGCATTTTCTCCTTTACCTACGATGATTTCGAAAGCCTTCTATCTCAGGTTACAAGACCGATTGGTATTGGGCTTAGGCTGGAGACTGTTGGAAGTCTCCCTTAACCCATTCAGCACATTAGGGAAAAATATAGGCTTTTGCGGACGGCATAGATCAAACTCGGACTTCACAGAACGTGCAGTCTGATCTTAGATCTATACCGTCCGACTTCTTTCGTCAAGCCTGTGTGCGAAATTTCTTAATGAGTTTTAGTGGATTGTATTATCAGCCTCGGAAAGCGGTCGAGTTTACATGAGCCATACTCTGGCAAAAGCGGGTTTAATGCATCTCCGTGATACATTATACCAAGCAAGTCATCACATAATTATGGATCTGTAAAATCCATTTTGTCTATCATCCAACTGAATTATGATGTAGACTGGTCCCTTGATATGCAAACAATTGACCAATAGCAAAAAGTTTCGACCCAGGTCAGCCTGCGCGGACTGCGCAGGCTGACGTGGGTCGATACTTTTTGCAGATGTATTAAGCACCCTTTTCACAGAGCATGTCTCATATATTTGACGCTTGCAGGAGTTGGTGTAAACGCTAAATAGTCAGTGGATTGTTTATGTCATGATGATCGTTGAGGCGAGTCGACCTTAGATGTTCTATATTGATTTATCTATTTGTCTTTCGGGAAGAGAAATCGTCCTAACTCTTATCCTGCTAAAAAAGTGAAATGAAAATTTCAAGTCGATAGTAAAACCCCAAACTTAACCATTTTAAATTCAATTTTTGCGGAAAAGATATTCTCGGACGGTGTGGATCCAAGATCAGACTGCACGTTCTGTGCAGTCTGATCTTGATCTACACTGTCCGCAAAATGGTCCTTGGGCAACGTTTAGCAGCCTAAGGTTTAATTGCGATAAGGTCATATCTGCGTTCACACACTTTATTTATGTATACCAGTTTTACTGTGGTTTACGGTTTCTCCAGGTTCAAATGTTGCATGAATGCTATTGTTGTTTCCTTCCGTTAATTAATGGTTTTTGTAATGTTGGTATTTATCCACTCATCTAACTCCTCTGAAATATATGTAAATTGGTTTCTGAGAAAGAAAGAAAGAAAGAAAGAGGGGAAGGAAAAAGGAAAAAAAAAAAAAAAAAAAAGAAACAAACAAACACAGAAATAAACAAAGAAAGGCTAAAATACATATGGCGCTCGACAAGGCCCGCATCGTATACTTTTCGACAAGTCGTTTAATGAGATGATAATAAGTAAACATTCAAGGAACATCCTATTTTCTCTGTTTATCTCGTTATCGTCTCAATCGAAGAGCTGGATTCGAAACTCCGTCCTTAAACTTATGAGACTGACCCTATATCTTTTATTCATCAACTATCCATTGTCCCACTAATTTATACTCGATAGTAAATGATTAAAACACGCGTCCTCAAAATAATTCGTAAATAAATGTCATATCGGGGACGCATCATTTACATTTTATTGTCAAATTACTCTTTTTCTATTTACCCTATTTTCTATGTGCCTTGACTTCAGATGTCTTGTGCTTAGTGTGTAATCCAAGATCAGCCCACACCTCTGTGCACTCTGATCTTGTTCTACACACTTACCATCCCGATTTAAACGTTAACTTTTACTATTGCTATTTAATACTTTACCATACTTATCCTGAGTTTTAACCATCCTGAGGAAGTAAGCTTTTGAAAATATTGTGAGAAAAGGAGTAATTGCTGGTAAAAAATCTCCCTTTCTCACAATGCTTCTATTCTTTCAATAACAAATCATATCATTTGAGCTACATCAAATTTGTCTGCAAATGCTTTCAATTTGGAAAAGTCTAAAATGTTGTCTTTTGGTAAAGAGTTTAAATCGAATGTTGACCTTAGACATGGTGTGGTTTACGTATATTCGGCTGGATAAAGGGTAATACAAAACTATTATCATACAAATAAGAGTTGTATGCCTCTAGTGTTGTTTGTTACGATTACTCCTTTTCCAAATTGTTTGTAACCCCTATCCTGCTGAATAAAAGAAATGAAACTTTCAAACCGATAGTATAAGCCCAGAACTTTCCTGTTTCAAAGGTATTTTGTGGAGGAAATATATCTCGTTATCGGACAGTGTAGATCAAAGGTCAGACTGCACATTCTGTGCAGTCTGATCTTGTCTACGCTGTCCGCAAAAGGTCAGTGAGTCGCGATAAGCAGCCTAAGGGTTAAATCATTCCAGAAAACTAAAACCCTTCCTTCAGAGGAGTCTAGGACAATTCCCCCCCAGACAAATGCCCCCCGGACAACTCCCCCTTGCAAATTCCCCCTGGACAATTGCGGCCCCCCCCCAAGACAATAGCCCCCGGAGACAATTACCCACTGGACCATTACCCCCTGGACAACTGCGCCCCCCCCCCGACCATTACCCCCTGGACAACTACCCCCGGATGATTGCGGCCCCCCCCCATCCCCCAGGAAATCCCCCCCAGGACAATTGCCCCCCAGGGCAATTGCTCCCCCCCCCCGGACAATTGCCCCCCCCCGACAACTCCCCCTCCAGACAATTCCCACCAGGATGTTCATACCATCATATGCACAACTCGATGAACTCAATTTTCTGTTCGCGAGGAACTCCTACTCTACGTGCGTACTTCAAATGTGATCACATGAAAAATCTAGTAATCTAATCTAATCTAGTTCCAGTTGAACTCGGCCTTGGAAGTGAACCCAGGGTCTGACGCTGAAAGCCGACAATGACCTCGTCCCAAAGCAAAAGCAGAAGAAATTTCGAGTTACATTGGGGGGATCGTCCGGGGGCAATTATCCGGGGGGGGAAATGGCCCCGGGGGCAGTTGTCGGGGGGATTGGCAGGGGGAGTTGTGGGGGGGGAGAGAGAGAAACAGTTGTGGGGGGATTGTCCAGGGGTAATAGTCCGGGAGGGGGGGGGCTATTGGGGGGGGGGGGGCAATTTGCCTTTGGGGGTAATTGTCCAGGGGAACTGTCGGGGGGGGGGGGGGCGCCAGCTATTGTCTTGGGGGGGCAATTGTCCAGGGGGAATTTGCAGGGGGGAGTTGTCCAAGGGGCAGTTGTCGGGGGGGGGGGGAATTGTCCTGATACGATATAGATCTGTTAACATAAATTTGAGCCATGCTCTGTGAAAAGGGGCTTAAAGCATCTGCAAAAATTATCCACTCAGGTAAGCCTGCGCAGTCTGCTTAGGTTGACTGTAACCGATCCTTTAAAAAGAGCTTTTTGTAAATTTTCTGCATGTCCAAAAACCATTTTATCTCAGGATTGCAGGATTTTCAACTTTCTATGTATGTCACTGGACACATATTTGATAAAAACAAACAGAAAGCCTCAGGGTTTCCCAGTAAAAGTATAGAAGCGGGTCATAGATAGTAATATTCACTCCATTTTCAATGCAGCAAAGAAAAAATATTGGCGCGATACCTCTAGCAGGGCGATGTCATCCTGTTTGTCCGGTCAGTTTCTTGACAGTCTTGTGCTGTGTATTTGTTGCGACCTGGGTCCGTATGTTTCTTGACAATATTGAGCTGTGTGTTCGTTGCGACCTGGGTCCATATGTTTCTTGACAATATTAAGCTGTGCGTTCGTTGCGACCTGGGTGCATATATTTCTTGACAATGTTGAGCTGTGTGTTCTTTGCGACCTGGGTGCACATGTTTCTTGACAATGTTGAGCGGTGCGTTCGTTGCGACCTGGGTCCGTATTCACCAACAATTCATAAAAAAAACATTCTTACTTTTATTCTCAAGAATTTCTAAATTTCAAGATAACACAATTTCTGATTGGCTAAACCAAATGGTTTAGCCAATCAGAAGTTGCGTTAGTTTCTAAATCTAGAATTAAACTAAGAATGAAATCTGGAAGTTTACGAAAGCCAAAGTCCCCCCCCCCCCCCCCCCCCCCAGTCCAGAATGACATGGAGACTTCTCAATGTTTAGGTCAGGCTTTAACTTTTAGCAATCAATCCCACGTTTAAACGACCCCGGGGAAGAAGCCTTCCCATTGTGGGAAAAGGGGAACACTCTTATTACCAGCAATTTCTTCATTTACCGAAAAATTGTTTTACCATTACAAAGATAGATATCATCTTTTGAATCAGATCGCACCTAATTCGTCGTCTTCAGATGCTTCCAATTTGGTCGAGTCTAAATTTTCGTCGTTTGGTGAAGAGAAAATGATGGGTAGGTATGGAATTAATCCTTTACCAGACGACAACATGTCGACTTGTCTAACTTGAAGGAGTTTAGAGACGACATATAAACGTTGCTCGAATCATGAGATCCGCATTTAAAAGTGTAGAAAACATTGTGGGAAAGGGAGAAAATGCTGGTTACCAGCATTTTCTCCTTTTCCCACAATGTTTTCAATAGTTTTATTCCCCAGGGTCGTTAAAACTCGGTATTGTGTGGTTTAGGGTTACAGGCCTGATTAACGACAGCCGTATCATCACGTACAGTGAAGTATATTTTCCGTTGATACCAATGATTATTGCTGAGGATAATTTGATAATTTGATTAAAGTTACGGATGAAACTGGTCATGATGATAGTTTTATTACGATAACTGGTTGTCTAGACAAAGAAAAATTGTAAGTTGTTGTCATTGATGATGATGATGATGATATTTTTGTTGTTGATTGTGGTAGCTATGGTGTTGATTTGAAGGAAAAAGATGAACGACAAAGTGGGCAAAACGCAAGGCAATTCAAACCAAACGCTTTAAAGGGAAGTAACCGTGAAAATTTCGTATATTGATTAGCAACTTGTCACTGGCCTTGGTTGTGTAAATGTTGAAATTATGATGTAGTATGAAACAATCTGATCTTTATTGCATGTAAAGAACAAGTTTAACCCATTAACTCTCTATCAGTCAATGCCATATTTTAACAACCCTGAGAAGAAGGCCTTTGAAAACATTGTAGGAAAAGGAGAAAAAGCTGGTAATCAGCATTTTCTCCTTTTCCCACGATGTTTTTACCTAGTCAGAGACAGATAACATTAATCGAACATTAATCGAACCAAATTTGACTTGTCATCTGTAAATGCTTTGAATATGGACAAGTCTAAAATTTTACAGTGTGGTAATGAATTAAGTAAAGCGATAGCATACAACTCATCAGTAAAAAGGAAAGACAAAAGGAACAAAAACATATTTTTTCATTGGTATTACCTTAATATGGGCTATGACGGGTCGACCACGAAGATACATGTTCAAATAAGAATTTGCGAGAAACCATTTGGTTAAGTCTTTACCATACAACAATTTTTAGACTTGTCCATATTGAAAGCACTGGAGAACGACAAATTAAATATGGTTCAAATGATGGTATTTTTCCTTTGAGGTGATAGAAAACATTGTGGGAAAAGGAGAAAATGCTGGTTACTAACATTTTCTCCTTTTCCCACAAGTTTTTCAAAAGCCACCTTGCTCAGAGTCATGAAAATGTGCAACTGTTTGGTAAATGGTTAAGTGACACACTATCGCTGCTGTACTATATGAGAGAAAACGGGGAATGTTTTCCTTGTATTTTGTGAACAGGAGGAGGGAAACGTATGTTGCAAAAGTGAAAGGTAAGCACTGATGGAATGGTTGTTGGAAAGGTTAGGTACAGCAATATAATGTAAATGTAAATTTTTCCTTGCTGAGCCATGGCATGACCATGATAGAATAAAATGTATCTCTTCCTCGTTTTGGTCAAGAGTTCATATATTATACGTTATTATATACTAATATATACCATTTTCTATTCAAATAATTTAAGATTGCGCTCATATATAAAAGCTCGAATTTTTCCAGTGTGTCTCGATATAATAGAAAAAAAAAGTCGCTGTAGTTAATTCTTGGAAACAAAGATTTCAGATTTCGTCAAAGAAGAAGACCAGTCAATGTGCAATCTTTTAAACATAACCGTCGTGCCCATTTGCGCAGTTGGTAGTGTTCAGGACTTTAGAACAGGGGTCGCTGGTTCGAATCCTCAGCTCGGGCAATTTCATTCCGGGGAATGATGATAGTCATTGCGACGAGATTCAGTTCTCTATCACCGTGGATCACTGTTTCAACGATGGTTACGTGGGAAATAGCAAGTGGCTTGTAAAGTATATTGTGCAAAGTACTCGTGAAAAAAATCCAGGAAAACATTGTTAGAACCACTTTTGTAGTAAAACGGCTTTTTGTAATAAAAGCCGTTTTATTACAAAAGTGGTTCTCACAAAGCATGGATAAGTGCTCTGGCCGCCGCGATATAGCTGAGATGATGTTGAAAAGGGCTTTTAACACTATCCAAACAAATTAAAACATAACTACTTAAGGTCTCTCTCTCTCTCTCTCTCTCTCTCTCTCTCAGTTGCATCAAAACTGCCTTTAGGCAAAATAACATTGCAAAAGCAGAAAGTGTCCGTAAAAAGTTACCTTCACCTATAACAAACAATACCGAGCTTTAATGAGGTAGGCTTTTTAATACATTTTAAGAAAGGGAGAAAATGCTGGTTATCAGCATTTTAGCCTTTTACCACAATGTTTCTGTCCTTCTAATAACAAATCCCGTCATTTGAGCCGCTTTCATTTTGTCGTCTGCAAATGCTTTCAATTTGGACTAGTGTAAAATTTTTGTCATCTGGTAAAGGCCGGGTTGAAACATGAGTATACATGTACTCATCGATTAACCCTTAGGCTGCTAAGCGCGACTCACTGACCTTTTGCGGACAGCGTAGATCAAGATCAGACTGCACAGAACGTGCAGTCTGATCTTGGATCTACACTGTCCGATAAGGAGATAATTCTCCTGCTCCAAACATACCTTTGAAATAGGAACATTTGGGTTTTTACAATCGGCCTTAAAGTTGCATGTCTTTTATTTATCAGGATAAGCGTTAAAACTTAGTTCCTGTTAATTAACCCCATTTACGAGCATTTTTTTTCCCAATCGATCTTGCAAATTTGTTTCAGGGGATAATGAGTAAATGTAGATATTAGTGAGCTGTCCAGAAGACAATTTAGACAAAGGCCGTCACACATTGACGTGTGTATGGTAACCATATACATCATAATTACGTCATTATTTTGTCAGCTTGTCTCGTAACGCTTTGATATACTGGGAAAAGTCATAAAAGTGTCTGTTAGAATATTTTCCTTCAATCTGCCGTTTTGATTCTACCTCAAGAATCTGTCGGTTGTTAGAGAAAATGAATTTTATGCATCCACACTCACATGAAGACTTGCGTGGTATCATGGATCACGGAGATGCCTTAAGCCCCCTTTTGCCAGAGCAAGACTCATATAAATCAAACTACCCACTTGATCTTTTATCTCCATATACACTGACCAAGCTATTAATCAATGTGTGAGTCGATAATCGATCAACTATTAGTCAATCTATCAGAAGCTTGAGCTATAATTCCTTCGAAAATGTACATATCTAGACAATGACTACATACAGACGAGGAGATCTATTATACAGCTTACAAAAAAGTAAAGCAACCATGACACTTTCTTATACATTATTTCTCCAACAAAGATTTACACTACAACCAGTTTGTACTCACAAGTTATTTGCAAGATTGTAAAGCAATTTGCATTATCATTACAGCATAATGATAAAAAAAGAGATTGTTTCGTAACCCCTTGATATACTGGGAAAATCGATAAATGTCTATTTGGATATTTTCCTTCAATCAACCTTTTACTCTTTTGATTTCAGGTGTTAACAATACAATACTCAGCTTTATCGACCCTCAGGGAGAAGTCTTTTGAAAACAGTGTGGGAAAAGGAGAAAATACTGGTAACCAGCATTTTCTCAATAACCTACAATGTTTTTTTGCCTTTTCAGAGACAAATCCTTTCATTTGATCCACATTTAATTTGTCTTCTGCTAATGCTTTGAATTTGGACCAGTCTATAAATTTGTCGTTTGTCGTTTGGTGAAGAGTAACTCTTAAGATGCTTAGCGCTACATTCGGAGGTCGTGTTGACTATGGTTGATAGTGCTTTATAAAAAGTATGCAGAGAAGACAATTAGTGTTGCTTAACTTTTTGTGATGAGTATACCGTGACACCAGACAGAATAATTGCCCCAGGACACTGCAACGGGGCGTTAGAAACAATACATTCGTTGTACGACAGGTTTATCTACACAACGGTAAACTTCACGTTAAGTTCACGTTGAATCTCGTTCCGAACGCGAGGACGTAACGTTGTACTTGATGAGGAACACGTAAATCGAAAATGCTTCGTTAGATTTTATCAATCAGATCATTTTTAACAGTGGTGGATTCTTAACTTTTGTGTGTAAATGAACTTCGTGAGTTTGGCAATATTAAGATATGTCGGAGTAACGTTTAGGTAAGGAAATCGATATACTAATTAGTATAATTTCTGAATATTCGTGACATTAAGTAATTACGTTTTGAAACGATTCTACAGCATATGACTTTGAAAACATCCTTATGAAATATACCAGTAGGGTACCAGTATGAAATAAGTTTTATCACATGAGGAAACTTTGTGACAAGAGGAGAAATTGCTCGTTACGAGCATTTCTCCTTTTGTCACAATGTTTAAAAATATAGTCTGTTGCAAGACAGGGAAATAATCGCCATAGATGGTGATTTTGTCAGAATGAAATATGCCTACTAGAGCAAACTATTTTCGGACATCATTTGGCCATGTACACATTTATCCAAAGTGGAAATAATTGAAGGAAAGTACTTTTTTTTCAACATTATGGGAAAAAGCTTTAGGAAAAGGGGGAATCGCTTAAAAAAGTCATTTCTCCTTGTTTAAAAATAGAAAAAAAAAAAAGAATGCCCATCGAAGCAGCATAAAAAATCGTGCTTTAATGGTTATAGGTCAAATTTTTGTTTTTCTTTGAAAAATGTTCATTCTCTGTGCTTATGTCATTTCTCATTTCTTTAAGTATGAGCCATGCTCTGGCAAAAGGGGGCTTACTGCACCTCCGTGATGCATCATACCAAGCCAGTCATCGTATAATTATGGTTCCATGAGATCCATTTTGTCTAACAACCGACCGAATCATGTGGTATACTGGTTCTTTAACATGTAGAAAAATGACCGCCAGCAAAATAATTCGATTCAGGTCAGCCTGCGCGGACTGTGCAGGCTGACCTGGGTCGATACTTTTTTGCAGATGCATTAAGCTCTCTTTTCATCTTTAAGTTATACAAAGAGAGTACATTCATTCAAGCTTTATTCGGAACATAAGTATGCAATAGTAACTGTCTAAAATGCAAACGTGGAAGGTATGCTCTTCGAATGAACTAGAACGGACAGGTAGAAATTGTGAAGGTACCGTTCTATGGGATAGTAAAAGACTGAAACAATTCATTCACTCAATGGTTGGTTCTTTTGTCCGAGCAATTGTTCTGCGTTCTCTCGCACGTGTATTATACTTATTCATTCTGCACCGATAGCTCCATTATTAAATTGGTATATTTGTTTTCTAAATGCATTGACTTTTTATTATGGAAATACTGTATTATTTCGTCCATCCTGAAATCGAGACCGTCAGTTAAACTGGTACGAACAAAATTAACACCTAAGCTGCTTAGAGCGACTCACTGACCGTTTATGGACAATGTAGATCAAGATCAGACTGCACAGAACGTGCTGTCCGACAAGTAGATGTTTTCCCCTAAAACTAACTTTGAAATAGCAACGTTTGAGTTTTTACTTTCGGGCTGAAAGTTGTATTTAACTTATTTAGAATGATAAGGGTTAATCGAAGTTCGTAAATTCAAACCTGAATCAGTTAAAAGTAACATGATTACAATTAATGAAAAGAATGATCTCCTTATAAATACGGATGATACATTTAACCTTTTTAGCGCCGTTGGCAAAAACAGGAGCCTCTGCGGACACGATCAGACTGCATAGAACGTGTTTTCAACAGTCGTCTTCAAAACTCATATCCTACATGTCGAAAAGTTTCTGCAGGAGATATATAGGGTCTGATATGAAGTTTGCATTTGAGATTTTTAGGATCTGACATGAAGCTGGCATCTGAGATCAGATTTTATTGCACGAGTCTAGAAAAAGGGTATTTAACCCTTTCCCAAACAAGCCCTGGTTTTCACGTGTCTGCAGTACATGTCTTTCGAAAACACTGTGGGAAAAGGAGAAATTGCTCGTAACGAGCAATTTCTCCTTTTCCCACAGTGTTTTCTACCCGTTTTGAGACCTTTCTGCCATTTTCATCAAATTTAAAATTGTGGTCTGCAAACTCTTTCAATTTGGACTAGTCCAAAATTTGTCGTTTGGGAAAGGGTTAAGCGAGCCTTTGGCGAATGCCAGGTTCCTTTTATCACATAGCTGTATTTCTAGACTTACAGTAAATACATCGGCCTACATGCACTTCTGTATTGAAATGTACATGAAGTCTATTCGCCTCTGTGACAGGTGTGTACATCGCGCACGAACACTAGTTCCTTAGACACTTACATATAATGATTTGGTTTTGAATCTAAAGATGATAAAATATTCAGCTTTGTCACGATCATCAATTTTGAAAATTAATTTCACAGAGAAATCTGGGTCAGAAATGTTTTAGAAATGAGGCGTATAATTATAGAGCTTTTACCAAGTACAAAAACTGTTTGCTTGTCTCTGAAAACGCGTGTAAGATATGACAATTCTTTATGGCTGTATTAAACTGAAAATAAGGGTAATTATGTGATAAAAACTGTTCAGTGATATCAACGAAAAGATTATCCAAAGGAAAAATCTCCCGCCATTGCACTCTTTCTAGTGGATTTTCGATGTGCAGCAACCTATTTTCAAGCACAGCATCTCGCTATGAGCTAGCAGACGAAGTAACCATCATGCCAAGTTGGCATTTTCCTACGATAAAGCACGTGCCATTGTACGTGCATTAAACTAATCCTTTTTTCCGTTTCTGAAATGTCAGAATATGCCACAGTAAACCTTTAATTCATCACAAAACTGGAAAAGGTTGTTTGCTGTGGTCCCCTATTTACGGCATTTACAATGTAACCTAGAAATTCTGGTTTAAGTCCTTGTGCGGATGGCATAGATTCATGATCAGACTGCATGTTCTGATCTTGATCTGTGTCGTCTGAAAAAAGCCCCTGCGTTCACTTGAATGGATAAAAGAAAAGCTGTGTAGACTGTAAAGATTCTAAAACCAAAAAGGGGCGAAATAAAACTAAGAAGGCATTCATTCATCAAATATGCAAATTTTGATGTCATCCAAGAAGGTAATGCTTGCATAATGAATAAGTGAAACAGTGATACTGTAAAACTACTGAAGTAATACTACAAATATGAAAGCTTGCAATGTGAGCATTTCTCTGTATCTCTAGGTTTCTTTAAAGATGGTGTTCTGCCGATGAATTTGATAGATTGAGCGGGGTTTTAAGACACTCTAAATAGGATTTCAGTTATATCACAGCGACAGCTTACATATGCATGTGTTTACGTATTCGTGTATGTCCTTGCTTTCACCTATAATAGGCTGTGAAGTGTCATGCCAAAGGACACTCCCACGAAAAGCCCTGCGCTCCTAGTGAGTATTGAACCTCGAGCCTCCAGGTTACGAATCCCACATTTTGCCACAGAGACACGCAGGACCCAATGGATTTTAAAGGAATCAGTGGTGTTTAACTCTTTACCAGAAGACAAAAGTTTAGCCTATATACACCGTTTTGCAAAAGATAGGTTTCTTCCTTGAAAGGGTAGAAAGCATTATGGTAACAGGAGAGAATGCTGATTACAGTATTTTCTCCTTTTACCACACTAATTACAGCATTATCTTCTTTTCCACACTGTTCAATAGCAGCCTCTTTCTCATTTAATAAGTAGCTGATCATTATGGTCTTATCTCAACATTTATCATTTCTTTCCACATGATAACATGGATAATAATAATACAGCAATGTCCCAATCAAATAGATCACGAAACATATCAAACAAACAGACAGATTAGAAATGATGAATGCAGAAAATAATTAGGTTTTTTTCCGGTTCATTATCATTTTTTAAACCATCTATCTCCATTCTGCACAATCCTTGTGATAACAGACCCTTTTCGCTTGGAGGGCAATACACTGCGTTTCGTTCCTCTCCGGGCAGCTCACTGTCCGTTATTCTGTGACGAAAACAGCCTTTGCATTTGCACTATTTATGTTTTCATACGTATCATATCATTGTCTTACCCTTAGTTTACTGAATAAAGTTAGTGTTGACCGAATGATAAAATCCTAAACTCCTGACCATAAGTGAGAATTTTAGACTTGTCTTCTTGTTATTCTAAATATACACAAAGAAAAAAGTATTGCAACACCCGAATTTCAACATAGTAGTCCCGTGTAAAGTCGAAGTGTGGTTATTTCGCGCATGAAAGACCAGAGAAAATCTTTTCAGTGAACCTTATCATCTTCAGTGAAACTGAAAACCAAGTAAAAGTTTTCCAATTGAGACATTTGTTGCATTTTATCTCTGCCTGATTTGTATCTCTGTTTGTGTAAACTATGTATGTTGTATGATTTGTATATAGATGGCAATAAAATATGTTTAAACTAAAAATCTCTGTAACAAAACAAGGCTATTTTTCACCAATATTGATACACAATTAACTATGGCTGTAGCGAAAATGCTAGGTGGGATTTCAAACTGCAAATTGTCTCTAATCCAAGGGTAATCATCACAGTTCCTGCACAGTCAATATCTTGTGTATCCACCAGCGACAGCAATCACGGCATTCATCCTTCTCCTCATACCCTGGATCAGACGTTGGATATGACGTTGCGGTAAACGTCGCCATTCCTCGTGCAGCGCCTGTTCCAACTGTGCCAGAGTTTGAACAGGAGGTACCCGTTCACGTACTCTACGGCCAAGAATGTCTCACACATGCTCGATGGGGTTCATATCTGGGCTACGAGCGGGCCAAGGAAGTGTACTGATGGCACTTCGTCTCAAAAAGTCAATGACAGCTCGAGATCTGTGTGGCCGGGCATTATCATCCATGTAAACTGGTCTTGTCAGAAGCGGGTGATCGTCAAAATATGGAACAACAACCCTGTCCAGAATTTCCTGTTGATTCCGAGGCCCTGTAAGGTTTCCCGCTACTGTCTGTAGTTCCAGTTTACAGTCACGAGACACGCACCCCCACACCATAATGGATCCACCCCCAAATGGCACAACTTCCTGTATGTTTCTTTGAGCATATGCTGTCCCTGGCTGTCTCCAAACCCTTGACCGACCATCAAACTCTGGCACAGTTGGAACAGGCGCTGCACGAGGAATGGAGACGTTTACCGCAACGTCTTATCCAACGTCTGATCCAGGGTATGAGGAGAAGGTTGAATGCCGTGATTGCTGTCGCTGGTGGATACACAGGATATTGACTGTGCAGGAACTGTGATGATTACCCTTGGATTAGAGACAATTTGCAGTTTGAAATCCCATCTAGCATTTTCGATACAGCCATAGTTAATTGTGTAGCAATATTGGTGAAAAATAGCCTTGTTTTGTTACAGAGATAAAATGCATTAAATGTCTCAATTGGAAAAATTTTACTTGGTTTTCAGTTCCATTGAAGATGATAAGGTTCACTGAAAAGATTTTCTCTGGTCTTTCATGCGCAAAATAACCACACTTCGACTTTACACAGGACTACTATGTTGAAAATCGGGCGTTGCAATACTTTTTTCTTTGTGTATATAAACAGTCGCCAAAGTTAAGGTAACTATGTCTTGGTAGAAACCATTGTGGGGAGAGGAGAAAATGTTGTTTACCAACAATTTCTCCTTTTCACACGTTTACAAAAAACCCTTCTTCTTAGGGTCGTGAAAATAGGAGATAGTTGGGTACAGGGCGTTTGATTGGTTAAGACCGAAGGATGAACGTTGGACAACTGAACGTTTCTAGTCGGGTGAATCGATGAATGTCTGAATGAATAGATGCAATGTCGCAAGGAAAGGGAAATGGCGGCGTGAACTTGAATACCTGATTGATCAACCATAATGTGTGTTATGCCACTTTCATCATTAGTTCAGTCATATAACAATGAAAGCCCACTCATTCATATATGTCCTGGGTTTCACCAAAATCGGGTTAGAGCTTTAAAGTGCCTAGCCCGCGCACACCTACCACCCAAAAACGATGATAAATAAAAAATTTAAAAAAACTAAATAAATAAAGTGTGGACATTTTTTATGATCTTTGAAGATGAGTATCATGTCATAATGGGTTGTCCGTAATATTGTTGGATTTCTAGTCAATACGTTGATGAATAACTCGTGTCAAATGTTGTTACTTGTTTGTCTCTATTCTTTTTTATTATTATTAGTTTGATGAGCAAATGTAGGTGAGTTCATCTTCCTCAAAAAATGAATTTCAAAGGTAGACAGACAGTTTGAAATATCACTCGGTTGGTTTTTCTGCCGGAACCGACTTTAAAAGTGTGATGGAAGCGCCATTGTCTTATTTCATAGAATTTATCTACTCAAGAAAGCACACATCTATTGTATCTGGTGTATCTGTTGTATTGAGCAGTTCGAAGTGGAGTATCTTCATGGTATACCTAAAAAAGACTATGAAAATTCCTTCAAAGATTGGACCCGGAAACTCAAACTTTGGAGGTGAATACTTTTAGGGAACAAAATAAAAAATTCAGTGAAACCTATGAAGAATCAAATTTTTTAAGTGCTTAGATGCATTCCTATTTGAAGAATCCTCGTATATCATTTGACTTAGCCAGTCAGAAGTTGTGCTACTTTCATGTTTAGAAAATTCTTGAGAACAAGACTTGGAATGTTCATTAGAAAGGTTGGGCTAGTTGTGAATAGAACATGACTTTGTCCCTTTCATTAAAGTGCTCGCTAACCCTCCTTGTTCAAGACCTTATACGGGCCACTCGTTGTAAGAGTTGCTTTTGCGAAGAAGGAGCAGTGGTTACCAGTCGCAACTTTGTTACCAGTGTGTGACAGTCACTAGTGTAGGCTGAAGTCTGTCCCCAAGTGAATGACTTCAATAATGTATATTAACACGTGATAAATCAATCTTTTGACATTTACGATGATGGCTCTACTTCAATATGACAACATTCTGGTTTCAGCCAGTCTTTGCCTTTCTTTTGTTACGGTTTTCAGCCGGAAGTACTGGGCGTATCACCGCATACGAAAATGTATTGCCACAATAAAAGTAGATCGGTTATTTTAGATGCATTCTAGATTACCCAGGCTGACATGGGTCGAAACTTCTTGCTATTTGTAAGATCTCTGCATGTCAAAGGACCAACATACCTCAAGATCTAGTCGATTGATAGACGAAATAGATTTTATGGATCCAAAATTATGTAATGACTTGCTTGGTATAATGCATCCAAGAGATGAACGAAATCCTCTTTTGTCATAGCATTGCTCGTTTAAAAAAAAATCACAACTTATATATTTAATCCAAATTGAAAACGTTTTCAACAAAAAGGAACAAAATGGTAAAAAAAAAAATTCTGGATACTTAGCGTATCTCTTGTGCAATTAACTCTTTCCGTGCAGGAGGCGACTCGGGTAAAGAGTCTGGGCGGCGTAGATCAAGATCAGACTACACAGAACACGCAGTCTGATCTTGAACTGTCAGCCACACGATCGAGACGTTGAGCAAAAAGTATTTTCAATTGCAGAGAACCTGCACGTTTAGACCTCGCAAAAATTCTGATTTACGATTATTAAACTTGCAATTAAGATGATGACGATGTTGAAGTATAACCGGGCCCTACTTTGGTGTTTTCTCAATCCCAGGACCACAAACGTTATTTGCAGTCGAAGAAAAAAAAAAAATGACGAAAAAAAAAACTATAAAGTAGAATAAAATCATGAAGAAAGAAAGCTTGCGCCAGATAGTGACAAGTTTTACCACACTGACACGTTTTCCGCCATTTAATCTGGAGCCTAATTACACAACTGAGAATAATCCCTCGCCTGCCAAAATGACGCTTCCTATACATATAGTCACAGATAATTTGCAAAATGCAGCCATAGTCCTTTCCGACAAAAATTCCGATTGCTTTGATTGCTTAATTTCCCTAGAAACAACAGTGTTACTATGGTAATTTTGTATGACTGCTATTAGCATAATCTGAAAAGCACGAAAAGTGAACGGGCTCAAAATAGACATGTAAAACCTTTCAACTGACAGCTTTCCTAAACACTTTTTGGAGAAAGAAGCATTTGCTTGGTGACAAGCAATTAACCATTAGGCTGCTAAGCCCGACTCGCTGACCTTTTGCGGACAGCGTAGATCAAGATCAGACGGCACAGAACTCGCAGTCTGATCTTGGATCTACACTGTCCGATAAGGAGATATTTTTCTCCAAAAGTACCGTTGAAATCGGAAAATCTGGGTTTTTTACTGTTGCCTTGAAAGTTTAATTTCTTTTATTGAGCAGGATAAGGGTTCATACATTTTTTTAAATACATTTCCCCATTTTTTCTTTAAATATAATTCATTGTGCTTTCTTCAAAATATGTCTTCTTTGTGCCGACTGTACTAGCTTTTAGAACGTCCAAATCCTTTACCAAAGAGGTCCGTGTATAAGGGACCTGAGTGTAAATGCTTTTAACCCTATCCTGCTAAATGAAAGAAATGAAACTTTCAAGTCTATGGTAAAGATCAAAATTTTGCTATTTCAAAGTTGTTTTGAGAGGTCGCACAGTGTAGATCCACGATCAGACTGCACGTTCTGTGCAGTCTTATCTTGAACTACACTGTTCGCAAAAGGTCAGAGAGTCGCGCTTACCAGCAAGAGGGTTAAAAACATTGTGAGCAATATGAGAAAATGCCTATTGCAACATTTTCTTTTACTTCCGCTATATTTTCCACTCCTTCAAAGACAAATTGAGTCATTTTTGCTACTTTTTTAGTTGTCGTCTGGAAATGCTTTCACTTTCGACAAGTCTAAATTTTTTCTTGCGGTAAAGAGTGAAGTGAACACGCACAGGATTGGGTTGAATAATTATTGATACGGACAAACGTCACGCCGAATCACTCTTTATGATCTTAGAACGGAAATTAAATGAGAGCAACGTCAAATAAAGTGTTGGGGAACATTTTGCTGCATAAGCTCTCTTTAAAATCCCATCCCGAATGAAGATACCAAAAGAGACATCAAATCCAGTTCCTTGTGTACATAATATATAGTTTGGAATTTACATACACTCTTTAAGCATTAGTTATAATTGAGTCATGTTCTGTGAAGAAGGGGTTTAATACATTTGCAAAAAAATTTCAACCCATGTCAGCCTGCGCAGTCCGCGCAGGCTGACATGGATCGAAAGTTTTTTTCCAGTTGTAAATTTTCTGCATGTCTAAGGACCATATTACACCATGATTCAGTCGTTTCTAAGACAAAAATGGATTTTATGGATCCATAATTATGTGATGACTAGTATGGTATAATGCATCATGGAGATGCATTAAGCCTCCTTTTTGCCAGAGCATGGCTCATATAAAATGAACTTGAATTTCGGTCTGCACATTACAATGTCACAGGAAGAGAAATCTCGTATAAGAGGCAAGTTCTCTTTTACTCCAGCCACAATGTTTTCAAAGGTGTCTGTTGCAAAACAGAAGAAAGTCGAGAAAGTGGAAACACAAAAATACAAGTACAGTAAAACTCCTCTATTAAGACCACCCGTGGTACTTTTGAAAATTGGTCTTATTAGCGGGGTGGTCTGATTTCCGGGTTTCACCCACCTAGATTTTGAATCAAACCCAGACTATGTGTAGACTTATGTGGATTTAAATTATGTTCGGAGTAATGTATGCATATTTTAGTCGGGGAAGCCTATGCCCACACATTTAAATGACAACAAGAAAATTTTCATGTTTATTGTAAAGTTAATATGTGCTTCATTTTTTATGAATAAATTCACATGGCAGTGAATGCCCATTCCTAATTGCCTATTTAAGCTCTTACAGCAAGATAGGTACATTAATCAAGTATCTGAACTTAAAGATTACATAATTAAATGTTACTGATAGAACTTGTCATATTCCCTCTTTTAATCTGCTTTTTTTTTTATCTTGTGTAGTCTCAAGAACTCCTACTCCACGCGCTCATTTTCATTTTTAAACAAAGAATTTCGAATATTATTGAAGAGCCTGACGTTTTTTTTTTTTCCCCATTTTGATTCGAGTTGAATGTTCGAATAGTCCTACTAATCGTCGATCGCAAAGTTGAAGTGTTCACTAGTTCAAAAATCGCGTATTCTCTACGATATAAGTATGGCTTTAATGTGGAACAAAAACCAAATAATTATCCCATCCCGATCGCTAGATATTAACCCAAGCGTCTCAAATTACAAAAGCTAGATGTACAAAACAAATCGTAATTACCCGGATGTCGACATGTTTTTCACCCGTGTCAGCAATGTGTGATAAACGCCTGATTACCGAATAAAAGCCGGATCAATTATCACCAATTCATTGGTCATTTGATTTTGTAAGGTAACACCTTGATCACTTAACACGATTGTGTTACTGTAGTCAACAGATAAACAAAAGATCGCTAATTGATTGTCTACTCCATGGGACCCAAGAATATTCGTACATGAAGCACGGCCTCCAGTTCGCGATTATGGACGCGTGAAAATTAGCTGGTCGTAAAAAAAATGTGAAAATTAGTGGTCGTTTCAAGGGGGTTAAAATCTATTTGTAATTACTCATTGGTACTGAAAATGGTGGTCGTAATTTCGGAATAGCGGGGTGCCCGTATTTCCGGGGTCGTGGTCCTTGATTATGAAGAAGGAAAAATTCCGTTCTGACAAAAATCGTTCGTAATAGCGGGTTGCTCGTATTACCGGGGTGGTCGTGAGGAGAGGTTTTACTGTACAATTAAATATTTTGTTTGGTACATACTGTTTTAACGCACATTTATTTTTTGTGTCTCCATGTTAAGATATCATTATCAAAGAAATGTTATAAAAAGAAATAATAATAATCAATATAACCATTATTACCCATTTATTTCAGGTCTCCAGAGCACCAGTTATACCAAATTCGCTGGATGAGTGATAAAGACTTCAAGTTGTAATATTTCCCATTCGTCAAAATGCTTCAGGTTAGAAGAGGGTCGCATGATACTTCCAATGCCTCGTTTATAATGACTTGGATACTCGCAACATTTCGGTCATACAGAGCATTTTTGTTCTTTATTGGAGTTTGTATGACAGTGGGGTCTTTGGCTGCATTGCAGTATACATCATATTTCCATTCAGAATCTCTTGTCGTCTACAACTCATTACTGAAACAATCGTTAGTGATACACACAACGACGTCAAAGTTGCCTGAACTTGGTTACAATCAACGCACAATAAAAGATTTATATCGAATGAGGGAAACACCGAAGATACAAACAACACGAAAAAGACCGAAGCAACCGAAAGTGACCAAAAGTTTGAACGATGCAAGAAAAATTCATGTGAAAGGAAGTGACGTCAAAACTGAGTACCCGGTGACCTTATATGCACCATATTTGATGGAGAATCCAACACTGTGCTCATCTGTACAAAATTTGAAAGTTCTAGTTCTTGTTCACACTGCGCCGAGCCATTTCGAACGTAGAAATAGCATGCGACATACATGGACAAATTCAACTTATTTGAAATCGCTAAATGGTAACCTTCGAGTTTTATTCTTACTTGGCCGGGTGAAAGACGCCAATGTTCAAAAGAAGTTAGAAGATGAGTTTCACGTTCATAAAGACTTGCTCCAGGGCGATTTTATAGACGCTTATAGAAATCTTAGCCACAAAGGTGTGATGGGATTCAAATGGATATCAGAAAAGTGTAAAAATGCCAACTTCATTTTGAAAGTCGACGATGACGTAGTTGTTAACACATACAAACTGTACATGGAATTCTTGCCTCGTTTTAAAAACAAAAATAAACAAATCATTTGTAACCACATCTTACCCGGAACTATGCCCATTTTACGTAATAAGAAAAGTAAGTGGTATGTTAATGAGAAATATTTCAAAGGACAGAAGTATTACCCTCGATATTGTAGTGGATTTATGGTTTTGTTTACGAATGACGTCATCCCTGCTATTTATAGATCAGCATCGATGACGCCATTTTTCTGGGTGGATGATGTATATCTTTACGGATTAGTTCCTAGTGGTGTACCTGGAATAAAGTATAATGGTTTGCGAAAGAAACGGTTTGAATTAACCGAAAAGAAAGCGCTTGCATGTTACAGGAATGGAACTCTACCGTGTAACTTCGTCGTTACAGGTGCTAAAAATCCGAGCGCAGTAACAGAAACATGGTCATATATGATCAAACAATCAGCAAAAGACATGTCTTCGAAACAAAACGAAGTACTGCCAGTTTAAAATGTGTGAAATATTCTATATCCAAATCCAGATATTCTTCACATCTGATGGTATGTGTACCCGAATCACTGGGGTCGTACTATGGCGGTTTTTAATATTTTTCCTCAAGTATCAAAGTGAACTACATCTTAGAAAGCGAAAAAGCTTGGGAAACAAGGACAGCTTCAATACGTTTTTACATAGATAATTGGGATGGACAGAGAATATTAAATAAAAATTACATTTGAGCCATGCTCTTGCAAAAAGGGGCTTAATGCATCTCCGTGATGCATTACACCAATCAAGCCATCACATATTTATGGATCCATAATAGCTACTTTTTTAACAACCGACTGAATCACAAGGTAGACTGGTCCTTGGGCATACAGGAAATTGACCAATAGCGACAAGTTTCGGCTCGGGTCAGCCTGCGCGGACTGCACAGGATGACCTGGGTCGATACTTTTCGCAGACTGCATTAAGCTCCCTTTTCACAGAGCATGGCTCATTTAGATCTACAGCTGTAGGGTTGATTCAATTTATGTCAGGATGGTTGCAGTTGTCCCGAAAAAGAGACAATTCTTCTACATGTATACGAGCCATGCTCTGACAAAAAGGGGTTTAATGCATCTCCTTGATGCATCACACCAGGCAAGTCATCACATGATTATAGATCCATAAAATCCATTTAGTCTAACAAGCGACTGGATCTGGAGGTACAATGGTCCTTGGACATGCATAAAATTTACAAATGGCAAAATTGTTCAACCCATGACAGCATGATGCGCGGACTGTGCAGGCTACCTGAGTCGATACTTTTTGCAGACACATTAAGCCCTCTTTTCAGAAAGCATGACTCATATTTTTTCTGATAGAAAGAACATTAACAAAATTATTTTGTATGTTTTAGCATTGTTTGTCAAAAGAAGTATTACAATGGTCCACTCAATGTGTTTTTGTTGACATTAGGTTCAAGATAAGACTGCAGAATATTGCCCGTCTATTTTTAGAAGAGCGTTATCAAAAGATTCAGGGGAGGTCACTCTCACTTCATGTGCAGTAGAATTTCCGGTAATTTTGATCTTACAAATACCTGAATTGTGTATATGGTATCACCTTTTATTTAATTTCTGCTATTATTAATTCAGTTTCGATTGCTAATTTCAAATTGTGCAAGAAATCGCCAAGTTACCTTTACGTCCAAACTGGAAATGTGTAAGATGCTCCGATTGGTTCTTCAGTGATATTCAGGTAGCCAATGAAAAGCATTGACACAATAGTCTGTGCCAGTTGTAATATGTATATTTACAATGGGGACAAATTTACGGTAACAAGTGAAGACACGGTTATGTCTCAGTTTAACGACTGTGGTTTACAGTGATTCATTGTGACGTTTTTTGACGATGCACAATCGTTAATCGTAACCACATTTGAGCTATGCTCTGTGAACAGGGGGCTTAATACATCTGCAAAATGTATTGACCCAGGTCAGCCTGCGCAGTCCGCGCAGGCTGACCTGGGCCAAAACTTTTCACTACCGGTCAATTTCATGCGTACCAAAGGATCAGTGTACCTCATGATTCCGTTGATTGTTTGACAAAACTGATTTTATGGATCCATAACTATGTATAACTGTAATTACATATATATATGGGCAATATCTTCCGAGAGATAGGAGAGAGGGAGGGGTGGGGAGAGCGAGATAATGCTCAGATTCTGTCTCATTCTTTATTCTTTCGGTAAACAAGGTCAAGGTCAAAATCGACATTAAAGTATGGTAAAGGTAATACGTCTAGCCCAGTTCTTCAGTTCTTTTTGTTTGAATCAACTCTTTACCAAACGACAAAAATTCTTGACTAGTCCAAATTGAAAGCATTTGCAGACGACAAATTAAATGTTACTCAAATCGTGAAATTTCTCTTTCATAAGGTAAAAAACATTCTGAGAAAGAGCATTTTCCGTCATGTTTTCAAAAGTTGTTTTTTTCCCAGAGTCGTTAAAAGTCGGGATTGTGTGAAAATAGTGCAACTATATTCCTGCTATCTGCAACTGATAAATTGAGTTTTATACTCATTTTATTCCTCGGCATTCAATTATTCTAATGTGGTTTTGTCAGTTACTTCAAAAGGGAGGTAATAATGTACTAAGTACCCATGAAATGGAAAAAAATGTGTCTACTTTAGAAGGTAAAGAAAAGAAAGACAGACTCAAAGATGTGGTTAAGTAAATATATAATATGTATGTATTATACTATAATTGTTTTAAATTACGATGACATCAAACTCCAGAGGATGACGTCATCATAACGAGAATAGCATTATTATGAGAAATACATCGACGAAGTAATTTAAGACCTCTAGATAAAAGGGAGTGATAGTATTCTAAATCCATTATTTCTCTTCCAAACCCTATGTTGTGGGTACTCATTAGAATCGTCTCGATGAGACGATTCTAATGAGTACTCATAACATAGGGCTTAGTAGAGAGTGATTAATATTTTCAATTTTGAAATAAAAATCACTCCCTCTATCTGGATCTCTGTCTAAGACTAAGGCTAAGGAAAATGTGGTTCAATTAATTGTCGTGATGCTTTATACCAAGCAAGCCGTCGCATAATTTCGATCCATAATGTCCAAAACCGACTAAATCGTGAGACAGAATGGTGCTTTGACATGTAGAAATTTTGGCAACAGCACAAGTTTTCGACCCGGGTCAGTCTGCACTTACTTCACAAGCTGACATGCATCGATGCCTTTTGCAGGTGTATTAAACCACCTTTTCACAAAGCATGATTATATACGTAGTGTTGTATAACGGTATACACTGTCTACATCTCAAATAGCCAAACAGACAGACAGACAGACAGACAGACAGACCAAGATCGAGAAACAAAGAACAGAATGACATATGTTCCGACAGGCAAACAGACGGAATCCGGGGATCGTTCTTCGTGACGGTAGACTATATCCTATGAAAGACAAGTAATTTGTCACCGCAGAAAAGAAATAATCGTACATGAATTATTCATAGGTTGGCACAAACGGATTTGAAAAATTGTCAAGTTGGCTTTTAAAGTCAGTTCCTCCTTAAACACATCTGTAACGCACATTTTTTAAGTATCCAGTGCACCTATCCGTGTGTTCCTGATATTTCCTTCACCATTACTTCGCTAAGCACTCTTGTCTAGCCACTGGCTGCTATCCAATCTAAACAGTGTGTCGAAACAATCTTTAGCGTTGACAGAAATTAATCGCGTCGCTATGACTATCATCAATATTCGAAAAGAGTTTGGTTAAGCTAGGCTTCGAACTGGCCATAGGTTTGACCAAACAAGTGGACGGTATAGATCCAAGCTCATATTGCTCGTTCTGTACAGTCTGATCTGGGTCTGTACCGTCCGCAAAAGCCCCTGTTTTCGTCAATGGCGCTGAAACGACTGCATTAAATCTTCATCAGACGACCAAATCTAGACTTGTCCAAATTCAAAGCATTGGCAGAGGACAGACCAATTATTGCTCCAGTCATATGATTTGTCGTTGATAGCACAGAAAACATTGTAGAAAAAGGAGAAAATGCTGATAAAAGCATTTTCTCCGTTTCCTACAATGTTTTCAAACGCCTCCTTTTTAGGGTCGTTAAAACACGGGATTATTTTGTTAATCTCTGATAGGGTTAATCTATCGCTTAATCCAGTTACTCATTTACCTCCTGAGGACGAACTTTCTCTTCTTGTGGCTACGTACCCCTTTTGAAAACTTCGTGACAAAATGAGCTATCAACTGTTAATTCCTCCTTTAAACGTGATGTTTTTACTCGTCTATATCGATTTTATCTCAGTTCTCTTTGGTAATTCACCTTTTTTCCAAAGCTGTTGCAGGTTGTTTCATTGGATGATTATTTAACCTTAGCTTTGACTGTGACAAAATAAAAAAAAAATCACACGGTCTGTAAGATTTACTGTATGACAGAAAACGAAAGCCGTGGACATTAACAAGATCCAGTAGTCGATTTGAAATTGCTGAACGCACTGCAGACACTTTCGGAGAAATCTCCGTTACAATATCGTAGACGTATTTTGCTGTAGTGCTTCTAATACTGTTTGAGATGTGTAGGTAGCTTTTTTAGAAATCAAAGGGCTGAAAAGATTAACCCTTTACCAAACGATCCCGAGTTTTACGTTCCTGAGTAGGTCTTAAAAATCATTCTTGTAAATGAAAAAATGAAACCATCATTTTCTCTTTTCCCCTACCCTTTCAGCATGTTCTGAGCCAATCAATTTCCTTCTTTTTAGTCCCATTTTAAATGTCGTCTGCAATTGCTTTCCATTTGGACGATTTAAAATTTCGGCGTCTGGTAAAGAGTTAACGCTTTACCAAACGGCAAAATTTTAGACTGGACCAAATTGAAAGCATTTGCAGACGACAAATTAAGTGTAACTTAAATGTTTATTTATGTATTGGATAGAGTAGAAATCATTGTGGGAAAAGGGGAAATGCTGGTTACCAGCATTTTCTCCTTTTCCCACAGTGTTTTCAAAAGGCTTCTTTCTTAGGGTCGTTAAAAGTCGGGATTGTGTAGTAAAGGGTTTTAAGTAAAAACTGCATGTAAATTGATATCTAGAACTTCTGTGTTGGCTTTGAAAACATTGTAGCAATTGAAGATGTTGCTTCGAACGAATGATTCCTCTTTTGTTGTTAAGTTACTTTGCGTTTCTATACTACACTTTTATTCACGCCGATTTTCTATGTTTTAGAGGGATTTCTTCCAAGTTGTCTGCTACAAATATATGTTTTACTCTTTACCAGACGACAAAATTTAGGACCAGTCCAAATTGAAAGCATTCGCAGACGACATATTTAATGTGGTCAAACTTTTGGAATTTGCCTTGGAAAAGCTAAACAAAAAAAAAAAAAAAAAAATCGAGGGAAAAGGAGATAATGCTAGTTATCAGCATTTTCTCCTTTTCCTATGATGTTTTCCAAAGCTCTCAACCTCAAAGTGGTTAAAACTCTGGATTGTGTGGTAAAAGGTTACGGGAGTAACGCGTTAACCCTTTCCCAAACGACAAATTTTGGACTGGTCCAAACTGAAAGAGTTTTCAGACGACAATTTTAAATTTAATGAAAATGGCAGAAAGTTATCAAAAAGGGTTGAAAACACTGTGGGAAAAGGAGAAATTGCTCGTTACGAGCAATTTCTCCTTTTTCCACAGTATTTTCAAAAGACTTGTACTGCAGACACGTGAAAACCAGGGCTTGTTTGGGAAAAGGTTAACAGTAATGCTAGACCTAAATAAGGTCAAGCCAGCTTAACTCTTTACCAGACAACAATATTTTGGGCTTAACCAATCTGAAAGCATTTGTAAGCGATAAATTAGATGTAGCTCAAATGACAGAATTTATCTTCCAAAGGGTAGAAAACACTGTGGGAAAAGGAGAAAATGCTGGTTACCAGCATTTTCTCCTTTTCCCACGATGTTTTCAAAAGCTTCATTCTTCAGGGTCGTTAAAACTAAGGATTCTTTGGTAAGGGTTAGAGAAAAATTAAAAACATTGGGACTGTACATTTTATATGTTTGTGTTATCTAACAGTGATTGTTTTTAGATCATTTTGTGAATTTTCAACTTTTAAAAAAAAAATCCGGCTGTGAAATTGCAAATTGGAAATTTTTATAGTTTTAAAAAGTGACCACTTTTATTGTTATTACTAGTATATCTTATCGGACAAATTTTTGCATTTTTCAATGAAAGAGAGAAGTAACGAAAGGTTTTAACTATATGAAAAGAATAAACGGCTAAAAAAAAATTGTGTTTTGTGCAAATTTTATAGAAACTGTTACGTAAATTGCTATTTACTTCTTGATAAACTAATATTAAGTCTTCAAGCGCTTAACATGTAAACTCTTTGGGATCCTGTGTGTCTCAGTGATAAAGTATAGGAAAGTAAAGTGACCCAGAGGTCCCGGGTTCAAGCCTCACTTGAGGCCCTGTGATTTTTTAGGGCAATACACTTCAGAGCCCTAGCCTAGTACTTATGAAATCCATGGTATACATGGATATTTGAGCTGCCGTCATGATATCACTGACATAATGATGTAAGCGACTTAAAACATTATTTCGATCGATCGATCATTCGATCGACCGAGCGACCGACGGACAGTATAGATCTATGCACGTTCTAAGATCTCTTATCTTGATTTATACCATCTGCAAAAGCCTCTGCGCTGAAGTGGTCAAAATCTTTGCCTCTCAAAGGTGTGGAATTGGAAATCTTAGATAACTAGTATAAGAAAAAAGTTGTTGTTTTTTTCACGTGGAGGTTTTGTGCAATTCTGAAAAATGAAGGCTTCTCATCGAAAGAGATAAAAAATTATTCCATTTCAAAAACATAAGCCCTATCTTTAAAAAAAAAATGTGATCGTAAAAACGTAATGGATGTGACAAATTCTTGACAAACTAGACATAAAACATCTATTAGATACTCAAAAACTTATAACCGCCCAAAACAAATTTTTTTTTTTTTAACAGAAGATTTTGAAAAACTCTGTGTAAACATCATTTTAGGTATGATGTATGAATAGATATGAATTAAAAGGAGTTTACGTTTGTTACACGAAAAAAAAAAAATATGAGTTTACGTTTGTTCAATGAATAGGTATCAGTTTAGTTTGTTACATGAAAAGAAATGGGTGGGTTAGTTACATGAATAGATATGATTTTAGGTTAGTTACATGAATAGATAAGAATTAATATGAATTCAGATTTGTAACATTAATACGGCTGAATGAATAGGTGTAAGTTTATGTTTGTTACATGAATAGGTATGAATAAAATGAAAGTTTAGATTTGGTACAGGAATGTAATTATATGAATAGTAATGAGTTTAGTTTTGTAACATGATCAGGTACGAGTTTAGGTTTCATAAACGAACAGATATGAATAGATATGAATTTAGATTTTATGTATGAATCCATATCAAAATAAAGTGAGAAGAGGAGAAATTTACCCAACAAGTGAAACCTCTTCTCCCATCAAAATGTTTTCCTGCAAGTTGTCTGCAGAGGGGTTATGCTTCAGTAGTGCTTAGCACATACAACACGTGGACTAACGAAAGTCATACAAACTAGAAATATTTCCGTGAAATAAAAATATCATTTTCTTTTTTTCAAATAATGTAGAAAACAGAGGAAAAAGTAACTCTTACCATTATCAAGCATTTGCTCCTTCTTCCATGATATATCCAATAGCCGTTAAGTGCAGAGGAGTCACTCAAAAACATTGTATTTGTTTGTTAACCCTTAGGCTGCTGAGCGCAACTCACATTTTGCGGACAGCGTAGATCAAGATCAGACTGCACAGAACGTGCAGTCGGATCTTAGAGCTGTGCGATCCGATAAGGAGATAACTTTCCTCCAAAAATACCGGTTTGAAAAAAGAAAATTTGGGTTTATTCAATCGGTTTGAGAGTTTCATTTCTTTCATTTAGCAGGATAAGGGTTAATGTATGAGCTACCAAGGTTTATGGGTTATCAATAATGAAACAGGTACTCAGTTTAAAAAAAAAAGTGAAAAAAAGGGATGTCAATGACTATAAAAAAAAATCCGACTAGAATAAGTAATACATGAAATGTTAATTACGTTAACCCTTTCCCAAACGACAAATTTTAGACCCTTCCAAACTGAAAGAGTTTGCAGACGACAATTTTAAATTTGATGAAAATGGCGCAAAGTTCTCCAAAAGAGTAGAAAACACTGTGGGAAAAGGAGAAATTGCCCATTACGAGCAATTTCTCCTTTTCCCACAGTGTTTTCAAAAGACTTGTACTGCACACACGTGAAAACCAGGGCTTGTTTGGGAAAGGGTTAATTGTACCACAAAAATGTAGGGAAAAAAAAAAACCTTAAAATATGACAACAGCCTAATTCATACAGTCAGGAAACTAATAAGGAGAAAATGCGGCACATAAGGTAATAATGTTACCACAATAACACGCGAAAAATGACATTTGTGAATGTCTAATTTTAACCTTTGTAAATGAGAAATAAAAAAAACAAAAAAACCGGCAGGTAGGGATAAAATGGTTTTAATATTAAAAAGAATAAAATTAATGAGCCATGCTCTGGCAAAAGAGAGCTTAACGCATCTCCGTGATGCATGATAGCAATACTGAGCAGGCCATCACATAATCACGGATCCATTTTATCGAACAACCGGCTGAATCTTGAACTAGACTGGTCCTTTGGCATACAGAAAATTGACTAATAGCGAAAAGTTTCGGTCCAGGTCAGCCTGCGCGTACTGCGCAGGTTAACCTGAGTCGATACTTTTCGCAGATGCATTAAGCCCCCTTTTCACAGAGCATGGCTCAAATAATTAACCTTTTCAGCGTCTTAGGAAAAAAAAAACAGGGACTTTTGTGAACGGTATAGATTAATATCAGACTGCACAGAATACTAGCCTGAAATGATTTGGCGAGCTTATGACTGATAACACCATACAATGATTGATTGACTGTATGGTGTTTAACGCCGTTTTAAACATTATTTCAGTTATATCACGGCGACCAGTGCACCTATCCATGCTTTCCTGGAGTTTCTTTTACCAGTACTCCGCACAATATTCTTTCCAAGCCACTGGCTGCTTTCACACATAACCATCGTCAAAACAATGGCCAGCGGTGAGAGAGGAATGAATCCTGTCGCGATGACTATCATCAATCCTCTGAAAGAAATTGGCCAAGCCGGGGATCGAACCAGCGACCTCCTGTTCTCAGGTCCTGTACGCTACCGGCTGAGCTATGGGGGCTTGGCGATAACACCATACAGTCTGCTGATGTAATAAAAAGAATCATATAGCCATGCCATGTTTTCCGCAGTCTTTTCTCTTACCTGACCAAAATTTTGGCCGCAAAACCAATGTCTGGCTTTCCAGGTCCGTATTCACCAACCATTCTTAAGAGCATTCTTAAGCTTATTCTTCAAGATTTTCTAAATTTGAACGTATCACGACTTGGGATTGGCCAAATCGTTTAGCCAATCAGAAGTTGCGTTACTTTCAAATTTAGAAAATTCTGGAGAATAAGACTGAGGACATTCTTAAGAATGGTTGGTGAATACGGGCCCCGAACTCCAAGTTTAGCACTTTTGGTTGGTCCAAACCCCTATCTCTACATTCCGCGTGTTTAGTCAAGCCTATAAAGATATAAAACTTTCTGAGTCTCAGTGGTTTGTATTTTTAACTGTCGAAAGAGGTCGAGTTTATATGAGCTATACTCTGGCAAAAGGGGGGGGGGCGGTTAACCTATCTCTGTGATGCATGGTACCAAACAAGTCATCACATAATTATGGATCAATAAAATCCATTTTGTATAACAACCGACTGATTCATAAGGTAGACTGGTCCTTTGACATGCAGAAAATTGACAAATAGCGAAAAGTTTCGGCCCAGGTCAGTCTGCGCGGACTGCACAGGCTGACCTGGGTCGATACTTTTCGCAGATGCATTTAGCCCCCTTTTCGCAGAGCGCGACTCATATATTTGGCTCCAAAAGAGTTAAAGAGAGTCACAGTTTATGTGCTTGTAGACATTGATAATCCACGAATGCATAGAATATGAAGCTTGGCCTTGGATCTAAACAGTCCGCGACAACCGTAGATACTTTTATTCTGGCTAAATCGTCTTCAAATTAGACCAGTTATACGGTCTAAACTGTCCGTTTCCATATTGCCTATGTTCTTTTGGTACACGTAGGTGAGGGGTAAATTTTGATAAAGACCGTGTAAGAAATAAGACGTAATTAATTCAACTCAAGCCAAAGCAAAACCTAAGCACAGTAAAACAATTCATGGAGTGTGAATACAAAAATATGGCATAAAGGACATAATCAACCTACCCTAAATTCAAGCAAAACTTTCGTAAAGTATTGTAAAACACAGTGTGTGAAGGACTACTTTATCAGACAATTTATTAACCGTACTCAAGTTCAAGCAAAATGTTCATAAAGTACTACAATACAAGGTGTGTCAATCCAATGCTACGGCTTTCAGACACTTAATGTAAAGCATTACGTTACAAGCTTATGAATACAGAACTATGGCGTCGAGAAGCGGAACCGCGGCTCTCCAATCGCAACCTGCCTCCATACTCAAACCTTCAAGAGGTCAGACACAACAGTCTCGTGGATCGCGACAGCAGACGAGACAACAGACTAGACAAACATCGCAAAGGGGAGACACACGAGGAGATACTGCTGCCACTGGGTAAGCCATTATCTATGTCAAATGGCCAACCCTTGGAAGTCAAATAATATCCTTCCATTATTCCTGATACCATTTTGATTAGCAGTTTCACTTGCTTCATTTTATCTTGGAACAATTTTGTAGCAGACGACTCTAAAAAATTTTATATGACAAAAAAAAAAAAACCTGAGAATGATTTAGATCCAGCCATAGAATATATCGCTAACATTACGGAAGTGTAAAGGGAGACGGGAAAAGTGGTCTAAAGGTGGCACCCAAAACCCAGCAACAAAGAATAGACTATGTGTTGCAAAAATAAATGGACATAAAAACAAGGAAAAGCAGTCCATTAATAAAAGTTCCATAAATTTACGCCTTTACCAAACATCCTCATGTGTTAACGTCCTTGAGAAAGTAGGCTTCCGAAAACATTGTGCGAGCAGGAGAAAATGTTGGTATCTTTTTTCCGGCTGAATCTCATTATGTGAACCGCATTTAATTTGTCGTCGGCAATTTTTTGCAATTCGGATAAATCAGAGATTTTGTCCTTTAGTAAAGGGAAGCAAACTGGAACACTGAACAAACTACAGTCATGATTTTATACTAGGGAAACCGAGGTCACTGAAAGAACCGGTGCCAGTAGACAAACACTTCAGACCGGTGACAGTCAGCGGACGGGCGGTCGGACCAGTCAGTACAGTCGGTTAAGAACAGCTCGGTCAGGTGCGAAAGACGACGGGGACGGTGACAACGTAAAAACTGACGATATTTGGAATAAATTCGTCGCGGATGATGGCGACGTCATAAAACCACCCACAGCCGAATCAGTAAAATCGCGGCATACCGGAAGCCAAAGGTCAAGGATATCCGGTGAGTTGTTTTACTTACAATTGGTCGTAAAAATGTCAAATTACTTTCAAAAGAAATTTTCTTTACCTCTTGTATTTATTCTATGTCGACCCTTGCTTCCTTGAAGTGGAAGCGATCCTCAGTGGCGGAGAGAAATGAAATATCAAGAAGTCCTGGTTCATCACTCACAGGCGGGCCTAGTCTCCTGGGAGTGTTCTTTGGCAAGATACCATAGAATCCCAGCCAGTATCAGTAAAAAACACAGGAAAGATAAAATGAATAAGTGAGTCATCGTGTAATACGACTGATTTTTATAGTCACAGGTGAGGTAAACCGCATTTAAACAAAGACACGACTATAGAAGTAAATGGTCGTTAATTACTTCAAGGCAATGACTGTTCAAAGGAGATGGCATAGGTCACGACTATCTGACATCAAATCAGGATTTTCAGCGGCTATATTCGTGGTAAAACAATTGTTTCTTAGACAACAATCTTTTTCATACTTTTGAAAAAAAAAAAGGCGTTTCCCCTTCCTTTATTCGTTTGCCTCATGTGAAATGTTTTAAAAGCAGTTCATACAATCAAGGAGTGAAAATATATTTTTAAAAAATGGGACCGTATTCGCCAACAATTCTTAACCCGTATCCTGCTAAATAACTGAAATGAAACTTTCAAGCCGATTGTAAAAACCTGAATTTGGCTATTTCAAAGCTATTTTTAGCAAAAATATCTCCTTATCGGACAGTGCAGATCAAAATCAGACTGCACATTGTGCAGTCTGATCTTGATTCTACACTGTCCGCTAAAAGTCTTTGAGTCGGACTTAGGAGTCTAAGGGTTTAGTCAAAATTCCAAGACTAGCCATATGATTGGCTGAGGTTTTCTGTCTCAGTCAGTCATATGTCTAGTCTCGGAACTTAGAAATCAGCAAAAAACTATTTACAACTTGAACATGCCCCTCGATACACGTAGATTCACAAAGGGGATCACAGTCTTTGAATTAGAAATTGGCGAAAAACTGTTTACAACTTGAACACGACCCACGATACACGTGGATTCACAAAGGGGATCACAGTCTTTGAATTAGAAATTGGCGAAAAACTGTTTACAACTTGAACACGACCCACGATACACGTAGATTCACAAAGGGGATCACAGTCTTTGAATTAGAAATTGGCGAAAAACTGTTTACAACTTGAACACGACCCACGATACACGTAGATTCACAAAGGGAATCACAGTCTTTGAATTAGAAATTGGCGAAAAACTGTTTACAACTTGAACACGACCCACGATACACGTAGATTCACAAAGGTATCACAGTCTTGGAATTTAGAAATTAGCAAAAAACGTATTTACATCTTGAACACGCCCCTCGATACATGTAGGTTCACAAAGAGGATCACAGTCTTGGAAATTAGAAATTAGCAAAAAAATATATTTATATTTACAACTTGAACAAGCTTCTCGATACACATAGGTTCACAAAGAGGATCACAGTCTTGGAATTTAGAAATAAGCAAAAAACGAAAAACAAAAAAAAAAAATTTACAACTTGAACACGCCTCTCGATACATTTAGGCTCACAAAGAGGATCACAAATTAACGAAGAGGACGAAGAAAAAGAAGATGACGAAGAAGAAGAATTTGAAGAGTCTGACGATGACAGAACAGTTTACAGTGATTACTATCTACCCCCGGAATACGAGAGATATGTAAGATCTTTTTCCCTTGTGTTACAATTAATCCATTACCATATGTATTTTCAAATATCAAACATGGTCAGAAAAAGAGTCTCACTAATAACAATGGCTCCTTTCAAACGATGTTCTCAAAAGAAAAAAAATATGCCTGGTCGCAAACGCCTGTGCCAAAAGTATGTTGAGAAATTTGAACACCAGGGTTTTTCGTAGTTGCATGGAAACCGTTTAAACTGTTATACTATCAGTTTGGCTTTTGTTATTTTTTGGTCATGCGTATGGAAGAAATGGTGGTCCACCTACAAATTTGGTTGTTCCATTTATTGCTATATATAGGGTAGGCTTGAACAGAGAGGTCATCTTTGTTTACAATCTCAATTATTGCTTCAGCTAAAATTTCGTATTATTATCAACATTTCAGACGGGCACACCTGAAATTAGGACAGAGATTGTCGATGCCCACGAAGCTTGCAGCTGTTTTCCAGACCGAAGCAGCAAACATCTTGGTTCTATGTTATACGATAAAATTGTCTGCAAACATACTGGAATTGCGGGAGAGACACAGTCTGGTGTATTTAAATTCAACCCTTACTGGAACGAAAACATGGAGATTCCCCGGAAGTTACGAAAGCGTGACATGCGCGTTGCAAAGACAAAATTTATTATGGGATATCCGCGTCCTAAATTTGAACTTGTGTCAGAGAGTGAAGAAGACGAAGAGGAAGAAGATGGCGAGGACGATGAAGAAAGCGATTCCACAGAGGAAGACAGAGAAGCCGAGGCCCGAACAACTGCGACTGGTGGCAAAAGTCGAAAATCTGGTGAGGCGGAGGACAGTGAAGATGATGACGATGAAGAGGGAAGTGATGACGATGATGATGACGATGATGAAGATGATGACGAAGATGAAGACTATTTACCGTTTGAACTTCCCCAGATCGGCTATCCGAATACCCCGTCCCTACCTCCTAGTAGTCAGAGTGGACGGTCCAGGAGGAGTATGAGAGATTTTGATGATGACGATGACGATGATAGTTATGACAGGTTACCAAGTTTACCCGCTAGCCGACAGTTAACGGCACAAACAGCGCATTCTAAACGAACAGGCGTTGTAACTCAGGTAGAAATTGTACGATAGTAAATCAATGAGAATATTTCTAAATCTACTTTACATTAAATATGAGTCATGCTCAGTGAAAAGGGGGTTTAATGCATCTGCAAAAAGTATCGACCCATGTCAGCCTACGCGGACTGCGCAGGCTGACAAGGGTCGATAATGTTTGCTGCTGGTCGATTTTCTGCATGTCCAAGGACCGTCCTACCTCGTGATTTAGTCGGTTGTTGGAATGGATTTTATGGATCCTTGAATTTGGGATGTCTTGCTTGGCATATTGCATCACGGAGACGCCTTCAACCCACTCTTCATTAAGCCTGGCTCGTATATCTTTGTTTGGTTAACCTTTTACCACACAATCCCGACTTTTAACGACCCTGTAAAAGAAGCCTTTTGAAAAAATTGTGGGAAAAGGAGAAAATGCTGGTAACCAGCATTTTCCCCTTTTCCCACAATGTTTTCTACCCTTTCCAAAACAAAGTTCAGCTTTTTAGTCATATTTATTTTGTCGTCTGCAAATGCTCTCAATTTTGACCAGTCTAAAATTTTGTCGTTTGGTAAAGAGGTAACTGATTCGCGGTAGTCTAATATTCCAACTGTATTTTCGTTGGGTCATGGCGGCTAGTTAAGCTGTATCTCGTCCTGTCTCTGCCAATCACATTGGTGGTCTTAAAAAGAGAATTGAATAAAGAAAGGTTCGTAAATACAACCGTAGACATTCTGTGATTTACGTATTTGCTGCCATGAAAAAGCTTGCTTTACACTTTTTACACATATTTTAAAAAAAAATATGCCATTTTGGTGTCACAATGTTTTGAAACTGGCGACACAAAATTTTCGGTTGGGGTTCGGTTGGATAATATTATTTTGTCAGTGAATTAGAATTAGGAAACTAAACAGTATTACAGCTTGTCCTTTTGCCTACCTAAAAAAAAGCTGACATTGATCCTTTCTTTTTTTCTGACAGCGCACTCAAAGAACACACTTCACTTTGCCATCTCAAAAACCCGAGACAAAACGCTCTACTCGGACCGCTAAAACCAGTAAATCGAAAGCCAAGTCTCAAAAAGAAGACGAACAGTCTCTGGATAGCGGATATGACGAGAGAAGTAGCAGGCGGTCCACAGCCAGTAGACAGTCACTTCCGCAGGGCCTCGTCATCAGCACAACTAGAACATTCCAGGGGAAATTCTACGATCCAGGTTTTATTTCATTTTCTTTACTTTCATTTTCGATATTCTTTAACTCTTTCAGCGCCAGATATATCAAACTCGACCTCTTTCGAGAAATGAAAATACATTGCACCGAGATATTTCATAAGCTTTTGGGCTAAATCTAAGAAAAAACTGAGAAAGGCTACATAATTATCTTTTGAAGGAAATATCATCATTTTACTCGTATGCAAAATTTTGTACATTTCTCTTTCTAATTTATTGATGGTTTACGAGCTTTTCCCTTAACAAATTAAACGATACACTGTCTAGGAAGTTCAGTATGATACTAAAAATCAGAATGGCACCCCCTTCTGAAAGACCTCAAGATAAGATACTCTTCAAAAAAACTAAGTTTTGCTTTCAGTCACCAAGCAGAT
The DNA here is from genome assembly GCA_945859785.2 of Tridacna gigas. Classification (NCBI taxonomy): domain Eukaryota; kingdom Metazoa; phylum Mollusca; class Bivalvia; order Cardiida; family Cardiidae; genus Tridacna; species Tridacna gigas. The sequence goes on along the minus strand of OX244042.2, from coordinate 26,329,917 downwards.
GATGTTGTACGACATCGGCACCCGCCCTGGGGAACGACTTCCGGTAGGAATTCTGGAACCCCTTTTCAAACCACCCACTGTTCAAAGCGAGAAACCTGTTAGTAAACCGACAGAGGCCCCAGGTTCTAAAGCTGGGTCCAGGGCTAGTAAACGGAGCCAGGTAAGTCCATTTGGTATTTTCGAGCGACTGTTTTATGAAATTGTTTTGATCTTTTCGGTAACAGAGTTTGAGTGCTTCTGAACACAGTGTAGGTCAAGATCAGACTGTAAAGAATGCGCAGTCTGATTTTGGATCTAAACTGTCCGATATTATATTGGATATTCTGACTGAAAGCAGTCTGAAATTTCAAAACCCAGACCCATTTTCCCCCCCGACTGATTTTTTATTGGGCATATACAACTCCTTGTGTGTACAAAAATTAGTAATATTCAGGATACGATCGGCCAATTCTAAGTGTTGGGGTATCAGTATGTGGAGATGTAGCAGGGTTGAAGCATTTTTTTAACCAAATGTCTGATGTCCCAGAGCATCATTTTGATTCAGAGCTCTAGCCAGGCGATTTCGCCGTTTTATGTTGTTTTTTTTTGTAACTGATCATGGGCAAAACGCAAAATGTGATCTGTAGGAGGTACTGTTTTAAATTGATGTAAATAGATGATTCGAATGGCTTATGAAATATTTTTCATTTATTAATTGTATTGCAGAAAAGTCACCAGAGTGACGTTGCACCAAAAGCTGCCTTGGTTGGTGCAGTATTCATTTCTAATCTCCTCAGTAAGAACAAACGAAACAAAGAAGCTTTGGAGGCGGGCTACAGTGACGAAGAAGACGGAAACTAATGACGTTATCATCACTAGTTGGTTCCCATTCATTTCTAATCAAACATAAGAAAAGCTGAAGAGGCGGGTCACAGTTGATACCTAGTTCATTTGTTTTCTCCTCAGTTAAAACGAAGTAACAAATAACCTTTGCAGGCAGGTAACAATGACAGAAATGGTGGAAACTAATGCCCTCTTCTAAGTTGGCTGGTACCCAGTTCATTTCTAGCTTCCTCAGTAAGAATAAAGGTAACAAAGGAGCTCCAAAACGATGGCTTGCTACATTGACGAAAGAAAGCAAAAAGAAGATTGGTGATGTCACCATATTTGAGTTTCATCTTTCACAGAGTCTATATTCATCGATAAATACCTTTGTTGATGAAAATTTCCGTCACCCTTGCTGACAGAGTTAACCGTAATAACGCTGCATGGAACATGCATCAAAGTTGTCCGACAGTATGTCATAATATGAACCACAGTCGGCATTCAGATATCCAGTAGCCTGAGGGACTGGATTGATTGGCAAACCGCTAGAGGTTTGGAAGACTCATGGACTGAAAGACTTGTGGAAAAAAAAAACGAAAAAACGTTTTGAACTCAAATCATTCAGACTGCATAGAAACTGATCTTTGATCAAACTGTTCAATATTTCGTGAGCTTTTCTTTTTCACAAAAAGCAAGAAAAAGCAATTTCTGAATCTATCTTGGCGGTTGCATACATTCACTTTAATAATCATAGTTGGCACTTAAAAAATTACAACTCTCAGACTACCTTTTTAGCGAAGCAGCGGACCAGTTTTCAAAATGATGCGACATAAGTATTTAGCCACAATCTTTGCATTTCTTCGTGTTGATTCAACGTCGACTAAAATTTTAACTCTTTTCCAGACGACAAAAATGTGTATTTTTTCAAAAAATAAAGCAGTAGCAGACAATTTAAATGTGGCCTAAATGAAGATTTCTGTCTTTTATAGGATAGAAAACATTGTGGGAAAAGGAGAAAATACTGGTTACCAGCATTTTCTCCTTTTCCCACAACGTTTTCAAAAGTTTTCTTCCATAGGGAGGTAAAAACCCAGGATTGAGCGGTAAAGGGATAAACAATTTTACAGTGAGTACAAGGGCCCAAAGTGACCGAAAGAGGAAATGCCGCCTCCTCAATTAACCCTTCCTCTTTATGGGACGCCAAAACGTGACTGGTTCGAATTGAAAGCGTTGAAAGCAGACGACAAATTAAATGAGTCTCAAATGATTGGATCTGCCGTTGAAACAGTAAAATCATAGTGGAAAAAGAAGAAAATGTTGTTTACCAACATTTTCTCCTTTCCCCACAATGTTTTCGAAATCCTTCTTACTCAGGGTCGTTAAATAACATTGTTGTATGCTTAAGGGTTGGCAGAATAAATAGAAACCACGAATGAAACAACCTCTGAACTATTTTTGACGTTATAATCATTTAGAGAAACCGACCTAATTCCGGTAATAGATTATGCATCCCAAAATAGTTTTGCACAAATTGTCACAAGTACATGAACCAACCTGTGACATACATGTACTTTTTATAAACCAATTGTTCTTTTGCAGTTTTAGAACTGTTTTATTAGAGAGCTCAAATTTGAAAAGAAGAAGAAGAAAAACGTCTTTAAATCGCTTGTAACACGTAAATTTTTGCAGACAGATCCATCGAAACCATAAGAAGATTTGGAATCAAATTTCATGGAGAAAATAAGCCAACCCAAATAAGTGATTTTACCCCATGAGAAGATTGTGTCATTGAATACAATGTACGGTCACTTCAATCAATCATTACATCTTTATACTAAATAATCACTTACAAGAAAAACTTCAATAGACAATACTAATCATATTACCGAGTTGAATGATAATCAAGGGAGATAAAAAGGCAACGAGTATTTGTCACAAAAAAAAATTCCCTTAATCATTATAAGCTTAACTATAGCTTATTATGAATTAAAGGAAAGCCAAGCCCACGGTAGCTACGTTCTTTGTCGGACTGATATAATATCAAGAAATGTGAAAAGGTCCATCTAAGGATCATGTACGTCACTTAACAGGGAATTCGAACTCGTTGTGTCGGAGATGAAAATAATTTTTAAAACACTTTCGTTTTTCCCCCATGTTTTTTGCCTTGAGAACGAGTTTGATGGGAATTAATATTCTCTAAAGGAATTCTTTAAACGGCTAAGGCAGGATAATTTCTGTGAAGTTCGATCTTAACTCAGTAGGTAGATCTAGTTTCAGAGGTGTTTGAAAGTGTTAACGTAAGCGCGAACGCGCGGAAAGATACGAGGCCATGATAAAAGCTCACTGGCCATCAGCCAGTGGAGCGGAAAAACAAATGAATAACTATATGACCCATGCTCTGGCAAAAGGAGGTTTAATGCATCTCCATGATGCATGATACCAAGCAAGTCATCACATCATCGTGGATCCATAAAACCAATTTTTTCTGACAACCGAGTGAATCATGAGTAAATTGGTGCATCAAATGACATGCAGAAAATTGACGAATGGCAAATGGTTTCAACCTACGCACAAATAGACACAAGGACATGAAACAGCTCACTGGCCATCGGCAAGCGGAGCTGAAAATAAACAAACGAGTAAACAAATAAAAAAACATGGTATGTACTCAACACAAGACTGCACATTTCCGTATCTACACTGTCCGCAAAAGCACAGTGCCAAGCAGCCCTCAAGGTTTACACTTACTGAGCTAAAACACATTCCATCTAAATTTAACCCTTTCAGTGCCATAGGTGAAAACAGGGACTTTTGCAAACGGCATGGATCAAAATTACACCACACAGAAGGTGCAATATGATATGATATATATCGTCCGTGTGTTTAGTCGAGCCTAGAAGATACATATCTTTCTAAGTTTCAGTTTATTTTTCAGCCGTCGAAATGGCCCGAGTTTTTGTATTTGGTACTGAAAGGAAAGGGTTAAACCACTAACACATTGCCGCCTACAACCGATTTTTTTCTGTCTGCAGATCACTACCTCTTGATACGTTGAGACTACAGAATTTGTTCGTGATGAACAACTCCTTTTGCCACGATACTTCGATCGTGTCGTCATGCATCAAAGGCACAGCAGCGGCAAACAGTAAACATAGCGGGTGTTAAAATGCGTTTGAATTTAAATCATACCGTTTAAAAGTATGGAAATGATTGTGAAGATGTACAATCTGTTATTGTACGGTGGGTCCAAGTGTTAGTCGCCGAAAGGAAAACGAGTTTTCAAATCAAAAAAAGTAAACAAAAGAACGACCTGCCAAGTTTAACCTTGTTATGCAATTAATTTTTTCTGCCAGCGACTAACGCTTGGACTTGGACCGATTGTACAATAACAGATTGTCATCTTCACAATAATTTCCATACTCTTAACTCTTTACCACACAACAAAATTTTAGACTTTTCTAAATTGAAAAAATTTGCAGACGACAAAGTAAATGTGACTCAAAAATTGAAATTTGTGTTGGGAAAGGTAGAAAACATTGTGGAAAATGGAGAAAATGCTGGTTACCAGCATTTTCCCCTTATCCCACAATGTTTTCAAAAGGCTTTTTGTTCAGGATCGTTAAAACTCGTGATTGTGTGGTGGAGTTAAATGGCATGATATAATTCAAGTGCATTTTAACATCTGCTGTTTACTTTTGGCAGCTATTGTGCATTTATCCCATAGTTCGTGTTGACTATCCCTGTTTCATAAAGATCTTTTAAAGTGATCTGCAGCAAATTTATTTCAGCAGGCAGTAAGCTGACTGGACGTTTTACAATGAAATTTACAATGAATGAATGCAAAGTACTTTAACCCTATACTACACAAATCCGAGTTTTAACAACCCTAAAGAAAAAGGCTTTTGAAAACATTGTGGAGAAAGGAGAACATGCTAGTACCAAACATTTTCCCCTTTTTCCCACACTGTTTTCTATCCTTCCAAAAACAAATTTCAGTTTTTGAGTAACATTTATTTTGTCGTCTGCAAATGTTGTCGTTTGGTAAAGAGTTAAGTATTTTAAGACTACAAATAGGTCTTATTATCATGTTTTCCCGCGTTTCATGACAACGACATTTTCACGTCTATCACATGCAAGTTCTGTCAGATAACCATCGGTGGAAGATAAATGAGTTAACTCCCTACCAGACTATAAAATTTCCGATTCGTCAAAATTGAAAGCACTTGCAGACGACAAACTGAATGTTTTAGTATTTACCTTTGACACGGTTAATTAAAAAAAACATTTTGAGAAAGGAGAAAATGCTGTTTATAAAAAAATGTTTTCAAAAACCTTCATCTTGAAGGTCGTGAAAATACGTGATTGTTTGCTGACGCGTGCCTATCTATGCTTTCTTGAACTTTCTTTTACTAGTAAGTTGCACAATATTCTTTCAAAACAACATCCTTGCCAAGCCATTGCTGCTTTCCCACATTGGATGTCCTCAAGTATATTGCAATTTATTGATGTCCACAAGTATCTACTGCAATCTATTGATGTCCTTAAGTATACAGTCATCTTTAGATGTCCTCAAGTATACTGTCATCTATGAATGTCCTTAAGTAAACGATCATCCATATGTCCTCAAGTTATACTACCTTTTTTGGGTGTTCTCAAGTATACTGTCCTCTTTGGATGTCCTCAAATATACTGTCATCTTTGGATGTTCTCAAGTATACTGTCATCTTTGGATGTCCCTTAGTCCAATGTCATCTCTGGAAGTCCTCAGGTATAGTGCCATCTTTGGATGTCCTCAAGTATACTGTCATCTATGGATGTCTTCGAGTACACATTCACCTTTATATGTCCTCAAGTAAACAAACATGTATGGATGTCCTCAAGTATACCAACATTTATGGTCGTCTTTTAGTATAAATAGATTTATGGCTTTCCTTTAGCGTCCCAATATCTAAGATCTTTTGGTGTCTTCAGGCATACCAACTTTGTCCCTGTCCGTCATTGTATCACATCTTTTGATGTCCTGAACCCTTTACCAAACAATGCTGTCTTCTGACGACCCTTGTAAAGAATCTTTATGAAAACAGCACGGGAAAAAGTTAAAATGCTAGTTACAAGCATTTTCCTCTTTTCCAAAAATGTTTCCAACCATTCCAAAAGCAAATCCCCTAAACTGAACAACATTTGTCGTCTACAAATGTTTTCAAACTGGACAAGCATACCAACATCTACGGATGTCCTCAAGTAGACCAACTTCCTTAGATGTATTAAAGGTATTGATGTTTAATCCCAGGGATTCATGATAAAAACAGCTATAACAAGAAAAGGTATTTTCCTTCTCTTTAAACTAGTTTTTGACTTAAACTAGTTTTTGTTGTGTGTAAGAAAGGTAATAAAATAAGTCAAAATGACTACAAAAAAGAGGTCTTTCTCTCATTTGGATGAACCCTTTATTCTTCAAAAAAAAAAAAAAAAAAGGACGAAAATCGGCCTTATCTGACAGAATCAATAATGATGGTAATCATGTTGATCAAGCAAATAGACACGTATATGAACACAAAATCTCTTTCCTCAAAAAAATCTGTAGATTTGAAGCTCATTACAGCACTAGCCTATCTTTTAACTGTTAACTACACAATCAAAAGTTTTAACGGCCCTGGGGAAGAAGCCTTTTGAAAACTTTGTTGGAAATAGAGAAAATACTGGTAACCAGCATTTTCTCCTTTTCTCACAATGCTCTCTACCCTTCGCAAAACAAATTTCAATTCATAAATCACACTGAATTTGTCTTCTGCAAATTCTTTCATTTTGGACTAGTCTAAAATTTTGCTGTTTGGTAAAGAGTCAACATACAAGTGTACCCTTAAAACCCCCACTACTGAAAAATATTCAGGGAAAAGGAGCAACTGCTTGTAACAAGAAGTTGTTTCTTTTCCACACTATTTCCATGTCATCAAAAAACCTGTTTACTTTCCTTCAAATGTTTGGCCTCTGTTTTATGTGCTTATCTGACTCTACCCAGTAAAGTAATTGGTTAAACTGCTATCTCCACAATTTTCAAATGAAAATTTTATTCTATTGAAAAAATGCTTTTTTGTCCCAACTAAAGCTTTCAATCCCATCGACAAAGTAAAAAATTAATTATAAAGTTGTCTGCTAATTACATGTTAAACCTCACAATATTCAATTTGAGCCATGCTCTGTCAAAAGGCCTCTGCATCTGCAACAAGTATCGACCCAGGTCAGTCTGCACAGCCCTTGAAGGCTGACCTCAGCTGAAACTTTCCACTATAGGTCAATTTTCTGCATGTCCAAGGACAAGTCTACCTCATGATTAAATCCGTTGTCAAAGACATGTGGCTGTTATGGTTCCACAATTATCAGATGAGTTGCTTGGTATAATACATTACGGAGATGTATTAAGCCCCCTTTTCACAGAGCATGGCTCATTCATAAAGGACAAATTATACTATTATTATTGGAAAGCTGACAAATTCAGTCCAAAGTTGTCTGCTACACCCATGTCAAAGGTCATCAAAGGTCATAAAAAGCAAATAATAAGGTCAGAGAAAATTGCTGTTCCTATTTGATCTTCATAGGGTTTAAGTAGACAGCAATGGTCCTTGTATTATTGCACTGCTCTCAACTTTGATCCATTGTCTGCTGAATACAGTATATTAGAAAAGTGTTGTTCCTAACTGAACTTAACACAGTTTAGGTATATTATGGTCTGTGATAGTCAAGGACTCCAAATCAAGCATCACTTGTAATATTGCAATGCTGTTACATTCAATCTACAGTTGTCTGCTACATACATGTCAGAGGTCATAAATTTCGAAGTAAGGTCAAAGAAAAGTGATGTTTCTGACTGTAAGACAAACTGTTTAACTCTTTCAGCTGGAAATGTGTGAGCAGGACTTCTTCCATGGCTGAAAATACAATCCACTGATACTCAAAAAAGTTCTATCCTACAGGCTTGGCTAAACAAACAGGCAGTATTTATATAAGATCAGGCTGCACCTTCTCTGCATTCTCATCTTGATATGTGCCATCAGCAAAAGCCTCTGTTTTTTGCCTAAGTCATGAAAGGGTTAAGTTAAGTATAGTCTGTGATAGTCATTTGCACCAAATCCAGCATTACATTTTGGACACTTCCTTTGTCTAGTCTCATACCTAGTTTTTAAACACTCTAGACAGAACACATGGAAACATTTGGTCAACAATGCATCTTTTCTGTTTACTTTACATGAAGGGCAAGTCAACTGCTCCTGAAAAAAAGATATAAAATACAATTACAATCGTGCATAAATAGCTCAATTTACCACATGAAAAAAAAAAAAGAAATCTTAACATCATTTTCAAAAGTTTTTAATCATATCATTACATTAACCCTTTACCACACAATCCCGAGTTTTACTACCCCAAGGAAAAGGACTTTTGAAAACTTTGTTGGAAAAGGAGAAAATGCTGGAAACCAGCATTTTTTCCTTTTCCCATAAAGTTTTCAACCCTTCAGAAAACAGATTTCAATTTTTCAATCACATTTATATTGTCATCTGCAAATGCTTTCAATTTGGACAAGTCTAAAATTTTGTCGTTTGGTAAAGAGTTAAGTGTAAGCCACTGAGATTATCACTGGCATTCTATGGTTCAGTAACTATTTATTACCGATACAATGAAAAAAAAAAGTCAAACTCTATGATCATAGGAAAGAAACTTCAAGTCATTCATGCTTGCCAATAAATGAAAAATAGACCAGTTACAGTAAATAAAACGCTCTTTCTCACAAGTGCTGCAAAAAATAGAACATTTGTAAGTGAGATGCACTTACTAATTTCATTTTTATAACAGCTTGTGCACACTGGTTCCTCAATTTAACCCTTTACAACACAATCTCAACTTTAGGAAGGCTTTTGAAAAAAACATGAAGAGAAAAGAAGAAAATGCTGGTATTTTCTCTTTTTCCACGATGTTTTCTGCACTTTCAAAACTGAATTTCATCATCTGAGCAACCTCTACTTTGTTGTCTGCAAATGCTTTCAATTAGGACATGTCTTGTTGTTTGGTAAAGTGTGGAATGAGACAGAACAAACATTAAAACTTTACCTTGTACTCCTGTATTTCAGCCATTAATACTTCATCAGCCGCTCCAGCCATTTCTATCTTCTTGCTTCTCTCCAATTTCCTGTTTAATTTAGCTATCTCTTCCTAGACAGAGAAGTGGAAAAAAAAAAACAATGTTTGATAAAAATCTTGGTTATCCCTTTGAAAAACTGTCTAACTTAAATTCTAGTAGCAAATCCAAGAAAATAACTCACAGAACTCCTGTTGCACTACTTACCAAGGAATCAAATCATTCATATATGCTTGGAGAATAAAAATCTAGTAGTGTGCATTTATATGTCAATGACTCTTTGATGTTATTTTGTGAATTAAAGATAATATGACCATACAGACAGTTTAAAATAAGTGGCACTCTGGCAAAAGGGCATTTGATGCATCTTATGTTACCAAGCAAGTAATCACACAACTATGGATACATAAAATATATTTAGTCTAATAACCGACTGAATCTGGAGATAGAATGGTCTTTCGATCAAGGACAGCCTCAGGCTGACCTGGGTCAATACTTTTTGCACCTGCAAAAGCAAGATGTAACCTGCATTTTCTCTTTTTCCTACAATATTTCCAAAAGGCTTTTCACTCAAAGTTGTTAAAACTTGTGATTGTGTGGTCCATGGTTAAAACTCGAGATTTAAAAATGTATGATTTACCATTGAACATTTTTAGGATAAATGAGTGAAAAAAGAAACTACACAGAGATTGTAATTTCAAGACTGCTTTGTCCAGGATATCTCCCAAATTATTTGACAGTGTGGATCAAAGATCAAGGAGCTCATTCTCTTAAGTCTGATCTTGATCTACACTATCTGAAATAGCACCTTATATTGTCTAAAGTGTGATATATATGGAATATTATGTTGTAGAAACTTTCCTGGTGCTTGTAATTAATTAGAGCAGCGTAAGATAATTTGATATGGCACAAGACTGAAGGTCGGGCGAGATGTCAAAATTTGCTAATGCAGCAAGAAGTAAATACAAGCATCAGGAAAGTTATTACAACATAATATTCTTTTTATTAAATACCTACAACTTTCAATGTCAAAATTTTACAGTTATTGATGTTTTATTTGTAAACTGGTAAACAAAATTAAACAAACAATGATGTAGTAGCTAGTAACGCCATTCTTTAGGAATGGCGGATAAATATCAGCGCAAATTTTGACCAATCAAATCACAAATTAATATGTATGTTTTCCGCGCATGAGTTACATCATCAATAACATAATTGGAACCATATTTCACAATGTGTAGATAATGATTTTTTTTTTCTGTCGTGTATTATTTTATCCACATGTGACACATGCATTTAAGCGGGAAAAATTCCAGGTATATGATAAGCGTCAATATTAAAACATCAACAATAAAAGAGACTAACCTGCATCCTCTTGTATTTATATGCCTCCTGTTCGATGGCCCCAGTTTTTTCAGCCACTGCTACTTGGGCCTCTCTCAGCTGTGCTTGGTACTTGTCAAGGTGGAGCTTGAGATCAGCTGCTGTCTGGGAACTCTCTACAGCCTTACGCTTGTGCAGTTCTAATGTCTGTTGGGTTAATCTACAATAAACATGGACATATTTAAAGTAATTCATTCCGAGATAAGAACTTGCAGCCTATATATTTAACCCCTGACCAAACAATGCCATGTTATGACAACCGTGAGAAATGTTGTTTAAAAATCTTGTGGGTTAATAGCATTTTGTCCTTTTCCAACAATGTTTTCAAAAGCTTTTTTTTCTCAGGGACACAAAAACATGGGATCGTGTGGTAACAGACTAAAAATACCTTTAACTCTGGACTACCAAAAACTATCACATATAACACAAGGACAAGCCTACAAAGGTGAGGATTTTTCTTTTTTGAATGGAAATGAAAACATTTTCATTTTGGGGAGAAAAAGCAATGCTTGGCACAAGAGATCCAACAGCCCCTAAAACAAGAGAATGGGGTAAAAACTAAAAAGTATAAATACTTTCCTGTCTAATGAGCAGTTACCAAACCATTTTGAACCCAACCTACACAATGATCATAACAGACTAGTACCAACCCAAGCTCTTTTTCCATTGTTGCAATGTTATTCTGTAGAACCCTCTCTTTCTCCTCCAGTTTTCTCACTACTAAGATCTGAGCCTCTACTTGTGTATGTATAGTGGATACTTGTTCCGCCAATACTTCCTTTTCTTCTCTCAGTAACTTCTGTATCTGGTTGGCTTTAATTCTCTGTATGGAAAATAGTATTTGTTGTCTTTTCTATTTTATATAGGTTATCACGGACAATAATCATTATTCATAAGTTTTATCAGACAGTGCTGATCAAGATCAGATTTCACAACCTTAGACCTATAGTGTATATTTTGTGAAATACTCCAGCCTTTAACTCTTCACCACGCAAGAAAAATGTAGATTTGGTCAAATTCATGCATTTGCAGGTGAAAATATAAATATGGTCAAATAATCAAACTTGTCTTTGAAAGGGGAAAATTTTTTTTGTGGGAAAATGACAAAATGCTGGTTAGCATAGGTCTTTTGGGTCATTAAAACTTGAGATCATATAATAATGGGTTAACCACTCTTTAAAATGCAACAATCTTATTTGTACTAGTAAAACAATACATGAAATCTGCTGCAAATACATGTTTGCAATTTATTTTTGAACAATTAAAATATGCAAAGTTTGCCATGAGGGAAAAAATTTTAACTTATGCCAAGTTTTGCACTGATCTACTCTGTCTCCAAAACAGCCTTCAAATTGTGCAATATTTAGGCCTTTATTTATGTCGGTACATTTTCTGTATTAAGCATTTGAAGCATTAAAGTCACCTACCTCTGACATAAGTTTAAAATTAGCATCATCCTTCTCCCTCAGCTGCTGTAACAGCCGGGTATTTTGTTCTTGCATGTCTTCAAATGCTTGACCTGTTGCATCCATTTCATTCAGTAACACATCTTCTCTCTGACAAGAAAAAAGTTACAAAAAAACATTACAATTCATCAACTTTCTTTTACCCTTTACTACATGATCCTGAGTTTTCACCATCCTGATGAAGCTTATAAAAATCATTGTGGGAAATGGAGAAAATGCCGGTTAGCAGCATTTTCTGCATTTCCCACAATGTTTTTTACCCTATCAAAGACAAATTCTATAGCTTGAGACTCGTTTAAATTGTTGTCTGCAAATGCTTTCAATTTGGACAAGTCTACATTTTTATTGTACGTCAAAGAGTTAGCCAAAAGTTTCAAAATAGCCAAAACACACTATTGAGCTGAAGAGCAATACAAAATTGCAGTGAAGCTACAGCAGTGAAATCATCAGGCCATAAAATATCATGAAAGAAATAAGCACAAATTTTTTCAATGAACAGATTATCAATGAATCATTTAAACCAGTAACATATTTATGCATAATGCACAGAGTCCAGTCCTTTTGCACCTATAATTAATTGCATCCATTAAACTACTTTTAGTCTTTTCATACCATGTTTTCTCAGCTCTGAATTAAAAGGTAATTTCAAACATATGTTACGCCAATTTTTTCTAGATTTCCCTTATATTTCCAAAATATTAAATGCTTTTTGAGAAGTCTTATAACAACACTGTTTTTACATGAGTGATATTCTCTAGAGGCCCTCAAGAAATAAACAAGAAATATCTTTTGATAACATTTCTTGAACAATTTTATCTCACTAGATAAACAAAAAAATACCTGTTTCTGTGTGGCCAAATTTTTCTGCAATTCATTAATTGTTTCTTCTAACTTTTTAATTTTTCTTAAAGCATCTTCTTCTGCTAATTTTTTCCTTTCCTTCCTCTCCGCTTCCTGCATCTTCTTTATATGTATCCTTAAATCATCTATTTCCTGTTTAAGTCTCTTTTCTGCTGCCATCAGCTGTGTGTACATAGAAGAAATAATATATATTCCAATGCTTTACCAAGCAATTGCATGTTTTAATGACCTTGAGGAAGAAGGCTTTTGAAAACATTGTGGGTAAAGGAGAAAATGCTGCTAACTAGCATTTCCTTTTCCAAAAATGTTTTCTACCCTATTAAAAACAGATCAAATCATTTAACCCAAGTCAAAAACATTGTTGTCTCCAAATGCTTTCAATTCAGACAAGTCTAAAATTTGGTCCATTGGTACACAGTGAAAGCATCTAGAAATTAGATTTTGTTTTGCAAAAGTTCTAAAAAAAATCTGATCACCTCTATTTACCTACAAAGGTGCCTATACATCAAGAATACATAACCACAATCAATTTACTCCTAATTCATACAAATGACAACACACTAGATGGTCATAAGCAAAATATCCCAGTTGGTAAAGATTCATAATTCAAGGCTGTCATTTCAAGTTTTTGTGATGGAAAGCGTTTTTCTAAAATCCAACAGTCAATGGGGCAAACCACTAGACCAGAGGGAGACAAAAACATACCTGAACTTTGTCCCTTTGCTCTTTAGACACACTTTTATACATATCTAGAAGCAATTTCAGTTCTTTCTGGTTATCTTGAGATTTTCTGAAAATACATGTGGTCATTCGAAGTCAAGTAAGTACATTAACTCTTAACCAAACACCAAATTGTGAAATTTGTCTTTGAAAGGATAGAAAACATTGTGGGAAAAGGAGAAAATGCTGGTTACCAGCATTTTCTCCTTTTCCCACAATGCTTTCAAACGTCCTTTTTCTTGGGGTTGTTAAAACTCCAGATTGTTTGGTAAAGGTTGAGCATCATGATAATTCATCAACTTTTTTTGTCTTGCAGTAGACTACTGTGAAACATCATGATAACAGACTAACTGCCCCTTTGGTGAGAATTTTTCATATTCATGTATTAAACTTTAGTTCAATTAATTTATTGATACTAACAAAGATACTATCTATGACTTCTGCTGTAAAATTGATCTAGGAGATAATACCTTAAACCTTCACCAAACAATCCTACACTTTAAAGATCCCGTGGAAACATTGTTGGAAAAGGAGAAAAATGCTGCTAACAAATGTCAATCAACACCAGATTATCAGACTGCACTGGACCAAACAGTCAATTATTCTTCAAGATATTCTGGTAACAAGAGGGCCCTGATGGCCCTGGATCGCTCACCTGAGTCAATAGGCGAAATTTCACTCCAGGGTCACTCTAGAGCGCACACAAGGTTTTTCTAAGATTTGACCTAGTGACCTAGTTTTTGACCCCACATGACCCAATTTCGAACTCGTCCCAGATTTTATCAAGACAAACATTCTGACCAAGTTTCATGAGGATTGGACCAAAAATGTGGCCTCTAGAGCGTACTCCAGGTAAAAAGTTGACGACAGACGACGCACACCGCACGACGGACACAGCACAATCACAATAGTTCACCATGAGCACTTTGTGCTCAAGTGAGCTAAAAAACAGAAGTCAAAAAAGAGCACCACATGCAGGTGCCAACAATTGGCTGTTGTTTTTCGACGGATAAAAATTACCCTAACAATTTTTTAAAAAGGTCACCCTAGGAACATTTCTGTGAAATTATTTCAAAATCTGACCAGCCATTCCAGTGAAGAAGAATTAAGAAATTCCTCTTCATGTCTCTATGGTGCAAATAGCCCCTACCACCAGAGACATGTTTCTTGACAAATCAAAATTTTGCAAACACTTTTTGAAAAGGGTCACCAAAGGAACATTTCTGTGAAATTATTTCAAAATGTGACCAGCGGTTTCGGAGAAAAAGAACTTTTAAGAATTTCTTCATAGCCGTATAGTGCAAGTAGCCCCCAGTCACCAGAGCCATGTTTCTTGACGGATCAAAATTTCGCAAACAATTTTTTAAAAAGGGTCTCCCAAGGAACATTCCTGTGAAATTATTTCAAAATCTGACCAGCCGTTTCAGAGAAGAAGAATTTTTAAGAATTTCTTCATTTCCGTATAGTGCAAGTAGCCCCCATTCACCAGAGCCATGTTTCTTGACGGACCAAAATTTCGCGAACAATTTTTGAAAAGGGTCACCCAAGGAACATCTCTGTGAAATTATTTTAAAATCTGACCAGCGGTTTCAGAGAAGAAGAATTTTTAAGAATTTCTTCATATCTGTATAGTGCAAGTAGCCCCCATTCACCAGAGCCATGTTTTTTGACAGATCAAAATTTCGTAAACAACTTTTGAAAAGGGTCACCCAAGGAACATTCCTGTGAAATTATTTCAAAATCTGACCAGCAGTTTCAGAGGAGAAGATTTTTAAAGAATTTCTTAGAAAATTCCATTTCGTTGCCATGGCAACCAGAGTTTTTGATGGAATCAAATTTTGTGAACAGCTTTTAAAGAGGACCTCCCAAGGAACATTCCTGCCAAGTTTGGTCCAAATTGGCCCAGTGGTTTAGGAGGAGATGATGTTTAAAGAATTGTTGACGACGCACAATGAGTGACGCACAGACGCACGACAAACGACGGACACCGGGTGATCCTAAAAGCTCCCCTTGAGCATATTGTGCTCAGGTGAGCAAAAAAGAAAACACTAGAACAGCAACACCTGGCATCTTTATGTGCCACTGCAGTTTGTGTAAATTCATGAACAGATAGGGCCATCTGGTTTTGATAGATCCTGTAATATTTGAATTTTATACTTTCTAATAGTAGTGAGACAAAACTGGTCTTTTAACTGCCTCAGATGTTCATTTATTGAGGAGTACTAGACATTTGAGGAAATATCAAGAAATACTAAGTACTCACTTCAACTGTGACTTCAGGTCTTTGAAAATTTCTGCATCTGATTTTCCTTTTTCTCGTTCTTTCTCCAAGTCATCATTTTCATCATCTTTGGGAAGTACAAACATGTCAGAGGATTCTCCACCCCTAGGGGACTTGGATTTTGAAGCCTCAGGTTTACCAGCATGACTGTCCCCATCACCATGACCAGAGTCCTTACTGCTGGCATTGTTAAGTTCTTCTATTGATGTTTTGAGCTGAAATGAAAAAAAAGAAAATTTGATTAGGGATTAATTTACTATGAAGTAAATCTACTTGCTCATTTGAAATAACTATACAGCTTTCACAAACACAATTTGCCTCAAACTTCTGTTAGCACATGAATTCCTGTCCATGACTGTTTTATCTATCAGTCCACCAGTTTTGAACATTGTGGAAAACAAAGAAATTGATTCTGATGTACTCTTGTATCAAACCTGATTTACGTTGATTATCTATGTTTTACAAGTATGTTTCCAAAGCCATTAACTTCAAGCTTCCCTGTTACAGAAGGCAAAGAGTTAAATAATTTATTTCAATTTAACCATGTGAAGTGTATGTATCAAAA
This sequence comes from Tridacna gigas, assembly GCA_945859785.2. Lineage (NCBI taxonomy): Eukaryota > Metazoa > Mollusca > Bivalvia > Cardiida > Cardiidae > Tridacna > Tridacna gigas. The sequence goes on along the minus strand of OX244042.2, from coordinate 26,313,706 downwards.
TCAATTTCAATTTGTACGCATTAAGCTTTGCAATTTTTTAAATAAGAACATTATAAATGTTACATAATGGTTTAAAAAAGGAGCACCACATGCTGGTGCCGACATTTCGCTGCAGATGTTTTGAACAGATTGATTTTCAGGGAAAATTTTTAGTCAAAAAAGGGCATAACTGTGTCAAAATATTTTGCTGGCTACCTGCTCCTGTTGTATGGGTTCCCCTTTTGATAGTTAAGCTTTATCCTGCTAAGTAAGTGAAATGAGACTTTCAAGCCAATAGTAAAAACCCAAATTTTGCTACTTCAAAGGTATTTTTGAGGGAAAGATATCTCCTTATCAGACAGTGAAGATCAAAGATCAGACTGCACGTTCTGTGCAGTCTGATCTTGATCTACACTGTCTCCAAAAGGTCTTTGAGTCATGTTTAGCTGCCTATGGGTTACGAACTAGTCCAAGGTTGAAGTAAACATCTTCAGCAATGGCAGAGATGTTATAAAATGTCAAAGTTATCCCACCATGATGATGACTGGGCTATGACACTACCTCAAAGTTTTCTTCTAAACAGCCGGGCTAACAAGTTGATCAAAGTAGAAGTAGACCTATATAGAATAAAATGACAGCAAACTTTGGCTGGGGTTCAAAACACAAGCATACATGTACATGAAAGGACCAACTCAAACGCTGATTCAAGTAACCTGAAAACATTTACTTTGCAGGGACACAATACCATTAATAACACCAACCCATCTCCCTCTTCTCACAAAAGTAAATAAAAGTCAAAATGTTGACCTACTTTAGTTATTTCAAGTTGACACTCCTTAACTTTCCGCCTGTTTCTTTGAGATTCAGCTTTCAACTGTTGATTGTGTTTCTGTAAACTCTGAATGAGATTCCTCATCTCTTGATTTATAGAGCCTGATAGTTAGAAAAACAGTCATTACATTATAGCATTTCATAATTAAAAGATATGCCTTTTGGCTTTTTTTTTTCCCCAGCAAAGTTAGTTATTTTCAAATATACACAAACTGTCATCTCATTCTGTTTTTCTAAAACTTCACATTAAATATTCATTAATTACATGTTCAGGAAATTCTCATAAAACATACATAACTTTCTGAAAAAGACATCACAAAGACTTGAAATTTTCTAATGGATATGTCTTTCACAATCTGTATAAGAAAAATCAACTATCAAAATGCACAATGTTACAAAGATGAGCATTTCAAGACAAACACCATGGGTAAAAAGGTTCAGCTTCAAATTTTGGGGGCTTTGACAAAACATAACTTTTTAACTTTGAAAACCAAAATACCTGGTACAGGCTAATGAAAACATTACAGTACCTGTTTGCTCATGAGCTGCAAGAGTTTGTTCAAACTCAATTCTGAGCATTTCATAGGCTTTTCTCACTTGACCAAGTGCATCTTCCAGTTGAATAACTTCAGTTCTGAGTTTTTTCTGAGCTGCTAATTCATTACTCTATGTTAAACAAAATAACAAAAAGTATAATTAATAGTAATAACATTACAATTTTTTCCAAGGTGGCCAGAGTACTTGTACAAGCATTTCAGTTGTTTCTTTAAACCTTTGCAAAACAATCCCAGGTTTAAAGACCCAAAGAAAGAAGACTTTTGAAAACATTGTATGAAAAGGAGAAAATGCTGGTTTTCTATCTTGTCTACAATAAATCTCATCCTTTGAGTCATATACTTTTACTGTCTGTAATTGCTTTCAATTCAGACAAGTAAAAAAAAAAAAGTCAATTGTTAAGTAAAGAGTTAACTACAGTATTTGTAACTCTATGCACAACAGCCACTACCTTCTTTCTCACAGAAAAGAACTTGGCTTTCAACAGTTAAAGAAATCAATATTGAATAATGGCTATCATAAAACCTGAGAGAGAGATTTGACCACAGTATGATTTGTTCTTGAAAACTCCGGATAATGAAAGTAACTGAATAAGCTTACAGGACTTGGATTTTACCCATTACTGTACAGGCCAATTCTACACTATACTAATTATTATGTATCACTTAATTACACAAGGCAAAAATTAAATATGAAAAGAAATGTATTAAATGGTTTGAAAAACACTGCTTCATTTAGAAGCCAAGGAGCAAACAAGCCATACTTGTAAATGGGTCAAACAGATAAATTCACAGAGCATGTTTATACCTCCATCTGCTCAATCTGTCGTAAATGTACATTTTTGTTGGTCAAGACTAGATTTTTAGAATCCTCTAACTGTGTTTTCATCTGAAGACTTTCATTATACAGTACAGAGAACTGGGACTGTAGACATTTATATTCTGTTGTTTCCACTACCACACTTTCTGGCAGATGTTGCAGCTGTTGTGAACAAATTAATAAGCAAATAAAAACATATTGTAGGTTAATAATGTTATGTGATGAAGAAAAGAACCTTAAATTCACAAGATCTTAGTCTAATAGTCTAATTAAAACATTACTACATGGAGTCAATTTTTTTTCTAACAAGAGACCAATTATAACTACCAGTAGTTTCCAAAACACAGTCACAAAATTAATGCTGAAATTGCTCATGAAAAGCAATTTCTCCATTTACCAGAATGATTTCACATACATATGAAACCCTAATTCATTTTGATATCAAATAGGTGTATCACTAAATAATAAGAGCACTAACAGAAAATATTGACTCTTAACCAAATGATAAAATCCTAGACTTGTCCAAATGGTAAGATTTCGCCAAAGTCAAATTAAATGTGACTCAGTCAATGGGAATTTTCTTTGAAGCTATCAGAAATTTAGTGAGAAAATGAGAAAATGTTCTTTAGCAGCACTTTCTCTTTTTCTCACAATGTTTTCTGAGTCCTTCATCCCCAGGATAGATAAAACAGGGAACTGTAAGGTAAAGATTTATCCATAAAATTTTTACAGTGATCTAAGACCATTGTTACACACAAACACTTACATCTAGTTTCAGCTGTTCCACTTCTTTGAGTGCTTTTTGATGATCTTTCTGAAGTTTTTCAAGTTCTGCAAGTCTGTTTGTAGCCAGTTCTCTCTGCTCTTCTAAATCTGCCAAAATTTCTTCAAACTACAAGGTAAAGAAGGAAAGAAAATCTTTGAATTAGAAGGTCACAAGTAATGAGTTTGTCACACTTATAACAAGAGAACAACTCATTCAACCCTTTACCACACTGCAAAGTGTCAGACTTGTCTAAATTGAAAGCGTTTGCAGACAACAAATTAAATGTGGCTCAAATGTTGTTTTCCATGTTTGATAGGGAAGCAAACACTGTGAGAAAAGGAAAAAATGCTGGTTACCAGCATTTTCTCCTTTTCCTGCAATTTTTTCAAAAGCCTTCTTTTACAGGGTCGTTTAAACTCAGCACTATACAATAAAGAGTTAAACAGACCAACATGCATTAACTTTGTACGAAAATTGATGTAAAAGACTTCTTTGTTTTCTAAATTTCACACTACTGCAAACAGTATTTCAGGCATATCATAGTGCCTGCTCACACATTGATGTTTTTCTATGATTTCACCAGTGCTAGGCAGGAGCTATGCAGCGTCTTGCCAGCAGCCAATCCATTGAGACTAGGGTTGCCAACAAATCCTGATTACAAATTCAACACCTCAACAACTAAACCAGTGGGAGACCCTGTGGGGAAAAAAGCACTTGATTGAATAAAAACCTTGCTTACTATAAAATGAGCTAAAAAAGCTGAGCTACAAAGAATTGGTAACAAAGAAAGCACAATTAACTTGTAATCATTAGCATATATATAAAAAATTCTCAAACCTTATTTTTAGAAACTCCAGTAACACTTTTCCCTCCTTCCAGCTGTATCACATTTTTATCTTCATACATCTGTAATTTCTGCAATGCCTCTGACAGATGTCTGTCGTATTTCTCTGCCCTTGTGGAAGACACTTCATAATTATACTCCAGATCTTCTACAGTGTTCTTCAACTCTGCTATCTCTGTTTCTGTGGCTGTCATCTTGTCTTGTAATTCTGCCACCTGAAATTTCATACACAATTAAATATGTCAATTGGCCCTAAAGCACTCACCTCATGTTTGACACAGTATGATCACAAATGCTAACCATTAGCACTTCATGCTCTGGTGAGCTCAAAATTTACTAAAAATCACAAAATGTTCAGTACCATAATATGACAAAAATTCAGTGGAATGGTGAAAATCCACAAGCCCACATTTAAATCTTTCCCAAACCACAAAATGTTGGACCTATGGAAATCCAAAACATTTACAGACTACAAATTGAATGTGGTGCACATTGAGTAACTTGTCCTTAAAAAGGTAGAAAACATTGTGGGAAAAGGACAAAATGCTGGCTTCTAACATTTTCTCCTTTTGCCACCATGTTTTCAAAAGTTTTCATCCTCAGAGTTAAAACTTGGGATTGTGTGGTAAGGATTAATGCTTTTTCAACAGTATTCAGATGGTAAGAATGGCCAATGTCTCTATCAATTCTACCCTATTATGAAAGGAATACATATTTTATAGGGCAAATTAACATCATCTTGTCCATGTTGAATATGATCCATATTTTACAAGGGTTTTCCCAATTTATCTGTGGCCTATCCATTTCATGAGGTAGCAAGTCGAAAGAGATTAGGCCAGTGAGAATTTTTTAGCCTATTGATAATGGTTTAACACCCTACCAAAGGACAAAATTTTGGACTAGGCCAAACTGAAAGCATTTGCAGAGAACAAATTCTTTACAGCTCAAGTGATGATTTCTGTCTTTGATGGGGTAGAAAACAATTTTGTAAAAGGAGAAAATGATGTTACCAGCATTTTCTCCAGTGCCCCACACTGCTTTCCAAAGTCTCCTTTCTTAGGGCTGTTAAAACTTGGGGTTGAGTGGTAAAGAGTTTAAATGACTGAAACTAGTCTGGATAAACACAATTATTAAGAAAAAATACTTGGAGTATGATCTCTTTTATTCATTCATTTTCCCTAATTCATTTCCAGCCCTCCTTTCTTAGGATTGTTGAAACTTTGGATTGAGAGGTAATCAGTAAAATGATCCCAACTAGTTGGGATTAAAACAACTGAAAGAAAAAAATATTGGTGCAGTTTGATCTTATTTCCTCATTTATTTTTCCTACTTTACATCCACTTTACCTGCAATGTTTGCTGATGATGTTTCTGGTGTAATTCTGTCACCAGGTTATGAAGCCTTTTATTTTCCGTTTGCAGTTCTTGTAGCTCGTCCTTCATGGCTTTAACCAACAGGGGTGTCATTGGTTTGGAATCTTCAGTGCCTTCCTCCATGGGCTCCTGCTTAACCTCAACTTTGGGCTCTGCTGATTTCTCTTCGGGCTCTGTCTTTATCTCTGTCTTTATTTCATTGGATGATGGTCCTAGAGAAGGATAGGTTCACCATAAATATATAAGCTCTAGCAGCAAACCCTTTTACAAACATTGTCACAAAATAAGAAAATGTTTGTAATCACCAATTTCTCTTTAAACCCTTTGTTGCAAGTCCAGGCAATTCATCCAAATGATATACCATTTTCAGCTTTTACACAACATGGTTTAAGAAATCCTGGTTCATTCAACCTGTTGTTTTATTGACATTTGCATATTACTAAATACAAATCAAGTGTATTTACCCAAAGTCCTACCCTTTTCACTATCTCATCCTACTATTACAGAAAAAATGGTTGATATGTCATAATTACCTTCTGGTTCTTTCTTAACTTCAGCTTTCTCCACAGTGCTGCCTTCTGTAGCCTCTTGTTTGATCTCATCAGTATCTGTTTTAACTTCCTTGCCTTCATCAGGTTCCTTTTTCACTTCTACTTCAGTTTTGATGGGTGAGATTTCTGTTACAGGAATGTCTGGAACAAGGGAACCATCTGTGCCTATTTCTTCTTCCTGTAAATCAAAGCACCTTTTACCTATATGTGACTTACTGATTTTTCCAATGCAGAAAATACACAAAGAGACTTTAAAAAAACAAAAAAGGAGATGATTAACTCAGCCTTCCTACTAATGGTGCCATGTCTAGTAACTCTTTACCAGATCTTAAGACTTGTCCAAATTGAAAGCATTGAATGGTGTTTTACACCGCTTTCAACATTATTTCAGTCATATCATCGCAACAGCTCACAAATTCATCATGTATTTCCTGGGTTTCACCAGTACTAGGCTAGGGCTCTGAAGTGTCTTGCCCAAGGACACTCCCACGAACCCAGCTGATCAAATGCCTTCCTGCCAAGGGTCATTAAAAATTCACATTGTGTGGTTAAAGTTTAAATGTTTTTCATACAATTGTATTTGGCATTTTAAAGGATAGAAAACATTGTGGGAAAAGGAGAAATGCTGGTTATACCTCAGTATTCCGTTTGCCAGATGAAAATTTCTTATCATTTATTAGTCATTAATTTATTTCTTATGGAACCGCAACGTGAGATACTGAGCTCGATTTCTTGAGAGTATTTGAAAAAATATTAATCAAGGCATTGTAGACTTTAGATCACATTATGCTCTAAACTGTCTGATCTTGATCCACAGTGTCTGCAAGAGCACAAAAGATCTCAATGACATCCTTCTTTCAAGCATTTTTGTAAAAAATTTATGAAATCCATCAATAAAAGGACCATCAAAACATCAACATACACCAAAAAAGGTTATTATTTACTTCACCTTTTCAAGTTTTTCTCTAATAGCATTATTTAGTTTTTCATTCCTCTGCAAAAGGCGGTCAAATGCCTGTAGCAATTTTCCGATAGCTCTTTTAGAGAACTCAACACGCTGTCCCAACCTTTGCTCCAATTCTTGCCTGTCCCAGGTAGACAAGAGGGCCAAAAACGAAGTGGTCTCTGTGCTTTGATCTGTAATTAAAAGTATACATCCAGACATCTAAAAAGAAATCTCTACTGCCCAAACATTGAAAGACATTGACTACTTAATATAAATGGATTGGACATGTGTACAACAAAATGGGAGTTATGGCCTGGACAACCAATCACTTCTAAAAGGTAACTTGGAAATTAACTCTTTACTACACACACAAAAATTTAGACCTGTCCAAGTTGAAGATTTTGTCTCATTGCCTCAGCCCAACTATAAAAATTTCATTTTACTGGCTACAATACAACTGTGGTCCTAACAGTATGGGTAATCAAGTCAGACCAAAAAGGTCATATTTTACAATAATGACCCAACAAATGGGGAATTATGACAGAAAAAAAGTATTTTTTTCCATTTTGGTCTATTAATACAGAGGATAAATGCAATTACTCATATTTTTATACAGTATATACATAGTTTCAGAACGAGCAGAAAGATCAAAATTGCATATAACCAAAAAATGCAGTCTTTCTTACTTTTACTTTCATCTTCATCAGCAGTTTCTGCATCAAATCTCTGAACAAGTACTCTCACATCTTCATCAAGCTGTAAAATAAATATCTGTAAATTTCAGTTCAGCAATATTTCTTGTTTTCATCATTATTAAATATTGATGACAGTGAAAGGTTTCACTCTTTATCATACAATCCCGAGTTTAAATAACCCTGAGGAAGAAGGCTTTTAAAAACATTGTGGGAAAAGGAGAAAATGCTGGTAACCAGCATTTTCTCCTTTTCCCACAAGTTTTCTACCTTATCAAAGACACACTTCATCATCTGAGTCACATTTAAATTGTTGTCTGCAAATGCTTTCAGTTTGGACAAGTCTACATTTTTCACATGTGGCAAAGATTTAGAGTGCCTTTCATGGCTATGATTGCCTTTGAGGCCAGTGTACATCAAGATCAGACTGCATGTTTTGTACAGTCTGACCTTTGATCTATACTGTCCACTTTATTTGAACATTTTGGATAAGAGTGACCCTGAAAATGCAAAAAATTGTCTCTTACTACTGGGTTGTAAATGTCTCTTTGGTTCAATTGGCAATCTAAAAGGTTAAATGTTTATTGTTTTAAAGATGATGTTTTCCAAGTTGTCTGATGTAAATTTGTTTCAGGAAAAAAATGAGTTAATCTAAAAAAAGCAATTGGACATTTTTAACCCTTAAAATATTGTGTGTGCTTTTATGGAAGGTGGTGCTTGTAGATCAAGATCAGAATGCATTAAATATGACCCATATCTGTTTTCTCCAATTTTGTCAAAACATTCTAGTTCGGAAAAAAGAAAAGCAGGAATTTACAAAATTTTTAATTTGTCTAAATTCTCAGAGAGGATTACTCTTTCTTGGATCTGATGTGCAATTTTTGACACATACTGATACAGACTATCAACAATGAACAATGGATTTCATTTTCGAATTCACCTTTTCAGAGCCACAGGTCAACGGGGGATGCAGATGGCATAGATCCAAGATCAGACTGCACAGAACATGCAGTCTGATCTTAGATCTAAGCTTCTGCTTGTTTAGCCAAGCCTATAGGATCAATTCTATTTGAGTTCCAGGGGACTGTATTTCCTGCTGCCAAAAAGGTCTACTTTCTATATCTGGGGCTGAAAGATTTAATGTTTTTCCAGACTACAAAATTTCAGCCTTGTCCTAAGTGAAAGCATTTGCAGATGACAATGTCAATGTGGCTAAAATAGTGCATATTTCTTTGATAGGGTTGAAAACATAGTGGGAAAAGGAGAAAATGCTAGTTACCAGCATTTTCTCCTTTTCCCACAATGTTTTCAAAAGGCTTCTTTCCCAGGGTTGTCAAATCTTTAAGTCGGCATTGTGCGGTAAAGGGTTAACTAAGTCTGACAGTTAGACATTGACCTGATTCCAGTATCTGTTCACAATCATCAGCACAGCATCATCCGTCCTTTGCCTATTTTCCAGCTGTTCTATACGCTTGTGCAATTCCTCCTCTGCCCGCTTTCTCTGTTCAATTCTTTCCGCAAGCTTCTTGTTTTGAAACTGTAGAACTTTGAGGTCCATTTGTTCCTATAAAAAGTAGTGTTCAGATACAAAATGAAAGGTAAGAAATCCAAAAGGAAGGGAGAAGCCTGTCTCTAAAACAGACATACATATAGAGGTAGTCCATGTATATTGGGGTTCAAAGAGTAAACATGTGGACACGTGTGTCTCCATCAGATAATTTTATTTCATGCACACATTGATCCAAGTGAATAAATAATGACTATAGAAATTAATTACCTTTGATTTCCAGGACCAGCCTCAGTCCGTACTCACCAGCCATTCTTAACAACATTCTTTGTCTAATTCTCAAGAATTTTCTAGATTTGAAAATAACACAACTTCTGATTGGCTAAACCAAATGGTTTAGCCAATGAGAATTTGGTTTAGCCAATCAGAGGTTGTGTTACTTTCAAATTTAGAAAGTTCTTTAGAATAAGACTAAGAATGTCCTTAAGAATGGTTGGTGCATACTGACCCTGAGCTAAAGTCTTTAGTTGCTAACTAAAGTACAAGTGGTGTTTCCTATAAAAACTAAAGCAAGATACTCCCTTTTTCTGATCCATACTTTGGCAAAAGAGGGTTTAATACATCTCCGTAATGCATTGTACAAAGCGAGACACCACATGGTTAAAGATCCATATCTAACAACAGACTGAATCATGAAGTACAATAGTTTCTTGACATGCAAAAAAAAAACCCCAATAGCAAAATGTTTTGAGGCATGTATTCCGGCATGGACTGCAGCGGCTGCCATGGGCCAATATTTTTTGCAAATGCATTATACCCGCATTTACAGAGCATGACTCATATGTACATGTATTTCTCATGACTCCCCTATTTTTTGCTTGCACTTAAATTCCTCAGATTATTATCAATAATACTATAGTTAACTACTAAATGGGAGTAGACAAGTAGATTTTTCAACCCTAGGCAACCTGCTTTATCTTCTTTCATTTAGAGCCAGGTCTCTAGTCCAGGTGAAAACAAGAGCATCACATGCGGGTGCCAACGCTTGGCTGCAGTTCCTTGATTTTCAGTGACAATTCAAAGTCGAATAAGGCGCATAGCTATGATAAAAATACTTTGATGGTTACCTGCCCTAGTTGTACAGGTTCCTATTTTAATAGTTTACAACTTGTCCAAGTTTGAAGTAAATATCTTCCGTAATATCTGAGATACTATAAAATGTCAAAGTTCTTGAAAATTCTGAATAGAAAAAGGGGCATAACTGTGTCAAATATATTTCGATGGTTTCCGGCCCCTGTTGTATGGGTTCCCCTTTCAATAGTTAACAACTTGTTGAATTTGAAGTAAATATCTTCAGTAATGACAGAGATATTATAAAATGTCAAAGTGTTTGCAAGACGACTCTGTCGACACTGGGCTAAGACAATAACTCAGTGTTTTCTTCGAAAAGAGCCGCACTAAAAAATGGCACTGCTCTGATTCTTTAAAGAACTAATTAGCAATAATAATTCATGACTTGCCAAAGAATAAATGGATCCCAACTGTAGAGGTTCAAGTCTAGTAAAACTCTTCTTGGCTGGTGGGCCCTGGGCATCCGAGTCCCCAGCCACTTCACTTGCAGTCCTCTTGGATGCCATCCTTGACTTTTTCCGGGTTTACTATCCCACTCAATTCAATCCATCAGCCCTTAAATATAAAATTATGAGATAGTAATATGAACCTTACTGTTTCCAAAGATTATGTCAATAATGATGCCCGTTACAGTTATCCACCAAATCAAGACAGTTCCTTGACAAGACAGTTCCCTCAGTTAAGTTTTCTTACACTTTTGTTTATGTCAAATGACCTGTTGCTGATTATTTAGGTTGATAGTTATGGATTATTATAGAGATATTTGATTATGGATAACTGATGTATTCTGAGTCAATTTTTTGTGCCTATGATGAGATATTATACATACTGCATTTTCTCTCCTGGGTGAACTACTGAATTCAAAATGCTATGTAAATAAGTGACATTTTAAAAGACCGTGTTCACAAGCATGAGAGTACATGTACATATAACAATAGGCTTCTGCAGTCTTGGGGCTAATCATTTAAATTCTTTATCTGTTTTGTATTGAAACTTTGGGCATGTTGAAAAGATTGCCAACTATCAAACAATGCCTGTTTTTTTTTTAGCTTGTCGAGGTTTTTTTTTTTTTATTCAATTTAATTTTACTTTTAATACTTCATCAGCAATGGGTCCAATAACATGGTCATATTATTTTGCGGACACTATTTGCGGACAATATACACAAAGAAGGATTTTGGGGACAATATAGAACAGAGAGGGATTCTGCGGATGCATGATATATAGAGTAATTATCGCATTTAAGGCGACAGACATGTTATTTTCAACCTTGAAAGGGTTTTACATCCTAATTTGTATACTTTTATATGAACTTATATAAATATCGATAATTACTTTCAGCGTGTTGAAAATATAATTATTTTTTACCATTTGTAATTACATGTACTTGTAGTCATAAGTTGTACTTTTTCGTAACTTTGATATGATTATATTTTGAAATCGCTATTTCTCAAACTCATTTTTTATTAAAAAATAAATGATTTTAACCTTTTTGTGTTTCTTGATCATAAATAAAGATGGAGAAAAATCGGCATTTTATGTTTTACAGTATGAGGGTCTTCACCAGGCAGAACAAATATATATAGATTGCTAGTCATTTGCAGCATGAATGTTTTATTTCAGTTTCATTTATTCCAGTGGGGAAAATCTGCATTTTATGTTTTACAGTATGGGGGTCTTCACCAGGCAAAACAAATATATATGGTTTGGTGGTCATTTGTAGCATGAATGTTTTATTCCAGTTTCATTTATTCAAATGCATTACATTTTGAAGCATTTTACAAGTTTGTTTTAAAAATCATGTATTACAAACACATTTATGCTGTATTTATTGTACTGAGAGAGACACATACACATAGAAGGAAATAGCGGACAATATGAAACAAAGTGGTAATTTGCGGACACATTGAGCAGAGACTAGTTTTAACAAGAAATCATAAGTCTGGTGTAGTTTCCACATATTTCTGTTTAGAACAATTACATTTTGAAATATATTATAATTCTGCTTTGAAACTATTGTACCACAGACACATAAATTAGAAGATAATTATGGTAGAGAGTGAAAATGCAGATGCATGTAAATTATGCAGTATGGAAGAAAACCTAAGGATGCTACTTGCGGACACTATGAACATGAATTTACAGACAGTATAGAATATAATGGGAATTTGCGGATGCATTGAATATGGAGAAGTTGACCGGTACATAAAATCATGAATTTGTTGGACGTTACTTGTGGACGTTATAAACATAGTTCTAAGGAATTTGCAAACAATATAGAATTTAGGGGATATTGCGGATGCATTGAATATAGAGAAGTTTTTATATGAAATCAGGTATTTTTTGGATGCTACTTGACTAAGGAAACCGTCTCCAGGTCTGTCGAAGAACTGTCTCGAAAACTTGAGTCTGGGAACTGTCTTGTTCTGGAAGTATTGTTCCCGTTACACAGCAATTTCTTCGCCTTCTTCTTCTTAGAAAAAAGTAGAACATTTCGAATAAAATTTGAAAACCCTTCAATGAAGAATAAACTTTTTCACAGTAAACAACAATATCAGGCTGGTATATTACTTCCTTCTGAAGTACGATCAAATATTGAATATGTCCGAATACTAGTGTAGTTTGGACAAAAAATGCCTTTTCATTTTGTATATCATATTGTTATGTTATAATTATCAGTAGTCAATTTATCACCATGTCCATCGTATCTTAACATGTCTACATTAAATACACGGATGTAAACAGACAAACTTCGGTAAAATTAGGATAATAATGAGAAATTGAACAAACGTCAAAGCTTCGAATCCGCCATCTTGATTTTTCTGATTCGTTCTTGAAAGTTTCGCTCTTGATATTAAAACCTTAAACACCCTCATAGGGCTGTAGCGGACTGCAAAGATTCAGATCAGACTGGACAGAGCCTACAGTCGAAACTTGAATATATGTGCTTTGAACATACGATCAAGGAGAATACAGACAACTGCATAAGAGAAACGCATTTTTTTTTAAAGCTCTGGTTAAAGCCCAAACCAAAGTTAAAATTCCCGACAACACACTTCTAGCGTCCCCGCAGCGCAGTCGGTCGCGCACTGGACTTGAGAACAAGGGTTCACTGGTTCCAGTCCCCAGCTGGACCAATTATCTTCCCGAGGATTGATGATGGTCACTGCAACAGGATTCATTCCTCTTTCACCATGTGGGAAAGCAGCTAGTGGCTTGAGGAAGAACATTACTGGTATAAGAAAACGGCTTTAAAATCATCAATCAAACAATCAATCATTTGATTTGCAGAAAAGAAGAAACTAAATCAAGTTTCGCTTCACTCGAATATGACGGTACTTCTTGAAAGTTGACATTTAGCAGTGTTAATCGCGAACACTGTTAACCCGACTCACTGACCTTTTGCGGACAGTGTAGATCAGACATCAAGAACTGTTTTTTCTTTCTGGTGAAATCAACTTTGAAATACCAATATTTGGGTTTTTACTACTGGGGGAAATTTTTGTCTCATTTATTTTGCAGAGTAAGTGTTAATTGTGAATTATTCAACCTGGAATTACTGATAGCAGAGGGATATGTCAGAACCCACGCGGATAAAAGTTTTCAAATCGGAGAACGTAAATTTTGTTGCCTTTAAACTCGTGGCGGAGAGAATTTTACATTCGTCCATTTTAAAAGCACATGCACACGACAGGTGAAATGTCACGTCAAATGATGGAATATCTTTGAAAGGGTAGAGCGCATTGTGGGTAATTGAGAAAACACTGGCTACCAGCATTTACTTCTTTTCCCACGATGTTTTCAAAAGCATTATTCTTTCGGGTTGTAAAAACATTGGATACGTTGGTAAACTCATCAATACCGTAACAAAATATTTCATCGAGGCCATTTTGAAATTTTCTTGTTAACTTTGGGAATCACCAACAAGAATGAGAGCACTGAATGCAAGCGGAATCAGTGGGACAAAAAACAAATAAAACAAAAACAAAGGTTGTTCGTTGAAATGTTTTAAAGAACGGCATGCATCGAGAAATATATAAAAAAAAAAAAAAGCCCGAACAAAAGTCATCGCTTGTGTTACTTTATCAGTCGCCTGAATTAAGTATCGAATTTTGAATTTGAAACCCCAACCCTTGCTGTGAAAGCATATATAGGCGTAAATATTTCTAACCGTGCCATAAACCATGGGTCGACTTAAAGATGCACATCTATGTAAAGTATTACAGTAATGAAAAATGGTTCATTGCTTTAAAATGTCTTCTAGACTGTTTTTTTTTTTATTTCTCTGCCAATTGAATCCCAAAGGAGCAACGATTGAGCAATAAAGACTTAATTAAGTGCGTACTTTCCGAAACTCAACATATCAGTATTGACAGGTCTTTGATTGCATTCAGTCCCGATTGGTGAATATAAAAATACCGTATTCAGCATGATATGATAACGGAAATTTACTGAACGTTATCCCGATATCTGCTGCTATGGATGCTTTTGACGGGGAGTGAATACTATGATCAAACTACATCTATGTGCAGTCTGATTTTGGTTTACATTCTCCGCCTGAAAACGTATTAACGCCATTAAGGTTTTACCTGATAACAAAAATTTAGACTCATCCAAATAGAAAGCAATTGCAGACCCCCAAATGAAATACGGCTATAAGAATGAAAGGGTAGAAAACCTTGAGAAGAAAAGGCCTGAAAAAACGTTGATTACCAGCATTTTCTCCTTGTCTAAAAACTTTTTCAAAAGCCCCCCCCCCCCTTTTCAAGGTCGTTCAAACAAAGGGCTATTTGGTTACGGGTTAAATGCCAATAAATTCGATGCAACCTGGTCATATGATTCCATGTCTTTAAATAATTAATCAAAAATAAATGTTATTAAACTATGCGCTAATAATTGTTTCACGACCAACGATAAGCAACTCAACAGCATATAGATTCAATGACCGAAGACCGCACATGAAATAAATACTGGCTCTCTGAAATCAGTTCCTTGGTATGACGTAGGCGGAATGATCCAATGGGAGTCTCTTTATTAAAGTATCCGAGCCGAAATTAAATTCGAAACGTCTGTATGATTTAAGCCTGGGTTCCAGTCCGATCATTTTTTCCCTTTTTTATATTATATTTTTTTATATTACTTTGTCAAAAATGAAATTTTTAACAAAACAACGTCCGAATATATGAAAGGAAAAATGATCGGACTGGAACCAAGACTAGTATGATTTTACTTTGCTCAATGACTGCTGAAAGAAGCCTGAATTAAATGCCAGTTTGATTATATCAATCAGTTTGTGTGATTTCATGTTTATGGACATACAGTCAAAATTAAATACCAGTAAACTCTATGCTTATCGGTTTGTTTCACGGCCAAAGATATAAAACTCGACAGGATGTGGATCATTGACCGAATACCTCACAAAAAAATAATCATTGGCTCTTTGAAAGTAGTTGACGTAGGTGGAATGAACTAAGATGGGGCACTTGATTAAATTATCTAAGGTAAATATGAATCCGCAACGTCTGTATGATTGGACTTCGCTCATTGACTTCTAAAAGAAACTTGACTTAAATTTCTACCGAAGGACAAAACTTCAGACTATTTTAAATTGAAAACGTTTGCAGACGACTAAATAAGTTTGGCTTAAATGATGGAAATTGCCTTAGAAATGGATAGAAAATATTGTAGAAATCGGAAAAATTGCTGGTAACAAGTATTATGTTTCTTTTCCCACAATGTTTTCAAACTGAGCTTTCTTTACAAGGGTTTTTAACTCTTTACTACATGACAAAATTTTAGACTTGTCCAAATTGAAACCATTTGCAGACGAAAATTTCAACGTGGCTCAAATGATGCAATTTTACTTAGATTGGGTAGAAAACATTGTATGAAAAGGAGAAAATGCTGGTTACCAGCATTTTCTCCTTTTCCACTATGTTTTCTAAAGGCTTCTTCCTCAGGATCGTTAAAAGTCGGCATTGTGTGGTAAAGGGTTAAAAGACGTGATTGTTCGGATAAAGGGTCAGCAACCAGTATTATCCTTTAGGCTGCTAAGCGCGACTCAAGTACCTTTTGCGGAGAGTGTAGATCAAGATCAAACTGCAAGTTCTGTGCAGTCTGATATCGGATCTTCACTGTACGATAAGGAGATATTTTCCCCAAAAATGACCTTGAAATAGCAATATTTGGGGTTTAACACAATCGCCTTGAAAAGTTTCATATATACTTTATTTAGCAGGTTAAGGGTTATCAAAATAAGACTGACGGATGAATATCAGGTTTTTATTGTGTGCTGATATTCCGAAAGTCTGGCCCTCGGCATTGTTTGTATTTTTATTTGATGCCGTGCGTCAAATGTCACTCAAAGATCGAGCGTTGCTTGTTATTACCATGGGAATGAACAGTCGTTAACAGACATACCGCGTATATGAGCCATGCTCGGTGGAAAGGGGTCTTTATGCATCTGCAAAAAATATCTGACAGGCTGACATGGATCTAAACTCTCTGCCATTTGTAAATTTTCTACATGTTCAAAGACCGTTCTTTTCTGCATGTTCAAAGACCGTTCTTTTCTGCATGTTCAAAGACCGTTCTTTTCTGCATGTTCAAAGATCGTTCTTTTCTGCATGTTCAAAGACCGTTCTTTTCTGCATGTTCAAAGACCGTTCTTTTCTGCATGTTCAAAGGCCGTTCTTTTCTGCATGTTCAAAGACCTTCTTTTCTGCATGTTCAAAGAAGACCATTCTACCTCCAAATCCAGGCATTTGTTAAAATAAATGAATTTTACAGATCCATAATTTTGTGAATACAATGTACTTGCTTGGTTTCAATGCATCACGAAGATGCCTTTAACCCCCATTGCCAAAGCATGGCTTATATGTATTTAATTCGGGGTAACGATGCAATCTGATCTTTGTCCATATTCTCCGCCTCTGTTTCAATCATTTACCAGACGACAAAATGATAATCTCCTCGATAATGAAAGCATTTGCAGACGACAAGCTGAATGTGGCTCAAATGATGGGATTGCCTTTTAAAAATGAGCCATGCTCTGGCAAAAAGGGCTTAATACACATCCGTGACGCATGATTTACCAAGCAGTCCATCACATGATGATGGATCCATAAAATTCATTTTGTCTAACAAGCGGCTGAATCATGAGGTAGACTGATCCTTTGACAGACTGATCCGAGTAGCAAAAAGTTTCGGCCTAGGTCAGCCTGCGCGGACTGCGCAGGCTGACCTGGTCGATACTTTTTGCAGATGCATTAAGTCTCCTTTTTACAGAACATGGCTCCAATGTAAGACACATTAACGGGAAAAGGAGCAAATGCTGGTTACAAGCATTTTCTCCTATGCCCATAATGTTTTGAAAAACTCGGTAGTATTGGGATTAGTTGTAAAAATACCAGTGAAATTTCAGTAAAACTATGTTATCATTTTTATGTAACAGTCAAGGAAAAAAACTCTACAGAATATGGATTTAACACCTAAGGCAAAAACAAACTGGGACATGGTTCCTCTGATCCATGACGTACACTCGTCACTACTCGGCCGATTCCGTACCTACTTCTAATCAACGGATCACCCGAGGATTGCCGAATGTCATGACGTAGGCAAAATGATTCAAGAGTGCCCTCTTGATTTTCAAAGTATCTAGGCGTAAAATTAGAATTGCAACGTCTGTGATCTGGCTTTGCACATTGACTCCTATCTTTAAAATCGGTATTCGCACATGTTTGCCGCTCTATTTCACGTCATGCATGGAAGGAGGAGGTCTGTTACGCAAGAAGTCGGCTATGAAGATCATAAACCGAGGAAACCGTTGATGCAAGACGTCTAAACAATATGACTTGATATTAATTTCCCGTAAAATGCAGCGATAAATGAAATATTTCTGCATTCTGCATCTTGAATCCTTAAGGTTTACCGTCTCTTTAATTTTTTACCAAACGTTAAAAGTGAAAAAATCTGTGCACAGATAGCAAATTGAATGTGGTGCAAAAGACCGGACTTGACTCTTAAAAGGGTGGAAAACGTAGGAAATAGGAGAAATTGCTGGTTCTCCTATTCTCACTTTTTTGTTTTTCAAAAACCTGCTTGAGGGGATTAAATCATGGTATCGTCTAGTCTAATCAATTACAATTACTACTAACGAAGAGGACCCCACCCACCTCAATTTCCCAGGTCTTCAAGAAAATATGGGCATAACTTGGGCATGTCCAAAGACTTAGCCTGAGCTTCAGCTAAAACTGAAACTGACGTAACCAGGGACGTAGCTAGCCAGAAATAAAGTGTTTGCAAAAGGAATAACGAGGATATTAACCATTTACAACACAATTCCGAGTTAAACGAACCCAAGGAAAATGACTTTTGAAAATATTGTGGGAAAAGGAGAAAATGTTGAAAACCTGCATTTTCTCCTTTTCCCACAATATCTTGTTCCATTCTGTAACATTGAGTTTGTCGTCTGCAATCGCTCTCAGTTTAGACCGGTCTAAAATTTTGTCTGTGGTGAATAATTAACCGAGGCGCAGAGTGCCGAGAGAGGGTAAAGAGATATCCCAGAAGGGTCTGGAAGGGTCTTTCTCTCTCTTTACCCCCCCCCCCCCCACCCCTCGAAAAGTTTTGAATTGTAGAAGCTATTCGGTGGACTATGGCAGATTTGTCTCTTTTTTTTTTTTCAAAGTGTACGCAACTGTGTTTTTTCTTTGGCCGTCCAGGCAGCTACGCCCCTGGCAACCAGGACAAGGACAGAATAGGGATATTGCAAGAGGGTATGACTACGTGTTCTCAGAGAAGAGAAACATGGAAATGGTCGGTGGCGAGTGGAATTCGAGAGAAATCTTGGACACTGGTAAAAATGATTTCCTCGAGGCTGCGAATGTTTACAATACGGACGGATCTAAATTATTGTCTTCTGGTGGAGAGTTAAGGATACCAGGATTGTATATCCGTATATAGCTGAGGGCTGTCCCCACTCTCCTCACGTCTTTTTCTAGACGAAAGTGGGGTAGGATCGGAGGGGAAGGGCAAATGGTCATTGCTTTCCGCGCTCACATATAATTTACTATGCATAGCTGAACTGCCGGGTGGTTTTCTACACTTGGCCAAACATCACAGTGTTACCTTTAATGTAAATCAAAGATAAGCGGCAGACATACATATATTTTATATGTATCCTGACCTAAATTGTTGATTACTTGTGCGGATTTTGATGTGAATATTTAAGTGTGTGTCCAACAGCTAGGCTAAACTTAAATATTGTGTGTTTAGAGCGATTTTCTCGAGAGAAGTCGGTTTTAAATATCAGGGACACGGTAAGGTTCCTCTTTTTTTATTTACAGGTTAGATTACTGATGAACTACTTTAATTAAATGGTGTTTTACGTCAATTTCAACGTTATTTGAGTCATATCACATCGACAGCTCACATATTCATTTAGGTCCTGGGTTTCACTAGTACTAGGCTAGGGCTCTGATGTGTCTTGCCCAAGGATACTCTCGCGAAAAACCCAGTGCGTCCAGTGAGGCTCGAACCCGGAGAGTCCAGGGTCCGTATTCACCAACCATTCTTAAGAATGTACTAGGTCTTCTTCTCTAGAATTTTCTAAATTTGAATGTAACAAAACTTCTGATGGGCTAAACCAAATGGTTTAGCCAATCAGAAGTTTTGTTACTTTCAAATTTAGAAAATCTTGGAGAATAAGACTAAGAATGTTCTTAAGAATGATTGGTGAATACAGACCCAGGCGTCACAACATGCAGTCTGATCTTGAATCTGTACTGTCAGTTTGTTTGTTCAAGTCTATAAGACAGAAAACATAAAAATCTTTGCGAGTTTCGGTAGATGGTATTTTCAGCCGTTGAAAGAGGTCGAGTTAACCCTTTCCCAAACGACAAATTTTGGACTGGTCCAAATTGAAAGAGTTTGCAGACGACAATTTTAAATTTGATGAAAATGGCAGGAAGTTCTCAAAAAGAGTAGAAAACACTGTGGGAAAAGGAGAAATTGCTCGTAACGAGCAATTTCTCCTTTTCCCACAGTGTTTTCAAAAGACTTGTACTGCAGACACATGAAAACCAGGGCTTGTTTGGGAAAGGGTTAATATGAGCCATGCTCTGTGAAAAGGGGGCTTAATGCATACCCGTGATGCATGATACCAGGCAAATCATCACATGATCATGGATACATAAAGTCCATTTTGTGTAACGACCCACCTAAATCATGGGGTAGACTGGTCCTTGGACATACAGAAAATTGACTAAGAGCGAAAAGTTTCGATACTATTCGCAGATGCATTAAGCCCCCTTTTCACAGAGCATGGCTCTCACACACACCCACACACACACACACACACACACACACATATATATATATATATTTTTTTTTTCGGCCCTAACAGAATTCAACCCTTTTCAACGCAATCCCGGGTATTAACGAGCCTGAGAAAGAATCCTTTTCAAAACGTCGTAGAAAAGGGAGAAAATGACGGTAACCAGCATTTTCTCATTTTCCTACAACATTTTCTACCATACTAAAGACAAGTTCCATCATTTGACCCACGTTTAAATTGTCGTCTGCAGATGCTTTCAATTCGGACAAATCTACATTTTTATCGTCTGGCAAAGAGTCAAGGCGTCTGGCAGAAATCTCGATATATTTTTTGTAGCAACTAGCTGCAAACAACTGAGTGTGTTCACTTTGAAGATTCACAGACTGTGAACTTTGTTAATGTTGACAGTTACAAAATAAATCCAGACCGACTTATAACGTTTTTTTTTTTTTCAATCTGTTTGTTTGTTTGGCATTTCATGCCATTTTCATCCATATCTGTTGTTGTAGCGATCTGAGCATCTCTTGGTTGCTTAACTTTTTATCATTACTGAGGTACAAATTCTTTTCCAAGCCCGCAGCGGGGCCTTGTACTAGCACGGGTGAAACCAAGGTATTATAGACTATGAATAAATGGGCGATCTCCGTGATTAAATAACTAAAATACTATTTAAGAAACTTCTACATTTCCTTAAATGTTTTCTAGAGTATCAGAGACCTTTACCCATGTACCTCACAATCCCGAGTTTTGACGACCCTGCAGATGCAGGCTTTTGAAAACATTTTGGGAAAAGAAGAAAATGCTGGTAACCAGCATTTTCTCCTTTTCCCAAAATGTTTTCTACCTTTTCACCAACACATTCCAACATTTGTGACATTTATCATCCGTAAACGCTCTCAATTTGGACCAGTTTAAAATTTTGTCGTTTGGAAAAGAGTAAATTCAGATGTATTAATTTTGGACTCATCGTCTGTATATGCTTTCAATTTGGAAGAGTTTGAAACTTGAAACTTGTTGCTTTGAGAAGGGTCAATGAATTATTATAACCCAGGGGCTATGGTGTCAAGTGTATAGACTGTATAGTCAATCGATTTTTTCCCTTTGTTTGGTTAGGATTTTATGATGTTTGCACAGATTTTAATCGATAGTGAACATAGGCAGGATTTCATTCTAACTGAACCCATCAGTCTACTAGATGTCAATGTAAGTGGACGAAATCAAACACTGTAGACTCAGATCGGACACAGCATAACAATGTTTTCAAAGTAGTGGTCTACTGCAAGTTTAAAAACTTATTTGCATGTAGTAATTGAAACCATGTTCTCAACGTTTTGTCCTCCTTATGGAAAGCAAAACACAATATAGCAAAGCACTGAAAGCACTGTAATATTCACCTTTAGGCCACTGAAACTCCATTTGTCTACCACAGCTTCCCGAAATTTTCATTACTCGAACATTGGATACTGTTACTGAAAATAGCGAATTGGCGCATCGCCTTTATATTCGTAGGCCTATATAATAACACTGATCGTAACAGCTATAAAGATTGGATATTACATACGATAAAGAGACAATCCACCCATGTGCTTTTTTAGTAACAGTGTTAGATGATCGACCTATGAAAATTTTGGTGTTCCGCGATAGATCAGTGGAGCTTCAAAGGCCTGTATATTTACCAATGTACATAAAAAAGAACTAATTATTTAAAACTTAAACTCAGTCCATCAACAGCTAAAAAGATAAAATAATTAGACGAAAATTTCCAGCCGATAGTAATAACCTAAATACAGTTGTCACAAACCGTTCGATTCCGTAACTACATCTAATCTCGTCCGTGTCAAGGTTTCCATGTGCTGTCAGTCATATGATCTGAAACATGGCGGTGCTCATGTGAAATTGACTAGCAACCGCATCAACAACCACGATAAAGTTATACATATATATCAATCTGTCGGAGAAAACTGCCAACGGAATTGATAGACCACGTCAAAACTGTTTGTCGACGGAAATGTATTTAGAAAACTTTTGATAGAACACTGTGACTCGTGTTTTCTTTCTTTCTTTTTTTAAGTGGAACCTCACAATTTTAAGAATGGTATTTTAAAGCGGTGTATGTACAGCGAAGAAATGTACCATGTAGGTGCATATCGTTATACACCGGAGGGATTTGATCAACGGATCAACCGAGATTTGCCAAATGAGCCTAAATATATTTCAAACTTAATTGTTGCTATAAAAATACCCCCACGCACCTGGGTCCACATTCAACAACTATTCGTATAAATCTTCTTTATTTAGTTCTCAAGAATTTTCTAGATTTGAAAGTAGGCCTAACACAAGTTCTGATTGGCTAAGCCAAATGGTTTAGCTAATCAGAAGTTGTGGTACCTTCAAATTTAGAAAATTCTGCAACATAAGACTATGAATATCCTTAAGAATGGTTGGTAAATACAGACTCTGTAAACATTTGTGAATATCGATCTAACCTCTGACTGCACGTACTGTACAATGAGGTATGTTATGGGTAATATAATTTACCTCCTCTTGATTAACTCTTTATCGAACGACAAAATTTTATACTTGTACGTACTGAAAGCATTTGCGGACGACAATTAAATGCCGATGAAAAGATAACATTGTCTCATTAGAATGGAGAAAGAATTGTGGAAAAGGAGGAAATGGTGATTACCACACTATCTTCAAAATTCTTTCATAGGGTAGTTAAATTTGTATTTGAACCATGCAATGTGAAAAGGGGGGCTTAATGCACCTGCGAAAAGTATCGACCCAGGTAAGCCAGCGCAGTCCGCGCAGGTTGGCCTGAGCAGAGGCTTTTCGCTATTGGTAAATTTTCTGCATGCCAAAGGACCAGTCTACCTCATGATTCAGCTGGTTGTTAAAAAAAGGTGGCTATTATGGATCCATAATTATTTGATTGACTTGCTCGGTATCATGCATTATGGAGATGCCTTAAGCCCCCTTTTGCAAGAGTATGGCTCTCTTCTATTGATGTAAAGGATGAATCAGTCTGTTTGTCTACATTAACCCGTTACCCGAGTTTTAACGACCCTGAACAAGGATTTGAAAAACATAAAGGCCGTTAACCAACATTTCCTCCTTTTTCGACAATGTTTTCTACCCTTCCTTAAAAAACTTTTTTTAATTTTCGGGTCACATTTATCTTTTTGTCTGTAAATACTGTACTTGTAATTTGGACAAGTCCAAAATTTAGAAGGTTTTGTAAAGAGTGCAGTGCCTTCACTAGGCGCTTTCGCAGTATCTGATTAGCTTGTCCAATTTGTCGATTGTTGCGGCGATGCTAAGCGTAACAGGTATAAAGATTGATGGGCCTCTATAATTTGTTGTAAAACTCCGGCAGTAATTCATCATATTCTATTTCAGATGGAAAAAGAAAGAGTGCAGTCATTGCCGGTGTTGTATGTAAGAGCACAAAACCATTACGATGCCGGTTTTCAAATAGGGTCAACGTTCAAAGGTACGTGTACTTCCAGCATTATCATTCAAATCCATATGAGAACCCATCGCACTGAATAAAAGTTTAACTTTTAGAGACCTGAAGAAATTAAATGATATTTGTTGTCCCGCAATATCTCGTATGTAATTTTTAGCTCCACTGGCCGAAGGCCAGCGAGCTATTGTCATGGCGTTGTGTCCGTCGTGCGTCCGTCCGTCCGTCCGTTCGTCCGTTCGTCCGTGCGTGCGTCCGTAAACTTTTTCTTTAAAAAACTTCTCCTCAGAAACTATTGACTGGATTTTTACCAAATTTCACAGGAATGTTCCTTTGGTGGTCCTCTTTCAAATTCCTTCAAATAATTGTGTTCCATGAAGAATTCTGGTTGCCATGGCAACCAAAGTAAAAAACCTTTAAAAATCTTCTCCTCCCAAACCGCTATTTGGATAGCATTATTATTTTGCAGGAATGTTCCTTAGATACAGGTTTACAGAATTCCTTTAAAAAAAAATGATCTGTCAAAAAACATGGCTTTTATGGGAGACTCATTTTCCTTTTATGGTATAAAGTAAAATCTTTGAAAAATTTCTTCTCTAAAACTATTCATTGGATTTCATTGTTGTTTTGCAGGTAAGTTCCTATGGTGGTTGTCTGCCAAATTGTTTCTATGGTGGTTGTATACCAAATTCATTTTAAAAAAGTGATACACCTAAAAACACATTTTTTTATAGACAAGGCTTATATTTCAAAAAAATGTTCTTCTCCAAAACTATTTATTGTGTTAGTTTTATCGACTAACAAAGAAAAAGGAAGAAAATTGGATTGACTTGACCTAGTCAGGGCTGTCCTATTTAAGCCCACACATTTTCCTTGGTATTAAGATCACAATTTACTCCAATGATATGCTATTAGTTAGTACTAGTAATGAAATATCACTGGCCATAAATAAGATAAAAGCTTGAGCACCTTTCACAACTTGAGCTTTTCAATTTTGCCTTATTACTAAGCCTGAGTAACCATGCCAAGATAAAAAAGAAAAAGTATTTTAATAACAAAACCCCCATGTTGTAGGTACTTTATAGTCCTTTTGATATAGAACAAGAGAACCTCTGCACTTTTATTAGTTCTGGTAAAGGTTTGTTGACCTACTAATGAGTAAATGCAGAGTGGACAGAGAAGGGGTGTAAATCCTGGTGACCTGGTACACAGTGGGACAGGGCTTTACATTTGTGATAAGGCATTAATGTTACCCAGTCAAACTGATCCCGCAACTTCAGTACACCAGAATTAATCTGTGCCCTGGAGCAGGATATTTGATTTATGTAAATGCATTTGTAGACCATTTTGTGTTGTTTGCCACAGAAGACATTCTAACTGTGAAAAGTTGATTATCAGGGATTAGGTGTTCATTGTATGCCAGCATATTTCATTCTATCTGGTGTATTGATGTAAGTTGATCTATATTGCTATAACATTCATTCATTTGCCCTCCTAGCTGTTCTTTTAGATTACCCCTTTACCACACAATCACAACTTTTAACGACCCTGAGAAAGACATATTTTCTATATTTTGATGTTTCCCCACCCAAAATGGTTTGTGAAAGGACCTGTTGCAGACAACATATCTTCAAATTAGTATGACATATATAAAAAAGGATAGTAATTATTGTGGGAAACTAAGAAAATGCTGGTTACCATTTTTTTCTTCTTTTCTCACAAGTTTTTTCCATACCTTTTTTCTTTAGTGAGCTAAAATGCAGGATTGAATGGTAATTGTTAAAAACTTCTTTTCGCCATTATAGAAATATCAGGCCTGTGGAGCGATACAGGCGCTCAAGCGCCTCTAGTTATATACACCATCCGCAAAAGCGTAAATGCAACTAAGACGTGCTCATTGCTTTAAAGGTTAGTCCCAGTCTCTGGCTGCTTTGGACTGGGTTCAAGGGACAAAATCATTTATCTAATATTACGTACTTTGCTACCGTAAAAAGTTAAGAGTACTAAATATAGCCATTGCTTGACCTCTCTAGCTTGTTAGTTTAGCCTCGCTAGCACATTTCATGGGTAATATATCCATATAGCGCAGGAATACAAAGTTCTCTACTTACCAGACATGATTTAAAGGTTAAGGTGATTTTGATAGATACAATATTGAGAGAGCTTACAAAACGCTGTACATATAGCAACCTCACAAGAGCTATCGACGACAACTTGAAAGTGAAGGTAGTATAAAACATTTCAGTTTATGGTTGTTCTTATACAAAGTGCCTGAAACAACTTGCTGCTTTTATATACTCTTCTGCTAGCATGGAATTACATTTCTAACTTGGGCAGGCTTCTGCCTTGAAACGACCTTTCCACATTGTATTGAAAACAATTTTTCTCGTTCCAGCATGGATTGATGAATTCATTGAAACTGCTGACGAAATGCTGAAACTGAGACAGTTCTATAGTACACCGACTGGCAGAGAAATTTATGAAGAGTACCTCGAAAGTTCCAGTAAATGTTATCCGAATACTATTTCAGAAATCAGTGGAATGGCCGATGGTTCCGGACAAAGTTTTGTAGACTTGTTCCTTCTTCAGACTACATCTGAAATTACATTCTGCCACTTGCACACTGTGTCCGATACCAAAGTACCTGTTAATGATACTGTCAAAGGTTGCACTGATCTACTGATCAATTCTACTTCCGGTCGCATGATCGGCCATAATGACGATTGGACGGATGACGTATCTAACCGCACCTATCTTGTCCACGTGACTATATACGACTCAGTTTCTAGCGGAAGTGAAAATGACGTGATAATCAGGGAAGAATTCGTTTCCTACACATATCCAGGGACTTTGCCATGTTTTTGTTTCGCTATGAATAAAGATCTTGTCGTAACTCTCAATTCACTGATGCCTGAAAACGCTGTTAGAAAAGGAGTACCTGTGCAAATCCTTCTTCGACAGCTTGCTACCTGCAGGACGATTGAAGAATGCGCAAAGGTGATGAAGAATGATCCTTTTGGCTGTGCCTATGGGATGAACATAAACATTGCCCATATTAATGACAGCGAGATGTGTTCAATGGAGGTGTACCCGAGACAGGTAGGCCAATGTCACTTGTATTGTCACGGACCGTATTCTTAGACCATTCTTTAATATGGTAGTTTTTCAATTCTACTTCCAAGACTAACTACCTTATTTGCCTAGAGAGATGGCTAGTGCTGAAAGTTTAGAATTTAATTTAGAATGCAGAATATCCAGTATGGCTAACAATCGTCCCCTGTTTACCCTAACTTTGATGTGACTTAAAGTTAAACCGTTATTTGCTGCCCTTAAAAATGAGTTCCGATGTCTTTATTGTCCAAAATGTCTTAAAAATTGTGAGAATGCGGTAAGTCAAATGATCAACATCAAGCGTCTACTGTGTGATGGTATTCAAATAGGCTGATGACGTCATAGTATAGTTGTAGGGATACTTTTCGAACTGTTTAGGATTGGATTCGTAGTTGGATTGTTAGGAATTAACCCTTTACCGCACAATGCCGCCTTTTAACGACCCTGGGAAAGAAGCCTTTTCCCACAATGTTTTCTGCCCTGTCATAGAAAAATTGCACCATTTGGGCCATATTGAAATTGTCGTCTGCAAATGCTTTCTATTTGGAAAAGGCTAAAAGTCGTCTGGTAAAGGGTTAATTTTGTTCAGTCTGAGACGAATGTCATTGCATCTGTCCTTTATCCTGCTTAACCCTTTCAGCACCATAAGCGAAAACACAGGGCTTTTGTGGACGCATATATCAAAGATCAGATTGCACAGAACGTGTGGTCTAATCTTGGATCTACACTGCCTAGTCGTGAATTCAAATCTATAAGGTTCACCTCTTTCCAGGATTCATTGGTTTCTGTTTTAACTCGTCAAAGAGGGTTATGAAGGACGATGAACTCATTACCAAGCGACAGAAATTTAGACTTTTCCAAACTGAAAGCCTTTGTAAACGACATGTAAAATGTTGCTGAAATGATGGGATGGTAAAAATAATGGTAAAAACCTTTCAGTGCTTCAATTGTGTTCGTTTAGCGTTTGCTACCATCCCCATCCCTGTCTGGCTTTCAACGGTTGGTTTGAACCTTAGATCACAAAGGGATAAACAGTGTCATTGAAAAGGAAAAAGGAAACACATTATCATGAAATTGCTGCTAAAACACTAAAATATAGAAATTAAAAATGGTCTAAAACTGGTCTGATAAGCGAGACGATCTTGGATTTCAGCTGACCAGATTTTAAATGAGCCATGTCAAAAGTTGGCTTAACGTATCTGCAAAAGTATCAATTCATCATCAGTCTGTGCAGTCCCAGTCCGAGCAGGCTGACCTGGGTCGAAACTATTGGCTATTTCCATATATTCTGCATGTCCAAGGACGATACTACCTCGTGATTCAGCCGATTGTTAGACACAATGGATTTTTATGAATCCATAATTATGTGAAAACTTGCTTGGTAAAATGCACCAAGGGGGTGCATTATACCCTGTTTTCTAGAGCATGACTAAATTGTGTTATGTTTGGTTTCCGTGTTATTTTCAGACTGGAACCGAGGTTACCGTACACAGACTTCCGGTAGTAACTTCTGCTGATTCGGAATCCTTCCTACATCATCAGAACCACTACAAATATGTCAAAGATTTTGTTGAAATAAGTGACTTTACATTGGGGTCCAAACGTCGTGAGAAGACCGTAAGCGAACTAGGCGATCCTAAAACAGAAGAAGATATTAAAAGAATTCTTGGAGATACGTCTGACGATCTTGAACCAGTGTTTTGCAGGCCGAGTGAACTTCACATAGAGGCAAATCTTAAGACCTCAGCTACCGCCATTTTTAATCTAACAGAGAGACGTTTAGATGTTTACCGCTCTAATCCTGAACAAGCTTCTTTGCCTTGCTTAACAATGCCTTTTTTGAGTTAACTCTTTCACTACTAGTAACCACTTATGTAGCTTTTGCGGATGGTGTAGGTCAAGATCAGACTGCACAGAATCTACACCATTCGCCACCTGATGCCAGTGGCAATGAACCTTTAGACCTTGAAAAAAGGTCACATTTTTTAGCTGGTAGTCAAAGAGTTAATCTTGGAACATGTGATATGATGGGGGCGTGGCGTATTTGACATCATTTCAAATTGCAACTCTACCTAAATTCCAGGATAAGCTATCCGACTAGCCTAGTTTTTTTTTTATATGAGAAAATCAGAAGGCGCGTATTCATCAACCATTCGCAAGAACGTTCCTGGTCTCATTCTCAAGAATTTTCTAAATTTGAAAGTAAGACACCTTCTGATTGGTTAAACCATTTGGTTTAGCCGATTAGAAGGTGTGTTACTTTCAACTTTAAAAAATCTTGGAATGTTCTAAACAATGGTCAGTGAATACGGAACCTCAGGTGCCTAGTTTTGGAATTAACTCTCACTGCTAATTGTGTATATACTTTTTACCTCTTTCGACAACAGAAAATTAAATAGAATGCATATCAGAAAGATACTTATCTTGTAAGCTTGACTGGACAAGCGGATGGTATAGATCCAAGTTCACACTGTACGTTCTGTGTTCTATACCGTCCGCAAAAGCCCGTGTGTCCGCCTACGTCCCTTATAGGTTAAGAATTAGAACTAGATTTTGAAAAGACGAAAAATTACGAACCGTTTCCGAGACTTTTATCAAACAGATATGGAACTATTGATTTTCCTTTTTACACTGCAATTACATGTACTTTCATGAACCAATGAGCAAGACTCCATATGTACAAACATTTATACACATGGAGAAGTATGCAATTCTTTGCATGTACAGAAGAAATCTCTATACACACGGAGAAACGATGAAGCCTCCCCATGTGCAAATAGAAATGAGCATTACTCTGTGAAAAGGGGGCCTAATGCATCTGCGGAAAGTATCCATATTCTGCGCAGGCTGACCTGGCCCGAAAGTTTTCACTATCAGCCAATTTTCTGAATGTCAAGGGACAATCTACCTTATGATACAGTTGGTTGTGAGACAAAATGGTTTTTATGGATCCATAATTATGAGATGACTTGCCTGGTGTAATTCATCACGGAGTTGCATTAAGCCCCCTTTTGCCAGAGCGTGACTCAAATCCTTCTGCAAGGTTGAAAAAAACAGGCAGGCTATCTTGTGTACGAATAAAAATCATAGTATACAAATAGAAATGAACAAGCCTTCTTGTACAAATAGAAATCTTTATCCACATGAAGAAATATACACTAGAAATCTTAATACACATGAAGGAATGAGCAAGCCTTTTTCTGTACAAATATAATCTATAAACATAATAAAAAATGTGTAACTCTTCGTATCTATCGTAGAAATCTTTACACATATGAAGAAATGAGCATGCCTTCTTATGTACATATAGAAATCTTTATACATATGAAGAAATGTGCACGTCTTCGTGTATACAGAAATAAATCTCTGTACACATGAAGAAACGTGCAAGCCTTCTTATGTATGAGTAGAAATATTTATACACATGAAGATATTAGCAATATAAATCTTAGTAATGTGATGAAATTAACAAACCTTTTACGAACCAATAGAAATCTTTACTTCATGCTTTTCGGTAGTTTATTGGAAAATAATGATGGATTATGATTTGATAATTTCACCATTTCGACCTGTGAATTTACCTATTGATAAACTGACTGGCATGAAAATAGCGAGAGCTCCCCTGTACTTCGCAAGTCCCAACAAAAAAAAGGGGGTTAGAAGCATGAAATATAAAGAATATTTGGGTTTTGTTTTCGGTAAAAGAGCAAAATTTATTTCATCTCGTGAATATCATACGGTAATATTTTCACGAGTGGCTGCGCCACTCGTGAAAATATTACCGATAATGTTCATTCGATGAAATAGATTTCGATCTTTCACCGAAAAAAATCAAATATCCTCTATTTATTTACATGTACCTGATTGATCACAGACAATTTCAAAAGAGAAAAGAGATATATATTAATATGGGAGGATTTTTCCAGGTATCAAAACTAATATTAGTATTACATGTATGATACAAAATACAAAACGCAATGGCTATAAAATAATTAAGACAAAGCTTGATACCTCAAAAACGCAATAATTCGAATATACCAATTAATTCGAAGATTTGGCTAGGATGGATATTTCAGTGAAAAACAGCACTTCTGATTACTCATGCGAGAAATTATGGTTTGCCAATGATAACTTTTTGCAACAAAACATTGTGACGGAGGAGTTATAATCTATAACTTGTGAAATCACGTGCTTGCCATGTACAAACGTTTAATATATGAAACATTTGAAAACATGTGATAAAAAGAGAAATTGATCGTGATGTCTAGTTTCTTTTGCCACAATGTTTACAAATGTGGTCTGAGAGACTTTGAGGCAAAGTGGTCATAAACTGATAATTTCTATTGAGATAAATTTCATGCATTATCGTGACTGCCCAGCTGTAGACCATACCATGTTTTCCCTGTAAACTTTTGTAATTACTTGAGAATGTAGTCTGTGTCTAAGTGTATTCGTTGAAAATTTCCTTTCTGGACTTGACCCGTTTTCAACCAATCAAATACGCGATGGGCATTTAAGGGCACTGCAACCATCAACAATTGTATGAAGGCTAATCCATCTGTGTACTTGTCCTGTATAACTAAATGTTTGGCGATTCTTGCATATTTATTCAAATATGCATGTTTGAATAATCCCAAAAACACGCACCGCGAACTAGAATGTCATTATCAGTCCTTATGTCTTTCTTGTATTCGAACTATCAAGAATTTACATGTCTACCTGTTCAAAGAAATCACAACTACATGTACACTGTATACCTAAGTACCAATCACGTGAACCCAGGGATATTCAACTGAAGGCTTTTTTCAGGAAAGGTATTGAGTAAAATATGGCCATTGCTTTCCGTTTCTCTATCTTTTTCACGGTCACCTTGAGCAGATCCAGAAGTTCGATGTAAGAACTGTAAAAAATCTTCATCCTCTGCGTCTGTGGACGACAGGGGCCTAACGATATTTTTGTCTGCACAGCACCAAGTCTTGAAGCTTTCTGTAACTTTTTCCCTAAATAATTTGGACAAGTATCCGTATACTACGGGGTTGATGGCGTAGGAGATGGAAATCAAAAAGAAACTGATCAGTTCGAATGTGAAATACTCCGCCTCGGCGCTTGTGTTTCCGGCGGTACCCCAGGCTTTTATAATTTGCAGAATAGTTATAGGCAACCATACTACTGTAAAATAGCAAACTGGTAGTGTCAAAAATATGAGAGCTTTCCAGTTAATTTTCTTTGCATCATTGTTCATCTGTGTCCTCGGTGAAACTGGTGGTCTAATTAAACCTGAATTGTTATAGGGCACAGAGTTTTTCTGGCACTTGGCGACAGGTTCAGCTTGTGCACCGTCGTCATCCATTCTCTGTTGGATTATCGCAGCACTGATTTCGAGCGGCTTTGTATCTGGCATGCACCTACCCTCATTTTTAGATTTACCCCCGGGATTTGAAATGTCCACGACGAACATCACTGAGTATTTTCGCATCGTTGTCGTGCTACTATTCCCTTGCCCAAAGGAATGTGGTGCTGGCTCGATCGCCACCATTGCTCTCTTGGCCACACGGTACAGTTGAAAACTTATGACAACAATTTCAGTAAAAGGTAAAACAAAAAGAAGTAGTCCTTTACATACTGCCACCAACTTATATAAGGTAGAGTTCACCCACGTCAGTAGTATAGGAGGGTAGCATAGGGACAGTGTCCCTATACTACCCTCCCGTGGAGCATTTTGTCCCTATACTGCCCGCCACGGGAGGGCAGTATAGGGACAAGATGTCCGATGTCCCTATACTGCCCTCCCGTGGCGGGCAGTATAGGGACAAGATGTCCGACCCGAGCAGAAAAAATGCC
Organism: Tridacna gigas; assembly: GCA_945859785.2. Taxonomy (NCBI): domain Eukaryota; kingdom Metazoa; phylum Mollusca; class Bivalvia; order Cardiida; family Cardiidae; genus Tridacna; species Tridacna gigas. Next base: position 26,280,955 of record OX244042.2, on the reverse strand, counting down.
GCATCACTGCAATTTTGGCGTGATTCGGTTTCCGCGACACATGAATACAATAATAAATAGTCCGTTACTAGTCTCGGGAGGGTAGACCTCGGACAAAAAGTAGTTCCGGCCGTGATGGATGGCGGCCATCTTGGATTTATCCCCAACCCACCCACTTTTCCTACGATATGGAGATTTAGCCGAAATAGACTGCCATGGGGTAGTCTATTTCGGGTAAATTGGACTTAGTCTTTTTTCTCCACGATAGGTTTCTATGGAAACAAGTCTGAGATTGATCTATACTGTTCAGCTCGATCGATCATTGTTCGTCTCTGTAGGACTTAACCAATACTCTACTAGCGTTGGACTTAGTCTTTTCTCTATCTTCGATTAGGTGTTGTAGATCATTACTAGATAGAATATCATATTCTATATGAACGTGGTGTTCTATCTACATGCTTCCGCTCACGTTCGTGCTCTTTTAATGGAATTAACGTTAGCCAATCGTTGATCTCGTTACATTCATATAGATATATTCATATAGATATTGTAGATAGAGTATCATAGACTTAGTCTTTTTTCTCTAATAGATATTGTAGATAGAGTATAATGTACTACCTACATGCTTTCGCCCATGGTCGCGCTCTTAATTCTGTTAATTCTGTATCAAAGTAGGTCAATCCTCCTGCTAGGTTATAAAAGCCGGCCGATTTCTCTCATTCCCACAATGAAGTTGTCCGAGAGCTGTTCTCCATGGTGAGTCTTTTTTCTCCCATGTTGAGTTTCTTTGGAAGTACTTAGTGATCCTTGTCCAAATACTTGCCCAAATACTGCTAATACCAAGTTGTTGTGGGTTATCTGATGGAAGGTCGGGAAGGAAGTGAAGGAAGTTATTTTCGGGGGTAACTTTTCAGACCTAACCAATACCAAGAAAGTTCTATGAAAAGTTTTTACTTTGCTTCAAATTGTTCTTTTCAGACCTAGTCATTCAGACCTAACCAAGACCCAGAAAGTTCTATGAAAAGTCTGCTTCTTCAAATTGTCAAAAACAAACAAAGTCAAGTCCTATATGCTTTTCATATCTTTTATTTAAAACTTTTATTTATTGTCAGATAATCATTACATTGAACTGTTAGAAATAATGAACTGTTAGAAATTTTTCTTTAAAACAATGAATGAATTGTTGTAGATTAAAACTGTATTGTTAAAAACAGTTGTAAGTTAAAAACAATTGTAAGTTGAATAATGTTAAAACATTCTGTACAATAATCATTACAATGAAACATTTTATTTAAAACATTGAGCTGACAAATATATACAATAATCATTACAATGAACTGTTAGAAGTATTTACAATGAAAGTATAGAAATACAATAATCATTATTACAATGATACATTTAAAACATTTAAAAACTTTTTATTTAAACTTTATGTACAATAATCATTATTTGGGTCAGTCTATGGCTTACAATCAGTCATGTTTAAAAGTTACAGACATAAAACAATGTATTCGGATAGTCCCGTATTCGGACAGTACGCTTCTAAAACCATGTCTAAGAGACCATTGCATGAATTGCAGTCATGTTTAAAAGCTACAGTCCTAAAACAAGGTCTAAAAGTCTAGTACCCTAGTTAGTACCCTAGTTAGTCCTGTATTCGGATAGTACAAGTGACGATAAGGTAATGCAATCTTTGAAAAAATTTGTTTTTAAAATAGTTTTTAAACAGTTCTTTGAAAATAGTTCTTTCTTTTTCTGTTAAAAATTACAGACATAATTTTCTTTTTTTCTTCGGAATGTCAGGTTCACAATCACTCTTACGTTTCTTTTCATTATTTTTCACAACATCGGATTTCCATTTACGTCTCAATTCGATATCTGAACAGATCTTCTTTCCTTCTCGTCGAATTTTCTTTTCTGAAGAAATCTTGTTGATTTTCTTTTCTGAAGAAATCTTGGCTTTCCCCTCTCCAGGTACTGAGGAAGGTTTTCCTGAAGATTTTTGAACCCTCTGTTCGTTGATTTGATTATCCCCAACTGCTGAGGATTTATCGTTGGTGTTATCGTTGATTTTCTTTTCTGAAGAGGTTTTCTTCTTCACGGGGTAATCTATCTGAATTCTACAGATTTCTGTATCGCTGATTTCTGTGTTATCAAGTTCCATATTTTCAATATGTCTTTCGATCTGGTTTTCAGGCGATGGCTCGTTGGTTTTATCGTTGGTTTTATCGTTGATTTTCTTTTCTTCAGATCCTGAAGCTTTCTGAGATATCTGTTCGTTGTTTTGCTTTTCTTCAGGCAGTAAAGAGGGTTTCTTATTTTGGGTTTTTTGTTGTGAACTCTGTCCCTTTCCACTCGATAAAGTTGTAGACTGTGACGGTTTTGTTTTCCGTTTATTCTCGTCTACTTTATAGGATAATAGAGATCCAACGTATTTCATATGTTGAGAGTCCCAATCCATTTCCTTTATTGGGTGAATTTCGACATCGTGGGTGTGGGTGTTCACGAAGACAAAAACAAATCTCCACATTTGATTTTCTTTCTCTGGACATTGGCTGGCCCAATGTCCTGATCTGTCGCATGTAAAGCAAATATTCGTTGTCACATCATCCACTCTATGGCGTTTGTCGAATGTCGCTTGATCCAGGACTCTGGTGATACGATAGACACCTTTTTCTGCAAAATGTTTGTGGGATAGAAATGATCCCACGTAGTTCCCAGTATGGTAGACTTGATATCGTGGTGGTATATTGGTGATCTCATAGTCGTGAGTGTATGGGTTAACATACAGATACACTCTCTTCGGTGTTATGCTTTTTAGCTTGAACTCGCTCATTTTTCTATCGACTGCTCTGTTCGAACTCTTTCCGAAGAATGATGGAATTGTCGATTGTAACATCTTTTTATGCCCATTCGATCTGAAAAAGATATAAAAAGCCAGGTTTCTTGAGTTCTGGTCAGTCTATGACTTACAGTCATGTTTAAAAGCTACAGACATAAAACAACGTCTAAAAGACTAGTCCCATATTCGGACAGCACAAGCGACGATGAGACAATACAGGCCATGTCGAAAAAGAGAAAAAAATTACTACCGGCCAAGAAAAGAAAAAGAATCCTAGTCTACCCAGACAGCAGTACCAATGATGAAAGTGACGATGAGAAATTTCCACCCAAAAAGAGAAAAATATTGAAAGAAGAAAGTGACGGTGAAAGCGATAAAAAATCTTTGAAAGAGGAGAAACAGTCCTTTTCAGGACTAACCAACGAAAATGAAAAATCTTTGAAAGAAGAAAACGATGAGAAATGGCCATCGTCAACAAAGGAGAAATCTGTACAAATGAATGTGGATTGTACCAGCGAAGACGAGAAATCTTTGAATCCTGTTGGGCTGTTTTCACCCAAGGAAGAAAAAAGTAAAGATGAAAAATCATTGAAAGAGGAGAAACAGTCCTTTTCAGGACTAACCAACGAAGATGAAAAAACTTTGAAAGAAGAAAACGATGAGAAATGTCCACCGTCGAGCCCAACGGAGAAATCTGTAGAAATGAATGTGGATTGTACCAGCGAAGACGAGAAATTTTTGAAAGACGAGAAATCTTTGAAAGAAGAAGAATCCAAAAAATCTTCTTCAGACAAAAACGCTTTGGATATGAGAAGCCTATACGACTTAACAGAAGTGGGAAAAAAGAAATCAAGAAAATTCAAAACAGAATCCCATTTACTGGAGGCGTCTTTTAAGAAATTCGATGAGCTACAGCCCCAACAGTTGACCGGCTTATTCGACGATGTTATCCAACAAATCGTTCAAAAGTTAAAGGCTGAATCGAGGGATATGATTAGAATCAGCGTCAACCATCCCTCATTGGATATGGGAATTCATATTCCCTTTCTATATGTGGAGGAGTTGGAGAGTCATACGATGTTGAACGAAATTGAAAAAGTTCTACAGTCGAATGAAGAATTCGTCTTGAACGATGGTCGCATGACATTCAATATCACACATACGATACCCCCAAGTGGAAGTGGGAAAAGACTTACGGCCACAGAACTATTGGAATCAAAAGTTTTTGCAAAAAAGAAACGATCGGTTATTGAAATTAACAATAGTGACCATCTATGTTTTGCAAGAGCCATTGTTGTGGGGATTTGTTACCATGAACGTGAAAACACCGAAGAATGGAACCGAAGATGGGATCTCATCAGAAGATCAAACAGAGCACTTCAAAAGACTGAAGCTGAGAAATTAATGAATGAAGTTGGACTTTCATCGACACAGCCTGTAGGTCTTGAAGAATACAAAAAAATTCAAGAGCTCTTGTATGAAAAAGACTACGTTATTAAAGTTCACCAACAGCTATCGAAATTGGAAAAAGTATTTGAACATCCAGAAGTGAAAGACGATAGTAAAATCATACATTTGTACTTTCATCAAAACCACTATGATTACATCAAATCCATCACAGGATTTCTTGATTGTGCTTATTATTGTGAGTTCTGCGATATGCGTTATAAGAATCGGGAAGACCATGCTTGCGAAAAGATCTGTAAAGGTTGTTTCCGTGCTGGAAAATGTCCATCGGAATCAAAAGACTATGTCTGCGACAAGTGTCATCGCCGATTTTTCAGTGCAGCATGCTTGAAAAATCACAAAACACTTCAAGGCAAAGAGAAGAAAACCATTTGTGAATTAGTGATACTCTGTTCAAAATGTGAAGGTCAGATTTTTGACAGAAAGAAAAATCATGTCTGTAGGGAAAAGAAAAAGTGTCCCCTTTGCAAGAAGATCGTTGACTATACTCATCGTTGTTTTATTCAGCCTTACCAGAGTAAGATGAAACACAACAACGACGATGAGACGAGTTCTTCTGTAGTCAAAAAACCTTTGTTCATTTTCTTTGATTTCGAATGTCAGCAAGATACAGGGGTACATATTCCGAATTATTGTATTGCACATCGAGCCTGTGCTGAATGTATCGATAAACCACTTGATTTTCATTGTTCCACATGCAGTGAATTCAAAGAAGGAAGAGAAGTTATTTTTCAAGGAAAAGAAACGTTGAGTCAATTTTGCAGCTGGCTCTTTACAAAACATCATAAAGGAATCATAGGTATTGCCCATAATCTCAAAGGTTATGATGGTCAATTTATTCTCAATCATATTATCAATGTAGGAATGAAAGAACCAGAAGTAACCATGAATGGGAATAATATTTTGAAGTTAGAACTGAACGGTGTGCGTTTGATCGACTCCTTCAGTTTCATGAACTTTGGGTTGGCAAAATTTCCGACTACGTTTGGACTTCAAGAAATGAAAAAAGGCTACTTTCCTCACTGGGCAAATACAAATGAATTCTGGGATTACGTCGGGCCATACTTGGATATGTCTTATTACAAACCCGATTCAATGTCTGAAGAGGCTCGATTAAAATTCATAGTCTGGTATAATGACAAAGTTCAAAACGGTGAGGAATTCAATTTTCAAAAAGAGATGGAGATGTACTGTCGATCGGATGTTGATATCTTAAGACGAGGATGTGGTGAATTCAGAAAGTTGTTCATCGAACAGAGTGGGATTTGTCCATTCACAGAATCGTTTACCATCGCTGGAGCCTGTAACAAGATTTGGCGAAAAGATTATTTACCAAAAGATCAGATAGCCATCATTTCATGCAAAGACCCAATCAGACGTCAGTTTTCTATGAAGGCAATACGCTGGATTCAAAGTATCGCTAGAGAAAAAGTGATTCGTATTCAACACGCCAAAAATGGTGGTGAATATCGGATAGGAAAATACACTGTAGACGGATTTCACCACCAATCAAACACGGTTTATGAATTCCTCGGGGATTTATTTCATGGCTGTCAGACATGTTTCAAGAATCGAAAATATATCAATCCCATCAATGGAAAATCCATGGCTGAATTGTACGACAGTACTATCGAACGGCTAGAAACCCTCAAAAGAATGGGATATAACGTCGTGACCATATGGGAGCATGAATTCGACGCCAAGATGAAGAAGGATAAAGAATATAGAAAAACCATTGAAAGTCTATACCCGAACTGTGACCCCATAGAGCCAAGAGAGGGCCTGGCTGGAGGCAGATGCAATGCCATAAAAATTGCCTATGATGTTGAGGAAAACAGTGAGAAGGAAATCAAGTACATTGACATTTGCTCTCTGTATCCTTACGTCTGCAAACATAAATTCTATCCTGTAGGCCATCCCACAATCTTGACTGCTGAGAGTATTGACATGAAGAATATTCGCCAGTATGAAGGCCTCATTAAATGTAAAGTTCTACCCCCAATGGATTTGTTTCATCCCATTCTTCCAGTTCACTGTAACGGCAAGATGATGTTTCCACTTTGTATGAAATGTGCACAAGAAAGTTCAAACTTTTGTAATCATGACAGAGAAGAGAGAGCCTTAGTTGGAACTTGGGTTACATTCGAATTGTTCAAAGCTCTCGATTGTGGGTATCGGCTATTGCAAGTGTATGAAATCTGGCATTTCGACTCTGTTTCGGATCAATTCTTTAAAGGCTATGTGGACAATTTCTTGAAAATCAAGCAAGAAGCTAGTGGCTATCCCGGTTGGTGTCAGACAGATTCGGAAAAGACCCAATTCATTCGTGAGTATGAGGAAGCCGAAGGGATTCGTCTTGACCCCAAACGTATTCAAAAAAACCCTGGCAAAAGATCATTTGCTAAGATTATGCTGAACTGTCTTTGGGGAAAATTAGCACAGCGTGAAAATATGAGCAAGACGAAATACATCAGAGAACCGTCTAAATATTTCGAGCTGATTACCGACCCGAAATATACGGTGAAACATGTGGAAATCTTTGACAATGAGTGCGAATGCATCTTAGTCAACTATGAAGAGAAGATGGACTTTGTCGAAACGCATGCGACAGCCAATGTTATTGTAGCATCCTACGTAACAGCTTATGCAAGATTGGAACTGTACAGAGTTCTTGAAAGATTGGGAGATAGAGTTCTGTATTTCGATACAGATAGTTGTATGTACATTCATGATCCTGAATTGTGGAATCCTCCCATCATTAACAGCAGACTAGGAAAATGGACCGATGAAGAGCCTGATTGCAGAATCACTCATTTCAGAGGATTAGGACCCAAGAATTACGCTTATAAGATGAAAACAAAAGATGGAAAAGAAAAAAGCAAATGCAAAGTCAAAGGAATTACTTTGGATCACAATACAAATCAGCTGGTGAATTTCGACACCTATTCAAAATGTGCTTTGGATCGCACCGTAGAAATTAAAGTTCAGTATGACTGTAGAATCAAAAGGCATAGAGACAGAACAGTGACCAGCGAACCACAGTCAAAAACGTTTCGCTCTGTCTATACCAAAAGAGTCATTGTAAACGATACTGATACGGTCCCCTATGGCTATAAAAGTTTGAGAATATATAAATAGACTGTAAGAAAACAATATCGTGTTACATTGAAGTGAACGATCAAAGTAAGACGTTCTTTAAAAATCAGATTTAAAATCAGATTTTAAAAAACAGTTTTTTAAAAACAGTTTTTAAAAACAGTTTTAAAAAACAGCTCTAAAAGAGTGAAAAAATCAAAAGTGGAAAAATCATTACTAGTGAAAGCTACCAAGAGTGAGAAATCATGTCAACTGAAATGCTACCTTTAGAACTAGGTGAAAAAGATGATAGAGATTTCACCCATCAGCATACACTCGATGAACAACTACAGTTTGATATTAAATTCGCTTGTGTGAAACTTTGGATAGATAAACTGCATAAGGGAGTTGCAAAAGGAGAAACATCCTGCAAATTGTATAGAATGCATAGCTTTATTGTAATGATGGGGGATGATACAAATTTCGATCTGCCTCTCCAGGCTTATTTAGCAATTTGTCTGTTGAAAGACAACTATATTGGTAAACAAATGCGAACCACAAGTCGTTGGGTGTTCATCATCGTAGGAAAAACAGAAGAAAGTTTTCTGAACGTGCTGAAAATGAAATCCGTTCTGTTTGACTTTTACTTACGCTACAAAAAAGGCTCTATTCAAGACGGTGAGGAAACAATGGAAACCATGGAAGGCTATATTCTATTTGATCGAGATGTCACAGAAGAAACCGTATATTCAGCTCTCTCGACAAAAGATCTTTCAAAACATGTTTTAAAACATGTTTTTCCATTTAGTGGAGTCCGCGAATATAGCGAGATGGATACCAAATTTCCATTGTCTTTAGGTCATGAACAACTGCATAAAGTTATTGTGGAACATGAAGACAAGTGGAAAAATCGAGCCATCTGCGAATTCGCCTTGTAAGAATTGTTTTGTGTTAAAAACTATATTGTAAAAAACTTTGAATGAATTGTTATAGATAAGAAATTGTCTTGTAAGAAATTGTCTTGTAAATATATTAGAATGTTTTAACGATTGTTAAAAAATGTTATAGTGTTTTTTAACGCTTGTTAAAACTGTCTTGCAGAAAATGTATCCAAAAAGTTCAGACTTGGGAAAAGTTTGAATAAACAAACGATTTTAAAAGATCGTTTGTTTTTGATTTCCTTCCCAAAAGAAAAGCTCAGCTTTGAGCAAAGAGAAAACTTGAATAAAGAAAATGTCTTGTAAAAAATGTTAGAATGTTTTAACAAGTGTTAAAAATGTTATAGTGTTTTTAACGCTTGTTAAAACTTTCTAACATTGTCTTTGTAAAATGTTAGAACGGTTGAAACGTTCCTGTTTTTCATGATATTGTAAGTTGAATAAAGTTTAATTATAGTGTTAGAACGTCTGCTTTGTTTTAAACGTTCCTGTTTTTTTCATATTTCAAACTTTTGAATAAAGAAATAAATTAAAAAGGTCGTCTGTTTTTGATTTCTTCCCAGCCCAAAGCTTGAGACTTGGCCGAAGAGAAAAACTTTGAATAAACAAACGATTTTAAAAGCTCGTTTGTTTTTGATTCCTTCCCAGCCCAAAACTTGGACAAAGAGAAAAATCTCACAAAGAGAGAAAAGTTCAGACTTGGGCAAAGAGAAAAACTTTGAATAAAGAAATGATTTCAAAAGTCGTCTGTTTTTGATTCCTTCCCAAAAAACTTGGACCAAAGAGAAAAAACTTGGAAAAGAACAGAGATGGGAAAAATGTAGATAGATTACCACATTCTATCTACATTGTCTACAGGACTTATATAGAATGTAATGTTCTATCTACAAGAAATCTACAAGACCTACAGGAGACATACAGTACATGATGTGAGTGAAATTTCTAGTACATTAGGTTCTATCTACAAGATCTACAGAAAAAGTCTATATCGCAAGACAAATCCCCTTTGACCAAAAACTATAAATTGCTGGTGACCTTTCTCTGTAGAATCATTCGACATTCGATTCTCGAATAGTACGAATAGTACAAATAAAACTCTTATTTAGTGCGAATAAAACAAACTGTTAACAGAAAATGGACACCAACTTAGACCAGACAAATCATGGGAGAATGGACTCCAACTTAGACCAAAATGATCACGGAAGAATGGATTCCAACTTAGACGTTTTAGTTGGCTCCTTATCGCAAGAAAACCCCGTCCTAGACATCTTCTCACCACAGCCTGAAAACAGCAGAGATATTCTATCGATAGCTATGAATTCAACATTCATCGACCCGATGATACCACCAGCTAACAAAATCGAAGAAGAAATAACTCAGATGATTTCAACCCAAAATTCTGTAATAACCCAGATTTTAGACGAAGTGAAGATGTTGAACAGAAATATGAATCAATTCAACAAAAACATTGAGACATTATGCCTACAAAATCGGCAGAACTACCAGAGTCAACAAGATTCGCCTGTAAGACAAGATTCAGCTATAACGATTTCAACCCAGGTTAACTTTGATAAATCCAGTTTTCAAAAGTTAACAGCTTCTAACGTCACGCCTGTAGACCCTCAGACAACTCACCAGTCAACTCACCAGTCAACCCATCAGACAACTCAGGTGTCAACTCAGACAGAAGAACCCAAGCCAAAAAGAAGAGGAAGAAAACGAAAATCAGAGACAGTAGAGAAAGATGATAATCAACTTCACAAAAAACAACGATTCGATCCCTACTCTGTAATACCACCACGAGTAGAAACAAAAACAGGCTTGGGAAAATATGGAAAAAACATTGATAACTTCAAGGAATTCAAGTTCCCGATGATCTCGAAAGAACAAGGAGAAAAGTTATTATCAGAAGAAAAGCTATCGTCAGAAGAAAAGGTGTCATCAGAGAAAAGCTCTCGATAAAGGAGAAGTCTTTGAAAGAGCGATACCAAAAATCGAAACAGTCCTTTTCAGGACTAACCAAAATCCTAGAAAATCTATCTTCAACACTTGTGAATAAGTAAGACAACCCGTCTCCAAGTCTATAAAAGACGATGCTATTTCCAGGACATTAATCATTCGGTTCCCGAATAGACGACAGCTAAAAGAAATGGTGATGGCGTATAGTATACAATTTCTACTTCTCTCGATGACAAAATGGTATCTAACAACATTTCTACTGGCCATTATGTATGACTCCACTTTGCCTATACATAAAATAAACAAAATAAGAAAGTTGATAGCAGATCGAAGAAGAGTTGTGGCGTGTCCTATCTGTCAGGCAAATTTTGGATACCGTCATTAGAGGAAGAAAAAATCCACAGTAAGAAAGAATCAAAGGAAAGCTGTCGATAGAGGAAGGATCTCAATAGAGGAGAAAAAAGCCACAGAAACCAAAAGATCGAAACAGCCCTTTTCAGGGCTAACCATTCCCCAAGAAAAGTCTATCTTTTGAGAATTGTCAATTAATATATATATATATATATAGCTCCTATTGTGGAGAAAGACTAAGGCCAAGGATGATCTTTGTCTGAGCCAACGTAAGATGACATACAGCCCATATCGTGGGGGAAAAGACTAAGTCCAACACGATATTTGTATGGCTGAACCAGCATGAAAAAAGGTAAAATAACCCTATCGTGGAAAAAGACTAAGTTCAACACAATATTTGTATGGTAAGGTTATGCTATAACCAGGTTGAGGAGGGGAAATAGCCTATATCATGGGGAAAAGACTAAGTTCAACAAGGGTCTTTATGTTAATGCAAGCTGAAAAGGGGAAATAACTCATCGAATTTTGGCGGGGAAACGTCTCGACCAATCAAAACATTTGTTTACGTTTGTTTACATCAGACGGAACTACTTGTTTACATCAGTCGGAACTATTTTTAAGCCAACTGTGGAAAAAAGACTAAGTCCTACGGTAATAGAGAGAGAAAGATCAACCCTCCAAAAAGACTAAGGCCAACGCTAGTAGAGCATTGGTTAAGTCCTACAGAGACGAACAATGATCGATCGAGCTGAACAGTATAGATGAATCTCAGACTTCTTTCCATAGAAACCTATCGTGGAGAAAAAAGACTAAGTCCAATTTACCCGAAATAGACTACCCCAGGGCAGTCTATTTCGGCTAAATCTCCATATCGTAGGAAAAGTGGGTGGATTGGGGATAAATCCAAGATGGCCGCCATCCATCACGGCCGGAACTACTTTTTGTCCGAGGTCTACCCTCCCGAGACTAGTAACGGACTATTTATTATTGTATTCATGTGTCGCGGAAACCGAATCACGCCAAAATTGCAGTGATGCGGCATTTTTTCTGCTCGGGTCGGACATCTTGTCCCTATACTGCCCGCCACGGGAGGGCAGTATAGGGACATCGGACATCTTGTCCCTATACTGCCCTCCCATGGCGGGCAGTATAGGGACAAAATGCTCCACGGGAGGGTAGTATAGGGACACTGTCCCTATGCTACCCTCCTATACTACTCACGTCACAGTGACAAAAACTGAATTTCGAAAAATGTATCGTCTAAAACCAATTTGAGGTAAAAACGACATTGAGATAGCAACTGCTGAGATAAGCAGCAACGAGGCAAGTGACCTTGGTAAGGTCACGGATGTTTCATGGCGTAACGGATACTTTATGTACATGTATTTCTCTAAACTCATAACAACAATCGTCAGAACAGACGCTGTCATGGTGCATTCCTGAATTCTTCCCAAAACTTGACGAACAGGAATGTATTTGTCCAAGGATAGACCCGACAACGACATTATCGAACAAGCCATCAAAGTAATGCTGGCTACAATATCCACAAAACAAAGGTAGATATAAAACACAGATGACATAGCTTTCCGAATGTCCTTCACAACAAAAGTCAAAATGATTGTGAGTACGTTGACGGCGGTGGCGAAGGCTCCAAATATAGTCACCATTACACTGACCAATTCTTCTGACTTGGGTAAATCTATGTCAACATAATCGTTTGTCTCGTTGTTCGTTGCCATTACACCTCTTCCTTTATGCCTTCAAAAGCAATACTATGACTATTTGAGTCGTGCTGTGTGAAGAGGGGGCTTTCTGCATCTGTAAAAAGTATCGACTCATGTCAGCCTGCGCAGTCCGCGCAGGCTGACATGGGTCGAAACTTTTTGCTATAGGCCCATTTTCTGTATGAACAAGGACCATTCTACCTCATGATTTAGTCAGTTCTCAGACAGAGTCGATTTTATGAATCCATAATTATCTGATGACTTGCTTGGTATAAATGCATTACGAGGATGCATTAAACCCCCTTTTGCCAAAGCATGAATCATTTACATTGTTGTTTATCGCAATATCCGTTCTCATACTCGGAATACCATGTTAGTCATACAAACGATCACTTTTGTTTTGCAGCACACCACTTTTGAATGGTTGGTGAATACGGACCCTATATATATTCAAAAGTTGAAAACGCGGACGTTTTCAATAGGTACAAGATTCGTATATAACAGTTTCAGGGTTCTTTGACATGAAACTCTCTCAAAATAGAGGGCATGGTAGATCCAAGATTAGACTGCATGTCCTGTGCAGTTTTATCTTAATCTAAATTATTAGGCTATAGTTCAAACAGGCCTTTGATGGTTTAACTCTTTACCAGACGGTAAAATATTAGACCCCTAAAAATTGGAAGGATCTGCAGACGACAAATTAAAAATGGCTCGAATCATGGGTTATGTCCATAAGAAAGTAGAAAAACTTGTGAGAAAAGGAGACAATGCTGGTTACCAGCACTTTCTCCGTTTTCCACAATATTTTCAAAAGCCTTCTTACTCGGAGTCGTTAAAACACATGATTGTGTCGAAAAGGGTTAAGTATATAAAATCCTGCACGTGTCTCGTACACGGAAACATTTCTAAAATTGATTGGTAACTTTTCATTCGATTTATATTATCTTCTATAGAAATGAACATTTCCAATGAAGAATTATTAAATATGAAATCGTCTTTCATTATTATGGGTTATTATGAAGAGTTAATCCTGATCCAGTATTTGAAAATAGATTTAACCCTTTACCACACAATCCCGACTTTTGACAACCAGGGGAAAAAAACATTTGAAAACATCGTGGGAAAAGGAAAAAAATGCTGGTAACCAGCATTTTCTCCTTTTCCCACAATGTTTTCTTACATTCCCAAGGCAAATTTCAATTTTTGATTCACATTTATTTTGTCATCTGCAAATGCTTTGAATTTGAGCAAATTTTAAGATTTGTGTCGTTTGGTAAAGAGTTAAAATTTATAAGTAAATAAATGCACTATTTAAAGACAAAGAGAAAACTATTACAAACCCAGCTCACAGATCAATCTTTCGGCGCAAAAATGGCAGCAGATCTGATCACAAGTATGTAAGATCTAATAATATCAATATTAGCAAAAATCGCCGATCCTAAACCTATTGTTTATCAGCTAGTTGTTAATGAGCCGTATCTCCATAGCAATTAAATATAGAAACCTACTGTGAAATACAAATGTGACACCAAAGAAACTCACCTGCAAAGATAGCATTTTTCCGTATCCCAATTTCGTCTCCATGTAAGAGAAATATATATATATTTTTTACCCTTAACCTGCTAAATAAGCAAAATGAAACTTTCAAACAGATACTAAAAACCCAAATTTTCCTATTTTAAAGGTAATTTTGGGGTAAGAGATGTCTCCTTATCGGACGTTGTAGATCCAAGATCAGAATGCACGTTCTGTGCAGTCTGATCTTGATCTGCACTGTCTGCAAAAGGTGCTTGAGTCTTGCTAAGCAGCCTAAGGGTGAAACAACGCCGTACCAAACGCGAAACTAGGGACTCATGTATCGAAATTTTAAGCGTTTACCGACGACAAATTAGAGGTGGCTAAAGTATGATATTTGGCCTTGAAAGGGTAAAAAAAAAAATCATTATGGGAAAAGGAGAAAATGCTAGTTACTGGCATTTTCTTCTTTTTCCATTCAAATTCTATCTTTTTAAAGATACATCCTTCAAGCCAAAGAGGAAAAAAAAACGCTGTTAAAATTTGATAGACTGTAGCATGGTTTAGAATTTAGTCAGCTGTGTAAACATAGATAGATAACCGATATTTATGGTGTAAGGGAGATATCGCAAATCTTCGATTTAAAACCGGAAACGTCACAACAGTGACTTCTTTGATGGCCGCCAGAAAATGGAATGCATTTTCTATCGGTCGTAATCTATGCAACCTTGCAATCGTCAGGGGCATGGCGATACAAAAATGATTATAGTTCGATAAAAACAAAGATGAAATGGGTTAAAAACTGGATGAAAACGAATATAGATGAGCCATGATCTGTGAAAAAAGGGCTTAATGCATCTGCGAAAAGTATCGACCAGGTCAGTCTGCGCAGTCCGCGCAGACTGACCTGGGCCGTAACTTTTCGCTATCGGTTAATTTTCTGTATGTAAAAGCACCAGTCTACTTTATGATCTAGTCGGTTGTTAGACAAAATGGATTTTATGGATCCATAATTATGTTATTGATTGCTTGGTATCATGGAACATGGATATGCATTAAGCCCGCTTTTGGCAGAGCATGGTTCAGATGTACCTTGAAGGGTTGTTAAAACACTGTATCGGTTTGGTAAGGCTTAAAGAAGTCTTTTGAAAACATTGTGGGAAAGGGAGAAAATGCTGGAATCCAGCATTTTATCCTTTTCCTACATGTTTTCTACCCTTTCCAAAATGAATTTTAATTTTTCAATCACATTCATTTTGTTGTCTGCAACTGCTTTTAATCTGTACTGGTCTAAAATTTTGTCGTTTGGTAAAGGGTTAAGGATTAACACATTTCTGTCTGCAAAAGACTTCTACCGTCTCGCAGCAGACCATTTCAGAAAGACGTTTATAGCAATTATTTTCTCCTTTGGTCACAAGATTTATTTTCATATTATTCAAGAGTTAAACCCCAGTTCGTTTTGTTTATCCAAATTTCAAAATCATACTTTCAAAGACGTCGACTGTAAGTTAGTTACAGGAGGTAGTGAACGAGTCGATTAACCAGACGACAAAATTTTAGACTAATCAAAATTAAATGTATTTGCAGACGAAAAATTAAATGTTGCACAAGTTAAGAAATTTGTCTTTTAACTAGCATTCTCACCTTTTTTCCCCACAATGTATTCAAAAGCCACCTTCCCTTGGGGTCCTCAGGATTGTGTCGTAAAAGGTTTTTAGAAATACGATTATGTGAACAACAGCTTTTGAATCAATTGAGGGAAAAGGAGAATCTTTGTGTTGTAGGCAAGTAATTCCTTTCCATCAATGTTTTCGATGTAAATCAAAAAGGATTTTTACTAGAAAATACTTTAAATTTTCCTCCTTTGTGCCACTCATACACATAAGAGATCGCTCCTAAAATACTCTTTTATGGTGAAGTGTTAGAGCTTTTTTAATACACTAAGAAGATTAGCACCTGCTAA
Organism: Tridacna gigas; assembly: GCA_945859785.2. Classification (NCBI taxonomy): domain Eukaryota; kingdom Metazoa; phylum Mollusca; class Bivalvia; order Cardiida; family Cardiidae; genus Tridacna; species Tridacna gigas. The sequence goes on along the minus strand of OX244042.2, from coordinate 26,265,142 downwards.
TATTACTGCCAGTTCAAACCGTACAATGCCTTTTCAAAGAACTGTCGAAGACCGGCGAATACCCCCAACAGTTGTCTTGATATCGGATCAAGAAAAAAGAGCTCCGCATGCTGGTGCCAAAGCTCGGCTGCAGTTGCTTGATTTTCAGTGAAAACTGTAAGTTGAAAAGGGGCATAACTGTGTCAAAATTACTTTGATGGTTATTTGCCCTTGTTGTATGGGTCCCTTTTGATAGTTAAAACCTTGGCCGATTTGAAGTAAATATCTTCAGTAATAACAGAGATATTATAAAATGTCCAAGTTTTCGCACGATGATGCAGACGACGGCGAGGCAGACGATGACACCAGGGCTATAACAATACCCCGATGATTTCTTCGAAAACAGCCCAGTTAAAAATGGCACTGCTCTGACTGATAATAAGTTTTTTTGAAAATTCTACGTCAAAAAAGGGGCATAACTGTGTCAAAATACTTTGATAGTTGCCGTTCCCTGTCGTGTGGGTTCCCGTTCTGATAGTTAGTTGGCAACTTGTCCAAGTTCGAAGCTAATATCTTCAGTAAAAAAAGAGATACATGTATTGTAAAATGTCAAAGTTTTTGCAAAACGAGGGCGACATTTGCCAAGTATGTCTCACAAAATATCTGATAGTGTAGATCCAAGATCAAACTGAACCTCTGTGCAGTCTGATCTTGATCTAGGTTATCCAAAAAGGCAATGCAAGCTGCTCTTGGCAAGCCAAGAATTAACCCTTTACCTAATAATCAAAGGTTTACATGACCCCGAGAAAGGAGACTTTGAAAACAAAATTGTAGGAATAGCGAGAAAATGTTGGAACCAGTAGTTGATCCTTTACCCACAATATTTTTCTGTGCTCATAAAATCTGACTGTCTGGTAAAAAGATTTATGTATGAAAATAATGATGACACTTGATGCTCCTTCTCATACCTTTAATATAGACAGTAAAATCAAAATATACTGAACAGAAAAAGAAATGCAAGATAAAAATTTTATACGTTACAGTAGACTTTTCAACGTTCAACTGTTTGATTCAGTATGCGACATACTACTAGACATACCATTTTCAACCAATGGCCAAAATTTCATTAGAGATGACTAGTATTTGTGCACTTAACAAACAATTTTCAATGGAACCCAGGATATTTTATTATAAGCGGTTCAGAACTTATCAAATAATTTTTTTACTTTGTGTTTCTTTTTCCGTTTAGTATACACAATAAACAAAAAGGTTACAGTATGTTCACAACACTGATTAATATATACAATTTGTTTATGACTAGATAGCACACAGAGTAACATTATTCAGTTCAATTACTAACTGAGGACCCTGAGGAACAATACTTTTGAAAACACTGCAGGAAAATGATAAAATTCTAGTTACCAGCATTTTCTAGTTTCCCGGATTTCACTTTTAACATTCTCAAAGATAGCTTCTATCATTTGGGCCACAATTTAATGGCTTGTCTGCAGGTGCTTAAATTTGAACAAGTCTTAACATTTTGTCATCTGGTAAAGGGGTATCCTTGAACTTCAACCCTTTACTACACAATCATGTGTTTTAATGACCTTGAGAGCGCAGCCTTTTGAAAACATTGTGGGAAAAGAAGAAAATGCTGGTAACCAGCATTTACCCTTTTTCCCACTCTGTTTTCTACTCTTTCAGAGCCAAATCTCATAGTTTAAGCCAAATTTAAATTGTCGTCTACAAATGCTCTCAATCTGGATGACTTTTTGTCATGTGGTAAAGAGTTAATTAACAACCCTGATTTTCACCACATGTTTACAAACATGTCCGAGATATCCTCAATGAAAAACGTATGGAAATGGGTGAATCATTAGACTGCTAAATGGCATTTTCTGTTCTTTGGAAAGACCTAAATTTTGCCAATTTAAATCTATACAAAAAATCCTGAGTTTAAATGACACTGGGGAAGAGAGCTCTTAAAAGACACTGTGGGAAAAGGAGAAAATTACGGTACACACCATTTTCTCCTTTTCCAACAATGTTTTCTACATTTTAAAAGTCAGCCCTGTCATTTACTTTCAAGGTGGACAAGTCCAACATTTTATTGTGTGGTACAGGGTTAAGAGTCCACAGTAAACATACCCTGCTTTCATTGGCAGTGTAGGTCAAAATCAGACTGCAGTTATTGTGCTGTTTGACCTTAGATCCTCACCAAACCATTTTTTAAATGAGACCAGCTGACCAAAACAGCCTTGACATTTCAAAATCTAAGTTAGCCATTCAGTTAGATGTGTCAATTTTATTTACTTTACATTCAAAGGGTTAACTTCACCAGATGACACAATTTAACCCTTTACCACACAATCCCGACTTTTAACGACTCCAAGAAAAAAGCCCTTTGAAAACGTAGTGGGAAAAGAAGAAAATGCTGGTAACCAGCATTTTCTTCTTTTCCCACAATGTTTTCTACCCTGTTAGAGACAAATGTTATGTTTTGAGCTATATTTAAAATGTCATCTGCAAATGCCTTCAGATTGGACTAGTCTACATTTTTGTTGTGTGGTAAAGAGTTCACCCAGTTCAAATTGAAAGAACTGGCAGACAACAAAACAAATTGGACTCAAATGAAGGGATTTTTTTCTGGAAGCTTTGAAAAGATTGTGAGAAAAGAGAAGATGTTGGTTTCCAGCATTCTATCTTTTCTCACAATATTTTAAAAGCTTTCTTCCTAGGGGTTATTAAATCATGGAATTGTTTGGTAAAGGGAAAGCTCTTTAAAACTGGTATAAATTAGCCAAAGATCTCTACAGAAGAAGAAATCATTGTTGGAAAAGGAGAAAATGCTAGTTAACAGCAAAGCTTTCTTCCCCGGTATCTTAAAACATTGGACTGTGTGATAAAGGGTTCATGTTGCTGCCAATCCTGGTTCACCTTTGACTTGTTTTGATATAAAATTATACTCTTTATCAAATGATAAAATTATAAATTTGTCAAAACTGAAAGTATCTGTGGCCAACATCTTCAATTCTCTTCAATTAATAAACAATGCATTTGCAGGTGATATAACTATGCAAACACCAAAACACCTGTCCAAAGGCCATCGCATTTGCATTAACCCTTTACCACACAATGCCAACATTTAACTACCCTGGGAAAGAAGCCTTTTGAAAGCATTGTGGGAAAAGGAGAAAATGCTGGTAACCAGCATTTTCTCCTTTTCCCACAATCTTTTCTGCCCTATCAAAGAAAAGTTGCACCGTTTCAGCCACACTGAAATTGTTGTCTGCAAATGCTTTCAATTCGGACAAGGGTTAATTCAAGGGAGGTAATTGTGTCAGTCACAACAATTAGGGTAAAAAGTTATCTGTACTATGAGGAGATCAATATGATTTGATCCTGTTTCCAAATTTAAACAGAGGTAATTATTGGGGCACCAGCATACCCATGTAGCTTACCTTTTAGAACTTCAAGTTCAGAAAAGCTTTTGCTGTTAGAAAAAAAAAATGCATACCATTTTGTGTGGTTGTGATTTTCTTTTTGAATATTTTCTACTCTTTAACAGAAAACTTTCATCATTAGAGTCACAATTCATTTGTTGTCCTAAAATGTCTTATTAAAGATGAAAGGATGAGCCTGAAATTAATGTGAAATTTTATCATCTGGTCAAGAATTAAATGTCACTCCACAATTTCAACGTGGGGAGTATATAATGTGAGAAAGGTAATTCACACATATCTGACACATTCTGAAGATCAATCCTTTACCAAGAATCCAGTGTTTAACTATCGGTATTTACCAAATGACAAAATTTTAGACAGGTCCAAATTGAAAGCATTTGCAGACGACAAATAAAATACAGCTCAAATGGCGAGATATGTCTCTGACAGGACAGAAAACATTGTGGGAAAAGAAGAAAATGCTGGTTACCAGCATTTTCTCCTTTTCCCACAATGTTTTAAAAGCCTTCTTTTTCAGGGACGTTAAAACACAGGTTTGTGTGGTAAAGATTAAAAAACCCAGAGATAGAAGGCTTTCTGAACAGTAACCCGAGACCCACATCTTCTCCTTTTCCCACAATGTTTTCCACCCTTTGAAAGACATATCATTCGATCACACTTACTTCATCATCTAAAAGAAAAAAACCTTTTGAAAATACTCTGAGAAAAGGAGAAAATGCTGGTAATGAGCACTTTCCCTTTTACCCACATGTTTTTCTACTGTATCAAAGACAAATTCCATCATTTGAGCAGCATCTGAATTGTTCTCTGCAAATGTTGCAATCTAACTTAGTACAAAATTATGTCATTTAGTAAAGAGGTATCACTAGTAGAAAAGTTTATTTGTGTAGCAGCAAAAAAAATTCTGTGGAGGTCCATGTACAGTGGCCAAGGGAGAAACATAGCTAGAATAAATAATTTCTCCTTTACCCTGCAGGTAAAATGCAGGTAACCAGCATTTTCTCCTTTTCCCACCTTTTCTACTCTATCAAAAACATTTTCTGTGATGTAGGCAACCTTCAATTTGTTGTTTGCAAGTGCTTTCAATTTGAACCGGTTTAAAACTTTATCCTTTGTAAAAGAGTTATAGCAGTGTGCAGTTGTGAATCAAAATTTCTGGGCAGTAAATGTCAAGTGCCAAACACTCAAATTTCATGCCAGTCTCATTTGTAAATGTTGATTGGTAACCCTTGGTGTGCCAAATAAATGTAAGGTATTTTCAGTCTGGAAAAAAGACCCAAGTAACTGAAATTTCATAGTTGCACTGGATGAGAATGCTCCAGCAATGCAGACAGTGTAGATCCAACATCAAACTGCACATTTTGTACAGTCTGATCTTAATCTACACTGGCAGCAAAGGGAACTTAAGCTGTATGAGGCAGTTTAGAGGTTAAATGCCACTCACTCACAGGTGAAATCTCAGAAAAAATGTTAACATTTATACTTGAACATAATTATATTGTCATTAGCACATTTTGTACCCTGAGAAAAAAGATCATATACGGAAGGTTACTGACACTATTTCAATGTGAAAATAAGATATTGATGACTGTTTAACTCTTTACCAAATGACAAAATATTAGACATGTCCAAGTTGAAAGCATTTGCAGACGACAAAATAAATGTCAATGAAAAATTGAAATCTGTTCTGGGAAGGGTAGAAAACATTGTGGGAAAAGGAGAAAATGCTATTTACCAGCATTTTCTCCTTTTCCCACAATGTTTTCAAACGGCTTCTTTCTCAGGGTTGTTATAAATCAGGATTGTGTGGTAAAGGGTTAACAAAAAAACTTAAACTATTCACCACACAAAAATATCTTGACTTGTCTGTAAGAGACAGTAAATCAAATGTGGCTTAATTGATTGGATTTCTCTTTGATAGGGTACAAAAGATTGTGGAAAAAGGAGAACATGTGGTTCCTAGCATTTCGTCCTTTCACCACAACGTTTTCACTGTTACAACCTTTTCCATTCCAGGTTTTAAAAAAGGGAAAATTACTGCCACCTTGTTGTTTATACATGTATTAGGTTATAGACAGCCATGTTTTGTAAATAAAACAAGTGCCTGTGACATAAATTGGTCAAGTTGAGCGGGAATGGGTTACTGACATAAAAATAAAATACAGTAGTAACATACAGGCATATGATTGTACAGTCAAGGTACACGTGATACAACAGGCTATAAAAACAGAAACAACAGAAACAATAGAAACGACAGGATGTAAAAAAATTAATATCAAATAGCCCATGAAAATGGAATTTACCCTTTACCACAAAATCCTGAGTTTTAACAAACCTGAAGTGGAATGCTATTGAAGACATTGTGGGAAAAGGAGCATATGCTGCTAAACAGCATTTTCTCCTTTTCCTACAATGTTTTCGATTATTTTACATTAACTTCCCGTTCTTCTGGCCACATTCAATTTGACGTCCACCACCAGTTTCAATTTCAACAAGTGTAGAATTTTCTTGTCTGGTATAGAGTTAACTCTTTACCAAACAACAAAATTCAAGACTTATTCAAAGTGACAGCATTTGCAGACAAAAAATTCACTGTGGCTCAGATGATTTGATATGTCTTGAATAGGCTAGAAAACATTGTAGGAAAAGGAGAAAACGGTGGTTACCAGCATTTCCTCCTTTTTCCTACAATGTTTTCAAAGCCTTCTTCTTCGGGTTGTGTGATAAAAGGTTAAAGAGTAGTGACATTTACAGGTTTACAGGAGATGCCAATATCATAAATCAATATCAAATGAATCATCAATTTGAAACCCTATCAAACTGATACAGAAGTTCAAACATCTAAAGGTTAACCTATCACAACACAAAAATGGCCTTTAAGATAGCTTTAAATTTGAAAACATTGTGGGAAAAGGAACAGTGATTTCTTACAAGCAGTTGATCTTCTTCCCGTAGTGTATTCCAAAGCAAGAATTACTGAATAGAAGGAAAATAGGATTTTACAGTGATATGAGAAACATTGTGGATAGAGGAGCAATAGCCTGTCCTTTTCACACAGTGTCAACTCTAGAAGAATTGAAACTCATATATAAATTGTGATGTAAAAGGTTAAAAGAACACACTATGTACAAGGGAGAGCACTTCTCAAGGAATGATGAATTGAGAGTTGTCTATCTTGACTTTGATAACAATGGAGTCACTTTTCACATAGTCTCTCGTTTTCAACACTTCATGTGAAACAAACTTTGGATAACCAAATCCAAGTTGGTCAACATCTTTTAAAGGTTTCTGAAAATGCTTCCATGTTGGGTCTGGAACAAAACTTTCTGTGATATTTGCTCGGTTATCCGGGTCCGGATTCTGATCGAAAATGGTGAAGGAAATTGGAAGTAAGAAAGGCCAGTCCAAAATGTTGTCATATTCACCCAGTAGGAGTTTGATATACACTGACAAGTATTTCCCTTCACCTGAACCGTTTCCATTCAGGAACACAGAGGCCGCCATTTTATAGCCATAACGAGTTGTGTAAAATGGCTCACTAACTAGTTCAGTGTTCTTATACATGGATTCAATGAGTTTATGTTTATAGTCTGTGATTTTCCATATAAAGGTCCCATTAGTTACTTGAGTTACTGAGTACAGGGCATTGCACAATTGTGTAATTTGGTCTTGCTGCTTTTTCACAAGGTCACACATGAGATCTAAATGTAGATTGGTGCTCTCTGCTGTATGTCTGTCCATACTGTATCTTGGACACTGAAATAAAGTAAAAGGATTTAATGACCCTTTAAACAACAACAGTAACTTGGAGCCCCTGGATTACAAATGAGCCTTACTCTGGAAAGAGGCAGTTTTATGCATCTCTGTCATGCACGATACCAAGCAAGTCATCACATAGTTATAGGTCCATTAACTCATTACCAAACGGCAATAATTTAGACTGGTCCAAATTGAAAGCATCTGCAGACGACAAATTAAAGGTAGCTCAAATGACAAAATTTGTCCTTGATAGGGTAGAAAATATTCTGGGAAAAGGAGAAAATGCTGGTTAACAGCATTTTCTCCTTTTCCCACAATGTTTTCAAAAGGCTTCTTCCTCTGGGTTGTTAAAAGTCAGGATTGTGTGGTAAAGTGTTAACCCTTAGTGCGCCAAATAAACCTAACCAACTTTACAAGTCCTGAAATAAGACCTAAATAATCACAATATCATGGTTGCTTTTGCCGATAGTGTTTCAGGAAAGCAGACAGTGTAGATCGCAGATCAGACTGCACGTTTTGTGCAGTCTGATCTTGATCTACACTGGCTGCAGAGGCAACTATAGTTGTGAAAGGTGCTTTACTAGACAACAAAGTTTTAGACTTGTCCAAATTGGAAGCATTCACAGACAACAGATTCAATGGTGACCAGCATTTTCTCCTTTTCCCACAATGTCCACTGCTTTTTTGTACCACAAATTATCATTTCAGACAAATAAATTTTGTCATCTGCAAATTCTTGTAATATGGACAAGTCTAAAATTTGTCAATTGGGAAAGGGTTAAGGGTATTGCAGTTATACAATGGAGGCCAGTACACCTATCCATTCCTTTCTGGAGATCCTTAATAAGCACTAACTACAGACAATGTTTACATTTGACAGAGAAATGAATCCTGTTGCAATGACTTTCATCCACCTATGGCAAGAAATTGGTGAGAAAGGAATTCAACACCACAGGCCCTTGATTAATGCTGAGGAACTTTATAAGCTTGCAGCTTTCATTCCAATCCTTTTCATGTAATTTGAACTTTTAGAGTACTAACACATATGTAATTATTATAATGAATAAATATGTTTAAACTAGCCCTTTCAGTGCCACTGGCAAAAACAGGCTTTTGTGAATGCACAGGTCAAGATCAGACTGTGCAGTCAAGCCTTTGAGATAAAAATCTGTGTTTCAGTGGACTGTATTTTCAGCCGTTGAAATAGTTCAAGTTTATATGAGCCATGTTCTGAAAAAAGAGGGCTTAATGCATCTGCATGATGCACTATACTAAGCAAGTCATCATACAATTATGGATCCATAAAAACCATTTTACCTAAAAACTGACTGTAGCATAAGGTAGATTGGTCCTTTAACATACAGACTGTGCAGGCTGACCTGGGTCGATACTTTTCGCAGATTCATTAAGCCCCCTTTTGCCAGAGCATGGCTCATATACTTGGTGCTCAAAGAATTAACTCTTTACCAAACCACTTGATTTTAGACTGGTCCAAATTGAAAGCAATTGCAGACGACAACATTAATGTGACATAAAAATTGAAATTTGTTTTGCAAAGGATAGAAAACATTGTGGGAAAAGGAGAAAATGCTGGTTTCCAGCATTTTCTCCTTTTCCCACAATGTTTTCAAAAGGCCTCTTTCTCAGGGTCGTAAAAACTCGGGATTGTGTGGTAAAAGGTTAAAAGCCCTGTAGATTACAATCATGCTACTGGGGTTTAGCAAATTTCACCGAAGCTAAAACTGACAGAGAACAAACAATAAAAGTAAGCAAGTCACACTGACCTTGTGTAAACATCCTGCCTGTTTGAATGAACATGATACAGTGGCTGATGGGCATTGTTCCTGTACATGTATCTCCACCTCTTCCCGAGGTATTTTGGCTGGGTCACACCGGTTTGGACATGGGACAGGATACCTAGGACACTGGTATTGGTGAGTCTGTAAAATACAAATGAGCAATGTTCTAGCAAAAAGGGATTTAACTCTTTACCAAGCAACCAAAGTTTAGACCTGTCAAAATTGATAGAATCTGCAGAGGACAAAATAGATGTCACTCAAAATTTGCAATTTATTTTCAGAACGGTACAAAACATAATGGAAACCGAGAAAATACTACCAGCATTTTCTACTTTTCCAACAATATTTTTTCAAGGCTTCTTTCCCAGGGTCGTTAAAACTTGGGAGTGTGTGGTAAAGAGTTAATGCATTTCTGTGATGCATTCTACCTAGCAAATCATCACATAATTATGGATCCATAAAATCCATGCTGTCTAACAATCAACTGGATCTGGAGATAAAATGGTCCTTTCACATGCAGAAAATTTACAAATAGCAAGAAGTTTTGTACCATATCAGCCTGCGCAGGCGACACTTTTAGCAGATGCATTTCAGTCTCCTTTTCACAAAACATTTAATGACTCTGCTGGAATGGTATTTTGAACATGCATATCACAGCAACAGCAATCATGTCGGTTCCTAGAACAATATGGTGGTTGTTACATTGTTCTAAGATAAACTACTTTCTGACCTACAGATGATACAGGGAAAAATATTTGCTGTCAGGTAATGTAAAATCAAGGTCCATTTAAAGAAAAAAAGAAAAACATAATGAAAATGAGCAATTGCCTCAAATGTTTTCGGAGATAATAAATTCATACATAGATGTTGGAGTATGCTTACCTTTTACAGAGAAAATCTGAAAGAAAATTTTGTGATTGTTTCTCAGGGAAAAGCAAAATCTACTGCAAAGTTCTTTTCAAATTTAGTAACTTACAAGCTCTCCTGTATATATAAAAAAAATATGCAAAAATGTCTCGCTTTGCACTTACCTGTAAAGTTTCATAGACAAATTCTTTGGAGCAGTAAGGGCACTTGACAGTCCGCTTGTGACACTCATTTCTCATGTGGTTGTTTAGATAGCGTCTCTCTAACTTGGCACCACATTTGTTTTCACACCACACCACCTCAAACTGGCAGTTACCTGCATGCTATTGAATGAGGATAAAAGAGTTAACCCTTTACCACACAATCCCAACTTTTAACGACCCTGAGAAAAAAACCTATAGAAGACATTGTGGAAAAAGGAGAAAATGCTGGTAACCAGCATTTTCTCCTTTTCCCACAATGTTTTCTAACCTTTCCAAAACTAATTTCAATTTTTGAGTCACACTTATTTCATCGTCTGCAAGTGTTTTCAATTTGGAATAGTCTAAAATTTTGTTGTTCAGTAAAGAGGTAAGAGGAAATACAGCATCCCAAATAACCCAAGTGGTAGAGCTTGTACACTTGTCTGCAACAAATCTTGGGCCACTTGAGGGCGTAAGTTTGATTCTCATGGCTGGCCAACTAAGATTACTAGTAACCTTTTGGATGAGATGTTACACATAGGTCCCAAGTGATGTAGCTATACACCAAGCATGTCAATGAACCATTTACCTCTTATATAACTCAAGATGGAACATAACTAACAGTCCTCTATAGGCATTGCCCATATGGGCAATCATTGGTGAGGATAAATAAACTTATATCAATCAACCAGTATTAGAAATATAATTCAAATCACTAGCTAGTTTTCTTAGATCACTGAAAGGAATCTTAAAATCATTGTACATCAAACAGTTAATTATATTTGAAAGGAGCACATGTACATCTTAATGATTTTACCCTATTTGAAAATATTATAGCAGATGCAGTTTTTAATGACTCATCTGCAATCAAAACTGCTGCAACAACATTTTCTGAAAACTTGTGCATTTCAATCTTTACCACACAGTCCAGAGTTTTAACAACTTGGAAAATAGCCTTTCGAAAACCTTGTTAGAGAAGCAGAAATTCTGACAAGGTTTTCTACACTGCCACAGACAATTACCATCATTACAGCTACCTCTAATTTGTGGTATCAAATGCTTTCAATTTGGACAATCCTAAAATTTTTATTTGTGAAGAGGTAAATGGGCACAGTATATAGAGGTCTCCACAACTGCTTTTAACTCTCAGTTTTATGCATGTGAAAAAGTCTGAAATACAATCAGTTTATATACTCACTAAATCATATGAGTCTCCCGGAAACTCTTGATTGCAGAACTCACATATCACAATACGTTTGGGGCAGCTAAACTCTAGGTGATCATCGAGAGACAGCCGTGACAAGACCTCAGAGCAATGATTGGGACATGGTACACAGTCAAATCTGCAAACCTCTAGGTGACTCTGAAATGACAGATGTAAGTCCTGCAGTATGAAAATGATACACAACTGAAGCAAACATCTTTCAAAATAAGTACAAACTCACCACACATTTGTACTCTTGGAACAAACAAAGAAGTTGCCCTTTGTAGGCAATTTCTCTTTTTTCCGACAAGGTTCTCACATATATGTATGATTGTATTCAACCATTATGATTAGATTATCACAGCTTGTTCAAAGTAACCCTTATCTTGCTAAAGAATTTAAGTTAAATAAAACTTTCGAGCCAATAGTAAAAACCAGAACATTTTTATTTCAATCTTATTTTTGGGAGAAAAATATCTCCTTGTTTGACAGTGTAGATCCAAGATCAGACTGCACATTCTGTGCAGTCTGATGTTGACTTACACTGTCTGCAAAAGGTCAGTGAGTTGCCAGAAAAACAAGCCCTGGTTTTCATGTGTCTGCAGTACAAGTCTTTTGAAAACACTGTGGGAAAAGGAGAAGTTGCTCGTAACGAGCAATTTCTCCTTTTCCCACAGTGTTTTCTACCCTTTTTGAGATCTTTCTGCCATTTTCATCTAATTTAAAATCGTCATCTGCAAACTGTTTCAATTTGGACCAGTCCAAAATTTGCTGTTTGGGAAAGGGTTAAGGGTTAATCTCAAGAATTTTTAACACAACTTCTAATTGACTAAACCATTTAATGGTTCAGCCAACTAGAAGTTGTTTTACTATCAAAATCTAGAATAAGAATGAAATTAAGAATGGTTGGTGAATATGGACTCAGATTAGGGTACAGGCTCATGTTCTGGCCCTCAGCCTGATAGAGAAACCTTTATAATTCAGTCCTATCATTAATTTTGAGGTCTATGTTAGGAACCATTTCATCAAGTGTTATTTATTGTACATTGTCTATCAAAATTTCATAAGGTATATTTTATATTTGTCACTTTTTGGCAGATGTAAATGTGACAAGCAAATAAAGATATTTAAAGTGATTTAAATCATCAATATTTATGAGGAAAGGTCAAAGATACATTCTGTTTTAGAATTAGCTCTTGGCTGTGATGCTTGTTACCACCATTTTCTCCTTTACCTCTTTAAAAATGTTTTCTATCCTTTTAATGTTAAAAAGCATGATTTGAATCACAACAAATATGTTGTCTGCAAAGTAACTGTCTACATGGACTAGGCTAAAATTTTGTCCATCTGTGATAGATTTATGGGGTAGCACTGTTTATTAACCTGAGAAGAGCTGCAATCTCACATTTTATGAGTCAAGTAACACTCACACTGGCTCAAGCCACTGACCAAAGTCAGTTTTAACAATACCTTGTAAATCAATAAACTCATAAATCAAACTCAAGGTACATCAAATACTCAAATATATGAAAACATTGTGAAAACACAGTAACAAATGGAATGTAACAAGCAATTTCTTCTTTTGCCATTTTTTTTTTTTCAAAAGTGGTCAACTGAATGACTCACAGTCATCATTCTGCATGTATTAGTTAAAGAAAAGAAAATACTGATGGTAACAGAGCGAAATAAAACATTGTGGCAGATGAAAAAATTGCTCCCATTACAGCAATTTCTTTATCAATGCCAGCAGCCACAATGTTTTCAAACTCCATTTTCAAAAGATGTACTATAATGCCCCCACAATTTAAAATCTCAAATTCATGGGGCTATCAAGGGCTGAGACTCAGCACTTTTGAAAGAAAAGCAATTTCATTGCTATAAATAGATGTGCTTAAATCCTTTGATCATTAAAGTTTATGATGATTAAAACTATCTGTGGTATGCTTTGCCACCAAACACCTTTAGCAAATTTAATACCAGGGCCCTAGGGGCTGTGGCTAAGATTGAAAACCATACTGGAGACACATGGTTAAACTCTATACCAAACGGCAAAATTTTAGACTAGTCCAAATTGAAGCACTTGCAGACGGCAAAATAAATGTAACTGAAAAATTGAAATTTGTTTTGGGACGGGTAGAAAACATTGTTGGAAAAAGAGAAAATGCTGGTAACCAGCATTTTCTCATTTTCCAACAATGTTTTCAAAAGATTTCTTTCTGAGGGTCATTAAAAGTCGGGATTGTGTGGTAAAGGGTTAACCCTGTAACACACAATTCCAACTTTTAACAACTCCTAACAACCCTGAAAAAGAAGCCATTGTGGGAAAAATTTGCTGGTAACCAGCATTGTCTCCTTTTCCCACAATGTTTCCTACCTTTCCCAAAACAAATTTCAATTTTTCAGCCATATTTATTTCACTGTCTGCAAATGCCTTCAATTTGGATAAGTCAAAACTTTTGTCGTCTGGTAAAGAGTTAAATACTTATGTCTTATGACACTGAATAAGTGAAGCTGACATTTACATTCGTTAAGACCAGTTCAAATTGAAAGCTTCAGCAGACGAAGAAACAAATGTTACTCAAAAATTGAAATTTGTTTTGGGAAGAGAAGAAAACATTGTGGGAAAAGGAGAAAATGCTGGTTACCAGCATTTTCTCCTTTTCCCACAATGTTTTCAAAAGGCTTTTTTCCTCAGGGCCATTAAAATTCGGGATTGTGTAGTAAAGGTTTTGTCATGTTAAAAATAGACAAATATTTAAGGAAAACATTGTGGGAAAAGGAGCAATTGCTTTTTACAAGCAATTTCTTTTTTCCAATAATATTTTCAAAAGGTGCAAGTACATGTAGCCTCAGTTCAATTGATAGAATATGTCCATATAGCTCAAACATTGAGACCCATGGGGTAGTGGGTTAGAATTTTTATCACAGACAGAACAAACAAAAGGATCAGAATATTGGGAAGTTTCTAAGGCCATTAGCAAACATTTACCGGACTTTGACACTCAGCACACCAGAATCAGTAACAAACAATAAATATTGAACATTCATTAAATTCTTGTCCAGTTATTTTATTGGTCAATTATCTGTATTGACCATTTACATATCCCTCTTTGATGTGGGCAGTCAGCAATCAATGGCCATTATCAGAGAACAGTCATAGAGATTTGAGACTGGGATTTATAACACTTAACCTGTTGACTAAATTTTGAAGTTGTCCAGACTGAAAGCATTTGCAGACAACATATAAAATGTAGCTGAAATGGGGAATTCGTCTGTTAACCCTTTACCACACAATCCCGAGTTTTAACGACCCCGAGGGAGAAGCCTTTTGAAAACATTGTGGGAAAAGGAGAAAATGCTGGTAACCAGCATTTTCTCCCTTTCCCACAATGTTTTCTACTCTATCAAAGACAAATTCCATCATCGGAACCCAATTAAATTTGTCGTCTGCAAAGGCTTTCAATTTGGACGTGTCTACATTTTTGTCATGTGGTAAAGAGTTAAAGGGTAGAAAACACGGGCAGAAAAAGAAAAATATCCTCAACTCTACGAACATAAATGGCCCCCATATAGACAAGTCCACTGATACATAAAAGCATTTGAAATTTGTCCTTATGGCGTGCCTCCAGCCAGTCAATTACCTTGGGTATGCTATTCAATTTAGAATTTTTCCTATGTAAAGATAGCCAAGTATGTAACACAAGTATAAATCAACATTTTTAAAAAAAAAGAGTTAAAAATAGTAAACCGCTCATGTTGAGTAATTTGTCCATTTGTCACACAAATTTTTGCAAACAGCCATCTAGGGAAGAAATGATAAAAAGCCTGATTATTCACAAAGATAAGGATTAAACCTTTACCTCACAATACTGCCTTTTGACGCCCCTAAGAAAGAAGCCTTTTGAAAACATTGTGGGAAAAGGAGAAAATGCTGGTAACCAGCATTTTCTCCTTTTCCCACAATGTTTTCTACCATATCAAAGAAAAAATGCACCATTTGAGCCACATTAAAATTGTCGTCTGCAAATGCTTTCAATTCGGACTAGGCTAAAATTTTGTCGTCTGGTAAAGAGTTAAACAGTGGGTGCATGTTTATGGTTTCTCACAGCAGATTAAAGCTTTTCATTCTTTTCAGTCAGTCCATTTGATTTGGTAAATTACTGCAATTTACTGGATGGCCCCACATTTTTCCCTTCCTCTGAAATGAAGCTAATATTGAATCCTGAGAGAAATAATTATTCTAACCCTTTACAATAGAATCCCAAGTTTTAATGACCCTGATGGAGAAAGCCTTTGAAAACATTGTGGGAAAAGGAGAAAGTGCTGGTAACCAGCATTTTCTCCTTTTCCCACAATGTTTTCTATCCTGTCACAGACAAATTCCATAATTTGAGTCTGATTTAATTTGTCGTCTGCAAAATTTTAATGCTCTCAATATATGAATGAGTCCAAATATTTGTTGCTTGGCAAAGAATTAATCAGATGAAAGACAGGACAATGTTGTCAAAAATATGACATGCACTGGGGAGGATGCAAGCATTTTGTGATGATACCCACAATTCACAGGACGATGCAAGTATTTTTGTAATGAAACCCACAATTCGCAGAGGGAAACAAGCATTTTTCAATTCAAAGGAGGATGCAAGCATTTTTTGTGATGATACCAAAAATTCAAAGGAGGATGCAAGCATTTTTTGTGATGATATCCACCATTCAAACAGATTTGCAGACACTCACAGTTTGGATCAAGTTTAACTCTTTACAAGAACAAACCCTTGTTTTCTACCCTTTTTTGAGCCATATTTATTTTGTTTGTTAGCAATTATGGTTTCAAATTGGACAAGTCCAAAATTTTGTCAACTGGCAAAAAATATATGAGCCATGCTCTCTGAAAAGGGGACTTAATGCATCTGCGAAAAGTATTTACCAAGGTCAGCCTGTGCAGGCTGACCTGGGCCGAAACTTCCCTTTTGGTCAATTTTCTGTATGTCAAAGGACCAGTCTACCCATGATTCAGACGGTTGTAAGACAGAATGAACTTTCATCAAGATCGATGGTCATGTAGTGAATTGCTTGGTACCATGCATCACAGAGATCTATTATGCCCCCTTTTGCCAGAGCATGGCTTATATGGAAATGACAAAGATTCAGTGATTTCCCTTGGGACATCAAAATACGGTACGTTTAAGCTTTAACCCTTTACCACAAGATCCTGGCTTTTAATGACCCCGAGAAAGATGCCTTTTGAAAACATTGTGGGAAAAGGAGAAAATGCTGGTAACCAGCATTTTCTCCTTTTCCCACAATGTTTTCTGTCCTTTTACAGATAAATCTCACCATATGAGCCAAACCTAATTTGTTGTCTGCAAATGCTTTCAATTTGGACAAGTGTAAAATTTTGTGGTGTGGTAAAGTATTAACAATATTTGTACAAAGTGACATTATCCAGAAAATTTTAGACTTGTCTCTTTTGATAGCATTTGCAGATGGAAAATTAATTCAGCTCAGATCATGGAATCTCTTCAGAAGGATGAAAGACATTGTGAGTATAATTGAGAAATTCTAGCTGCCAGCACTTTCTCCTTTTTCTACAATGTTTCCACAATACTATCAAATGCCTTCTGTACCGCAAGGTTCTAGAACCATTTGAATCAATTAATCCTAAAAGCGCCATTTATGAATATAACTGCATTTGGGGCCAGTGCAGATCAAGATCAATTGCACAAAATGTGCAGTCTGATCTTTAATCTACACTGTCAGCTTTGCTGAAACATGAGAGACAAAAGCAACCATGAAATCACAATTCTCAGGATTTTACTCTAGAATGAAAATGTCTGCTGGGTTTACGCAGTGCTTTAATGGTTACTAGAATTACCCTAAAAGCACTTTTCATTATGGTAATTGCCTTTGCTGAGAGGTTGTGTAGAACAAGATCAGACTAGTCAAAAACATGCAATCTGGTCTCTGACCTACACTATCCACTTCGCGGAAACATTCTGCACAAGAGCAACCTTGAGATTCCAATTATTGAGTCTTATTTCTAGACTGAAAACATCTGTTAACCCTTTACTAGACCACAAAATTTCAGCCTCGTCCAAATTGAAAGCATTTGCAGATGACAAAATTGACACGACTCAAAAAGTGAAATTTGTTTTCGGAGGGGAAGAAAATATTGCGGGAAAAGGAGAAAAAGCTGGTTACCAGCATTTTCTTCTTTTCCCATAATGTTTTCCGAAGGCTTCTTTCTCAGGGTCGTGAAAATCCGGGATGGTTTGGTAAAGGCTTAAGGTATATTCTGGATCTATGGATAACAATCAGACAGATTTTACTCTTGTTTGTTTTTATTTATCAACCACTAGGTCAAGAAACTTCTTAAGATGAAAGGACCGGAGTGATAAGTGAATTATGATAGGGCTACTTGGCCCTATTTATTTTCTACTTAAAATGGACACTCTGACCAGTCTTTATTTACTTTTAACACTTTAACACCTTGTCATCTTGAAGCATCTACTTTTGAAAATATTGTGGCAAATGAAGAAATTGCTTGTGACATGAGCAATTTCTCCTTTTGTCATGACGTTTCCACATGTTTGCTTATAATAATTATCATCCATAATTCATGTTGATTATCTACATTCTACAAGGATGCCTTTCGAGGTTGCCTGCAGAAAATTTGTTTCAGGAGGAAATAAGTGGACTTTTTATAGACCTCTGACCTTTTAGGGTGCACCTTACTGCATCGACACTTGTTTTATTGCACCCATACTTTATTACTGGGAGGTCGATATCATATCACACCTTGCACTTGAAGCAGTGTACATCAAAACCCTTACAACGTCACAAAAACTTATTTCATTCCCCTCTTTAAACTTTTTATCAAACAACAAAATTTTAGACTGGTCCAAATTGAAAAGCATTTGCAGATGACAAATGATGCACAAATGATGGAATTTATGTCTGAATGAGTTGACAACTTTGTGGGAAAAGGAGAAAATGTTGATTACCAACATTTTCTCCTTTTCCCACTATGTTTTCAAAAGTTTTATTCTTCAGGGTCGTTAAAACTCGTGATTATGCAGCAAAGGATTAAACCAACTAAAAACTATCAAATATAATAGCAAAGACCAGATATCTGAAACAAGATATCTGAAACAAGAGCTCTGCACAGTGATGCAATATATGCCCAAAGAGAGCTACAACAGCAATTGACCTCTGACTCCTTACTGTGACCTTGACCTTGGAGCCTGGCAACCAGCAGAAAGAATAATTCTCACTTTTGAGTGAGTTTTTGCTCTTTGAGCATGCACATGGATATGTCAGTAAATTCGACTAATTCCTGGTACCTTGAGGTGACAATAAATAAATAGTATTACGGCCTTTATTCGAAAGTTATTCATCAGATTAATATTCTTCTGATTGTTGTTACCCTTACCGGTGTTTAGTTGATTGTATGGTGTTTTCAACATTATTTCAGTTATATCACAGCGGCCATTGCACCTATCTATGCTTTCCTGGAGTTTCTTTTACCAGTACTCCACACGATATTCTTTCCAAGCCACTGGCTGCTTTCCCACATAACCATCGTCGAAACAATGGTCAGCAGTGAGAGAGGAATGAATCCTATTGCAATGACTATCATCAATCCTCGGAAAGAAATTGGCCAAGCTGGGGATCAAACCAGCGACCTCCTGTTCTCAAGTCCTGTACCAGTATTTAGTGCTAAAAAAATGAAATGTTCATTCTAAATCAGTAAATAAGATGCAGATTTTGAATTTAACCCTTTACCACACAATGCTGACTTTTAATGACCCAGAGGAAGAAGCCTTTTGAAAAAACATTGTGGGAAAAGGAGAAAATGCTGGTAACCAGCATTTTCTCCTTTTCCCACAATGTTTTCTACCCTATCAAAGAAAAATCGCATCATTTGAGCCACTCTGAAATTGTCATCTGCAAATGCTTTCAATTTGGATGGGTTTAAAATTTTATCACATGGTAAAGGGTTAAAGGCTTTTTTTGTCAGAATATCTGGCAAAGAAGCAGAAAACATAAATCTAATATCAGACTGCATGTTCTGTGCAGTCTGATCTTGATATAGGTTGTCTGCAAAGGCATTAACTCTTTACCAAACGACAAAATTTTAGACTTGTCCAAGCTGAAAGTATTTGCAGACGACAAAATGAATGCGACTCAAATATTGAAATTTGTGTTGGGAAGGGTAGGAAACATTATGGGAAAAGGAGAAAATGCTGGTTACGCGCATTTTCTCCTTTTCCCACAATGTTTTCAAAAACTTTCTTTCTCAGGGTCGTTAAAAGTCGGGATTGTGTGGTAAAGAGTTAAGCACAACATGAGTTAAAACACAGGATTATATGGAAAAGAACTATACAAAAATTGATTATGAGGCAATGAATATAAATTTTTCTAGTGTAATTATATCAGTATCAAGAGGCGCATGACTTGGGTGTTCACATGTAACTGATACAAAATTTTGCTATCTCCTTGTGCATCACAGATCAAATTACGATCTTTTTGCATGCCTGCGAACATTATATTTGTTTTGTGAAATAAGTGGCTTTTGGTGACTTTATAACTATAGACTTTGGGTACCGGTAGTTTAATGCTTCGCATTGTGTGTGCCACATTTAAACTCCTATCTCTTTACAGGATGACAAAATTTAAAAGAAGTAAAAACTGAAAGCATTTGCAGACCACAAATTAAGTGTGGCTCAAATGATTTGGTTTTATCTTTGAGAGGTTCACTAAGAAAACTGGGGGGACAGGAGAAAATGCTGGTAACCAGCATTTTTTTCTTTTTCAACAATGTTTTCAAAAGCTGTTTTCCCGAAGTTTGTTAACCCTTAAGCTGCTAATCGCAACCCACTGACCTTTTGCATACAGTGTAGATCAAGATCAGACTGCACAGAACGTGCAGTCTGATCTTTGATCTACTCTGTCTGATACGGTATTTTCTTTCCAGTGAAATCAACTTTGAAACCGCAATGTTTGGGCTTTTAGTATTGAGTAAAAATTTGACAAGGCATTGCTTGGTGAAGGGTAAACTTGCTGACAGCTTATGTTACTATTACTCATAACTATCTCCTTATTGCATCTTGCATTGAACCATGTTTGAAAAAGTTATAGCAACAGGTTGATTAGTTAAATGATGTAATACACCACCTTCAACATTGTTTTAGTCATATCATGGCACTAGCTTACTTATGTATGTGCGTGCTTGGTTTATTGGTGCAAAGCTGTTATATGGAATTGTCTTGCTAAGGGCACTCCCAAGAAAAACCAAGTCCTTGGGTGAGTAAATCTGGGGCCTCCAGCTTGCTAAATCCTGCAGCTTCACCACTAAGTCAATAGGACTTTGAAAACCTTGCACAAAACAATGTGGATAATCAACACAAACTACGGTCTCTTTACCAAACAACAAAACTTCAGACTGGTCAAAATTGAAAGCATTTGCAGATGACAAATCAAATATGGCACAGAGGATGGGACTTTTATTAGAAAGAAAGACATAGTGGGAAAAGGAGAAAATGCTGGTTACCAGCATTTTCTCCTTTTCCCATTATGTCTTCAAAAGCATTCTTTGTTAGAGTCGTTAAAACTTGGGATTGTGTGTTTCAGAGTTAACTTTGATAAAACCTTATAACAGAGACAAAAAGTATTTTTGAATTCTACATTGTCTAAAATGTAGCTCTCGTGAAATGGGGTATCTTTTGTTTTCTCCCATTATAAAGAAGCTTTTGACCATGTATAATGACAACAGTGTTTTAATGCAGGTTGTGCATGAGATTACAGCATGCTTGATTGAAAGAAAAACTGTTTAAGATGTTATTTCGATTTAGATTACACTGATAACATATTTTGAACAAGACTTTTCTGTAAACATCTGGGTGAATTACAACAAACACTTGAAAGTGGTTTTTTTTAACAAAAATAGAATTTGCAAATTGTATGCTTTTATTGAGTGATTTTGTTGATGTAACTTACAACAGATTTTCATATCAGTCTATGCAGGGTTATCAAATGATTGATTGAATTGTGCTTTATGCTGCTTTCAACATTATTTCAGCCATATCACAGCAACAGCTTACGTATTCATGTATTTCCTGGGTTTTCCCCAGTAGTGGGCTAGGACTCTGCAGAGCCTCCAGGTTAAAAGTCCTACACTTAACTACTGTACTACACAGGACCCCATTAAGCAGGTATTAATGTACTGGTAGCCTGGCATTCAGGCCCTGCACCTGAGTCATTCTAATAAACAAGGTACACAACTATTTTAAACCCTCAGGAATATTATGTTGTTACTTGCTCTTTATCTAAAATACTGTTAAATCAGACCTTGAGAACATTATATGAGTGTACATATTTGTTCTGCTGTTTTATTTTATGATTTTTTTTAAAAATGAAAATGCTCTATTTAACGGACTGACACCAGTCTAATGTACTGGTAATGATACTCTTAACCACACAATTCTCTATTTTAATGATCCTGAGGAAGAAGCACAAAGCATGATTCCAGCCACATTTAAATTGTCATCTGCAACTGCTTTCAAATTGGGCAACACCAAATTTTTATTGTTTGGTAAAGAGTTAACCAGGCTGATCTGGGGCTATACTACCTTATCCTGCCTATTAACTCTTTACCAAATGACAAAATTTTGGACTTGTCCAAATTGAAAGCATTTGCAGATAACAATTTTACTGTGGCTAAAATGGAGGAATTTGTATTTGATATGGTAGAAAACTTGGGGGGGGGGGGGGGGGGGGGAAGGAGAAAATGCTGGTCACTAGCATTTTCTCCTTTTCCTACATTGTTTTCAAAAGGTTTTTTGGTCAGGGTTGTTAAAACTCGGGACTGTGTGGTAATGGGTTAACCAGGGCAGTAGCACATTTTCTTGTGAAATCATCCCTGTTCACTTTGGTGTACCAGAGAAAAAGCAAAGAGCATTTAATCTGTACAATGTGCACAAATAAGGACTTGATATAAAAGTTACCTGTAAGTTATGTAGTTTGTCAACCCATCGGCATCCCTCTTTGTAATATTTACAGCGAATGTGACTGTTCATAACTTCTGCTTGAGTTTCTGGGTCTGGATAAATCTGAAAATATAAAAAATATCACTGTGAAGTATGTTGCCTTTTCATCACTGCTTTCATTGGTATTTCAACAAACTATAAACTAGACAACATAAATTCAGACTTGTCTATATTGAAAGCATTTGGAAACAGGAAGCATGGCTAAAACCATGTGATTTGTTGTTCTGAAAGGGTAGAAAAAAAAATGAGGGAAAAGGAAAAAAAAAATGCAGCATTTTCTTATTTTCTCACCATGTTTTCAAAAGCTTTCCTCATGGGATCATAAAATCATTGGATTTCTTAGAAAAGGGTTAATTCATGCAGCACCTGTTCTGTATACTGATCTGGGGCTATTGTGTTTGCCATATTCCACTGTTGCAGACAAAAGGCATTGATCGCTTATCAGTGTGGGTGTATTCAAAGCACATTAACTCTGTATATCTCACAATCCTGAGTTCCTTGGAGAAGAGGCCTTTTGAAAATATTGTGAGAAAAAGCCAAAATAATGGTAACCAGTATTTTCTCCTTTTCCCATGGTGTTTTCTACCCTTTCAGAGACACATTCCACAATTTCAGCCACATGTAATTTGTCATCTGTAAAAGCTTTCAATTTCAACAGGTCAAAATGTTATTGTCTGGTAAAGAGTTATAAAATTATTACCGACTCAATTTACCACCTGAAACCAATTTCTATACATAATTATTAACATACAGTATGTTAAAAACATAGACGTACGCAGCACTCTCAGAAAAAGGGGGCTAAATACATCTCTTTGATGCATCATACCACACAAGTTAATCATGGATCCATAAAATCCATTTTGTCCAACAACCAACTGAGTCATCAGAGACAGAATGGTCTTTGGACATGCAGATATTTAATAAATTGACCGATAGCAAAATGTTTCAACTTTTACACAGCATGGCTCATATATATGAAATTGTACCTGTAAAAGGAGAAATTTCTCGTTACAAGCTATTTCTCCCTTTGCCACTATGTTTTTTTAAGAGTTGTGAGTGTGGCAAGACAAAAAAGTTGGCCCGATATTTTTTGGTTTTGTGTCTACCTCATGATTCTGTTGATTCTTTGACAAAATGGATTTTATGGATCCATGATTATGTGATGACTTGCCGGGTATCATGGATCACAGAGATGCATTAAGCCCTCTTTTGCCAGAACATGGCTCAAGTAAATTTCATGTGCATCTTGATTACAAAAGCAGATGTCAATTGATCTACTCAAATTTCAAGGTTATAAGCATCTCATTACAGTGGACACTAGGTTTAGTCAGAGATCAGATTGCATATTAAGAGCACTCAGCAAAAACAGCACATTCTGTGCTTTCCAATCTAGGGATTAACTCTTCACCTGAAGACTAAATATTAGCCTTTTCCGAATTGAAAGCATTTGCAGATGACAAACACTGCTCAAATGAAGATTTCTGTCTCTGAAAGGGTAGAAAATATTGTAGGAAAAGGAGAAAATTCTGGTTTCCAACATTTTCTTCTTTTCCCACCGTTAATGTTTTCAAAAGGCTTCTTCTTCAGGGTCGTTAAAACTCGGGATTGTGTGGTAGAGGGTTAACAGTACAGATGAAAACCTTGAAAATACCTCCACATATGAAGGGCACCTTTCTTCCGAACCCGAACCCTTATTCTCGATCCGTATAAAATCCACACACTCATTCTGGGGTTTGGTAGATCTACCCCGAACAGACCCTATTTTTTTCTTGTTTTTCACTCCGTTATTTTTACTACCACTACTCATTTTTTATCAGAGTATATTGATTCATCAACACTGTAAGTTTCAAAAGAATGATTTTGATCTTTAATAAATACTGTGGATCACGATCAGACTAGACTGTGTCATGTGATCTCATAGACTACATCACTTTGTGAGAAACTTTTCACCAAAACAGCCCTTAGTCTCACAATTTATACTCCTCTTTTCTACTTCCTTCTTACCTCCATTTATTTAGAGGTTAAATCTTTACCAGATGACAAAATTTTAGACTTGTCCAAATTGAAAGAATTTGCAGATGATAAGTGTAAGCTGGCTTAAATTATGTGAAAGGAAAGATTGTGAGAAATGGAGAATATGCTGGTTACAAGCATTTTATCCTTTTCCCACAATGTTTTCAAAATTGTTAATCTTCTGAGTTCATAAAACATAGGATTGTTTGATAGTGATGTATATTTTAGGATTTAACACATACATGTAGTTATCTCCTACCACAAGAAAATTAATTTAACTGTTATCAAAGGGCTGACAGTAACAGTTCCATGACAAATGAACAGAATAAATTTGTAAATAATGAAAGCAACAGAATCTTGAATGAAAGATATGTCAAGAACACAGCATTTGTTTGTACACAAAGAAGTCCATTTTTTCCTAACCACTACAGTCTACACACAGTAGCAAAATACATTTCCCTATCATGTAGCAGCCAGATTGGGCTTATCAGTAAGGTACAACCACTGATGTATTTACAGCCACCAATCCTTCAATATTTGCAGAGGAACATCTGTCTGTACACAAC
Source organism: Tridacna gigas (assembly GCA_945859785.2). Classification (NCBI taxonomy): domain Eukaryota; kingdom Metazoa; phylum Mollusca; class Bivalvia; order Cardiida; family Cardiidae; genus Tridacna; species Tridacna gigas. Next base: position 26,240,261 of record OX244042.2, on the reverse strand, counting down.
CCCAGTAAAATGTTCATGTTTTTTCCAGCACTTAGCATCTAGGCTTTTTAACCCTTTCCCAAACGATAAATTTTAGACTGGTCCAAATTGAAAGAGTTTGCAGACGACAATTTTAAATTTGATGAAAATGACAGAAAGTTCTCCAGAAGGGTAGAAAACACTGTGGGAAAAGGAGAAATTGCTCGTTACGAGCAATTTCTCCTTTTCCCACAGTGTTTTCAAAAGACTTGTACTGCAGACATGTGAAAACCAGGGCTTGTTTGGGAATGGGTTAAACTATTTACCACACAATCTCGAGGTTTTAGCAACCCTGAGGAAGAAGGCCTTTGAAAACATTTTTGCAAAAAGAAGATAATGCTAGTAACTAGCATTTTCTTCTTTTTCCACAATTTTTTTACTCTAACAATGACCAAGCTGGATTTAATTTTTCGTCTTCAAATGCTTTGAATTTGGGCAGGTCTATAAAATTTCGCCGTTTGGTAAAGGGTTAAACACATGGATGGTGCCTTATCCTTTACCAAACAATCCCATGTTTTCAAAACCCAATCAAAAATTCTTTTGAAAACATTGAGGGAAAAGAAGAAATCAATATTTTCTCATTTTGCCATAATATTTTCTACCTTTTCAAACACATCCCATCATTTTAGCAACAATCAATTATTGTCAATTAGAAAATGCTGGTTGTAATTACTTACCGAAGCTTCTTCTGCTCTATCACCACACCATTTTCAAAAGCCCTTTTAACCCTTTACCACACAATCCCAAGTAACAACGACCCTGAGGAAGAAGCCTTTTGAAACAATTGTGGGAAAAGGAGTAAATGCTGGTAACCAGCATTTTCTCCTTCTCCCACAATGTTTTTATCTCTACTAAAGTCACACTTAAACTGTTATCAGAGCAAATGCTTTTGATCTGGACAATGCTACATTTTGTCATTTGGTAAAGAGTTACACAGGCCGGGTCATTAAATCAAGGACTGTTTTGTGAAAAGTTCATCTGGGCAGTCACTAATCCAAGTTCCTGAGGACTCTATCTCACATACCTGCAGCATTTTTGGCACAGGTATGGAGCCAAAGTGTACCGGCACAACACTAACTAGTGCCTACCAATCCAGAGGTCCAGAGCTCCTTTCTTTTAGTTGACTGGTCCTGCATTTTTTCGAGTTTCCCATCCACCTAGAGATGACCTGGTACACTTAAGACACCCAGAGTTACCCTTGTATGTTTCTGTTTTTTTTTTTACACAGGCATGTGAAAGAATTAAGGGGTCTATTTGAAAATTATGGTCTTGCACCGAGATTGCTTAAGATGTATGTGATCCATGCCCTTTTGATTCCTTCTCTCTAACAGTCCTTTAAATTCGGGTTATGACAAATGAGGGAACATAATCCTATAAATTCATCATCATCATCATCATCATCACCACCACCTTTGTCTTCTTCTTCTTTGGCAAATACTGTACAAATAGGACTTTTTACTTTCCCACAGTAATTTTAACTTTAAAAGATTGCTGAAAAAGGAATACCAGGTAGGCAATAGCTCCTTTACCAACAACATTTTTCACTCTGGTGGGCAAATATATGAGCCATACTCTGGCAAAAGGGGGCTGAATGCATCTCCATGATGCATGATACCAGGCAAGTCATCACATTGAATGTGGATCATTAAAGTCCATTTTGTCAAACAACCGACTGAATCATGAGGTACACTGGTCCTTTGACATACACAGAGATTGGGAAAGGATTATTTGCAATGGGACAGTGTCCCTTTGGTCAGGAAATTCAATGTGACATTTTGAAAACCAATGTGACAATTTCAACAACACAAAAATTTTCTTTACCTTCATTTATTTGTTTAAAACACTGTACCATGCAAATACAAGTCATGTATGTAGCTAATGCCTATTGTTTGCTGTGTGTCACAGTCGGTGGATGTGCTCGTGGACATAGACGCAATCTGAGGGTCGGTCTGATCGTCGTCTATTTGAGTCTGTTGAACTTGAGGAACGTTTATTTTGGGAAAGAAACTACTTATTGAGCCCTGGTCTTCAGGCAACTTTAATTTCTTTTTCGGGCGTTTTAGACGTTGAAAATTAAATTTTACTATTCAATTCAAGCGGCTAAACAGACGAATTCACGACGACGACATAGGTACAAATTTTCAATGAGCGTTTCATGATTTAAAGGTTGATGACGTCACGCGCACCTACGCTACACATTTTTATAGAGCGTCTAATCGGGTCCGATCAAAATAGATTCGCCCCACAATTTTTCGTACTTTTTCCGAAGTCGAAAATTGAATGGGACACGGGCGCACTCGATAGCGAAAACGATGTGACATTTTGGATTTTAATGTGACTATGGCGCATGGCGCAAGCCTTTCCCAGTCACTGCACACAGACATTTGATCAATAGCAAAAAGTTTCGGTCCAGGTCAGTCTGCGCAGGCTGACCTGGGTCAATATTTTTCCCAAATGCATTAAGCCCCCTTTTCACAGAACATGGCTTATATATTTTTCCCATACTTAAAATGTTTGCTGTCAGCATAATTTGTACTAGGTGTTGGTGGGTCTAACACTTTACCACACAATCCCAACTTTTAATGACCCTGAGAAAGAAGCCTTTTGAAAACATTGTGGGAAAATGAGAAAATGCTGGTAACCAACATTTTCTCCTTTTCCCACAATGTTTTCTTCCTTTCATAAATTTAAATTCTAATTTTTCATTCACATTGACTTTGTCGTCTGCAAATGCTTTCAATTTGAACATGTCTAAAATTTTGCCATTTGGTAAAGGGTTAATATTAGGTTGTGCACTAATGGATTCAATTTGGCAGACTTATAAAGGTTGTAGTTAGCCGAGAGAAGTGAAGCATGCCTGTGGCCCACTTTCATCATCTTTATTTTCATTTTGGGTAATTATACTCCTTTAAGTCAAGTCCTGACATGCAAATCATTATGTAACTGAGGCTGGTTAACCCTTTACCAGTCTACCTAATCCCAAATTTTAACAACTCTGACGAACAAGGCTTCTGAAAACAATGTGGAAAAAGGAGAAAAAATCCTGCATTATTAACTACTTTGAGGAAGGTCTATACTGCAAAGGAGAAAATATAATGTACTCCTTTTTAACTCTTTGAGCGCCAAATATATAAACCTGATCTCTTCCAATGGCTTAAAATGCCATCCATTGAAACTGAGAAAGATCTTTACTTCATAGGCTTGACAACACTGACGGACAGCATAGAGCAAAGATCAGACTGTATGCTCTGTGCAGTCTGATCTTAATCTATGCCATCTGCAAATGACCACTTTTTCGCCCATGGTGCTGAAAAGGTTTATGTGCATTTTCTCCTATTCCAACATTGTTTTTTTTTTCACTCTTCTAAAGACAAATCCATCTTGACAGTTATCTTGTCTGCAAAATAATGCTTTTAATTTAGACGAGTTTTGTCATGTGGTACAGAGTAGAATCATTCCAGATACATCACTCTGTCTAGAGACCACTTTGCTGAGAGCACAGCTATCAGGTTGCTTAGCATTTACCATTATAACAGAATTTTAGACTCGTCCATGTTGGAAGAAAGTGAGGACAACAAATTAAATGTGGCTCAGATAATAAGACATTGTGCAAAAGGAGAAAATGCTAGTTACTTGCCTACAATATTTTTAAATGCTTCTTTCTAACTTTTGTTTGAAATGGCCTAATGCTTGACCAGGACAACAGATCGAAGTGTTGCAATTTAAAGATATTTTTGCCGTGTTAAACAGCAGTAAAATAGCAGTGTGGATCCAAAATCAGACTTCACACTGTTACACTATGCAATCTGATATTTATGGACGCTGTCGATAGAAGGCAGTCTGATCATTATCTGTTATTGTCTACATAATCAACTAAAGTAACTGTTGTACTTAGTGCTTCACCTGAGTCAACTCTTTACCAAACAACAAAATGTTAGACTTGGCCAAATTCAAAGCAGTTGCAGACAACGATGTTAATGTGGCAAAAAAATGAAACAATTTATCTATGAAAGAAAAAAAAAACATTGTGGGAAAAGGAAGAAATGCTGGTTACCAGCATTTAGGCTCCTTTCAGGCAATGTTTTCAGAAGCCATTACCTGCCAGGGTCTTTGGAACTCAAGATTGTGTGGTAAATGGTTAATGTAATTAAAGTTTTCCATTTTGAATTCTTGAATGAAAGTTTTTAACTTACCATGACACAAGATTCCTTTGGAATACAAACAAAACTATCCACACTTGAGAGCGACATTTTAGAAAATGTTGTTCACCGTCCAGGGCTAGCTGAATACCAAGTTTCAGTTCAATAGATCAAGTTACCAGATACGATACATCAACTATTGTTTATGCTGAATCACTATTGCTCCTGTTTAAACACTCATCATGTCACCCTCACCTTAAGTATTTAACTTAACCCTTTACCACACAATCACAAGTTTTAATGACACTGAGGAGGAAGGCTTTTGAAAACATTTTGGGAAAAGGAGAAAATGCTGGTAACCAGCATTTTCTGCTTTTCCCAACATGTTTTCTTCTCTGTCAAAGGTGAAATCAATAATTTGACCTATATCCAATTTGCCATCTACGCATGGATATGTGTAAATTTTTGTTATGTGGTAAAGGATTAACAGATTTGACTTTAGACAGTTGAATAAAATACACTTTTGCTAGACTTTTTGACAAGTCCAGCAATTTGTATTTAATGGAATAACATCTTATTTTGCTATCAATTTCAAGGCCTGTTCTGCGATTGGATTTTTTAATTGTGGTCACATTAAAAGAGTAAATGTACCCCAAATCTGTGAATTTTTTGTTGTATATAACCCATTTATTCTATACATAGATGTACAAACAACTAAATTATTGAAAAAAATTACTCTTGAAAGAATATAAATTTTAATGATTCAAAAGTTTTTAATGAAACACTATGGGAAAACAATCAAGTATTATTTCTTGTTACATACAATCTCTCTTTTTAATCAAGTGTTATTACTAATGTTACATACAATCTCTCTTTTTCTAAAGTACTCTTTAAAAGCAGTCAACTGCAGGGACTTAAAGGAACACTAGTTGCCAAAAGTAAACAAAGCAGGTTTAAAAATACATATGAATTTAAATAATATCATTTAAAAATATGGAAACTATTGCGAAGATGACAATCTGTACGGTCCATCCATTGATAGTGTTAGTTGCTGGCAGAGAAATTAATTTCAAAACTAGCTTAAAAGTTGCCAGGTCATGCTATCTTTTGCTTACTTTTTGCTTGATTTTTAAATTCTTTTTTCTGGTTACCAGCATTTTCTCCATTTCCCACAATGTTTCCTACCCTTCCAAAAACAATTTTCAAGTCATGAGTCACATTTTATATTGTCTGACCGGTCTGCAAATGCTTTCAATTTGGAAAAGTCTAAAAAACTTTGTTATTTTTTGGTAAAGAGTTAAATGAACAAGTCTACCAACTTCATCCTGAGATATTAACCCTTTACCACACAATCCGGAGTTTTAACAACCCTGAGGAAGTAGCCTTGGGAAAAAGGAGAAAACGCAGCATTTTTTCCTTTTCTCACAATGTTTTCTACCCCATCAAAATTAATTTCCATCATAAGAGCCACATTTAATTTATTGTCTGCAAATGCTTTCAATTTAGACAAGTCCACATTTTTGTTGTGTGGTAAAGAGTTAAAGGGGTATCTCAAACCCACCATTAAATGCCATAAACACTTAGAATGCTAACAGAGAACAATCTTGATTCTTTTGTGGATAAAGTAATCCAAGGTCAGACTGGAAAGACCATGTAGTCCAACCTTATTCTACATGTATTATAGGCTACTGATCAATATTTTGAAAAATACTCTGTCAAAATTAGCTTTCTTGGTGCATATCTGACAAAAATGAAAATGTCTGTTTAGTCTACAATCATGTAGAAGACTAAGGGTTGGCATTACCTGCTGATGTAACAGTTGTTATGTTTTCTATGTGTTTGCTAGAATATAGCTACATGAAAAACAGCTGTTGCAAAGTAACATGTTTGTTGAGCTGGAATATACTGACTAAAATCTATAACCCTTTCCTGAAACTACATAATCTGCAGGCTTGAGGCCACCAACCATAATCTAAACTGAAGTCTTAAATCCTTAATTACAAGATTCCAACTCTTTACCAAAGAAATTAAGAATTGGTTACCCTTTACCACACAATCACAACTTTTAACGACCCTGAGAAAGAGACCTTTTGAAAACACTGTGGGAAAAGGAGAAAATGCTGGTAACCAGCATTTTCTCCTTTTCCCACAACGTTTTCCACCCTATCAAAGACAAATTCCACCATTTTAGCCACATTTAAATTGTCGTCTGTGAACTCTTTCAATTTGGATCAGTCTACATTTTTGTTGTGTGGCAAAAAGTTAAATTGAAAAAACTTGCAGAAGAAAAATAAGATGTGATGGTGATCATGATGACAAGGCTATCACAATACCTCAACACTTTCTTCAAAAATGGCAAGGCTAGAAAGACAAACAAGGAAGACAGACTGCATAAAATTCCTCTCAATAAGACTGTAAGGGCCCACAGGATAAACACGTCCTCTGTTTTAACAAATCACAAATTCTTATTTATTCATGCAAATAAAACAAAACCAAGATGTACAGGTAGGTCAAAAGTCAGCGCATTTAGCTATGCCAAAAAAGAGTATTCCAACCCTAACACACCCCCTGTTACTTTTGCAGACAGTTCAGATGATGTCAAGACTGCACAAAGTATGTAAAACTGGCTTGAAATATTGCAAAATTTGAGTTTTTAAAAAATTAGGGTTTTTTAACTGACTGAGAATATACACTTTGTTTAATCCAAAATATATATTCAACATACAATCCAGATTTGCCTCATTCACTGAAGCCGTCTTTTCATACAATAACCTTATTGAAATAAATGGCTGCTATTCATCAACACTGTACAATTTAAATCCAATTGACTCTTAAAGGTGATTTTTGAAGTAATTTAAAGCACTGTAACAGTCAGTTACGGTACAGAATAAAACACTTGATCAACTTTGCAAATGTAATTAACCCTTCAACTGACACCGCCTGACTGCACATATTTTTTTTCGTCTTGCAGCAAACTACACTTGAAAATATTGTGGTCTATGGAGAACTTGCTCCTTAGGAGAACGTTGTCAATTTGCTACAAATATTTTTCACATGTATTTATGTACCAAAATGATAAATCCATATTTATAATGTTGTATGTTTTGTATGTTAGTCGCAGTTCAGGTTGTAATAAAATTCATCCAGACAATCTTAACCCTTTACCACACAATCCCGATTTTACTGACCCACAGAGAGAGGGCTTATGAAAACATTGTGGGAAACGCTGGTAACCAGCATTTTCTTCATTTTCCCACTATGTTTTCTACCCTTTCAGAGAAAAATTCCATGATTGAGCTGCACCGATTTTGTGTCGCCTGCAAATTCTTTCAAACTGGATGAATCTAAACTTTTTTTAGTATGGTTAAAACTAAAATAAACCCTCTATTTTGATTTCAAATTGGGCTTTTGAAGACTGCAATTAGATCAAGATCAGATTGTGCAGAGCAAGCACAGATCTATACTGTGCACCAGTTGTTCAGTCAAGCCTGTATGAGAAAAATCTTTCTAAGCTTTAGTCGATTTCATTTTCAGCTGGCAAAAGAGTCCATGTTTATATATTTGGCGTAAAAAGAATTGAAAAAAATTGTTTTGTGTTGTAGTGTTTTCCTGTAGTGTCACATGATTCATCCTGCAAACCTTCAATATACAATAAAATAAAAATTCAATACAATGACAATGATCGACAGAGTCAGGACTTTGGGTGACATTATCACAGCCGAGGATCAGAACTATCTTGTCAGGTTCACCTTCGTACTTAACTGCCGACTTAATCAAACTTTTACAAGCCATTGATTTCTGAACATCCATCAAGCCATCCTTAACTCTTCACCAAACGATAAATTTTTAATATCTAAATTGAAAGTAATTAGTGCAGAACACAGATTAGATGTGGCTAAAATGATAGAATGTCCTTGAAAGGATATAAAACATTGTGGAAAAAGGAGCAAATGCTGGTTGCCAGTATTTTCTCCTTTTCTAGCAATGTAATGTCAAAGCCATTTGCATTAGGGTCGTTAAAGCTCAGGACTGTTTGGTAAATGGTAACCATACAACTCCAAATACATGTACAGGATATATGATAAGGCATTGTAAGGCAACTGTACGAGACAGTAGAATCTGGCCTTACAGTTTACACAACTTAAGTTCTGCCACTGCTCTTGGAAATGTTAAACCTTTTGAATTCACATTTTTACAGTCAATAATTGGCTGGATTACAAGCAATCACTTTGTTTCTCTTTATGTTTTCATTATCATTTAAAAAAAAAGACACTTTCATTCCTTTGACTGTTTACTTTAGAAAACTTTCAGAAAAAACTGGGGGAAAGGAGAACATGCTGACTAGCATTTTTTCCTTTTTCCACACTTTTTTCTACCCTTTCAGAAACAAAAAAAAAAACAGTGATTTGAGCAACATTTAATTTGTTGTCCTGAAAAGATTTCAATTTGGATGAGTCTAAAATTTTATCCTTTGGAAAACAGTTAACCCTTTACCACACAATCCTGGGTTTTAACGACCTTACAGAAAATTCCTTTGAAAACATTGTGGGAAAAGGAGAAAATGCTGGTTACCAGCATTTTCTCCTTTTCCCACAATGTTTTCTACCCTTCCCAAAACAAATTTCAATTTTTCAATCTCATTTATTTTGTTGTCTGCAAATGCTTTCAGTTCAGACCAGTCCAACATTTTGTTGTTTGGTGAAGAGTTAACCCTTTCCCAGACAAGCCCTGGTTTTCACGTGTCTGCAGTACAAGTCTTTTGAAAACACTGTGGGAAAAGGAGAAATTGCTCGTAATGAGCAATTTCTCCTTTTCCCACAGTGTTTTCTCCCCTTTTTGATAACTTTCTGCCCTTTTTATCAAATTTAAAATTGTCGTCTGCAAACTCTTTCAATTTGGACCATTCCAACATTTTGTTGTTTGGTAAGGAGTTAAAGAGTTTATACTGGCACTTACAAGGGTTAAAAGTTAAAAATTTGTACCCAGTGAATCTATCATGGTCACTGATTATAAAACCATAATCATGCTCATGTCAGACATGGAGATTTTCATACATTGGTAATTTCTTTTTGTAGATACTGTCTTCAAAAGATATCATCTTGATGTGTCATCCCACTCTGACCCAAACAGCCTTTTTATAAATTGGCTGAACTTTGTCCCAGTGTGACTCTGTCAATCAAAGATCAGGGCAGTCTAAGTGAGTTCCTGATCTCACACTATTTGTAAAAGCTTGCAAAGGAAACCACTGATTAAAAAGATCTTTTTTCCTTATCATGAAATACTCTCCATGTTGATTACTGTAAGAATTAAGCAGTCCATGCAACTATCAAATTCAGATTTTGGGCAACACCGCCCAGAAAACTATTGGTTATCTTTTAGGGGAAAGTGCATTTTAGCTAGAGGATGAAACCTATCATAAACATTTCATCTGAAAGACTTTTTAGCTAAATTGGCCAGCTGTCTGAAAAAATTCTCTAACAGTTTTGGATGCTGACAACATCCAAATACAACTATGCTCTGTGCATGTTCAGCCCATTTGTATGCTTGGAGTCACACATAAAGGGAGGTAAAAATGTCTTCATAATTGTGTCTAAAGTCAAAATAATAAAATCAACATCAAAATGCAGTCTTTTATTTCTTTAAACTTATTTTTTGTGCATCAATTGTGAAACAAGAGGACCCTTCTTTGAATCAAACACTCCATGACTAAACTTCCTAGAAACCTTTACCCAGTCCTCATGCCAAGATGAGTGTTGAGCCAAAGTTTGACACACTCATCAGGGTATTCAAACCCAAAACCTCTGATCACAACCATCTTATATGGTTTTTAATGCCGTTTTCAATATTATTTCAGTTATATTGTGGTGGCCTGAATGCACCTATCCATGCTTTCCTGGAGTTTCTTTTACCAGGATTCCATACAATATTCTTTCCAAGCCACTGGTTGTTTTCTTACATAACCATCCTCAAAACAATGGTCAGCGGTGCGAGAGGAATGAATCCTGTCACAATGACTATCATCAATCCTCGGAAAGAAACTGGCTGAGCTGGGGATCAAATCAGTGACCCTCCTGTCCTGTAAGTTATCCACTGAGGTAACAGGGCTCGGCAAGCTGTCTGATCAGAGTGGCCAGTGCTGTACCCCTACACTTCATTCTCCCACTACTTAGATATCACTTCATAGACCTTAATTGGAAAGCCTAGGATTGACAAACACTAAATTTCAGCCTATGGGTGCTGCAACTGTTTCATTCCTGAGAGTGCTGAATACATCAAACTGAGATTTTCAGTCTAAAAAAGAGCCAAATAATTGCAGTTTTAAGGTTGCTCTTGTCCAAAATGTCTCAGTGAGGCAGACAGTGTAGTTCTAAGATCAGACTCCATGTTTTGTGCAAGGGCAACTACGGTATTGAAAGCCACTTTAAGGGTTAGTTTCTGTTCTGCAAGTATGTACCCATACTACTGGTATGTATGGACTAAAACATTAGGTGATAGATGGGCTAAATAGATTTGATCGCAAAATCTGCATACCGAACCTACAGCCCTCTTAAGGAACTTGTGCAGAATAAAATAACATCAACGTTAGACTCACTGTACATAATTATTTTCTTCCTTCTACCTATTTGTATACTAGAAGCTAATTGGCATGTAGATTTTTTTTGTACCATTTTCTACAGTATTTGAAAAATAACTGTAGAGACAGAACATTTATCCTTGTTCCCTGGGTCATCCATCAGGTCCTGGGATCCAGTAATTATAAGCCTTTTTGAAGGCCCTTATTGGCCTTATCAGGTACCTTACTCAGGACATCAAATCCCATACATTTAAATCATAAGGCCTCAGAGGACCCCAAGTCTGAAATACTTTATAAGGAAAAGGGTCAAACTAGATGTTTACAGCTGATTAATGAGATACCTCAGTCAAACAGCAACAAATAGACAAATAAATATACCTTAATTACCATAAACCCTTACAATACCTAATACATAATAAATCAAAGTCAAAATTTTCAGTTGGAAAAAACACTCAAAAACTACTCTTTCAAGCTTGCTTTATTAGTCTTGCATGTCATAGCATAGCAGACAGGGTCAATCCAAGACCATTTTTACCTTTTGTAGCGTCTGATCTTGATCTACATGGCTGCAAAGCAATTTTACAAGCGATTTATATAAAAAAGTAAAAGAGGCCTGATAGAAACACAAGTTATTTGTGGGTGCTAACATGGCTACATGGCTGCAAAGCAATTTTACAAGCGATTTATATAAAAAAGTAAAAGAGGCCTGATAGAAAACACAAGTTGTTTGTGGGTGCTAACATGTTTATCTTCCTGTACCAGGGTTGGACAAAAGTGTCTGCATGCATACCCCGTGACACTTCAGCTACAATCAGCTGTAGCCTGGATCAAGGTCTTAACAATTCATTTCATGACTTCGTTTACCCTTTACCACACAATAACATGTTTTAACAACCCTGAGAAAGAAAGGCTTTTGAAAACATTTTGGGAAAAGGAGAAAATGCTGGTAAAGTAGAAAAAGTTGGCTGGAGAGAGACAGAGAGGGCCGTGCCTGTTGCTTGACTGGACACTGGTGACATGCTATCAACTGTGTTGCTTGTGACGGGTCTAAGTGTCGAGCAAGGAAGTAAGTCTCCTTCAGGAGTCAAGCTATTTGCCTTGCTTATATGTGGAGACATGCTTCTAGGCATGTCTGTATTTGTGACAACTTGGAGCCCAGGAGACATGCTTCTGTCTGCGTTGTGTAGGGGCATGTCAACAGGAAGCATGTCTTCCGAAGAAGACATGCTTATGTCTTTGTTGGTCTGCTTGGAGATGCTTTTTGCACTGGACATGCTATCCCTGAACGGTTTCGTTCTTTTATTAGAACTCTTCAGAGGTATAAAGAAGCTAGGGTTAGCTACTTGAAAGTTGCTGGATAGAGTGGGATAACCGATATATATATTGAGCGGTGGGTGCCAGTGTTACTATTAATAGCTTCATGTGAACAATGGTGCCGGTGTCGGCCATTTTTAGCCCAAAAGTACTGATCGTACCATACTAAGCTCTATTTGGCTTACGTAAATGGTGCCGGTGGGTGTCGGTCTATGTCTCGGTGATTTGGGCCGGTTCAGAATGGGGTTATGGAACTGTGAAGGGTTCACATGGAGCTATCAATAGAAAAGAGACTGTGTAAGTTATAGATAAGGAACAACCAGCATTTTCTCCTTTTCCCACAATTTTTTCTATCCTTTCAAAAACAAAATGCATAATTTATATGAAATTTTATTTTTTGTATGTCTTTGATGAGCTAAAAATTTGTCAAAGACCTGGGTTTAATTCCTTACCAAATGACTAAGTATTGGACTTGTCTAAATTCAAAGCATTTGCAGACAACGTTATTAAGATGTGCCTCAAATGACATAGAATTTTCCCTTGAAAGGCTAGAGAGCGTTGTGGGAAAAGAGAAAATACTGGTTACAGCATTTTCATCAATGTTTCCAAATGTTGTCTTCCAGATCAAGAATCATTAGACCTTCGATTGTCTGGTGAAAAGTTAACCCTTTATCACATAATCCTGAGTTTCAACAATTCTGAGGGAGAATACTTTTAAAAACATTGTTGGTATAGGAGAAAATGCTAGTAACCAGCATTTTTTCCTTTTCCCACAATGTTTTCTCCCCTACAACAGACAAATCTCTTTGATTTGAGCCACATTTTACCTGTCGTCTGCAAATCATTCAAATAATGGAAATGTCATAGAGCAAAAAGTTGACCATTAGGCCATAGATTTAGTCCCCAACGAACAGATTTTAAAAGTTGTAATCATGGCATGACAGATGATAGAAGATGACAATACATAAAATTTTAACTATTTACCTAACAACAACATTTTGGACTTGTCCAAATCCAGAGCTTTAGCAGACAACAAAATGTGACTCAAAATTTGAAATTTGCTTTTGAAAGGTAGAAAACATAATGGGAAATTAGGAAAACAAATGCGGGTTACCAGCATTTTCTTCTTTTCCCACAAAAGGATCCTTCCTCACAGTCGTTAAAAAAACTGGGGATCGTTTGTTAACAGGTTAAAAGTAATCATGTGAAGACAGATAATACATTTTGGAAGACAGATGACAATTAGAGATTTAATATTTTAAAAGGGGTGCCTTAACCGGAATGTAAATCTGATTGACAAGAGTAATCTTGTTGTTTACAAACAATGCAAGATCAGGAGATTAATCATTTTGAATGTGCTCAATATATACTATCAAAATGACATGTAGGTATGCTTTTAACTCTTTATCGGACGACAAAGCTTTAGACCTAAGGATTTGTCTACTACAAATCAAGTGTGGCCTGAATGATAACTTTTGTCTCTGAAAGGGTGGAATTCATTGTGAGGAAAGGAGAAATGCTGGTTTCCAGCATTTTCTCATTTTCTCACATTATGTTTTCAAAAGGCTCCTACCTCAAGGACCTCATAACAGTGACTGTTTGGTAAAAGAAAAAAGAAGTCATACTTTATGGCACACTTATCACTTAATGCTCTTTTTAATGCCTCTGTACTTATTTAGCATGGCTTAACCCTTTCCCAAACAATGAATTTTAGACTGGTCCAAATTGAAAGAGTTTGCAGATGACAATTTTAAATTTGATGAAAATGACAGAAAGTTCTCCAAAAGGGTAGAAAACACTGTGGGAAAAGGAGAAATTGCTTGTTACGAGCAATTTCTCCTTTTTCCCACAGTGTTTTCAAAAGACTTGTACTGCAGACACGTGAAAACCAGGGCTTGTTTGGGAAAAGGTTAAACCATGATACACTAGTGGCAAAGGAGAAAATGCCTATAAGCAATTATTTTTTTTAAAGATTTGCACACTATAGGTAACAGCCAATGTCATCTATCCATTGTTGCACAGATTCCAGAAATACAAGACATTATCTAGACTTTACCAAACAATCCCAAGTTTTAACAACCCTGCATGATACAGCATTTGAAAACATTATGGGACAAGGAAAAAATGCTGGTTACTGAGCAATTTCTCCTTTTCCCATAATGTTTTTACCTGTTCAGGAACAAATCTCACAATTTGAGCCACATCTGATGTGGTCTGCAAATGCTTTCAAAATGAACAAAACAAACATCTTGTTGTTTGGTAAAGAGTAGCCTGGGTTCCACTCCAATCATTTTTTCCATTTTTATATTCAGACATTAGTAAAGTGGAAGAAAAGGAGAATACTACAATACCCCTTAAAATTCTTTAAAAAGTCTGTAGAGTAAAAAGGGATCATTCCTAATTTATTCTAAAATATGTCATCTGAAGGGTTCTAATAATTTGTATTTGTGTAAGAAATGGATTTAGTTTAACCCTTTCCCAAACAACAAATTTTGGACTGGTCCAAATTCAAAGAGTTTGCAGACGACAATTTTAAATTTGATGAAAATGGCAGAAAGTTCTCAAAATGGGTAGAAAACACTGTGGGAAAAGGAGAAATTGCTCGTAATGAGCAATTTCTCCTTTTCCCACAGTGTTTTCAAAAGACTTGTGCTGCAGACACGTGAAAACCAGGGCTTGTTTGGGAAAGGGTTAATTTCTGAAGTCTCAGGCAAATTACCCATGATATGAATGGCTAACTGATGAAAAATATTAGTGTAGGATGTGGTTTGGAAATTAAACTTACTGACCTCCTGTAATTGTTTATGTTAACTCTCTATGTCTAGGCTTGACATTTTTTATCATCTTAAAAAGCAAATATTGTGGCAATAGGAAGAAAATGCTTATGAGCAAGAACATTTTCACATGATTTATCTATTAACCCTTTCCCACACAATCCCGACTTTTAACGACCCTGTAAAAGCAGCCTTTTGAAAACAATGTGGGAAAAGGAGAAAATGCTAGCAACCAGCATTTTCTCCTTTTCCCACAATGCTTTCTTCCCTTCCCAAAACAAAAGTCAGTTTTTCAGTCACACTCATTTTGTAGTCTGCAAATGCTTTCAATTTGGACCAGTCTAAAATATTGTCGTTTGGTAAAGAGTTAAACAATTACTGTCATTTTGAATTTTCATATTCAAGGGCATTTTCAAACTTGTCTTCTGTTGTCTGATGAAAACCTTAATGTGGTTCAAATGATGGAATTTGTCTATGAAAGAGTCGAAAAAATTGTGAGATAAGATAAAATGCTCAAATGGTCAAAGATCTGCATAAGCTAGCGGATGGTGTAGTATCAAGATCAGACTGCACATTTGGTGCAGTCTGATCTTGATCTATACCATCCATTATAACAACATTGTTAAACCATTATGCAAAGGTAGAGAGTTTTTGAGAGCATATTTATTAATTGTGTGAAAACAGGAAGTGCTAATAAAATGTAATCCTTTGTAGCAGCGTCCGTCTAAGACTTAGAAACAATGACCATTCTGTGCAGTCAGATCTTGATTTACACTGTAGTTCCCTTAGCCATGCTAAGTGTTTAAGTCCTGGCAATATGCATCTAGTTTAATGACTGAAATCAATAAACCCTTTTCAAAACAATACCTTGTTTTAACAACCCTAGGTAAAAAGGCCTTTGAAAACACTAGAGTTACAGTATCTCATCTTTCGAGCCACATTCATCATCTGCAAATGCTTTGAATTTGGACAAGTCTACAATTCTGTCCTTTGATATAGAGTCAATGACTAAAACAGCTTACGTAACCCTTTACCAGACGACAAAATTTCAGCATTTTCCAAATCGAAAGCATTTGCATGCGTCAATTTCAATGTGGCTCAAATGGTGCAATTTTCCTTTGATAGGACAGAAAACATTGTGGGAAAAGGAGAAAATGCTGGTTACCAGCATTTTCTCCTTTTCCCACAATGTTTTCAAAAGACTTCATTCCTAGAGGCGTTAAAAGGCGTCATTGTGTGGTATAGGGTTAAATACATGTATTTCTCGATTCCGGCCTCTCATAGACAAAATTAAAATGTCTGTCAGACATTCGATACATTGATTATTTCAGTAACGCTATTTATCATATTCACTGAAAGAAGAAGGTGTCATTATTAAATTTCATGCAAGTTTATGGCATGTAAGAGGAAGGGACTGTTTTGGCCAGAATATAGCAGAGATTATTCAAACCCTTTACCGCACCATCCAGAGTTTTAACAACCTTGAGGAAGAAGCCTTTGAAAACATTGTGGGAAAAGGAGAAAATGCTGGTAACCAGCATTTTCACCTTTTTGCACAATGTTTTCTTCCCTTCCAGCGACAAATTTCACAATTTGAGCCACAAATAATTTGTTGTCTACAAAAGCTTTTAATTTCGACGAGTCTAAAACTTTGTCTTTTGGTCAAAAGTTAAATAGAGTACATCAAAGATCAGACTGTAATGTTCTGATCATGACTCTATCCATTACAGTTGAGCATCTATTGTACATGTAGTTATCTTCAGTGCTCTACACATATACACGTTTTGTTGCCCAATTGATCATTACTTATGATCCTCAACATGTAATGTAAATGTTATGACTATCTATTCATCACAAAAAATTACAGGACAACAGCTTGCCTGATAATTAACATTCCGATCTAAACAATCACTGTGCATAGGTAATGAAAAATAAACTAGTTTTGCATACATGTACTGCAATCTTTCCTGAGGCTGTTTAAGTGTTTGATGCTGCAAGGTACTAATAACCTCAGTTATATTGCAGAGGCCAGTGTAGTATCTACTAGTATTATAGTTCCCTGCCATGAAATTTCCAGGGTTCTTTTACCTGCACATGGTCAAGGTACTAAGTCCAAACTACTGGCTGCTTAAATCCTCCATAGTTAAAATCATGAACACAGTGTTCAGCACTGAGAGAAGATCATCATTCTGGCAGGTACATTAAGAGCTAAACAGCTTCTGTTTATGGTATGAAAATGATACTGTTGTTGTTGATGATGATTACTAAGTTATCATCATTACATAATATGATAATGATTAAAGATATGAGAAATGCTGATCTCAACACACTGGAACTAGCTGAAGTTGCTTTCGTGGACAGTGTGTAGATCAAAATCAAACAATAGAGAATGTGCAATTGTACCTGTTGTGTCAATACTGACTACTTCTTTGTCATAAATTCTGAATAATTTTACAACGTTGAAAGAGAAATATCTGGCATATATCTGCTTTTCAAAAATTGATAAATGCCATTCCATTAAACCTTTATCAAACAATTACATGTATTTCAGACTTGTCCATATTGAGAGCACTTAAAGACAGACTAAGATGAATGTGGTTCAAATGATGGAATTTGACTTGGAAAGGATAGAAAGCATTGTGGGAAAAGGAGTAAATACTGGTTACCAGCATTTTCTCCCTTTCCCACAGTGTTTTCAAAAGCTTTCTACTTCAAGGTCATTAAACTTCCGGATTGTTTGGTAAAGAGTTACTTCTGCAAAGTGTGAAGGTGAAGATTGTATGACTGATCTCTATCAAATGATACTGGATTGGAAGTCTTGAAAGAGATCTATTTTGAACTTTAATTGTGAATTAAATGGATATCTATTTAATAGCTCTTTTGTGTGATAATGATTCAATATAGATTCAATACAGCAGTTCATATTTCAAATTATGTCTAAAGTTATCTTTTTTCTTCAAATTTCAGCTGACAATTCTTTTCCTATTTATCCCTTGCCCAAATCACAAATTTCAGACCCTTTGAAACTGCTGGTGTCCTCAGACAATAGTTGAGGAATTGACTAAAGTACAACTGAGCATAGCTACTTTGAAAGAAAACATTGTGGGAATTGGAGGAAATGTTGGTGACCAACAATTTCTCCTTTTCCCACAGTGTTTTTTAAAAACCATTTTCTTCAGGATCCTTAAAGCACATGCTTGATTAGGAATTATGCATTATCAGCTTACTATATTCACAATACAAATAAAATGCAATACTAATTTTCTTCTGACATGTCGTAAACTGTTAAATCCATACCCAGCATTAAAATTCTACATTTTTCTAGATTTCTGAATACATTTGCAAATAGCTATACCAATGTGGCTCTGATCAGATAAGATTTATCATCAAAAGGGCAGAAAACATTGTGGGAAAAGGAGAAAATGCTGGTTACCAGCATTTTCTCCTTTTGCCACAATGTTTTCAGAATTATCATTTATCTTTCCTCTGAAGTACTATAAATTGATGATTATACATGCTAAAGAAACTGAATTAATAGTTTTTCAATTTAATTACCATATTCAATAATTAATTTTGAATAAATATACTACAATTTCAATTATTGGGAGGATTTAGATCAGCTAACAAATAATGCAAAACGTTTAATTTACCGGGTAGTCACACCCCTACCCCCCATCCCCCCCCCCCCCCACACACACAAGAAAAACAGCTGTGACAAAAAGGAGAAAAATGCAAATGAAAAATAATTTTCTACAATAACATAAAAAAATCTTGAGGGGGAATAGAATGGCTACATGTATTTAAGCATGCACTGTTCCTTTTCCTGCCATGTTTTCAAATGTTGTCTACACTACTGAGCCCCAGGATCTAAAGAAGCTTTTTTGTGGAGATGGATTAACCCTTTACCACACCATTGTGAGTTTTAACAACCCTAAGACAAAAGGCTTTTGAAATCATCAATGGGAAAAGGAGAAAATGCTGGTAACCAGCATTTTCTCCTTTTCCCATAATGTTTTCACCCTATGAGAGACAAGATCCATCAAGTTAAGTCACATTCAATTTGTTCTCTGTATGTACTTTTAATCTGGATCAGTCTAAAATATCGTTTTATGGGAACAAGTTAAAAACCAATGGAAGAGATGTAACAGAGCTCCTGAAATGTGAGGACAACACTTTAATTGATTTGACACTGTGTTTAAAAAATAAAACATAATGGATTATACTGTCAGTTAATTATAAATCTGTCCTATCATGCAGTTTGACTCTTAGCATGCTCATAGGCATTTAGCTTCATGTTCTGTATAAACTTGACACAGAAAATATGCCATCAAGAAAACTTTGTATAAAACTTAATCCTTTACCATGCAATCTTGACCTTACGAAGAAGCCTTCTGAAAACATTGTTAGAAAAGGAGAAAATGTTGGTAACCAGCATTTTCTTCTTTTCCAACAATGTTTTCTAACCTTAGAGCGATAAATCCAATCCATTACGAGCCACATTTTCTTTTGTCATCTGCATATACTTTTAATTAAGGCAAATCAAAGACTTTGTCACCTTAAATATTAAGCTGAAAATCAATTAATCCTACACCATATATTTCCTTATTTTAGCTACCTTGGGGCAGTTAAGCTATTGAAACCATTGTTGAAAACGGAGAAAATGCTGGTAGCTAGCATTTCTCGTTTCCCTAGTGTTTTTTATCCCTCTAAAAACAAATTGTATCACTTGAGCCACATTCAATCTGTTAACTGCAAACGCTTTCAAATTAGAGCATTTGCAAGTAACTTTTTGCAACAGCAACGTTTTTCACTAAATTATACTAGAAGTATCATAAGGAAAATGTCATTTTAAAATCATGTAAGAAACAATGTGGGAAAATTCTGCAAAATTCTTGTAACATGCTTTTCCTATATTGTCTCCAAAAGCTGCTAGCTGCTGGCAATACGGGTCTTAATTATCATTTCTGTATCAAAATACTTGATTAAAAATATCATTCATAATCTACAAAAATAAATCTCAGGGGGAAAAAAAAGAGCATACCTTTTTCCAAAGCCGAAGATACATAATGCTAAATGATTCATCCGCAAGTTTTGCACGTTAAACAAAAACAATAAATAAAACAGTAATAATCAGTATCACATTAAATCAGAAAGGAGATCTGTCCATAGAGTACCTCTGGTACTTTGATCATAATAGCTCAATGATGCTGTAAATCAGAGCAGGTAATAAATAATCCATAATTATAAAGTGATGCCTCCCATCATCGCAGGCACAGATCCATTTATCCCATAAATCTGATAAACAAACAATATATTGGACAAAGGTCAACAACCTGGATGCATTCTGTTGCACATATTTTGATTAAAATAAGAACTAGAGCTCTCAAAGCACAGCTTGTTGTTTTTTGTAGACAACTTTTTACCAAACAACAAAATTTTAGACTGGTCATTTGCAGACGCCACAATGAATGTGGCTGAAAAATTGAAATTTGTTTTGGGAAGGGTAGAAATCATTGTGGGAAAAGGAGAAAATGCTTGTTACCAGTATTTTCTCCTTTTCCCACAATGTTTTCAAAAGTTTCATTTCCAGGGTCGTTAAAAGTCGGGATCGTGTGGTAAAGGGTTTACCATTTCCCAAACAACAAAATTTTAGCCTCTTCCAAATTGAGAGCACCTGCAGGCAATAAATCTCAATGTGGTACAAAAGAACTGAAGACTTCTTTGGCAGGATAGAAACCACTGTGGCAATAGGAGAAAATGCCGGTTACCAGAATTTCCTCCTTTTCTCACAATGTTTTCAAAAAGCTTCTCACTCTGGGTTGTTAAAACCCGGGACTGTGTGGTAAAGGGTTAATCAAGATGAGACTCCCTTATACAAAGAGTGTACCTCCACATCAGGCTGTAGACCCAATTTAGACACATTAACAAAGTTTATTTATACGTTTGGAGATAAAAGGTATTTTCAACATCATTACAATAATAAATGAGGCCAGTGCATGTATTTCTTACCAGTACTTGACATAAAACTGTAAGTTCTATGCCATTTGCTGGTTTCCAACATAAACATTCTTGAAAAGATTTTCAGCAGTGGAAAGAGAATGAATCCTACTGCAATAACAATCCCCTATCCTCCAAAAGAATCTGGCCAAACTCTCAGACTCAAACACAACAGTCCTACCGTAACCACAGTGGGCAAGACAAAGTTGGTATGAAGTGAAAGATTTTTAATCATAAATCACCTTTCACAACTTCCACTACCTTTGCTGCTATATCAAGATCAAACAGTACAAAACATGCAGTTTCAATATATTGTCTACACTGTTTGCTTTGTAAATAAACTCTGACAAAATCATCTTTGATATGCCAATTATATAAGTTTTATTTCCAGATTGAAACCTAAGTCTGTTGGGTCATTTTGGTTCTGTTAGATGTTAAGAGACTCATGGGGGAAAAAACCCTTTTGAAAACAATGTGGGAAGAAAAGAAAATGCTGGTAACCAGCATTTTCTTCTCTTACCACAATATTTTCAACCCAAATTCAAAGATAAATTCCATCATTTGAACCACAAATTTGTCATCTTCAAATGCATTAATATGGTCCATAGTCTGAAATTTTGTCACCTGGTGAAGAGTTAAAAGTCAATGACCAATACTATATAGCACTCAATGACATGGTTCCTTATTCCCCAGACTGTCTTATCTGTGACTATGATCAGTGCTAGACACATCAGATGCACACACACACACACACACACATATTTATCATATCTATCATAATTATCACGATGGGTATTGTCCGAAAGAATCTTTACATCATGACCAATACCTTATGCTTGGTGTATCGGCCCTTACTGTTTGACTCTGTGAGAAAATGCTCTTTTTATCAAATGACAAAGTTTTAGACTGGTACAAATTGAAAGCATTTGCAGATAAAAGATCAAGTATGGCTCAAATAATAAGATTTGTCTTTGAAAGGGTAGAAAACATCGTGGGAAAAGGAGACATCCTGGTTAACAGCATTTTCTTCTTTTCCCACAATCATTATGTTTTTGAAAGGCTTCTTTCACAGGGATGTTATCTCTTTACCACACAATCCCAAGTTTTTACAACCCTGAGATACAGGCAATTTGAAAACATTGTGGGAAAAGAAGAAAATGCTGGTTAGTAGCATTTTCTCCTTTTCCCACAGTGATTTCTACCCTATCACAGACAAATTTCCTCATTTCAGTCATATTCAATTTGTCGTCTGCAAATGCTTTCAATCTGGACAAGCCTAGAATTTTGTCGTGTGGTAAAGAGTTAAAAACACTGAATTATTACATAAAGGGTGAAGTAAGTCTGTGAGAATCATTAACTCTTCACAAAATGACAAAATTTTTAGACATATTGTAAGCATTAATTTTGCAGACAACAAACTGTATGTTGCTCAAATGACTGGAATTGTCTAAGAAGGGCCAAAAAACATGCAGGGACAAGGAGAAAATGCTCCTTAAAAGCATTTCGTTTTTTTCCTCGATGTTTGTAAAAGCTTTCCTCAGGGTTGTACAAATACATGGCCCTTTAGTTTACCAAACTACAAAATTTTAGACTGGTCCATATCAAAAACATTAATTTTACAGATGACAAATCAATTATTGCTCAAATGGCGACATTTGTCTTTATAGGATAGAAAACATTGTGGGAAAAGGAGAAAAAACTGGTTTCCAGCATTTTCTCCTTTTCCCACAATATTTTGAACAGGCTTCTTCCCCAGGGTCATTAAAACGTAAAGGGTTAATGAACTGATAAAATACTGATAAATAATGAACATTAATGATTGTTATCAACTGTAGCTGTGACTCTTGAATAGAAGCACAGATGGAGAAATTCCATGGAGGATAGAATGTGCACTAATTTGTGTGCAATCACAGTTAATATTGGAATCTGCAGACTGGTTTAATCCTATGCTTTTAACTGTTTAGAAGACAGCAAAATTTTTGACATGTCCAAAGCATTGGCAGATGACAAAATTAAAGGACTTCAAATAATGGGATTTGTCTTTGAATGGGTAGAAAAAATTGCAGGGAATTTTTTCCAAAATATTTTCAAAAGGCTTCTTCCTCAGGGTTGTTAAAACTCAGGACTTTTTGGTTAAGGATTAAGGATGGATCTCCAAGCATGAGAAAATGACAATGATATCTAGCACGCTGAGCCAAGGGAGATAACTAATACAGCTATTACAGTAAAATAGTATTATTAGTAAAATGATTTAATCAAGAGTTACATACCTTTGCATAATCTAAAGGTTTGTCATCTTCAGGGCATTTAAACACACCACCGCTGAAGAGATAAATAGAATAAAATTTTATTCTCTAAACTCTTAATTCTGTGCAGTTATTATGAAGCAATAACCAATGATGGCCTCTGAAAAATTTTATCTCTTTACCAAACAACAAAATTCTAGATCCGTCCAAATTGAAAGCATTTGCAGATGAAAATTTCAGTGTGGCCGAAATGATACAATTTTTCTTTGATAGGGTAGAAAACAATGTGGGAAAAGGAGAAAATGCTTGTTACCAGCATTTTCTCCTTTTCTTACAATGTTTTCAGAAGGCTTCTTACTGAGGTTGTAAGGTCTGCATTGTGTGGTAAAGTGTTAAATTTAGAGAAATTACTATAAGCTACCAATTTCCCTTTTTCCCACAATGTTGTTTCAACAATAATGCAAAAATGTTGATGATTATCAACACATAGCTTATATTCCTTTCCTAAGCTGACTTTACATTTTATCATTGAATATCCAAGAGCATTTTATATAGTGACAGGTGAAGCAAAGCAGAATTATTTCAAGAAAGAGTATTTCTTTCTTACACTATGGAAAATATTTTGGGAAAAGGGATACTAGTAATTACCTGTGACAAGCAATTGTTCTTGTCCCTACAATGTTTTGAAACCATTCTGTTGCAGGGATTTAACTCTTCTAAACAAATGGCGAAATTCTGGGCCAATCCAAATTGAAAGCATTTGCTGACGAAATATTAAATGTAACTCAAAAATTGAATTTTGTTTTTGGAAAGGTAGAAAACATTGTGGGGGGAAAAAAAGAAAATGCTGCTTACCAGCATTTTCTCCTTTTCCAGCAATGTTTTCAAAAGCATTGTTCTCCAGGGCCATTAAAACTCACAATCATGCGGAAAAGCTGGTTATCCATTTGCATTTTTCTTATTGTTGACTTTTCTCTCTTGGAGCAAAATGTTCTTCAGTGTCATCAATGACACAAAAAATGTGAAAAATTGTCGAAAAAAAAACCATTATCTGTATGGATGTGAATTTAAATGAGAAGCCATTGATAAACACTTCAATGTCCAGATACCCAAAAATATAATTACCATATGGTCTTAAACCCTGCTAATGTTCCAAAGAAGATTAAAAATCTGCATGGCTGAATTATTGATTTACAAAACTAATTAATTCTCTATAAATCAGAGATAAAATCAGCAATCTTCTTCAATTAACCCATTCAGCATAAAGCAAACTTTTGTTTCCTTCAAACCAATATTTTAGATCAAAATCAGACTGCAAAACTGGAAACATGAAACAGCTTCATTCCCATGTTTTAAAAAGAAGCCTTCTGAAGCAGCATGAAAAGTACATATGGGCCATGCTCTGGCAAAAGAGGGGCTTAATGCATCTCCATGATGAATGATACCAAGCTTGTCATCATGTTATTATGGATCCATAAAATTCATTTTGTCAGACAACTGTCTAAATCATGAGGTAGACTGGTCCTTTGACATATAGAAAATTGACAAATAACAAAAAGTTTCAGCCCAGGTCAGCCTGCGAGGACTGCACAGGCTGACCTGGGTTGATACTTTTCGCAGATGCATTAAGCTCCCTTTTCACAGAGCATGGCTCATATGTTTGTACATCAATAATTTGTCATCAGAGGAAAATTTTAGAAGATAATACTACTCTTTTCACATGCTAATGAAAAGGGATTTCTTAACCCTTTACCAAACAATTGGGTATTTTTATGACCAAGAAAGACTATTGTTTTGAAAACATTTTGGGAAAAGGAGAAAATGCTGGTAACCAGCATTTTTTCCTCTTTCCACAATGTTTTCTATTCTTTCATCAAAAAGTTCCTTTCTTCATATCACAACTTTACCAAGCCTTCAACTTTTAACTTTGGATTTGTCTAAAACTTTGTTGTCTTGTGAAGGGTTAAATGCTAATGAAACAGGTATAACGGTAATAATAGTGTAAGTAATGGTTCTTTCTGGTCTTTTATTCCTTTGCTACAGAATCTGATACAATGTAATTTCAGGACAAAATTTCAAGATATGAAGCCTGACATGCATTTTTGATTCCTTTGCTATAAATATTGACAGGACATAACTCTTGAGAAATGTAGCCTGCCATGCAGGAATCATAATACATAATAATGTACCCAGTACTTTTTTGCTTCTGGAACATTTAGCTTTAGGGTTAACCCCAAAATAGTTTTGAACCTGGATTCAGTTGTTTTTGCAGACAATCAGATCAACAACAGGTGGCACAGAATGCACCATCCTATCTTGGATCTACACTTTTGCTACTTAGCCACATATTCTGATAAAACCATCATTTAAATTGCTTTTTATTGCATCTTCAATTATTATACAGACAAAGAATCTCCATATTCATTTATATAGCACTAAATGTATAATAGCTTATAAAGGATAGAATTTCAATATGTCGTGGGCATGACAGGGAGTTAGGTGCTTATTAAGAATATCACCTAAGCCAACATAAGAATCCAATTAGATGTACAAGAGATAATTAGCAACATGCTTTTTTGTCTTTTTTTCTCTTTGATTCATCATGGTAACTTATATAAGAGTCTCTTTCTGTTTAGATCCATTATTGTGTTTGACTTTTGCCACATGCCATGTTTCAGTCACTCTGAGCAGAATTAATGCTGAAGACAAATGGAGAAAAAGCTGGTAACCAGAGCAACATTTTTTTAGCTCTTTCAATAATGTTTTCTTTCCTTTCAATGAGAAATTCCATCCCTTGAAACACATTTCATTTGTTGTCTACAAATTTGGACAAGTCTAAATTATTTTTATCTTGTACACTCAGTTCACTCATTTAATACCTCGTAACGACAAAATTTTAGACTTAGGTTAAGACAGTTAATCCTTTACCACATAATCCTGAGTTTTAACAACCCTGAAAAATTTAAGCTTTTAAAAACATTGTGGAAGAGAGAGAATATGCTGGTAACCACAATTTTTTCTTTTTCCAACAATGTTTTCTACCCTACGAAAGACAGAAATTGCTATTTGAGCCACATTCAATTTGTCCTCTGGAAATACTTTCATTCTGGTCAAAATTTCATCGTTTGGTAAGGAGTTAACAACCTTGTAGCAGAAGACTTGGAAAATATCCTAAATAAACATGCATGAAAATATCCTCAAATAATATGTATAGTCGACATGGATAAAGTTTATAAGACAAAATTCATTCTTCATGCTTCTCTCCTTTTCTCCCAATACTTTCAAAGTGATCGGTGCTGCAACGATTTGTCGGCACATGGTATACGAGTTAACATTATTACCTTCTAAAAAGAAAGCAGCAAATGAACAAGAATATGCCGTCTAATTGTGGATATATACTGTCTGCTATCTACCAGTATGACAACTTTCATTATAATACATACCATTGGTAACTTAAAGAAGAGTAAAATTGGTACAAAACATTTTTAATATTAAGAATTCAGCACAGTATACAATAAAAACAAAAAGAAAACATCACAATATGAGAACTTTACTTACAAAAATATATTCTCATAAACTTTCACCGTGTCCATTTTAATCTTCTTACAAATACAGAAGAAAATAATGCACTTTCATACCCATACTTTTCAGACCACAAACCACCTATACTTAAATGACAATGCAGTTGTGAAATTATTATTCTTAACTGAATTGAGATAAAAATCTCTGTTAGCATGTTTTCATATCAGTAATGCATTATTTTCATTTACTGAAACCACAAAACCATGTGAGACAATCTGTCTATAATAATGTTATTATAAGATTTTGATTTTTATCATTCAATTTACTTCTGGTCACTCTTTTGATCTTTTCAGAAAATAACCACATGGATATATCTAACACTAAACAAGAGCTATAAAACTCTTTTTAAGCCCATGCAGTTGACAGCTTTGGAAAATATTGTGGGAAATGGAGGCCTTGTAAACTATGTTAAATTTCTTCTACAAAATTTATTTTTCCCTATTATTACCTTTTTATTCTTTCAGGCACTGCATGTCTTAAAGAGAGTCAAACATAACCAGACTACATTAATGAATAGACTTACCTGGAATGGTTCTCTTTGCAAAAGATCTTAAGATTATCTTGAAACATTGTGGAAAAAGGAGGAAGTGCTGGTGTATTAGCAGCATTTCCTCTTCTCCCAAATTGTTTTCAAAAGACCTTCTTCCTAATGGCCATGGGATAATTTGGAAAAGGATTTGATTGATTGATTGATTGATTGTATGGTGTTTAACGCCATTTTCAACATTATTTCAGTTATATCACAGCGGCCAGTGCACCTATCCATGCTTTCCTGGAGTTTCTTTTACCAGTACTCTGCACAATATTCTTTCCAAGCCACTGGCTGCTTTCCCACATAACCATCGTCGAAATGGAAAAGGATTTACCCTTTACCACACAATCCTTAGTTAAAATGACCTTGAGGAAGAAAGCTTTAAAAAACATTGTGGGAAAAGGAGAAAATGCTGGTAACCAGCATTTTCTCCTTTTCCGACATGTTTTCTATCCTTCCAAAGAGAAATTTCAGTTTTTCAGTCTCATTCACATTGTCATCTGCAAATGCCCTCAATGTGAACTAAAACTTTTGTCGTTTGGTAAAGGATTAATCATTTTCAGCCATTATGACATTATCTACCCAGTCTTACGTAACAGTGGAAACATGTTATTACACATTATCACACAGTTATCAGTAGCATTATCAGTTAACATTATCATTAGATAGGATGAAGATCTAAGAGGGACTTAAAATATGTTCTTTAGGATAGAAATCTACCTGTTACCACTTTATCCAAAATTCCATCAACCCTCACGGATGCCCACTTTAAATTATTGTGGGAAAAGGAGAAAATGCTGGCAGCCAGCTTAATCTCCTTTTTCCACAAAGTGTTTTACACTTTCAAAGATTCAAAGACATCTCCAGTCTGTTAACACTTTACCAAACAACAAAATTTTGGAATGGACCAAACTGAAAGCATTTGCAGACGACAAATTAAAGGTTGCTTACATGATGATTTCTCTTTTTGATATGGTAGAAAACATTGTGGGAAAAGGAGAAAATGCTGGTTACCAGCATTTTCTCCTTTTCCCACAATGTCTTCTACCCTTCCCAAACCACATTTCATTTTTTCAGTCACATTCATTTTGTCGTCTGCAAATGCTTTCAATTTGGACGCGTCTAAAATTTTGTTGTTTGGTAGATTTAAATGTGGTTCAAATGATGATTTCTGTCTTTGATAGGGTGTAAAACATTGTGGCAAAAGGAGAAAATGCTGGTTACCAACATTTTCTGCTTTACCCATGATGTTTTCAATAGCCATCTTTTTCAGGGTCACTTAAACTCAGTATTCTGTGGGAAAGAGTTAACCCTTACCACACAATCCCGACTTTTAAAGACCCTGTGAAAGAAGCCTTTTGAAAACCTTGTGGGAAAAGGAGAAAATGCTGGTAACCAGCATTTTCTCCTTTTCCCACAAAGTTTTCTACCCTTCCCGAAACCAATTTCAATTTTTCAATCACATTTACTTTGTTGTCTGCAAATGCTTTGAATTTGGACCAATCTAAAATTTTGTCATTTGGTAAAGATTAAAAGCTTCTTACTTACTATTTATTAAAATGCTTGATTAACTCTTTGCCCCACAATGCAGAGTTTTAACAACCCTGAAGAATAAAGCTTTTGAAAACATCATCAGAAAAGGAGGAAATGCTCAAAACCATATAATTAAACTCCAATTCAATTTGTTGTTTACTTTAGCACTTCCATTTTGAATAAGTATTTATAAAAGTTTGTCACTTAATAAAGGGTTCAGTCAAGAAAGAATAGGAGATCTGAGACTCCATGGTAAAATTTAAAATTTTGTAAGCGTATTTTGAAAATTCCTGTAAATGCATGTACAGCAGGGGTATATGGAGAACTCGCACGGTATCCATTACATATAGCGCGGTACTGTAGAATTATACAGTATTGGTGTAAGGTTATTCACACAGATAATATAATTTTGAATAAATTATATAGTCTGGCTTTGAATGATTTCAATAATGGCAAGAAAAACTGGGTATCTCATGTGAAATGTCTTCTTGACCATTTCGGCTATTCCGATTTATTCTATAATCTTAACCATTCTTCAGTTAAATCATTTCAATGTATTTTTAACCCTTTCCCAAACGACAAATTTTGGACTGGTCCAAATTGAAAGAGTTTGCAGATGACAATTTTAAATTTGATGAAAATGGCAGAAAGGTCTCAAAAAGGGTAGAAAACACTGCAGGAAAAGGTGAAATTGCTCATTACGGGCAATTTTTCCTTTTCCCACAGTGTTTTCAAAAGACTTGTACTGCAGACACGTGAAAACCAGGGCTTGTTTGGGAAAGGGTTAAACAACGTGTGTTGGATTGTTTTGTGCAAGAATGGTATGGGTCACTAGACCAGAGTGTAGTTTTAGAAGAATATAGACACTTTAAACATTCTTTTACGTACGAATATTATTTGGATGTTGTTCCTTTTGACATTAGATTTTATATAACCAGAATCAGACTGTCTGCTCATTCTTTACATATACAAACTGGTAGATATGGACAAAATAGAATACCAAGACATGAGAGGTTTTGTATGCTTTGTAATTCAAATGAATTAGAAGATATGTATCATTTTATATGTGTATGTCCAAGTTTTGTTCAAATTAGAAAAAAAAATACCTGCCATCATCCTTTATCAGAAAACCTTCTATGTATAAACTATGCCAGCTATTTCAATCTAATGAGAAGAAAACATTGTGTAGCATTGCTCACTTCCTTAAGGAAGCGTTCTTTTTGCGAAATAAATTGCAATTAGAATTAAGAATTTATAACTGACTCAATTAATTTGCATTGTATTCTAAAATTTTCCTTTTTGACTTACTCTCCAAAACATTATTTCAGATTTAGATTCTTTCATTCCTGTTCTCACTGCTATTATAGTCCTTTGCTTGCTATGACTTATGTGAAACTGTATATTTGGAATGTCAAATTTGTTTACTGACGATGTATTTTTTGTACAAGTCATAAATAAATATATGTTCTGTTCTTCTGTTCTGGTAAAAGATATATATATCATACTCACTTTTTTCTTGAAGTAGTATAGAACAAATATCCAGGTGCACTATGTCTACTATTACTTCTATAATGATGCATTTTGCATGTCTCATATGATACTTGTAAATGCATATGATGCTGCGTTAACAGTGGTATAAAATCTGATGTCACCTTTATCCAAGTCTTAAAATGCCGTCATTAATCCTTAGTCTAACTACAGGTGGATTGCACAATATTTAAAACCCATTTCTCTGCATTTAGGACTTTTCATTGCCATTAGTCTTTTTTCACTTAACCCTTTACCACTTGACAAAATTTTACACTGCCAAATTAACTCTTTACCAGACAATAAAGTTTTGGACTCAACCATATTAAAAGATTATTTGCAGACCACAAATTAAAGTAGCTCAAATGATGATTTCTGTTTTTGGTAGGATAGAAAACATTGTTGGAAAAGGATAAAATGCTGGTTACCAGCATTTTCTCCTTTTCCCACATTGTTTTCAATTTTAAGCCTTCCATTTCAGGGTCATTAAAACTGCAGATATGATTGTGTGGTAATGGGTTAAAAGAATTTGCAGACAACAAATTATTGGCTCATGTGATGGGAAATGTCTCTCAAAGGGTGGAAAACATTGTCAGAAAAGGATAAAATTCTGGGTAGCATCATTTTCTTCTTTAAAGGGTTAACCCTTTACCACACAATCCCGACTTTTAACGACCCTGAGAAAGAAGCCTATTGAAAACATTGTGGGAAAAGGAGAAAATGCTGAAAACCAGCATTTTCTGCTGTCCCACAATGCTTTCTGCCCTTCTCAAAACAAACTTCCATTTTACGGTAACATTTATTTTGTCGTCTGCAAATGATTTCAATTTAGACCAGTCTAGAATTTTGACATTTGGTAAAGGGTTAAATAGTAAACTGTTACTTCTCTGTATTATGAAATAATTTTGGAGTAAGTTCACTAAATCATGACCTTTCTAAATAGAATTCAATGAAATCATCATTGTGAGAAGAAGAGTTATAGCAATTATTATGTTGCCTGATACACACAACTGTTGCCTCTATTTCAGTTTTCACAAGCCACTTTCTTCAGAGGCATAAAAAGTTGTACATGTGTTTGTGCACTTCTGGGTTACATTAGCCTAAATCAATGGTTGATTTAATTTCAAGAACACTTAATCCTGTAATTGATTAAATTAGCACAAATTGACTCAATAACTCTGCAGAAATCTATTCCACCTGAAAAAAGATGTACAGCAAATTATTTTGATCATCAGGTCTTTGAAAATAACCTTGAGATGTAATGCGATATAACCATATTAAAGTATATTTGAAGCCACTCGAGCAAGTATTTAATACCCCCTGTTATGCACCAATCAGGAAAAATCTTCCTCGTTTGATTGAACAAAATTTACACCATATCATAATTGTTACAATTTCTTTTGGTAAAGTTGCAACAAATTCCAATTTCCTGTAAAATAATTTGAGTTGAATAATGCTAATTGATTGTCTGAAGCAAGAGCATGATACATCTGTCATAATGATTCCTTTCTCTCTCTCTATCCTTCGAGAGGAAGACATATTGATACTGTCAAGATCTGGACAAATCAAAATTGAGTCTTTCTGGTGCAGTTTTGTTGAATGTCATATCTTTAACTCTTTACCAAACTACAAAAAACTGGAGTCGCCGAAACTGAAAGCATTTGGAGAGGACAATTTAAATGTGACTGGAGTTATGCCTTTTGCTTGAGAATGGGTAGAAAACATTGTGAGGAAAGGAAAAAGTGCTGGTCACCAGGATTTTCTCCTTTTTCACAGTGTTTTCAAAAGCCAAGTGTTCAAACAGTATTAACCCTTTACCAAATGACAAAAGTTTAGACCCGTCCAATTTGAAAGCATTAAATTGCAGATGACAATATCAATTATGGCTCAAAATGTGGGAAAAGGAGAAAATGCTGGTTTCCAGCATTTTCTCTTTTTCCCATAATGTTTTCAAAAGGCTAATCTTTCTCAGGGTCATTAAAAGTTAGGTTTGTGTAGGTATGGGTTAAATTGTTTCAGGGAGTATTGAGTTTGACCAAACAAATTCCAATGTGACAAACCCGAGGGAGACAGCTCCTGAAAACACAGTGGGAAAAGGGGAAAATGCTAGAAATCAGCATTTTCCCAATTTTCCAGAATGTTCATTACCTTTTCAAAGACAAATTTCAGTTTTATAGGTGATATTTGATTTGTCATCTGCAAATACTTTTAATATGGACCAGTCTAAAATTTTGACGTTTGGTAAATGGTTAAATACAAGATTTTGTGAAAGAGGGATAGTAAGAAAAATATCCTTTTAATAAAAGAAAACACCTTGTATCCCAGAAACTGCTCTAAATTCTTCACTTCATACATGTTTAGTATTTTGCATTTAAATTTTGGTTTTTTTTTGATTAAAGGTTATAGAATGTTCTAGAGAAAAATACATTGCTCTTTTTTAAAAAAAAATCTTAAAAGTTCTTTTGTCATTTTTTAATGTCAGATGCACAACAGCTGTGAAATTTTATTCTTAATGTATCAGAGGAAATCTTAAGAAAGCAGAAACATTTACACAGAAAGAAATACATGTAATAAAGGTTTTGAGAAGTCCTACAATCTTACAATAAATCAGTAATTTTTTTCATTATTTTGTCAATAGTAACAGTAACTTTCAACAGAGAAAAACTAACATAAAAAGCAGGAAATGTGATTTTATCAGGTCAGCTTAATTTCCTGTGCAAACAAATCCCTGCAGATTTATGACCTCTAATCTTGTGATAAAACAGAAAAAGAAATAAAAATTTAACCACATTAAAAATTTCCTGACAGTCACTTATTTAAAACCAAATAATAAGTACCATTCTGATTTGCATTTTGTAGATTTCCTTTTCATTTAGGTATAATTACATTAATTTTTTTTTTTTTGGCTGAAATATGCTGATTTGTAAAGGAAAATAATTCCATGAGATTAAAACCACAATTTTTAAGTTTTTGACAGGGAATATTAATTGCTTATTTCCTTGTTTCAAGGGTATGTATTGTATAGACATTTCATACATACTAATTCTCACCTGTAAGGTGAAAATTATATTTCCTGTGTACCAGAAAGATGATCCACATTTTGTCCAACCTTATTATTTTACCTTTTTACAACTTGACAAAAGTTTAGACTTATATATCAATATCCAAAGCATTTGCCGACAACAAATTGACACCAACCAACAAATTTTATATGGGTCCAAATTGAAAGCATTTGCAGATGACAAAATAAATATTGCTTGAATGGCAAGATTTGTCTATGATAGGATAGAAAACATTGTGAGAAAAGGAGAAAAAGCATCTTCTCCCTTCCCAGCAAGCTTCTGAAAGCCTGTTTTCCCTAGGTTGTTAAAATTTAAATTGTTTTGTACAGTGTTAAATTTTGCTCAAAAGATATTAAGTCTTTAAAAGAGTAGAAAACATCATAAAAATTTACCACAATGTTTCCAAAGACCTTCTTGATCAGGTTCATGAAAACATAGAATTGTATGGTAAAATGTTTAATATACTGAGTAAGAAAAAGAACGCAGAAACAGAATATAGCCACAAAAAGAGAAACATGTTAATTGGACTTACTTTTTGACATTTTTCAGCATTTTTATGCTAGCTTTGATCAAGTCATTCTTCCCAAGTACAGGCATTAAATCCATGTTTTATGCTCTTGCACTTGCACTGTCTGCTTCAAGTCAATATTTAACTTTGAAAACGTCCAGTCTCAGTTTTTGAAATGATATTTTTTTAAATGCACATCAAAGATCACAGACAAACTTTTTTTTTTACAGACACCTTTTTAACAAAAAGTAATTGTAGAAAAGTTTATTCAATATGTGTGAAAAATGCTCCTTATTTCAATCATTAGTGTTGCAGTTAAAATATTGTGTCAAAATTCACACCTTTGTGTTAAAGCTTTGATTGGCTTCTTAAAGCTGCAAGACAGTAATTTGCACAGTTCTCTTTTGATCTCATGAAATTATCAAAAGCTGCAGTAAAAACTGTCAAATCTATTATCTTAATGTTGATTCAACTACTGTGGGCAAAACACTAAGCTATCAGCTACTGTAGACCCCTTTATTTAAACCCCTAAACAGAAACCCCAGATGACAGACACATGTGAGAGTTAGATATCATATTTCCCTAAAACAGCAGTCACGGGTGAGAAATAAAGACTGTTTTGCATAAAAATAAACAGAATGACAGCTGTAGCTCTCTCTCCAAATGTGACAAAAATCACTAAAATCCGCTACTGTCACACCACTGGAGGATCCAGAGTCATCCTGTCTTGGGCTAACAATTGACAGATGGCCCCAGATTAGTGACCCTTCAGGGAGCTTTTCAATGAAAAGGTTATCAGTCAGTACATACTTATGACAAATGATTTAAGAATAGATAATGTCTTCAGTAAATGAACACCAGGGGCTATGTTCAACAACCTCTCTTTCAATTCAATTTCTAAATTTCATGACCAGCTATCTGATTGGTTGAGACAACCATGTCTCAGCCAGTCAGATAGCACGTCATGGAATACATTTTCAGTCGAGAAATAGGATTAACTCTTTACCAAATGACTAAATTTTAGACTAGTCTAAATTCAAAGCATTTGCAGACAACAAAATAAATGTGACACAAACACTGAAATTTGTTTGGGAAGGTAGAAAACATTGTGGGAAAAGGAGAAAATGCTAGTTACCAGCATTTTCTCCTTTTCCACACAATGTTTTCAAAAGGCCTCTTTCTTAGGGTTTATAAAAGTTTGGACTGTGCAGTAAAGGGTTAAAGAAATTAGAATTTTGTCCTTTCTCTGGTCTACATGTATAATTGCTTCAGCTTAAGGGACAGTGTAGATTACAGATCAGATTGCACATTTTGTGCAGTCTCAACTTAATCAATTTGGCTGCAAAGGCAACTTTAGTTTTTGGAAGGGCTTTAAGGGATCAGAAAGAAAAGTTTTCAATGGGTGCTGTATGAAATACTTTTTTCTTAAGAAATACTTTGTGTTTTGTACAAATAACAATTAGGTCACCAAATACATGTATGTAGCTTTTATGGCCTGCTGAGGGAATCTTGCAGAGCAACATACAATGAGCATACAGCTGTGTCTCTTTAACCCTTTCCCAAACGACAATTTTGGACTGGTCCAAATTGAAAGCGTTTGCAGACGACAATTTTAAATTTGATGAAAATGGCAGAAAGTTATCAAAAAGGGTAGAAAACACTGTGGGAAAGGAGAAATTGCTCGTTACGAGCAATTTCTCCTTTTCCCACAGTGCTTTTAAGACTTGTACTGCAGACACATGAAAACCAGCGCTTGTCTGGGAAAGGGTTAAAACTCTACAGTGTCTGATATTTTGTCTAATATTCTGACCATCTATAATAACAAAAAAAAGTTGAAGTTGATTAATCATCACAGACCATAAATTCATTTATTCTTTTTTTCAACTGGGGCCTAACTTGTTACAACAGACTTGTCAAGTTTACATCTATGCAATTCCACATGACATTTAAGTCAACACAATTAAAATGACAGAACTTGCTTCTGCAAGGGGAAAAAACATTGTTGGAAAAGGAAAAAATGCTGGTTACCAGCTTTTCTCCTTTTCTCACGATGTTTTCAAAAGCCTACTTCCTCAGGGTGGTAAAGACAAAGGATAATTTGTCTGGTAAAAGGCCAGTTAGGATAAAGGGTTAGTAGTTTACCTTCCAATTAGTCAGGTAATTCCACAGGTAATCATTGTGGAAAACAGTAAAATAGAAATGCAATTACTATGGCAGTAAGATTTAATCTTTCATGCCTTTAAGTAGTTTTGTGACAATCAGGGGATTTTTCAGACATAAATTATCCCTTAACTATACAGCAAAATTTTATACTCACACAAATTGCAGGAATTTACATAACAGAACAGAACAGAACAGAACAGAACATATATTTTAATGGACGTGTACAAGTGTACATAGTCAAGATTACATGTTATATTCAACAAAACATTTGTCAAGATCTCTCTTTCTCTCTCTCTCTGTTACATAGGAAACAATAATATAAAGTGAGGATGACATACGAAGGATTTTCGCTAAATATGAAAAATGGTAAATAACATGTTTATACAATGACTAGTAAATACTAATAGTAATCATGACGAATCGACATCACTAGCGCTACAAAGTTTGGAAACGCATTGACAATGCAGATCTTATATAAAATGCCACATTTGACAAAAGTCTTTTCTCTTGTTTCATCAAAAGTTCAACTAACTTAAACATGCTTGGATTTCTAAGGTAGACGTTATCAATGTATTGCCTACGTAAAACATTATACTTTGGGCAGATGAACATAAAGTGAAATTCGTCCTCTACCTCGTTCCTACTGCATACTAGACATATTCTTTCACCTCTCTGGGTTCTGTTTTTTGAAAATCTGCCCGTTTGAATACGAAGAGAGTGTGCAGATACTCTAATTCAACATAGGTGGGAACGAAGTGAAAGAGGCAAAACATTTAAATACTCTTCTAAAGAAAGAGAAGATTTAATATTTTTGTACAGTATCAGAGAGCTACTATCCCTGATATATGAAAACCATTCTTGTTTAAAACAATCTACCATTTTCTCTTTCAAAAGACTCAAAATTAGCACTGAGTTGTAAGTTGAGGGATTGATAAAAACATCCAAAAAGCCATAAATATCCAGAATATGTTTAACGTTAAAAACCCAGTTTCTTCTGCCACATGTAAAATCATGTAACGACTGCAGATAAACACTTTTCAATATAATATTGTTGGTATGCAACACTTTAAACCAATATTTGATTATCTTATGGTATCTTAGTATATACATCGGAAATCGACCAAGCTCACCATAAACTGCCATCATACTTGTACTAGTTCATACTTGCAAAATGCGTTTACAAAACTTAAGATGGATTCTTTTGATAACTTTAGATTTACTGAACCCCCATGTTTCGCTTGAGTAGTTTAAGATAGATCCAACGAATGCATCAAATAACTGACAAAGAATACTTGTTTTAAGTTTGTACTTTTGAGTTACTCAATAATACATTAAGCGCTTTCAAAGCTTTGCCAGATAAATATTCTTGGTTGAAAGTAAATGTCCCACTATAATTAAAAACGGTCCTTAAATAGTTAAAATTGTCAACTGATTCTAGGATCTGTCCGTTATATGTCCACCCCTCGTTATTTTTTAGTGCCCCCCCTTTTTCTAAATACCATAGTTTTCGTCTTGTCTGCAATGACCTCCAAACTCCACGTGTTACAGTATTCGTACAGTCTGTCTAAGCTGGCCTGCAGCTCCTCGGGGGATTTACCGAAAATTACCATATCATCGGCAAAAAGGAGGATAAAAATAGTCAACTGGTCCAATTTTATGCCATATTCAGGATCATGTTGTAAGAAGAGCTCTAAATCTTCAAGGAAAAGTGATACCAAGATGGGCGAAATTGGCTCCCCCGTCTTAATCCAGTTGAGAAATTGAAAAACTCAGAAGTTTCGTTAAGACTTCGAACACAAGAACGGACTTTGCTATACATCTCTTTGATAAAACGGAGTAGCTTCCCTTGGACTCCGCTTCGATACAATTTAAACCAAAGTGCGTGTCTGTTTATCGAATCGAAACATTTTTTTACAGATGACAATTCAAATGTTTTTTTTAATAGATAGTAGATCTATTAGTGCTTGAATAGGTAAAAAACATCTTGAGAAAAGGCTGATTACCAATATTTTTTTCCTTTTCCCAGAATTTTTTCAAATGGCTTCTTTCTCAGGGTCATTAAAAGTCGTGATTGTGTGGTAAAGCATTTATCTCTACCTTCACATAAGTTCTTAGTTATTTTTGTCATTTTCTGACATATAAAGAAGTGAGAGAGAAAGAAGGCTTAATTCTAACATAAAAATATACAGGTACAGGTAGAATGACAGACCCTTTTCAAGACCTAATAATAACTAAGGTTTAGATCTTTTGTGGAATTTTTCCATCTATTAACATACTTTTCAAGATTTTTATGTGGAAATGATACATCAAAAGATCCTTAGTTCCAAGCAAAAGATAAAATTATAAATTGTCATGTTATGTATCATGTCCTCATGGGAGCTCACCAGGAAAGCCTAAGTTATAACCTTTTTACCAAACAACCCACAAAATTTTGTACTACGGTAGTCTAAATTCAAAGCATTTGCAGACAACAAAGTAAATGTGACTCAAAAACTGAAATTTTGCATTTGGAAGGGTAAAAAACATTCTGGGAAAAGGAGAAAACACTGGCTACCAGCATGTTCTTCTTTTAAATCCCACAACATTTTCAAAAGCCATTTTCCTCCATGTCATAAAAGTTGGTATAGTGTGGTGGAGGATTTAGGGATCACAGGCTTTACACACATCCACAAAACCTGCAGCTGTATTTTCTGCCTCTCAGTTAATCCTTTACCAAACAACAAATTTTTAGACTTCCAGATTCAATACACCTCCAGACGTCAAATTAGAAAATGATATAAATGAGCTTTACGTTCCCTGATAGGGTGGAGAACATTGTGGGAAAAGGAGAAAATGCTGGTCACCAGCATTTTCTCCTTTTTCCACAATGCTTTCAACAGGCTGCTCCTTCTTTGGGGTTGTTAAAATACTGAATTATGTTCGGTAGAGGATTAACTCTACCACACAACAAAAGTTTGGACAAGATCAAAACTGAAAGCATTTGTAGGGGAAATATCAACTGTAGCTAGAATGATGACTACTCACAGTCTTTGATAGGGTAGGAAGCATTGTAGAAAAAGAAGAAAATAATGGTTACCAGCATTTTCTCCTTTTCCTACAATGCTTTCAAAAGCTTTCTTAATACTCTGGGTCGTTAAAACTTGGGATTGTGGATGAAGTTGCAACATTTGGCTAATTTTTACTACTGGTTGGAAATTTTCATTTTTTTTTTTTAACTGGGTTTAGGCTTAGTTACATGTATGTAGATGGAACTGTTCTATAAAGTGACAGAACGTTCCTATTTTCCCTACATACAGCACTTGAATATTGCGCCTTATACTGCTATGCCCTAATTGTACACTGGCTACCCAAAATCAGTTATGCATTTTCTGTATGTATTTCAGTTACTGGTACATCTATATTGCTGCAACTGAGCCCAATCTTTAACTCTTTACCACACAACAAAATCTTAGAATTGTCCAAATTGAAAGCATTTGCAGACGACAATTTATATGTGGCTTAAATAATGGAATTTTTCTTTAATAAGGTAGAAAAAATTGTTGGAAAAGGAGAAAATCTAGTTACAAGCATTTCTTCCTTTTCCCAGAATGTTTTCAAAAAGCTTGTGTCAGGGTTGTTAAAACTTGGAATTGTGTGGTACAGGGTTAATGCACTTCTCGACTTAAAGAACTGAATCTTGAATTCTTCTGTGACTTGCCGTGGGGCACTCCAATATACCTAGCCCCAAGGTAGAGGTCAATTTATCTCTAGTATAAGCTTGTAATAAATCTCAGATCTTGTCAAACTGCAAAACAGAATATTCAGGGTGTATTGCTAGGTCAACAAATTATGACTGAAATACTGGTGAAAAATTAGAAAATTCTAATCAAATAAAAAAAAAAACCTGGCACAGGTAGAAAAGAGCTAAAACAGACAAGGGGAGAGGTCTAACTGTTGACACACATACCCAAACAAGCGTACTAATTTAATTTTTTTGTACCGCCTTCTAAGAGATACCCAAATTTCACCATGCCCTTTCATAAAGGGGGCCTGTTTTCAGCCCCAGATGACATAAACTGGTAAGATCACAAAAGATTATGATTTACAATCCCGCCACACTTCCCATAATCCTCAGTTCACCTGCAGCATACGCTAGGTATCCATTCAAGTTTGAAGCACGTGGCGCTTCTTTCATTCAGCTGTAGTCAAAACAGAGTTCATGCCTTGTTACTTTTCATACCATTAAAAAACTTCAAACACTTGTTGACAATGGAACTGAAACTTTTACAACCTTGACCCATTACCAAATGATCCCATGTTTTAGCAACTCTGAAAAAGAAAGGTTTTAAAAACATTGTTGAAATAGGAGAAAATGCTGGTTACCAGCATTTTCTTCTTTTCGCAAAATGTTTTCAAAAGCTTCAGGGTTGTTAAAACTTAAGACTGGCTGGTAAAGCATTAAACACTGGTGAAAAAAACAGGAACATTTATTATATTACTTAAAACTGTTAAAAACAAAATAAAACACCATAGAGGCAAATATCAAATACCAGGGGTAACAACCTTCGTCATAGCATACGTCATCCAAGACATTTTAAATCCGCCATTTTCGTTTTAAAAGGTAAGTTTTTCAGCTTGTACATTATTGTTATTGAAGATCTGTCCAAACAAAGCAGTGCATATGGTACCTGACAACTTTCTTCGTTAGTATACATTAATATGTTGTTCATTAGTTTCGTTGATTTTGCAATTACCTCCACACAATTCTCGAAGCCGGTGACACATGTGCGGTTTAACAATAGATGTCATATACACTTCAATTGTGTTGAAGTGTTTAGAGCTACAACATTGTTTCATGGCATTTTGATTTCATGAATAGGACAAATATATTTACCGTCACCAGATGAAGTAGGTATTCTAAGTAAATTTTAGATACATATATCTTTTTAAAGTAATTAATCTGCATGCACTTTGCGCACAAAATGGCGGTTATTCAAAATGTTTCCGACATCTCTGCTATGACGTAGGTTGTCACCCTTGGAATACCATACCTCTCCTTTTGTGTCACATATACCACGAGTTCACAGAGTTAACCCTTTAAGTCAGTGCCAAACAAATAAATTGCAGATATTTTGTTTACATGATTTATATTTCAAGATGACTTGTGGTCAGAATATCTCAGAATATCTCAGCATAGCAGACAATGTAGACCCAAGATAAGACTGCACTAGATGATCTTGATCTACATTGGCCACTAAAGCAACAAAAGTTGTGATAGGAACAAAGGTATTAAACCATTACCTAAACCATTACCCAAACTACAACTTTCATACTCTTCCAAGTTCAAAACATTTGCAGACAACAAAAGAGGACAAATGCTGGTTGCCAGCATTTTCTCCTTCCCCCACAATGTTTAAACAAGAGGGCCATGATGGCCCTGTATCGCTCCACTGGCTTATAAATATAAAGCATAAATACTAAACATTTCAATTCTGAGCCAAATGGTTTCAAAATGAAGACTTACAGTTTTCTCTGTAAAAGCCCATGTAAAAGTTGAGATCCGCAAGGCAAAGCCATTTTTGATCCCAGAGCTATAATTACTTGAACCCTAGTAGAGGTCCACAAGATAAAGCCACATGCCACAATAATACAAGTCTATGCTGTATGGTTATAAATAAGGTGATTTTCAAGTTTTGTCCATATGAAGCCTCTGTAAAACATAAGACCCCTGATGCAAGGCTAATTTCAAAAAAAAAAAAAATCAAAACAGGAAGATTTCTTAAGTTGTCAGTATGTAAGCCCATGTAAAACTTGTGACCCCTGCGGCGGGGCCAATTTTGACCCCAGGGCTAAAATTTTTGCCCGCGTGGTAGACCCCCACTAGATATAGCAACATGCAAAATTTGGTAGCTCTAGGCCTTATGGCTAGGTACAGGAAGATTTTTAAAGTTTCCTCTATATAAGCCTATGTAAAACTTGTGGCCCCTGGGGCAGAGCCAATTTTGACCCCAGGGCTATAATTTGAAGAAACTTGATAGAGGTCTACTACATAAAGCTACATGCCAAATTTGGTGGCCCTATGCCTTATGGTTTCAGACAAGAAGATTTTTAAAGATTTCCAATATTTTTCAGTTTTGTTGCCATGGCAACCAGAGTTTTTGAAGGAATCAAATTCTTTCAAGAAATTCTGAAGAGGACCACGGCAGGATCATTTCTGTGAAGTTTCATGAAAATTGGATGGGTAGTTTTAGAGAAGAAGATGTTTGAAATAAAAGTTAACGCACGGACGGACGGACGCACGGACGCACGACGGACACCGGGCCATGACATAAGCCCGCTGGCCTTCGGCCAGTGGAGCTAAAAACCTTTCTCTCTCATGGTCTTTAAAACTCAGGGTTACCATGTAAAAGATAATAAGTAGGCATGGTAACAATTGTGTGTTGCAAGTAGACATGGTTGTGGGTTATGAGTACTCTGTTCAATAAGCTGTAAAATACACCTGCAAAATTTCAATGGCTCCTATCATCTTTAAGCCCCTGACATCCTGATAATTAAATTTGGTTCTTGATTAAAAAAGAAACTGAGTATTGAGTATTATAGAGCAAAGCCAATTACTTTGCTGTTATTAATCCTGCTGAAATGAAATAATTCATTGGCATGGGTGTTCATAAAATGTTTTATGAACTGCTTCATGAACTATTTCTCCAAATTGTTGTTGGTGAACAAATTCATTAACTAAATTGAAAAAATGAATATCATGAGTCATGTTCCAAAACTGTAAATAAAGAATTTTAGATATTTTCAATATGAACCCATTAAAATTGCCATTCTGACACATAGATTGCTAAAACAACAGCATTGCATGCTGGTGTCT
Organism: Tridacna gigas; assembly: GCA_945859785.2. NCBI lineage: Eukaryota > Metazoa > Mollusca > Bivalvia > Cardiida > Cardiidae > Tridacna > Tridacna gigas. The sequence continues at coordinate 26,197,439 of OX244042.2, read as the reverse complement.
GAACAGTTAGCTGCAGTTGCTTTTCTAGAGTCTAATAAGTTCTATGTCCAAAAGGTGGTGCAACTGTGATAAAAATATTTTGAGGGTTACCTGCCCTTCTAGATTAGGTTTCCCTTTTGACAGTTAACCCTTACCCTGCTTAAATTATGTCGAATAAAACTTTCAAGACAATAGTAAAAACTTGAATAATGTTATTTCAAGCTTTTTTGGGGGAGAAGAATTATCTCCTTATCGGACAGTATGGATCCAAGATCAGACTGCACATTCTGTGCAGTCTCATCTTGAGCTACACTGTCAGCAAAAGGTCAGTGAGTGACACGCTTAGCAGCTTATGGGTTAACCACTAGCCTGAGTTTGAGGTAAACATCTTCTGTAATAACAGAGACATCAGTAAAATGTCGAAGATTTTGTACAATGATGCAGACACAGACAACAACAGGGCTAATTGACATCATGCCTCAACATTTTCTTTGAAAACAGCATAGCTACAAAAAATCATGTTGTCTGAAGGAGGCGACATGTTAAACCTAATTATCCTAACTGGTATTTTCTTTTACACCTGACACTCCTGACATTCAGGAGTCTATCTTGAAAATAGCAAGTCATGCATATAAAAAAGTTTAATGGAAAATCAAAGATGATTCACGGAAATCATCTATTCATTCCTGAATGAGCATACTTTCATTCACACCTAATCTGATTTAGGTGCAGCAAAACTCTGTCTGCATGTTGAAAACCATCAGTGTGCTTGAAATTGACATTTGGGCTTGGCATGGCCAGACAGCTCACTTGCACAGTGAACAAGGGGTCCATGGCCACCACATTTTTGTGCTGTACTAACATAGACAGTGTAGATAAAGATCAGACTGTACAGAACATGCATACATATCCACTGTTTCTCATCTACACAGCTTTTTCTCATTTTCTCACATTTTTTGTTTTCCAACCTATCTAACACAAATGATTGTTTTGATTATGATTGAATGGTGTTTTACGCCGCTTTCAACATTATTTCAGTCATATCACGGCGACAGCTCACATATCCATGTATTTCCTGGGCTTTACCGGTACTATGCTAGGGCTCTGAAGTGTCTTGCCCAAGGACACTCCCACGAAAAACCCAGCGGATCAGGTGGGGCTTGAACCCAGGGCCTCTGGGTTACAAGTCCAACGCTTTACCACTAAGCCACGCAGGACCCCATTTAACACAAATACTGGTACCGGACCTCCAGACAAATTTGGGAGTGATAGTAGTCTAAATCCATTATTTCTCTTCCAAACCCTATGTTGTGGGTACTCATTAGAATCGTCTCAACGAGACAATTCTAATGAGTACCCATAACATAGGGTTTAGTGGAGAGTGATTAATATTTTCAATTTGAGCCCATTTGACTTGACATCTGCAAAATGATCTCAAAATGGACAACTCTGAAATCTTTTATGTCTGGTTAACTCTTTACCAAACGACAAAATTTCGGGCGGAACAAAATTGAAAGCATTTGCAGACAAATTAAATGTAGCCCAAATGATTATTTCTTTCTTTGGTAGGGTAGAAAACATTGTGGGAAAAGGAGAAAATGCTGGTTACCAGCATTTTCTCCTTTTCCCACAATGTTTTCAAAAGTCTTCCCTGTCAGGGTCATTAAAACTCAGGATTGTGTGGTAAAGAGTCAAGGGTTAACTCTAGGCTGACTATAATATACCTGACTAAAAAACTTCAGACTTTTTGAAAATGAAAACATTTGATGATGAAATATGAAATATGGCTAAACTAATGGGATTTGTAACTGAAAGAGTAGAAAATATTGTGAGAAAAGGAGAAAAAAGGGTACCAACTTTTTCTCCTTTATCCACAGTGTCTAGGCTTTAAGTAATCTAAATTGTGTTGTTAAGACAGAGGATTGTGTGTTCAAGAATTAAGGATTAACTATAAATGAACCATGACAAACAATAATAGTAAACTCCCTAACAAGTAGTTGTTAAATTTTCATAGTTCACCAATCAAAGAGGAGAGTTATTATAATGATGCTGTGTTTCATCAGAGTGTAAAAAAAGCTTTTTTTACATATAACCTAATTACCACCAGAAAGAAATATGCAGCAGTTACTTTTAAATACCTTCTGCTAGTAACAGGTATCATGTTCTCCTTTCGTTTAGGTATCAACATTGATCTCTTACCAATTACATACTTTTGCCAGGCTGTTTCTTTATTCTACTACAAAGTTACTCAGAATCTTTACATTATCCAGTGAAAAGATGATATTCTAAATTAGCAGAATATCTGCTTTAGGCTTGACTAACTTTGGTGGTGGAGGGGTTGCAAGCAAGGACAGCTTAGTGCCTTTTGGAACCCAATATGTGATGATTTCTTTATTTCATTCTACACTGATTCACTATTTCGTTTACTTTTGGACATTAGAAAACATTAGTCTGAAATCCCGACTTTCTCCCAATATTTCAAACTCGGAGTCTGCGATCTTACCACACTGCCACCAAAAAGTATAACCAGATTACTCTGAGATAATTATACTTAATACATGACCTATTTGTATTTTACATTGTATGAACAATGCCACCTGTAATGTTCATTTGTTCAATGAAAAAGAGAACTTTACATGACAGGAAATTTAATTTATAATCAAAAACACTTAACAAACAAACCAATAACAAAAATCCATGACATGAAAATCTGTACCAAATTCCACAAAAGCCGAGGCTAAAATAGGAGCAAACGAAACATTATATCATAGATTTCTTGAACAGAAAAAAATTATAATGTAGACCATCATCTCAGTTGCTAGGTAACAACATTTCCAATAACAATGAGATAAAACACAAGGCCATTATAATAAACTGACAATGTAAATATTTTGCTTAAAAGGTAAACGTTTCTTTCAAAGGAGATTACAAATATGTTTCAGAAGATGATAGGTAAATGTAAACCAGGCAGGCTAGATTCTGCTATACTGCATGTAAGGAAGATTCACATTAAATTAAGCCATGTTCTGTTTTCAACAGCCTCTGTGATCCATGATACCAATCAAGCCATCACATAGTTAATGGATCCATAATAGCTATTTATTTTTAACAAACGACTCAATCATGAGGTAGAATGGTCCTTGGACAGAAAATTGACCAATAGCCAAAAGTTTCAGTCCAGGTCAGCCTGTGCAGACTGCGCAGGCTGACCTCAGTTGATACTTTTTGCAGATGCATTAACCCTTTACCAGATGACAAAATTTTAGCCTTGTCCAAATTGAAAGCATTTGCAGACGACAATTTCAATGTGGCTCAAATGGTGCAATTTTTCTTTGATAGGGTAGAAAACACTGTGGGAAAAGGAGAAAATGCTGGTTACCAGCATTTTCTCCTTTTCCCACAATGTTTTCAAAAGGCTTCTTTCCCAGGGGCGTCAAAAGGCAGCATTGTGCGGTAAAGGGTTAAGCTCCCTTTTCACAGAGCTTGACTCACCTTTATAATCCATCTCGGATGTCTCAGAATGTTCCTACTGAATAAACTCTTTATCTGTGACGACAAAATTCTACAGTTTGCCATATTAACTACCACACAATCCTGACTTTTAACTACCCTGAAATTATTTAAAGAAGTCTTTTAAAAACATAGTGTGAAAAGGAGAAAATGCTGGTAACCAGCATTTTCTCCTTTTCCCAGAATGTTTTCTAACCTATCACAGGCAGAAATCATCATTTTAGCATCATTTAATTTTTCGTCTGCGGTTGCTTTCACTTTGGTGCATTCCAAAATTTTGTCATTAGAGAGTTAACCCTCAAAGTGCCTTTCACAACAATGGTTGCCAATTTTGGCTAATGTACATCAAGATCAGACTGCACAAAACATGCAGCCTGATCTTTGATATACTCTGTCTGATTAGCTGAAATACTGTTGATATTACTGATTTGTACCAGAAAGGGTAGCTAACATTTTGAAAATAGGAGAAAATGTTGGTTACCAGCTTTTTCTCCTTCTCACATGATGTTTTCAACAGCCTCTCTGTCAGGGTCGATTGTGTGGTAAAAGGCTATAATGGTTTACTGCATGTAACCAAGTATATGAGCCATGCTCTGTGAAAACGGGGCTTAATGCATCTCGGTGATGCATGATACCATGAAAGTCATCACGTGATTATACATTCCTGAAATCTGTCTTGTATAACAAACTACTGAATCACGAGGTACACTGGTCCTTTGATATTAACCCTTTCGCAAACAAGCCCTGGTTTTCACGTGTCTGCTGTACAAGTCTTTTGAAAACACTGTGGGAAAAGGAGAAATTGCTCGTAACGAGCAATTTCTCCTTTTCCCACAGTGTTTTCTACCCTTTTTGAGAACTTTCTGTCATTTTCATCAAATTTAAAATTGTCGTCTGCAAGCTCTTTCAATTTGGACCAGTCTAAAATTTGTCATTTGGGAAAGGGTTAAGCCCACTTTTCACTGAGCATCACACATATTTGTTAATTTATTAAGTTTACCAGACAAAAACGTTCTAGACTTAGCAGTGCAGAAAGCATTTGCAGATGACAAATTTAATATGGCTCAAATGACTGGTTTTATCTCTGAAAGTGTAGAAAACATTCTGAAAAAGCAGAAAATGCTGGGAACCAGCGTTTTCCCCTTTTCTCACAATGTTTTTGGAAGCCCTCTCTCTAAGAGTCCTGGAAACATATTTACTTGGGAAAGATTTAGCGCTTTAACATACAATCCCAATTTTCAACGACCCCAAGAAAGAAAGCTTTTGAAAACAATGTGGGAAAAGGAGAAAATGCTGGTAACCAGCATTTTCTCCTTTTCCCACAATGTTTTCTACCCTTCCCAACACAAATTTCAGTTTTTAAGCCACATTGACTTTGTTGTCTGCAAATGCTTTCAATTTGGGCAAGTCTAAAATTTTGTCGTTTGGTAAAGAGTTAATTTATTATTGCTAGTAGACTCACTTTTTGTAACAGTTTGAAAATACATGTACAAAAAACATTTACCTCCATCATTAACTTGATCCTTGATATATAAACATCTTTAATATATTCCATAAAAAGCCAAGAGTTTAAAAGTTTATATTGGGCAACACAGAATATGACAGTTTATTGTTAATGGGAAAATAAGCAAGTAATTATAAATAAAATAATCCCTAACATCATGTATTTTGACAGAAAACATTACATACCAAACATGGCCTTTTTATCTCTTGCTTTTATCTCTCCGAGAGAGCCCATTATGTTTGCAGTAAAATAATCAATTAACAAATGTCAACAAGCTTGGCCACCGAAACATCTTGTTTTGGACATTTATTAGACCACTGGCTTGTAAGGTTAGATAAATATCCCTAAGAAAGGGCTACTGCATGACCCAGCGATGTTTTTCTTGACATTATCTGGCACCAGGAAATCTATGACTGGTAACAAACTGTGATGGTTATATCTCTAATTTTAATGGAACTTTATCAACTTCATATATCTAATGAATTCAAACTCTGTCAATGTATTTCAAGTATTTGCCAACAAGCCATCTTTCTATCTAAGTCAAACCTACATGTCAAAACAGAACAGTTATAAAGAAAGAACTTTATTATGGACCCAGATGATGATCCATATAGTCAAACATAATGCACTGCCTTAGTGACTTAGCTCTTTCGGCCCAGGGATCCTATGTATAAACTGCAATTTATGATCCCTGCTTTACCAAACCGCAAAATTTTAGACTTGTCTACATTGAAAGCATTTGCAGACAACATTTTAACCCTTAAGCTGCTGAGTAAATGAAACACAAATTTCTACTCAATACTAAAAGCCCAAACATTGCGGTTTCAAAGTTGATTTCACCGGAAAGAAAATATCGTATCGGACAGTGTAGATCAAAGATCAGACTGCATGTTCTGTGCAGTCTGATCTTGATCTACACTGTCCGCAAAAGGTCAGTGAGTCGCGATTAGCAGCTTAAGGGTTAAATGTGATGCAAATCATGGGATTTGTCTTTGAATGGGTAGGGAACATTGAGGGAAAAGGAGAAAATGCTGGTTACCAGCATTTTCTCCTTTTCCCATAATGTTTTCAAAAGTCTTCCTAAAGGTTATTTAAAATCTGGATTGTGTGGTAAAGTGTTAATCTTTCACAGCCAAGGGAACCTCAAGCAGCTTTTACAGACAGCAAAGATCAAGAAAATCACATCACACAAAATTATTCTCCTCTTTGATCTGCACTACCTGCTAACTGGGTCCATATTCACCAACCTTTCTTCGTCTTATTTTCAAGAATTTTCTAACTTTGAAAGTAACACAACTTCTGATTGGCTAAACCATTTCAGTGGTTTAGCCAATTGTGTTACTTTCTAATCTAAATCTGAAATAAGACTAATAATAAAACTAAGAATGGTGGGTGAATACAAATCCTGATGCAGAATCATGTCCAAAATCATCATCATTTGCTAATGGATTGCAGTTTCAGACCTTATAGAATATATTTAGTTGTCTGGAAATGAGAATATAAGAAAGTGATGTTATTGTAACACTATAAAATGTGTACAGCAATATGAAGCAACTTGCTTAGTTGTCCCAAGAAATTTTATCTGTTTGTCAGCGAGATAAAAAAAAAAGGTCAGCTAGCTGCAGGTGCAAACACATTCAGTCGAGAAAGGGAGACCATGATAAAGTAAATAAAAGATCCCAAAAATATATCATCAGGACACTTGGTGTGAACATGCAAGATCAGCATTCAGGTTTGCGCAGTCTGACTTGAGTCTACAAAGTCACCTAAAGTCCTCCATGGAGAGCATGTACAATTGGTGATTGTTTTTTAAACCATTTATAATGCAAATTTTGTCCCTGTTAAGGCAATCTGCCATTCTGCCTGACTGTGGTAGCTGTGACAAGCTTGTGAAAACCTGGCTAAAAAGGCAAAAATACACATATACTTACTAGCTTTGGTCTGATCCAACAAATAGGTTCTTCAGGCTTCCAAAGTGAGATAATTTTCCTCTGGTCATTTTTGCTGTTTCCGGCAGTACACCATCTGTTGTCACCCAATGAAGGAGCACTATGGTATCAGTGAAACACAGAAAGTGTGCCCCAAAGTGTGACCTGAACCTTTCTGGTCCCTGGTTTTAGCCCCTAAGGGCTTACTTTTGACAGGGATCGTGTTGATATATAAAATGGTCTTCACACCATGTTAATTTATTTTTACACTAATTGTTTACTATTACTAAACTGCCACTTTGACATTTTTATCCTTTCTCCAATCTAATTATGTAATTTTGAAACATTTCATACCATTCAAAAGGCAAAAAGGTCATGTCCCATACAACTGTTATACAAATGCTGAATACAGGTATAACCATTTGCACATTACAGTTTCATACATCAGTATTACACCTTCATTTACATCTCATGAATGTTCAATTATTAGTGACAGTGCCAAAAGTACATCTTAAACCAGCCTGAATGGATAAAAAAAAATATTATTTGGCAAGAACATTTTCAGATAGTAATAACAGATTTGACTACATGTATCAAAGAACAGCTATTTATTGACATACCAATAAACATGTAGGGTATACCAAGAAAAGGAAGATCAATTATAAAGCACTTATGTTCAAGATAATAATGAGGTAAAAAACTGACATGCACAATTCTCTAAGAAAGTATGCTGTTACAAATTTGATTTTTTAAAGAAACTGGAATTGACTTTCATGCTTCAAGGGCTGTTAAAAAAATACGTAGACAGCTTGAATTCCTCAAATAAATGATGCCGTAATTATGGCAAATTTCATCATTATATTGACCAATGTTATTTCATTTAAGATGAATTGTTTCTTGCAATGAACTACTCGACTATGATGTATTAGAACATTTTTTATTGTGAATCCTTCCCATTCATGTTGAATGTTTTAGTATGTCAAAATTAAGAAGTGCATTTGCCTTAAACTAAGCAAGAAAACGTCACAAAATTTTGACTGCTTTTGCTTGGACATCAATTTGAGTTGTGTATAAAATACTGACGTAACATGATAAACCAATACTTAGAAAAAGGCATCTAAATAACTAGTGGCAAATTTTGCCGCGCTGAAATCATGAAGTCAAATGAAAACACGGCGCAACGGATAATGATAAAAATGTGTGTCACCTTGTGGAAAACACAGTTCAGAGACCAGGGCGATGAAGGAGAAAGCAAATATCCGTCCCTCTGTGTCCTGTACACTTGTATACAAGTGCATTGTGAGCAACTTCACAATGGACAGACCTCTGTGTAAGACAGAAAAGGCAGAGAAAGAAAGAAATATGATATCTGACCACCTGATCCAGCAAGTCAGTGACATTCTTGACGTTGATCGATGCCAGACAGTTGCCGAGGTAGCCAAGCAAGTTTGCATGTGTATTGGGAATGTTCACACAATCCTCCTGGACCATTTGGTTACGAGTTATTTATTGGCAAGATTGATACCCAACTTACTATCCGAAGAGGACAAGGAAAGATGTTTACAGGCAGCTAGGCAATTTCTTCAACGTTACGACCAGGAGGGGGATGTTTTCCTTGATAAACTAAATAGCAACCAATAGAACCTGGTTGGTCTTCTTTGACCCAGAGAAAAAGCAACAATTTTCTGCATGGACTTGGAAATCAGCACCTTCTCTACTGAAAGCGATAAAGTCTTGTAGAAAATCTTCTTCAGGGACAGATTCTAGTGGATGCAGTACTCGCAGGCCAGTCAATGAAGAGCAGCTACTATTCAAAGGTAAATTCTACTGATTTCTATGTGTTTTCAGACAACTTAAAGCGGAACTGTATAGTGGAAAATACATGGAGTGGATTCAGCGACACAGACGGTACAGATACTGTAAGGGCAAGTACTTTGAAAAGATGTAAACTTTACGACGTCAATGATGTCAAACCAGCTGGGACTGTGCACCGTGCGGCTTTGGGTGTGTTTCTTGTAATTACCACAGTAGCATTACAGTTGTATCAGTCATTACTACATAAAATGCTAAGATTCTTCTCTGTGTATATTTAAATTTTGACACTAATCACATAATCTTTAAGCTAGTTATTACTGGTGTCTACGTATTTTTTGAATAGCCCTCGTAATTGGACACTTAGCCAAGTTGAATGTCTATGTTATGTCTTGGTATAATCAGAGGCAAGTAGGCAAAAACGAAAGGAGAGTAGGGGAAAAAAAGATAATAATTATAATGTAATGATGTATCATCACCTTGTGCATTGTCAACACCCATCGGTCAGGTGATTAGTATTGCTGTCCCTAAAGGGGATAAGTCAGGGTAATAAACTTGTGCACCCTTTATTTAGAGCTATGCCTGTATACTGGATTTTAATCCTGTCCATGTCTTCAAAGAAAATATTGTAGAAATTGAAGCAGTTGCTAATAACTCTAACCATCATTTGATTTCAATTAACATCATGGTAATAACATAAATCATCATCTGCTAGAATACAAAAGAAAGCAACCATGTATATCTATCCACTTTTTTTGAGTCTGAACATTGACCTCCAGATCAAGATGCCCACATTGGCCTTATCATTTTCAAGGAGGTGAATATGATCTGCTGAGCAGTGATAATAAATTCACAGCATTTCCTGATGGTTAACTCTTTACCAGATGAGAAAAAAATTTTGACTGGTCCAAATTGAAAGCATTTGCAAATGAGATATCAAATATGGTTCAAATGATGATGTCTCTGGAAGTGTGGAATACATTGTGGGAAAAGGAGAAAATGACGGTTTTTAGCATTTTCTTCTTTTCCAACTATGGTTTCAAAAGCCCTTTTTTGGTGGTGACTAGGGTCATTTAAACTTGTGATTGTGTGGTAAAGGGTTAAAATAAGTCTCCTTCCTTTTTAGTTTGGCCCCCACATTTTTTTACTCTTTTATTGTTACCATAAAATACATTTAGTCTTTCAGCCCTTTACCAAACAATCCTATGTTTTTATGGCCTTCTTATAACAGGAGGTTCTTGAAAGCATTGTGAGAAAAAGGATAAAATGCTGGTAACCAGCATTCTCTCCTTTTCTCACAATGTGTTCTAGCCTTTTCAAAGACAAATCGCATCATTTTAGCCACATACATTTTGTGATCTGCAAATGCTTTCAATTTTGACAAGTCTAAAAATTAATTTTGTCATTTGGTAAAGGGTTAAGTAGACAGAGGGCAACTTCTCAAATCATAGCAGAAAAGCTCAACATGATTTTTTAAAAGGAATTGCTAATTCCATTCTGTAGTTTTGATTCAAAATAAATATACATGTATAAGCCATGCTCTGGCAAAAGGGGTTTTAATGTATTTCCATTATTTTAACCCTTTCTCAAACAAGCCCTGGTTTTCACATGTCTGCAGTACAAGTCTTTTGAAAACATTGGGGGAAAAGGAGAAATTTCTCGTAATGAGCAATTTCTCCTTTTCCCGCAGTGTTTTCTACCCTTTTTGAGAACTTTCTGCCATTTTCATCAAACTTAAAGTTGTCGTCTGCAAACTCTTTCAATTTGGACCAGTCCAAAATTTGTCATTTGGGAAAGGGTTAAGAAGCAAGTCATTATTATTATAATCATCAATCCATAAAATCCATCTTGTCTCTAATTGACTGAATCATTAGGAAGAATGGTTCTTGCACTAACAGACAATTTACAGATAGCAAAAAGTTTCACCTTAATGACTGCCTGTGCAGACTGACATGGGCTGATACTTTTTGCAGATGCATTAGACCCACTTTTCACAGAGCCATTTAGGCTGACTCACGGTGTGTTTGCAGACAGTTTAGATAAAGATCAGAGTGCACAGAACATGCAATGTGATCATTAATCTACACTGTCTGATAGGATGGGATTTTCCTTGCCAGAACTTAGAAATTATTATTTTTTATTATGTATAATATTGCTTGAAAATTTTCATTACATTTATCAAGAGGTTTCAAGATACATCTATACTGTTTTAAACCAGTTTTAATCCATTTCAGCTTTATTTCATTAAAATATAATTATTCTTCCAAATGTTGTTCTTGACGGTTGCAAGGTTGCATAGAATACAACCGATTGAAAATGCATTTCATTTTCTGAAGGCCATCAAAGAATTTTTTATCACTGTTATATGTGACATTTCTGGTCTTAAATAAATAATTTCTGGTATTATGTATTTATCCCTTACATCATACATACATGTATATCACTAATTCATCTATATTTACACAGCTAACTAAATTCTGAACCATTCCACAGCCTATCCAATTTAACAGTGTTTTTTTCTCTCTGGCTCTAAGAACTGTCTTTCAGGGACACTTAATACTAATGAAAGTTTATGGAAGGTGTATAATTAACCCTTTTGTACTTCTTTGTTTGTTTTTATGATATTTAATATTGTTTTATACATAATTTCAGTTATATAGTGGCAGTCAGTACATCTATCGTGAAAAAGCTTTGTTGGAGATTCTTTTACCAGCACTTTACACAATGTTATTCCCATGCCACTGGCTGCTTTACCACATAACTATCAGTCATAAGAGAGGAATGTATCCTGCCACAGTGGTTATCATCAGTCCTTGGAAAGAAATTAGTGGCCAAGTTGATTCGAACTAGCAACCCCCAGGCTAGATTCCTGTGTGCTACCAACTGGGCTAACTCTTGTACAAATGATAATCATTTTTCTGTATTGTGATAAACAGGATGTTTCATTTTTCTCTATTTCAGATATAATTTCAAAATTTACAAAAAAATTAGGTTTTTCTCACAACCAATCATAACAATATTATTGCATGTTTTTTCCCTCCTTGTACATGCAATAAAATCAACCCCATTATTGTAATCAAACATCAGCATACCATGGTGATGATTTATTGGAAATCATTGACATAAAAGTAATTAGCAGTCTATCAAGATAAAATCTTATCCATTTCAGCAGTAGTTTTTTTTTTACTCCATTCAACCCTTAACATGCAGTAACAAAATGTGTCTCGAATGATGAATATGTTTTTGTTAGGGTAGAAAACATAGTGGGAAACAGAGTAAAACTAGAATAACTATCACTAAAGGTGATAAATACCCCCGCCCCTGTATTTCATGTCACAGGGGCAATAACTCGGCAATTTCAATTTAGGGGCAATAACTCTGTAATCATTAGGCCAACACTCATGAAATTTGTGCTTTGCACATCTACTGCTCCTGGTGAATATCATGACAAATATCAAGTGAATAAGACTTAAACTGAAGGAATAGTTCTCTGGACAAGAAGTTTTGAGTAAATTCAGGAGTAATTAATTTGGCAAACATTTGAGAAAAATGCATCTTGAACCTCTACTGCTCGCTGGTGAATATTTATGCAAAGTATCAATTTAATTGGACACAAAACTAAATGAGTGTAAAAAAGTGTAGACCATGATCTGACAATATGTCTGAGACACAGCGGCTGGTCTGGATCCACACTTGTTGCAAATGTCCAAAGGTGCCTTTTCGCATAATGTTGGCCAACTATACATATGACAGAAAAGACCTCCTTAAAGTGAATCAGACAGAAACTGTAGGAGGAGTTGTCCGGACAAGCATTTTTAAGTCAAATCAGGGGCAATAACTCAGTAATTCTTGATGGAATTTTTACAAAATGTGTGTCTTGCACATCTACAACTCCAAATGGACACTTCTGCCAAGTATAAAGCGAATCGGACTGAAATTGTAGGAGGAGTTGTCCGGACAAGCATTTTAAATGTGAATCAGGGGCAATAACTCATTAATTCTTCATAGAATTTTCACGAAAGTTGCGTCTTGCACATCTACAACTCCTAATGAACACTCATGCCAAGTTTAAAGTGAATCAGACAGAAACTGTAGGAGGAGTTGTCCGGACAAGCATTTTTAAGTCAAATCAGGGGCAATAACTCAGTAATTCTTGATGGAATATTTACAAAATGTGTGTCTTGCACATCTACAGCTCCTAATGAACACTTCTGCCAAGTTTAAAGTGAATCAAACAGAAACTGTAGGAGGAGTTTTCCAGACAAGCATTTTTAAGTCAAATCAGGGGCAATAACTCAGTAATTCTTGATGGAATTTTTACAAAATGTGTGTCTTGCACATCTACAGCTCCTAATGAACACTTCTGCCAAGTTTAAAGTGAATCAGACAGAAACTGTAGGAGGAGTTGTCCGGACAAGATTTTGCGGACAGACCGACCGCCCGACCGACCGCATGACTGACCGACCGACCAACCGACCGACCGACCGACAGGCTGATTCCAGTATACCCCCCACAAACTCCGTTTGCGGGGGTATAATAATGCAGGTTACCAGCATAATTTCTCCTTTTCCCACTATGTTTTCAAAGACTTTCTTTCAGTCCCCTACCAGCGAAGCCGAAGGGGACTTTAGGTTTGCACTCCATCCGTCCGTCAGTCTGGCAATTCAGTTTTCCGGACTTTTTTCCTAAACGCTGGTACAAATTGAGCTGAGTTTTGGTGTGTAAGTCACCCACCATCACTTACAGATCAAGTTCGAGTTTCGTTCCGGTCTACTCGTTTTTCACAGATTTACTGGCCTTGGAGTTACAAAATTTCACTGATAAATCAGTTTTCCGGACTTTTTTCCTAAACCCTGGTAGGTATTGATCTCAGATTTGCTGTGTAACTCAACCACCATGACTTACAGATGAAGTTCGACTTTCATTCCGGTCCACTGGTTTTTCACGGATTTACGGGCCTTGGACTTACAAAATTTCACTGATAAATCAGTTTTCTGGACTTTTTTTTTCTAAACGCTGCTACATATAGGGCTGATTTTTGGTGTGTACATCAACCACCATGACTTACACATCAAGTTCGAGTTTTGTTCCGCTCCACTGCTTTTTCACGCATTTACGGGCCTTGGACTTAAAAAATTTCACTGATAAAACATTTTTCCGCACTTTTTTTCTAAACGCTGGTACATATAGAGCTGATTTTTGGTGTATACATCAACCACCATGACTTACACATCAAGTTCGAGTTTGGTCTTGGTCCACTGCTTTTTGACACATTTACGGGCCTTGGACTTACAAAATTTCACTGAAAACATTTTTCCGTACTTTTTTCTAAACACTGCTACATATAGAACTGATTTTTGGTATGTACATCAACCACCATGACTTACACATCAAGTTCGAGTTTCGTCTTGCTCCCTTGCTGTTTGACGCATTTATGGGCCTTGGACTTAAAAAATTTCACTGACATGCCCGCGATACATACGGCTGGTAGGGGACTGGGTATTGCTATGCAATACTATCAGAATGCTTGTTGTTATGGTTGTTAAAACTTGAGATTGTGTGGCAAAGAAATTAGTGGCATTATTCAGAATTTTGAGGTGAATAAAATTCCTTGACAAAACTAATGACTACAAAATATATTTTTCTCTTCAAGCATAAATGAATCAGACAGTAACATTCAGTGACAAGATGCAATTTTGGCATTTAAAGAACTAGACAATATTTTTGCAATCAGGAGCTCTGTTTTCAGAGAAAAATATACTTTGCAGTAAAAGTGTAACCATGGTTGCCATAATCTGGTTCCATTGATAACCTAGATTCCCCTCCCCTTTAGCTTGCCACTGAGATGATGCCTTCAGGGGCCATAATGACACTAACTATGCTGAAACATAATCAAGTTCTTATTCTGAGGAATTGTCTAAATTTGAAAAAAAAAAAGCTCCTGATTAGCCCCCCAAAAAAATAGTTACCGGTAAGTCAATCAGACATTGTGTTACCTTCAAAAGTTAGAAATAGACTACTCGTAAATATGCTGTTTAGAATGGTTGGTAAATACATGCCGAGAGTAACCTCAGGCAATATGGGATATTTTAGATCCCCTGGAGTAGTCTGATCTTGAAATACACTGCGACCTTTGTTTTAACAACCTTGAGGAAGAATGCTATTGATAACATTGTGTAAAAAGGGAAAAATGCTGGTAACCAGCATTAATTTTCTCCTTTTTCCACAGACAAAGTTTTCTATCCATTAAAATACATATGTCACAATTTGACCTACAGTTGATAATTTTATGTTGTCTGCAAATGCTTTGGATTTGAACCACTCAAAAACTCTGTTGTTTGGAAAAGGGAGTCAAAGAGTTATAACTGAAACCTGGACAACGAAAGAAATGTCATAGAATTTTAACTCTACCAAACGACATAAATTTAGATGGATTACCAGCATTTTCTCCTTTTCCCACAATATTGTCAAAATCCTATTTCTGCAGGATCATTAAATTTTGGGATTGTTTGG
This sequence comes from Tridacna gigas, assembly GCA_945859785.2. NCBI lineage: Eukaryota > Metazoa > Mollusca > Bivalvia > Cardiida > Cardiidae > Tridacna > Tridacna gigas. Next base: position 26,182,193 of record OX244042.2, on the reverse strand, counting down.
TAGAGGGTTAAAAAGTTAAAATTAAACAGGATAACAACAGGAATGAATTACAAGTTCAACCGTAGTTAAGCATTGAAGTCTGCGTAAGTTGCTTTTGCTCTTTTGCAGACAATGTACCGGTAGATTAAGATTTGACTGCAAAGAACATGCAGCCCAATCTTTGATCTATGCTCTCCACTACTTTGAAACAATCTGGTGACCTGCATTTTCTCCTGTTTCCACAGTATTTTCAAAATTCTTACTCATAAGTTTGTTAAAACTCTGAGGGTTGCTTGGACTAAAGGGTTAATAGGATCAGACATGAGAAACAGAATCAGATTCCAATACGAAACTATAAAAATTTGACTCCCTGTTTTTACATGTAAACCTGATATTTATGAAAGAGCAGGAAATTTTGATATCAAGTATCTTGAATATCTATAAAATGAAGGAAAAAATATTGAACAATTAACAACTGAAAACTGAATGCAAGCTTTTACCCCATCTGAGATATCCCTTCAGCCCATAATCCCAAATTCTAATGATGGCCATGGCAAAGGCTTTTTGAAAACATTGTGGGAAAAGGAGAAAATGCTGGTAACAGCATTTTCTCCTTTTCCTACAATGTTTTCTACCCTTACCAAGAAAATGACCTAATTTGTGCAACATTTAGTGATGTTGTCTGAAAATGCCTGCAATTCGGACCATTCTAAAATTCTGTTGTTTGGTAAACAAATATCTCTTTATTTTTTTCAATTTGTTACCAACTAATAGATGACATTCTTGTCTTGCACACAGGCCACTTTTGAAAAATCTCGTATCAAAAGAAGAAATTGCTCTAATATTGCACTAAATAAATAGAATCAACATTCTCAATCAATACAAAAAATCTGGCAAAAATTCTGATAGTGCAGGCCAGACTGCATGTTTTGTGCATTCTGATCTTGATCTACACTGTCTACATAAGGAACTCAAAATCCAGAATCATAAGTCCTGGATCAGCACTATTTTTAGGGTTAACATAAATGCCACTTTCATGGGATAGTTTTTTGAAAGTCCAGGGTCAGTTTTCAACATATGGCAGCTTTCACATGGTATAATTTACAATGCAATTTACAAATTAGGTAGATTTGTAACTCTATCCATGTTTCATACTTAATTCTCTGCTTTATTTACTTGTGACGCGATATCAAGTGTTTTTTTCTGACAGTAAAGGTTTAAAGGTTAAACTGCAAAGAACATGCAGTCCAATTTTGGATCTACACTGGCTGAAATTTTGTTGTATATTCCAAACAAATCAGGCCTGAATTTGTGATATTCTTGCCTTTCACACTGAAAATAAATGCCCAATTAATTTACAAAACCGACTAAGGGGCTAAACTGTTGAAATTGAATTCCACATAATTCAAAGTGTTATTGAAAACATGCAATGAGCTTAACTCTTTACCATACAATCCCAACTTTTAACAACCCTGAGGAAACCATCGGCTTTTTGAAAACATTGTGGGAAAAGGAGAAAATGCTGGTAACCAGCATTTTTATCTTGTCCCACAATGTTTTCTAGTCCCTGTCTAATACAAATTTTGTTATTTGGGCCACCTTTGATTTCCCGTCTACATAATCCTTTCAATTTGGAGCCATCTCAAATTCTGTCATTTGGTAAAGAGTTAACTCTTCACAAAACAACAAACTTTTAGACCAGCATTTTCTTTCCCACGATGTTTTCTACCCTATCAAAGCAAAATTGCATCATTTGAGCCACACTGAAATTGTCGTCTGTTAATGCTTTAAATTTGGACGGGTCTAAAATTTTGTCATGTGGTAAAGGGTTAAGGAAATGATTTTGCCAAAGTATTGAAAACTAAAAAAGGAAATGAACTAAAATTCTTATTTCTTCCTTAAAAATGTGTAGCCAAAAATGCGATCAGATGAAAGAAGTTAATTTCCTGCAAGAGACATCAAGGGAGATAATTCAGATAGTTGTTAGCACTGTATTATTTTAGTCATTAACCCTTTACAACACAATCCCGACTGGGAAGGCTTTTGAAACCAGCATTTTCTCCTTTTTACACAATATTTCCTACCCTACCAAAGACAGAAATCACCATTATAGCAACATTTCATTCGATGTCTGCAAATGCTCTCAATTTGGTCTAGTCCGAAATTTTGTTGTTTGGTAAAGACTTTTAATAGCTTGCAGGCCGCAATTCTGAATGCTTATGTAGGCAGTGAAAATCCAGATCAGACTAAATATATAACATACAGTTTGAATTTAAGCTTGGATGAAAAATAAAATTGTCAAAATCACTTAATCAACAGTTATATTTATAATACTCACCAGCATTTCTTGTCAGACCTTCAAGGTATCTTCAATTTAGGAAGTCTTTAAACTTGATAACGCATTGGAAATTATAACATTAAGAAATTTATTAGCTAAGTCAATCTGAATCAACAAAATAAAAAATCCCTTTCTTGACAGAGTAGATGAGTAAAAAGGGTTGTTTATTATTAGCATAAATTAAAAGTAATAGAATGATATTTATTTCAACACAGTTTTTATTTTACAAGACTGCTGTAATGATTATTACATTAATAAACAAGCAAATACATATCCGATAATTATTCAGCCTAAAATGCTTTGCCACAGCTATTATAAGCCACATCACCTCTTTCTGAGGTTGGCAATCAAAATTGTCCATGCAAGAAAGAATTATAAGCTTATTAGTTCAAAAAGCATGAAAAAGGCCTTGAACCCTTGAACTGGTTCATAAAGGAAATGGAAATATTTAATTCAAACAGATTTTACATATCCAAAGTCCACGCTAAATTCATCTCTCAGACAACAGCAATTTGAAATCATTGTGATGACCACCATTTTCTCCTTTTCAAACCAATTGTTTAAACATTTCATACATAAATTCATTCATTTGAGCCATCTACAAATGCTTTCAAGGTCCAAAGTTTTGTTGTCTGGCAAGCTTTACTCCCCTACCAAACAATCTTGTCAGTACTGAGGACCCTGAGGAGAAAGGCTTTCAAAAACAATGTGGGAAAAGGAGAAAATGCAGGTAACCAGTATTTTCTCCTTTTCTCACCGTGCTTTCTATTCTTTCAAAGGCCTAAAAGTTGTTTGAGATATATTTAATTTGTTGTCTGCAATTGCTTTCAATTTGGACAGGTCTAAAACTTTCTCATTCTGTAAAGACTTAATTACATCATACCGGTAAAGGTTACAGGATTATGATGGACAGCAAAATCGATGGGTACATTTGCAGGGCCTACTTTACACTTTTCCATCTTCAACCTGTATTTTTGCAGCTGAGAAGATTAAAGAACATTGGGAGAAAAGTAACAAATGCACAATATGAACAATATATCAATTTGTTGCAATGCTTCAATGGCTTTTTTTTATGTAATTTTTTTACTATATCTAATCCAATTTCAATCTTTAGAATTATGTACTAGAGTTTATTGATCTCAAAAATCTGCTAGGTACAAATTGGCTAAACACTGTCAGTAGCTGAGGCCTAAGTAGACTTTATGCATCTAGTAGCAAAAAACTTTAAAATTTAACCCTTATCCTGCTAAATAAGTAAAATGAAACTTTCAAGCTGATAGTAAAAAACCTGAATAATGCTATTTCAAAATAATTTTTGGAGAAAAATATCTCCTTATCAGACAGTGTAGATCCAAGATCAGACTGCATGTTTTGTGTAGTCTGATCTTGATCTACACCATCCACAAAAGGTCAGTAAGTTGTGCTCAGCAGCCTAACTGTAAATAAAATAATTATTAAAATTTGAATACATACTGGCAAAGGAAGAAACTCCTCAAAGCAACATTGGTTGTTGCAAGCAACTGTTCCTTTTGCCAAACTGTTTTCATATGTATTCATGTAATAAACCTTAATTTATGTTGATTTTACAATTTTTACAAGGATTTTTTCCAAGTCTAGTGCAAAATTTGACAAAATTAAATTTTTAACTTCCAACTAGATATATTCAATTTTTTGGGGGCATAAAAGTAAGATTTTAACAGCAGTTCATAATGAAATCAAGTATAAGTTCAGCATCTCAGGTAGGGGATGGTGGAGACACAAGATCAGACTGCATGTTCAGTTGCCACTGATCTTGATCTCCACCGTCAACAAAAGTTATTTCTGTTGCTACTGACTGTGAAAGAGTTAACCCTGTACTGAACAATCCTATGTTTCATTGACCTTGAGGAAATAGGCTTTTGAAAACATTGTGGGAAAAGGAGAAAATGCTGGTTCTCAACATTTTCTTCTTGTACCACAATGATTCAATCCTTTTTCTGAGACCACCTTTTTTCATTTGAGCCACATTTAATTTGTTGTTGGCATACTGTTTCCAATATGGAAATTCTAATATTGTTCATTTGGCAGAGTTTAAAAGGTAATAAGTTACCTGAGACAGGCTGTCTCCATCTGTAACCACAAAGTAAATGCTAACATGTCATTCTGACCAAATCTATATCATGCCTTAAGCCTTTCATTATTATTAATATCTAAACAAATGCTTTTTAAACCTTCAGTACTTTGGCACCTTAAAACTTGATGAACTTGTGATATATAGTTAAATTTTTTACCATAATGACAAAATCGTATACACTTGTTCATATTTGAAGCATTTGGGGACAATATTTATTGACTCTTTACCAAACAACAAAATTTTAGACTTGTCCAAATTGAAAGCATTTGCAGACGACAAAATAAATGTGACCCAAAAATTGACATTTGTTTTGGGAAGGATAGAAAGCATTGTGGGAAAAGGAGAAAATGCTGGTTACCAACATTTTCTCCTTTTCCCACGATGTTTTTAAAAGCTGTCTTTCCCAGGGTCGTGAAAACCCGGGATTATTTGGGAAAGGGTTAACTATTTACTAAACGACAAAATTTTAGACTGTTGGCAGTCCAAATTGAAAACATATGCAAAAAGTAATAAAAAGTGACTTAAATGATGGAATTTATCTGTAATGGAGAAAAAACATTGCGGGAAAAGGAGAAAATGCTGGTTACCAAAATTTTCTCCTTTTCCCACTCTGTTTTCATAAGCCCAATCTTCCTTAGGGTCATTGAAACTGGAAATTGTGCGGTAAAGGGATAAGCTGTCTTCCTTAGGGTTATTAAAACTGAGGATTGTGTGGTATAGGGTTAAAGGATGCTCACATGATGAGATTTGTCTTTAGAGATAACCAGTATATTTCCTTTTCCAACACTGGTTTCCATTCTTTCAGGGACATTTCAACAGCATCAATTCTGTTGCCTGTGTAAGATTTCACTGTGGCCAAGTCTCAAACTTTGTTGTGTGGAAAAAAGTTAATTCTTTACCAAATGACAAAATTTTCAACTTTTTCCAAATTGAAAGTGCTTACAGAAGATAAATCATAAAACACTCAAATTATGGAATTTGTCTGTAAAAGGGTACAAAACATTGTGGGTAAAAGGAGAAAATGCTGATTCAGCAGCATTTCACCAGTTCTTACGTGGTCTTCAAAAGGCTCTTTTCTGAGGGTTGTTAAAACTTGGGATTGTTTGGTAATGGGTTGAATAACATGAGGGAAAAGTCATTGCCGAAGGCAATCATGACTAGAACCAGTAGGAATCAATCTTGGGATGTGGTTTCAAGCACCACACATAGGTGTAATGACATGGTTGTAGTTGCTTTTAGAAATGAGCCATGCTCTGGCAAAAAGGGGGCTTATTTCATCTCCGTGATCCATGCTAACAAGCAGGTCATCACATGATAATGGATGCATAAAATCCATTTTGTCTATCCACCGGCTGAATCATGAGGTTATTAAGACTGTTCCTTAACCCTTTCCCAAACAAGCCCTGGTTTTCACGTGTCTGCAGTACAAGTCTTTTGAAAACACTGTGGGAAAAGGAGAAATTGCTTGTCACAAGCAATTTCTCCTTTTCCCACAGTGTTTTCTACCCTTTTTGAGACCTTTCTGCCATTTTCATCAAATTTAAAATTGTTGTCTGCAAACTCTTTCAACTTGGACCAGTCCAAAATCTGTCGTTTGGGAAAGGGTTAAGCAACATGCAGAAAATTGACCAAAAGCAAAGTTTCGGCCCAGGTCTGCCTGCACAGGCTGACCTGGGTCAAGACTTTTTGCAGATGCATTAAGCCCCCTTTTCACAGAGCATTGCTGAAGTATAAATGGCATGTTTGATCCCTAGCAACAGAGCTTGAAAATGGGCCATTACTATGTCAAAAATATATTGAAGGTTACTGCCTTATTGTCATCGGTTCCCTTATTGATAGAATCCCAACTTTTAATAACCAGAGTTTGAAGTAAACATCTACAGTGATGACAGAGATATCAAATACTGTGCAGGCCTACAAATTTTTAGATTTGTCCAATTATAAAGCATTCACAGACAAATTAACAAATTAAAGGTGGCTCAAAACATGGAATCTTCATTCCATAGGTTTGAAACCATTAGGTTTCAGTTTTGAAATCATTGTTGGGAAAGGAGAAAATGCTAGTTACCAGTCACAATGTTCTCAGAGGCTTTCTTCTTCCAGGTCATTAAAACTCTGGATTTGATTGCAAAGTTAACACTCAAAAGAATTTGAATGCTTTCGAGTTTTGACTGCTATAGATCTCTTTCACTGAACGGATAGACTATTAGTCATGGAAAAATCAATTCAGGCACATGTTGCAGCAATATACAATGTAGTATAAAACATACTTTACAATATAAAACTGGTAAAACATTATGCACATAATAATTATCATATTGAATCATTGCTCTGTAACAGATGCACAGCTTGGACGTACTGTATTGGTATCTGTACAAAGAAATCAAAGTGGGCCATGTACTATTCTCTGATGATTTCCAAAATGTTTTTTGCTCTCTGTTTCATTTTTATCCTGATTTCATACAGGTTATCTTTCAACACAATTTTCACTCATAAAAGGGGCATTGAATCAGAAATACTCGGAGAAAGCAGATACATGTACCAGTATCTTGTATTTTTTGGGGGACTTATTGAAAACATAATGGAAAAAATAAAAAAGTAACTATTTGTACCATGCAACAAGTGTTGCATCTTTTCAGAGAATGTTCCAAAAGAGGTCTACAACAGGGCTGTAAAAATTATATTAAATGTATGGACATAACCTGAGAGACAACATCCAGGCCAGAGGAGGGCATTTGATTTAGTTCTTGAACATCAGTTCTAGAATTATGGCCATTTAATGTTCATGAGCTATTCAAGAACTAGGTTCAAGAACTGTTCTAGAACTGTTTCTTGAATTCCTCGCAGGAGCAGGGATTGAAATGGAGGCATCAAAAACTATGCAGTGTCATGGCAATCATGCAGTCAAAAATTTCTGCAACGGTCATGGTGTGGATGAAAACCTTACAAGATGTCAAGGTCCATTTTCTTTTCCACCTGATCTACCTGTACCAGAAGCTGTGGAGGTAGTCAAAGAAGGAAGGCAGCCTCCACTGGATTGTCAAGTTATTCAAGTTTCTGGAGATTTGAAAGGCTTGAATTCACAGGGATGGATTATGACCTTCTAATCCACCTTCTTCAACCAGCTCTTCCTGCCTGCCACACTCTTTTCTGCAAATATTGCTGGTCTCTCTGCTGACATGAAGACTGAATGTATACACATACAGGTTACAGGAAGTCAACCACATTCAAATAAAACTGCGTAACAAATGTGTGAATATCATATTTTAAATGTCTTATTTACTAAGCCAATAAACAACCACATGTCATGGCAAGAACTTGGATACATGTACTATGTTCTTGGGAATGGCCCTAATTTGACACTATGGGCACAAATATACTCTATATAAAGCTGGATCAGCTATTTATCCAGAGAATTTTTTAACATAATATGACAAACAACTTGAAACTTAATCGAAACATGAGACATAAGTGGGACCCTAACAAACAGTATTTGCACTGACATTCTTTGGTGGAACCCAGACTGAGCCAAAGTGCTCCTTCTAGTCTTCAACCAAACCCTTTCACCTCTCCACTCCCCATGACCATTATATACGCAGTGTTGGACCCTGGCAAGAACAAACAAAACTCAGTGATTACTCAGAAAATATGGCAAAAAACAGCCAGTGTTGCATTGGATCTATGATTTGGTATTAAACAGGAAGGGTCTAATATACATCAGCAGCCGCTAAAAAATCAATGAGCCATTAAATACACATTTAACAATGTAAGTAATATCAAGTTGCCCTAAAAATCAGACCAAATACCAACATAATCAAGTATTGATGGGCTAAAACAGGAAAATAATGAGGATATAGAGGAAAGAGTTACAATCAATATACAATGAATGTCAGATTTCAGACTGGCACACAAATTAAATAATTGATGGACTCGTTTACAACAAGCTTGTCTAATGATCTTCACAACACAAAAAAAAAATGATTTCAATTTCTAGGACAATCTGATTGGCAAAATCTGACTTCACCACTCCGTAAGAAAACTGCCTATCAGACATACTAGCTAACGATTTACTGTAAAAGAGAATGTCTGTTTCCTTTGTTTGTTTGTTTGATGTTCAATGAAATTTTAATCAGTATTTCTGAGTTACTTCACCATAATAGAGGCAATCAATGTAATCCGCGTGTTCTTCTATGCAGTTTCTGGTCATCACATTTTCAAAGTGATTGGCTCCTTCGTCACATTAACAAATTCACCAAAACCATGTTCAGCATTGAGATGGTTGTTAACTCTTAACCACACAACAAAATTTTAGATCAGTCCAAATTGAAAGCGTTTGCAGAAGAGAAATAAAATGGGGCACAAAGAACTGTCAATATCTGTCTTTGAGATCTTTAAAAACATTGTGGGAAAAGAAGAAAATGTTGGTGTAACCAGCATTTTCTTCTTGGCCAACAATGTTTTCAAAAACCCTCTTCTTAACGGTCGTTAAAACTTGGGATTGTGTGGTATAGAGTTAAGTTCACAAGGTACCAACCATTTTGACTTAGTGTTTAACCGTATCGTGGCTTGCCCACTTTTCATTATCTAAGTTCCTGTAGAGCTGAAAACCTTAGATACATGATTTTGTAAACTCTTTAATAGATCAGAAGATTTTAGGCTTGTTCATATTAAGAGCATTTACACACAACAGATTGAATGTGGTTCAAATGATAAAATTTGTTTTCAAAGGTAGAGATTTTTACATGAAAAAAGGACAACACTCAGCTTGCCCTTTAACATCTTAGTTAATTCAATGATAAATCAATTTTGAACCTTTTCAAGATTATAAAAATTTGAATAGCCCCCCTTTAACCCATTAACTGCTAAATGAATGAAAGTTCTTCCTACAGTAAAATTCTAACTCATATCAGACAGAATAAATCCAGACAGCTTACTCTATGCAGTCTGATCTCAATCTAAACTGTCCGCAAAAGCACAGTAAGTTGAACATGGCACCCTAATGCTTATAACCCTTTATCACATAATCTCTGCTTTTATTGTCACCCTGAGGAAGAAAGCTTTTGAAAACATTGTGGGAAAAGGAGAAAATGCTGGTAACCAGCATTTTCTCCTTTTCCCACAATGTTTTCTACCCTTCTCAAATCAAATTTTAGTTTTTGAGCTTATTTCGTCGTCTGCAAATGCATTCAATTTGGACTAGTCTAAAATTTTGTCATTTGGTAAACAGTTCAAACAATATAAATTACATGAAGTAACAGGTTATCCCTCAGTCCGAAGGAAGTCAGATTGTCTGAGCGACTGTAGGTAAAATATGTCAAAAATGTGGTCAAGGAACAGTGTATTGTCCGGTATAAATCATTTTTGCCACTAATACCTGGTCATTCTGGCACAAGCCTCAGACTTTCTGACTTCACATTATGGATATTATTGTAATAAATTTATATACCTTAAGCTGCTAATATAGTTTATGCAGTAATAATTGAGGTGTTTAATATGGCTCCTAACCCTATTAACCCCTTAACAAACAGTCCCGTGTTTTGATGACCCTGGGAAAGAAGGCTTTTGAACATACTGTGGGAAAAGGAGAAAATGCCAGTAACAAGCATTTTCTCCTTTTCCAACAATGTTTTCTACCCTCTCAAAGGAAAATCACATTGTTGGGAAACATTTTATTTGTTGTCTGCAAATGCTTTCAATCAGGACGAGTTTAAGATTTTGTCATTTGGTAAAGAGTTAACCCTTAGTCTTAAGAGCGCCTGTTTAGTCTAATGGATACTTTCTGAGAAAAAAAAAATCTACATAATGTATCACATTTCAACTCTTCACCAAATGACAAAATGTTGGACTCTACCAATTTGAAAGCATTTGCAGACGGCAAATCAAAAGTACTTGAAATGATGGTTTCTGTCTTTCATAGGGTAGAAAACAATTTGTGGGAAAAGGAGAAAATGCTGGTTACCAGCATTTTCTTCTTTTTCCACAATGTTTTTCAAAGATTACTCTTTCAGGGCCGATAAAACTCATGATTGTGTGGTAAAGGGTTAAAGACTTTTTTATATAGAACAAATCACACATTTAGGAAGAGAAGATTGAATTCAGATCAAATCACGGGCCATCCTTTGCAACACATCCACAAAGACAACTGAATCACACTTAAAGGAACTTGACCAGAATCCAGCGCCGACAAAAGGAAATAAACATAAGCTGTAGAAAAAAGCCTAAATGCTGCAATTTTAGGGCAAATTGTTTGCCAGGACATCACATTAAATACAATAGATAGCGTAAAATCTAAAAAAAAACCACTTCACTTTCTGTGTAGTCTGATCTTCAGATCTATAATATGCCCCAAAACACCTGCATATAGAAGGCAAAGCATCTGTGCTTGATGACTGCACTGAGCAAATATAATTCCTCTATTATTCATAATTCAGATTTGACCAGCGGTTTAACTTTCCTTATGCCTTATTACATGACCTATGGAAAAAAAAAAATTCTCGGTGTAGTCTGATCTTTATTTATTCCTCCTCCATTCATAATTAAGATTTGACCTGCAGTGTACCTTTCCTTATGCCTTATTACGTAAGATCTTTCAACAAGGCATGAAATACCACTGTATTTGCTATTGGCAGAAAGTTAAGATTACGATCAGATTGCACTACTTTATCTTGATTACTGATAAAATACATGTAGACATTTCCTCTAAGTAAAAAAGCTTCCATATTGGCAATTCCATAACTGTTTTTCGACATACTGATATTAATTATTCACAAAACCTGATGAGCAGATAGTGTAGATTCAGGTTTAGACTGCAGTCTAATTTTCATCTATAATAAGGGCAAAACAACTACAGCTGTGAGCCATTGGTGCTTTTAGCCATTTATAATCGCATCTTTTAATGACCCTAATGAAGATACTAAGGCTTTTGAAAACATCATTGGAAAAGGAGAAAATTCTGGTAATTAGCTTTTACTCCTTTTGCCACAATGTCTTCTATCCTTCTAAGAACATATATATATTTTTTTTGAGTCACTTTAATTTTGTTGGCTGCAAATGCTTTCAGTTTGGACAAATCCAAAATTTTGTTGTTTGGTTAAAGTCTCAGATAAGACGGCTTGGCAGACGGCTTAGATCAAGACTGTACAGAATATGCAGTCTGATGTAGATCTCACATCCCTTGACTGATACTAAAATTTGACCAATACTATCATATGGTGCAGTAGAAACCTACTTATAAACCTTAATAAATGCCAAGCTCTCTTCAACCACAGTAAGTCACAGGAAGCGTACACTTACACAGGAGGTCGCTGGTTAGAATCTGCTGCTCAGCGAATTTCATTCTGAGGATTTCTGATAGTCATTGCAACAGATTCATTCTTCTCTCATCACTGATGATTATTTCAACGATGGTTATGTGGTAATGCAGCCAGTGGCTAATAGGAAAAATATTTGGTGAACTACTGGTAAAAGAAAATCCAGGACAGCATTAATAGATGCATTAGCCACCAAAATATAAACAACAGAAATACAAATCAGTTTTAAACCAGGTGTTGAACACCATAAAAACAAACAAAGACCTAGAAAAAAGTCAAATTTATTCAGTTTTATTGGGAAGGAGTTTACTCTTTATTTATAGGCGATAAAACTTTAAACTCTTCATGCTTCCCAACTTTTTCGAACACCAAAGGGGGTTTTTGAGAGTTTCAAAGGGGGAGATTTGGGGTTTCAAGGGGGAGACTTTTTGAGGCGTACGGGAAGGTCCTTCTAAAGATCATTTTTAAACCATTTTAGGCTAAATAACTTTACTATTGAACAAAAGTCTGGTTTATGATTTATCTATTTACTTTATTTATATATTTTTTTTTTTATTCTTTATTGAATATTATTGTTTTTCAGATGAATACATGTGAATATTTAGAGCTAAAACAAAATCAGTCACTACAGTCATGAATACATGTATATAGAAAGCAGTGACTATGGTAAAGAAGCACTGTAGTGTTTATTATCAAATGCTACTTTGTCCATTGTGTTTTCACTGTTTTGTAAGTATATCATATAATTTTGACTTATTGTGTAAAGATATTCTGCCATTTTATATTGTACCCATAATGTTTTAGCTTGAAATATGGACTGCAGAGTACATTTTATCCTTATATTATTCATTCTCTTTGGTACTCAATAATAGCAAAGAGGTATATCGAATAAACCTCAAATAATCCGGCTCAAATTGCTGTAACTATCAAAAGGACAAGCTGTCATACTGTTTGAAAAAAAAGTAAATTCCCATTGAGTTCCTTCTGATTATCATTTTTGTCTGCATAAATCATCAGTAAAATATCTCAAAAGCATTAAGAAAACTCAAAAAAAAAATGCACTTTTCAAAAAAAAAAAAAAAATCTGGAGGCAATCTTCACACAAAAAAATCTTGGAAGCAAACGTCAGCATCGGTAACGCTAGGTAACACTTTGGTTCCTCCAACCAGTGCCCCGAGCATTACAATATTACCCGATCACCGGTAACCAGTGGAATATTGCTACATCATTGTTTTAAATCAAAGCGTTGAAAACGCTGGTGTGGCATTTGTCAAGGCAGCCATTGTGTGGAATTATTAATTTGAAAAATAAACAGCAGAAATAGTTTCAAAATATTTGCTTGAAAGTCAATCTACTATATAGTCATGCCAAATCCGATAGAGAAGGGTGCGTTCTTAAGGGACGAACAAGTCCGGGCGAACAAGCCCTGGGACGAATAAGTCTAGGAACGAACTGGTTTTGGGACGAACAAGCACGGTATGTGTGTATCATTACACCGCTATAGAATGCCATAGCGGATCAAGTTATTTTCGATAAAAAGGAAGTATTTCACGATCGATGGCCTGATCCAGTTTATTGGAATACGCCATTTTCAATTTCATATCTGAGTGCAATCGAAACACTTATTTTTCTCAGAAAAATTGAGTTTAATTGGGTTTACTTCCTTCGGTTTTGCACAAACTACGATACATGATATTCAAAATGCCGTATTAAACTCATAGTGGCATTGTCTTCGACAAATGCCACAATAAAACTACGATCACGTTCGGGTCGATCTATTTTTACATAAATTGGAATTCCAGTGGTCACTGAGCAGTAAGAGTTTAAAACTTCGTATTTGTTCATTGTTTCTGATGATTATTAACTTAATGTTTTCACTCATTTTTGTCTGCGTCCCGCAGACGCAATGAGCACTGGTATTTTGTGTTTATAGATCTATACTCTTAGAACGTAATTTACCTGCTAACGTCAGGTGAACGACGTTTTGATTTCCACTTTGAAAGTAAACTGGTACCCGTTATATCTCACGCAGCCGTCCGATAGAAGATCGAACACAGGCTTCCAGTTTACTCTAAAAAGTACCTTGGCCCGTTCTCAAATTTGATTGGTTTACGATCATCGATCGATAAATCTCAGTATCTTGATTCCTATTTATAGACAACGAACCTGATTGACCGTGAAATACACACACATGTCAACTAGTTGTAAACTTTGGATAATATACATGTACCTCGGGTACCAAGTTATCACACCCTTTTTACCCTTATGTCGGGTTTTTTCCAAATCGGGTTTTTTTAACTGTCTGTCGGGATGATCGGGTTTTTTGTATTGAATCGGGAGACTCCCGACGAAATCGGGAGAGTTGGGAAGCATGACTCTTATGTACTGGAGACTATTTCGGAAAACCAACTAAATCTTGCTCAAATGATGGGCTTTGTCCTTCAGTAATTGTGGAAATTTAAGATGGAAATCATCTTCTGTTGGACCTTGTAAAAAGATGAATTCATAATGCATGGAAAGAGTTACTCTTTCTTAGACTCGTCGTATAAAAGCATTTGAAAATGACACACTAAATCTTGTTCAAATAATGGGAATAGTCCTTGAATGGATAGAAAACATTGGAGAAAAAGGAGAAAATGCTGGTTACCAGCATTTTCTCCTTTTCCCACAATGTTTTCAAAAGCCTTCTTCCACCAAGTTGTAAAGACAGTGTCAGGACTGTTTGGTAAAGGATTAATTTGCAGCTGGTTCCATAATTACAAGATCCAAATACCATTGGACAATTCTAGCTGTGACAGATGCTTCATATCAATTATTCTGAATCAAATCAATGCAGAACAGTGTATAAATTCTTCAGCTAGGTATTGATATGGTAATGAATGCAATATAAAGTTTTATTTGAAGGCCATAATATTATGTTTTGTTAGTGTCGTTTATTACTCATTAGCTGGATGCAGACAAATTTGAAAATATCCTTGTAAAACATTGATATTCAACACAAACTGATGCATGAACAACTAGTTTAAAACATTGTGACAAAAGTAGTTTATGTCTTTCTGTTCATGATAAACACTGTGGCCCCTTTAACCCTTTACCACACAATCCCGAGTTTAACGACCCTGAGAAAGAGGCCTTTTGAAAACATTGTGGGAAAAGGAGAAAATAACATCAACCAGCGTTTTCTCCTTTTCCCACAATGTTTCCTATCCTTTCCAAAACTAAATTCATTTTTTGGGTCACATTTATTTTGTGATCTGCAAACGCTTTCAATTTGGACAAGTCTAAAATTGTGTTGTTTGGTAAAAAGTAAAGGGCTATTATAAATATTCATCAACATATACTGTTCTACAGTATAATTTTTTTTTATTCTTCTAAGTGTATTCAAAAACAGCCATGCAATTGGCTGAGACAAAACATCTCAGCCAATCAGCAGATCATAGCTAAAGAGCTGACTTGTAGAAAAAAAAAGCTGACAAGCTTAAGATACTTCTCTCTGTGAGTAAGGTGGTGAGGGGGTATGGGTCATTCTCCCATTCTTCCGAAACATGCAAAAAAAACTCTAAAGCATATGGCTGCACTCTGGGCCTTCTGAGGTTCTGAGGACAAGCTGAGGTGCCTTATTTTGCACAAAAATGGACATTTAGGAAGTACAAACGAACAAATAAACACTTTACACTAAGTCTTTTGTAAGGATTGTGTGGATTGAACAGCAAACTCCTATATTGGAAGCTTATTATTCACCTGACTGCTATAGCCTGCATGGTATAAAATGGGGCAAAATAAAATCAATTGCTATCTCCTTTTACAAAGTCTCAAATTTGCATATAAGGCACTTGAATAATCCGGTTATCAAACAACGACAGATTGACGTTGTCATCTCTGCAGGCAATAAAATCTAAAACAGGAAATAGGATTATCCCTTAACCCTTTACTGCACAATGCCGCCTTTTAACACCCCTTGGAAAAAAGCCTTTTGAAAAAATTGTAGGAAAAGGAGAAAATGCTGGTATTTTCTCCTTTTTCTACAATGTTTTCTACCCTATAATCCATGAAAAACTGCATCATTTGAGCCACACTGATATTGTCGTCTGCAAATGCTTTCAATTTGGACAAGGCTAACATTTTGTCGTCTGGTAAAGGGTTAAACCACAGAATGAACTTAAGAGACATTTTTAGGATCTGTGATATAAGACCCAGGTAATTTCAAGTTCAATGTTCAGCTTTTGCTCAGAACTGTCTGCGTAAACAGACTAAGATCACTGGTCAGACTGCATGTTTTATGCAGTCCGATCCTGATCTAGATTCAAGTCATAAAGGCAACAAAAGTCATCAAAGGCACTGTAAAGGTTAACCTACCCCATCAAACTGAGTCTAATCACCTAAACTGCCCTCTGACACAGTTCCCTTTAACCTCCTAAAAGTGCCTTTCAAAACTTTAGTTCCTTTTGCTGACAGTATAGATCAAGAACAGACTGCACAGAATGTGCAGCGTGATTGAGGATCTACTATGTCCATTAATAATGATGAGATAATTCTGATCAAAAGCAGCTGTGTTTTTCTCCACTGAAAATGTCCGCTAGTTTTATTCTGCCCTCTATTTCTGCTCTGCATTTCCTTATTACCCTTTCAGGTACCTCTACTGCAGAAGCATTAAAAAATATATGCCTTGCTCTGTGAAAATAATGCATCTCCAAAAAGTATCAACCCAGGTCAGCCTGCGCAGTGTGCTCAGGTTGACCTGGGCCAAAACTTTTCACTATTGGTCAATCTCCTGACTTGTGCCAAAGGACCAGTCTACCTTATGATACAGTCAGTTGTTAGACAAAATGTTTTTTTATGAATCCATAATTATGTGATGACTCACACAGTATAAAGCATCAAAGAGATGCATTTAGTCCCCTTTTGCCAGAGCATGGCTCATATACATACTATCTTGGGTTTAACCACAATATGAGGGGATGATACAGAGGTCAAGATTTAATATTGGCATACAGGTGACTCATTCAGCTAACAAGTTGATAGAAGATTGCCACTTCAAACAAGAGGGTTAACTGCTTTAATCTGTTTGTATTGCTCTTATATAACAAAGATTAAGGTCAAGAAGGGAAATGAAGGTAAATAAAACATCAATGAGGACAATGAAAATCATCCTTGGTTTCCTCAGGTGTCACAGAGAAATACGTGTCTCTTAACCCTTACAGCGCCAAATAAACCTATCAGACATGTTCATCCTAGAAATATAATTGCAGTTTCATGGTTGCTTTTGTCTTTAGTGTTTCAGCAAAGTGGACAGTGTAGATCAAAGATCAGGCCGCAAAAGTAACTATAGTCATGAAAGGCGCTTTGAAGGGTTAATCTTCACCAAGCAACAAGCCTGCCCGGGTAGCTCAGTGGTTAGTGTATCTGACTCGTGACCTGGTGCTTGCAAGTTCAATACGTGGTTGAGGCAAACTTTCTTTACGGCAATATTTCACTTCTTGCCTCTGATGCATGTGAGAAAAGTAGTCTGTGGCTTTGGAAAGAAAATTGTGTCAGTACTGGTGTGAGAAAGCCAGGAAACACATGGGTGCCTCACTGACAACCATGATATGACCTGAGCTGTTAAAATGGCATTAAACTCCAATACAAACCAAACAATAAAATTGTAGAACTGTGCAAGACAAAAGCTTTTACAGATAAAGAATTGAGTATGTGTGAAATTATGGAACTGGCCTTTGAGAGTGAGAAATGGCAAAAATGCTGGTAACCAGGGTAAACAAACTATGGGATTGTGTTGTATGAGCTAATATTGTTTAGCTGCCAAATACATTAATTGAACATTTTCATTATCAACAGTTCAACTCTTTGCCATACAAAAAAATCTTAAAATTGTCTTAATTGAAAGCTGTTGCAGACAATAAAATTGTTGTCACGTGATCAAAATGTATCGAGGCATTTCATTGGTCGGATTTTGGTTCCGACCAATGAAATGCCTCGATACATTTTGATCACGTGACAACAATTATGGCTGCTTCCTTGAAATTTGAGTGAATCGATCAAACATCGGACGATTTGGAGCTGTATTCTTCGTGTTATTATTAAACAACGAAGGTTGGTTAAAGATATTTACTTGTTTTATCAAACCGATAAGTATTTTGGCCATGATCTTGTACAGAATAGTAGATTTACTCTGACAAGCGCACTGAACGAACCCGTGTCGGACCAAACAATTTCGACCTATTTGTCGAGAAACCGGCTTCTGTAGCACAAATCATTGAACGTTTAGTCATGAAACCATGTTATTTTTTGCTAGAAAAATGTGTAATGAGCTAGATAAAGTAGACCTTATGTGATTATCTGTAATACTGACGAAGTAACTTGTGTTTTTGTGATGACAAGTAGACTTTGGTGATAATGTCAGTTGCATCCCTTGTATTATATATACATGTAAAACATAAAAAACGCTAAAAATCCCACTGGTCATAACCTGCATTTTCTCCTTTGTTCACAATGTTGTAAAAGCCTTTTCATCTGCGTCACAAAAACTTAGGATTGTGTGGTAAAGGGTTAAGGCACAAAATGCAGTTTTCACAAACAACAGGAAATATTTTACTGCCATGCTTAGGTAGCATAAAGAATCATTGACACAAATAGCTGGGAATACCCATCCTTTGCTGACTAATTCACACTGACGTGAGAACTATTTCACATGTAAACATAAATATAAACATAAAAATTTACATACACCTACAGTTAAACCCTTTACATTTTAACCCTTTCCCAAACAAGCCCTGGTTTTCACGTGTCTGCAGTACAAGTCTTTTGAAAACACTGTGGGAAAAGGAGAAATTGCTCAATTTCTCCTTTTCCCACAGTGTTTTCTACCCTTTTTGAGACCTTTCTGCCATTTTCATCAAATTTAAAATTGTCGTCTGCAAACTCTTTCATATTTGGACCAGTCCAAAATTTGTCGTTTGGGAAAGGGTTAAAGAATAATCGTAGCACAAACTTCATTAACGCTTATCCTGCTAAATAAGTTAAATAAAACTTTCAAGATGATAGTAAAAATCCAAATCATGTTATTTCAAACTTATTTTTTGGAAAACAAAATCTCCTTATCGGACAGTGTGGATCCAGGATCAGATTGCACCTTCTGTGAAGTCTGATTTTGATCTACACTGTCCGCAAATAGTCAGTGAGTAGTGTTTAGCAGCTTCAGGGTTAAGTTCACCCATGTGATACACAAAGGTCATGAAAGTCCTTTCTAAATTTGGTAAAAGCTTTATTAATTCCCAAATTTCAAATTTTGTAAAAAAAAAAAAGATATTTTCATTTCTACTTATTTGTAAAAAACTGTTGGTTTAAATTGTATGATTTTAACTCTTAGACTATTCTGCTTCTGGTGATGCAATTTATTTGTTGTTTTGAGACACTTTTTGAATTCCTGGTGTTTCTGTTAGATCTACCAGTAATATGTACCAACGTTTTTCTGGGAAAAT
This sequence comes from Tridacna gigas, assembly GCA_945859785.2. Lineage (NCBI taxonomy): Eukaryota > Metazoa > Mollusca > Bivalvia > Cardiida > Cardiidae > Tridacna > Tridacna gigas. Next base: position 26,162,975 of record OX244042.2, on the reverse strand, counting down.
GGCTGCTTTCCCACTATCAACAGATTTGAAACAATTATCAAATTAAACATTGCTCAGAACTGTTGGAATTTCTATATGAAATATTATTTTTAAAAAAAAATGCGAGAAAATAAGAAAATGCTTGCTACCAGAATTTTCTAACTTCTGTGTTGAAGTTTTCAAATGCTTTCTTCCACTCTAAAATACTGGATTGTTTGGTGAAGACATCATTAAAGACTAACCTTCTTACTGTTTAAAATAAAAACCCATCACACCCATAAATCAAAACAAAACAACTATTTCAAATGTAAGCACACATGTAGTGATTTGCAATCTGACAAAATCAGTCAAGATCAGACTGCAGTTTCATGCTGTCTAATCTAAAAACAACCTTAGATCTTTACAATAAGTCAAGATATTCTACTTTTATTATTTTTTCAAGGAGGCTAAAAAATTACAATCAACAAGTGGCTCATTTCCTTCAGAAACAAATCTGTAGCAAATGACCTTGAAAACATCCTTTTAAAATAAAAGTCCTTGATAATCAACATGATTAACCCTTTACTGCACATTCCTGAGCAAAAATGAGCCTGAAGAAGAATGGTTTTGAAAACATTGTAGGAAAAGGAGAATATGCTGGTAACCAGCATTTTCTCCTTTTCCCATATTTTCAATCCTATCAGAGACAGAAATCATAATTTGAGCTCCATTCGATGTTTTCTGAAAATGCTTTTAATGTGATTGCGTGGAACACTCTAAAAGTTTGTTTGCGTACGTCCGTCCTTCTAAAGCCGTCGACAAAATACACTGAATAAAAGTGAATTGATCGTGACAAGCAATTGCTCCGTTTGACACAATTGTTCCAAAAGTTGCCACAAAACTTAAAATAAAGCAGTCCTTTGTAGTAGGCGATGAATTAATAGAGAAACGCGCAGCGGACATCCAGATCTACTTTCGGTTTGTCCAAACGAGGAAAAATCAAAAACTTACCTGAGGAATTCTTGTAAGCAAAGATCGCAATATCTATGTCCACAGGAAGCAACCTGAACTGGTTGTCGCATCGGAAGTTTACACAACAAACAAATACACTTTCTGCGTAATTTATCCACAAAATAAAACGTAAAACCGCTCATGTTTTCATATCATTTACACCTTTTCTTTACAGCATCACATTTTTTGTGTCAGTTGAAACTGTGAAGTGCAGACGACTTTAATTTGACAGCGCGTGGGAAAATGACATCATCATCCAGACTGAGGCTCTCACTCGGTTCACCGGAAGTCGTCCATCCTTATCAAAGTTTTAGTAAACTGGAAAACGCAGTATGTTGTTTTCTATCTATATAGATTATCCACAGTAGCAAAATATAGAGAATATTTGTCTCTAACAATTCATCTCGTGGATCCTAATTTTCTCCGCCCTTTATTGGTGTCTATCTAATCTAACTTTGGATAAAAATCTATGTGTAGGCCTTATGTTCACAGTTTGTTTTCAGCCGAGTGGCTTTGGTTCACATCCTCAGCTGGGATGGGTCTCTACCTTTAGCGTTAACTCTTTCCCAAACAACAAAACTTAAGACTTGCTTAAACTGAAAGCTGTTGGACATAGATTACAAAATTGTGACTCGAAAATAGAAATTCACCTCTGGAAGGGTAGTAGACCCTACTGAAAACATTACGTGATATAGAGGGTATAATTAACTATGACCTAAGAAACGTTTCAAAATGGGCAAAACAATGGTTAGCTGATTTCAACCCAGACAAAACTGAAGCTGTTATATTTTCAACGAAAAAAGACCACGGCAAACCAGCTCATTTTTTTGATAATACTAAAATTAAAATTGTAGATCAACATAAACATCTGGGTTTAACTTTTAGTAGTTCAGGCCAATGGAACGATCACATTAATAATAATTTGGAGGCTGCATCCAAAATAATTCAAATTATGCGGAGACTTCAGTTTATTCTTACTCGCGCAGCATTAGATCAAATTTATCTATTATATGTAAGACCTATTCTCGAATATTCATCTATTGTATGGGACGGTTGCTCCATTTCATGTTCGGATTCCATTGAAAAATTACAAAATGAAGCTGCACGTATTGTAACAGGCCTCACAAGATCAGTAACTCTTGAAAATCTTTACAAAGAATGTGGATGGGAAACCTTATCATCTAGAAGGAAAAATTCTAAGCTCTGTTTTATGTATAAAGTGTCAAACAATATTGTTCCTCATTACATAGAAGAATTAATTCCTCCATTAGTTGGAAATATATCTCAATACCAATTGAGAGACAGCCAAAATTATGAAAACGTTCGCACCAGAACAAGTTTGTTACAAAAGTCATGTATCCCGTCCTCAATTTCTCTATGGAATAATCTCGAACAAGAAATACGATGTAGTACAACATACCATTCTTTTAAATCAAAATTAACAACACATACCGGGCCCGCGAGCGTTTTAAGTCTCTACTGTATTGGTAATAGATATATATCAGTAATTCATGCTCGATTAAGGAACAATTGTAGTAATTTAAACGGGGACCTTTTTCAGAATCACTTAAAACCAGATCCCACATGTGACTGTGGTAATGGCATTGAAAATGCTGAACACTATTTTTTCAAGTGCTCTCGCTTTACAGACATAAGAATCTCACTTTTCCAAGCAACAAGATTATTTCATCCTCTAAATACTATAAAACTTCTTTTCGGCAGTGCTGACCTAAGTCACGACCAAAATTGTTTACTATTTGAAGCAGTTCAGTTGTACATCGAAGAATCTAAACGTTTTTCGTAATTTTCAGTCTATTTTTGTAACTGTTAATGACAACTTTATAAAGTTTTAGGCAATCACAGAGAACACCATCTTTTTTCTTTTTTCTTTTTCCTGTTTTGAACTTTTCTTTTTGTTTCTTTTTTGCTATTCTTTGTAATCTTTCTGTTTCAACTTTTAGCTCTCTCTTACTGCGTTTCTTTTCTTTTTCATATTTCATTGTTGTTGTATTTGTACATACCGTTGTTAGAACTTTATAATTTGTGCTGTAGGGGAAGGGCCAATTCTAAGTTGTGAGAACTTGTGGCCCAACCCCATGTCAACTTATGAAATAAAATATGTTTAAACTACTGAAAACATTGAGGGGAAAAGGAGAAAATGCTAGTTCCCTGCAATGTTTTCAAAGGGCATTTTCCTTAGGATCTCTAGAAGTCGGGATTGTGCGGAAAAGGGTTTATACAAACTAGAATTTAACTACATCTTATCGATTCACTTAACCTTTCACTATTAAACAATCTCGTGTTTTACAGACGTTGACGAAGAAAGCTTTTGAACATATAGTCGCGGAAAAAAGGAGAAAATGCTGGTGGTTGAAGCAAAAATCTTCCTTTTCCCACAATCCTTTTTACCGTTCCAAAGTCAAATCCCATCACTCGAGTCACGTTGAATTTGTCGCCTGCAGATAGATCTACTTTCAATTTAGACAATCTCGAGAAATCCAAACATTTTGTCGAGTGGTATAGAGTTAAGTACATCTTATCGATTCACTTAACTAAGTCCAGGTGGGAGACAAGCATAAGGTACCGTAAACCGCTCCATCAGTTTCGTATTACAACCATTTAACCCTTTCGCAGACGACAAAATTTTAGACCTTTCCACAAGGAATCATAAGAAAGACTGGTCCTTGGACATGCAGAAAAATTACAAAAAATGCGACCTATGTCAGCCTGCGGAGGTTGACTTAATTCGATACTTTTTTGTAGATGAGCCATGGTCCGTGAAAAGAAGGTTTAATGCATCTGCGAAAAGTATCGACCAGTCTACCTCATGATTCAGCTGATTGTTACACAAAACCGATTTTAGGGATGTATAATATTGTGATGACTCACTTGGTATCATGGATGACAGAGATGCATTATGCCCCTTTTTCACAGACCATGGCTTAGGCACATTAAACTCCCTTTTCACAGAGCAGGGCTGAATTACTTGTATCTTACTTCTAGACTGAAAATATTCACTGAATTTACTCGTTGTTCAAAGGTTTAAAAGTTAATCGTATCATACATTTCTCTTCCTAAGCTCACCGGGGATTTGTATTCAACAACAGTTCTGAATGTTGTTTTGAATCCAAAAATTTTGAATAATTCCTCTAATTCTAAATTTCTAAAATAGCCATGTCTCAGCCAATCTCATTACTACTCTAGTCCTTTTTAGGAAAATAATTCAATTCAAAATAGGCCTACTTGGTGAATACACAGCCCCAGAAAGCAACGTAACACACACATAATCCAAACCAATCTGATACCTATACAGCAACAGAAACACACACTATAATTACAGGCACACGTCGGCAGATACGCTCCCTGACTTATCGATCTCTTCCGCTGATTTTAGATCGGCAAGAAAAATGTTGTCATAATGTTCTAATTACGGCTGTTTTATGTACGAATCGATAAGTTTTATATAAATTGAGAGGAAACAAAACAGAACTTACCCTTACCAGTAAATACGACCTGTCTAAGTGACCATCTCCAATAAGCAAGCAACGGACATTGATCAAGTATATATATATAAGCCATGCACTGGGAAAATGGAGCTTAGTGCATCTACGTGATCCATTTTACCAAGCAAGTTACTGATCATTTATTTATGGATCCATAAAATCCATTTTGTTTGACAGCCGACTGAATTATACGACTGATGTACGATAGTCCTTTGACAAGCAGAAAATTTAAAGGTAGCAAAAAGTTTCGGCCTATGTCAGCCTGCGCGGACTGCGCGTGCTGACATGAATCGAAGCTTTTTGCAGATGCATTAAGCCCCCTTTTCACAGAGCATGGCTCATACATAAATGAGCCATATCTTTGCAAAAAGGGAGTTTAGTGCATCGGCTTTTATAAAGTATCGACTCATGTCAGGCTGCGCGGGTCGGGACTTCAAGCTTTTTTTTTTTTTTTTTAAATACAATATGCATATCCAAGGACCACTCTACCTCATTAAATTAGTCAGTTGTTAAACAAAATGGATTTTATTGATCTATAATTGAGCCATGCTCTGCTAAAAAAGGGGCTTAATGCATCTCCGTAATGCATTATACCAAGCAAGCCACCACATAATTACGGATCTATAAAAACGAATGAATTGTGAGGTAAACTGGTCCTTGGACACACAGAAAATTGATCGATAGCGAAAAGTTTCGGCCCAGATCAGCCTGCGCGGACTTGCTCGCTATTGTGCATCCCGGAGATTCATTAAACCCCCCTTCTCCAAGTTTGCCAGGACATGACTCGTATATTGAGTTTCCAAAGAAGGCAAATAAAATCATGTTGAAATGAACCTGTATTAACTCTTTACCAAACAATGCCGAGTTTAAACGACCTTTAAGAAGAAGACTTTTACAGACACATTGTGGAGGAGGAAAAACAAGGGTAACCAACATTTTTTCCTTTTCCCAGGATTTTTACTACCCTTCGAAAAAACAAATTTCAGGTTTTGATATAGTCTACATTTGTTTCGTTGTCTGCAAATGCTTTGAATTTAGACATGTCAAGAAAATTTTGTCTTTTGGAAACAGTTATGTGCGCACTAATCCAGCAATTTTTTAGTGTCTCTTGGGTGCATGTTTAATACAGGCTGGACGGCATATACTGCAGTTTACCTGGGACTTACAGAGTTTATGAACCTTTTTTTTTTTAGCCCTCTCTCATTAAAGCGCAATTTGTTGAAGTCATTACCAGACCACACAATTTTAGACTCATACATATTGAAGGAATTTCCTTTGTTTTGTTTCAGACGACAAATTGAATGTGGCTAGGATGATGGGATTTATCTGAGAAATGATTGAAAATATAATGGAAAAATGAGAAAATGCTGGTTAATGTTTCTCTGAAGACGTTTTCAAGAGTAGCACGGTTTAAGTTCCTATGACCACGAGTTACTTCAGATACGCAGCCAAGAAAGCCAACTGGCCAATTACGGCGATTGACCGACTATCCAAAGGTTTAGCAGAAATGATTCAACCGAAACTTCCATTTACATCCAAATACTCCAGCACTCTGGACCGTCGATCTCACCGGAATACGTTCACGAATGCTAATTATGGCTTGCATTAGGTAATTCACTACGGTCTCAGCACTTAGCCATCCTTTCCAGGTACATACATTTCTCTTCCTAGTAGGTATATTAACCCTTTGTCAAACAATCTCGAGTTTTTTTACGGGCCCTGTGAAAGAAGCCTTTTGACAACATTGTGGAAAAAGGAGAAAATGCCGGTAACCAGCATGTAACTAGCATTTTCTCCTTTTCCCGCAATGTTTTCTTCCCTTTCCAAAACAAATTTCAATTTTTTCAGTCACATTTATTTTGTTATCTACAAATGCTTTCAATTTAGACTTGTGTAAAATTTTGTCGTTTGGTAGAATTAAAGGCTATTCCCAAGCCAACGATGAGGATGGAGTTACGGTATGATCTTCATTAACCCTTTCCCAAACGACAAATTTTGGACTGGTCCAAATTGAAAGAGCTTGCAGACGACAATTTTAAATTTGATGAAAATGGCAGAAAGTTCTCCAAAAGGGTAGAAAACACTGTGGTAAAAGGAGAAATTGCTCGTTACAAGCAATTTCTCCTTTTCCCACAGTGTTTTCAAAAGACTTGTACTGCAGATACGTGAAAACCAGGGCTTGTTTGGGAAAGGGTTAAACCTTGATGAACGGGCTGGAATTCGAAATCACGAGTCCACCCCCCCTCTCGTTGAAACTGACAATGGACAAAGGGAAGTAACTCGAACCAATCAAGTTCTCACGGTAACAGATGTCAGCTGCAGTACCTCTGTTTCTAACAGATTTGAGATGTACAATGACAAATTGTTCCTAGAGTATCCTGCCTTTCAACCCTATTTTTTCGACTCAGGACAGTGGATTAAGCCGGCCAAAACTAAAAAAAAGAGAAAGAACTCGATGTAAAGTAAGAAAAAGTAACGGCTGTAAAATAGATCTGACACACACACATACCTGATATAGGCTTTCAGGTGTCCTTCTTCAAGGAAGTAGGAAAAAAGTAGGGATAAACTATTTGATGGAAAATAGTGAGAAGTAGGGATTATAAGGAAGAAAAAGTAGGGTAGTGGGGCATATTTACAGAGAACTCCTGTATTTTTCCTTAACGATAATGAAGAATTTGCGATCTGGTTACATATTTTGACTACTTCATGAAAAATTACTTGCTCTCTATACATCCGGCGCCATGTTTGGTCAGACAGAATCCATAGCACAGCAAAAGCAGCAACCTTACACAGACAGAAAGGCATGACAAGGGTTAGCTCCATATCACCATGAATTCCGCCCAAAAACCACATATGCCCTCAGCACAGACATTCTGAAATATAACTACAAACCAGGGTCCGTATTCACCAACCATTCTCAAGAACATTCTTAGTCTTATTCTCCAACAATTTCTGGATTTGAAAGTAACACAACTTCTGATTGGCTAAAACTTTTGGTTTAGCCAATCAGAAATTGCGTTACTTTCAAATTTGGACAATCTTGGAGAATAAGACTAAGAATATTAATAAGAATGGTTGGTGAATACGAGCCCAAAATTAGAAACACTTTTGCTATGAGTGAAAGTAAGAAAATGGAAAATACTGAACTTTCTGCTGGGGCCATGGTGCGCTAGGGCGCCCCCCCCCCCGGTAAGTCCAGGGCAATGCCCCAGCTGGGGGTTCAAGGGGCCAGCGGCCCCCGAAAGCTGCAAATTTGGACAATCTTGGAGAATAAGACTAAGAATATTAATAAGAATGGTTGGTGAATACGGGCCCAAAATTAGAAACACTTTTGCTATGAGTGAAAGTAAGAAAATGGAAAATACTGAACTTTCTGCTGGGGCCATGGTGCGCTAGCCCCCCCCCCCCCCGGTAAGTCCAGGGCAATGCCCCAGCTGGGGGTTCAAGGGGCCAGCGGCCCCCGAAAGCTGCAGAAACGGTGCTATTTTAATTAATGTTAAAACCCTTTTCCTAACAATCTCATTTCAAAATGGCTTCAAGTATTTAAACTCCAAAGTTTCATTTTCAAAAAAACTTAAGTTTTTATCCATAAACTAGTGCCGTACCCAGGCAGGCTAACAGAGGGACTGATTCTTTCAAGCACATGGTTCTTCTAATGGTTAACCCTTCGAACTTCATCACATTTATTAACACATAAAAATCTTCTATGTGTACAGTCATGCAGTGTTTTAAAGTACATGGCGCTGACCATTGTTTCGACAATGGCTATGTCGGAAAGCAGCCAGTGGCTTGGAAAGAATATTGTGCGGAGTACTGGTAAAATTCCAGGAAAGCATGGATAGGTGCACTGGCCGTCGCGATATAACTGAAAAAATGTTGAAGACGGCGTTAAACACCATACAATCAATCAATCAATCAGTTTAAAGTATATGGATTGATATTGAAGGAATATTGTGAACTTGAAAATTTTATTACAAAAAGCTGTTTTATTAAAAAAGTGGTTCTAAAACTGCAGGCCTAAACTTTTCTTTCCATTTGATCTGTTGCAGATCAGTTTCCGTGCATACTTCACAAAATGCAACACCAGTTATATCCGGCATTATGAACCAGTCGCCGCATCTTTCTCCGTGTTAATCACTTTCATTTCGCCATTCCAACCTCCATTCATTTTTTGAATCCTTTGCGATTTCTTTTGAATTAAAACTGGGGTGTAAAAACTTCATTTTTAATGGTGACAATCTTCGTATTAACCCTTTCCCAAACAAGCCCTGGTTTTCACGTGTCTGCATTACAAGTCTTTTGAAAACACTGTGGGAAAAGGAGAAATTGCTCGTAACGAGCAATTTCTCCTTTTCCCACAGTGTTTTCGACCCTTTTTGAGACCTTTTTGCCATTTTCATCAAATTTAAAATTGTCGTCTGCAAACTCTTTCAATTTGGACCAGTCCAAAATTTGTCGTTTGGGAAAGGGTTAACGCGGCGGCCATGTTATGATGCAGGATGAACTTTCTCCGTGAAATAAGTACCCCTTTACCACACAATCCCAACTTTTAACGACCCTGAGGAAGAAGCCTTTTGAAAACATTGTGGTAACTAGCATTTTCTCCTTTTCCCACATGTTTGATCCTAACAGAGAAAATCGCATTGTTTGCGCCACATTGAAATCGTCGTCTGCAACCACCAGGTCAAAAAGGGAGTTAAATGCATCTCCGTAATGCATTAAACCAAGCAAATTACCGTATGATTATGCATCAATTAAATCTATTTCAAATCCATTTGTGCAACAACCTATTAGGTCATGAGGTAAAATGGTATTTTAACATACAGAAAATTGACACACGGCAAAAAGTTTTGGCCCAGGTCTGCCTGCGCAGACTGCGCAGGCTGACCTAGGCCCCTACCTTTTTCAGATGCAATAAGCTTCCTGTTTACAGAGCATGGCTCAATCGGTTTTTTTTTTGTTTTGTTTTTTTCCATGGTGGGCTGGAGGTCTTATTAAAAATTAGAATACAAAAGAAAAGAAATAGCTCTTTAATACCAGTAAAAGCATTATATCTGGTTCGACATCCCCTGCTGCCTTATATACAAATAGGAAGTTAAACCTGCTTTGTTCCTGACATGATATGGCCCGCAAAATGCGAAATGACGCCTTCGGACATTTGTGCCAAAGTGCCGTCTCGGATTAGCCTGCGCAGTACGCGCAGGCTAATCCGAGACGGCATTTTACGACTACGTTAAATTTTTTTCATACAGTAGACTTTCGTCAAACAGAAAATTGCACAAAAACGGGAAGTGTCGTCTCGGATTAGTCACAGACTGCACAGGCTGATCTGGGAAGACATACTTTTACGCATATGTCCGAAGGCCTCTCAGTTTCGTGTGTTGCACGCCATATGAAACTGTTTTGTTCCGATATCAGATCTTTAATTATTTGTTTTGGTAATCTCTAAAATAGACAATAATAATGTCAAAATAAAGTAAAAGAAAAGTTGACAACTTGTCAAAAAAAAAAAATAAATGCACTTGTCAAAGTTTTCAATAAAATGACAATCAAGATTAAAACAACTTGTCTAAAAAAAAAAAAATTAAATGGACTTGTCAAAGTTTTCAATAAAATGACAATCAAGATTAAAAAAAAAAATAATAAGAAATGTTATCAAACAAAAAAAAAAAACAACTAAGAACAAAATGATATACAAGAAAAATGTAACTTAAATTAAGACATGGCTCATAGCAAAGCAATGATACTAAAACGAACGAGTCAGTGTAGATATACAGAGCTGCTTGACATTCACTGGTACGCAGTTCATTATCGAACACCAACATGCTTATAATGACAAAATGAGATGACATAATTGAAATAAATACCCCGTCCAAGCGAATTTTCAGCTGGCATGATTAGATTCTTTACTCACTTTCCTTTTTAATACTTTACCTCGCACGTGTGTTTTTAACGACCCTGATGAAGAAGGCTTTAGAAATCATTGTGGGAACGGAAGAAAATGGAGGCATTTTCTCCTTTTTCCACAATGTTTTCTATCCTATCAAACACAAATCCAGTGATATGAGCCTCATTTGACATGTTGTCTGAAAATGCTTTCAATTTGGATTAGACTATAATTTTGTCGTTTGGTACAGAGATACATGCAATTAACTGTTTCACTACAAAACAAATTAAAAATATTTTCACCGGCTACAATAACAGTTTTCATGCAATATGTGGAGACAAATCGACCATACATCCAGAATGAAGTTGTTGACAGCGTAGATCATAGATAAGACTGCGTATTTTGTACAGTCTGGTCTTGATCTTCACAGTCTTACAGATGCTTCTTTGTGTCGTCTATGGATGGTAAGGAAATAAAACTCAGAGCATAAAAAGAAAAAAACAATCTAGCCTTAACAAAATTTACTAACCATAAACTATAAGCGTGGAATTGTAAGAAGACATAGAAAGTCCACAAGATCTATCCTAACTTACATATGAACCATGTTCTGACAAAAGGGGGCTTAATGCATGCCCGTGACGCACACTATACTAAGCAAGTCATTTCACTATTATGGATCCAAAAAATCCATTTTGTCTAACAACCGACTGAATCATGAGATGAACTGATCCTTTCACCTGCAGATAAATAACCAATAGCAAAAAGTTTCGACTCCGGTCAGCCTGCGCGCACTGCGCAGGCTGACTGAGTCGATACTTTTTGCAGATGCATTAAGCCTCCTTTTCACGGAGCGTGGCTCATATTATCCATAGTTTTACTTTCTACAGTTAATATTGTCATTATGCCATACATACGTGTTTTGAGGCTCGTTTTGTGACGATGCATTGTTACGTTCAAATCAGGAAATACAGTGAATGAGGTTAACGTATGAAAGAATACACATTGGTGACCTGTAATTTTCACCGGGTTCCTATGTTTATAATCAACCTATCTCTTTCTCCTTATAACATAACACTGCTCAATGCGAGATTCTTAGTAAGACAGATTAAAAAAAAAAATAAAAATACAGAGAAAAACAAATACTTATCGACTTCTACATGTGGGAATCGTTGCTACAAACAAACAGGATTGATTGCTTATAACTGGTGTATGTAAAAGGTCTGTTTGAACAATAGTATACAGCGCTTTCAACTGTAATCGTATAAATTAGTCAATGCGATGTCCCACTTATTCATTGATTTCCTGGGTTTTGCCTAGGTTGGGCTGACATAAAACGTCTTGCCCAAGGGCACTCCCACTGCACCGGCGGAGATCGAACCATAATTTCCTGTTCATTTTTACTTGAACGAAATGTGGACAATTTTATTTAGTAACCCAATTATATGTATAATACTGTTTCTAAAATGGAAATTAGAAGAAGCTTTTGTGAAAATTTCCTTATATTGCCACAATGTTTTCTAAAGCCTACTTCCTTATGGTATTGTAAGTCTAAAATTAAAAAAAACAAAAAAAAAAAAACGTTCTTATAAGCATTCTACAGTGTTGCCAAAGAGGGCACTTTGATCCGCTTCTTTCATAAATTGCGGGAGTCAGTCTTGGCTCGATAAAAAACAAGAGGGCCATGATGGCCCTGGATCGCTCACCCGAGTCAACAGGCCAAACATTCCGACCAAATTTCACAAGTATCTGACTGAAAATGTGGCCTCTATAGCGTGCACACGGTTTTTCGATGTTTTGACCTAGTGACCTAGTTTTTGACCACACATGACCTAATTTTGAACTCATGTGAGATTTTATCAAGCCAAACATTCTGACCAAGTTTCCTAAGTATTTGACTGAAAACGTGGCCTCTAGAGCGTACACAAGGTTTTTTGAAGATCTGACCTAGTGACCTAGTTTTTGGCCCCACATGACCCAATTTCGAACTCCGTCCGAGATTTCATCAAGACAAACATTCTGACCAAATTTGACAAGTATCTGACTGAAAATGTGGCCTCTAGAGCACACACAAGGTTTTTCGAAGATTTGACATAGTGACCTAGTTTTTGATTCCACAATACCCAATTTCAAACTCTTCCCAGATTTTATCAAGACGCACATTCTGACCAAGTTTCATGAGGATCCAACTGAAAATGTGGCCTCTAGAGCGTACACAAGGTTTTTCTAAGATTTGACCTAGTGACCTAGTTTTTGACCTCACATGACCCAATTTCAAACTCGTCCCAGATTTTATTAAGACAAACATTCTGACCAAGTTTCACGAGTATCTGACTGAAAATGTGGCCCCTAGAGCGTACACATAGATTTTCGAAGATTTGACCTAGTGACTTAGTTTTTGACCCCACATGACCCAATTTCGAACACATTGGAGATTTTATCAAGACAAACTTTCTGATCAAATTTGACCAGTATCTGACTGAAAATGTGGCCTCTAGAGCACACACAAGGTTTTTCGAAGATTTGACCTAGTGACCTAGTTTTTGACCCCACATGACCCAATTTCAAAGTCGTGCGAGATTTTATCAAGACAAACATTCTGACAAAGTTTCATGAGGATTGGACTGAAAATGTGGCCTCTAGAGCGTACAGAAGGTTTTTCTAAGATTTGACCTAGTGACCTAGTTTTTGACCCCATATGACCCAATTTCGAACTCGTCCGAGATTTCATCAAGACAAACATTCTGACCAAGTTTCATGAGGATTGGACTCAAAATGTGGCCTCTAGAGCGTACACAAGGTAAAAAGTTGACGACGCACGACGGACGACGCACAACGCACGACGGACGCCGGACACAGCACGATCACAATAGCTCACCATGAGCACTTCGTGCTCAGGTGAGCTAAAAAAAAATGTGAGAAAAGCAAAAATATCCATAAGCTATTTTCAGAAAGTTATTGTTTGTAATGTTTGAGTGTTCTGGCTGAAGGGTCGTTAGTTTCCGTCCATTTTGGCATCCAGTAGTATGGAATCCAAGCCCCCATACCGGGGTAATATTTCTCAAACAGCCTTCTATAGTATAGGGCTTCTTTTGACGTGGGTGGGTTGTGTGTATATATAGAGCTCGAGGATTCTAGTTCGTCATCGTTAATCTACAAGCAGAAAATATCATACAAGTGACAGTGAGCCATGATCTGGTAAAAGGGAGTTTAATATATCTTCGTGATGCATCGTACCAAGCAAGTCATCATAAAATCAAGTTCTATAAAATGTAATATGTCTTACAACCGACTGAATCATGCGGTACCCTGGTACTTGGACATGCAGAAATTTACCAAAAACAAAAAGTTTCGTCGCAGGACAGCCTGCGCGGACTGCGCAGGCTAACCAGGGTCAATAGTTTTTGCAGATGCATTACAACCCCTTTTCTCAGAGCATGGCTCAAGTAAAGTATACGATAAAACGTTGATGATTTTAATTCGAGTAGGGCTTAGAGGTCAAGATAAAAGAAGGTAATCTGATTTTGATGATCACTGTTTCTTCATCAAAACCTGTGTTGTGGGTACTGTAGGTTACGTGACTCGTCTCTGTAAGGTTATTTTGTATGACTGCTCACAGTATAGGTTTCTGCCAAACTCACAATTTTGAACGTCTTTCACATCTCGACAAAGTTTCCTTTATCTATAACCCAGGGCCTGTATATAACAACTATTGTTAAGAACATTCCTAGTCTCATTCTCAAGTATTTTCTAAATTTGAAAGTAATTCTGATTGACTACACCATCGGACCCCGAGGACAAAGAACTTTGGGTACAAGTTTTATGCTACATCAATTCGAAAAGAAAATATAATTAAATTTCATTAATTTACCTGCTCATCTATATGGCTCTGGAGTACCTCATACCACGACTTGGTTGTTGACGATACGCCGTCACTGAACGCTTCTTTCGGACGCCATAAAATCTCGTCTGGAATGAGACCGGAAAAGGCGGACCGAAGTAAATGTTTTTCGATGCCGTCTTTGGGTCTTTTTTCTTCGTCTGGTAGGGTAAGATAATAATGGCTGAACCGATGATCAAGGAATGGCACTCGAACTTCTAACCTACAATATAATAGTCAAAGTAAATGTTACGATACTCAATTGTCTAAGAACGATTTGAGATGACAAAGTAAATGTTACGATACTCAAAAGTCTAAGAACAATTTGAGATAACAAAGTAAATGTTACGATACCCAATAGTCTTAGAACAATTTGAGATGACAAAGTAACTAATACAATACTCAATAGTCGAAGAACAATTTGATACTACAGATGGTTACATTCACTACCGAGATTACTGAATGGTTCACATTATTGCCGTAAGCTAATCATTGACAAACATTTCTTAAATTTGTAGGTTTCATTTATTTGTTTAAAAGGCTTTCAACAGCATTCTAGTTACATCACGGTGACAACTCTTTCAGTACAATACTATGGAATTGCCTTCCCCAAGGTACACCCACGTAATCAGCGCCTACAGCATAGATCGAACCAGAATTTCCCTACTACAAATCGGACGCCTTATTACCCTTTACCACACCATCCCATCCCTGAAGAGGAAGGCTCTTGAAAACATTGTGGGAAAAGGAGGAAATGCTGGTAACCAGCATTTTCTCAATTTTTCCTCAATGTTTTCTACCCTGTCAAAGAGAGAAATCAGCATTTGAGCTACGTTTATTTTGTCATCTGCAAATGCTTTCAATTCGGTCTAGTCCAAAACTTTGTTGTTTAGTATAGAGTTAACCACTGACACGACAAATGTTTGATACCCGTAAAGTAGAGACCAAATCAGAGATTATTAAATGTCCTGTCCGACTTAATGTGGAATAGAACATCTTACCCCCATGCTGCTGTAGTTCTGTCAGCTCTTAACACGTCATACATATAGAGATCATTGCACAGACGTAAACTTTCTTCACTTCCGGCGGAAGCAGATGGCGCTTTATGGAAATAAATGTAACCTTGTGTTATTTCGTCAGAGCCCTCCCCAGACAGAATGACAGGTGTATCGGTTTTCTCCTTGATGTATTTGCTAACAAGGTACATTCCTGAAAATGGAGAATAGCAGTCGTGAAAAATTAGGAAAATAAAAAAAAAAAAATCATGCATGACATGGTGCAGCCATGTGTCACTTTTACACAGAAACTTTTCAACATTTCCAAGCAAGGTTGACAGACAGTCAATTCCTTTCTGCACGAGCCAACAAAGGTCACCCAGGTCGCAGGATAATTTACCAATAGAAAAGTACACTAAGGAAAAAAAATGATATTGGTCATAGTATTTTCATGCAGTATTTCCCCCACCCGTCTTGTTTTTCGTCCAACTTTACAAAAAGTACTGTGTCAAAATTTACTCACACGCTGGATGGCACCACAGGATGAATTTAATCATAGTACTACAAAATGCGCAGACTAAAGATAGGCCAAAACCATGGATTAAAACTTAGAAGTCTACATATTTCGGTTCCTAGAGGTGCTTTGTTGTAACAGGGCATAACCTTAGGGGGTATATAAAGTTATAATAGGCTTCCACCCTTTCAGTTTCATGGCATTTAAATTAGCACATTACCAACTGCAGACAAGATTTCCTGGCAAGGCTTGCGGCAAACAACTTCAGAAAACACATTGACAAGTGTGCCATGCATTTCTGGTTGATAACGTAATAAGAGCACACACAACGCTTCCCTTAACTCTTTACAATGCTGCCTTTTAACGACCCTGAAAAGAAGCCTTTTGAAAACCTTGTGTGAAAAGGAGAAAATGCTGGTAACCAGCATTTTCTCCTTTTCCACAATGTTTTCTAACCTATCAACGAAAAATTGCACCATTTGAGCCACAGTGAAACTGTCGTCTGCAAATGCTCTCATTTTGGACAGGGCTAAAATTTTGTCGTCTGGTAAAGGGTTAAGAGATAAAATCACGTTATTTCCCTTACCTACAGAGGCTCTGACTGTTGTGATATCATAACTTTCTAAATGATATATAACATTCTCCACTGCCTCTACCCCTTCCTCCGGGGTAAATACGATTTCATGATGTTCTGTGTCCAGAAACTGGGCCATCTGTAAAAAATAACTTTCATAGGAAATTCAGGTCTTTTGTTTGAATTTCGTTTTATGCAGATTTGGACAGTATTTCAGTTGTATCACGGCGACAGCTCTTCATTTTTTTTTTTTTTTTTTGCAATGGTGAACCGATGGGTGGTAGGCTGGGGATCTGCAGAGTCTTGCCTAAAAACACCTTCTTGTCACAGCTTAATCAGCAGCGGTTAAACCAAATTTTCAAAGCTTGACAGCAAATTAAACGAACTTGTAACTCTTTCACCACCAAATAGGTAAGATACACTTTTTCATGAACGACATAACCTGATCTGCTGCAGGATGAAGAGACACGTCTGTATAATCTGGAATAAAGTATTGGACATTGTAGATCACAGATCAGACTGCACGTTTTGTGCTGTCAGATCGTGATCGACACTGGCAACAAACGCTTCTTTTGTCGTCTACGGCAAAAAAAAAGTTACTAATTAAAACTGATAAGTAACTACAGATCTTTACGCCTTTTAAGTAACTACAGATCTTTACGCCTTTTTAAGATATCTCTAAGTGTGTATTGAATGTAACCGTGTATCTTTTTACTAATATATGGCAAAAGAGGGTTTAACGTGTCCCCGTGATGCATAATACCAAGCCAGCCATCACATACGTTTGGATCAATAAAAACCATTTTGTCTCACAACCGACTGAATCATGAGGTATAGAATGGTCCTTCGACATGCAAAAAATATACCAAATGCGGACTGCGCAGGCTGACCTGAGTCGATACTCTTTGAAGATATATTAAATCCCCATTTCACAGAGCATGGCTAATTTGTATCTTCTGAACAAATTGTACCGGACAACTTTGAAAACATCCTTGTAAAATATAGATTATCAAACTGAATGAAAGCTTGATAACGTTGAATATATGCTAACTATCTTGACGAAAGATAATTGTCAGGTACGAGCAACTTTCTGTTTGCATTTTTCTTCCCAGAGATCTGCTACGTAGCAAAATGGGATGCATGCAGCAGGTATTATAATATGTTCTATATACTAAACCTGAGTACCTTTCTAGCAGCCATGAGATCTGTGCTACCTTCCATCCCAATGGAGAATGTCTGTATCTTGTATTTAAGTCCGATCTCCTTTCCCAGCTTCACAACCAGAGCCGTCACAAGACTCGAATCTAGACCTCCGGACAACAAACAGCCAATACGACGGTCAGCCATCAGACGTTTTCGGACAGCCATTGTTAGTAACTCTTTAATGTTCTGTTTGACGTCGGACACTGTAATGATACATGTACTCGTTACCACACGAAAAATTGTAGAGGGTTGAAAGCATAGTAGGAAAAGGAGAAAATTCTGGTTACCAGCATCTTCTCCTTTTCCCACAATATTTCCAAAAGGCTCTTTCCTCATGATCATTAAAACTTGGGATTGTGTTGTAAGGGGGTTAAAATATCTTGGTTAATTTACCAAACGACAAAATTTTGGACTTCTCCAAATTGAAAGCATTTGCAGACGACAAATTTGATGTAATGCAAATAATTGGGTTTATCATTGAAAAGGCAGAAAACGCTGTTGGGAAAAAGAGAAAATGAAGGTAACCAGCATTCCTTCTTTACCGACAATGTTTACAAAAAGGTCATTTAAACGCGGGGTTGTGTGATTAAGGTTAAATACAGATACTCAGCGTAACTTACTGTTTAGTTTTTAAAAACATGAATACATGTAATTGTTTAGTATATTAAAACATCTTTCTCCGAAATGTAAAATGGCTGAAAAGAAGTCGTCTGAAGTGGTTCTGATATAACTCTTTACCAGATGAGAAAACTGTAGATCCTCCAAATTGAAAGCATTTGCAGACGACAAATTAAATGCAGCACAAGCTTCGGGATTTATTCCGTAGAAAGCACCAGCATTTGCACCAGCATTTTTTTCTTTTTTACATTGTTTTCAGAAGGCTTCCTCCTGAATGTTTTTTAAAGCACGGGAATGATTGCTTGGTAAATCGTAAATCAAAGCGCTGACAGTATTGTTCCCTTATTTTTCACAAATGGCATAAACGACATCTACAGCACTAAAATAAACAGTACTGATTCATCAGAAGATGCAGACTTTGTCGTGTGCGTTTTGCAGATTATCAGTTTTGAAAACTTGAGGACAAAAAGAAATTTCAGGCGTCTGCTTCAAATTGTACTAAGAGATAATGAGTTGAATAGTATTAGATATTCGGTCACTGAATTGAAATAAATATTTTCATTCCTTCAAAATGTAAACAACTGTAGGTGTTTTTTATTTTACAGTTTAAAGACCGCCATTGCATGAATAGTTGCCAAATACATTGGACAGTGAAGATCAAGGATTAAGTTAAGCCGTCTAATCTTAATCTTTACTATCTTGAAAAAAAAAAAAAAAGAAAAACCATGAGGTCTTGCTAAGCGTTTCACTGATCAAAATTGTTCTCACCCATCGGCACTTTTAAAGTCGGGTACGATGGTTCTTCGCCTATCTTATGGAAGCGAGTGCGCTCCGACAAAAAGGCCTTGCCGTTCATATCCAGTGAGTAAGTTTCTACGTGACCGGGCGGAAAAGCTTCGACCTTGGATGTATTCATAGCATGTCCGTTGTCATAGGAGAGGGTAACAAGTCCTTTTGCTTCAGAACACACTGCCAGAAACCCGTCTTCTGTGGCAATACGGAAACTGGGCCGCACGCCGAACGTGTCACGACCTAGGAACACTTTTCTATTGGCGGTATCCCAAAGGCAGAATGCAAAGACTCCATCGAGATGCTTGGCAGCAAATTCGATGCCACCCTTGGCGTACAAGTGGATGATGGATTCGCCATCGCACTGGGTGTCATAATGGAAGTCGAACTCTTTTTGTAACTGGAATAGAGGTTTAGAAAAAAAAAATCTTCACACTATAGTTTAAATTTGTTCTGAGTCAGAGCACATTCGAAAACATGGACTTGATCTGTGTATAGAAATTAAAGAATTGTTCATAGTGAGATATGTCTGATTCTTTTTTTTTTACACACTTCTTTTGTCTAGTGATAATTCTATAGATAACTAATTATGCTTTTTTACAGTTCTCATTCAGTTTTCAGTTTCATTAGGAAGAAAGCAAAAATTCAGAATGAGTTATGTCCAGTTTAAATGAGCAGAAATTCACCGAAATTGGTTTTTGCAAATCAAATAGATAAGAGTTAGAAAGAGAAAATGGGCAATGTTTATATCACATGTACAAATACCTATGTAAGTTTGGAAACTAATCTGTTTACTATATCTTACAAAACAATTTGGAATTGGTCATCAAAATGTCTCATCGATCTTTTTCGAAATCATCAGTTTACAATTTATTTGATAATCTACATTCTATCATCACTCTGTTAGTCTATATCGTGACAAAAGGGCTGTTACAAATTACTTTTTCAGCAACTTTCACATTTTAAAATGGACATTTAATATTTGACCATTTGTTTTTGTCCCGAAAAGCCGAACAGATACGGACATAGAAAGCCAATCAACACAAAAAGGCTAACGTAAACATGTTCGGGCAAACCGTTTTTACAGGTACTCAATATAGAATATATACGGCTGAGTAAAAATTAAGTTAACTCTTTGCCCGGTGTTTTTGTAACCCTGAGAAAGTGGCTTTCGAAAACATTGTGGGGAAAGAGAAAATGCAGTTTACTAACAGCTTCTCCCATTTCCCTCAATGTTTTCTACAAGTTCACATACAAATTACATCATTTGATCAATATTTGATTAGTGTCTGCAATTGATTTTGGTAGGGACAAGTCTAATTTTTTTTTTGCCGTGGAAAGGGTTCAGCAGAATGTGGTACGGTAAAAAATACAATGTATCTGAACTTGAACTTTACAGCTGACTAAGTAGGTCGTCATACAACATACACATGACCAAAATTTTCGTGCCTATTTCATCATTTCTGATATACGTATCATACATTACAGAGGCATTTTTATAGGAAGTGACCGCTTTCTTTAAAAAAAAAAAACATATATAGCTTTATATAACAGGGATTAACAATTAGATCGTCCTCGTGAATATCTACATGCTGATGTAGATCTTTACCAGATTATCGGTCAGTATATTCCGGGTTCGTATTCACCAATCATACTTAACCCATAAAGCGCTGGAACAAACTTAATTTGTTTTTGCGGACAATGTAGAACAAGATCACACTTCACAGAACGTGCAGTCTGATCTTTGATATACACTGTCCGCTACCTTGTTACATATTCTGCCATAAACAACCTTGAGCTGACACTGTTACAGACGTTTTACCAACTGAAAATACCCTTTTCATTATAGAACATTCTCAGTTTTATTCTCCAGAATTTTCTAAATTTGAAGTAATACAAGTTCTGATTGGCTAAACCATATCTTTGGCTAATCAGAAGGTGTGTTACTTTCAAGTTTAGAAAATCTCAAAGAACAAGACTACGATGTTTTCACGAGTTAAATCGTCATTCATGCTGATCATTCATACGCAAAAACCGTACACTGCAATTTGTTTAAACTCTTCCCCAAACGACCCAAGTTTAGACTTGTCCAAATTCAAAGCATTTGCAGACGACAAAATAAAAATAAATGTGTCTCAAAAATTGAAATATGTTTTCGAAAGGGTAGAAAACATTGCGGGAAAAGGAGAAAATGCTGGTTACCAGCATTTTCTCCTTTTCCCATAATGTTTTCAAAAGGATTTTTCCGTAGGGCCGTTAAAACCCGGAATTGTGTGGTAAAGGGGTTAAGAATTTATTGAGGGTAAAAGGTTAATCCTTTACCACACAATCCCTTGTTTTTACGATCCTTACGAAAAGGGCTTTTGAAACATTGTGGGAAAAGGAGAAAATGCTCGTAATCAGCATTTTCTCCTTCTCCAACAATATTTTCTACACTATCTGCATTTTCTCCCTTTCCCACAATGTTTTCTGCAGTTTTAGACACAAGTCAACATCTGAACCACATTTAATTTGTCGTCTGCAAGTGCTTTCAATTTGGTCAAGTCTAAATTTTTTCTCGTCTGACAAAGGGTTCAGGCAGAAAGTATCTAAACGGGATGGTCATTCAAAAACATAAACATATGAGTAACACTACGGAAAAAGGGGGTTTAACCCCTTCCCAAACGACAAATTTTGGACTGGTCCAAATTGAAAGAGTTTGCAGACGACAATTTTAAATTTGATGAAAATGGCAGAAAGTTCTCCAAAAAGGGTAGAAAACACTGTGGGCAAAGGAGAAATTGCTCGTTACGAGCAATTTCTCCTTTTCCCACAGTGTTTTCAAAAGACATGTACTGCAGACACGTGAAAACCAGGGCTTGTTTGGGAAAGGGTTAACCCTTTTCCAGCCGACAAAAGTTTAGCCTTGTCCAAAGTGAAAGCATTTATAGACAACAATTTCAGTGTGGCTCAAATGGTGCATTTTTTTTTTTTTTTTTAATAGGGAAGAAAACATTGTAGGAAAAGGAGAAAATGCTGGTTACCAGCATTTTCTCCTTTTCCCACAATGTTTTCAAAAGGCTTCTTTCCCAGGGCCGTTAAACGTCGGCATCGTGCGGTATAGGGTTCGCGTATCCTCGTAATGCATTGCCCCAACCAAGTCGTCGCACATTAACTTTTATTATGAGTCCATTTTGTCAAAAATCAGGCAGAATCATGAGCTAGAATGTTCCTTTGACATGCAAAAAAATAAAAATTTACTCATAGCAAAACCTTTCGACCCAGGTCATCCTGCGTGGGGGCACAGGCTGACATCGGTCGATACTTTTTGCAGATGCATTAAACCACCTTTTCACGGAGCTTGTCTCAAATCTTTGAAATTTCCAAAGTCCTTTTACACTTGTACAAAATTATTGAATTTGTTTGTTTGTTTAAGTGGTGTTTAAAACTGTTATCAACATTATTTCGTTTATATCTCAGTGGCTAGTGCACCTATCCATGCTTTCCTGAAGTTTCTTTTAACAGTACTCCGCACAGTATTTTCTATCCAAGCCACTGGCTACTTTGCCACAGCGACCCCCAAGTCTGAAGTCCTATTATCCTTTTAGCCTATTAGCCTTTGGCATTACTGACCCGGCCACCAGGGCTCAGCAAATTACTTTTAAACAGACGGCAAGCTTAGGGACTTTTCTAATTAGAAAGCACTTGCAGAACAAATTAGATAAGGCTCAAATGATGAGGTTGTATAAAAACAGGACAGAAAACCTTGTGGTCAAAGGATAAAATGCTGGTAACCAGCATTTTCTCAATTTTCCATGATATTTTTAAAAGCCTTCTTCGGGTTGTGAAATCATGCGGTTGTTTGGTAAAGGGTTAAATCTTTGGATAGGTGTAATTGTTTACCAAATCATAAAGATTTCTAGAGCATTTGCAGACAACAAATTATTTCCTCAAGGTCGCGAAATAATGAGGTATAATCCTTTACCAAACAATCCCATTTTAACTACCCAAGGAGACAGGCTCTTGCATGACATTATTTGAAAAAGGAGAAAATGCTGGTAACTAGGAATTCTCCATTTCCCACAATGTTTTCTGTCTTTTCAAAGACAACTTCTATTCTTTGAGCCACAGTGAATTTGTTGTCTGCATTTGTTTCCAATTTGGACCAGTACAAAATTTCGCCGGTCCGACGAACCACCGAATTTCGCCATCTGGTAAAGAAATAACTAACGTTGTACAGGCAGACCTTAAACTACCGTGACAGGTTAAAACTTTACCAAACGACAAATGTTAGACTGTTCCAAATGGAAAGCTTCTGCAGACGACAAATTTGAAATTGATTCAAATGAACTGAAGTTTTTTGACAGAGTAGAAAACATTGTGGGGAAAGGAGAAAATGATGGTTACCAGCATTTTCTCCTTTACCCACAGTGTTTTCAAAAGGCTGTTCCATCAGGTCGTGGTAACTCGGGATTGTGTGGTAAAGGGTTAAATAGCCTGCTTATTTCAATTTAGAAAAGAGATTATCTTACGCAATAACAAATAGTCTAGTCGTGGTCCGATGCTCTCTTAAAGCGACCTTTACTTCACCTCTTTACAAAACAACAAAAATTTACACTTGTCCAAATTGAAATCATTTGCAGATGACAAATTAAATATTGTCCAAATGATGGGATTTCTCTTTAAAGGCGTTGAGAACATTTTCGGAAAAGGAAGATCAGACTGCTCAGGCGTACAGTCTGGCCTGGGATGACTTTTTTTCAATGAATTAGAAAGAATTCTGCCCCCCCCCCCCCCCCAAATAAAAACAAAAAAAAAAAAATCGGTTAAAATCATTTTACTTCTCTCAACCTTACACAATTATATTCGTCTCTGCAGCTGGTGTTGATCAAGATGAGACTGCACAAGACAGGCAATCTGATCTTTGATCTACACTGTCCGCTTTGATGAAACTTTATACACAATGGCACCATGATATTGCAATTATTCAGTCTTAATTCAAAACTGAAAATGTCTTTTGGGTTTATGCGGCGCCCTAAGGGTTAAGCCAGGATTGGAAACACATTGCATGTATTTCCTTTTCCTTGCGGCAATACATTCGTTGACGGTAGTGCGGTTTCCACTTCCGGTTGATGAACGTGACAACAGCAGACAAAATACCAACCTTTTGCATTTCAATATGAAAACATACCATTTGACAGACCGATGCGCTCTTTCTCAAGTAGATGAGCTGGTCTTCAATCTTAAAACTATACCGGTTTTAAGATTTTTAGGTAAACTAGACCCTAGGCTAGCTAAAAGTCATACTATGACCGAATTTACCTCTTTGAAGTTGTAAATTTCTCCATTGTACAACAAGTAGACGTAGGGATGTTGAAACGTTCTCATTGGCTGCATTCCACAGAGGTCATCTACAATGGCGAGTCGATGAAATGCCATGCAGCTGTTATTGAAATGGTGCACGTTCTCGATACGAAATGCATCGGGTCCCCGGTGTGTTATTTTGTGCGCAGTGTTGTACTGACAGGATATGTCACCGTCACTTCCGAAAATCGCCCAAATTCCGCACATTTTGACTGCTTTCGTATCTTCTAATTATAGAGGTCTGTGAATGAAATGTGAAAACTTACATGAAATAACATTTTCACCCGTTACAACACAGTCCCGGGTTTTAACGATCTCATTCAGGAAGAACGCTGTTGAAAACGTTGTGGGAAAAGGAGAAAATGCTGGTGACCAGCATTTCTCCTTTTCCCACAATATTTTCTACACTTCCAAAGACAAATTTCAGGTTTTGAGTCATATTTAATTTGTCGTCGACAAATGCTTTCAATTTAGACCAGTCTAGTATCTTGTGATTCGGTAAAAATTAAAACTGAATCACATAAAACGTCACTTATTTCAAAGAAGAATTAGTTCTGCTATTATGTCATCATCCCATGAAACCGTGAAATTTGCGGGAGAAGTCTTTGAATTCAACCTCGTGACGAGCAGTTCCCTCTCTTTTTTTTTTTGCCACATTTCTTCACATGATTTCGTGTATGAAACCAAATTATCGAGTGTAAACTCTCCCTCACAAAATTTGCTCAGCTCTTTTACAAAACGACAAAATGTCAGACTAACTTTTCCAAATTGAAAGAACTTGCAGACGACAAATAAGATGTGACTCAAATGATACGATCTGTCTAGGGGTGGTAGAAAACATTGTGGTAAAAGGAGAAAATGCTGGTTCCCAGCATTTTCTCCTTTTACCACAATGTTTTAAAAAAAAAAGCTTTCTTTCTCTGAATCGGATTGATAAATAAAGGGTTAAATAAGAGATATGATCCTTTGCATATACAGTAGATCTACATGTAATACTAAATTTACACATAAATACCGTTTACAAGTGAAACATATGGTTGAATCATTTGACGCATGCAAATGCATTCTACGGTGTATTAATGTATTAACCCTTTATCACACAATCCCGACTTTTAACGACCCCTGGGAAAGAGGCCTTTTGAAAACATTGTGGGAAAAGGAGAAAATGCTGGTAACCCTCATTTTCTCCTTTTCCCACAATGTTTTCTACCCTACCCAAAACAAATGTCAATTTTTGATTCACATTTATTTTGTCGTCTGCAAATGCTTCAAATTTGGACAAGTCCAAAATTTTGTCGTTTGGTAAAGAGTTAAGTCCTAATAATGTTAGACTCCTGGCTTAAACACAAACACAATCTAAAAAGAAGTATTTTGCCCTTACAGCAGACCACTTTTTGAAACGAGCAATTTCTTCTGCTCAACAATGTTTCCAATTTGTGATAAAGTTCGGATTAACCACATTTCCACGTTGGCAGTAGTCTGGTACCCCGCCGTACTTCAAAAGTACGTCCCTATAACGTAGTGGCAGGGGCAGGTAATCCAGACTACGTTGGCAGCTGCCATACGATGGGATTAGTTTTAGAAGGCAGATTGAACGAGTTGCTTAAACCTCTACCAAACCGTCTCTATTTAACGACGCCGTGGAAAGCAGCCCTTGAAAATATTGTGGGAAAAGAGGAAAACAAGCTGGTACATGTATATGGCATTTTCTCCTTTTCCACTATTGTTTTCTTCCCGTGTAGAGACAAAATTTATGATTTAAGTAATATCTAATTTCGTCGTCTGCAAAAAGCTTTCAATATGCACGATTCTGAAATTTCGTCGTCTGCGAACAGTTTACTATAATACCGCGTCTTCGGCTGCTACACAATGTGGTTTAAGTCAAGAGGCAGATTGAATGAGTTGCTTAACCTGCCTCAGAATGCCAATCACATAAGGACGGTGCTCTGACAAAAGGGGTTTTCATGCATCCCCGAGATGCATTACACAGAGCAACGACATAACATATAATTTTAATTATTATGGATCCATTTTGCCTAACAATCGTTTGAATCTGGAGATATAATAGTCCTTGCACATGCCGAAAATATACAAGTAGCAAAAAGTATCGACCTATGTCGGCCTGCGCGGACTGCGCAGGCCGATATAGATCGATACATTTTGCAGATGCATACGGCTAAACCTCATTTCCACAGCCCATGACCCGTACGTACAGAGATCTAGTCTGAAATGAATTATGAAGACGATATTATCTAAGCTAGATTTAGAAAAGAGTAAGAAAAATATAACATAAGCTTCAAACCACTTACCTTGTAAAATTAGTCTGGCCGTGTGCTAACACGATGAATCATTCACAATAAACTGCAAAGCCGGACACGCTACAAAGTCGGTTATATACTGCTACGATGACGCAAGATTACAAATACAATATAGCGCCATACCACGTGTAGACAGTGTGATTGTCGGTCTTTATTGACCTAATTACAGGTTTTAGCTGATCCAACTACTACAAGGTGGAAAACTACAAATCTATTTTTAGATCATACATTTTCCAAAGTCAGTAGCATTTATAACGCTATATTTACCGTACTTACCAATGTGAGCATGCACTGGTAGGAGGGCTCTCTTAACCTTTTATCAAATTTCGTGTTTAAATGACCTTGGGGAAAAGGGCTATAGAAATTGTTGTGGGAAAATATCCTTTTTGCAGAATGTCAGTGCTTTCTGCCCTTTAAAGACACGTTCCACCATGAATGGATGGCAAGGTATTTTTTCTCCTCTACCACGATGTGTTATACCTCTCAAAAAATAGATCCCATCATCACAACTAATTTGTCGTCTGCAAATGCTTTCAGTGAAGTTGAACCAGTTTAAAATTTCGTTCTCTTGTTAGTAAAAAGAGCTGAAGAGGAGTTCAGTACAATGAGAGAGAGAGAGAGAGAGATTGACAGAACAAGCAAACAGTGAAGATCAACGTTTACTGCCGTCTGTTAAAATAAAAAAAAAACCAGAACTCCTCTTAAATCTGTATTTCTGCATACGGCAGCAAGAGACGTTCGTTCAGATATGAGACATGCTTTGTGAAAAGGGGGCTTTATGCAAGCAATTCATCACATGATCATGGACCATAATGTCCATTTAGTCCAACAACCGACCGAATCATGAGGCAGACTGGTCCTTTGGCATACAGAAAATTGACCAATAGCGAAAATTTTCGGTGCAGGTCAGCCTGCGCGGACTGCGCAGGCTGACGTGGGTCAATACTTTTCCCAGAAACTTTTTTTAATTTTGGTAATTTTTTTCCTCATGTCAAGGGCCGTTCAACCTCCGGCCAGTTTTTAGACAAGATGTGTCAATATTATGGGACGGCTAGCTCGGTGTAATGCATTACAAAGATGGATTAACTCTCCCTTCCACATTTTCACAGAGCGCCCCTCAAATGATATACAGCTGAAAACGATTTTAGCCTACGGAAATGCTCATTTCCAAATAAAAATACTAAATAAACATGCATCAATCCAAATATACGGGGTTGCTTTGCATAATGGTTGGTGAATACAGGCCCTCGATTTATTTTCCAGTCGATGTACATTGCATTTCCATTCTGGCTTAAACATGCTTAAATATTACAGTTGTCTATAGAAAATAAATATTACACTAAGAAGCCTGTTTTGAAAAAGACGAGCGTTTGTTTATCATAAATATAAATAAAATACCATGTACATGTCACTCGCGATTTCAAGCCTGTTTTGAAGAGAATAACTTAGGCATTTATTGCGAGTCCAAAATCAAAGAAAAAGTTCCTGTTGGCATTTGTCCTACATCGCCATCCTCTCTAGCCAAAGAAGACGCCCCGTTCTTATTCTTTCATAGATAGAGAAGCATAGAGGAGCGTCAGTCTTGGCTTGTGAGGACTATATTGTGAAAAAAAAGCACAAAGGTCCCTGATTGTGTCACAAAGTTATTGTTTGTAATGTTTGAGTGTTCTGGCTGAAGGGTCGCTTGTTTCCGTCCATTTCGGCATCCAGTAGTATGGAATCCAAGCCCCCATACCGGGGTAATATTTCTCAAACAGCCTTCTATAGTAAAGGGCTTCTTTTGACGTGGGTGGGTTGTGTGTATATATAGAGCTCGACGATTCCAATTCGTCATCGTTAATCTACAAGCAGAAAAGAACAACAATATCTTGTACCATTACTTACGACGATTTCAATTCGAGTATAACTTCATGGTCAAAAGCTGACAGAATCCTATTCTAAAATCATTAGGTCCTTACACTCTGTGCAGCACGATCTTGATCTGTGCTATAGGCTTGTCTAGTCAGGTCTAAGATTAAAATCTTTTTTGACTTTTCAGCCGTCTTGGTATCATGCATCACTTAGATGTATTAAGCCCCCTTTTGGCAGAGCACAGCTCATATTTTTTGAAAATATGAGCTGTGCTTTCTGGGAAAGTTAATTTACCTGCCCATCCATATGGCTCTACAGTACCTCGGACCACGACTTGTTGACTTTACGCCGTCATTGAACGCCTTTTTTGAAGTCTGATCTTGATTGATACCGTCTGAAAAAGCACATACATGACTGAAATATTAAGCGCTGTAATGGTTAATTTACCTGCTCATCTATATGGCTCTGGAGTACCTCATACCACGACTTGGTTGTTGACGATACGCCGTCACTGAACGCTTCTTTAGGGCGCCATAAAATCTCGTCTGGAATGAGACCGGAAAAGGCAGACCGCAGCAAATGTTTTTCGATGCCTACTTTGGGTCTTTTTTCTTCGTCTGGTAGTGTAAGGTAATAATGGCTGAACCTATGATCAAGGAATGGCACACGAGCTTCTAACCTACACAGATGTGAAAACAATGGATATGTAAACGGCAGTTCATAATCAGAAATTAAAAAGATCCCCGATACATTTTTGCCTAAAAACATGTATACTACTAATACGCATGGAGATGACAACGATGAAATACCTATCATGATAATTACGATGTACGATAAAGTGTTTGCTTATCACAATGGTACTGCTTTTGCAAGGGCCGCTGAATATATGACTTTAAGAGACACTTTTGTCCGACACGTACACTTTCCGAGTCCTTCTTTTGTGTGCCAAGCCACCAAGCAGGTAGTCATTATTTAACAATCGTTAACCTAGCTAGCTACTTACCAGCCGGCACTATCAGAGCGACTCCCCCCTCCACCCGGACGGCTTCAAACACTATACGTCTCGTTCTGTGGGCGGATGCCAGAACCCCTAAGCCCAAAGGAAGGGTTACCAGAATTAATGTAAACTAACGGCAAATTTCTTTTATTTCCTAATCTCGGGTTCAGAAGCACCATGCCTAAGCATACACCCACGCAATTAGAGCCACCTTATAGAGCGAACCAATGTTTCCCAACTGTCTTGTAAAATGTGACCCATGAAGAGGGTAAAGTGTGATCTTACCCCCATGCTGCTGTAGTTCTGTCAGCTCGTAAAACGTCATACATATAGAGATCATTGCACAGGCGTAAACTTTCTTCATTTCCGGCGGATGCAGATGGCGCTTTATGGAAATAGATATAACCTTGTGTTATTTCGTCAGACCCCTCGCCAGACAGAATGACAGTTGTGTCGGTTTTCTCCTTGATGTATTTGCTTACAAGGTACATTCCTGAAAACACAGGTTATAAGTTACATGTTTGATGA
This sequence comes from Tridacna gigas, assembly GCA_945859785.2. Lineage (NCBI taxonomy): Eukaryota > Metazoa > Mollusca > Bivalvia > Cardiida > Cardiidae > Tridacna > Tridacna gigas. The sequence goes on along the minus strand of OX244042.2, from coordinate 26,133,009 downwards.
TATATGAATATGTAAAAGGTACATGTATTTCATCACGGTCGTGAGTATATATAACACCATGGCGACAAAACTGAACTTCTAAACCGGCATGCATGTATGCATGATTTGCTCTGTGAAATAAGGTAGTTTAAGGCATCTGACAAAACTATGGACCCATGTCAGCCTGTGTAGTCCTTGCAGACTGACCCGAGTCTAACTTTTTTTGCAGTTGGTAATTGTTTTGCATGTCAAAAGGACCATCCTACCTTAGAAATCGGTCATTTTTTAAAGACAAGATGGACCCATATTAGGCGAACACTTGCTTGCTTTAATGCACTGTGAAGATTTTAAAACGTTATTTTCCCAGAGCGCCGCTCATTTCATAATGCTAGATCCAGATTAAATATATTATTAGTTACGATTGGCTATGATAGAGTCTTCTCAAATCGAATTCTGTTTCAGGTAACAATATAAAATCAAACTGGTAATTTATTAACAGAAACGTGTGCCAACGAAAACAAGATACGTTGGAAAAATAATTGTATAGTTCTACCACTGCGACTTGCATTTAATTGCAGCTGATTGTGCAAAAACACAACAATGAAACATCGTGATTATAAAAACGGCACAAGATCTTGTTGGCGTTCATGCACCTTCCTATTTTCATTAGTGGAACTCTTTAAATTCAAGGCGCATTTAAACTTACGAATGTGACAACGTGTAAAGAAACAAACCACGACATCACAATGAATATGAATTACAATCAACTGGAAACTTCTTCACTAACAGAGTTGTACACTTTGAATGCGATGCAGTGTCTTACTGGCATATTTCGACGTTCATCCTCAGCTATCATTTTCACCCTGGAATTTTTTCGGTTTGAATGCATACATGTAACACGCTATCGTGAATGTCCCGATTATCTCCTACTGTCTCGCGAGACTTGTTGATTTCTTACCAAATATGTACACAAGAAAATATTGATGCTGAACATCAATGGCGCCGCAAACTAGTTGTTTCTGTTACAGGGCACAATGCATTGGGTTATTTCCTAATACGCATCTCTTACACAATCTTCGTAGAGGTCCAAGTGGTATTTAAACTCTGGGCCATCTGGTTTTTGACAAGATTTTTAAATTTCATATCATTGAAGGCTATTTGCAAACTTCTTATCCATGGACTGGGCCATTTCTTTATCCACAGGACATCATTTGGACACAACTGGTAGATAGAAATGTTAGAGTTGTTGCCTGTCTGATATTTGATAGAAGATTTTGAAAAGTGTGCAACAAATATGGCTATGCGCAAATTTGTGACATCTGGGTGGAGGGGAGCATATGGCAACTTTTGACCCGAAGGCCACCATTTGAACATACTAGTACTTGGTAGAGGTCATTGTAGCGATACTACATATGAAATATCAAAACTCTCGACCGTCTGATTTGGAACAGGAAGATTTTACATTAACGAAAGAAAAGTCTGTTATCGGATTGTGCTAAATCTGATACTTCAACACATATGTCTGGTATCATACAATCCCTCTTTATTATAGATATAATAAAGAATTGAATGAAGTCCTTATATCTGTATAGACTAGAGGGGTTGTATGATACCAGTCATGTTAGGCGCTCCAACATTGATTTACGGATGTTTCGGTAACAGACGAGTTCGGTAAATTGGACTTATAGAGTAAATTGATTGGATGTTTCGGTAACAAGGCAGTAATATAGTGCCGTGACATTTTTCACACACATGGCTTCTGTTTGTGCAAACGTTTTTTCTTTTAATTTGCAATTCTCACTCGTTTTCTGACGTAAATATATTTGTTGTTCTTTCCATGCTGTATAAATAAATACCTGAAATTAGTAAATTTTGATCTTATTTTCGTTTTTCACCCATAGCTGATTCATGTAATTAATAATATACGATCCCTGATAAAACCCAGCCCTAAGCTTGTACCCGTATTACTTAATCGTCCTACAGATAACAAACTCCAACTTTAAGCCAATCCTCAAGTTTTTACAAAAAATGTTTTATTAAAAATGACGCTATTCTTGTCAACGTTTTCTGTGTGAAAAATAATTTCTTCCGGAAACAAATTGGTCAACTTCCAAACCAGCCATTTACCCTCAGAACACCTTTCACTCTTGTTGCCCTTGCGACTGATTCAGACAAAGATCAAACTGCAAAGCAAAAAAAAAAAAAAAAAACAGAGTCTGATCGTTGGTTTACGCTGCCAGCTTTTCTAAGACATTATGAGGAAGGACAACTTTGCTTTGAAATAGCTAATATTAGACCAGGGATCGTATATTGTAATATATATATATTGTTCTGTTTCTAAAATGAAAATAGCCTTTACTTTTTTCGATGCTCTAAGGGTTAAAATTATGGATAATTAACGTGAATTCAGAAATAAAGATAATACATTTGAAACATTGTGGCAAATGAAGATAGGGAGTGAGAGATAGAGAGAGAGGCCTTGACAATAATGCTTTCGTGCATACTTCTTGTGATTTTGACCATGAACATTTGTGCCCATCTAAAAGATATCTGTTCTGTATTGTTCCTCTCCATTTTCCACACAGCTTTCAAATCTGGTCTGGTGCACAAAAATCGGCGTCTGCTGGTTTTAAAGTGCGTTCATCAATACAACACTGCATAAAAAAATCATATGCGTACTATTTGAGAGCGAAGGGAGTACTGTATATTGTATATAGACGCGTTTACAGCCTGTTTTCACACCTCCCATTGCCAACAAGATAAAGAAGTTTCCCGTAGATCTTAAAGATTAACCCCGGTTTATGAAAACCTGAAACACCAATGGACAAGAAGAAACTCGCAGATCAGACTGCATGTACAAGTTATGGGGATTGGGCATGTTTAGATCACACACTGCTCGTGCAGTTTGAAAAAAGTATTTGTCAAAAAAAGTATTTGCTACTATCTGTGACTCGCGCTCACTCTCTTCTTTTGCCACAATATTTTTACTTGTATTACCTGTGTTTCTGAAGTAAATTTAACTATCCATAATTTTAAATCTAAGAGCGTCGAATAAACCCAACGGTCATTTTCACTCTAGATATAAAACCTATTTTTAGCAGTGTCAAGGTTTTCTTGTTCAGAATGTCTTGCAAAATTGACAATGAAGATCAAAGATCAAACTCCGAGTTTGGTGTACTCTGATCTCGATCTGCACCGGCCGCAATGGCAACAGCAGTAATGACAGACGCTCTAAGGGTTAATGGCTGGTTTGGAAGTCTTTCAGTAAGAAAATATTTTCACATTGAAAGGATCATAAAGCATTGATTTAAAAGGAGATACAAGGTGTTTCAAGTTTAGGATTGGGTGTTGTTATTCGTTACCTCAACTTTGATTCGGGTATCATTTTACGTACAGCATGACAGTAGAAACATAACAAAAATATTATGTCTTAAAGTGTGTGGAAGAAAAAAGAGAAACATTGAACGAATCAGAACCAAGACTTATTTGGTGTGAAAAACGTCACGGTGCATTACCACTGTATAATTACCTTGTTACCGAAACATCCAATCGATTTACTCTATAAGTCCAATTTACCGAACTCGTCTGTTACCGAAACATCTGTCACCCCCAACATTGACCTAGTTACAGTTAGCTGGTCTTAAAAACACGATCGCGAAAGGAAAACAATATTTCTACAATCCATACAATACTAGAACAAAAATATAAGTGGGGTCACAAGTACCACATAGGGTGCTCTAGGGTCAAAGAGCTTGAAAATGCCTCTTAACCTTTTCCAGCGTAAGATATTTAAAATGGTGGCTTCGAAAATTTGTGACAGATAATTTTTGATCACGTGAGTTATTATTCGAAATGCATTTTTTATTTTTCGAAAGGAAAATGTTGATATGTCTACGATCCGTGTTTTTATCCATCTAACAATGAAAGTGTAATATAAAAAAAAAAATCCCCACAAATAAATAAAAAAGTTATTATGGACCCCGATCTGGTAATCAAAGTACAGTAGATATAGGTGGATGTTAAAACAAAGCATGGAACCAGTTCAATATGGCTGCCTCCATAGGCACTTTACAAAACCGAATAAAAATATAGTGCCGCCGCTCATGCGGCGCCACAATGAGTGTTCAAAGAGCGATAACTCCCTCGAAGTGGTGATCATACGTATTGAAGAACCCGGCATTTCCGACTTTTCCGACTGATCACGTGTCATCTGCAGGCTAAGGATTGTTTAATTACCACGATACTGCCCGTATCTACAGCCACCCCGACAATTATGATATTAGGAGAACTTTGTAAGCGGTAAATAACATTCTTCAAGTCTTCCACTTCATCCTATTCGGGTAAATACGATTTAAAATTGTTCTATCACATTTCCAGCTCCACATGTCCATCTTTAGCCTTGAAACAGTCCACTTTTAAAATCGCGAATTAAATTTGTCCTGCACTTCCGCTTGGTCACATGACCAAAAATATACCTTTAGATTTGGAAAAAAATCACGATTTTCCCACTTACCTACAGAGGCTCTGACTGTTGTGATATCATAACTTTCTAAATGATATATCACATTCTCCACTGCCTCTACCCCTTCCTCCGGGGTAAATACGATTTCATGATGTTCTGTGTCCAGAAACTGGGCCATCTGTAGGTAAAATGTATGTAGAAAAAAAAAATCGTATTCTATCTCTTTCAGCATTATAGATATGTAAGCCGTGCTCTGTGAAAAGGGGGCTTAATGCACCTGCAAAAAGTATCGACCCAGGTCAGCCTGCGCAGTCCGCGCAGGCTGACCTGGGCCGAAACTTTTTGCCAATGGTCAATTTTATGCATTTCCAAGGACCAGTTTATGGCATGATTCAGTCGGTTTGTGAAAAAAGTGGCTATTATGGATCCTTAATTATGTGATAGCTTGATTGGTACAATGCATCACGGACATGGATGCAAGCCCCCTTTTGCCAGAGCATGACTCATTGTGTATTTGTATAAAAATCGACCTCTCTCGAAGACTGAAAATGAGCACAAAAAAAAATCAGAAAAGACTGTTATCTAAAAGGCTAGACTTATACAAGCGGACGGTATAGTTCCAAGATCTGTACAGTTTGATCTTGATCTATGCCGTCTGATCTTGATCAATGTCGTCGACAAAAGCCTCTGTATTCGCCTACGGCGCTGAAAAGGTTAACCCAATTTAACAAAACCAACACTTTTCCACCATGATTAAGCCTTTTATAGACAAATATCTCCATTTGAGTCTCATTTAATTTCTTTTCTGCAAATGCTTTGAATACCGACGAGTGTAAAATATTTGTTGTCTGGTAAGAGTTAAGCTATACAAAGAGCTCGAAAAAGAGTGTAGACCGATGCTAAGTTCATGAATATTTTGTATGACTTTTAAGACCTTTTTCTACATTATTTCATTTATAACGGTGCCGCAGGTACACTCACCCATTCGTTCCTGGAATTTCCTTTTACCAGTTCTTCGCACAGTATTTTTTTTCGCCCGGTAAAGCTAAGCTATACACAGAAAGAGAAAAGGATTGCAGGCCGATGCTAATATCATGAATTGTTTGTTTGGCGTTTAATGCCGTTTTCTGCATTATTTCATTTATAATAACGGGGCAGCAATTACACTCACCCCTTCTTTCCTGGAATTTCCTTTTACAGGTACTTCGCACAACGTTTTTTTTTTCGCCTGGTAATAGAGCTAAGCTTTACACACACACACACACACACACAGAGAGAGAGAGAGAGAGAGAGAGAGAGAGAGAGAGTCTACTAATGCTAAAACCATGACTGAATTGTTTGTTTGGCGTTTAACGCCGTTTTCATTTATAACGGGGCAGCAAGAACACTCATCCATTCTTTCCTGGAATTATCTTATACCAGTACCACGCACAGAACATTCTTTCCAAGCCACTGGCCTCCTCCGGGCATTAACATTGTCGAAAAAATGCTTAGCGGTAAACGAGGAATTTTTGTTCGAAGAAAAGTTGGCCGGGATAAGAACCAAACCAGCAACTCCTATGTTTCAAGCCCGGTGCTTTACCGAGACAGCTACCTGGTTCTGTAAAATCACGACCAGTCATACGTATACGTATAATCCATGTGAATTGAGGTTTTATACGTAAGTACCCGTGAAAGCAGAGTGGCAAGAGGAGAAAAGGCTTAAATAACTTAAAAAGTTCTCCGACAGTCAATTCAGTCGTTATGCTTGGGTACCTTTCTAGCAGCCATGAGATCTGTGCTTCCTTCCATCCCAATGGAGAATGTCTGTATCTTGTATTTAAGTCCGATCTCCTTTCCCAGCTTCACAACCAGAGCCGTCACAAGACTCGAATCTAGACCTCCGGACAACAAACAGCCAACACGACGGTCAGCCATCAGACGTTTTCGCACAGCCATTGTTAGTAACTCTTTGATGTTCTGTTTGACATCGGATACTGTTATGATATTGAAAGGGGCAATTTATCAGATTTCCTTTCGTAAGTATCTTAGAAAATCTTAACAATTATTGGCTCGATAACCAACTTGGGAGAGTAGCCGATTATGGTTTTGAAGGTTGTGGGTTTGAGTCCCACTCGTCCCAGTAATGATATTTTTTTCAGCATTTTTCCTAGCCTAACTAAGAGCAGACAGTCGTGTCCTTATGGCTGTACAAAACGTGGTAATGTGTCTCTGAAATCATTGCTTCCTGAAATGTGCAGCAGGCGAGTTTGAAAACGTTCCCATGTATAAAATACGTATAATCCATGTGAATTGAGGTTTTATACGTAAGTACCCGTGAAAGCAGAGTGGCAAGAGGAGAAAAGGCTTAAATAACTTAAAAAGTTCTCCGACGGTTTGGCCACTTTGTATTTGAAGACAAATAAAACTCTTCTGCTGGAATTTAGGGGTTAATCAAAGAACTGACAGTACTGTTGAAATGCCATACATTTCCCATGCGTGCAGCATAAAAAAGGAAATACCGAAGTTTAAATCACTCTTCAAAATCTGAATAAAACTTGAGCCGTGCTCTGGCACAGGGAGATTTGATGCATCTTTGTGATCCATTATACAAAGCGAGCAATGGCGTAGCCAGGCATGCGCACATACACAAATGCGTAACCTCGAAATTCCAATGCATGCTTTCTATTGAAAAAAAAAAAAAAAAAACCATAATAATGATTTATAAAATGTCGAAACCATAAACAACAAAATGAAAAATTATGTAGATTTCTTTCCTTGTGAAATATTATAGATGTGTGCCCACAATGCCGATTTTTTAAGTTTAAGAATGCCTAAATTTATTTTCTTCCCGGGGTTGGGTCGACCCGACCCCCTTCTACATTTGCATAAGTTAAAAAAAGTACCAGCTACGCCCCTGACAAGTCACCACATAAGTATGGATCCATATTGTAAAACCCGCTTTGTCATACAACCGGCTGAATTCTGAGGTTGACTAGTCCGTGGACATCAAGAAAATTTACCAAGAGCAAAAAATTTCGTTACGGGTCAGCCTGCACGGACCGAGTATGCTGACCTGGGTGATTGACTGACTGATTGATTGATTGATTGATTGATTGATTGACCATTGGTGATTCCTTGATCAAGTCCTTCGTCTGTATTACGATGACTGAAATGCATAACACTGTACATTCCCTCGCCAGAAATAGACCGCTTTACCTTTCTTAAAATCGTAAGGCTTCACTTTTAGAAAAAGAACAGTAGAGTCACAATATTCTTTTGAGATCTTTCTAAATACCTTTCCGTTTACAAACAGTTTTCAAATTCATTTTAAGGTCGTTTATCAATTCCATTGGCAGTTAACAACGACAGACAGACACCGACAGACAGAATTCACTGCAGTAATTCTTGTTGTCGTTGATAATCGATTTTCATGGGCTTCGCCATGTTCAAGAACATATGACAGGCAATACTTCGAAATTGAAAATTGATACAGACGATACTAGATATAGTTACGGAATCGACTGAGCTGTGACAAGTGCAGAATCTGCAGCACTAGCATGAACCTTGTTAATTTTTACAAGCTTCAGGCAGCTGTTGGCTTCTTGCAGCTAGCAACTTTCGACAAAAATAAAGTGAGGGGGACTTGCGGTCGTCTGCAAACCGTTTAACAAACTATTCCACATTTTAACGACTTTTTGAAAATATTATGGGAAAAGGAAAAAAATGCTGGTATCCATCTATTTCTTCTATTCCTAGAATATAATCTACCCGATCAAAGAAAAATCTAATCAACTGAGCCACCTTTAATTTTAAACCTGCCCAATCTATCAAAGTAGATGAGTCTAAAATTTTGTCGTGTAGTAAAAAGTTAAAAAAATCACGGTTAGACCTTAGATCGCTGAATTGAAATAACTATTTTAAGTCAAGTATACAAGGCAACCCCCTATCCGTACCTGCTCTTTGTCCAATTTGAAGATCGCTCGGCCAAGAATATATCTAAACATCGTTTAACGGTGTAGATTCAAGATCCGAGTTTTCAGCCTAAACTTAGTCTTTACTGTCAGCAAACAGACAAAAGTTTGTGATTAGCATTTAAAGATAAACATTATATCCTCACCCATTGGCACTTTCAAAGTCGGGTACGATGGTTCTTCGCCGATTTTATGGAAGCGAGTGCGCTCCGACAAAAATGCTTTGCCGTTAATATCCAATGAGTAAGTCTCCACGTGACCTGGGGGGAATACTTCAATCCTGGATGTATTCATGGCGTGGCCGTCGTCGTAGGAGAGGGTGACAAGTCCTTTAGCCTCGGAACACACAGCAAGAAACCCGTCTTCAGTGGCAATGCGGAAACAGGGCCGCACGCCAAACGTATCACGGCCTAAGAACACTTTTCTGTTGGCGGTATCCCAAAGGCAGAAGGCAAAGGTGCCGTCGAGGTGCTTCGCAGCAAATTCGATACCACCCTTGGCGTACAAGTGGATGATGGATTCTCCATCAGAATGGGTGTCATAATGGAAGTCAAATTCTTTTTGTATCTGAAAATGAGTATAAGAGACATTTTAACGATACCGCTGAGCTTATTCTTAGGCAATAGGCATTTGAAAGCATGTATTGGTCCCCTTTTTCTCACGATAAGCCCTCAGATTTAAATTATTTACGACGTATGCGTTCTTGATTTCGTCTTTTCTTCAGTATAAACTCCTTCTTTCTTGAAATATAGTTGCGACAGACGGTTTGGAAAAAATCCTTCAACGGTAAGATATGAATATTCAAAGATTTCACAAAACTGTCCTAAAAGGAACCCAACCCATAAAGTACAAGATAAAGGAATGTAGAGTATCTCGCTCAGTGCCAAAGATGCAAGTAAGGCAAATTCAAATCTTTTTCCGTTAGAATAATCCACCATAGAAGCGAACAACGTAGATTTAATATCAGACTGCATGTTCTGCGCAATGTGATCTTTATCTACGCTGTCTACAAAAGTAATTCATTCTGGGTTTAGAGCAGCAAGGATTTTGTGTCTATAAGCAGGAGTGGGCCTACATATCTTGTGTACCATATGACAAATAGGAAGGATGATCCTGAGTAAACCCGACTCTGTCTAAACTTTCCTTTCTTAACCGTTTCAGTGCCATAGGGGAAAACAGTGGCTTTTGCGAACGGCATAGAATAAGATCAGACTGCATAAAACGTTTAGCATGATCATGTGTAGGGTGAGATAAGAATCCTTCTAGGTTTCAGAGTATTTTCAGCCATAGAAAGAGGTCGAGTTTATACATTTGGCGTTTAAAGAATTAATACACATATGAGCATGCGCTCTGAAAAAGGGGCTTAATGCAACTGCGAAAAGTATCGACCCAGGCCAGCCTGCGCAATCCGCGCAGGCTGACCTGGGCCGAAACTTTTCGCTATTGGTCAATTTTCTATCTGTCAAAAGTCCAGTCTTCTTCATGATTCAGTCGGTTGTTAGACAAAATGGACCATATGGATCCATCATCATGTGATGACTTGCTTGCTATCATGCATCACGGAGATGCATTAAACCCTCTTTTGCCAGAGCATGACTTGTTTATGGAGCTGAAACTGTATACAGATAATACGATGGTTGGTGAACCAGACCTCTAACTAGCTTAAAGTTATGAACATGAACCGAATTACCTCTTGAAAGTTGTAAATTTCTCCATTGTACATCAAGTAGACGTAGGGATGTTGAAACGTTCTCATTGGCTGCATTCCACAGAGGTCATCCATGATGGCGAGTCGATGGAATGCCATGCAGCTGTTATTGAAATGGTGCACGTTCTCGATACGAAATGCATCGGGTCCGCGATGAGTGATCTTGTGTGCCATGTTACACTGGTATGCTATATCCCCGTCACTGCCAAGTATCGCCCAGATTCCACACATTTTCGTCTTTGTGCAGTTGGTAAAAAATTACGTCTGTGCATGATAAAGAGATACAGTGTTTTTTTTTTCCCGGAACTGAATGGCATAAAAACAGCACATAATTTTTTTGAAGACGAATGACTGACAAGTACAACTCATTTCCCCGAAAAAAATGAAGACTATGATTTGTGAAGTTTGGATAATCAGCATGAACGAACTTAACCCTTAACCCTTTACCAAACGACAAAATTTTAGACTTGTCCAAACTGAAAGCATATGCAGACGACAAAATAAATGTTACTCAAAAATTGAAATTTAAATTTGAAAGGTTAGAAAACATTGTGGGGAAATGAGAAAATGCTGGTTACCAGCATTTTCTCCTTTTCCCACAATGTTTTCAAAAGGCTTCTTTATCAGGGTCGTTAAACGTCGTGGTAATGGGTTTAAGTGCCGAATAAACCCAAAGGACATTATCATTCTAGAATAAGTCCCAGATGATAGCAATTTAGTGGATGCCTTTTGTCTGTAGTTTTTCAGCAAAGAGAACAGTGTATATCAAAGATCAGACTGCACGTTTTGTGCAGTCTGATCTTGGTCTACACTGGCCGCAAAGGCAACTATGGTAGTGAAAGACACCTTAAGGATTAATAAAGGTGTGATACATAACGTTTTGTATAAGTTATTTCTCCTTTTCTCGCAATGTTTTCAAACGTCGTCTAAAGGTTATTAATCTTTCAGGGCCAGATCAACTCCCGACCTCTTTCGACGGCTGAAAACACAATCATCACTGATACTCAGAATTTTTTTATCTTAATGGCTAGGCAACAGAACTGGGCCATGTAGATCCAAGATCAGGCTAAAAGGAATGTGCAGTCTGATCTTGATCTGTGCCGTTCGCAAAAAAAAAACACACACACACACAAAAAAAAAACTGCCTATAGTGGTGTGACAGGTTAAAATACCTTGTCGATAGTACCACGTTCGAGCAAATACCTGGGGTCCCACGTGGCTCAGTACGGAGAGTAGGGTTCGCAATCTGGAGGTTAAACCGGTTCAATCCCCACTCGAGGCCCGGGGGTTTTCGTGACAGTGTCATTGGCACAAATCTCAGCCCTAGCCTCGTGCTGGTGAAATCAGGACACGCATGAATAGCAGGCTGTCGCCGTAATTTCACTAATGTTGAAATCGGCGTAAAACAATAGTAATCAATCAATCCATTCCCCCATTCAATCGACTAAGTAAGACTATGCTGATACTAACTAGAATACATACTGCCGAATATTTAACCCTTCACCACACAATCCCGAGTTTTAACGACCCTGGGGAGGAAGGCTTTTGAAAACACTGTGGGAAAAGGAGAAAATGCTGGTAACCAGCATTTTCTCCTTTTCCCACAATGTTTTCTACCTTTCCCAAAACAAATTTCAAATTTTCAGTCACATTTATTTTGTCGTCTGCAAATGCTTCCAATTTGGAGCAGTCTAAAACTTGTGTGTGTGGTAAAGAGTTAATCAGCGCATGCCAATGCATCATGCTCTGTAAAAAGCGGGTTTAATGGATCTGCAAAAAATGTCGGCCCATGTTAGCCTGCTCAGTTCACTTTTTTCTACTTGGGAATTATCTGTATGTCCAACGACTATTGTACTTCATGAATCACTCGGTTGTTAGACAAAATGGACTTGATGAACCCGTATTTATGTGACGAGTTGCTTGGTTTAACGCACCATGGAGATCCATTAAACCCCTTTTTCCCAAAACGCAGTTTAAATACCCCCCTTTTTTTAGCAAAATTGCCACAAACGAGCAGACTTCTCTTTTGCCACAATGTTTTCGTCTATAATCATATTGACCATACTCCAAACCGTCAGCTGTTACACCATAATTGTAGATGTAACTTGTGTTCGTGGGTAGATCTGATGAGCTTCTAAATCCTTTGGCAGGTTAAATTTCGGACAGTGTAGATTTAGATTTGTAATGGAGTTTAATGCCGTTCCAACAGCTTACGTCATTATCACGGCGGTCAGTGCACCTTCGCACGTGTTTCCTGGCTTTCTCACACAATTAGGAGTGAGAGGAGAAAAATCTTGGGAAAGAAAGTTTGCCTCAGACGGGTATCGAACTCGCAACCACCAGGTCAAGAGTCAGACACTGGACAGTGTAGGTCACAATCCGACTGCACTTCCTGTGCACTCAGAGCTTTAACTTATACTTTTCGATTCGTGTTGATATTTCCGGTGATAAAAGTTTGAAATCGCAAGATTTGTGATCTTATTATTGGCTGGATATTTCCATTTAATTTATTTAGCAGTACAACCCCTATCAGCGCCATGTGCGGAAAAGTGGGCTCTTGCGGACGATAAATATAAAGATAAGAACGTGCAGTCTGATCTGGGATCTATACCGTCCACTAGTTTATAATTATAAGCTTTTAAGATGAAAAAAAAAAAAAAAAACTCTCTGAATTTCTGTAGATCATATTTCAGCCGTCGATAGAGGTCGAGTTTATATGAGCCATGCTCCGTGAATAGGGAGCTTAATGCATTTGCGAAAAGTATCGACCCAGGTCAGCCTGCGCAGTCCGCGCAGGCTGACCTGGGCCGAAACTTTTCGCTATCGGTCAATTTTCTGTATGTCCAATGACCGGTCTACCTCATGATTCAGCCGGTTGTTAGACAAAATGGACTTTATGGATCCATAATTATGTGATAACTTGTTTGCTACCATGTATCACGGAGATGCATCAAGCCCCCTTTTGCCACAGCACGGCTCAATTATACTGATTCTAATAAGGCACTGAAAGTATTAAAGGTTAACCCATTATAACACAGTTTCGTGTTTAACGACCTAAAGAACAAATCTTTCGAAAATATTGTGGGAAAATGAGAAAATGCTGCAGTCCAGCATTTTCTCTTTTCCCCACAATGTTTCTACCCTTTTGAAGAAAGATACCATAACTTGACCTTTGTCGTCTTCAAGTGCATTCGATTTTGACAGGTCTAAGATTTTCTCGCTTGGTAAAGAGTTAGACTGCGTCAAAAACTTTAAGAAAAAAATGGAGCTAGTTAGAATTTGCGACTCTTTTTTCGAAGAGTTTATTATAATAGTAAGATTAAATAAAACTCTTAGCCTACCGTTATAAAAATCCCGAACGGTCGACAGTAGCCTAGATGCAAGACTAACCGCACAAGTCTGTTATATATACCGCCGCGGTAACGCAAGATTACAGTTGCAAAAATATAGCACCATATTCATGTGGGTCGCGCTCTGTAAAGAGGGGGTTTAAAGCATCTGCAAAAAGATTCTGCCCATGTCAGTCGCAGTCCGTGCAGGCTGACATGAGCCGAAACATTTTGCTATTTATAAATTTTTTGCGTGTCAAAGGACCATTCTCTCTTATGGTTCAGTCGGTTATTACACGGACTAGATTTTATGGATCTAACTATGTGTTGACGTGCTTGGTATCCTGCGTCATAGAGATGCATTAAACCCCGTCTTGCCAGAGAGCACCTCACATAGACAGCGTAACTTTTGGTGTACTGACCGAATTACAGGTTATTTTTGGAGGAAAAACTAAAAATCTATTCTTGTGTTACAATTTTCCGAAGTCATGATAACCTACTCAGTTTTTATCCAATCAAAGACGGGTATCTGACGAGTTTTTCTACACCTGGAAACCCCAAAAAAGTCTGTCTGTCTCAAATCCAGTTCTTTCGTTATGTCTGAATCCTACAAGCTGCTCAGGAATTGACATAGTATTGTACGAAGGGGAATGCGTATGCGTTTCAGGCATTTTTCTTTTAGATCTCGTGCAGTTGTCTTGCTTACGAAGACTACGGAATCCCATCGGGATAACCGTATTGTTCTCCTGTTTTTCAGCACTGAATGGGTTGAGGGGAAAAAAACGAGATTTGAATCTTGCTATTAAACGTCATTTAAAAAAAAAAAAAACTGTTAAACTTGACGCACAGTCCAATATGCCCATGACGCCTTTGTAATCACCTGAATGGCGATATAAAAAGACGTTCAAGACTAAAATTATCGTATCTCACTGTATAGATATATTTTTCTAGACCGGTTGTGAAAATTGCGAGGGTTTAAGTTACTTCCATAGGCTATGACCATAGAATGCTGACGATCGTCAATAAACCTTGACTTCCCTATAGGCTACTGACGATCGTCGATAAACCATTACTTTCCTATAGAATGCAGAGGACTGACGATAAACCTTAACCCTTATCCTGCTAAATTAAAAAGAAATGAAACTTTCATACCGATAGTATAAACCCAAATGTTCGTATTTTAAAGGTATTTTTAGAGGAAAGATAGTAGTATCTCCTTCTCGGACAGTGTAGATCCGAGATCAGACTGCACGTTCTGTGCAGTCAGATCTGGATCTACGCTGTCTGCAAAAGGTCAGTGAGTCGCACTTCGCAGCCTACGGGTTAAATTTCCCACAGAATGGTGACGGACCGTACATGTAACTTTGCTATAGAATACTGACGATCGTCGATAAACCTTAACTTTTACATAGAATGCAAACGGATCGACAATAAACCTTAACTTTTCTCTAGAATGCTGATGGATCGACGACAAACCTTTAGATAGAGTTCTGACGGATCGACAATACAACTTAACTTTTATATAAAATGCTGACAGATCGACGATGAATCTTAACTTTCCTATAGAATGCCAACGGACCGATTATATGCCATAACTTTTCTTTAGAATGCTGACGGATCGTCGGACCGTCGACAAACCTTAATATTGTTAGTTTAAATCATCGTATAACATCGAGTGTATGTATTTAACCCAATCCAAACAGCACACAATTTAAAAAAAAAAAAATGTATTTCGAATAAGATTCCGTAGAAAACAGACATTTGAAAGTCTGGTAATGAATGTCAGTAGTTAGCGTATATTACATTCTGATACACCCAGAATGTTTGCATGTAAGCACAAAAAAGATAGCAGTTCTGTAGGCAAAAAATATACACGTATCATTATAATGGTGTGCAACACACGAAAAGGGGCCTTCAGACATATGCGTAAAAGTGTGTCGTCCCAGATCAGCCTGAGCAGTCTGTGACTACCGAGACGACACTTCCCGTTTTTGTGCGATTTTCTGTTCCACGAACGTCTACTGTATGAAAAAATCTTATGTAGTCGTAAAGTGCCGTCTCGGATTAGCCTGCGCGGACTGCGCAGGCTAATCCGGGACGACACTTTACGCAAATGTCCGAAGGTCTCATTTCGCATGTTGCAGGCCAATCATAGAGCAAGTTGATATAGATCTTGAAAAAGAGAACTCTTCGAAAACATAAAAAGTTACGGTGCAAAGCGCCTTCGCTCTTTATTTTCTTTATGAAACTTTTTAAAGGTTTGAAATTAAAGCCTATTTTCTGTAATGTTGCCAAGAGTTATCCCCCTTAGAAGAACTGCATCTTTGTATATTGCTCCGCAACACGATTTTCTTTTCATATTTTTACTTCGCATACATTATAATTATCAATATCATCTGAGCGAAAATAAAAAAAAAAAATCTGTTCGTAGGAAAAAACTATGGCATACGTCCTTAAGCTGTTACATATATAAAATTTGTCCAACTCTTTATGCAGGAATATGCCGATGTTATCACGTGATCATATAAAAAACGCCCACAGCACATGTGACCATTATTATTGCCCTAAACACAAGTTGTAGTTATTACATGTCAGTAAAGCCACATTTTTATCACTATATACATGTATATATTAAAGCGTAAGTGCGGTTATTGCTCAGCGTTACAAAGTTATATTGTCCTGTGAAAACTGTTTTCCAAACAATCCCGAGTTTTAACGACCCTCAGGAAGGTACTATTGTGGGAAAAAGAAGAAAATACTGGTAACTAGCACTTTTTCTCAATTTTTTTTTTTCCGACCATTTCAAAGCCAAATACCCTTTTTTAAGTCAAATGTAGTATGCCTCTGCAAATGTTTTAACTGAAGGAGTCTGAAATGTTATTTTGCCGTCTTGTCGAAATGTGAATTAACTTGAAGGGGCCTATTTTAGATTTCTAGCCGTGAGTCATTTTTTTTTTGCACGCGTAATGAAACTGCACGGTTGCATTCAGGAAAAATAAACGCAATTTTTGCGTTGAAATTACGGGATAGTCGTTTGGCCATCAGGAACTCTGTCTTTCTCTACTAGACAAGGATCCGTATTCACCAACCATTCTTAAGAACGTTCTTTGTCTTATTCTCCAAGATTTTTCAGATTTGAAAGTAACACAACTTCTGATTGGCTTAAACCATCTGGTTTAGCCAATCAATAAGTGTGTTACTTTCAAATTCGAAAAAATCTGAAGAATAAGACTAAGAATGTTCTTAAGAATGGTTGGCGAATACGGACCCAGATGTGACGTTATCCTACCAATTGGAATATTGACCCACATAATGTGCACATGTGTTATTAATCATGTGACATTCCCACAAAACCCTTGCGAGAGTCCTGATGCGAAATCTAAAAACATCTTAAGAGGCTACGTAGGCCTATCACTTTAACATGGAAAGTACCATTATGCCTTCTTTTTTACAGTTTATTTTCTTGTTTAATGGTCGTTTTCAGACATGCTACAGCTACAATTAGTTTCAATGGACAAACTATGAAAGTTGGTCACATGTCATGTAGGCGTGTTTATTTGGTCAGGTGGTAACCTTGGATTGTCAATGGATAAAAAACGGAAACTCTATATCTATAGAACGGGGAGGAGCTCTGGTTCGATCCCTTGCTCAGCCAATTTCTCTCTGAGGATTGATGATAATCATTGCCACAGGTTTCATTTCTCTCTCACCGCTGACCAATGTTTCGACGATGGTTATGTGGGAAAGCAGCCAGTGGCTTGGAAAGAATACTGTGCATAGTACTGGTAAAAGAAACTCCAGGAGAGGAAAGCATGGATAAGTGCACTGACCTCCGCAATATAAGTGAAGTAATGTTGAAAACGGCGATCAACACTATACAATGAATGGAGGAATCTAACTTAGGTAATGCTTGCAGTAATTCGGGGCAAACTGCTCTGTAATTGAATCTACATTCTAGTTTGTCACGAATCCTTGTAACCGATGTATTTTAGATTAATATTGAAATAGCCATGAATTTTCGAAAAGTGCCTTTCAGGCTTCTAAAATTCAGATGATAGCTTCAGATAAAAATGGCGTATTTCGTGATTTTATTAACTCTTTACCAGACGAAAAAATTTGCAGACTTGTCTAAATTGAAAGCATTTGCAAACGACAAATTCAGTGAGGCTCAAATATTGGAAGTGTCCTTGACAGAGTAGAAAACATTGTGGGGAAAGGAGAAAATGCTGGTTACCAGCATTTTCTCCTTTTCCCACAATGTTTTCAAAAGGCTTTTTCTTCAGGGTCGTTAAAAGTCGGGATTGTTTGGTAAAGGGTTAGTACTGGTTTTTACATACCAATTAGAATGACTTAAATGTTTCTTTGGTCATTTTTTTTTTTTTTGTTCTTATTTCACTTGTGGAGACAACATAATCCCACCCCCCCAGCTTCAAACGAATAAGCCCCAATTTATTTTTCATACTTTCGATACAATTATGTGCCATCAATAATATGGACATGGGCCATGCTCTGTAAAAAGGGGCTTAATGCGTCTGCAAAAAGTATCAAACCATGTCAGCCTGCTCTAGCAATATAGGGCTTAATGTATCTCTATGATGCACTATACATACATTGTAGCTTATGGATCCATAGAATCCATTTTGTCTAACAACCGACAGAACCATAACGGAGGTAGAATGGTCCTTTGACATGCAGAAAATTGACCAATGGCAAAAGGTATGGATCAAGGTAAGCCTGTGCAGAGTGCTCAGGCTGACCTAGGTTGATATTTGTTTTGAAAATACATTAAACCCTCTTTTTACATAGCAAGGCTCATTCCATAGAACTGCTTCAGCCTCTGCTGAAATATTCACATAAAGCGCCGCAACACTCTACCAAGCCTGTCTCATTTTGCATTTAGTAAAGCCTCATTAGCAGCCAAAAGTAAACAATCTAGGTGTTAAAATACATTTCAATTCAATTCATTCCATTTAAAACTATGGAAATTATTGTGAAGGTGACAATCTGTTATTGTACAGTCGGCCTAAGTGTTAGTCGCTGGGAAAAAAAAAAAATGTAGGTAAAAAGCTGCCAGGTCTCTCTATCTTTTAGATTCGACCAAATTGAAAGTACTTGCACACAATAACTTCCAGGTGGCTAAAAAGATTATTTCTGTCTTTAAAATGGTAGAAAACATTGTGGGGAAGGGAGAAAATGCTGATTATCTGCATTTTCTCCTTTTCCCACATTTTTGTATGTAAAGCTTCTTCTTTGGAGTCATTAACTCTTTCACTGCCAATGTCGCATTGGATAGCTTTTGCAGACGGCGTAGATCAAGATCAGACTGCGCAATATGTGATCATGAATCTACACCGCCTGCTAACGGATGCTAAACTTTAAGCAAAAATATGTTCAATATGCAAAAATACTTTTAGATCTCCGAGAAGAGTCCAGTCCATTTTGTTCGGCAGCGAGTTATTTAAAGCATGGGATTGTCAGATCAAGGGTTAAAGAGAAGTTAGTATGCTAGCCATAACACAAGAAAGACCATTCTGATTTGAGTATTACTCGTCACAACTCGGCCATTTCCGTAACTACATCTGGATTTAATCAATGGATCACCCAAGGTTTGCCGAAGGATTCGAACACCGATTTTTAACATTGCATGTGTATCGCATCGATAGCTCACGTCTTCATGTCTGAACTCTATACCAATACTTGTCCATTTGTAGATGACAAATTAGACTGTGACGCCAAAACCTAAATTATACCTTTGAAAGGGAAGAAAGCTTTGTGTGGAAAGTAGACAATGCTGGTTACCAAAACTAAACTTTATTTTTGAAAGGGTAGAAGACTGTGTGGAAAGGAGAAAATACTGGTTACCAGCATTTTCTTCTTTCCCACAATGTTTTCAATTGCCCTTTTCCTCAAGGTGGTTAAAACTCTGTGGTAAACGGTTCAAAGGGTTCGCAAATACAAGGCTTAGGCTTTGTTGTGCTTTGCCAAGGGACACACATGCAAAGCAAGGGCAGCAAGTGGAGTTCGAACTAGAATAACCTGATTGCAAATGCTTTCACGTTGAATCAGTCTCAAGTTATGTCGTTGGTAAAATGTTAATTCGTTGTCTGCGCATGTCATATTTTTCGAAGATTTGACTTGTCTGTTTGACGCATCACCGGACAAATAAGGGACAAATATTTATACGCGATGCGTAAATTGCCGCTTAAAAAGTGCAAGCGGAAAATGACAATAAATAATAAGTCTGTGGAAAACCCAAGCCAGGTTTTCGCTACAAATGTCTTAAAAAACAAAAAGATTTCAAACGGAGAAATTTTTTTCTCAAGATACTAACTGTTTACTACAAATCTCTGTCGACAGTTTCTTAATATAGACATGGTGAAAACCAGGATTCACTGTGCAACAGACTGATGTCAACAACAAAAATAACGTCCCCGCCTTGCTTTGGGCGTTTGCCCAAGCTTATATGGGCCATGTTTATAAATGACTGGTGCATGGGTTATATGCATGGCTGGATGAATCGTACAAGGCAGGTTTTAGAGATTAAACGTGAAATTCGTTACATTGACTGGCGCCTTGAAAAGTAACCCGGTTTTGTACCTAGAATGCCCATATCAGAAATGTTATGTACTTAAAAAAAAAAATGCCGCCTAGCGGAAAATAATGAATGTTTACTAGAACGAGGCGGAAAGCTACTTTTTAATGAAACGAAAACCAAGGCTTACGAAACTGCCTGCGCAGTGCAAGTCTATTAAGAGCGCTTAGATAGGATAGTCTGATCTATTAAGCACAGACGACTGAGTTTAGATATGGTTTATGACCTTGGCGTAAGAGGCTTTAAAAAATCGTTGGAAACTTTTTCTCTTTCTAATCAATTATTTAGATACCATTCTGAAATGTATACCCATGAAATGCAAATTCCGTCATTCATGAATATGAACCATCGGTCATCCGCAAATGTATTTCTATGTGGACAAGTAGGAAGCCTATAGAAATTTGTCGTCTGGTAAAGAGTTTATGAATAACATGCTTTTTATCAGTATTTTTCTCATGCGTTCTGTGGAACGAGAGAGAGAGAGAGAGAGAGCGTTATGGCCAACATCTATGGAAAAATGTCTTGACGCACATCAGAATCATTTAGACTAGATCTATTTCTCATGGCTAGATGATATCGGAGATCAATCTTATTCTCCTGTTTTGCTTCAGTATGATTAAATTTTGTTTTTTTCTACCACAGTTAGTAAACACAAAATAAAAGAATAAAAAATTCATAAAAGATTCATTTAAAAATAAAAATCCAAGGTAACAATGTCAGTCCTTGTTTTACAATGTGTTCTGCACAGTTGCAACGTCCTCGTCAGATAGCTTACGTGACTCCGCTCAGCCAATCGTGAATCGACCCACTGAAATATACAGTACTACATCCGGGCACTTGGCTAATAATCTTTTCTATTTTCGACACAAGCATAACGAGTTATTTGATTACAAAGCGCAAATTTTGAAGTAATGTTATCCCGGTCAATACGCGCTGAAACCCGCAGCAGAGCGAAAGAAGACATCAAGAGAGTTATAACCGCGATTGACAAAGTTAGGAGCTGGTAAGAAATTTTAGCTGATTTATCGGGTCAATAGCATATTTATCCAGGAGCGGCCTTTGTGTCGCGTTGTGTAGTCTTTATTCAGCTTAATGCGCCGATAATCGTAGACATTTTCACTGTTGATTCTGACAGTTCCGTGTTCTATATGAGTGACCACGTGTTTTTGTTTACATTTTGAAGTAGGATAGTGTTAAAATTGATGGGTTTATAGGTAGATCATATGTTAGATCTATTAAGATTGTTTTCGTGTTGAGGTTCTACACAGTAGTTGGGTTTTGTGTAGAGAATTGTGTAGTACATGATCAGATCTTTTGTCGTTGCTTTATTTTGTCTAATCGCTACCTACACCTAATTATTAATTGAATGAAGAGTTGGATGAATGATTCTAATATTTATATATCAACTTGCATTAATGACACATTAGATTTTAATCTGAATTAAACAGAAATGAGAAGTTAAAGGGATTAGATGTACATGACTTAAGTTCTCTTATTACAGTTTCTTTCTTTGAAACAACATAAATTTTATTGGGATTCTAGAATGTTTAAAATCCCCATCTAGGGGAAAAGTAAATGCAAATAGAATCATTAGTAGATTCTCTGTTTTTCTTTGATACAATTTTTTTCTTTGTTTCGTTCTTTGTTAGCCTTAAAATAGACAATGAGAAGGAAAAGGAAAGAATGAACTCTTTACCAAACAATAAAAGTTGACCGTTCCAAATTGAAAGCATCACAGACAACAATTTTAACGTGACTGAACAACTGTAATATTTTTTTGCAGAGAAGAAAACATTGTGGGAAAAGGAGAAAATGCTAGTTATCAGCATTTTCTCCTTTTCCCATGATGTTTTCAAAAGTCTTCTTCTTTACAGTTGGTAAAACTCGGGATTGTATTGTAAATTGTTAAACACAAGATGTAGTCCTTAGTCAGCTTATTATATTTCTGAAATTCGAATGAGTTTACTCAGGGATCTTATATGTGAGAAAACTATACAACTTAGGTTGTTTTCAAAAAATTGCTTTTTAGGACTCTACCAGATGATAAATTTTAGACTTGTCAAATTTGAAGGCATTTGTACATGACAAGTTTGGATTAGATCTTGCATTTGTCTTCATAAGCGTATAAAACATTGTGGGAAAAAGAAGAAAAGGAGAAAGCATTTTCTCCTTTTCTCACAGCGCTTTCAAAAGTCCTTGTTTTTAGGATTGTTAAAACACAGGGTTGTTTGGCAAAGCAGTTGCAGACAACAAATTATATGTGGCTCAGTTGGTACAAATTTTTCTCTGAAAGGTCAGAAAATATTGTGGGAAAAGGAGAAAATCCTGTTTACCAGCATTTTCTCCATTTTCACAATGTTTTCTACCCATCCCAAAATGAATTCGAATTTTTGAGTCACAACTTTTTTGTCATCTGCAAATGCTTTGAATTTGAACAGTCTAGTCCAAAATTTTGTAGTTTGGTAAAGAGTTAAACACCCCATAGAATCATTCTTCCCCCAAATCACAGTCTTGAATGGGTTTTGCTCTATGCTTAGTCAGGTTGGACTCTTTACCCGCATGACAAAAATGAACAGTTGTCCAATTTGAAAGCATTTGCAGACAACAATTTAATTTTGGCTCCAATGATTGACTTTGATAGGGTAGAAAATGTTATAGGAAACCGAGAAAATTTTGGTTATCAGCATTTTCTCCTTTTCCTACAATGTTTTCAAAAGGCATTTTTCTCAGGGTTGCTAAAAATCAGGACTGTATGGTAAAGGGTTAAACCTTTACAAAACAGTTCTATGTTATGACAAACAAGTAAGAAGAAGATCTAGGCATCTGAAAACATTTTGGGAAAAAGATAAATGACTGGTAAACAGCGTTTCATCCTTTTCCCATTATGCTTTCTTCCCTGTTTAACCCTTTCCCAAACGACAAATTTTGGACTGGTCCAAATTGAAAGAGTTTGCAGACGACAATTTTAAATTTGATGAAAATGGCAGAAAGTTCTCAAAAAGAGTAGAAAACACTGTGGGAAAAGGAGAAATTGCTCATTACGAGCAATTTCTCCTTTTCCTACAGTTTTCAAAAGACTTGTACTGCAGACACATGAAAACCAGGGCTTGTTTGGGAAAGGGTTAAGACAAGTGGAAATATTTAACCCTTTTACCACACAATCTCGAGTTTTTTAACAACCCTGAAAAAGAAGGCTTATGTAAACTTTGTGCGAAAAGGCAAAAATTGCTGGTAACCAGAATTTTCTCCATTTCCCACATTGTTTTCTAGCCTATCAAAGACAGAAATCATCATTTGAGCTACATTTATTTTATTGTAAGACATTTGGTTGAGTCCAAAATTTTGACGTTTGGTAAAGAGCTAAGGCACATTATTTGTATTGGTGGTATGCAGTTGCTTTATATTTGGAGAAGGCGTCATCAGTTGATTAAACCCTATTGAAAATGAAGAAAATCCAGCAATCTGTGTAGGAAAAGCAGCCATTCGATTACTTAGCCATATTTTCTCAACAAAATCCACATCATTGGACCCATTTCTTTGAAACCTGTAGGGGCCGTTCAACAAAATCTGTACTTCATCATGCCTACTTATTGTGCTGTCTTAGTGGGTTCAAGCCCAGTTGCAACAACCCCCTTTCCATCTTGTGTGTGGGTGTCCGTGTTTATCTTTTAATTCTACATCATGAACTAATGGTGTAAGCCAGAAAATAAGCAAAATCACTGCCAGTAGAGTGATTCAGTACTTCAAAGTCCCCTCGTGTTCAGAGTTTAAAGGTCAAAAATGACTAAAATATGACACTGCTTTGGCTGGCCTGTCTCATAAACCATTGGGTGTACAGTATGGGTATGTGTGGACTAATTACCGTAATTCCCCTAAGTATTCGGACACCCTAAATTTTCGGACACCATTAATTATTTTCCGAAATAATTTATTTTTTGTCCCTAAGTTCGGACACTTGGTAAAATAATTGTCCCTAAATTTTCGGACACGAAATTATGATGGTTTAGAAGACCCGCAGTACTCTACCAAACAACAAATTAAAATGATTCAAAAGTTGACGAAGACCCGCTACACTCTTTCCCAAACAACAATTTAAAATGGTTTAGAAGTTGACGAAGACCCGCTATACTCTTTCCCAAACAACAAATTAAAATGGTTCAGAAGATCGACGAAGATCTGCGATACTCTTTCCCAGACAACAAATTAAAGACTCTTCCAAACTGAAAGAGTTTGCATACGACAAAGGCTTGTTTGGGATATGGTAAACTTTTACCAAACGAAAATGTTCTTGGACTAGATAAAATTCGAAGGATTCGCAGACGACAATTACATTTTGCTAAAATGATTTTTGATTGGATAACGAAGAAAACAGTGGGGGAAGATGAGAAAATAATTAATTCCAGCGTTTTCTCCTTTTCCAACAATGTTTTCAAAAGGTTTTACCCCAGGATCGTTTAAAGTCGTGATTGTGTGGTAAAGAGTTAATTAGCAAGTACCTGAGAAGAGTAAATTGATCTATGTTTTAAGCTTAAATCCTTTGTTTGGTATCTGATTGATCGCGGTAGACTGAATGCAGGTGCTAATTTGTGTTACACAGGCTGAATATATTTAGTCCAATACCCGTGACGCATTAAAGATGTAAATCTTATCTATAAACGCTATAAGATACACTTTTAATGCATAACGGGATGGCTAGTTGTAACGACCTGTACACAGACATGTTGGCATGGAGACAAGCACGTGTATGGGTGACGTAACCAGGTTTAGTCAGGTCAAGAATAACCCTTATCACGACCATGATTTAGGATTGTTTAGCGAAGTAGCTATTTGCGTTCGAATACGTAATTGTGTGAACTCTTTTTACAAGTAAGTTTTATTAATCCATAAAGGTCGATCTCATGTCAGTTTTTTTCGGGAAATATTTGCCTTACTGTATGTTGTACATACGATGTCTATTAAAGGATATGTTGTTGTTGGAAAGAGATTTCCCGAAATTTTCGGACAGTCACACAAATAATTTAATAAGTTTTCGGACACCAAAAAAAAAAATTATTTTTTTCCGTCCGAATACTTGGGGGAATTACGGTAGCCTTTTACCATACAATCCCAACTTTTAATGACCATTAGAAAGAAAGCTTTTGAAAACATTGTGAGAAAAGGAGAACATGCTGGTAACCGGCATTTCCTCCTTTTTCCTCAATGTTTTGTTTTTCTCTTCCCTTCCTAAATCAAATTTCAATTTTTGAGTTACATTTATTTTGTCATCTGCAAATGCTTTCAAGTTGGTCAAGTCTTCAATTCTGTCATTTGGTAAAGGGTTAATTCTTTACCACACAATCCAAACTTTTAATGACCCTGAAGAAAAAGCCTTTTGAAAGCATTAGGGGAAAAGGAAAAAATGCTGATAACCAGCAATGTTTTCTAACTTTTCACAGACAAATTTCTTTATTTCTGTCACATTTATTATGTCGTCTGCAAATGCTTTCAGTTTAGTCCAGTCTAAAATTTTGTCGTGTGGTAAAGAGTTACGGTAAGTACATTTATTTGTTATTTTTCAGGGAGAAAAGATGGGTTACTATAGGGGACACAACCATGAAGGTCTTCAAATGGGTTCCAAGTAAGTGAACAAATTTTCCTTTGGGTTTTTTGTTATGCTCTGTAACTCTTTACCACACAATCCCGACTTTTAACGACCCTTAAAAGGAAACCTTTTTGAAAACATTGTGGGAAAAGGAGAAAATGCTGGCAACCAGATGTTTTTCTACCCATCCCATAACAAATTTCAATTTTTAAGTCACATTTAATTTGTCATCAGCAAATGCTTTCAATTTGGACTAGTCTAAAATTTTGTTGTTTGGTAAAGAGTCAACTCTTTATCCAATGACAAAATTTCATACTTATCCCCTGTTGAAAGCATTAAAAATTTTGCATACTATCACTGAGAACACCTTTCATGACTATAGTTTCCTTTGCAGCCAGTGTAGATCTAGATCAGGCTGCACAATCTGCTTAGCTGAAACACTGTAGATGAAAGCAACCATGAAATTGTAATAATCTGGGTCCTTTTTCTAGGTTGAAAATGTCTGATAGGTTTATTCAGCATTCATAGGGTTAACCCTTTACCAGATGGCAAAATTTTAGCCTTGTCCAAATTGAAAGCATTTGCAGACGACAATATTAATGTGGCTCAAATGGTGCAAATTTTCTTTGATAGGGTAGAAAAGATTGTGGGAAGAGGAGAAAATGCTGGTTACCAGCATTTTCTCCTTTTTCCACAATCTTTTCAAAGGGCTTCTTTCCTAGGGTCGTTAAAAGGTGGCATTGTGCGGTTTAGATGTTCTTAAATAATGAGACTTTGCTTTAAAATGGTAGGAAACATTGTTGGAAAAGGAGAAAATTTATGCTGATTGACAGCACTTTCTCCTTTTCTTACAGTATTTTCAAAACGCCTTTTTTCTTTGGGTTGTTAAAACATGGGATTGTTTAGTAAAACATTAATGATTGACTTGGGAAATAAGTGAAATGAAACTTTCTAATTGATATTAAAAACCTGAATGTTACTATTTTGAAGTCATATTTTAAAGGAAAATATCTCTGTATCGGACAGTGTTGATCAAGATCAGACTGCACATTCTTTGCAGTCTGATCTTTGTCTAGACTTGCTGCAAACAGCCATTGATTTGCGCTTAGAAGCTCAGGGTTATAAGAAAATTGATCCAGGCTTAACTCTTTACCAAAATTAAGACTGGTCCAAAGTGAAAGCATTTGCAGACGACAATTTAGATATAAATCAAAAGATGAGATTTGTCTTTGATAGGGTAGAAAACATTGTGGGAAAAGGAGAAAATGCTGATTACCAGCATGTTCTCCTTTTCCCACAAGGTTTTCAAAAGGGCTCTTCCTCAAGGGATTGTGTGGTCAAAGCTTAATTCAAATATATACCAGGGGTCAGAATTATGGAGTAACCCTTATTGACTGCATCACTGATGACAAGAAAACATATGAACAGAAAGAAAACATCAAACTGAGATTGGTCTTGTTCATCCAGTAATTATGAGCAAATAATGAAATCCTCCTATGGTTGACAAGATTAAAGGGAAGCAACTCCTTTATGGTAATGTCAAAAGGCAATATGGAATTACTCCCCTTGTAATAGACATAATTGTCGCCCAATTCTAAATTTTGTTCTACTATTTTCCTAAGTTTCAAGACATTCTTTCTCAGCTAGTTAGATAACAAGTGTTGGATTAAATTTAAAATATTGGAAATCAATTTAGAATCATGGACTGTAAATATGATTCCACAGATGCATCAAGTTATTGCATATGTACATGTAGTTGAGGTTAACCCTTGTCTCGCTCAATATTGTACTGTGATTAGAATTAGTAATAATATTTTTATGGCAAAGTTGAGCATACAGTGTCTGATTCAGGATTTGAAAAATGAGCGGGAAAATCCCCCATTACTTTGAAAAAGATGGAGGATTTCTCAAAAGTATGGGGGATACTCCGATAGGAAAAAAGTAGGAGAACAACCCGACGTACAGAATCGGCTTTGGAGAAAATTGGCGAAAAAATTAATTTACTTTTTGCCGCTCTCCTTTTATACTATTGTCAATAAAATAAAAATCATATTCAGAAAAAAAAAAACATAAAAAAAACTAACATTTCTGTAAATACAACAAAATTATTTTTTGCCAGGCTTACTTAGATAAAAATGTGGTTTAATTTTTCATGTGAAAAAAAAAAGTCCATTAAGTTGAATTGGTAAGTTAACTATACCGTAAACAAAAAGGAAGCTACTCTATGCAACAGTGATGTGCTCGATCTGTCTATCTCTCTTCATAAACACACAAATCAGTGAAACATGGGTAGGAAATTTGACTATTCTTCCCAAAATTTGATTGTGGGATTATCCAGCAGTTGGTTTGAAAATATGTGTGATTCACAAAAAGTATCTGCGATTCCAGCAATCACACGCTCTAAATCAGACACTGTGCCTTGCACCATGTTTCATTGTAAAAAGAAAGACATTGTGGCTTTTAACTGACTATTGCTTGTGAAAAATGTGGCAGACAACTTATACAACTTACAAACATATGTTGAAATAAAAATGATAGTCAGAAATTGAGATACACTGCATGATGACATGACTGTGAAGATAGTGCAGCAACTGGCTTAAAAAGAATAGCTTCAGTTCTTGTAAGTATTTCTTTTGACATCATGTTTCGAAAAGTATTCAGCTTGAAGAGGAAAAAAGTCTTGTTTAGGGTATTTTGTTTTTAACTAACATACTGACACAGTTTTTCCCCCTTCTGTAGTTACATCATCACAGCCCAGTGCACAGAAATCTTTTGGAAAGAATGCTTCACATACATCTAAAAACAGAGTAGGGCGAAGGCCAATATCAGATGGGGCCAGTCAGTCTAATGGTGAAGACAGTAATCAAGGTGAGATAATTCAGGTTTCTGTCCTTGATTTATCCTTTAGCAAACAATTCTATGTTGTTACAACGTGAGGTTTAAGGCTTTTGAAAACATAGGTAGAATGGAGAAGATGCAATGTTTTCTGTCCTTTCACAAACAACTGTTATTTCATGCACTTTTAGTTTATCATCTGCAAATGTTTTTAAAGAAGAAAATTCTATACCCATTAGCACCTTTCACAACCATGGTCACCGTTGAGGCCAGTATAGATCAAGATCAGACTGCTCAAAACATGTAGTTTTATCTTTGAAATACTCTGTCTACTTACCAAAGTCTTTCTGGAAAAAAGTAACCTTGGATCTTATTAGCTGCTAGGAAAAGGTGTCACAACATGCTGAATGTGGTGCAACTGGTATTGGCATACGGCAAACCTCGCATTGTCCATTGATCAAGTCCCTCAGCTGTATAACTTTTGATTCAAAATATAAAAAATACATTCTGTTGACAGACATTCAAAATAATTCGAAATACATTAATTATTTCTGTTTACAAACAGTTTGTTCTTTCCTTTTGTAAGGTATTTATGAAGTTGTTATTGTTGTTGATTCAGATCATTTTATGGAGGTAGCATGTATGTGGTCATGTAGGCTAGCTGAAAGTATTTCCTCTATGTGAAACTTATGTGATACAGGTAAGGTTTGATGTAGTTACAGAATTGGTCGTGTTGTGATTAGTATGGTATCTATGTGATTTCAGGTATCTATGTTGATGAAAGCACTAGACAGTCTCAAGATTCCGATGGAAACTACAGTGGTTCAGGAGTTATCAATGAAGATTCCAATCTATCTTTTCCTGATAAAGAAAATGACAGCAATGATAACAGTAATAGCATGAGTGAGGGTATGTTATACATGTTTTGGATTAACACTTTTCTCAAGTAAAACTTACATTCTGCTGTGTCTGCAGCAAACAAGTTTTAAGAAATAAAGTGGCAAGAAAATTTTGTTCATACTGAGTAGGCTTGCTTTTAGTACCCATAAATTGCCATATAATGTCAACAGACATTTGTCCAGAATGTATCAGCCAAACTGCCATTAAAGATCAAAGTTCAGTAAAGATTAAGCTTCAGAAAGTGAGAGGTCTGATTGTGGATCTGTACTTTCCTACACATTTTGATGTATTTGTCGTGATTTGCCTTGAAATTGCCACTATGAGGTTTTTTAGCTCCACTGGCCGAAGGCCAGCGGGCTTATGTCATGGCCCGGTGTCCGTCGTGCGTCCGTCCGTCCGGTCGTCCATCCGTCCGTCCGTCCGTGCGTTAACTTTTATTTCAAACATCTTCTTCTCTGAAACTACCCATCCGATTTTCACGAAACTTCACAGAAATGATCCTGACATGGTCCTCTTCAGAATTTCTTGAAAGAATTTGATTCCTTCAAAAACTCTGGTTGCCATGGCAACAAAACTGAAAAATATTGGAAATCTTTAAAAATCTTCTTGTCTGAAACCATAAGGCATAGGGCTACCAAATTTGGCATGTAGCTTTATGTAGTAGACCTCTATCAAGTTTCTTCAAATTATAGCCCTGGGGTCAAAATTGGCTCTGCCCCAGGGGTCACAAGTTTTACATAGGCTTATATAGAGAAAACTTTAAAAATCTTCTTGTCTGAAACCATAAGGCATAGGGCTACCAAATTTGGCATGTAGCTTTATGTAGTAGACCTCTATCATGTTTCTTGAAATTATAGCCCTGGGGTCAAAATTGGCTCTTCCCCAGGGGTCACAAGTTTTACATAGGCTTATATAGAGAAAACTTTAAAAATCTTCTTGTCTGAAACCATAAGGCATAGGGCTACCAAATTTGGCATGTAGCTTTATGTAGTAGACCTCTATCATGTTTCTTGAAATTATAGCCCTGGGGTCAAAATTGGCTCTTCCCCAGGGGTCACAAGTTTTATACATAGGCTTATATAGAGAAAACTTTAAATATCTTCTTGTCTGAAACCATAAGGCCTAGAGCTACCAAATTTGGCATTTAGCTTGATCTAGTTGGAGTCTACCAAAAGTGCCCAAAGTATAGTCCTGGGGTCAATTTGGCCTCATACTTGGAGGGGGGGGTTCACTAGATTTACATAGGCTTACATAGGGAAAACTTTTAAATCTTGGTGTACATAGCCATAAGGCTTAGGCTACCAAATTTTGCATATAATTATAGCATTATTTAGTGGACAGTTACAAAGAGGGCCCAAGTTACAGCTCTAGGATCAAGTTTGGCCCTGCACCAGGGATCACAAGTTTTACATGGGTTTATGGAGTGAAAAGTTCAGAAACCATCTTGTTACCAGCCATAAGGCCAAGAACTCCCACATTTGGCATGTTATTCTTCTAATACAATATTCCCCATTTAGTCAGACTGTAGCCATGAGGTCAAAGTTTTATAAGGGCTTATATAGTGAAGACTTTTCTTCGTGGTTTATATTTATAAGCCAGTGGAGCGATACAGGGCCATCATGGCCCTCTTGTTATTTTTCAGCAATAACATAAATATGACATATTTAAAATCTGTTTTTAGCTCCACTGGCCGAAGGCCAGCGGGCTTATGTCATGGCCCGGTGTCCGTCGTGCGTCCGTCCGTCAGTCTGTCCGTCCGTGCGTGCGTCCGTCCGTGCGTTAACTTTTATTTCAAACATCTTCTTCCCTGAAACTACCCATCCGATTTTCACGAAACTTCACAGAAATGATCCTGCCATGGTCCTCTTCAGAATTTCTTGAAAGAATTTGATTCCTTCAAAAACTCTGGTTGCCATGGCAACAAAACTGAAAAATATTGGAAATCTTTAAAAATCTTCTTGTCTGAAACCATAAGGCATAGGGCTACCAAATTTGGCATGTAGCTTTATGTAGTAGACCTCTATCAAGTTTCTTCAAATTATAGCCCTGGGGTCAAAATTGGCTCTGCGCCAGGGGTCACAAGTTTTACATAGGCTTATATAGAGTAAACTTTAAAAATCTTCCTGTACCTAGCTATAAGGCCTAGAGCTACCAAATTTTGCATGTAGCTATATCTAGTGGGCCTCTACCAAGCAGGCCAGAATTTTAGCCCTGGGGTCAAAATTGGCCCCACTGCAGGGGTCACAAGTTTTGCATGGGCTTACACAGTGACAACTTAAGAAATCTTCCTGTTTTGATTTTTTTTTTGAAATTAGCCTTGCATCAGGGGTCTTATGTTTTACAGAGGCTTCATATGGACAAAAATTGAAAATCACCTTATTTATAACCATACAGCATAGACTTGTATTATTTTGGCATGTGGCTATATCTTGTGGACCTCTACCAGGGTTCAAGTAATTATAGCTCTGGGATCAAAAATGGCTTTGCCGTGCAGGTCTCAACTTTCACATGGGCTTTTACAGAGAAAACTTTGTAAGTCTTCATTTTGAAACCATTTGGCTCAGAATTGAAATGCTTAGTATTTATGGTTTATATTTATACGCCAGTGGAGCGATACAGGGCCATCATGGCCCTCTTGTTTTAGCTCACCTTAGCACAACATGCTAAAGGTGAGCTATTGTGATCGCCCTATGTCCGGCGTCCGTCGTCCGTCAACAATTTCTTTAAACATCTTCTTCTAAACCACTGGGTCAGTCTTGATGAAACTTGGCAGGGATGTTCCTTGGGTGAAGCTCTACCAAAATTGTTCAAAGAATTGAATTCCACCCACAACTCTGGTTGCCATGGCAACAAAAAGGAAAAAAAGGCAAAATCTTTGAAAATCTTCTTCTCTGAAACTAGAAGGCGCAGAGGTTTGATATTTGGTATGTAGCATCTCCTAGTGGACCTCTACCAAGTTTGTTCATTTGATGCCCCTGGGGTCAAAACTGGCCCCACCCCAGGGGTCACAAGTTTGAGCATAGTCACAAAGAAGGAAAACTTTAAAAATCTTCTTCTCTAAAACTTGAAGGCGTAGAGCTTTGATATTTGGCATGAAGCATCTCCTAGTGGACCTCTACCAAGTTGTTCATATGATGCCCCTGGGGTCAAAACTGGCCCCGCCCCGGGGTTCACAATTTCCAACATAGGAACAAAGAAGGAAAACTTTAAAAATCTTCTTCTGTAAAACTAGAAGGCATAGAGCTGTGATATTTGGCATGAAGCATCTCCTAGTGGACATCTACCAAGTTTGTTCATATGATGCCCTTGGGGTCAAAACTGGCCCTGCCCCGGGGGTCACAAATTCGAACATAGGAACAAAGAGGGGAAACTTTAAAAATCATCTTCTCTGAAAGGCGTAGAGCTTTGATATTTGGTATGTAGCATTGCCTAGTGGACCTCTACCAAGTTTGTTCATATGATGCCCCTGGGGTCAAAACTGGCCCCACCCCGGGGGTCACAAGTTTGAGCATAGTCACAAAGAAGGAAAACTTTAAAAATCTTCTTCTCTGAAACTTGAAGGCGTAGAGCTTTGATATTTGGCATGTAGCATCTCCTAGTGGACCTGTACCAAGTTTGTTCATATGATGCCCCTAGGGTCAAAACTGGCCCCGCCCCGGGGATCGCAATTTCCAACATAGGAACAAAGAAGGAAAACTTTAAAAATTATCTTCTGTAAAACTAGAAGGCATAGAGCTTTGATATTTGGCATGAAGCATCTCCTAGTGGACCTCTACCAAGTTTGTTCATATGATGTCCTTGGGGTCAAAACTGGCCCTGCCCTGGGGGTCACAAGTTCGAACATAGGAACAAACAGGGGAAACTTTAAAAATCATCTTCTCTGAAACTGGAAAGCGTAGCGCTTTGATATTTGGTATGTAGCATTGCCTAGTGGACCTCTACCAAGTTTGTTCATATGATGCCCCTGGGGTCAAAACTGGCCCTGCCCCGGGGGTCACAAGTTTGGGCATAGTAACAAAGAAGGAAAACTTTAAAAATCTTCTTCTCTGAAACTTGAAGGCGTAGAGCTTTGATATTTGGTATGTAGCATCGCCTAGTGGACCTGTACCAAGTTTGTTC
Source organism: Tridacna gigas (assembly GCA_945859785.2). Lineage (NCBI taxonomy): Eukaryota > Metazoa > Mollusca > Bivalvia > Cardiida > Cardiidae > Tridacna > Tridacna gigas. The sequence goes on along the minus strand of OX244042.2, from coordinate 26,099,551 downwards.
ATATGATGCCCCTGGGGTCAAAACAGGCCCTGCCCCGGGGGTCACAATTTCCAACATAGGAACAAGAAGGAAACATTTGAAAATCTTCTTCTCTGAAACAGGAAGGCATGGAGCTTTGATATTTGGTATGTAGCATCTTCTAGTGGATCTCTACCAAGTTTGTGCATATGATGCCCTTGGGGCAAAAATTGGCCTGCCCCAGGGGTCACAAGTTCCAACATAGGAACAGAGAAGGAAAACTTTAAGAATCATCTTCTCTGAAACTGGAAGGCTTAGAGCTTTGATATTTGGTATGTAGCATCGCCTAGTAGACCTCTACTAAGTTTGTTCATATGATGCCCTTGGGGTCAAAATTGGCCCTGCCCCGGGGGTTACAAGTTCTAACATAGAAACAAAGAAGGAAAACTTTAATTTTTTTTTTCTCTTAAATGGGAAGGCATAGAGCTTTGATATTTGGTATGTAGCATCTCCTAGTGGACTTCTACCAAGTTTGTTCCAAGGATGCTGCTTGGGGTCAAAACTGGCCCAGCCCCTGGGGTCACAAGTTCGAACATAGGAACAAAGAAGGAAAACTTTAAAGTTCTTCTTTTCTGAAACCGAAAGGTGTGGAGCTTTGATATTTGGTATGTTGCATCTCCTAGTGGACCTCTACCAAGTTTGTTCATATGATGCCCCTGGGTCAAAACTGGCCCCGCCCCGGGGGGTTCACAAGTTCGAAGATAGGAACAAAGAAGGAAAACTTTAAATTTCTTTTTCTCTTAAACGGGAAGATGTAGAGCTTTGATATTTGGTATGTAGCATTTCCTAGTGGACCTCTACCAAGTTTGTTCATATGATACCCCTGGGTCAAAACTGGCCCAGCCCCGGGGTTCACAAGTTCGAACATAGGAACGAAGAAGGAAAACTTTAAAATTCTTCTTTAAAACTGGAAGGCGTAGAGCTTTGATATTGGTATGTAGTGATTCTCTTCTAAGTTTGTTTGCCCATTTAAGCGCAACAAGTTCATTGAGTTCAAAATTGGGTCATCTTGGGTCATAAACTAGGTCACTAGGTCAAATTAAAGAAATACCTTGTTGGCACTCTCGAGGCCAAATTATTTGCTCAATTGCCTTGAAAATTAGTTAGAAAGTTTGTCTTTATAAAGTCTCACATAAGATTAATTTGGGTCAACTTGGGTCATAAACTAGTTCACTGGGTCAAATAAAGAAATACCTTGTTTGCACTCTGGAGGCCACATTTATTGCTCAAATGACCTGGAATTTGACCAGAATGTTTGTCTTGATGAAATACCAGATGAGTTTGGATTTGGGTCACCTGGAACCATAAACTAGGTCACTAGGTCAAAATAAAGAAATACCTTGTGGGCACTCTAGAGGCCACATTCTTTGCTTAATTGCCTTGAAAATTGGTCAGAATGTTTGTCTATGTAAAATCTCACATCAGTCTGAATTTGGGTCAACTGGGGTCATAAACTAGGTCACTTGGTCAAATTAAAGAAATAGCTAGTGGGCACTCTAGAGGCCACATTTTATTATTCATTTGATTTGAAAATTGGTTAAAATGTTTCTTTTGATATAGTCAATGACCAGTTCAAATTTGGGTCACCATGGGGTCGTAATCTAGGTCACTAGGTCAAATTAAAGAAATATCTTTAGGGCACTCGAGGCCGCATTTTTTGCTCAATTGACTTGAAAATTGGTCAGAATGTTTGTCTTCATGAAATATGAGTTTGAAATTGGGTCACCTGCGGTCAAAAACTAAGTCACATGGTCAAATTAAAGAAAAACCTTTAAGGCACTCTACTAAGGTGAGCGACCAGGGCCATCATGGCCCTCTTGTTTTTTTAGCTCCACTGGCCGAAGGCCAGCGGGCTTATGTCATGGCCCGGTGTCCGTTGTGCGTCCGTCCGTCCGGTCGTCCGTCCGTCCGTGCGTTAACTTTTATTTCAAACATGTTCTTCTCTGAAACTACCCATCCGATTTTCACGAAACTTCACAGAAATGATCCTGACATGGTCCTCTTCAGAATTTCTTGAAAGAATTTGATTCCTTCAAAAACTCTGGTTGCCATGGCAACAAAACTGAAAAATATTGGAAATCTTTAAAAATCTTCTTGTCTGAAACCATAAGGCATAGGGCTACCAAATTTGGCATGTAGCTTTATGTAGTAGACCTCTATCAAGTTTCTTCAAATTATAGCCCTGGGGTCAAAATTGGCTCTGCCCCAGGGGTCACAAGTTTTACATAGGCTTATATAGAGAAAACTTTAAAAATCTTCTTGTCTGAAACCATAAGGCATAGGGCTACCAAATTTGGCATGTAGCTTTATGTAGTAGACCTCTATCATGTTTCTTGAAATTATAGCCCTGGGGTCAAAATTGGCTCTTCCCCAGGGGTCACAAGTTTTACATAGGCTTATATAGAGAAAACTTTAAAAATCTTCTTGTCTGAAACCATAAGGCATAGGGCTACCAAATTTGGCATGTAGCTTTATGTAGTAGACCTCTATCATGTTTCTTGAAATTATAGCCCTGGGGTCAAAATTGGCTCTTCCCCAGGGGTCACAAGTTTTATACATAGGCTTATATAGAGAAAACTTTAAATATCTTCTTGTCTGAAACCATAAGGCCTAGAGCTACCAAATTTGGCATTTAGCTTGATCTAGTTGGAGTCTACCAAAAGTGTCCAAAGTATAGTCCTGGGGTCAATTTGGCCTCATACTTGGAGGGGGGGGTTCACAAGATTTACATAGGCTTACATAGGGAAAACTTTTAAATCTTGGTGTACATAGCCATAAGGCTTAGGCTACCAAATTTTGCATATAATTATAGCATTATTTAGTGGACAGTTACAAAGAGGGCCCAAGTTACAGCTCTAGGATCAAGTTTGGCCCTGCACCAGGGATCACAAGTTTTACATGGGTTTATGGAGTGAAAAGTTCAGAAACCATCTTGTTACCAGCCATAAGGCCAAGAACTCCCACATTTGGCATGTTATTCTTCTAATACAATATTCCCCATTTAGTCAGACTGTAGCCATGAGGTCAAAGTTTTATAAGGGCTTATATAGTGAAGACTTTCCTTCGTGGTTTATATTTATAAGCCAGTGGAGCGATACAGGGCCATCATGGCCCTCTTGTTAGAGATACTTATTAGGGTGAGGTTGTTATTTTAACTTTACATGTATGAATACCATATGTTCTTACATCTCAATGGTAAGAGCGTGTTGAATTTTCTTTTTCGCCAAGCCCGGAAGCACAACTGGTAGCATACAGGATTTAGAACCACAGAATCACTGGTTCATATACACAGCATGGCAAATTTCTTTCCTAGGATTGATAATGGTCATCGTGACAAGATTCATTCCTTCCTCTCTACTGATCATTGTTTCGATGATAGTTAACCAGGTTACGTTGGAAAGCAGCCAGTGGCTTGGGAAGAATATTGTGCAAAGCACAGTTAAAAGAAAGTCCAGGAAAAGATGGATAGCCATACAGACTGCAACGATATAACTGAAATAATGTTTAAAACAGTGTTCTACACTATACAAACGAGTAACCCATTTTTTTTTTTCAGCATTGAAATTAGTTAGAACTGAAAACCAGAATGAAGAGTCTAATGGTAAGTGCCCATGTCTTGTCCTACGTCGGCCCATAAGTCTACACTTTATGCAGCTGCTCCTTTCCTTTCAATATTTTGTTCTTTTTTAACCTTTTTCACACAGTCCTGTGTATCAACAATACTGAGGAAGAAGGATTTTGAAAACATTGTGGGAAAAGGAGACAGTGCTGGTAACCTGCATTTTCTCCTTTGCCACAATGTTTTCTTCCTCGTTGAAGACAAATCACATCATTTGAGCCAAATTTAATATGTTGTTAGCAGATACCTTCCATTTTGTTCAGTCTATCATTTTGTCATCTGGTAAACTATGTCAGTCACCTTTCAGTTTATTCCTTGTTTCTCTTTCTGGTGTATATTGGAATAGAGTTTGTGTTTATTGTTAACTCTTTACCAGACAACAAAACTTCTGTCTTCATCCTAGTTATAAGCATTTACAGATGAAAAAACAAAATAATGTGTCAACAATGACAGGGTTAGTCTATGGAGGGGATGAAAACTTATAGAAAATTAACCCTTAACTCTTTACCAAACAGTAAAATTTTAGGACTGGACCAAATTGAAAGTATTTGCAGACGACAAAATAATTCAAACAAGGATTTCTGTCTGTGATATGGTAGAAAACATTGTGGAAAAAGGAGATAATGCTGGTTACCTGCATTTTCTCCTTTTCTCACAATGTTTTCAAAAGGCTTCTTCTTCAGGGTTGTTAAAGCTCTCAGTTGTGTGGTAAAGGGTTAAAGCACCTTTCACAACTACAGTTGCCTTTGCTGCCAGTGTGGATCAAGATCAGATAGCAGAAAACATGCAGTCTTATCTTTGATCTTCAGTGTTCGCTTTGCTGAAATACTACAGACAAATGGCAGTTATGAAGTTAAAATTATCTGGGTCCTGTTCTAGAAAGAAAATGTCCTTTGGGTTTATTTGGTGCTTTAAGGGTTAAGAAAACGCTGAATGCCATAATGGCTTCCCAGAAAATTTTCAAAAGCCTTCTTCTCTTCTGTCAAAACATCATGGGATTGCTTATTGTCAACTCCTTACCAAACAACAAAATTTTAGACAAGTCCAAACTGAAAGCATATGCAGACATTAAAATAAATGTGACTCCAAACTTGAAATTTGTTTTTGGAAAGGTAGAAAAAATTGTGGGAAAAGGAGAAAATGCTTATCAGCATTTTCTCCTTTTCCCACAATGTTTTCATAAGGTCTCCTTTCTCAGGGTCGTTAAAATTCGGGATTGTGTGGTATAGGATTAAAGGTTAACCCTTTGCCACACAAGCCTAAGTTTTAAGGATCCTGAGGAAAAAGGCTGTTGAGAACAGTTTGAGAAAAAGGAAAAATGCTTATAACCAGCATTTACTCCTTTTACTACAATGTTTTCTACCCTTCCAAAGGTGAATTTCTATTTTTGAGTCACATTATTTTGTTGTCTGCAAAAGCTTTCAATTTTAGTAGGTCTAAAATTTTGTTGGTTGGTAACGGGTTAACTCTTTACGAAACGACAAAATTTTAGACTAGTCCGTATTGAACGCAATTGCTGACCACAAAATACATATTGAATGGATGTTAAGATTTGTTTGTGATAAAATGGAAAACATTGTGGGAAAAGGAGAAAATGCTGGTCATCAGCATTTTCTCCTTTTCCCACAATGTTTTCAAAGGGCTTCTTCTTCAGGGTTGTTAAAGCTTGGGATTGTGTGATAAAGGGTTAAAGAAATGCGATAAAACATCTTTACTTGTTGCTGGATGAAAAACTTGACAAGGGACACCTTGATGTTGATCGCTTTCTTTGATTTTCTTCAGTAGGTGATTCTTTTCTGTAATATAGATTATTTCCTAACTTTTGATCAACCAATGAAAATTAAGATTTGCCAATACTGCAGACCACAAAACTAAACATTACTCAAATTTGGCAATTTGTCTGTGAGAGAGTAGGAAAAATTGTGGTTAAAAGAGAAAATGCTGGTTAGCAACATTTTCTTTTTTTCCAATGATATTTTCTACAGCTATATTCCTCGGGGTCATTAAAACTTAGGATTTTTTGGCAAAGACCTCTGATGATGATGATGATGCATTTTCAGGGTCTTCAGAGACTGGCTGCTCTCCTGCCAAGAAACAAAAGACAGATGAATCGGGAACCAGCTGAGGTCACTCTTGTACATAGACTGTTTTTAAAATTTCTTTTTTTTTTTCTTTCTTTCTTTACTTGTTTGTTTTAGCTCATCATGTGTGTTAGGGGAAGATCTCGAAGCATAATAATTTTGATTTTATATCCCTGTAAAGTTTTATTTTACACTGGAATCACCAAATAGCTTGTTTGAGAGGTCAAGCAGTTGAGAGGCCTGTGTTCAGGGGCTGTATTTATTATCCAGTTTAAATGGCCTGATATTAAGGAATCTTTTTAATTTCAAGGGATTGCTTATTTTGATTGGCTAAGCCCAATCATTTAGCCTATCAGAAACTTTGCAGCTTTCTTGATGAAGAATTGGATTGCAATTTAGAATGCTTCAAGAATACAGACCCAGGTGTTCTCCACTTTTGCTGTGAAAAAAAAAAATGAATTTTTTTGTATTTAATTGGCCCAGCTGGCCAATCTAGAGGCCATTTTTGGTATTAGTTGACTGAATTTTGACCCTTTCCAGAATGAAAGCCCTCAATAATTAGGCAAGTGGAGGTTTTTTTGAGTTTGATAATTTTCAAATCTTATAACCATTCAGACACAGGCCTAGGTTGAATAACTGTAAAAACTATTGAAAACAAAACTGATGCCTAGATGAACATGACAGTGATAATTCCGTCATGTTTTGGATTTTAGATATTTGCAGTTTGTTTTCAAAAATCATTTTTACTTTACCTTATATATATTCTATTGTATAACCTAATTAAAGAAATGGCATTCATAGCTTTTATTTAAACTTTATCATTTGTGGGACCAAACCAGATGTTGCCATGGTTTTCATTTCACTGAAATTGTGTAAGTGGTACACGCCTGTCTGTTAGTTCCCCTGTCTTGTTCGAGGAATGAGATTGGATCTAAACTCTATACCATATGGCAAATTTGTAGAACTTTCCAATGTGAAACATTTTCTCCTTTTCTCACATTGTTTTCAGTATCCTTCTTCATCAGGGCCATTAAAACATGGGATTGTGTGGTTAAAGGAAAATATTATGGGGAAAGGAGCAATCCAAATAATTATTTGTAACTGGCAATAATTATTGCTTCTTTTCCCATCTTTACAGAGCTCCAGATAGAGGAAGTGATTTTGATTATAGAATTGAACATATTAATTATGCTCAACTAAACCCTGTGTTAGGGGTACTCAAATCGTCTCATCGAGAGGATTCTAATGAGTACAAACAGCATAGGGTTTTGAAGAGAAATAATGGATTTAGAACACCACCACTCCCTCTTATCTGGAGCTCTTCTTTAGCTTTCAAGAGAATGTCAAGGTACTGTCATGGTCCTGGTGTCATCTGCATTGTTGTGCAAAAAAAATCACATTTTATATGTCTGTCATTATTGAAGATTTACTTCAAACTTGGGCTAATTGTAAACTATCAAAAAGGAGAACCCAGTAGCAGGGGCAGGTAACTATCATTGTATTTTTGATACAGCTATGCCCCATTTTTGACTTAAATTTTCACCAAAAGTTGAAAAGCAACTGCAGCCGAGGATTGGCACACACATTTTGGTGCTTTCTTTTTTTTTTCAAAGCTGTTCAATACAGAGACATAGCAAGTTGTATCTTTGGTGTAATGGGGAAAATCCTCTGTCTGGTTAATTCTTAACCTAACAATCATGTGTTCTAATGACCCTAACAGATGGGGCTTTTGAAACCATGTGGGAAAAGGAGAAAATGCTGGCATCCAGCATTTTCGCCCTTTTCCACAATGTTTTCTGCCCTATTGAAACCAAATTAATTAACTGGAACCACATTTAATTTACTGTCTGCAAATGCTTTCAATATTGACGAGTCCAAATTTTGTCCTGTGGTAAAGAGTCAAGTATGAAATGATTTGCATGGGTCTTTTTTGTATATAAAATTATGTGCATGTGTAACTTTGATTATAATAATGTTTGTGAAAAGATGATGTAATATATGTCTATATTTTAAAGAAATAAAATATTTATTGTGATAAGTTGTTTTGGTTACACTTTATTGACAGAAAGAATGTTAAAGAAGAAAGCAATGAAATAAGGCTTTGTCTGTTGCAATTCAAAGTCTGTTTTATTCAGAATTTGTTAAAAACATTCGTCTTGTATCAACTAATTCTTCATTTCAATGCTGTTTTCAAAAGTTATCAACTTTGGCAGTATGGTGAGAGGTAAGGCTATCTACGTGCACATACACTGTTCAGCCACTTGCAAGAACCTTATAAATGGCAGTGTGACATTTCATTCTACTAAGCCCAGTAGCTACATGTACAGTGTACATGTAATGCTCTTCTTAACTCTTTACCACACAACAAAAATGTAGATTTGTCTAAATTGAAAGCATTTGCAGACGACAATTTAAATGTGGTTAAAGTGATGGCATTTGTCTTTTATAAGATAGAAAACATTGTGGGAAAAGGAGAAAATGCTGGTTACCAGCATTTTCTCGTTTTCCCACAATGTTTTCAAAAGGCTTCTTCTTAAAACTCGAGATTGTGTGGTAAAGGGTTAAGGGTAAGTGGGTTGGTGAAGGTAAAGGTGCAGAGCTCACATTCCAGAGGCCCAAGTTAAAATGTGTCACAGATAATGGAATTTGTATTAGAAAGAATAGAAAAGATGGAGGGAAAAGTAGAAGATCCTGGTTACCAGTATTTTCTGCTTTTCCCACAATGTTTTCAAAAGCCTTTGTTCCAGGGTTCATTAGACCGGGGCATTGTTTGGTAAAGGGTTAATCTTACCAATGAGCATGACAGCTTTTGAAAATATACTGGTTACATTGTCATCTACATGTAGTAAATGTATTAAGGTGGGAATTTATCTTCACAGAAGAGTTATATTTTAAGACAAGCCTTTGAAGTACCTACAATATAGGTTTCAGTGATCTACACAGTTTTTCTTTGCCAAGACATGCTGATGAGAGCAACCTTGAAATTGCATATATAATATTTACGACCTATCTCTGGACTGAAAATGACTAAGGTTTATTTTGTCTCTAGGCTTTATAGATAAATCAGAATTATTTAGTTTTAACCCTTTCCCAAACAACTAATTTTGGACTGGTCCAAATTGAAAGAGTTTGCACAAGACAATTTTAAATTTGATGAAAATGGCAGAAAGTTCTCAAAAAGGGTACAAAACACTGTGGGAAAAGGAGAAATTGCTCGTTACGAGCAATTTCTCCTTTTCCCACAGTGTTTTCAAAAGACTTGTACTGCAGACATGTGAAAACCAGGGCTTGTTTGGGAAAGGGTTAACCCTTTTACCTTGGTCCCTTGTTTCAATCACCATGAGGAAGAAGGCTTTGAAAACATTTTGAGAAAAGGAGAAAATGCTGGTAATCAGCATTTTCTCCTTTTCTCAAAGCGTTCTAATCCGTTCTAAAGATCAATCCAATAAATTGAGCTGCATTTGTCATCTGCAAATGCTTTCAATTGGGATAAGTTTAGAATTTTATTGTATGGTAAAAGGTTAAACAGATGTGAGCCATGCTCGGTGAAAAGAGGGTTTAATGAATCTGATAAACTATCAACCCATGTCGGCCTGCACAGGCAGACATGGGCTGAAACTTTTTGCCGTCTTACAATTTTCTACATGTCCAAGGACAATTATACCTCATGATTCAGTCGATTGTTAACTCATTACCACACAAGAAAAATTTAGACTGGTCCAGATTGAAAGCATTTGCAGACAACATTTAAATGTGACTCAATTGATGGAGTTTGTCTTAGATAGGGTAGAAAACATTGTGGGAAAAGGAGAAAATGCTGGTTACCAGCATTTTCTCCCTTTCCCACCATGTTTTCAAAAGGCTTCTCGGTCAGGGTCGTTAAAAGTCAGGATTGTGTGGTAAAGACTTAAACAAACTGGATTTTATGGATCCATAGTTATGTAATGACTTTCTTGATATAATTCATCACAGAGATGCATTAAACCCCCATTTGGCAGAGCATGGATCATTTTATTTTGTCTGACTTGAAATGGGGTTGGACCACAAGTTCTATCAACTTAGAATCTACAAAATATACAGGTAAATATATATACAATGCGCAAATATAGAAATGATTTTGAATGTAGATTTAGTTACCAAAACCCTTTTCCAAACCATCTTGTGTTGACCCCAAGGAGAAAAAGTTTCAAAAAAAAAATGTGAGAAATGGAAAATAATGCTGGTAAGCAGCATCGTCTTCATTTCTCACAATGTTTTTTACTCTTCAAATGCAAATCTTATCACATAAAACATTTTTATCTTTTGCAAGTTCTGTAAAAAGGGATCAGTCTGAAATTTTGCCTTGCGGTAAACAGTTAGTTAAAGCAACATTGTAATAATAACAGTACATAAAATTTTTAGGCAAATTTATTAGTCAAAACCCTTTACCAAACAATTCCCTTTTAACACACCTGAGGAAGAAACCTTTTGAAAGATTGTTGAAAAAAGGGAAAATGCTTCTTTTACCAAAAGTATTTTCTACCTTTGAAGAGTCAGATTTGTCATTTGAGACTGAATTTGTCATTTGCAACAGCTTTGAATTTGGATGGGTCTTAAATCTTTTACCACACAATCCCGTGTTTAACAACTCTGAGGACAAGACTTCCGAAAACATTGTAGGAAAAGGAGAAAATGCTGGTAACCTGCATTTTCTCCTTTTCCCACAGTGTTTTCTATCCTTTCCTAAGCAAATTTCAATTTTTTAGTCACATTTATTTTGTCTTCTGCAAATGCTTCTAATTTGGGCGAGTCTAAAATTTTGTCGTTTGGTAGAGTTAATGATTTCGTTTGGTTTCAAGATAAGTAAAGCACATTAACTCTTTTACTAAGCTACAAAATTTTAGACTTGTCCAAATCAAAAGCATTTGCAGATGACAAACGTGACTCAAAAATTGAAATATGTTCTTGAAAGGGTAGAAAGTATTGTGGAAAAGGAGAAAATGATGGTTATCAGCATTTTCTTCTTTTTCCGCAATGTTTTCAAAAGCTTTTTTCTCTGGGTTGTTAAGTTTAGATTGTGTAGTAGAAAGTAATAGAAGTGCTAAGCAAACAGAGCATTTTGATAGAAAAACTTGACTCTGACGGTAAGATTAAAGATATCAAATTAAGAAGAAAAACTAAGAATATAAAGGAAAACCCGAATAAAAAAAAAAAACCGACAAAATTAAAAAAAAAAAACAAAAATAAGTGACCCCGACGTGATTTGAACACGCAACCTTCTGATCTGGAGTCAGACGCGCTACCGTTGCGCCACGAGGTCGACTCGAAGTTGTCTGTCGTTCAGGTAATATATAAATATAGTAAGTTGACCTGATTTCTTCTTGACCAATCAATTGCCACTAAACTGTGCATTCGTCCCTAATATAAATCGGTCGCTTCCTATTGACAAATTTTAATATAGCACATCATCCGTCGCTCTCCGACAATATCAATTTTACAGTTTGTACAAATTTGACGCTACTGAAATAGAAATAGTATGACATAACACAAATGCTGTGCATAGTCAATACAATTATTGCGATCTTCCAAGAGCTGCGTACCGGCATAGTTCTGCTCACTTTGTTCTATGAGTGTGGCACCCAAAGCGGCTCTGTAAACCAACTCCCGCCTGTAATTTAACCCTGAACCCTAAGAATTTGGCCAGGGAAACTTTGGCTTGTTAATTCATTTCTTATAGTTTGATATCGACTCATGATACACTGACGTTCTCAAGTACTTGTCGGTTAACTCTTTAACAGAAGACACAAAACTTTGGACTTGTCTAATTTGAAAACAATTGCAGACCACAAATTAAACATGATTCAAATTCAAACAATGTGGAAAAGAGATAAAGTACGGGTTACCACGGTGTTTTAATAGGGGTTTTTGGTTAGGGTCGTTCAAGATAGATCTTTGAAATGATAGAATTTAAAAAAGTCGACTTGTCGGTGATGTACGAGGGTTGTCTTCGGAGTATACATGTGGACATCTTCGCCTCTGTGTTTGTTACATCAATGACGTGTCTTACTCTGTTTAAAGCAGAATAAGAATATTGTAAGACACTCTGGCATCCATGGCAGAAAAATCCCAGTCACGAATTAGAAAGAATAGATCTACAAAGAGCTGCATCCTGATATGTAACAAACGAATGTTCAGCGTAACATTGATCAGCTACTTGAAAATCTCACATGGCATACTCTTGAACAACATCGAAAATTTGCATCTCTGATAATGTAATACACAATTGGAAAAACCCCAGTTCGTGCAGACAACAACCATCTTACATCTTCTAGAAATTACAATTACATACCGGTAACACCACTCTCGAACGCAGTAGGCCTATCATATGAACAGTTTCTTTCCCCGAACGAACAGATATTGGAATGCCCTGTCTAACAACATCAAGGCCAGTGATCGTCTAGCCTGGGTTCCAACCCGATCATTTTTTTCCTTTTCTGTAATATGCAACGGCCTGTGCACCCATACAGGCACTAACCTTATGCACGTTGCTTAACTTCCACGGAGATAGAAACACCAAACCGCATCGCAGTAAAAGCTAGCTCAACAGCAAGACAGGATTGAAGTGCTTATATATCTAACCTCTCTCCGTGACATTACTCTCCCTTACGAGAAGTCTCGACCCCGAGACTTCTATAAGATACAAAGAAGGGGAATATCCAAGGGTAAGGCATCTCCGATCGTGCAGTTGTCATTGTCCCACCGCTGCTACCAGATGTAACGTGCAACGGCCTGGGCATCCATATGGGGTACTAACCTACTGCACGTTGCTTAACTTCCACGGAGAGACAAACATCAAACCGCATCGTTGTAAAAGCTGGCTCAACAGCAAGGCAGGTTTGAAGTGCTTATATATCTAACCTCTCTCCGTGACATTTTGACAAAGTAAGATCCGAACAAAGAAAAGGGAAAAAATGATTGGATTGGAACTCAGGTTAGTGGTAGTCTTTCAGGCAAGCTTCACTACCTGTCTCAACTCTTATACGATCTAAGCAGCATTCTTTTTTTTTTTATAGGTATATCATTTAACATAGCCATCTCGCTTTTGATACTTTAACCTTGACCCCGACCTATAAGTATAGTCAGAGACTGACTCTTGATAACTAAACGTAGTTGTAGATGTAGATCACAGGCATTCGTTTTGTGACGAACTTCGCCATCTATATAATGTAATATAGGCCTATATTCGTTTGTGTGACGAACTTCGCCATTTATATAATGTAATACATACTACATAGTATGGATGGCGATGTTCTTCACAAAACGAACGCCTTTGATGTAGATGCATAATACGACTGTTTAGGAACAGGTATATAACATGATAAATGTTGCATGCGCGCCAGACGGCTTAAATTAAGTGGTGTATTATTCCTTCATAACACTGATTTGGCTCGGTCATTATAATTATTTTAATGAAGATTGTAACATGTACACTGTATCAATTATAGGCCTAAATCCAATAATATGTCACCAAATTTTGATATAAACTTATCAACACACACACACACACATATATAAACGGTCGAGGTATGGGGAATAAACATACTCGGTACTGCTGGGACAACCCTCGTATGATGCAAAGTTCTAGAATCCGCGTCGGTTAGAGGACCAAATATATTTGAATGTCATAGGGCATGTAAAGGACATATTACATGACGAAGTGAAAAGAGGATAAAAGAGTCAAATCATACTGATAAAACAAGCCCTCTTGCGGACAAACAAGCCACCTTATGCGTGTCCTGTCGTTGAACGATGAGAACAGTTTATGTCCTTTAAATTAGGGGCTGGATAAACTCTTACATGATCAAAGAATGATCAAAGGGAAATTAAAAAAAAAAAAAAAATCCCCAGGTATGTTATCGGTATAATTCAGAATTCATCTAAAGATAGGTGATCCGTTTTTTGAAGGTGATCACCTTTCAGGTCTCACATTCTCATGACAACCGTCAAACTGAAATCCTGTGACGACGAATAACTCCTCTGTTTTTAAGAAAAAAAAATCTTCCTCATAGATCAGTGAACACTCGCGCGCCTATAGATACAGAGTCTACGTCATTTGATATGTAAAAACAACATGCGGGTTAAAAAGCTGTGCAAGCCAGTGATACAACCAGTGACCTTCACAGTTAAATGTCAAAGAATTAGCTCTACATTTGAAATGGGTCTCGTTTCGTAGCTTTCACGTGGCCTAGTTATTAAAGTCTACATTGCAGATGAATGAATTTAAGAAACACCCCAAAACATCCCAAACCACCCGAAAATCACCCAAACCACTTTTACTACACCCTAAACCTCTTTCATAACACTTTAAACCGCATGTAAAACTCTAAAAATACACGATTTTATGGAAAATAGTCATGTAATATGTTATCTATCTTACAAGGAAAAAAATGTCAATTGACAGATGAATGAACTCCTAAAGAGATGGTCCACTGTTAAAATCTATTTGCCAGCAAATTTCTGCTATTACCTTCTATTCGTACTTTCAGAACTTTGATTTAACCCGTAGAGTACTGTCCAAATGTTTACAGATAATTGTCAGTCTAGAAATATAACCCAAATGATTGCAATTTTAAGGTTGCTGTTACCCAGAATAACTCATCAAAGCAGAAAGTGTAGATCAAAAGATCAGAGTGCAATTTTGCGCTGTCTGATCTCGACCTATTCTGGCCGCATTAGCAACTATAGCCCAACTATGGAACCCCGTAACTGTCTTTTGTTCAAAACAGGCACGTTCCTCATTTCATTCTTTTTTGTATGAGTAGAAGTGGAATGGTGATCATTCAGTTGGGATTCACAATATTTGGTCAACCAAACATTATGACAAGTTACCAAAAGAAAATGATAACTCGACTTGAAATTATAGGAAAATGGAGTAACCAATTACATCGTATCATAAAGTCAACGAGTTTGAACTTGACATTACTACTATAATTGTTAGCTTGCCATGATGATATTTTGATTCCATATCATTTTCCCCCCGAAAGGAACATTTGTTAATTTAGCAGGACAGTATGACAAACAAACGGGGAAAAAAAAAGTTCATTCAATTCAAATTGAAGACATGTTAACCTAAAATAATAATATTTGGAGAAGATAATTGACTAAAATCCCAAACGAATGATCATTGTTCCGATTCACCCCTATAAGATTAGAAAGAAGTGAGCAACGTGTCTATTTTGAACAAAGGACAGAACTTTAGCGCGTACCATACCCAATGGTCAATTAGAAACTTCTGTTCCCGATTGTTCTTCTTGGGTTTTAGGCTGACCCGTGTCACGTGAGTTCTCAGCGTGAGTACTCGGTCAACATTTAGGCGGGCATAATAGTGGTACAAGCAAGTAGCCAAATAAATTGTCCCCGAGAAAATGAAGTAAGTCTTTTATTCATTCGTAATTTTTAGATTCTTATCCATGAATAAGTTAAAGCACATGATCTAGATCTAGCATGATAAAACTGCAAATTTTGATAGATTTCTCTTACTTTTCCTCGCATTTGTAAACACCAGCGTCTTTCTGCTTATCTCTTTGCTCCCGCCACCAGATTTTCTTTCGAGTATGTAGCTCTGTTGCGCATATCTTATTGTTATAGGTTTTGAAACAAAGATTTCCTTGAATAACTAGAGATCGCAGACTTCACAAAAAAGGAAAAGTGGAAAAAGTGGTTGGGATTGTAGCAGCCTTTGTATAAAAATTCAAGTAGCGCAGTTTCCATTACCCACAATAGTCACGTGCGCAATTGTTGTGTGCGTAATGATTCTGAACCCCAGGTTACGCCTTTGAAATTGTGCATCTTGTTGTTATGGGTTCATTCTTTAGTGCATGAAGATACATGTTAATGCATCTGGCATTGACTACTTTGGGGAAGGTTGTAGCAAGTAGAGAAAATGTTTGGTGCAGGGACCATGGACATATCAAGTATGAATGATCCCTGCTTTGAAGAAAAAATACATTGAATCCATTAAGATCAGAATTTCGAGATCAAATATTTACCCTTAAGCTGCTAAATGCTATGGTGTGATTTAAGAGGTTGTTTTTGCAAGGAAAATCTCACTGCTGGACTGTGTAGGTCCGAAATCAGACTGATCAAGCATTTTTGAGATTATTAAAAATCTGAATAGCCCCCTTTAAGAACTAAGGTCAGCTTTCCATGTTTGTGCAGAAAGCTTCAATCAGGATCAGACTACAGAACATGCATTTTGATCTTAAGTTAGTGTTCTGCCCAGGAGGGGATTCAGTGACATTGTCCCACCATCAGACACACAGATTGGGCTATTTCGCCTATCTTTATTTCAGAATAAGTATTGAGTGTGTTTGTCTTGCTTAACCCTTTACAACATAATGCCACATTTTTAACAGCCCTTAGAAAGAGGCCTTTTGAAAACTTTGTGGGAAAAGGAGAAAATGATGGTAACCGGCATTTTCTCCCTTTCCCACAATATTTTCTACCATTTCAACTACAAATTTCATTTTTTGAGTCACATTTATTTTGTACTCTGCAAGTGCTTTCATGATGGGCGACCCCAAGATTTTGTTGTCTGGTAAAGAGTTAATATTAAAAAATCATCTATTTGTTCCAGTTTATGGGACTTTATTTCTCTTTCTTTAATATATTTGGCAACTCTGATCTTGGATGAAACCCTTTCCAAACAATCCCAAGTTTTAATGACCCTGATGAAGAAGCCTTGAAAACATTGTGGTGAGAAGGAGAAAATGCTGATTACCAGCGTTTTCTTCTTTTCCCACATGGTTTTCTACCTTTCAAAGACGCATCTTGTTTTTTGAGTCACATTTGATACACGAGTATTGTCTCCAAATGCTTTCAAATTAGGCAAATCTAAAATTTTGTTTTCTGGTAATATTTTAAACCATCTGCTATTCTGTGAAGTATTTCTATAAAAGCCTTGAAACTGCAGTATCTAAGTCTCATTTTTTTTTTCTAAATAAAAATTTCAAAGTCACAAGATTAAAAAAAAAAAAAAAAAATCCAAAGACAGTTTTGGTCACAATGTATTGCAAAATATAGCACACATTGTAAAACCTAGATCAGACAACATCTTAATAATTATGAACTATATATTTTCTGTCTGTTTGAAAATTGTCCCCCTACTTTTTTTAAAATCCTTCCTATTTTTAGATGGAGATGGAAAGTACGCCTCCTTTTCAGTTTCTAGAATAAACTGCCATGTTAAATATCTTACAGATTAGATCCCAGACTAGACCACAAGTTTCGTACAGTCTGATCCGACATATCATGTTAGATAATATCTGACAATGTAGATCCCAGATCACAGTGCATGTTTTGTACAGTCTGATCCTGACACATCATGTTAAATATCTAACAGTTTAGATCCCAGATCAAGCTCTTCGTTCTGTACTGAGTGATCCTTACACACCGTTTTAACCCTTTCCCAAACGAAAAATTTTGGCTCCTTTCAAATTGAAAGCATCTGCAGACAACAAATTTGAAAGTGGTACAAATGAACTTAAAGTTTTTGGCAGGGTAGAAAACATTGTGGGAAAAGGAGAAAATGCTGGTTACCAGCATTTTCTCGTTTTCCCACAATGTTTTTAAAAGGCCTCTTCCTCAGGGACGTGAAAACACAGGATTGTTTGGTAAAGGGTTATATAAAATGTTACAGTCTAGACCCTAGACCAGACTGCATATTCTGTACAGTCTGATCCTGATACACCATCTTAAATATCTTGCAGTGTAGATTCCAGATCAGACCATGTGTTTTATACAGTCTAATCCTGATACACCGAGTTAAAAATCTTATAGTGTAGATCCCAGGTCAGACTTTGTTTCATACAGGTTGTCCACATACATCTGTAAATATCTTACAATGTAGATCGTAGCCCAGACTGCATGCTCTATAGAATATGATCCTGATACACCATCTTAACCCTTTACCGTACAATGCCGCCTTTTAACACCCCTGGGAAAGAAGCCTTTTGAAAACATTGTGGGGAAAGGAGAAAATGCTGGTAACCAGCATTTTCTCCTTTCCCCACAATATTTTCTACTCTATCAAAGAAAAATTGCACCATTTGAGCCGCAATGAAATTGTCATCTGCAAATGCTTTCAATTTGAACAAGGCTAAAATTTTGTCGTCCGGTAAAGGGTTAAATACCTTTCAGGGTAAATCCCAAATCAAATAGGTTTTGTACATTCTAATCCTAATGTGTAATACTATTACCATATCTTACATTGAAAATCCCAGATCAGACTACATTTTCCAAATAGACTGAGCCTTCTTTACTATATGTAATGTTTTACAGTGTAGATTTGAGATCAGACTGCATGTGCTGTAGTCTGATACATCCTATTGACATCTTACATAAAAATGGTGAAATATTGAGGCCAAATGCAATATGACTCGCCCATTACCAGCAATGTTTCCTTTGCCATATTATTTTTGATAGCTGTATACAGCAAGACAACTCCAAGTGTGGATGAAAATGCTTTAGCTCTTTACCAGACGACAAAAGTTTTAACTTGTCCAAATGGAAAATATTTGCTAATGACAAATCATGATTGGAATGATGGAAGTTGTCTTTCGTAAGGTTGAAAATATTGTGGTAAAGGAGCAAATGCTAGTTTTTTCTGAAAACACTTGTCACAGAAATATGTTTACCCAACATACAATACCAGACTGATCAATACCCATGCTATTTAAAGGCACAGAGTACTGGTCTGAAATTAGTTATCTCTATCGATCTATGAAAGCAGTCTGCAGTCACACCCAGAAAAATAAACTGGCGCCCATTGTACCTCTCACAGCAGTCTCAGTAGGCTTGATACAAAGATTGATAACAGGCTACCAATTTATCAAAAAAAAATAAAATGTCTCATAATGTGACATACAGACAAGTCGCAATTTCTGGTTTATTGGATAAAGTTTATGTTGTTTTTCAATCCTTTGTTTCTGTTTTTTTTTTTTTTAAATCCGGTTTCTGGAACACAAATTTCCAAAATAAGGAATAAAATTTGAGCAGAAAATCTTCATATCCTGGTGCTTTTTGGCAGATTGCAAGATTTCCGGAATAGGGGAACAGGGATAAAAGGCTGCTTGACTGTAATTATTATAACTGTAGTAATTAATTTGTACCAGGCCACAAATTTTTTTCGTCATAGTCCAAATTACGAGCGTTTGAAGACAATAAATTGAATGTGACTCAAATGATGTAATTTGTTTTTGAAGGGATAGAAAACGTTGTTGGAAAAGGAGAAAATGCTGGTTACTAGCATTATTCCCTTTTCCCACCATGTTTTCAAAGGGCTTTTTCCTCAAGGTTATTCAAACTGAGGATGGTGTGGTATAGGTATTAAATATATACATTTATTTAGGAATACAATGTTCATCTACAGAAACTGGCTGTTTATGTTACTTGTTGATAATTATATGCATAGAATCATTTTTATCTTTGTAGATTTACAATGTGGCCAGATTTGGACTTGTTGAGGTAAGAGTCCCTTTACAGTGGGTAATTAAAGTTGAAAAATCTGTGCATGAAAAAATTATACAAAAATCCGTCAGAATAATGATGGATAAGTTGATAAAATCTAACATTCTGCAATACAATATTTACTGTATATTACCAGAAGGTGGGGTTTTAATTTGATATTTCTACCTGCCTAAAAATAAATATTCAAATATAACCTGGCAGAAACTGTCTGGCATAAAGTTAAAGGTGTAAGACAATATGGTTGCATTATACTGTTGAAGGGGAGCAAACTTAGAGTCTGCATGAAATTTCAAAATATGAGTTGCATACAAACTAAGCTATTTTACTAAGATGCCAAACCCTGCCCTCACCCCCTTCTTGTTACACCTCAATCATCAACAAGCATTAATGTGTAATTTATTTTTATTACCATATTTCATCTAATGAATGCTCCCTCCCTAATAGTAGCACCCCCACTATCTTTTTCTTAATCCAGAGGCATCCTGACAACCCCTATCAACACCAGACATTACCTTAAGATCGACGACTGGAGTGACAAACTTCCTAACCCAAGATAATTTTACTAAAATCTTTCAAACACAAACTTCTGAAAATCATTAATGATGGATATTTTACAAATGAACTTACCAGTACAGCGTCGACATAACTCAAATTACTTCACCAATAGATATCATTAACACTTGACTATCTGAATACACATACCCTTCCAAAAACATTATAGACTTCCAGTAACACAAAATTTGTTAGCTAACTTGGAAAAACTTCAAGAAAGTGAAGTATTGAATACCAGTGTCCCATACTAATTGTGAATGATATTAAAATTTTAATGTCCAAATAAATCATGATCGGCAGTAAAATCAATATTCCGTGTTATTGCATTACAGTGAGCCTTTCAAAATGGCGGTCGCTTTTGCACTCGGCACTAACTAAAACTTGGATCAAAGTACCATACTTTAAGTGACGGTGCTTAAACTTTGGGAAATTGGCTATGAAATAATAGTGCCCTGTTGGTCTTTTGCATGGCACCTTGGCGCGTTAATTAGGAGAAATACGGTATGTCAATATGACCAGTATTATTTTGCAGTGATGCTTCAGTAAAATAGGGACATTAAAATTCAATAATTTAAAACTATCAGGGATCAGTCACTTTATGCCGCACATGTAGATCAGCGTCTGTCATCAATCATTTATAGTCATACTATTTTGCACATAAAGACTATGGGTTAAATGTATTTGTTTTTACACATGTATATGTCTAAGAATTCATCTAAAGGTGGGGCCTTGTGGATGGGAAAACCAAAGTAATGGATTAGTTACCTCCCCTGATACTTCAAAGTGTGTAGGAATCGGTACAGGCTACTAAAGATGGGTATAATTCTACCTTTCTACTTTTAGAGAAATTGAAGGTCACCCTTGTTTACTTTACCCTCAGAGGAGGCCACTATCATTTCTTGTTGTCACTTACACAGATCTAAAAAAGCCAATTGAAGTGTTTATTTGTGTTAATTCCTTTGCAGATATCAGTAATTTGTAAAGTACATGTATTCATTTACTTCAAAATGTGCATCAACTTGGTAACCCATCCAAGCACTAACCAATTTGCCAAATTAGCTAGGAGAGAAATGCACCAATCCATATTGTCTTTCACCAGCAGAGAATTGAGCTGGACCTCCATTGTATATGCAGAATAATTGGTTACCTGGATCAGTAGCGGCAACCAATCTATGACAGCAAGGTGTATTGGCTAATGAAGCTAATCTAGCTTGTTCAATGAAAACAATAGTCACAGTAGCCTGTACCAGTTACATATTTATATGTACAACTGGGACCAGTTTACCAAAATAATTGAGCATACTATATATATCACACATACTACATCATTTATGATTTCAAAAATGTTATTGAGACTGAAATTGTGAATCACAAAATACTTTATTGCCACTTTACAATTGATTTATATTAGACCAATCATAGACCAGTCAGGTAAACACTTGAATATAATTTAGATATCACATCCTGCTAGAAACAGAACAGTAAAGGACATGTTTCTATCTATGATGTCAGTCTGCATAGACCAAGTGCTGGAAAAGAACTTAATAACATCTATAATATTAAGTATCAATTACATATTTATTGTCCTAAAATTAATAAAAAAAACAAAAAAAACTTTCATTCAATGGTTGACACCTATACATACAAATAAAAGGGGTCTAGTTTGTCAAAAATTTGCATTAGGTTACTCTTGAAATTATACATGTAGTTCTAACTAGCTCTCAGTTGGATTTGACTTTTGAAAACTTTGGTGTATTGGAGTAGAGCAGAGAAAAAGTCTTGAAGAGACTTCTTAAGTTTTAGTTTTGTGGCCTTTGTATTTAAAGTATTTCATTAGTTGAGAGGTGCAGAGTGACATAATGGTTAACAATGGGTGAATCCTTTAAATCGGCACCATGTCTGTCAAATTGGTAGGTGTGATACATTTGAAGTATCCTAAAATGATGTGTGTTTATCATACACACATTAACTTAAAACATGTTTAAGGGTTAGTAAACCAAAGGGATTTGTTATAGCCACTAAGGTATTGTCAGCATATCTTATTTCATGTTGAGATTCTTAAATCCTAAATACATGAACATGTACATCATATAAAAATGAAAGTGGATGTAATTTCTTTTTGCCTAAGTTTGCTTTTCTGTTCTGTTATTAAAATTTGCCTTATTTAGCCCTTTACCAAATGATCCTGCAATCTCACAATTCTGAGAAAAAAGGCCTTTAAAACATTGTGGGAAAAAGAGAAATGACATTTTCTCATTTTTCCAAAATGTGTTCCTTCCTACAAGGACAAATTGCACCGTTTGAGCCCCATGTAATATGTCATCTGCAATTGTTTCCAATTGGACAAATCCAAATTTGTCATTTGGTGAAGAGTTTATTTGCAGGGTTCATTTCAGTTTTTGAGGTGGGCCCATGGCCTCTGAATAATTTTTGTTTGGGCCAATCTCATTTAGGTAAATAATTTCAAGGAAACTGACCAGAACATGACAGTTGCAATCGAAATAAAAGATTTGTCAATATAAGTGAATGAAAAAGAATCATACATATTAGTAATTCATACTCATTTATTATCAACCAAGTACTGCAAAAATTTAATTTGAGACAAACTGAAGATCAACTGGCAAGTAATTCTTGCTGCATCTGATTGTTTTTTTTTTGGTAATTCAGCCAATGATTAACTTCCTGTTGCATTGATATAAAACATCTCTTTTGTATACAAATTTGGTCTGAAATGAACTCTGCATTTTTTTAAAACCATTTTCCAAGCAATTATTATAATGTTAAGGATCTTAGATCCAAAAGTAAGAAATAAATAATTCATTATCTTGTGCAATGTTTGATGTTAAGGATCTTAAATGCAAAAGTAAAAAAAAAAAAAAAAAAATTATAATCCTATGCAATGTTTGATGTTAAGGATCTTAAATCCAAAAGCTGAAAAAAAAAAAAAAAAAAAAAAGAAAAAGCATAATGTTAAGGATCTTAGATCCAAAAGTAAGAAAGAAATAATTCATTGTCCCATGCAATGTTTGGTGTAAAGGATCTTAAATCCAAAAGTAAATAAGAAACAACTCATTATCTCATGTAAATTGTAAGACTGATCTTAGATAAAGCAGAATTTGATTTATGGTTTGATTAGTAAGTTAAATCTGTTCATGTAAATACTGAAAATGGCTTGAATAAAGTAAACTAATTACTTTGGCAAACAATTAGGTATAAATTTAGTGCTCATAAAACAAAATTATTTTCATCATTCATTGCTCAGAAAGGTTATCCCTGCCCTGGACTGGTTAGTATCCAGGGAACACAGAAAGATACATTTAGTCAGAGCAGAGTTGATTACTGGGTGGGATCCAGGAAAAATTCATGTCTTTTTACTAAGATTAATGAATTATGAACAAGCAAAAATATGAAGATTAACTGTCACCAATGACAGATCAAGGCAAACCAGAAAGGTTTGTCGGTCTATTCAGGGGCAGCAGCTGTGTTTCATTTGCAGGGCTAAACTCATCTGAGCTTTTTTGTCAAAACCAAAGTGCGTGTAACTGAAAAACAGTTACATCCATTAAAAAGACCATTTTCAAAAGTTATATGAATGCATTTATCTTACCTTTTCACTGCCAAAGGCATTTATATTTTTTTTTTGTCCACTCACAAAAGACTTAACTTTTTACCAAAATACAAATTAGACCAGTCAAAGTTGAAAGCATTTGCAGACATCATATTAAATATGGCACAAAATATAGGATTTGCCCCTGGAGGGTGGGAAAACACTGAGGAAAATGGAGAAAATGCAGGTTACCAGCATTTTCTCCGTTTCCCACAATGTTTGCAAAATGTTGTTAAAACTTAGGTTTGTTGGTATTGGGTTAAGACCATGTAACAGTTTTTTGGTGTCAGTCTATACAAGTTTCATGCAATGTGGAATGAGAAGGACCTTAACTTGTTAAGTGCCTTTCACAATGATAGATTTTTTCAGCCTAGTGCAGATTAAGGTCAGACTGCACAATGTAGCCTGCTCTGAGATCTACACTGCCTACTATGTATAGACATGTCATCAAAATTCAGCCTTGAAATGATGTTTTTTCTTGTATTGATCTATTTCATGTTCAATTTGCCTGTTTGGTATTTGAAGGGTTTTTTGTCTAACAGATAGTTACAGCTTAATGGTACATTTATTTATGTATTTATTACAACGTATATGGATAACTTTTATTTTTTCTTTTTAATTTTCTTTGTTCAAATGTTTTTATTGCAATCTTAACTTTTTCATTGAAAACTTGTTTTGGCAGGGACTGCCCAGCCACTCAATGATCTTTTATGCATATCAAGAACACACAAAATCTTACTTTTTTTTTTGCACTGAATTCATTATTTTGTTCAAATCTTTTTAGGCTCAGGCATTCCATTTTATCATCTCTTAATAAAGACATGCACACTAAAGGACCAAAGTTGTTGATACATACATCATACATACATACATACATACATTGATTAATTTTCTTTCTTCAAGTATGATTTTAGATAGTAACTTTGATTGTAGGTTTCAATTTCGTGTGATCTGAATGCTTCATTTGTAGCCAAGTGCTCAGGTTAAAATAAGATCATTGACTGTAAAACGGCTTTGGGGCAATTTTAAGTTTGAAATTAGTTCCAGTGCTGATAAAAGAGTGGACCCTATTTCATGTTTCCACTCACTTAAGACTTCAGATCACACTCTATGTTTATAAGTATGCTTCGTATTCCATTCAAGTTGCTGAGAGTCTAGCACAATGTTGTAGGTCAAGGATCTTATATCCACTAGCAAATATAGATATATTTATTTATTTTTGTTTTTATATTAGGAGGTACACAGTTTGAGAAGTGGCTTACTTTTGTAATAAAAAGTGTTTATCATAGTTAGGTTGTTATATGTATTTGATCATGAGAAGTGAAGTTTTTTTTGTTTTTTTTTAATACAATCCCTGATGGTTTAAAAACATCTTAAAGATGTTTTCTGTGAAAAGTTTATAGATTTAACTGGGAAATCAATATCAAATAGATATTGGGGACAATCCAAGACATGGTGCTTATAAAAGATTCATCTTCTGGGTCTATACAACTATAAATTGACATTGTTTGATTCCACCTCAGTAATACATGCAAATCATCTGTTGGAATATTTTTGAATACTGGAACCAGCCACCTTGCTAAAACCTCAAGTTGGACTTTCGATATATCACAATGTACTAAATTCTATGGCTTTTGCAACTTACGCATTTTTTTTACCATTTCAATTTAGCAGATTTTCATACGTGTATTTGCATAATGGTTATTAAAGATAACAAAAAAGAAGTGACAACAGCAACAAATAATTTGTTTAAAATAATTACTGTAGTTCAAATCATAAATGCCATGCTGGTTTCAAATACTTCGGCAGAGTACTGATATTAAATCAAGACAGTTATCATCATTTCCAAAAGCATATCCTTTATATGTTACGGTAATTCTATATTGAATTACTTTTGTCGCCATGCTAGCTGGCAATTACACAAAAGTATGCTTCATGAATAAAACTGTTACAGGCATGTTGAGGAAGGGTAAGGCTTGGTCTGTACACTTTCATTTAAAAAAGTTTTTTTATGAATTTGTTTGGTATCTGCAAGGAATTTCTGTCCGTCAGTCCGGCAATTCAGTTTTCCGCACTTTTTTTCTAAACGCTGGTAAATATTGAGCTGAGTTTTGGTGTGTATGTCACCCACCATCACTTACAGATCAAGTTCGACTTTCATTCCGGTCCACTGGTTTGTCATGGATTTACGGGCCTTGGACTTAGAAAATTTCACTGATAAATCAGTTTTCCGGACTTTTTTCCTAAACGCTGGTAAGTATTGATCTCAGATTTTCTGTGTAACTCAACCACCATGACTTACAGATCAAGTTTGACTTTCGTTCCAGTCAACTGGCTTTTCACGGATTTACAAAATTTCACTGATAAATCAATTTTCCGGACTTTTTTTTCTAAATGCTGGTAGATATTCACCTGACTTTTGCTGTGTAAGTCAACCACCATTACTTACAGATCAAGTTCGACTTTCATCCTGCTCCACTGCTTTTTCACGCATTTACGGGCCTTGGACTTGCAAAATTTCACTGATAAAACATTTTTCCGCACTTTTTTTCTAAACGCTGCTACATATAGAGCTGATTTCTGGTGTGTATGTCAACCACCATGACTTACACATCAAGTTCGAGTTTCGTCCCGCTCCACTGCCTTTTGACGCTTTTACGGGCCATGGACTTACAAAATTTCACTGATAAAACATTTTTCCGCACTTTTTTTCTAAACGCTGCTACATATAGAGCTGATTTCTGGTGTGTACATCAACCACCATGACTTACACATCAAGTTCGAGTTTCGTCCTGCTCCACTGCTGTTTGACGCATTTACGGGCCTTGGACTTTAAAAATTTCACTGACATGCCAGCGATACATATGGCCGGTAGGAGACTGTGTATTGCTATGCAATACTATCAGAATGCTTGTTTCTCATGAACTTATAGCCTGAATGACCCCACTGCACTACACATTTAATGATTCATTCACATGAAAGCAAAATTTACACAGTTTTCAATTTCAATAAATACCTTCCAAATTGCATCTTTGAATTTTTTTTCAAGATCAACTATTTTATGTTAAATCAGGGCTATTTATTTCCATTCCTTGGAGATTTGTGGGAAGCATTTGATGGAGTATTGGTCATAGTAGACTAAGGACACTGATAATATATCTAAGTAACTCATCAGAAACAGGCTTTTGAAACAGTAAAAACACACAACATGAAATAGAGCTGTCTCAGCTATCAGTTGCATGATTCCCACACCCATGTGTCTGGGCTTGCAGTATTCTACACCAAATTAGGGACACTTGAACAAGGATACTCTGACCTAAATTCTTGACAGTGGGGACAGACTGGGTAGTAAATCCTCCTTTCATAGCATTTCTCATCCTAAACCCTTTGTCAAACCATTCCCAGACCATGAACTTGTGAGTAACTTTTGTGAAGAACAATTAACATTTTTAGTTCGGCTGTTTATGAACATATTCTATGCCTGAAAATGTTAAACAAGTGATGATATTTCACTAGGGTAGTACATGAAGAGGATCAAAACGAAAATAAAAAATTCAGTTGAACTCTGTTTAATACACTATAACCAGAATTCTGGGGAAGGACCTGAAAATGAAAAGGAATTTTCTGAAAAAAAAAAAAAAAACAAAAAAAAAACACTAAATCAGTTTAATCAAAATACTGGTCAAATCAAGATGTTAGTTATTTCAATAAACTACAAGTATACAAAGCAAAAATTTGTCACAACTAAGGTGAGTAAAATTTGCATACAATAATGTGGTTCAAATACATTTGCAAAGTGAGGAGGGGAAACGGGTCTGTGAGTTACTTCATCAATGAAGACAATTTAGTTCTAGTTATTGTCATGGCAAGTGACTTGAACATACTGTTGTGCAATGAAGAAAATATTATTACTACAAAAAAAAAATTTAACATAAAGGGAAATGGAAACTGTAGATTAGAAATGAATGAACAACATACCAGTTCAAACAAAAGTTTGCAGTATTTCATTTATTAAAAGTTTGTTCCAAAAAACAACAAAAATGAAAAAATAGAAACCTCATTAAAAAAAAAAAAAAAAAAAAAAAAAAAAAAAAATGAAGACTTAATATAAAAGATTAAGAAAAGTGAAAAACTCGAGGAACAAAATGTAAAGAAAAATAGCAAAATCCATGTGAAAAAAGAAGAATTTAAATGAAAGAATGAAAAGAAAACAGAAAAAAAAAAAAAAAAAAAAAAAGAAAAAGAAAATAAAAGACTTAAAAGGAAAGAAATAGAACAAAATAGATATAAAAATGAAAAGATTTCAAAATAACAAAAACAAAAAAAGGGGAAAAAGTTCTTCAAAGAATCCTGTAAAAAATGAAAAAAGCAAAAAAAAAAAAAAAAGTAGAATAATGTGAAAAATGAAAATATAAAACCCTTGAAAATGGAAAAAAAATGAAGGAAAGATATGAAGGGAAAATGGAAATAGAGAATGAAACATGAAAAGAAAGGAGTAAAAAAAAAATAACTAAAAAAGTAAAAAACCTAAAATTAAAGAACAAAAATAAATAAATATTGACATAGAAAGAATGAAAAAACAACGACATCAAACAAGGAAGACATGACAAAACTGACAAATAAAAAATGTAAAAAGAAAATTCTTAAAAGAAACCTTTTAAAATATGAAAAAGCCAAAAAAGTGAAATAAAGTAATAACATTAAAAAAATATATACATATATAAAAAGTAGAGAAACATAACAAAAAAGAAACAATATAAAAAAATAACTAAAAATGAAAAACTTAAAATGAATGAAATAATACTAAATTAATATTAAAATATAAAGAATTAAAAACAATAACTAAAACAAAAAAATGGGAAAGATAAAGAAAAAAAAAATGATGAAATTAATAAAAAATGTGAAAAGGTTCTCTAAAGAAACCTTTAGAAAATGAAAAAGGTAAAAATAAGAATGGAATAATATGAAAAAGAAAAATATAAAACCCATGAAAAAGAAAAAAAAAATGGGATTAAAAAAAAACAAAACAAGAAAAAAAAAAAAAAAAAAAAAACAGAATGAAGCAATAAAAGAAAGGGAAAAACCCTAAAATGAAAGAATAAAACTAATATTCAAAAAAAAAAAAAAAAAAAAAAAAAAAAAAGAAAACAACAACATAAAGGAGGGCAATTTAAAAATAATAAGAAACATGTAAAGAAAGAGAAAAAAAACATAAAATGAAAGAAAGAAAAAAAAATTGATAATTAAAAAAAAAAAAAAAAAAAAAAACAAAAACAGAATGAAGCAATAAAAGAAAGGGAAAAACCCTAAAATGAAGGAAAAAAAAAAAAAGCAAATATAAAAAGTAAGTTCTTAAAAGAAATGTTAAAGAATGAAAAAGGCAAAAATTAGAATGAAATAGTCCGAAAAGAAAAATATAAAGCCTTAAAAAAAAGAAAGAGTTTAAAAAAAAAAGTGACCCTCCCCCCTCAAAAAAAAAAAAAAAACTTAGAATGAAAGAAAAAAATATATATATACAAATTTGAAAATAAAAAGAATACCATTAACAACACCCCCCCCCTCAAAAAAACGGGGGGGAATAATAAACATAATTGAATAAAATAAATAAATAGTGTAAAAAGAAAGTTCTGAAATGAAACCTGTAATGAAAAAGACACAAAATTGAATTAGATAATATGAAAAGAAGAATAAAACCCAAAAATGAAAGGAGAATAAGAAATAGAAAAAAAATCAATAAATGAAAAAAAAAAAAAAAAAAAAAAACTATGATAAATTATTGAAAAAATATATTATTAATAGAAACTTGAAAAACTTGGGGGAAAAATAGATAAATAAAAATGGAAAAATATATAATTAAAGAAGAGAAATAGATAAATAAAAAAATAAATAAATAAATAAAAATAAACCCAAAAATGAAAGGAGAATAAAAAAGGCAAAAATTAGAATAAAACAGTGTGAAAAGAAAAATATAAAGCCCTACAAAATGAAAGAGTTTTAAAGATAAAAAAAAGTGAACCCCCCCCCCCAAAAAAAAAAAAACAAAAAAAACTTAGAATGAAAGAAAAAAATATATATATACAAATTTGAAAATAAAAAGAATAACAACAACAACCCACCCCCCAAAAAGGGGGGGAATAATAAATATAATTATATAAAAGAATAAAATAAATAAATAGTGTAAAAAGAAAGTTCTGAAATGACACCTGTAATGAAAAAGACAAAAAATTGAAATAGATAATATGAAAAGAAAAATAAAACTCAAAAATGAAAGGAGAATAAGAAATAGAAAAAAAAAATCAATAAATGAAAATAAAAACCATGATAAATTATTGCAAAAATATATTATTAATGGAAACTTGAAAAACTTGGGGAAAAATAGATAAGTAAAAATGGAAAAATATATAATTAAAGAAGAAAAATAGATAAATAAAACAAAAAAATAAACCCAAAAATGAAAGGAGAATAAAAAAAGCAAAAATTAGAATAAAACAGTGTGAAAAGAAAAATATAAAGCCCTACAAAATGAAAGAAAAAAAAAAAATATATATATATATATTTTTTTTTTTTTTTTTTTTTTTTTTTTTTGAAAATAAAAAGAATAAAAACGTCAACCAAAAAAGGGGAATAATAAACATAATTGAATAAAATAAATAAATAGTGTAAAAAGAATGTTCTGAAATGAAACCTGCAATGAAAAAGACAAAATAGATAAATAAAAATGGAAAAATACATAATTAAAAAAGAAAAATAGATAAATGAAAAAAAAAAAATTAAAATACAGTTTAAAAAAAAAAAAAAAAAGGGAATAACAGAAAAAGAAACATGAAAAGAATGACGGAAAAATAACTTGAAAAGAGAACAAAAATTAAAGCTAACTTACAAAAGCAAAGTTGTATATGTAGTACATATTCAAATAATCTTTATTTCTTTTTCTAATGTAGGTAATTCCAGAATATGTTTGTTTCTGATACCCCCTGTCCCTGGCAAAAATATTGCACTTAAGTATCAGAAGCTAGCATTTTCCATTAAATCTTAACTTAAGAGTAATGGCAGGAATTTGTACAACAATTTTCAAAAGAAACTGAAACATAAAAATTTGTAAAGTGCAAAGGTGCAAAGGAATCTTCCAGGAAGTACCTTAGATACAAGCTTTCTACATCAGCAGGTCAGTCTCAGTCACAAATGCATTGTGTGAGCAAGTAAGACTTAAGAATTGTAAATTTAAGTTCTGATTCCTGTGCCAGAGCAAAAAATCAATTATTATTCATATTGATTATTCATAACTCAAAAATGGAAGGAGAATAAAAAAAAAAAGAAAAAAAAAAAAAAAAAAAAATAAAAACTGTGATAAAATGATTGAAAAAATATAGTACTAATAGAAACTTGTAAAAGGATGAAAAACAAGGGGGAAAATAGATAAATAAAAAATGGAGAAGAAGATAATTAAAAAAGAAAAATAGATCAATAAAAAAGAAATGAAAATAAAATACAATAAAAAAAAATTGAAACCCATTAAAAAAAAGGAAATAAAAATGGAAAAACAGATAATTACCGGTAAACATGAAAAGAATGACAGAAAAATAACTTTAAAGGAGAAAAATAATAAAGCTAACTTACAAAAGCAAAATTGTATTTGTCGTATTCAAATAATCTTTATTTCTTTTTCTAATGGAGGGAATTCCAGTCGGAATATGTTTGCTTCTGATACCCCCTGTCCCTGGCAAAAATATTGCAGAAAGTATCAGAAGCTAGCATTTTCCATTAAATCTTAACTTTAAGAGTAATGGCAGGAATTTGTACTACAATTTTCAAAAGAAACTGAAACATACAAATTTGTATAGTGCAAAAGAATCTTCAAGGAATTACCGTAGATACAAACTTAAATACTAAAGAATATTTATACTGTACATCAACAGTCATGAAACAGCATAATGGGTATAAACTAAAAGTTTCCAGTAATGTATGAATTAAAAAATGTATGATTGAAAAATAGAAATATTGACATAAGAGAACTAAAAGCTACTTTACCTTTCAAATAAGGGATAAATCTAAAGTTACAATGCAAAAGTGTAAATGACAAGAAAATTGTTCAACACCCCCCACCCTAAGCTACTTACGCTTGTAGAAAAAGAAAAGAAATATAGCTACTATAACAGTACAAAAATGAAATTAGCCCATTTTGCACATTTAAAGTGCATACAGTCAGCTTTCAACAGCAGCAGGTCATTCTCACTTACAAGTACAGCTCGAGCAAGAAAAAATGAATTGTGTAATATATAAGTTCAAATTTTGCTTACAAAGGATACATGTATGTAAATTAATCAAGAATAATCATACTAAGATGAAATTACCAAAAATTTGAAAAACAGATAAGTAAAAAAGGAGAACAATGTTCCGCATGAATTTGTCTTAAAATCATTTACCCAACAATTAGCCATCCCCCCCCCCCCCCTTAAAAACAGAGGTTTTCCTTTCCTTTTTTTTTTTTCCAGTTCAGGTACCATGGCTTTGAAGTGGCAGAACTTGGAAAAGATGACAGTAACATTGCCAGATGCAGAACAATCTACAAGTTTGCATCTAGAAAGTAAGTTAAAAATGAAGGTAGATAAAGATCAGGCTGCACAGAATATGCAATTTGATCTTAGACCTAAACTGCAGTATTTTGTTTTACAGATATGCTTTCCAAACCAATAATTTAAAAATGAAATTTTCTAGGCTGTCTATTATCCCTTTACCAAGTAACCCTAAGTTTTAACGACTCTGAGAAAAAAAGCCTTTTACCCTTTACCACACAATCCGACTTTTAACGACCCTGGAAAAGAAGCCTTTTGAAAACATTGTGGGAAAAGGAGACTATGCTGGTAACCAGCATTTTCTCCTTTTCCCACAATGTTTTCTACCCTTTCCAACACAAATTTCAGTTTTTGAGTCGCATTTATTTTGTTGTCTGCAAATGCTTTCAATTTGGACCAGTCTAAAATTTTCTCATTTGGTAAAGAGTTAAAACATGCGGTAATAGGCATATTCTACTTTTTCCACAATGTTTTTTATCCTGTTACTGACAAATCTCACCATTTAGGTAATATTAGTATAGTTGTCTGCAACTGCTTTCAACTTGGACCAATTCCGAAATTTTTTGTCTTTCAGTACTGAGTTAATCAAGGAGTCAATTTGAAATGAAACAACCAAATATTTGAAAAACAGAAGAGTGAAAAATATGAAAACCAAGCCACAAAATGAAGTTATATCGAAATCACTTCTTTACAATAAACCAGTCTCTCTCTCCCCAAATATGTAGAGATTTTCCTGTTTTTATTGTTTTCAGTTCACGGCTTCGAAGTGGCAAAACATTGAAAAGATGGCAGACATTTGTCTGCAGCAGTTATCAAAATTAATGTTGTTTTATGGCACAACGACAGCACTGGTCATTTAGTGTGCAAGTATGTATTAACCCTTTAATGCCGCCTTTTGACGCCCCTGGGAAAGAAGTCTTTTGAAAACATTGTGGGAAAAGGAGAAAATGCTGGTAACCAGCATTTTCTCCTTTTTCCCACAATATTTCCTACCGTATCAAAGAAAAATTGTACCATTTGAGCCACATTGAAATTGTCGTCTGCAAATGCTTTCAATTTGGACAAGGCTAAAATTTTGTCGTCTGGTAAAGGGTTAAAACATGATAAAGTGCAATTTAGTGCTTAAAAAGATTTGAACATAATGATAAAGGTAGAAAGTTTTGAATTAAGAAGGATTATGTGTAATCTTGATATGCATAAGAGACATTATTGAATGGCAGTACAGTCCCTAAAAGTGCAATTTTTGTCCTTGAAAACATTTGAACATAGCAATAATAGCAAAAAGTGTTAAATTAAAAAGGATTATGTGTTCATTGTGGAAAAAGAAGAAAATGCTGGTTTCCAGTGTTTTGTCCTTTTCCCTCATGTTTTCAAAAGCTTTCTTCCTCAGGGTTGTTTAAACTGGGGATTACATGTGTAATCAAAAACTACTTATCCACAGGAGCATCTTGAGACTGTCTAGATGTCAACATGTTGTGGAGCCCAGTTGCTCAGTCAGTAATGCCTAGAGCTTCAAACCCACTGGTTGTTGCTTGGATTCCCCAGCTTAAACTTTCTTCCAAGGAAATACAGCAGTTACACCCATAGGATTCTTTACTTTCTCACTCCTGAACATTATTACCACAGTGTTTATGTGGGAAAGCAGCCAGTGGCTTGCAAAGAATTTTGTCTGAAGCACTGGTATAAGAAACCCAAGGAAAGAATGGATAGGTGCACTTACTAGTGCCACATACGTGAAATAATGTCAAGAATGGCATCAAACACCAAACACACACACAGAACAAAAGTATTAGCAAGTTATTCCAATGGAGAAATCTACATGGTCTCGACCTCTTCAACTATTCAGGCTAAGCCCTCGTAGCACAGTCAGTAGCATATAGGACTTGAGACCAGGGGGAAACTGGTTTGAATCCTGAGCTAGCGCAATTTTTGTCTGATGATTGATGATAGTCCTAGTGACAGGATTCATTCCTCTCTTACTGCTGATCATTGTATTGACTATGGTTATGTTGGAAAGCAACCAGTGGCTTAGAAAGAATATTGTGTGAAGCACTGGTAAAAGAAACTCCAGGAAGGCATGGATATTGTGCACTGGCTTCTAAGACATAACTGAAATAATGATGAAAACAGCATTGAGGACCGTACAAATCCAACTTTTTGGCACTGAAAATCTGAACTTGAGCTTGTTCCATAGGCTGAAATGAAAAAAGAAAATCTACTTGAACACAGAAATATTTTTACTTCGTAGGTTTGTAAAAAAAAAAAAAAAGAATAAAACTGTAGATCCAAGATCAGACTGCTCATTTCATGCAGCCTGATCATGATCAATGCCATCTCCAAAAGCCCTGTTGCTTATAACTGCGCAGAAAGGGTACATGGAAGTATTTTGATCCTATGACAGGCTTCATTCTTTTTTCAACATTGAGCACATTTCTGTTGTTTTGTATTTTCCTTAACCCTTTCCCAAACAAGCCCAGGTTTTCACATGTCTGCCGTACAAGTCTTTTGAAAAGACTGTGGGAAAAGGAGAAATTGCTCGTAACGAGCAATTTCTCCTTTTCCCACAGTGTTTTCTACCCTTTTTGATAACTTTCTGCCATTTTCATCAGATTTAAAATTGTTGTCTGCAAACTCTTTCAATTTGGACCAGTCCAAAATTTGTCATTTGGGAAAGGGTTAATATATTGCATGGTCTCAAAGGGAGATAATTACGTGTATTTTCATTTTTAGCTCCACTGGCTGAAGGCCAGCGGGCTTATGTCATGGCCTGGTGTCCGTCGTGCGTCTGTGTGTCCGTCTGTGCGTCCGTCCGTCCGTCCGTGCGTTAACTTTTATTTCAAACATCTTCTCTGAAACTACCCATCCAATTTTCATGAAACTTCACAGAAATGGTTCTGCCATGGTCCTCTTCAGAATTTCTTGAAAAAATTTGATTCCTTCAAAAACTCTGGTTGCCATGGCAACAAAACTGAAAACTATTGGAAATCTTTAAAAATCTTCTTGTCTGAAACCATAAGGCATAGGGCTACCAAATTTGGCATGTAGCTTTATGTAGTAGACCTCTATCATGTGTCTTCAAATTATAGCCCTGGGGTCAAAATTGGCTCTGCCCCAGGGGTCACAAGTTTTACATAGGCTTATATCAAGAAAAAATTTAAAAATCTTCCTGTACCTAGCCATAAGGCCTAGAGCTACCAAATTTTGCATTTAGCTTGATCTAGTGGGGGTCTACCAAAAGTGCCCAAATTGCAGTCCTGGGGTCAATTTAGCCTCA
Source organism: Tridacna gigas (assembly GCA_945859785.2). Taxonomy (NCBI): domain Eukaryota; kingdom Metazoa; phylum Mollusca; class Bivalvia; order Cardiida; family Cardiidae; genus Tridacna; species Tridacna gigas. The sequence goes on along the minus strand of OX244042.2, from coordinate 26,064,321 downwards.
TGCTGGGGGGGGGGGCGGGGGGCAGGTTCACAAGATTTTACATGGGCTTATATATGGAAAACTTTTAAATCTTGGTGTACATAGCCATAAGGCTTAGGGCTACCAAATTTTGCATAATTATAGCATTATCTAGTGGACAAATACAAAGAGGGTCCAAGTTACAGCCCTAGGATCAAGTTTGGCCCTGCACCAGGGGTCACAAGTTTTACATGGGTTTATGGAGTGAAAACTTCAGAAACCGTTTTGTTACTAGCCATAAGGCCAAGAACTCCCAAATTTGGCATGTTATTCTTCTAATACACATATTCCCCATTTAGTCTGACTGTAGCCCTGGGGTCAAAGTTTTATAAGGGCTTATGTAGTGAAGACTTCTCTTTATGGTTTATATTTATAAGCCAGTGGAGAGATACAGGGCCATCATGGCCCTCTTGTTCAAAATAATATTTTTAAGAGACAGTAAAATTGCTACACAGTTTGTAGATCCGGATATACTCAATACAGCTCTCAAAGCATGATCTCCTTCAACCCTTTACCAAACAATCCTAAGTTTTAATGACCCTGATAAAGAAGGCATTTGAAAACATTGAAGGAAAAGGAGAAAATGCTGGTTACCAGCATTTTCTCCTTTTCCTACATTGTTTTCTACCTTGTCAAGAGCAGATCCTGTCATATGGTAGATGTTTATTTTTCAGTCTACAAATGCTCTCAATTTGGACAAGTGGAAAATATTGCTGTTTGGTAAAGAGTTGAAGAGAGAAGTAAGCCAGTGGTATAGATTTTGTCAATTTTAGAATCTTCCATATTGACACATTTGCAGACAACAAATTAAATATGGCTCAAATGAAGGAATTTGTCTTTTGTGGCAAAAGGAGAAAATACTGGTTACTAGCATTTTCTCCTTTTGCCACAATGTTTTTGAAAGTCATCCTCTTCAGGGTTGTTGAAACTTGATTGTTTGTTAAAGGGTTAAATTACAGAAGAACAGAAACAAGAAATATCTTTCTATTTATTCATTTTTTATCAGTATCAAAATGTAGGTCAAAAGCTAGTACATTTAGCTATGTCCGAACATATTAGAATTCTTAGAATCAAAGGTTCTGCCATATTGTGCATATATTCCCCTCTACAAGCTTTATTTGTTCTCAAATTTTTTGTCCTTTTGTTCTAAATTTCCTTTTCAAAGGTGGGGTCCTGCGTGACACAGTGGTAAAGTTTAGGTCTCAAAACCTGGCGGTCCAAGGTTTGATCCTCATGGAAGCCCTGGATGGTTTGTGGGAGTTTCCTTGGGCAAGAGACTTCAGAGCCCTAGCCCAGTACTGTCGAAACCCAGTGATTACATGATTAAGTGAGATGTCAGTGTGATATGACTGAAATGATGATGAAACAGTGGAGAACACCATTTGATTAATTAATCATTAAATTTTTTCATAGGTATTAAAATACTCTGACTACCAATGCACTATGAAACACTATTCATTCATTCATTCATTTGTTGTGGTACATTTACATTTCTTTTAAGTAGGTGTTGAATTTTGTTAAACCATGATTGTATATGTAGATGATACACAGTTTCATTTTCAGTGTTTTAATATTCCTTTTAAATCTCCTTCAGGGAAGAAATGAGCAAGCTAATAAGGACACTTTGGCATGATTATGGACTGGAGGTGGGTCAAAGTTGTCAGTTTTTGATTTTTTTTTCTAAATTCATATTGCTTTGGCTCAATACAACGTATATTAGAAGAACTAGAAAAGGTTTTAGTGTATTTCTTATTTCATCATTTTGTGCATAGATCTCTGTCCGCAATGCACTTCATCTTTGCAGTACCAACAAAACAGTAGGAAAACTGAGTGCAAGAAATCCATATTTGTTTTGAGTGTACAAAGTTTTGCTAGCTTTTAGTTTCAATATCATATTTTGGTTATATTTTTTTGTGTATGGTTTTGCATCAGTTACCTAAATACCTATTTGGTGTGTGTGTGTGGTTTTGCATCAGTCACCTAAATACCTATTCTTTCAGGTGATTTCTTGCCTCTCACCTGATGCATGTGAGAAAAGTAGTCGGTGGCTTTGGAAAGAAAGTTGTGTCAATACTGGTGTGAGAAAGCCAGGAAACACATGGGTGCGTCACTGACGCCATGATATGACCTGAGCTGTTAAAATGCTGTTAAACTCCAATACAAACCTAAATACCTATGAAAAATTATAGGCTCACCCTTTTCCACACAATCCAGATTTTTAATGACCATAAGAAAAAAGGCTTTAGAGGACATGGTGGGAAAAGGAGAAAATGCTGGTAACCAGCACTTCTCCTTTTCATATCATGTTTCCTACCATATCAAAGACAAAAACCATTATTTGATGCAAATTTGATTTGTTGTCTGAAAATGTTTTCTGTTAGAACAAGGCCAGAATTTTGTTGTTTAGGAAAGAGTTAAAACAATTAGATAATGGCAAACTTAAACTTATTCACAGTATAGACATTTCTGAATAATTAGAATTTTGATTTTGTATTTTCAAATTACATGCCAAAGAATCAAGTTAACTAATAATAAAATGTTTACCCATATAAAGTTAACATAAATAAGTGAGGTTCCTTAAAATGATGGTAGGAAGTATAAAGCACAGATGGAAGTTTCAACAACCAGGTTGCTGTCAATACTTTTAACTGTAAACAGGTAAAAAAATATACATTAGGTATCCGGTAAAGATTTCTTTCATGTAGACTTTCAATTCAGAACTAATGTACAGACTGCAAAATCTGCCTCCTGAAAATACTGTCTTTGAACTATATGTAAACTGTTAGGTTAAATATGCATCTTGGCAAGTTTGGTTAACATTGGATTCTAGTTCCGAGAAAACCTTTTTTTAACATATAAATATCAAAATAGCTAGGTTGAATATAAATCAAAGTATTAAATCAAAAGCTCATAAATGAAATATCTAACATTAAGTTCGTATAGGATGGTGATCAGCAGACTGACAGTCGGAATTTCCATTACCAATACATACATCATGGCAAGGGACAGGGGTCTTACAGAACAAAACAATGGAAGTTTCAACTATCAGGTTGCTGGCAGTACCATTTTCAAATTATATGTAATGCATCAAATATGTATACATTAAGTATGAAAGCATGAAGTTCTTTTCGGTCACTCAATGAAAACTTTGTACATTCATTAAATTCATCTAAATAGGCAAGCATTTGATCACTGAGAGACAGAATTCTCACTGCATAAATGTTTACATTGTGGCTAGGAATAACACATTTTCTAAATAGAGATCACTTAAAGAACTGCTGTACATAAGTTCGCTTTCTATAAAAAGGTGAGGTTCAGCAAACTGACAGTTGGAATTTCCTTCTTATACTTTGTGACCAGGGACAGGGGTTTTGGAACAAAAGAAGGAAATTTCAACTGTAAGGTTGCTGGCAATACCATTTTTCAACTACTTTGTCAGCACTTAGGTCAAATGAATATCGGGGTGCCAAGTAAAAACCTAACCTACAATTAAGTTCTGGTTACTGGCAAAATTTTTAAAGTCTTCGGTTAAGTAATAGGTATCATAGAATTAGGTTAAAATTTCTTCGATAAAACTTACTACTTACAGAAATTTCCTATTAAACACTTAATTCCTTACACTAACACCAGTTTATTTCAGGACTTTCCTCTTTAATAATTTAAGGATTTTTACTGTGAAGATTTAGACTATTAACCAGTAAAAAATTATGTGTTGGAACCTTTTTATAGTGTCATGTGGTAAACATGCCTTTTTCAGCTCCACTGGCCAAAGACTAGCAAGCTTATGTTATTGTCCTATGTCCATTATGCGTCTGTGTTTCTGTGCTTTAACTCTTATTTCAAATATCTTCTCTGAAACTACCCATGCATTTTTTACCCAAACTTCATAGAAATGATCCTGGCATGGTCCTCTTCGGAATTTGTTGAAAGAATTTGGTTTCTGTAAAAACTCTGGTTGCCATGGCAACAAAACTGAAAAAATATTGGATTTCTTTGAAAATCTTCTAGTCTGAAACCATAAGGCCTAGGGCTACCAAATTTGGCATGTAGCTTCATCTAATGGACCTCTGCTAAATTTCTTCAAATTATAGCCTTTGGGCCAAAATTGGGGGTCTTGGGGTCACAAGTTTTACATGGGCCTATATAGGGAAAATCTTCTGATTCTAAACCAAATCCCAAGGGCTACCAAAATTGGCATGTAGCTTCATCTGATGGATCTCTACGAAGGTTCTTCAAATTATAGCCATGGGGTCAAAATTGGCCTTGTCCTGGGGGTCACAAGTTTTACAAGGGCTTATAGTGACAACAATTAAAAGCTTCTTGTTCCTAACTCTAAGGCCTAGAGCTATGAAATTTTGCATATAGCTTCATCGAGTGGATCTCTTCTTAATTTGTTAAAAATTTAGCCGTTGAATCAAAATAAACCCCGCCTTTCATGTCTTATTAAGGAAACCTTGAAAATCTTCTTGTTTATAACCACATGGCCTAGACCTATATTATTTATGTGGCTGTATCTTGTCGAGCTTTACCAGGATTCAAGTAATAGCTTGTAATTATAGCTTGAAATCATAGTTTTAGGTCAAAAATGGACTTGCCCTGGGGTCACAAATTTCACATGGGCTTTTATAGAGAAAACTTTTGGCCTAGAATACTAATGTTTGGGATGTATGGTTTGTATGTATTAGCCAGTGGAGCGATATACAGGGCCATCATGGCCCTCTTGTTCTTTTTTTCCCCCACAGTGCTTTGTGTTTCTTTTAAGAAAATGTCCATCATCTAAGCTACATCTAATTTGTCATCTGCAGATGATTTCATGATAGACTAATCTGAAAGTATTAAATTATCGTGTTGGTAAGCAAATAAATTAAACTTTGTACACTTAAGCTGACACTGTGAATGTCTTGCATCTCGGTTCATATTGCATATGGATTGTTATCTGTCTATGCTGCTATGTCAAAAAGATTGAAATAAAATGTACTAGAAAACCTCTACATGACAAACTCTAATAGTTTTCTAAATTAAAAATTGTTCTTGTTTGTACATTTTTTAATACTTATTTCATACTTCTGCAGAGGTTTTGTGGACAGTGCTATCACCACATTGATAACCTAGGTACCGGCCTGCAAAAATGTACCCGATATGGCCAATGTACAGAAAGGATATAGGGCCTTATGCCTTTTCTGTTACAAAGTATTTTGTAGGTTAAGATGGTACTGTCATGGAGCATGTTGGCAACCTAGGTGTAGAGATATCTATAGAGACTATAGGATCTCTGCCAAGTCTGATTCAAAACCTCACCCCAAATGATTTATATTACCACACATGCTGCGGTCTCCTTCACATAAGACTGTCGGGCCAAGGCATGTCTGAGAACATTGTAATTGTAACCCCAAAATGACATCAAGATGGCCATTGACATGCTGACACCCATATTGTATTGAGCAGGTAAGAAAATGGCCATTGACATGCCTAGAGAAATTGCTCCTTCCTTTGTTGGCCACACCGTGCTAGGTGGACAGTCTTGTCTGATGTCTGGAGTGTATAAATTAATCATTATATATTGTGTCAGCATATTTGTTAGGTAATGGGTTCTACTTATGACCATACAGGCTCTTTATTTTTGATTTATGAGAAAAAGAGAAACATCTGAAAGTAATGCTGTCGCTTTTTAAGCCTTTACCAAATAATCACATGTATTAACAACCCTGAGGAAACAAGTCTTTGAAAACATTGTGGGAAAAGAAGAAAATGCTGATAAACACCATTTTCTTCTTTTTCTACAATGTTTCTTTAACCCTTTCAGCAACAGATCTCATAATTTGAGCCCATGTAAATATGTCGTCTGCTAATGCTTTTAAATTGGGCCAATCTAGAATTTTGTCATTTGGTAAAGAGTTAACAAAAAGGAAAACATAAGGAGAGAAAGGAAATACATGTACTGCTTTTTCCAAGAAAGATCTTCAGGGGCTTAACAAGGAATATCTGTATGGTATTGAGTTATTACTTTTGATAAAAGACTGTTAGGCCAGGGCATGTTTGAAAACATCTGATCGTGATCCCAAAATGAAACTAAAATGGTCATTACAAAGCTGACACCAAAATGAGCATTTTTTTCCTAAAAAATGACCATGAACATGCCTACAATATATTCCCTAAAATATTGGCCACACCGTGCTAGGTGAACAGTCTTGTCTGCTTGTATGTTTGGAGTGTAATACAGAATGCAATATTGTGTCAGCTTACAGGGAAAGTTACTGAATAATTTTCAGATTTACCTATCTTCAGAATTTGTAATTTTTTGAGAGCAACTGGCTCAATGAAATGGTAACTTTGACCTACTTGGGGATGTGGATGTGGTTCCTTACCTCTGTTTCTGTTTTAATTTTAGGTAAAGTACAGAACTAGAGCTACACAGACAGCATCATGGAAAGCAAAGCTGAGATGATTTTTGTAAATTGAAACAGTGGACAATGTACATTTTACTAGTGTAAAAAGTACAGTTCCAGCAACTACTTCAACGCTCCTCACATCCCTGCTGTGGACAGTTATTTTAAACTTTATGGGAAAAGCAGTATTTTCTCCAGAATGATAATATGTGTCTAGCTACACTGACAATATCACAGGAACAAAACTGGTCAATTAACTCTTTACCTGACAACAAAATTTCAGACTTGTCCAGATTGAAAGTGGCTGTTGGTTACAAAGTGAATTTGGCTCATACATTGACATTTTGTCTTCCAAAATGTAGAAAACATAGAAAAGGAAGAAAATGCAGGGAATTTTCTTTCCCCACTATTTGTCCAAAAGCCCTTTTCCTCAATTTTGTTGAAACGGGGGATTGTGTGCCAAAGGGTTATTCATCACTAGATTTTCAAAGGGGGTTTTCTTACATTAACAGATCAGTTAGATTTTTCATCCAAAGTTATATTGTTTATTAACATAGAGCAATGTTTTGTTTCCAACAATGCTGCCAAAATTTTATACAACTGTATTTGATTTTATTTAGTAAACATACAATGAGTTTTTAAGGGGAACACATGTACTGTAAAGCAAAAATGTATACTAGCAAATGGTGTGTCTCGTGAGCCTGTATGGTTATGAGTTAACCACCACTTCATAAATTGATAGAATAATCTGAAAAAATTAAGGGCTTTATTTTTTAACCCTTTCCCAAACGATAAATTTTAAACAGGTCCAAATTGAAATGTTTGCAGACGACAATTTTAAATTTGATGAAAATGGCAGAAAGTTCTCGAAAAGCGTAGAAAACACTGTGGAGAAATTGCTCGTTACAAGCAATTTCTCCTTTTCCCACAGTGTTTTCAAAAAACTTGTACTGCAGACACATGAAAACCAGGGCTTGTTTGGGAAAGGGTTAATCAATCCTCTACCAAACAACGCAACTTTAGACTTATTCTATTTGAAAGAAATTGCAGCAGACATATCAATAGTGGTTCATATGATGTGATTTGTCTTTGAAAAGGCTGAAAACATTGTGGGAAAAGGAGAAAATGCTGGTTACCAGCATTCTTTTCTACTACAGGCTCATTTAAACTGGGGATTGTCTAGTAAGTGTTAAAGGAAAAGTTGCTTTTCCTACACTGAACACTTTTTGGTTTTACACTTGTCCCTTCTTTTCACATATTGACCTGAACCCTTTATGAGCCAACATATTTGCAGATGACAAAAGTAAATGTGGCTCAAATGATGGAATTTGTCTCTCAAGGGAAAGAAAATATTGTTGGAAAAGGAGAAAATGGTGGTTATCAGTATTTTCTCCTTTTCCTGCGATGTGCAATGTATTTGAAAGATGCAGAAAAACGTTCATTGAGATAGGTTTCATTCCTCTTTCACTGCTTAATATGATTGTTTCGACATTGGTTAGGTAGGAAAGCTGCCAGTGGCTTTGAAGAATATTGTGCAAAGTACTAGAAAAAGAAACTCCAGAAAGGCATGGATAGCTTTACTGGCCACAGTGATATAGCTAATATAATTTTGAAAGCACTGTTAACCCTTTACCACACAATCCCGAGTTTTAACGACCCTGAGAAGGAGGCCTTTTGAAAACACTGTTGGAAAAAAAGAAAATGCTGGTAACTAGCATTTTCTCCTTTACCCACAATGTTTTCTATCCTTTTACTGACAAATTTTACGATAAGAGCATATCTAATTTGTCACAGGCAAATGCTTTCAATTTGAACATGTGTAAAATTTTGTTGTGTGGTGAAGTATTTGGCAACAAACAAACAAACATTTTCTCAGGGTCAGTGAAACATGGGATTATACAGTAAAGGATTAATTTTTAGCCCTGTCCATATTGTTTGATGGGACTACTCTTTGAAAAGTGTAGAAAACATTGTGAGAAAGAAGAAATGCTAGTCTTCCTTGCTAAACTCTTGACCAGATGATAAATGATTTTAGACTTGTCTAAATTATAAGCATTTACAGATGACATATTAAATGGAGCTCAATAAATGGGACTCGTCTCTGACAGAGTAGAAAACATTTTGAAAAAGGAGAAAATGCTGGCAACCATTATTTTCTTCTTTTCCTACAATTTTCCTACGATGTATTCAAGAATTTTCTACTTCAGGCTCATAAAAACATGGGATTGTTTAGGTAAAAGATTAAATTTTAAGGGAGTACAGTGGAGCAAAAAACATCAATTGCATGGATGATGCATGTTGCCCTGAAAGCAAGATTTGTTTGTTAGGTGTTTAATGCTGTTCTTATCCTTATTTCAGTGATATCACAGCAGTCATTCCACCAATCCATGTGTTCCTTGAGTTTCTGTGATCAGTACTTCATACAATATTCTTCCCAAGCCACTTGCTACTTCTCTCATAATTATTGTTGAAACAAAGATCACTGGTGAGAGGACACAAATCCTGTAGCAATGACTATCATCAATCTGTGGAAAGAAATGGGCACACCTGGGGTTTGCAACCAGCCATCCCCTGGTATCAAACCCGGTACATTATGGCCTGAGCTATTGGGCCCAAGCTACTTTTTGACATAAACAATGTTGAAAAAAAAATGTTCAGCCGTGATAGAGAATGCCTACTATCAATACTCTGAGAGTTTTACGTGTTACTACGCCATCCCAAGTGTAAATCCTTAAAGTGCCTTTCACCCCTGTAGTTGCCTTTGCAGCCAGTGTAGATCAAGATCAGACTGCACAAAATATGCAGCCTGATCTTTGGTCTATGCTGTCCACTTTGTTGAAATACTGTACGCAAAAGCAACAATGAATCATTATTATTTTGGGTACTATATCTAAGACTAACATTACTGTTGGTTTTTTTGGTGCCTTAAGGGTTAACAACCCTGAGGTAGAAGGCTTTTGAAAAATATTGTTGGAAAGGAAGAAAATGCTGGTAATCGGCATTTTCTCTTTTAACCACAATGTTTTCTACACTTTTAAAGACAAGTCTCATAATTCTAAGCACATTTAGTATGTCATCTGCAAATGCTTTCAATTTGGACATGTCTAACATTTTGTTGTCTGCTTAACTCTTTACCAAACGGCAATATTTTAGACCAGTCCAAATTGAAAGCTTTTGCAGACGACAAAATAAATGTTACTCAAAAATAGAAATTTGTTTTGGGAAGATTAGAAAACGTGGGAAAAGGAGAAAATGCTGGTTACCTGCATTTTCTCCTGTTCCCATAATGTTTTTAAAAGCTTTTTTCATCAGGGTTGTTAAGTCGGAATCATGTGGTGAAGGGTTAAGAGTTTACTGATGGGGAATTGAATGCAAGGTAATCTGCTCATCTGTACTTGCTTGACTTTGCTTGAATGCAAGGTAATTTGCTGATCTTTGCTTGCTTAGCTTTGCTTGAATCCAAGGTAATATACTGGTCTTTTCTGATCTTTACATGCTTAGCCTTGCTTGAATGCTGCTAATAGTTACTTGGACCCAGAGGGGCATTTTTAGCTCCAGTGGCCGAAGGCCAGCGGGCTTATGTCATGGCCCCGTGTCCGTCGTGCGTGCGTGCGTGCGTCCGTCCGTCCGGTCGTCCGTCCGTCCGTGCGTTAACTTTTATTTCAAACATGTTCTTCTCTGAAACTACCCATCCGATTTTCACGAAACTTCACAGAAATGATCCTGACATGGTCCTCTTCAGAATTTCTTGAAAGAATTTGATTCCTTCAAAAACTCTGGTTGCCATGGCAACAAAACTGAAAAATATTGGAAATCTTTAAAAATCTTCTTGTCTGAAACCATAAGGCATAGGGCTACCAAATTTGGCATGTAGCTTTATGTAGTAGACCTCTATCAAGTTTCTTCAAATTATAGCCCTGGGGTCAAAATTGGCTCTGCCCCAGGGGTCACAAGTTTTACATAGGCTTATATAGAGAAAACTTTAAAAATCTTCTTGTCTGAAACCATAAGGCATAGGGCTACCAAATTTGGCATGTAGCTTTATGTAGTAGACCTCTATCATGTTTCTTGAAATTATAGCCCTGGGGTCAAAATTGGCTCTTCCCCAGGGGTCACAAGTTTTATACATAGGCTTATATAGAGAAAACTTTAAATATCTTCTTGTCTGAAACCATAAGGCCTAGAGCTACCAAATTTGGCATTTAGCTTGATCTAGTTGGAGTCTACCAAAAGTGTCCAAAGTATAGTCCTGGGGTCAATTTGGCCTCATACTTGGAGGGGGGGGGGTTTCACAAGATTTACATAGGCTTACATAGGGAAAACTTTTAAATCTTGGTGTACATAGCCATAAGGCTTAGGCTACCAAATTTTGCATATAATTATAGCATTATTTAGTGGACAGTTACAAAGAGGGCCCAAGTTACAGCTCTAGGATCAAGTTTGGCCCTGCACCAGGGATCACAAGTTTTACATGGGTTTATGGAGTGAAAAGTTCAGAAACCATCTTGTTACCAGCCATAAGGCCAAGAACTCCCACATTTGGCATGTTATTCTTCTAATACAATATTCCCCATTTAGTCAGACTGTAGCCATGAGGTCAAAGTTTTATAAGGGCTTATATAGTGAAGACTTTTCTTCGTGGTTTATATGTATAAGCCAGTGGAGCGATACAGGGCCATCATGGCCCTCTTGTTTCCTCTTTTCATCCTCCGACAAAATATGTGGGATGTCTTTTTGTGTTGTCAGTCTGCCCTGTCCTTCCTTATTTTTTTGTGTATAAATGCATGCCTTACACTTGCAAGATCCAAAGAACTTGCAGACAAGTTGGACTATGCTCAAATGATGGGACTTCCCTGTGTTAGGTGGAAAACTTTGTAAGAAAAGAAGAATATGCTGGTTACTAGCATTTTCTTCTTTTTGCACAATGTTTTCAAAAACTCTCTTCCTCAGGGTCACTAAAAACTTGGGATCGTTTGGTATTGAACTAAGGACAAGCAAAGTGATGAAATTGCATTGAAATCAAATACAATGTATATATTAAAGGGATGAAATGTCTTAACTCTGCTGAAGACAATTTAATTTGGCTTAAATAGAATATATTATCTTTTAAAGGGTAGAAAACATTGTGGGAAATGCCATACAATACCGGTATCATTCATGAAATAAACAAAAGTGATAAAACCTTTTAACTCTTTATCAAAAAATTTAGGACTGTCCAAACTGAAAGCATTTGCGGACAACAAAATAAATGTGACTCAAAAATTGAAATTGGTAACCAGCATTAAAAATGATTTTTAGCTCCACTGGCCGAAGGCCAGCGAGCTATTGTCATGGTGTTGTGTCCGTCGTGCGTCCGTCCGTCTGTCCATTCGTCCGTGCGTGCGTCCGTCCGTCTGTCCATTCGTCCGTGCGTGCGTCCGTAAACTTTTTCTTTAAAAAACTTCTCCTCAGAAACTATTGACTGGATTTTTACTAAATTTCACAGGAATGTTCCTTTGGTGGTCCTCTTTCAAATTCCTTCAAATAATTGTGTTCCATGAAGAATTCTGGTTGCCATGGCAACCAAAGTAAAAAACCTTTAAAAATCTTCTCCTCCCAAACCGCTATTTGGATAGCATTATTATTTTGCAGGAATGTTCCTTAGATACAGGTTTACAGAATTCCTTTAAAAAAAATGATCTGTCAAAAAACATGGCTTTTATGGGAGACTCATTTTCCTTTTATGGTATAAAGTAAAATCTTTGAAAAATTTCTTCTCTAAAACTATTCATTGGATTTCATTGTTGTTTTGCAGGTAAGTTCCTATGGTGGTTGTCTGCCAAATTGTTTCTATGGTGGTTGTATACCAAATTCCTTTTAAAAAAATGATACACCTAAAAACACTTTTTTTTATAGACAAGGCTTATATTTCAAACAAATGTTCTTCTCCAAAACTATTTATTGTGTTAGTTTTATCGACTAACAAAGAAAAAGGAAGAAAATTGGATTGACTTGACCTAGTCAGGGCTGTCCTATTTAAGCCCACACATTTTCCTTGGTATTAAGATCACAATTTACTCCAATGATATGCTATTAGTTAGTACTAGTAATAAAATATCACTGGCCATAAATAAGATAAAAGCTTGAGCACCTTTCACAACTTGAGCTTTTCAATTTTGCCTTATTACTAAGCCTGAGTAACCATGCCAAGATAAAAAAGAAAAAGTATTTTAAAAACAAAACCCCCATGTTGTAGGTACTTTATAGTCCTTTTGATATAGAACAAGAGAACCTCTGCACTTTTATTAGTTCCGGTAAAGGTTTGTTGACCTACTAATGAGTAAATGCAGAGTGGACATATGGGGTGTAAATCCTGGTGACCTGGTACAAAGTGGGACAGGGCTTTACATTTGTGATAAGGCATTAATGTTATCCAGTCAAACTGATCCCGCAACTTCAGTACACCAGAATTAATCTGTGCCCTGGAGCAGGATATTTGATTTATGTAAATGCATTTGTAGACCATTTTGTGTTGTTTGCCACAGAAGACATTCTAACTGTGACTGTGAAAAGTTGATTATTAGGGATTAGGTGTTCATTGTATGCCAGCATATTTCATTCTATCTGGTGTATTGATGTAAGTTGATCTATATTGCTATAACATTCATTCATTTGCCCTCCTAGCTGTTCTTTTAGATTACCCCTTTACCACACAATCACAACTTTTAACGACCCTGAGAAAGACATATTTTCTACATTTTGATGTTTCCCCACCCAAAATGGTTTGTGAAAGGACCTGTTGCAGACAACATATCTTCAAATTAGTAAGACATATATAAAAAAGGATAGAAATTATTGTGGGAAACTAAGAAAATGCTGGTTACCATTTTTTTCTTCTTTTCTCACAAGTTTTTTCCATACCTTTTTTCTTCAGTGAGCTAAAATGCAGGATTGAATGGTAGTTGTTAAAAACTTCTTTTCGCCATTATAGAAATATCAGGCCTGTGGAGCGATACAGGCGCTCAAGCGCCTCTAGTTCTCCTTTTCTTTCAAAAAAAAAAAAAAAAAATCATCATTTGAGTCAAGTTAAATTTTTTGTTTGCATAAGCTTTGAATGGTCAAGATCACACACACATGCCCTACACATTCTCCTTTCAGGCGGAGTTACTATGGTAAAAATTAAAATATGCTGCATTTAATATTGTCAGCAGAAAAGCTTGTACCCAAACTTAACATATACAAGTAGTAGGTACATGTTTACATTCTCAAATGAAATTTCAAAAAATAGAATGAAAGATTAAAATGATAATGAAAAAAAGTTTACTGTGCAGATTCCTCTGCCCTGGACCTAGTTCGAAGATTAACATTTTTGATGATGAAAATAAATGACTGGATGCATCCTATACTCGATTCCATAATTATTAGGGACCTAAACCGAAGCAGATATTTGCAAGGTATCAATTCTACAAGAAAAAATACATAAAACAAGAGGGCCATGATGGCCCTGGATCGCTCACCTGAGTCAATAGGCGAAATTTCACTCCAGGGTCACTCTAGAGCGCGCACAAGGTTTTTCTAAGATTTGACCTAGTGACTTAGTTTTTGACCCCACATGACCCAATTTCAAACTCGTCCCAGATTTTATCAAGACAAACATTCTGACCAAGTTTCATGAGGATCAGACCGAAAATGTGGCCTCTAGAGCGTACACAAGGTAAAAAGTTGACGACAGACGACACACACCGCACGATGGACACAGCACAATCACAATAGTTCATCATGAGCACTTTGTGCTCAAGTGAGCTAAAAAACATAAGTCAAAAAAGAGCAACACATGCAGGTGCCAACAATTGGCTGTTGTTTTTCGACTGATGAAAATTACCCTAACAATTTTTTAAAAAGGTAACCCTAGGAACATTTCTGTGAAATTATTTCAAAATCTGACCAGCCATTCCAGAGAAGAAGAATTAAGAAATTCCTCTTCATGTCCCTATGGTGCAAAATAGCCCCAACCACCAGAGACATGTTTCTTGACAGATCAAAATTTTGCAAACAATTTTTGAAAAGGGTCACCAGAGGAACATTTCTGTGAAATTATTTCAAAATCTGACCAGCGGTTTCAGAGAAAAAGAACTTTTAAGAATTTCTTCATGGCTGTAGTGCAAGTAGCCCCCAGTCACTAAAGCCATGTTTCTCGACAGATCAAAATTTCGCGAACAATTTTGGAAAAGGGTCACCCAAGGAACATCTCTGTGAAATTATTTCAGAATCTGACCAGCCGTTTCAGAGAAGAAGAATTTTTAAGAATTTCTTCATTTCCGTATAGTGCAAGTAGCCCCCATTCACCAGAGCCATGTTTCTTGACGGATCAAAATTTCGCAAACACTTTTTGAAAAGAGTCACCCAAGGAACATCTCTGTGAAATTATTTCAGAATCTGATCAGCTGTTTCAGAGAAGAAGAATTTTTAAGAATTTCTTCATATCCGTATAGTGCAAGTAGCCCCCAGTCACTAAAGCCATGTTTTTCGACAAATCAAAATTTCGCGAACAAATTTTGAAAAGGGTCACCCAAGGAACATTCCTGTGAAATTATTTCAAAATCTGACCAGCGGTTCCAGAGAAGAAAAATTTTTAAGAATTTCTTCATGGCCGTATAGTGCAAGTAGCCCCCATTCACCAGAGCCATGTTTCTTGAAGGATCAAAATTTCGCGAACAATTTTGGAAAAGGGTCACCCAAGGAAGATCTTTCTGAAATTATTTCAAAATCTGACCAGCCGTTTCAGAGAAGAAGAATTTTTAAGAATTTCTTCATTTCCGTATAGTGGAAGTAGCCCCCATTCAGCAGAGCCATGTTTCTTGACAGATCAAAATTTTGCGAACATTTTTGAAAAGGGTCACCTAAGGAACATTCCTGTGAAATTATTTCAAAATCTTATCAGCGGTTTCAGAGGAGAAGATTTTTAAAGAATTTCTTAGAAAATTCCATTTCGTTGCCATGGCAACCAGAGTTTTTGATGGAATCAAATTTTGTGAACAAGTTTTAAAGAGGACCTCCCAAGGAACATTCCTGCCAAGTTTGGTCCAAATTGGCCCAGTGGTTTAGGAGGAGATGATGTTTAAAGAATTATTGATGACGCACGACGGACACCGGGTGATCCTAAAAGCTCCCCTTGAGCACGTTGTGCTCAGGTGAGCTAAAAAGAAGAAACAATTGACTCGTTCATCACATGCCTAAAACTAAAGGAGAACGTTTGCAATTTTGTTGATGGGGATGAAATGATATGTGATAGAAGTTCATCTAGATGTGAACTCCAGAAAGTATTCAGTCATCATTAATAATTATGTTCTTTGCTTGCTTTGTTAAAATTGGAAATCAACAAAAAGAAATTTTTCATAGTAATACCTATTTTGTCAAGTAAATAGCCAAGAACAGTGGGTAAAGTCAATGGACTTGATTCAGATTGGACTAAATAACCGGAATCAAGCGATGGAACTGGAACGGACTCGATAACAGGATTCGACAGTTTTTCTTCAATCTTGTATAGACCAGGGGTCGTATATACGGACATATATAAATTCGCTTGCCAAGTCCCCTTGGCTCAGTCAGTAGTGTGCAGGACTTGAGAACAGGGTTCAATCCCGGGCTTGGCCAATTTTCATTCTGATCGAGGACTGATGATAGTAATTACAACAGGATTCATTCCTTTTTCACCGCTGACCATTGTTTCAACAATGTTTATGTGGGAAAGCAGCCAGTGGCTTGGAAAGAATATTGTGCAGAGTACTGGTAAAAGAAACTCCAGGAAACCATGGATAGATGCACTGGCTACCGCTATATGACTGATTGATTGTATGATGTTTAATGCCATTTTCAACATTATTTCAGTTATATTGCAGCGGCCAATGTACCTATACATGCTTTCCTGGAGTTTCTTGTACCAGTACTATGCACGATGTTCTTTCCAAGCCACTGGCTGCTTTCCTACAAAGCTGTCGTCGAAACAATGGTCAGCGGTGAGAGAGGAATGAATCCTGTCGCAATGACTATCATCAATCTTTGGAAAGAAATTGGCCGAGCTGAGGATCAAACCAGCAACCTCCTGTTCTCAAGTCCTGTATGCTACCGACTGAGCTACGGGGGCTCGGTGCTATATAACTGAAATAATGTTGAAAACAGCATTGAACACCATACTATCAATCAGTCCATCAAATTAGCTAGTCTGTCAGTACTTTCCGTACTTTGATTTAAGAACCTCTGTATAGTTTTTGAAGGAGAGTATGTATAATGTGATATAAGCACTTTTGAGAGCAATCCCTTCAAAGTGTTGTGCACAACACCATAAAAAGTCCAGGACGACCAGCAGCCATATGATGCAAATCTCACATTTCATCAATAATTAACCCTTTACCGAATGACAAAAATTTTAGACTGGTCCAAATTGAAAGCATTTGCAGGCGACAAATTAAGTGTAGCTTAAATAGTAATTTATGTATTGGATAGAGTAGAAAACATGTAACCAGCATTTTCTCCTTTTCCCACAATGTTTTCAAAAGGCTTCTTTCTCAGGGTCGTTAAAAGTCGGGATTGTGTGGGAAAGGGTTAATTCCTTGTCCGCACATGCTTTCATTTTGGACGAGACTTGAGCGTACAAACTTCTTTGGGTAAAGAGTTAACGAATGAGCATAGAAGTGTGATACAGGGACTGATAACAATGGCTGACTTTTCAACCTAACAGTAAAATTTTAGACATGTCAAAATTCCAAGCAATTGAAGACGACAAATAAAATATGGCTAAAACACAGGGAACTGTCTTTGAAAGGGTAGAAAATATTTTGGGTAAAGAAGAAAATGCTTGTTACCAGCATTTTCTCCTTTTCCCACAATGTTGTCATTGGTCTCTTTCTTCAGGGTCGTTCACACATGGGATTATTTGGTGAAGGTTAAAGGGGATATAAAACAATGCTTAACATTTTGTCAGCCTTACTGATGCTGTATTTGTGCAAGTTAAAATATCAGTACTAAACTTATCATCAACATTATTACTACAAATAAATACAGATTGACAATTTAAAAGTGAATTTAATAGTATTTGTCCTTCAACTCTTTCCCAAATGACAAAATTGTAGACTATCCCAAATTAAAAGCATTTGCAGACAACAAATTAAACGTGATTTAAAAACTGAAATTTGTTATGGGACGGGTAGAAAACATTGTGGGAAAAGGAGAAAATACTGGTTACCAGCATTTTCTCCTTTTCCCACGGTGTTTTCAAAAGGCTTCCTTTTTAGGGTCGTTAAAAGTCGGGATTGTGTAGTAAAGAGTTGAAGTGAAACAAACTTTAGATCTGCTTGTACAAAAACTCTTTAAGTAATCATGAATTCAGGTTTGTGTTATGAAGTTGACAATCTTAAGAGCACAACTTTTTTTTCTAACTCTATGCCAGAAGACAAAATCATAGACTTGTCCCAACTATAAGCAAACACAGATCCATTAACTAATCAAATATGACTCAAAAAATGGAATTTGTTTTTCAAATGTCGGAAAACATAGTGGGATGTGGAGAAAATGCTGGTTACCAGCATTTACTTCTTTTTCCACGTTCTCAAAAACCTGTTTTACAGGGTTGTTCAAATTTGGATGTAACACAACTTCTGATTGGCTAAACCATTTGGTTTTGCCAATCAGAAGTTGGGTTACTTTCAAATTTAGAAAATTCTGGAGAATAAGACCAAAAACGTTCTTAAGAATGGTTGGTGAATGCGGACCCAGATTGTTTGGCATTGGGTTGAGAGTGAAGACCGAACCATGTAGATAAAGACCTTTGTTGTGCTAAATAAATGAAATGGATAATTTCAGTTTGTACAAAATATGCAGTTACATGTTTCACAATTTCAAAGCTGTACTTTGTCAGAATATTGGGCAAAGAAGTGAACCATGTAAATCAAAGATCAGACTGTGCATTCTGTTCAGGCTAATCTTGGTCTACACATTCTGCATAAAGCAATTACCGGTAAATCCTAAATCCAGGTTCATTGCTACAATAGTTGAGAGCTAGAATGCACAGAACAATGCTATACAGGGTATTCTTAGAATTTTGAACACCGCCTGGTATTTATTTTATTACATAAAAAAAAAATCTTTCCACCATTTTTTTATCATTTGTTGAAATGATCAATTCCACTTCATTACTTTTTGCTCTATTAACTCTTTACCAAACGACAAAATTTTGAACTCGACCAAATTGAAAGCATTTGAAGACAACAATTTAAATGTAGTTCTCATGATGATTTTTGTATTTGGTAGGGTAGAAAACATGGTGGGAAAAGGAGAAAATGCTGGTTACCAGCATTTTCTCCTTTTCCCACAATGTTTTCAAAAGCCTTATTCTTCAGGATCGTTAAAACTGGGGATTGTGTGGTAAAGTATTAAAATACCACATCTTAAAACAGATGCTTGCAGACAAACCACTATGATGAAAAAAATGTTATTTTTAGTACAGAATGGAAGAAAAATTAGGACAAAAAATTACGAAATATATGCTGGTGACCAGCATTTCCTCCCTTTTACAGAGCATTTTTAAACACCCTCTTCCTCAGGGTCATTACACGCAGGATTTTTTGTTTTATAGGACAAAAAAATAAGCCATTGTCTAGAAGTATTCTTACAACAGGCTCTCTAGTCTGGTACTCTGCCGTACTTCAAGAGTATGTCAGGCAAAGTGCAATAATGGCGGCCTCTGTTGGTAATATGCAGAGGAGATGGGGGTGTTGTTATTTCACGATCAAATCGGATGTTAGACTGAATTCAAAAAGAGATCATTTGCAATAAAGTAATGGCATGTTGTTCTTATTTAGCGCGAAAAACTGCAAGTCAGAGATGCTTTAAGTATCCGAAATGTCAATGGACCTCTATAGCTTCCGAAAACAGGCCTACTTTTAAAATGATTCATAGTCAAATTTATATTTAAACCATGCTCCAACAGCATGTTTTAGATTCTGTAATGTATTTTTTGCACAAAATTGATCTCATTTTATTCACTGATCAAGCTGGAACAAATGAAATTGGGGAAAATGGGGAAGCATGTAGGGGTACGCTTGAGGACACCTAGGAGGCCGTCATTATTGTGCTTTGCCTGACCCAATAACGCAGTGGTAGGGGCAGGTAATCCAGACTACAGGCTCTCTATTTAGACACTAGGTATAATAGTATACATGGATTGACAAAAGATGACTAGTCCACTGGTGTTCTTGCTTGTTATCAGAAATGTGCATGTTACATTAAACATAAAGGATATATCTATCATCTTTTACCTTCTTTATATCAAAAGATGAGATTATAAGCAAATACATGTACAAAAATACAAGACATGCAGTAATACTTTATAATAGATCACAAAGCCTCACCATTACAGACAATAGAAAACATGGAAATAAATGTACTGCTTCAAAAATAATACATGTATGTGTATATATTTCTTCCTTCCTTTACCTCTTTATCAAAAACCAAAATTTTTTACTTGTCTAAATTGAAAGCATTCCCGGTCAACAAATTGATTGTCGCTCAAATGACGGGATTTGTCTTTGAAAGGGTAGCAAACATTGTGGGAAAAGGAAAAAATGCTGGTGATCAGCATTTTTGCCTTTTCCCAGAATGTTTTAAAATCCTTCCCCAGGATCTGTAAAACTCAGGATTGTTTTGTAAAGGGTTAAATACCCTTGAAACAAATTTGCAGTAGAGCACCTAAAATCACTCTTATAAAATAGTGTTTGTTAACATAAATTTACGTTAGTTACACAAAGACATACATAAACATCAATTAACTCTTTACCAAATGACCTAATTTTAGACTTGTCCAAATTGAAAGCATTTGCAGATGACCATTCAAATGTGGCTCAACTGATGGAATTTCTCTCTAATGGAGTATAAAACATTGTGAGAAAAGGTGAAAATGCTGGTTACCAGCATTTTCTCCTTTTCCCACAATGTTTTCAAAAGGCTTCTTTCTCAGGATCGATAAAAGTCGGGATTGTGTGGTGATGAGTTAATGGGAAAGGGGAGAAAACATTGAGGGAAAAAAGAGAAAAATGCTGGTAACCATCATTTTCATCTTTGATCACAATGTTTTTGAAAGCCCTCTCCCTTGGGGCCACTAAAAACCAAATGCATCTTTATATGTACAGATGTTAATGAATTTTACAGGAAAGAACACAAGTGATTGGTATCACAGATCAAAATGAACTCTTCAGGTAAAACTGGCATACTAAGAACTGATGCATATTTTCAGCCAATGCTACAAGAGATTTTGTTTCTCTAAAGTATTCTCACATGAATTTGTGGCCCAACCCTTAAACAAATAACCCCTATTGTAACTGTTCTAGGGAACGGCACTTTTGAAACTACATGTATTGTGATTGTCAGCATTTTCTCCTTTTTCCACAATGTTTTCTACCCTTTCAAAGAAAAATTTCAGCCTTTACGGAACATTTGTTTAAAATAAATACGTCCTTTTTTGACAAGCCTGAAATTTTGTTGTTTCAGGGAAGGTGAAATCCTATGTACTCTTTCTTGCAAGTTTGATCAATTGATTTTATAGACAATAGTTTTCTCTGTGTGTACACAGTATAATTACCATAACCCTGCACCATATGAGGAAAGTTCATACTCTAAGCATTGCAGAAGATGTGCAAATGATGTGCTTTGTCTTTGAAAGGATATAAAAGATTGTAGAAAAAGGAGGAAAAGCTGGTTACCAGCAGTCCAATTTGGACATCTATACATTTTTGTTGTGTGGTAAAGAGTTAATAAAATCCCAAAAACTTTCAAGATTTTCATTTCCGGGTATTGGAAGGTCTAACCCTTCTATCTATGATTTCTTCTATTTCCTCATCACTTTGGTACCCTGTTGCTCCGGACTGGGGACCAAACCCGCGAGTCAACTGCATCAACTCCGCATCTGGCCTTGCATGTCTGTTCTCATATAATAAACAGTTCAATGCTTCTTCATAGATTTTTGCCTCTGGGAATTCAATCTGGAAATGATAACATGAAATATGTTATTATGACTTTAAAAACTGTAAGACATAGTGCTCCAGACAGAGGGAGTGATATTGATTTCAAGTTTGAAAATATTAATTATTCTCCTCTAAACCCTATATTATGGGGACTGATTAGAATCGTCTCTATGAGACAATTCTAATGAGTACCCACAACATAGGGTTTTAAAGAGAAATAATGGAGTTAGAATACCATCACTCCCTCTTACCTGGAGCTCTGAGACTGCAGAATAATTATAATACTAGAAGATGTCTGTAAAGTACATACTGGTAGTTGATCAACACTTGGTGCTAAATACTTGAAATTTACATTTTCAATCTGTACAACAAGACAAAACACTTGAGACTCAGATTGAACTCTGTATGATTATGATTTAAACTATCTGTAAAAGCAAATAAAATTGTGTTCATTGCATTATGGATAACAATTACTTTAATGTTGAAGCTAACACGCCTGACCACTGTTTCAATGTCATTTATATTACCAAGCCAAAGAGGGTCCTCTATGGTTCTGTGGTTAAGATCTTGGATTGTTAATCATGAAATTTTGAGATAGATTCTTACTGAAACATGGTAACATGGTAGCATTTTATCCTTTTCCCAGAGTGTTTTCTAACCTTTCAAAGAAAAGTATTTCTAATTTGTGCAACATTTACTATGTCGTCTGCAAATGCGTTCAATTTTGACAATTTTGAGATATTGGGGTTTGGTAAAGAGTAGTGACGCAACTTTCTTTCCAAGCCAATGACTACTTTTTCGCATGCATCAGATGTGAGAGGTGAAACAATCACCAGAAAGAAAGTTTGCCGCAACCAGGTATCAAATGTGCAACCACCAGGTCACAAGTCAGATATCCTAACAACTGAGCTACCTGACCGGGCTGATAATAAAAACAGTTTGTACTTTGTCCCATTCAATTGTTTTTTAAAATAAGTCTGCAGTGCACCTGCCCTCCCCCCTTTTTCTTTTAAACATATCCTATTTTGGCAAGTTTGTCAGACAATTTGTCCTCTCTAAATAACCCTTGACAGTGCACTGCAACAAATAATATAAAGCCAAATAAAACTAAACCTTTGTGTGTTTTTTCTGCTCTCCGTACACAATGGATGTACAGCACACTTCTGCTATTTTCTGGTTATGCCCGTAGAATGACCAACAACATATCTCGCTACTGCCAAGAACATCTTTGAGAAACAGGACTCGGCCACTAAACCGCAGCGCTAACTTGTCAAATAACTCTAAATTCTTTAAGAAATTGTCGTCCGAATTCCTGTAGAAAAAGTATATACATGAAATGGTACAAGAAACATACATGTAAGTTCAAACAATAAATTTATAAGCATTATATCACTGAAAAATCACTCAAAATTACCCTTTACTGTGAGAAAGAAGACTAATGAAGAGGCTTTTCTTCCTTTTCTATTAGTGTGTGATACCCTCTCATAAACAAATTCTATCATTTGAGCCACATTAATTCTTATGATTGCAAAAGCTTTTTAATTTGGAGCGGAGGTCACGAGAGGTGTCTAAGAATGTGTCTCATATCATTAAAGAACAACAATGTGTCTCATTAAAGAATGACAGACTGAATGTTTTATACTCAAAGGGTAGTACCAGTATTCGTAGGTAATGATCTTTCAACCCTGTCACTGCTAAATAAAAAATTGTCTTTCATAAAGGGTTACAGAACAATTTATGTTGAAAATGGAGATACTTCTAGCCTCCACTTCAATGGTGGGTGGTGGCATAGAGAGTCTGATCCTGATCTGAATTCACCCCTGTAGAGTCAGATCTTGATCTTCACCATCCAGAAAAGCAACATATGTCACTCATGCTGATGAACACTCTCACTCTTTACCACATGACAAAATTTTAGACTGGTCCACATCGATAGCATTTGCAGACAACAAAGTAAATGTGGCACCAATAATGGGATTGGTTTTTTAAAAGGTTAGAAAACTCTGTGGGAAAAGCATTTTCTCCTTTTCCCACAATGTTTTCAAAAGCTTTCTCTCTCAGGGTCATTTAAAATCAGTATTGTGTGTTACTGTTAAAGAGTAAAGAGCACTATATCAAAAAAGTTTTTAAAACACAAGAGATACTTACGCAGTGTATGAATACTTGTTGTTATGTCTATTACATATCAATTTGATCACAGGCTGAAAACAAAGAATAACCAAAACTACCAATAACTGGTTAACTCTTTACCACACGAGAAAACTGTGGACGTCTCCAAACTGAAAGCATTTGCAGACGACAATATAAATGTGGCTCAAATATGGAGTCTGTCTTTGAAAGTGTAGAAAACATTGTGGGAAAAGGAGAAAATGCTGGTTACCAGGATTTTCTCCTTTTCCCCACAATGTTTTCAAATGGCATGTTCTTCAGGGTTGTTAAAACTTTGGATTGTGTGGTAAAGAGTTAAAACTCTTTCCCAGATGACCAAATTGTAGCCATGTCCAAAATGAAACAATTTGCAGACAGCAGATTAAATGTTATTCAAGACAAAGAATTTCTATATCAAATGGTATATCAAATGGTAAAAAACATGGAAAAAGGAGAAATGCTGGTCACCAGCATTTCTCCATCTTCCACAGCGTCTTTTAAGAATCTTTTGGGAAAAGGAGAAAATGCTGGTAATCAGCATTTTCTCCTTTTCCCAAAATGCTTTCTGTCCTATCCTGGACAAATTTCATCACTTCAGCCACCTTTAGTCTTTTGTCTGCAAATGCTTTCAATTTGGACAAATCTACAATATTGTCATCTGATAACGAGTTAAATGAGTTCAATACTCTCAGATAAAAAAAAAAAATGGACAACATGAGTTTGTAAGACTAGTTATTTGATCAATATATCTTGCAGATGATCATTCAAAAATAGCTCTTGAGAGAAAGCTGCAAGTGGTTTAAAAATTCAGTCAAAGATAACTGGAATATTTTTTGGTATTCAAAATTATTTTTTCCTGTATTTCCTTTCTCCGTTTTCCACAGTGTTTTCATTGGTCTTCTTCCTTATGGTTGTTAAACCCTGGGATTCATTCCTGATTTGTGTGGTAAAGGGCTAAAGGATACTTTGATGGAACTGATATAGCTCTTAAATGGTTTTCAACATAAAGATAAATTGCATTCTGTGTTTTTATAAAAGCAGTTAACTGCATTGGCATACAAAACATTCTGTGTATTTATACTGTAATATGGGTGAAAGATAAATCCTATACCTTAACAGTTGTGGCTATCAGACTTTGTTCCTCCCTTTGTGAGGTAACTAGAGGTATGCGGCACATAGGTTCAACATCATCTTTTCCTAATCTTTTTAATGTTGCTTCGATCAGTTTCGTTAGATCTTGAACAAGGTAATACTTGGCTTCTTGTAGTAAGTCTAGTAACTCTCTTCTACTGTCTGGCAGTGCAACAGTTCCATCTCGGAGAAAATTCAAAATAACTCCAAAATACTTTCCACTCCTATCAATTAGTATCCAACCTGAAAAAAAAAAAAAGTTTGCATCAGGGCTCTCTATACCACATCCTGTGATTTACAACCTTCTAAAAGAGAAATCTCTGAACCTGATAAACAGAATTTTCCTTTTCCTACTATATTTTCCACCCTTTGATTAAAAAGAAAAAAAAAAAACATTTTTGAATGCCATTTGTCAGATGCAAATGTATTTGACATAATAACATTACATTTCTGCAAGATATTATTTGTTGGTTTAGTAAGTTATATGGACCCTGGGGTCGAAGTATCTAGGCAATATTTAACAACTAAGGGGACGAATACTTGTTGGTGAAGTTGCAGGCTAGTTACAAAATGCTTACCTTCGGAGTCGGTTAAAACTTCCATTCGGCCACTAAACATTGCTCTTAACATCGTATCTTGTTTGGTGAGGGTCCCTATCGTTGTATAGTGAAGGGACCCTCCGACATTAAGTTTAACATATTTTGACGAATTTCCTTCGATCACGGTCTTGCGTTCCCCAGACATATTTCAACAAATGCAAGAAAAATCAGAGAGAACTTTATCTCTTCAGATGAATGAAAAAATGTAATCCTTTGTTTCTTGCCATTTTCATCAATTTTTGTTGAATCTAAATTTGTATTTGAGTCAAATTTTATTTCGGTTCTATTTTTATACCACACCTAGTCTGTTCTATAAATAGTATCATTTATCTGCTTGGTCCCCGAGGTGAATATCTTAGGGGAACCAAAAGGAAAGTGACATCATACATCAAAGTATTGCTGGTATCTGAATTTCGGAATCTATCAACTTTAAGATGCCTCAAGTAAAATTTAGAACTGTTGATTAATATTATTAAACAGCGACTAATTAATCGCTGTTACAACAATTAGAGTTTAAGAAATAGTACATACACTATGCTTTTTAGAGTTCCTATCACTCTGGAGCTAGTGACGAGAAAGAATGATTATGTCTACTTCACATATTTCTGAGCTCTATTTTTTTCAGACCTGTTTGGACTTCACAAGTATTTATTTAATACGCAAATAAGACTCGTGGGAAGTAACGCTTGGTGTGTCAGTACTCGGAGATCATCCGTGGACAATGTTTTCCAAGATCAGATGTCACGAACGCTCAGTCTGATCTTAATCTGCTCTCTTTTATAACAATTCTCCCCTTCCAATAAACTTACCAATTAATCATAAACAGTGATCGTATATACGATCCCCATAACTAAGCTATCGACGGTTCTTATGATCATTTTAACGACAGGTGATCGTTTTTTAAATAAAATACTGTAGGTATAATATAAAAGACAAGTTGTTATAGATCTATATTTATTGACTCTTTACAGAACTACAAAAATTTCAGATTTGTCCAAATTCGAAGCATTTGCAGACAACAAATTATATGTGGCGCAAGCAACGAAATTTGTCTTTGAAATGGTACATAAAATTATGTGAACAGCTGACACAATTTTAGATTTTCCCTAATTTAAAGCATTTGCAGACCACAAACTGTCACACAAGGCTTTGAAATGGTAGCAAACATCATGAGAACAGGAGAAAATATTGATGACCAAGATTTTCTCCTTTTCCCACAATATTTTCAAGAGCCATCTCTACCAGGGTCGTTAAAACTCGGGATTGTTTCCTACTATTGAAGGGTTAAATAATATACATACATACAGATAGCGAAGTTGGTCCGAAACGATCGCCCGTGATTTCCATCCTTTTACCCCATATCCCGAGTTTTAACGACTCCGAAGAAGAGGCCTTTTGAAAACACTGTGGTTAAAGGAGAATATGCTGGTAACTAGCATTTTCTCCTTTTTGCACATTGTTTTTTACTCTACCGAAGACAGAGAGTATCATTTGATCGGGACTTAAATTGTCGTCTGCAAATGTATTCAATTTAGTCGAGGTCCAAAATTTTGTCGTTTGGTAAAGATGGTTAACACACTAGGGTGACCCGCAGACGGCACTTTCGTCTTGCAGCTGACTATTTTTGAAAGCATCCGATCAGATTAAACCTTTAGCAAACAATCCCTTGTCACAGTTTAACGTCCCTAAAGAAGAGGACTTTTGAAAACAAAGAAAGAAAAGGAGAAAACGCAGACAACAAGCATTTTCGCCTTTTCCAACTGTGGCATTACATTTCAAAGACATCCCGTTTTTTGACCACATTTAATTTCATCTGTAAATGCTTTCGATTGGGACTTGTGTTCAGTTTTCAGGTCTTGTTAAGTGGAGATTAATATTTAGACTGTCCAGACGATCTGGCTGATCTTTGTCTTACTTTTCTTTAATCACAAAGTTATCAGGCGTCCCAAAACACATTAGCCATGCTTTGGGAATAGGTGTGTGGGGGAATTAATGCATCTACAATAAATAAATAAATAAATAAATAAATAAATAAATAAATAAATAAATAAAATTTTGAACCATGTCATCCTTCCCAGTCCGCGCAGGCTGACATGGGACGGAACTTTTTACTATTTGTCAATTTTCTGCATGTCAAAGGACCAGTCTCCTTCATGATTCAGTCGGTTGTTAGACAAAATGGCTTTTAGGGTTCCATAATTACCTATATGTAACATTTTGCTTTATACAATGCAACATGGAGCTGCATTAAACCTCCTTTTACCCAAGCATAGCTCTTACTGTTCTACATCGGTTACCGCACCACTACTGAAATGATTTTTTCGGTGAACAACTGAAACATCAGTGTAGAAAAGGGCCAATCAAGTTAACTCTTTACCAAACGACAAAATTTTGGACTGAACCAAATTGAAAGCATTTGCAGACGACGAATTAAATGTTGCTAAAATGATAATTTCTGTCATTGATGGGGTAGAAAACATTGTGGGAAAGGGAGAGAAAATGCTGGTTACCAGCATTTTCTCCTTTTCCCACAATGTTTTCAAAAGGCTTCGCAGTCAAGGTCGTTAAAAGTCGGCATTGTGTGGTAAAGGGTTAAATCAACCCTTTCCTAAATAATTCTGAGTTTTAACGACCCCGAAGAAAAATCATAACTTTTGAAAGCATTCTTCTGAAAGCATTCTTCTGAAACCATCGTTCTCTCCTTTTCCTATAATGTTTTCTGCCCTTTCATTGACAAGTTCCACCATTTAATCCTTAAACACACAATCTCGACTTTTAACGACCCTGGAAGAGAATGCTTTTGAAAACATTGTGGGAAAAGGAGAAAATGCTGGTAACCAGCATTTTCTCCTTTTCCCACGATGTTTCCTCTCCTATCCAATACATAGATCACCATTTAAGCTACATTTTATTTGTCATCTACAAATGCTTTTAATTTGGTTCAGTCCAAATTTTGTCATTTGGTAAAGAGTTAAACCCTATTGCATTTGTCGTATGTACGAGATAGATCTAAATGCTTTGTATTTGGACAGATCTGTTTTTGTTGCCTAATAAAGAGCCGGGCTTAATTCTTTACCAAACGACAACACGTAAGACTTGTCCAAATGGAAAGCATTTGCAGGCAACGAAATGAGCCGTGCTCTGGCAAAAGGGTGCTTAATGCATCTCCGTGGTGTATAGGCTACTAATCAAGCTATCACATGGTTATGTGACCATAAAAGCCACTTTTTTAAAAAAAATAATCGACTTAATCACGAGGTAGACTGGTCCTTGGACATATAGAAAATTGACCTATAGCGAAAAGTTTCGGCCCAGGTCAGCCTGCGCGGGCTGCGCAGGCTGACCTGGATCGATACTTTTCGCAGATGCATTAAGCCCCCTTTTCACAGAGCATGTCTCAAATAAATGTGACTCAAAAACTGAAAATTGTTTTTGGAAGGGTAGAAAACATTTTGGGAAAAGGAGAAAATGCTGGTTACTAGCATTTGCTCCTTTTCCCAAAATGTTTTTAAACGTGCTTCTTTGCCAGGGTCGTCAAAACTCGGGATTGTGTAATAAGGGGTTAAAATACATGAACTGACTAAGGATAAAGGAAAAAAAAAAAATGTTCGTTTTGAGCAATTCCGTCTGTTGTCAAAATGTTTTCAAAAGTGGGTTTCCGTAAGACCCTCAAAAACGTCTTCTGCATTTACGAATGATAAAAGATAAAAATCGTCTGCTTTAAAGAATAATATTTCAATGAAAATATATCATATTTTGCCGATATGGCAACTGTCCCAACTTTTTGAATGCGTCACCGACAGAACAATGTTCATGGTCAAACAATAGGCCGACAACTAACTCTTACACTGCTAGATAAGTCAAATGCAACTTTCAAACCGATAGTAAAAACTCGGATGTTGTTATTTCAAACTAATTTTTTAGGGAAAAAAAAAAGAAATCTTATCGGACAGTGTAGATCCAAGATCAGACTGCACGTTTTGTGCAGTCTGATGTTGATCTACACTGGCTGCAAAAGGTTACTGAGCTTCGCATATCTGCCTAAGGGTTAAGATTTTTCGATTCTATAAATAACTCATCATTTTGTTTTACCCGTACACAACTGTAGTAATTAAATGAAAATTTTCATTGAGGGAAAAAGCCGGAGCGCGCTACTGCAATGTTTTGGCTGTTTTGATAGGAATATTTCGCAACAAAGCAGAGACCAGATCCTGCGTAAACTGATCTTAGTCTACAACGTCTTTAAAATCATCCGAGTATACCCGGAGAGGGGTAAGAGTTAAAATCAAATAACAGACAATGTTTACCGTTGGTTAAAGCAGTTATGAATACATGTATACATCAAACTAATTCAGTACACAAAATGTTATAGTTTTGTGAAAAAACCGAACCATTTTATTTGTTCATTAAAAAATAATGATAAAACTCGTAAATCGATTCTGTTAATCTGCATGGGCTCAATTTTATGATTGAATCAGAGGCTGTGTTTTATACGGAATTATCGTCACGGATAACATCAATATATTTTTTACGATAAGGTAAGTGGTATCCAGTTTTTCCCCCAGTAACAGTTTACGGTTTTCTGCCTTTTTTCTCTGCATTTTAGGCTTATTTGTTAAAATATTTATTTAGCCATTCTGCAATTTATTGGTAAATTAGTTCTTTGTACTTTCATATCACTCCGTTAATAAAATATGTTATTAAGTCGAAACAAAAACCTAATTCTTATAAAAGTGAGAATATTTCACAAAATGGACGGTAAAGAATCACATATATAAGCAAGGATAGGTGCACTAGCGGCCGTGATTTAACCTTCTAGCTGCTAAGCTCGACCCAAGAATCTTTTGCACACAGTATAGATTAAGATCAGACTTCACAGAACGGGCAGTCAAATCTTGGATCTACATTGTCCGATAAAGACCTAAAAAACCTCTGAAATAGCAAAATTTGGTTTAGAAGTTTCATTTCACTTATTTAGCAGGTTAAGATTTAGCTAATTATTGTAAACGGAAACATTTTGTTTGAATAACAGTGCACGCAGGCACAGCTTCTTATAGTAGTAATGATGATAACTCCATGTGAAGATTGATAAACCTATTCTGAAAGAGATCATGATAATGACATTTCGAAATATTGCTGAACAAACCATAATAAATAATGATCACCGTAAAAGGTGATGAACGCCTTTAATTTATAATTTTATTATCCTTGCAGAAAACCAGATTACTATGGCTGAGGCTTATATCAATATTAACAGGGTACCAGTCGAATGTCCAATATGTTTGGACAAGCTAGATCGGCCACGCTCGTTGCCTTGCCTGCATACGTTCTGTACAAAATGCTTGAAAGAACATATTCTGATTACATACCAAGCCCGATCAGGATTCGTCTTTCCTTGTCCTGTATGTAGGACACAAACGAGACCGGTCAGGCCTTTCACCGACAAAGAACTATGGGCTGAACAGTTCCCGATCAATTACTGGATCCAATCTGTGTTAGATGAGGTGGAAACAAGTTACCAGTCTGATTCTGTACAATGTGATGTACACAAAGATATGAAAATCAATCTGTTTTGTGAGGATCACTCTGCTGTTTTGTGTCCAACATGCGTCGCCATGTATCACAGAGCATGTGAGAATGTTTTGGAGATAGAAAAAATGCTGCCAGACATTGACCTCGGCGAACAAATGAGTAACATCAGACTAAACTTGAATGAACGAGAAATGGACACTGTCGAAAAAGATGAACGTTTGAAAGAGAAGCTAGACCAACTGGATACTGATCGTGAACGGATTGAAAGCACTGTCAGTTGCGAAAAGGAACAGCTTATATCGCACATCGAACAGTTACATATTAAGTTTAAAGAGAACCTTGACGCAATGTATTATGCCATCACAGCTGGCATACGTCACGAGTCAAACGACCTTGAAAGTGAGAAAGAAGCCATTAATGGACTAAAAGAAACACTGGAAAACATAGACGTTCTCGAGTCTCCTTTCACCGCATTTATAAAACTAAATCAAACCAGTCAACAATTAGAAGAAAAACAACAAAAACAACGGGAAGATTTGGAGAATAAAAGATCGAATACCGAAATGAGACCAGAAAGAATCGTATATAAAAGTCGAGATGACATAGAGAGGATGAAACAAATACTCTCTTTTGGATATCTGCAATTTGACCGAGAACAGGACGTGTACAAAGGTAATGCCAGCCATGGTTCCAAGGAAAATATATATAGACTGTCAACTGAGAGAGATAAAAACTACGTAGAAACTTCAGCAGAATCTGATAAGTCAACTGCGATTGAAGATCAGTTGAGCGTGAATTCATCAACGGTAAGCTACTCTCCGCTATCGTTCAAAACAGTTGACTTACGCAATGCCAGGGCTTTGAATAATTCTCGTATGATCGACACGAGAACTCCGAATGCCAGTGTTAGACCATCATGGGTATCATCTATGTGTCAGACATTTGGCAGTTTCTACGTTCTCTGTGACCAGAACAGTTCATCCATTAAGCTCTTACACGAGTTCAAAATTGTCTTTGAGTTACACCAAAAGACGAAACCATGGGGTGTGTGTAGGCTCTCTGAGTCGCAAATCGCAGTGACATTCCCGGAGGAGAGTTACGTCCATATATACGAAACACACTACAACAAAACCATCGTGAAGATGTTTGGAATACCAGCAATTCGTAGTCAAGCTCTAAAACTCAGAAGAGTCATAACGACTCGCGGGAAGTTGTGCTATGGGATTGCATGCATGGATGATTTGTTGTTTGTCGCTTGCGAGACATCTTTGAATGTCTACAACATGGCAGGGTATCTCCTAAACTGTGTACTCGGATATGGCAACACAAACGTAGCAGAATTTATTCGAGTCATGGATGTTGCCGTCGATCCTTTCAGACGCATTTGTTATCTTACGGACGAAGGCGGTGACAATGTGTGTGCCTTTGATGTCCTCGATTTCTCCATAAAGCCGTCCCCGAAGTTCCTCTACAAGAATGAAATGCTGAGGTCCCCGCAAGGCCTGGATTTTGACACCAATGGCTATGTGTATGTTTGTGGGTTCGTTTCCAGAAACATACACGTGATCACAACACAGGGAGAAGTCGTGACGATTATCACCACCGTTCCTCAGCCTTGGACAATATTAGTGGATCACGATCAAATGTTGATTTCTTTCTTTCCTGATAGCCGTAAAGATGTGAATATGTATATCGGCAAGGTGGTCTCAGCCGTTGAAACACACAGTAAAGGTAGCGTCCAAACAAACAGTAAACAGTAAAAGTAGTACATGAAGTTACCGTTAGTGTGGTAAATAAACTCATACAGCGCATAACATATGGCGTGCAACACACGAAAAGGGGCCTTCGGACATATGCGTAAGATTGTGTCGTCCCAGATCAGCCTGTGCAGTCTGTGACAAATCTGAGACGACACTTCGCGTTTTGTGCGATTTTGATTTTCCGTTTCACAAAAGTCTACTGTATAAAAAAATCTTATGTAGTCATAAAGTGCC
Organism: Tridacna gigas; assembly: GCA_945859785.2. Classification (NCBI taxonomy): domain Eukaryota; kingdom Metazoa; phylum Mollusca; class Bivalvia; order Cardiida; family Cardiidae; genus Tridacna; species Tridacna gigas. The sequence continues at coordinate 26,031,520 of OX244042.2, read as the reverse complement.
GTCTCGGATTAGCCTGCGCGGACTGCGCAGGCTAATTCGGGACGACACTTTACGCAAATGTCCGTGTGTCTCATTTTGCATGTTGCAGGCGATATAAACTATACTTCTGACGACGGCTGAAAACATCATCCACTGAAACTCAGAAATATTTCTCTCTTACAGGCATAACTGAATAAGCGGATATTGTAGATTGTGCAGTCTGATTTTAAAGCATGCTATCCGCAAAAGTTCCTGTTTTTACATATGGCGCTAAAGGGTTAAGTAGTTGTAAAAGTGCATATGGTGCCAGAATGTACAGTAAGTGTAGGACATTAAGTTACAGTTAGTGAAGTACATTAACTGCTGATAAAAGCAGTAACCAAACTAACAGTGAAAGCAGTGCATGACCTGCCAGTAAAAGTACATGTACATGGAACATGACTGTAGTGTTTGAACATTCAGCAAATCTGATACATGAACATACAGCACAGGTAGCGACACTGTAAGACAATTTTAGCTTATTGAGCAATGCGATCTTAATTGATAGTACACTTTGAGCAAAATTAGGTATTTCTGTGGAGATCAATATCAGGCCGGAGAGTGGATAGAATCTGCAGTTATCGAACCCAGTTCCTTCTTGTGGACAACATTAATATGATTAGATTTGGTGCATTGTATTAAACGTCTTATGAAGATCTGTGGGCCCGCGTTCACTAATGTTTCTAAATAGAATTCTTAGATTAATTTTCGGAAAGGAACGCAATTTCTTATTGGCTAAACCATTTGGTTTAGCCAATCAGAAACTGCGCTACTTTCTTAATCTAGGAATACACGCAATTTACAATAGTTGGTAAATACGGGTCCTGAAGGCCAGCGGACACAGGGGCAGTTATAGGTGCTAAGGGTAATATTAGAAGTTTTTAAAATTGCCGATCAAGATTTAACTGGACAGCACGCGCAGTATGATCTTAGATCAACAGTGTCCGATACTAATGAAACTTGGATACTAGTATTTGGTTGTTTACGAGGAGTGTTCAAACATGAATGCATCTAAGCACCGAAAATTTGAGTCTTCATAGGTTTCACTGAACTTTTTATTTTGTTCCCTCAAAGTATTCATCTCCAACAGATATACAAAGTTTCAGTCTCCGGATCCAATCTTTGAATGCATTTTGATAGTCTTTTTTAGGTGTACTATGAAGACACTGGAATATCACAGAACCGAGAGGTTTGTGTTGAACAAATGTTCGACCTGAAACGATTCTTTTTTAGCTTTGGATACAAAAAGAAGTCACAAGGGGGCAAGGTCAGATGAATACGGAGGGTGGGGAAGCACAACAACTTTTTCCTGCCTCAGAAAGTCTTGCACCTCGTACAAAAGACAATGACTGAAACTAATGGTTTACACACGTTGAAATAGAGTTGACAGAAAATGAATTCCAGTGCCTTCATAGTATACCTAAAAAAGACTATCAAAATGCCTTCAAAGATTGGATCCGGAGACTGAAACTTTGTATATCTGTTGGAGATGGATACTTTGAGGGAACAAAATAAAAATTTAAATGAAACCTATGAAGAATCAAATTTTAGGTGCTTAGATGCATTCATATTTGAACACTCCTCGTATATGAAATTTGAATACTATTATTTTGGCCTTTGTATGAAACTTAAATACTATTATATGGGCCCTGATATGAAACTTAAATACTAGTATTCATATGAAGCTTGAATACTAGTAATTGGGCCTTGATATGAAACTTGAATACTAGTATTTTTATGAAACATAATGATCGTATTTGGACCTTTATATGAAACTTGAATACTAGTATTCAGGCCTTTATATGAAACTTGAATACTCGTATTTAGGCCTTTATATGAAACTTGAATACTAGTATTTGGGCCTTAATATCGACTGAATACAAATCGTAATTAACCTTTGCGTCCTGTTGCAATTTTGGGTGAACCGTGAACAGACTGCACAGAAAGTGCGGCCTGAGCTTTCATCTACACTGTGCATTATTTTGTGAAATATTCTAACAAAAAGCGACCTAGATTCTTTATCAGACGGCAAAATTTCAGATTCATCAAAATTGAAAGCAGTTGCAGACTATAAATGAACTACGGCTAAACTGAAGAAATTGCTCCAGAAGCTGTAAAAAGCATTGTTTGAAAAAGAAAAAAAATATTGGTTACCGGCATTGTCTCATTTCCTGCAACGTATTCTAAGCCCTCTTTCTCAGGGTCGTTTTGAAACATGGAGCTGTTTGGTACGGCGTTAGAAATATGGCAACTCAGTCTGTAATGTTTAGAATTATTTTTGTACTCCGTACAGACCAAAACGGCGATTAGCTTTAAAACGTTTGATCGTGCTTATACAAGTACCTTGATTATTTAATTTATACTTAGGTTGCTTAATGCGACTCAAGGACCTTTTCCGGACTGTTGTAGATCAAGATCAGACTGCACAGAACGTGCAGTCTGACCTTGGATCTACACCGTCCGTTAAGAAGATATTTGTTATCAAAAAAAAAAAAAAAAAAAACTTTGCAAAAGCAACATCTGTGTTTTTTACAATCGGCTTGAAAGTTTAATTTATTTAGCAGGTTAAGGGTTAAAACTTCAGTCTTAAAAGCTACTTTGTGATTTAAATTTCATTCTGTTTCAATATGTACTGACACCTTATCAGATGACAGAAAGTCATAGACTTGTCACAAACTGAAAGTACTTACAGACGACAAATTCAATGTGGCTGAAATGAAGGAAAACAGTGTGCTTAAAAAGAACAATGCTGATCAAAAGAAGCGTTCTCACTCTGGGCCGTTAATACTCTCTGTAAAAAAAGCCCCTCTCTCTCTCTGTGAGAGAGAGAAAATTGCTGAATTGGCTGAATTCACAGTTTGTGCATGGTATTCAGTTTCAGGGAGAGAATGAATACATAAATACACGTGTATGACTAAATTTTATTCTTATTCCTTGTTTTCTAGAAAAATTTGTTTAGAATGATAATGTATAATATCCAAAGATAATATTCAGCTGCGTAGTCCGTGTGTCCCATAGAAATACCGTAAATCGTACAAAACAAAGTACACATTAATTTATAAATATAACACTGTAAAAACAAATCAAAACAGCAGAGTAGTAATTATAAACTTATGAATTCCTTATGCACACTATAAAATCCATTTGCAAAACTATATAGTACATTTGAGAAAAGAAAAAAAAACTTTTGCATCCCCCCTTTTTTTTTTCAAACCTACGCTATTAATTTGCAAACCATTCGTCTCCTTTTGCAAACCTATAATATACCCCATTGTAATTCTTTGCCATTTATGCCGAGGCACGGTAGCGCAATCGGTAGGGTAGAGCACTTGAGAACGGGCGTTCGCTTGTTCGAATCCACAGCTCGGTCAATTTCTTTCCTGGGACTGATGATAGTCAATGCGACAGCATTCATTCCTCTCTTATCGCTGATAATTGTTTCGACAATGGTTATGCGGGAAAGCAGCAAGTGCCTTGGAAGTAATATTATGAACAATATTGTTTGGAATACTGGTAAAAGAAACTCCAAGAAAGTATAGATAGGTGGACTGGTCGCCACAGTACAACAGCAAAAATGTTGAAAACGGCATTAAGCACCATACCTACAATCAATACACCTATGCCACTTATTGGTGAACACCTGTTCGTAAGCCACTGTCATCAATTTGCAAACCAATTTGATACAATTTCAGTTCTATGGTATCCATCTGCAATGCCTAGAGCACCCATCTGCAACTCTGTGGCATTTATTGGCAAACTTTTGAAATTCATTTGCTAAAGACGATTCATAAACTAACATATGGCGTTGATTTAATCATGTACCACATATGTCCCGAATTTGAATGCCCCTGAAAAAAAGGATTTTGAAAACAAGGTGTAAAAAGGAGAAAATGCTGGTAACCGACATGTTCTCCTTTTGCCACAGAGTTTCCGACCGCTTTCAAAGACAAATGCCACCTTTTGAACAACATCCATGATTTTGTCGTTTGCAAATGCTTTTTCAATTTGAGCCACATTTTAGTGAAAGTGAGTTTAATGCATCTCCGTGATGCATTATACCAAGCAAGTCATCACATTATATGAATGTATAAACATGATCCATTTTCTCCTACAACCGGCTGAATCTTGAGGTAGAATGGTCCTTGAACTTGCAGAAAATTTACCAATAGCAAAAAGTTTCGACACAAGTCAGCCTGCGCGTACTGCGCAGGCTGACCTGGGTCGCTGCTTTTTGCAGATGCATTTAACCCCTTTTTGAATGTGCATGACTCATTCTTACAAGTCTAAAATTTATGCCTTCTGGTAGAGGGATAAGTTAGAAAAAAATGTCATCTGTATTCTATGGTCACGACGCACTAAGACTCGTCTGTTACATGTATCTCGGATTCGCCGACGGAAGACTTGTTTCTCTGTCTCTCGATGTCACTTAGGTCCGGCGGACGATTTCTGATATGCTTTAATACTGGCTGCACCATCAACACTGAGGACAGCACCATGCTGGTTCCCGCTATATAAAACGAAGTTCTATAATCACCCGTTACGGCGTAAAGCGTCCCTGAAATAAAGAACATTAAGTTGATGGTATTGATTGCGCATGCTCACAGATTAAAAGTTAGAGTGATGAGCGATGGTTAGTTTCATATATTGAGTAAGGAGTTGATTCCGTGGCCCATGCCAGCAGTTAACAATGGGAAAAGCAGCCTCATTTTGTATATTACTATTGCAAGGCTGTCAAGTCGTTTTTATCTCTTAATAGGTACAACGACGTATTTATATTCTTCTTTTTTTTCCCACTAATAAGTAATGAGCAGATGAGTTGACAGGGAATGCCTAACCACTGAGTAATGTCCCTAATGCATATCAGGAGTAACTGCATATTTACTGTCAATTTATCTTTTGTAAAAATCTTTTTCAGTTAAAAAAAGCTCTACCGTATTATCTTTTTAAAATGTCATGCGCGGTAAATGACATTAAGTCGCTTTCGATGCGCAATTGGACAACATTACTTATTCATTCCTTTCCTGCGACAGCGACACCAAACATTCTGCATAACTTTCCGTTATTCCAAGTTCTAAGAAATCATTTCCATGACCATTATCACAGAGAACAGTTATTTTTAATCAATCAGAACACCGGTTATACTACAGCCAAAGAGAATTGGTTAAAAAATTATTGTGCCCGCCAACTGTAAAATTAGAGATATGCTACCCAAATAAACGATTTTTGTAAGAAGATAGAAAAGGAAACAAAAGATGTATTAGTTTACATAATTCATAGAAATATGCTTATTCAATAAATGATTAACTGTTGACGGAGAAACAAGGAAAACAAGGTTCGTATTCACCAACCAATCTTAAGAACATTCTTAGCCTTATTCCCAAGAATTTTCTAAATTTGAAAGTATTACAATCTCTGATTGGCTAAACCAAATGGCTTAGCCAATCTGAGGTTGTGTTACTTTCTTAATATTTAATTAGACTAAGAATTTTATAAGAATGGTTGGTGCATACGGTCCCAGCTGTATTATACTACACACCTCCTAGAGGTCCACCTATAAGATTTCCCGTAGCTTTAAAAGGCAGGGACAAGCCTAACCCGCTGGCAAAGTCCTCATAGCCAACAATGTGAAATACAACAGCAAAAATCAAAGCACCTGTAACACAATAGAAAAATCCCACAAAGCCCGATAGGGTCAACATGCCTGTTCGAGACAGGAAGACGGGTGTTAAACTCATACACACACCGGTAGCAGTTAAGGAGATTGCGTATATGGATGTGACGTCAACCTTCGGATGTTGACCAAGAAAACTATAAAATACTTTGCCAACAATGTTGACGGCTCCGTATGTGGTTAGCACGAGACTGAAATCTTCACGCGAAAATCCTATTTCTGTCGCATACGGAGGTAAATGCAGAATGTATATTCCTTGACTTAGGTTACAAAGAATGTTGCTCGCGCAAAAACAACAAAAATCAGACTTTCTAAACAGGGCTAGTCTAGACCATTTCCTTTCGTTTTCGTTCTTGGACTGATTACTTTCCGTTTCACTGCTTTCTTGCTCGTTATTTTTGTCATTTAGTGTTAAAGGTTTCAGCTGTTCAGAATTGATCTTTAGACTAGAACCACTCCCTATTTTTCCATTAATAGTGTCTAGTAATTTCGACCCATAGACCATGTTTTTAGTTTTAATACTAGTTTTACATCCGGGTGATAGAACTTGATCCTTTACGTCATTTCCGGAAATTTTGAAATGGGATTTCGCGTTTTCTTTTATTTGAGGATCCAACGGCGACATAAGTGTGGCGAATAAACAGAGATTGGAGGCAATCGCTCCGTGTATCAACATCGATCCTCTCCAGCCGTACTCCTCGCTCAGGTATATAATGAATTTGGAATAAACGATGAGACCCAAGTTGTGCCCAATGGAAACTATTCCTGAGGCGATGGTTTTGTACTTGTCGAAGTATACGTTCAATGCGGCCATGCAGCCCGTGTAATTCACGCCGAATCCCAAACCTGAAGTTGAGAAAAAGCAACTGAGGTAAAGTACTTGGGTTCTTTAACCCTTGGGCTGCTAAGAGCGACTCCCTGACCTTTTGCGGACAGTGTAGATCTAGATAAGACTGCACAGAACGTGCAGGCTGATCTTGGATCTGCACTGTCCGATAAGGAGATTATTTTTCTCCAAAACAATAAGTTTGAAATAGCAACATGTGTTGTTTTACCATCGGCTTTAAAGTTTCATTTAACTTATATAGCAGCTTAAGGGTTAAAATCGAGTTTTCCACAGACGACACGCATTAACCCTTTACCACTCAATTCCGACTTTTAACGACCCTGAGAAAGAAGCCTTTTGAAAACATTGTGGGAAAAGGAGAAAATGCTGGTAACCGGCATTTTCTCCTTTTCACACAATGTTTTCTACCATATCACTGTTAAAAAACATCATTTAAGTTAAATTTAATTTGTCGTCTGCAAAAGCTTTGAATTCAGTCTAGTCCAAAATTTTGTCGTTTGGTAAAGAGTTAACTGTGTACTGCTTATCGCTACCACTGCTGTCCTCTGCGAAGATTGTAGGCAACGATCAGCCTACACGTTCTGCATTATGATCTTAAACTTCTATCTTCGTAGTTAACTCTTGCTGTACAGTCCATGATAAATTACTCTTTAAACGGTAAATATATAACCCTGACGTCTCACAACGGCTGAAAATACATTCCACTGAATCTCAGAAAGATTTTTTTTTTTATCTTGTAGGTTTGACCGGAAAAGCGGACTGTGTGGGTCCACGATTAGACTGTACATTCTGTGCAGTTTGATCTTGGCCTATGCCGTCCACAAAAAAAAACCAACATTGATTTGAGTGCCTTTTCGATTGCATCACTGTCTTAATTTAATATACAAAAACATTTTATTTCCAATTTCAAGACCATTTTCTGACAAGATATCAACTCTAATAGTCTAAACAAAGGTCAGACTACACCTCCTATGCAGCCTGATCTTGATCGACACTGTCAGAAAACCACTTTAAGCTTTTCTAATAATCTAAAAGGCTAATAACAACAATTCTAACAGCAGCGGCAACAAAGAGAAGTAGGTAATTACTGTATACTAAAGGTTTTGCTTAATTCATACCATCAACACAAAGTACATTTGAGTCATACCCCGTGAAAAGGGGTATTGATGCATCTGCAAAAAGTATCCACCCATGTCAGCCTGCGCAGTCCTCGCAGGCTGATATGGGTCGAAACTTTTTGCAATTTGTCAATTTTCTATTTGTCGAAAGACAATTCTACTGCCAGATTCAGTCGGCTGGTAGACGAAGTGGATTTTATAGATCCATAATCATGTTATTGCTTGCTTGGCATGATGCATCACGGAGATGCATTAAGCCCCCTCTTGCCAGAGCATGGCTAATTTATATCATACCTGTCTTGGAAAGTTAATCTTTTCATTTTGAATGCGTATTTCCATCCAATACAACAATTATGTACTCTGTTTGATTGTATATTGATCGTTGTCAATAGTATATATGGCAAATCGCAGCTAAGGTGTACTTTTTCATGTTTCCTTGATCACGGACCGGTAGATCTACTAGAGCTGGAAAAGATGCTTACCCGAGACCGTACCCAAGACCACTTCTGCTCGACCGGCTAAAGTACGGATCGAGCTAGGGATACCCAGATTACATATCTCGTGTCTTAAGCCTTTACTAAATAATCCCGTGTTTAAACGACCCTGAGTGAAAAGGCTTTTGAAAACCCTGAGTGAAAAGGAGAAAATGCAGGTAGCCTGTCAATAACGAAGACTACTATTTTAGCCATATTTAATTTGTCTTCCGGATATTCTCGTAGTTTGAGCAACTCTAAAGTTTTGCTGATTGAAGAAAGATTAAATACTAAGGCAAAAAGGGTTTGCTCTTACATGCATTACGAATATGCTGGTATGAATACCAGTGAACTACACTTTTAACCGAAATTACCTGGCTTGCACTACCGTAGGTTAAACACCCACACACCCACACCCACACCCACACACACATAGAAAATGGAGAAAATGCTTATGTTAAAGAGCATTTTCTATTTTTCCAACAATGTTTTTACTCTTTTAAAGCGTAATTAAATTTTATGGCTAGATCCACTTTTTCCTCTACAGATTCTTCAAAACTGACGAGTCTAAATCTTTGCCCTCTGGTAAAGAGTAAAGGACCTTCAACCGTTCAACCTTCAAACAGAAATCTCTCCGCCTAACAATTAACCCTTAAAGCGCCTACCAGCTCTATAGTTGTCTTTGTGGCCAGTGTAGATCAAGATCAGACTGCACAAACCGTGCAGTCTAATCCTTGATATACACTGCCTGCTTTGTTTAGCCATTCTGTGCAAATGCAACCTTGAAATTGAACTTATTTATGTTTTATTTCTTTACTGAAAAGGTCTGTTAAGTTCATTGGGCGCTTTAAAGGGTTAACTCTTTACCAAACGACAAAATTTTAGACCAGTCCAAACTGAAAGCATTTGCAGACGACAAAATAAATATGACCCAAAAATTAATATTTGTGTTGGATCGGGTAGAAAACATTGTGGGAAAAGGAGAAGGAGAAAATGCTGGTTACCAGCATTTTCTCCTTTTCCCACAATATTTTCAAAAGGTTTCTTTCTCAGGGTCGTTAAAAGTCGGGATTGTGTGGTAAAGGGTTAAATAAACAAATACCTTACCTCAGCAGATATTTCAATCTCTTAAGTACAGCAGGTCTGACTTCCTGTTCTATAATCTGACCTGTAAACCTATAAGGTACCCCAGGTCTGACTTCCTGTTCTATAATCTGACCTATAAACCTATAAGGTACCCCCGTCGGCATGACACCATTTAAATGACGCCAGAAACATGGCTACTTCTAATTCTACTATTTAGGTCACAAGATATATATGATGATCAAGGACTTGCCGAGGTTCTATGGCCTTTTAAGCATAACATACCTCGAAAAAGTTTTATATCTGTCAACAGGAGGAAATATGAGATTTAGCAATTTCAAATAATACGTGAAACCAGTCGAAAAGTTTTGGGCGCTGGGGGTATGTCAACAATTTGATTTAAATGCAGAAAAAAATACAGAAAACGATCGTCTTGACCCATGAAATAATTTCGAAAACGACATAAAATACCAAACAAACTAAACATTACCTGTTAAAGTTCCAAACGACAAAAACAAAAAACCAATGTTGCTGGCAAAGTAGCTCAAAGAAAGACCTGTAGCCGCCATTATTCCACCAATAAACGAGCATGTTCTGTAACCATACTTATTTGTTAGAACGCTTCCGATTGGTGCTGAAATAGAAGAGCGTGTACAAAATGAATTAGTCTTGTCTCTTCAATATACATATAACTTAAAACTTTGGCACAGCATCTGTCGCTTTTATGAACAGTGTGACTCAAGATCAGAACACGCAAAACGTGCAGTCTGATATAACACGAACATTGCTCGATTTTTTGTGAGATTTTCTGACCAAAATAGCTATGCAATAAATGAGGCAAGTTCTCTTAAAAGCCTAGCTTCGCTACGTACTGAGTGAAAGTACATTGAGGAATAAAACAAAGGTACTCACTAGCACAAAACCACATTGTAATGGGTAATGAACATAGCCAAGACGTTGTGATTGTGGACGAATTCAGGACACTCTGGAAAATGACGAAGAACATCCCACCAGAAAGGCAGATTCCACCGAGCAATGCTTGACTCAATAGCACAGATATCACAATAACCCAGCCCCAAGCCCCGTCTTTCTCTCTCGCCAACATTCTGTCTGTATTTGGTGAGAATCAGCTGTCTGATCCGTCTGCAAGTAAAGAAGGGTTTTCTGATCTTGTTTGTCAGTGTTTGTCGGCGACAAATTCGATGTGGCTCAAATGGTGAAATGTGTTATTTCAAGGGAAGAAAACATTGTGGGAAAAGGAGAAAATGCTGGTTACCAGCATTTTCTCCTTTTTCCACTGTGTCTTCAAAAAGCTTTTTTCCTAGGGGGTCTTCATCGCTGGATTCTTTGATAATGCGCTTAACAGGGTCAAGTCGCCGAGGCGTTGGTATTCTATCGTTTATCAGTAATACCTACTTGTTATAACTGGTTATTACGTAAAGAATACAACATTTAATGCAAATCTTGCAGTAGACAGAATTTGAAAACATAGTAGGGAAAAAGGACATGCAATATTCTACTGTCTCTATAAATTATATTTCAACAGAGAAAAGATGGTATAAGCCTCGCCTTCATAATGTTTCTCCTCTGCGTCACTTGTAGAACTCTTGGATTAAAGTGAAGTCCGTAAACTGGGTCGAATTGTTTCGGATTCCGAGAGGAAAGAGTCCGGAAACTGGATCAAGTAGGATTATTTTAACCATTAGGTTGCTAAGCGCGACTCACTGACCTTTAGCGGACAATGTAGATCAAGATCAGACTGCAAAAAACGTGCAGTCTGATCCTTGATCTACACTGTCCGATAAAGAGATATTTTTCTCAAAAGAAAAATAAGCTTGAACTAGCATTATTCGGGTTTGTACTATCGGCTTGAAAATTTTATGCTAGTTATTTAGCAGGTTAAGGGTTAATACAGTAGCTACCATCCGAGGACGACTTCTTTGGTAATGGCAAAGAGGAGAATTGTCGAAATGACCATATTTTCCCCGGTTGCCTCCACGATTTTACCTGTGATCACGGATCTAGCCCCGGATCATACCGATTTTCTATATTTTACACAAGTATGTTTATTTCAGACGGTAAGTGACTTACTACATTTCTGTCAATTATAATTGAGCCATCCTCTGTGAAAAGGGGGCCTAAAATGCATTTGCAAAAAGTATCGACCCAGGTCAACCTGCGCAGTCCGCGCTGGCTATCCTGGACCGAAACTTTTTGCTTTTGGTCAGTTTTCTGCATGTGTGGGGGAGGGGGCAGGGCAGGGACCATTTCTGTTTTCCTTACCAAAGGACGCTCACATGAAAACCAACGCCGTTTATGAGGACTGCAACCAAAACCTCGATTTTACAAGTCATCCCCTTTAGCCACTGAAACTCTAGTCTAGTACTACTGAAACCTATATACATGAATATGTGAGCTGCCGCCGTAATATGTCTGCAATCATGTTGCAAGGGGCGTAATCAATCAATCACTGAACAACACTGGGTCCCAAGATTTTGGGGGGACAGCGGTGTATGTTAGGATGCAAACCTATTGTAGAGAAGATTCTTGGTTCGTATGATGAGCGGTGTCAACCCTTAAGAACTATGTACATCAAGACTGCAGAACTGGCAAAGTTTCCAGACAACAATTATCGAGAACCATTGATAAAACTTTGAGGATTCCGATTCCCAATCAATGTGAAATAAAAGTGCTTGCATACAAAGACAAAATTCGTTACAAAGAATTTGTCAACTCACTCGAATCAGAATGGAAGTCGAAACTGACATGTAGATAAAAGCAGACAGCAATCCGTTGTCACTCTGTTTTTTCAACGTGCCTAACCAATGACGCATTCGAATCACATGTTATGCCACGTGCATTCTGCCTAATCTCTATAATGTTTTGATAGAATTTTGAAAACAGAAAAAAAAAGTACTTCCAACTTCAATAGTGTCCTACACATTGATTTAACCTGAAGAAAGCCAAATGAACGGGACGGATTAAAGACTCGGCTTTTCGGTCAAGATAAGCTGTGCCCTAAAAAATCGGACAGGGTTCTATGCAGTCTGATCTTCGATCTAAACAGACTAAAAGGCAACTAAGATTGCACAGATCTTTGATCTAAACAGTTTAAAGGGCAACTAAAGTTTTAATTGAATTTTAACTAGGACAAACTTTGAAACTTTGAGATCCTACATAAAAGGGGGTGGCCATGCGTTGGAGCACGAGATCTTGATCGCCCTCAGCTGTGATCTCGCATGGTCCCGTCGTGACGAGAGTCATTAGCTAGCTGGTAGTAAAAAATACCGTCATCACCCTCAGCTCTGCGACATGAAATCTGTATTTTCCCTTGATAAAAAATCTAGATTTTGCAACAAACTTCATGAGAATAATACGATTTAGCCAGAAAATCCTAATATTTTCGAGATGAGAGAGCAGGCTTTGTACAGTCTTATCTTAATCTACACTGTTTAAGAATGGACATGGAATTACTCTTGCTAATCCTATTGTCCATCCATTAACACTCGCTCTCCGTCAAGACTAGTCTGGTACCCCGCCGTACTACAAGAGTACGTCAGGCAAAGCCCAATAATGGCGGCCCCCGTTGGTAATATGCAGAGGAGACGGGATATTGTTATTTCACATGATCAAATCGGATCACAGGCTGAATTCAAAATAATTCGCTTTCAATAAAGTCATGGCAATGAGTTTTTCTACATGTCGTTCTTATTTAGCGAAAAAAACTACATATCAGAAATGCTTTAAGTATCCGAAATGTCAATGGACCAATATAACGTCCGAAATTAGGGCTACTTTAAAAATGATTCATAGTCGAATTTATACTAAAAACATACCCCAACAGCATGTTTTTAGATTCGGTTATACATTTTTTGTACAAAATTGATCTCATTTTATTAACTGATCAAACTGGATCACATGAAATTGGGGGAAACGGGGAAGCATGTAAGGGTACGCTTCGGGACACCTAGGAGGCCGCCATTATTGCCACTCTCTTGCACTCCGGTTCATTCACATTCACCTCTGTAGTGGGCTCAGAAAGTAGTCCGTCCTCTCGCGAGATTTTCCGTCACATGACCATAACCCCAAATGGCGACACAAACGCCGGTGAAAGAAAGATGTATCGATTGTTTTGTTTGCTGTTCAAACAGCATACGGCCAATCAAACTTAGTGGGAGAAAATGTGGAAAAGAGGGGTTTTCTGAAAAGCTAAAATGTGTTTTAAAGGACGACAATCTCTTCTTTGATGTTACAAACTTAGATCCATCGGTTTGTCGAAACTGTCACAGGACTGTATAATTTTGTTTAACTTGTCTTCATTCGTGGGCGCAGCCATTCGGTTTACAATTGGCGTAGGAATCTGATCAGTGAAGAAACTCGAAAAAATAGTTCCATTGTATACAGGTAAATTCATCAATTTAAATGCACCTATAATACATCTGGAATCATATTTGCTTTGTCTACTTTATCATGTTACACATGAAACAGTTAAACAGTAACAAAACATGTTTTCCTCGGTTTGACAAGATTCTTGTCATTTAGCCCATCGCAGAGATGTATGTGAGGTAACGAACGACAACTCTGCTCGGAGATTGCATTATTGCGCTTTGCCTGACCCGATAACGTAGTGATAGGGGCAGGTAATCCAGACTACGTCAAGACAGCCCATACTGTACACAAAGCGCATACACCACATCCGGTTTCACAGCTTTAACCCCCACGCCTTTCGGATGCTTTTTTTTATATGTTTTTTTATATGTTTTTTCGGCGAAGCTGAATGCCCTGGCTTTTGACTTAATTTTTGGTACAGATAAAGAATGAATAGATGATAATTTGAGATTGGTAAAAAATATGAACATGTTTATTCGGCGGGCCCCTGCTGGCATATTGCTCGTACAATTATGAAACCACTATTTACAAGCATTGCTACCGCTAATGGGCCTACCCCGGGGCTTTGATTCATACCATAACAAATTCATGTAACAGAGAATGGCATTTTTTTTTTTTTGTTCTGTTTGGAAATTTAATATTTCATATTAAGCGTTTCCCAATAACCCAATGAGTATTTCTTTTCAAAAGAATGAAAAAAGGTGAGGAAAAAAGGGCAATTTCTCGCAAGCTCAACTTTCATTATTTTACTTTCTGAGCTACAGAAGAGTTTCAATATTCATATAATATAAACGCAACTATGGGATCTAAAATGAGGTTTATTTCGAGACTGGAAATGTCTGTTGGGTTTATTCCACGCTCTAAGGGTAAATTCTTAACCAGACGACAAAATTTTAGACCGGTCGAAATTGGAGGAATTTGCAGACGAAAAATCAGATGTGCCACAAATGACTAAATTCGTATCAGTAAGACTGGAAAACATTGTGTGAAAGACGTAGTGTCATTCTTAACTTTCCCTGTCATTAAGCCAGACTGAATTTTTTTTTAACGCTTAGGTTGCCAAGTGCGACTCCATGAGCTTGTACGGTGATTGCAGACCAAAATCAGAACGCATGGAACGTGCAGTCTGATCTTAGATCTACACTATCCGATACAGTGGTAATTTCTTCAGCAGAAACGACGCTGTAAAATAAACTGTAATATTTTAGTTTTTATTATTGGCTGAAAATTTTCAACCAATCTATATCGCAGTTTAACCCTTTACCAAACAATCCCGAGTTTTAAGAGCTCTACGGAAGAAGGCTTTTGCGTGGAAGGCGCAAAAGCTACTAATCAGCATTTTCCTCCTTTGCCCACGATGTGTTCCACGGTACTTTTACCCTTTTAAAGATAAACCATATCCCTGAGCCACGTTTAATCATTCTGTAAAAAAGGTTTCAATTTCGACGAGTCTAACATTTCCGTGTCAGGTAAAGGGTCAACGTATTTATCATAAACAATGTGAGCCATGCTGTCGCAAAAGGGGGTTTAATGCATATCCGTGATGGAAATTATAACAAGCAAGTCATCATATAATTAGGGATCCATAAAATCCGTTTTGTATAATAACAAGCTATATCTTGAGGCAGAATGATCCAAGGAAATGCAGAAAATTTACCAAAGGCACATAGTTTCGACCAGGTCAGCCTGCGCGGATTGCGCAGGCTGGCCTGGGTCGATACTTTTTGCAGATGCATAAAACCCTCTTTTCACGGAGCATGGCACATATAAAAAACGAGCCGTGCCTTGATAAAATGGTTGTTTAAAAATCTGCCAAAAAAAAAATCGACTGACGTCAGCCTGTGCAGTCGGCGCAGGCTGAGATGGATCGAAACATTTCGCTATGCGTAACTTCTTTGCACGTCACAGGACCATTCTGCTACATGACTCAGCTAGTTTTTTGTTTGCCGTATTATGCGACAACTTGCTTGGTACAATGCATTAAGTCGACGCATAAACCCGTTTTCTCGGAGAGGGCCGCTCGGTATATAATGATAGCACACCATTTCAGCCGTAACAAAGTGAAATATCACATATTTTCACGCCTTACCTCTATTATATTTGGTGAAAGCCGGGGCGCTAGCGTGCCTTGTCCCAGGAAACTCGTCTTTGACTTTACTACCCAGCATGGATCGAACTGGAATTTTCAGGTATGGTATCCAAAGCCTGGATAACTGAGCCACGGATCCTACCATCAAATTAGCAGAATGTTGTTGTGCCCAGTACACCTAACTCAGCCGGTAAAGTACGGGGGTGTTGAAAGTTCGAATCCCCTGTCCAGCAAATTTCTTTCGGAGGAGTGATGGCAGTCATTGCGACAGGATGCATTCCTCTCTCACAGCTGATCATTGCTTCGACGATGGTTATGTGGGAAAGCAGCCAGTGGCCTGGGAAGAATATACTACATGTATAGCTTTCAACAATATTTTGGATACACCAACGCTAGGCACTTTAGTGCCCTGGCCAAGGACCTTCTGGGACGACCGGCACCGCTAGTGGACGATCTAAACTTGAACTAAAACGTCCTAAATATTTATCAACCGACAAAATTTTAGACTTGTCCGAATAGAAACAATTTGCCAGCAGACGACAAAATTAAATCTTGCTTAAATGGTGGAATTTGTCTGTGAAAGAGTAGATTACATTGTGGGAAAAGGAGATAATGCTTGTTGCCAGCATTTTCTCCTTTTCCCACAATGCTTTTAAAAGCCTTCTACCTCAGGGTCGTTAAAATCCGGAATAGTTTGGTACAGGATTAAGCAATGATTAACATAGAACCTTCTGGGACATGAATCTGAGAAATGTGTACAATAGAAATACATACCCTCGATAAAGATGCATACATCAAATTAATATAAGCAAGTACTTTAAAAATCCGTTCGACTCTTAAAAAGTCATGATTTAAAGTGCATTTAAAGCGCAGGTACACACCTCACATTTGTAATCATGCCACCTTTAATGTCCTTCGGTCTCAGCTGATTTTAACAACTTGTAAATGTCACTTTGTTTCCAACGTCATACAGTGCGAAATCTTTGTCATTAAAGGAGTATCTGCAGACTATAAGAGGATGCTCTCTGTCGAGTTAATCTGTTTACGGATTAACGCCGTTTTGTACATCATTTCAGTTATATCGCAGCGGCCTGTGCACCTATCCATGCTTTCCTGGAGTTTCCAAGCCGCTGGCTGCTTTTAACCACCGTTGAAACAATGATCATTGGTAAGAGAAGAATGACTCCTGTCGCAATGACTCTCCCCAGTCCTCGGAAAGAAATTAGCCGAGCTCGGCAATCGAAACAGCAACCCCTGATTTCAAGCTCTGACCGTACCCAGCTCACACTTATGAGCCATAAAAAACATAATATACTTCTGTAATAGCCGACAGGTTTGAAAAAACCGTGAGAAAAGGAGCGATTAATTTATAGGGATATAATTAGCATACGTATTCCAATAAACAGAACCGATGTTTATCTTAAATCGTGCATCTCATCTTCAACCGTAGTATGAAAGAGCTTTGAAACAGTCATTTACTAAACTATAATTCTAGTCTTAAATCCAAGTACAAATTTCTTAAATAGTCTTAAAGCCAAGTACAAATTTCTTAAAATTCTACTTAGACCACCATCCCCTCCTCTTCCCCCCCCCCCCCTCCTCTTATTTTCTGCATGGCTGTCGTCAAATAGGAACTGTTACAACTAGTAATCTACATTTGCTGAGCTCCACTTTCTTAGATGCAACATTTTACCTGCAAGACTTTGAGAGGGTAATCCCACCCCGCAAATAATAATAATAATAATGTTTTCAACTCAATGTTGATAAAATACAGTATGAGCTTTAACGCCTGATCGATACTTCCGTAATTCTTCACGCGGTTCATTGTACATATGAGTTATGCTCTGTGAAAGATGGTTTTAATGCATCTGCAAAAGATATCGACCAATGTCAGTCTGCGCTGACTGCGCGAAACTTTTTGCTATTGATAAGTTTTCTGCAAGATAAAGGTCAATTCTAACTCATTCTACAGTGTGGTTCAGCCGATTTTTATGTAGAGCAGATTTATCTCATAACAAATATGCATCAAACCTCCTTTTCACAGAGCATGGTCCATATAAAAGATACTTAACTTTTAAAGTTATATATTCTTTTTATTTTTATTGCTATAGTTCACGCTTCGATTATGCAAAGAAAGGTGGTTCAAAATCATGTTCTATCATTGTTGCAACATCATACAGATCTGTGTGTGTGTGTGTGTGTGTGTGCGTGTGTGTGTGTGTGTGTGTCTCTCTCTCTCTCTCTCTCTCTCTGTCTCTCTCTCGCGTTGATAGCTGCACTAGCCGCCGTGATATATCTGAAATAATTTTGAAAATGACGTTCAACATCAATCAATCGATCGATCGATCGACCGAACGACCAACCAACCAACCAACCAACCAACCAACCAACCAACCAAACAACCAACCAACCTACTAACCAACCAACGAATCAGTCAATAAAAAAAGAACATCTTCATGTATTTATATTTTATGTTACTCATATACTTTGTGGTTAATGTTACTTATGGTATGTTAAATTCTTACAACGCCAAATCAATTCGACCTCTTTCGACGACCGATAGTACAAGCCATCGAAACTTGTGAAGGCATTTATCTATATGAACCATGCTCTGGCAAAGGGGGCTTAATGCATCTCCGTGATCCGTGATGCCAGTCAAGCAGTAAAATAATGATAGACCCATAATAGTCACTCTTTTTAACAACCGACTTACTCATGAGGCAGACTCATCCTTGGACATACAGAAAATTGACCAATAGCGAAAAGTTTCGGCCCAGGTCAGCCTGCGCGGACTGCGCAGGCTGACCTGGGTCGATACTTTTCGCAGATGCATTAAGCCCCCTTTTCACAGAGCATGGCTCAATTATACTTATTTCTTGCCAGTGCACATATTTAGTAATATTCAATAACCTTTCACACAAGATTTGGACTTGTTTAAATTCTTTACCAAACGACAAAATTTTGGAATGGACCAAATTGAAAGCATTTGCAGACGACAAATTAACTGTTGCTAAAAAGATTTCTGTCTGTGACAAGGTAGAAGGCTTGACTAATCATTTAAGCGGATGGTATAGATCAAAGGTCAGACTGCATGTTCAGTGCTGTCAGATCTTGATCTATACCGTCCGCAAAAGGTCACTATTTTCGCCAGTGGCGTGAAATGACTGAAAATAGAACATAATTATGGAATTGGATCTACCTCTTTCGCTTCTAAATGAATAAATTTCGACTTTGTTTTTCGCAATCTAAAAATAGGTTTCCATGGCGGCCAGTGATCTTCTTGGTCATAGATTAGCATCAGGTAGCGAAAAGTATAGATCGTTCTGTGCAGTCTGATCTTGATCCAGGCCGTCCAGAGAAGCTAGTTAAGTCTACATTGGCAGTGACAGAGTTTGACAGACATGCCATTATTACAAATATTGGACCAAATCGACATAGTGACCTATTTCTTTTAGATATATCTACATGTATAAAAATGTAATTAGGCAGTGTTTTCAATGTCAAACCATAAATAATTTAACCTTTAGGCTGCTAAGCGCCACTCAAGGACATTTTGCGGACAGTGTAAATCAAGATCAGACTGCATAGAACGTGCAGTCTGATCTTGATCTACACTGTTTGATAGGGAGATATCTTTTCACCAAAAACACCTTTAGAATAGTAAAATTTGGGTTTTTTTTACTATCAGTTAAAAAGTTTTATTTCACTTATTTAGCAGAATAAGGGTTAATCCATTAAGAAACAAACGTTTCCGTTACAGGGTGCAGTGTGCGAGCCTTTACCAGTAAACTAAACCCGTTACTATAATGATTGTTTGATTGTATGGCGTTTACAACCGTTCTCATTATCATATTCATCATATCACGGCCACAGCTAACATATTCAATATGTCCTTGGTTTCACCAGTACTAGTTTAGGGCTCTGTTCAAAGTATCTTGCCCAAGAATGGTCCCACGATAAACCTAATGCTTAAAGTGGGGATTGAACCCGAGGCCTTCAGGTTACAAATTTAACACGTTGTCATTGAGCCAATCAGGACCCCGCTCCCCACTCCTCTTTACTGTAAAGGCAAGTTTGACCCTTGATAAAAGTTGGTACTGGTGGTTTTTTTTTTTTTTATATATATACATAAATTAATTTATTTAACCCTTTGCCAAACTATACCTAGTATAACGACTCTGACAACGAAAGCTTTTGAAAACATTGTGGGCAAAGGAGAAAATGCTGGTAACCAGCATTTTCTCCTTTGCCCACAATGTTTTCTATACCATAAACTCAGTCTCATTTAGCATTTTCCCAATAAAATCTTTCAAAGTACACAAGTCGAAAATTTTGTAGTCTGGTTCAAAGTCAGTTGCCTTAACACTTTACCACACAATCCCGACTTTTATCGACCCTAAAATGGTAGCCTTTTGAAAACATTGTGGGAAAACGAGAAAATGCTGGTAACCAGCATTTTCTCCTTTTCCCACAATGTTTTCTACCTGTCTCATAAAAAATTTCATCTTTTAAGTCACAATGAATTTGTCGTCTGCAAATGCTTTCAATTTGGATGAGTCTTAAAGTTTGTCGTCTGATAAAGCGTTAAAATATGGATCGCTTAGGTCGGGTGTAAAAAAAATGGCTGTTCAGTATTGTTAGTTTCTTCATATGCGATACACACCAGTCTGTTTTATGCAATTTTTTTTTTTAATCTCATCTTTATTTCAACTCAGCACAACAGACGTAAAGCCTTGACAGATAGAGATGTCCTCTTTCGGGGCAATATGGAAAAATAGCGGGAAAATGGAGCGATCGCTCTAAACGAGTAATAATCCCCTTTACTCTGTTTTTTTTTTTTCTCAAAAATGAGCTGCGTACTTCAGTAGCGTAAAAGATCTTTAACCCTTTCACCGCCACAGGTGCAAACAGAAGCTGTTGCGGACGGCGTACATCAAGATCAGACTGTACAAAACGTGCAGTCACAGTCACTGATATTACATCTATACCGTCTTCGACATATAAAAATAGGCATGTGTTGACGTCGATACTGTAAATGTACTGATACTAATTGAACTAGTCTAACTTTCCCATGACCATTTTATTTCATTGCATGGATTATATGCAATGCATATCGTTCCATGGATTATCTCAACTTTGAAGGATACAGATCAAGTTGATAATCTAACAGATTTTTCTTTCTGTTTGGAAAACTGGCGAGGAAAAATACCAGTCTTGAAATTATTGGAATACATGTACATACTGACTCTTAAGTTTTTTCTACCGCATATTTCTTAGGTAGCCGCAGTATAGCACGAGGTCATAATAAGCCTATGGAGTCATTTTATTATTGAGAGCCCAAGGTTACTACGAGGACTGACCCAAAAGTCCGTAGACGCCGCTATTTTCTTGGCAAAATGACGTCTTAACGTTTTCATGATCATTTATTGTGTTACGGATTTTTCCGACTCTGACCAAAAAATTTTAGAGCATAAACGATTTCTCAGTCATCATGTATTACAGTTTCAATGGAGCTAGTTTCAAAATACAGCTTTTGCTTTTTCAATCAGGCATGCCCAGCTGTTGTATGTGGTCTACAGACCATGCAAATTCTCTGAATGGCGGGAAACGCCGTAATAAAGTTACGACATGTACAAAGTCTTGAGCTGCGCCGAGGATCATAAACTGCCTGTGTTCAAAAGACTGTTGTTATATATAAATATTCAATCAATAACAATGAAATTTGTCGAAAATAAAAGTACAGCAAAATTTTAGGTGGATATGTTAAGGACGTTTTATGTTACACATACTGTCCACGAAATATTGGATCAGCCTTCGTATTGTTGAACTTTCAGCAAATATGATTGATCAAAAGTAAGTGTCAAAATGTCAAAACAACCTGAAAAGTTTCTGTCTTCGATGTGCAAAAAAAAAAAACCAACGGCAAGCCAATCAGCTTTACATAGCCTATGTTAGAGAAATAAGCACTTTCTCCTTTAATCTTCATTTATTGTATGAGCTGATGCTATATATTTTTAGCATTCTACAGTTGTCAGAGACACGCAGAAAATCCTAAAAATAGAACGGGAAATTTACCACCCTCTTTATTTGACCTGACTATAAAGATACAAGATTTCAAGTACAACTTAGTTAACAGCAGGTTAAACGTTTTCGGTCAGAATACTGTGCAAGTTTACATAGACTGACATTTAGCGAAGTGAAACCGAAAGTAGCCTTATTAGTAGTGCTTAAACTGCATCCACATATATTGCGTTATTGCAGTGCGCTTGCACTTACCATGGACCTATACATGTACGGCAGCACTGAGGGACCATACTGATTTTCAAGTCTTGTCCACAAGATATTATATCATGGCCATGACATATTTTAACCCTTTACCGCACAATCCCGAGTTTTAACCACCATGAAGAAGAAGGTTTTTGAAAACATTGTGGGAATCGGAGAAAATGCTGGTAACCACCATTTTCTCCTTTTCCTACAATGTTTTCTATCCTTTCAAAGACAACTCCCACAATTTGAACCATATTTGTTATCTGCAGATGCTTTCATTTTGGATGAATCTAAATTTTTGTTGCTTTGTAAAGGGTTAAGAGTCGTGAGATTAAATAGAAAGAATCCACATGTCCACGTCATGACTGCCTTAACTTATAAGATTTTTTGTTTGTTTTTCGTTTACTTATCGTCGCCACCGGCTGCTCTCATTGGCGACGCCCATTCGGCAAACCTCGGGTGATCCGTTGATCAAATTCATCCACTGTATTACGATGGGTGAATACACCGCATTAATTACCGTTCTTAAAATCGTAAGGCTCCACTTTATAAAAAAAGACAACACTAGTCACAATTTTCTAACGAAACCTTTCTCTGTACATTTCCGTTGACACACAGTTTGTAAATTCATTTTTTATCGTGGTATATTAATTCCACAAACAGTATCAGCTACAGGTTGATGGATGTGAATAACTTCGTTCGTATCAAGGAGGTTTCCATTTTCAAATACTGTCAGTCTAATGATCTTAAACACGGCGGTGCCCGTGAAAATCGATTAGCAACGACAACAACAACCACAGTGAAGTTAGATGTAGTTACGGAATCGGTCGAGTTGTGACCAGTGGGGCGACGCCTCGAGAAAATTGTTAGTGATCTTACGATGTTGGGGTGGTGCAAGTTTCAGGACGAAACCCGTCCTACATTAAGCCTGTTTTTTTGCATCATGTGCTTGGTGTATAGTATCATCACTCGGGACCTAGGTTTAAAGTCTCATCCGAAAAACTGTTAGATCTAGTAAATATACTTGGCCCAACCCGTACCCTTAAAAATCCACGAGATTGAAGAAAAAAACAGCATCACTCTCTCTTATTAACGCCCGAACAACCAAATCCCTGGTACATTGTATTTAAAAGTCATACAAGAACAGCATATGGCAAGATGAAATACGTAAATAATCATCCCTGCATACATCAAGTGCTGACAGATATTTGTAATGACAGCGCGGTCACGTGATATGTATTTGTCAAAAATCGGCACTGAGCCATTATTAAGCAGGCACATTTTCTAAAACTGTAGTACTTTTATTTAGAGCTGATGGTGTCGCGCCTCTCAGATCTCCTTCCAGGGTCCGTATTCACCAAGCTTTCTTAAGAACGTTCTTTGTCTTGTTCTCCAGAATTTTCTACATCTGAAAGTAACACAACTCCTGATTGGATAAACCATTTGGTTTAGCCAATCAGGAGTTGTGTTACTTTCAAATGTAGAAAATCTTGGAGAATAAGACAAAGAATATTCTTAAGAATGGTTGGTGAATAAGGACCCTCTGGTCGTTGTAATCAGAAGTAGTCCCGTCTGAAAATTTGACCTGCAAGCACTTCTGTTGCTGTTTTATCAGAGAAAATGAAAGGACAAATCTTAAATGTGTTTCTGGTGTTGATCTGATGATTTCGACAGAAATTTGGCGCAAATTTGTTATTTCTTTTGGGAACTGTTTTGTGCCTGTTACCACATAAAGGAATATGGTCTATCAGCCGGAAGATCCCTTTTTCATTGTGATTTTTCAAGGATAGTTTTTACTCAGGTTTAATAGCAAAATACAGTCGATTGGGGTGCCCATTTTGTTTGCTTCTTATGTAGGCCACTGAACATATATTTGACAGAAATGAACAGCAAAGCTGTGGGCTTGCCAATAAAACTACAGCACGGGATCAAAGACAATGAATTTCACTCTATTTTCAATGTTTCAAAAAACAATTGGTGTGACACCTGATACCTGTTTTTCGCCAGTCCGATACAGTCATCTCTCTTTGATCGCTCTTGTGCATATATGGTAAGAAAATGAACAAGTCTCGCGAGAAATCGCGGTATTATCAGGACATACCGAAAAGTAGACAAACGGTTAACCCATGACGAGAATAACAAATGAGAAATGAAAGCCATAATACATGTATACTTACTGTACAATGCACCGTAATGAAATATGCCTATAAAGCTTTTACCTGCGTTTGGTAGTTCAAATATATAATGTCATCGATTTTTGTTTACGCGTGGTCCCGGTAGTACGCGCCTTTAAATTGAAGAGCAATAATAAAAATGAGACATGCTCTGGCAAAAGAGGGCTTAATGCATCTCCGTAATGCATCCTGCCTATCAAGCCATCACCACAATAGCCACTTTTTCCAACAACCGACTTAATCGTGAGGTAGAATGATTAGAATGATCCTTTGACATGCAAAAAATTGACCAATAACGAAAAGTTTTGGCCCAAGTCAGCCTGGGCGGACTGCGCAGGCTGACCTGGGTCGATACTTTTGCGCAGATGTATTAAGCCCCCTTTTCACAGAGCATGGCCTAAATAAGAAGAATTAATACTAGAGCCAGATTCAAGATCTACTTTACCAGGATACAAAAGATTTGAATCGTCTTACTCTTTCAGCGACAAACATATTTTATAAACTTGACCGCTTTGGGACAGTTGAAAATACAATCTACTAAAACCCATACAGACTGCTATCATAAAAGCTTTACTTTACAAGCGGACGATAAATATCCAGGATAAGACTGCACGTATCGTGCAGTCTGATCTTGATCTATACCGTCCGCGAAAGTCCCTTGTTTTCGCAGGTGGGTAGGACAAAACAAGAGAGAAGCAGGTTACATTGTGGCAACTGACAATGACGAAACTCTTACGTTTGATTT
The DNA here is from genome assembly GCA_945859785.2 of Tridacna gigas. Taxonomy (NCBI): domain Eukaryota; kingdom Metazoa; phylum Mollusca; class Bivalvia; order Cardiida; family Cardiidae; genus Tridacna; species Tridacna gigas. The sequence goes on along the minus strand of OX244042.2, from coordinate 26,006,643 downwards.
CGCAGATTATTCTATCATATCTTTTGACACCAACGGTATAGGTCAGTTGAGTTAGTCTAGTTTAATTTATTTCAAAAAGCAGGTGGTCTCAGACCCAAATGGCAACATACGTAAAAATTTAAATGGCAGTTTTAGCTTATCTATTTCAAAAGCCAGAAGGTTTCAGACCCAAGTGGCAACATATATACAAAGTTTGAGAGCCATGCTCTGTGAAAAGGAGGCTTAATGCATCTTCAAAAAGTACCGATCCATGTCAGCCTGCGCTGTTCGCGCAAGCTGACATGGATCGATACTTTTTGCTATTGGTCAATTTTCTGTATGTTTAAGGGCCATTCAACCTCAAGATTCAGTTAATTGTCAAGACTAAATGGATGTTATTTACCTGGAATAATGCTTTACGGAGATGCATTAAACCCTTTTTGTCAGAGTGTCGTTCAAATGTAAATGTCAACAGTACAGCATATGGCAGTAACATATCGCTACAAGTACAGAACAACCCTTTACCACATAATCCCGCGTTTTCACGCCTCTGAAGAGAGAGGCCTTTAAAAACGTTGTGGACATAGGAGAAAATGCTGATGACCAGCACTTCTTTCCTTTTCCCACTATTTTTCCCACTCTTTCAATAGCAAATCCCATTATTATGACTTTGTTTAATTTGTTGTCTGCAGATGCTTTAGACAAGCCTGAACTTTTGTCAACTGGTAAAGGATTTAAAAAAAGCTGATAAGAATTAGGCTCAACATTTCGAGTACCAAAACGTATGTTAGACATAGAAAGTGCCTTGTCATGCTACAAAAAAATTATGAACTAAGGCAAAGATTGAATATAACAGAATAAAAAGCAATATGAAAATTAAAAAAACACGTAATAATGATAATAATTACAGTATTAAGAGAAACGAAAAAGAAACATGAAAGATGGGAAACATAATCACAATGAAAAATCAGCTAAGTTCAACATATGAACAGACTTGCGGTCTCTGTGAAGATGATATATGTTTACTTATAAGTGAATGTCCTTGCATATTATGGACCTTACTTGATCCCTGATGTGCCAAATTATGAACTGGACCCAATGATTCATCTATCTGAAATGACCTAGATATAAAGTTAAAGTTAACACTCTACCAAACCGTAGAATTTCTGACTCAACCATATTAAAGGTATTTGTAGACAATACATGTATATCAGATAAATTCTGTCTTTAAAACAGGACGAAAAAAAAAACATTGAGGGAAAAGGATGAAAATGCTGGTTGCCAGCATTTTCATTCTTTTTCCACAATGTGTCCAGTGTTTCCAAAAACCTCTTACCCAAGGTTTGTACAAACGGGTTTGTTTGGTAACAGGGTTAAACTTGTCCATCTTTTATTGATCTGAAAACTAATTCTTGCAACTTATAATAATCAGTTAAGGTGATTTCTTCCTCGAAGTCCCGCATTCACCAACCACTCTAAATAACAATTAAACTGATTAGAAATCTAGTTCTCAAGAATATCTAAATTTAAAAGTAACAGAGTTTCTGATTGGCTGAACGGTTTAGCCAATTTGAAATTGAGTCCCTTCATTAATCTAGAATAGGACTAACACTGTAATTTAGAGTGGTGTGTGTGTGAATACTCGCGCCTTGATATGGATCGTTCCAAAGATTGATCTCCCCAGCCCATCTTGGCAAGAATATCTCACAAAATATCGAAACGTGTGTATCCAAGATCAATTTAAACGTGTTGTGTTGTCTGATCTTGACCCACATGGTAAATCTTGGTAACTTGCGCCACAAGTCATAAGGAAGGTTAACTTGCTGCAAATATTGATATGGACTGTAAGTATAACCAAGAACAATAACTGTATTTCTCACATCCAGATAGGCCCTACACGACTGTCTTTCTTAGATATCGTGATCCGTACGAGGTACCTCTTCTCTCTTTAATCGTTTGCCAACACAGCAGAACTTCAGCCTTGACCAAATTGAAAGCATTTGCAGACGACAACATAACTGTAGTTCAAATGATGGAATTTACTTTGAAAGGGTTGAAAACATTGTGGGAAAAGGAAAAATTGCTGGTTACCAGCATTTTTCCCACAATGTTTTCTAAAAGATTCTTTCACAGGGTCATTAAAACTGGGAATTATGTGGTATAAAGGGATACTTAATTAGGTATTTCTGCCATTACTTGAGCCCGTCACCGAGTAATCCCGACCCTGAGATAGAAAACACTGTGGGAAAAGGGACAAAGATGCTGGTAACCACCAATAACCTTTAGAAACCGGTCATGTGTCTTAACGACCCTGAAAAAGATAGTTTTGAAAACATTGACGAAAAGGAGAAAACGCTGATTACCATTATTCTCTCCTTTTACCGCGGTGCCTTCTACCCATCCAAGAACTCGTTAATTATTATTATTATTATTATTTTAAACACATTTATTTTATCGACTGCAATTGCTTTGAATTTGGGCAAATCTAAAATTTTGTGGTTTGGATAGTTAACCATTCTTTAGGTACATTAACATAAACAATCTTTTGCAACAATATTTTCATAAATTTTCTTTCGGTAATTTGTGATGTAGGTTATCCATCTCTGACCAGTGTGTTCGAAGTCGATGGTTGCCATTTTGTTCTGGAAGCAATAAATTAGTTTAGAGGATTCAGGGAAAACCTTGTACTTTTTCCTTCTTGTTTAAAGATAAATCAGTTATGCTATGCGAAAAGGGGGTTTAATGCATTTGCAAAAAGTATCGACCCATGTCAGCCTGCGCAGTCCGCGCAGGCTGACTTGGGTCGATACCTTTTGCTACTTGTAAATTTTCTACATGTCCAAGGACTTTTTTATCTCATGATTCAATTGGTTGTAAGCAGAAAATGTATTTTATAAATTCACAATCACATGATGACTTGCCTGATATAATGATTCACATAGATGTATTAAATCCCCCCCTTTCACTTTTTCCAGAGCGCCGCTCAAATTATACCCAACTTACGCGTCTATCCTCAGTAAAGGTTGCTGAATGACCTCCAAAGCAGAAATTAACCAAATACTTCAAAAATATGCTCATTTGCTACAAGGGAAATTATTATTTTGTCAGACAAGCCAGCTGTTGTATTAGTTGTACATGGCAGGTGCGAATCGCAGTAGAAGCATTTTGAGAATTAATGGAGCATCAAAGTTTTGCTGTCGTGACAATCTCCTCTTTCCTCCTCGTCGTCGTAGTCCTCCTCCCCTTCTCCTCTCCATCATCTTCATCGTCGTCATCATGATTATCATCATCATCATCATCATCATCGTTCCTTATCATGCAAAGCCAACTGGCCTTTTAACAAAAATGATTAAGGTCAAACATTTTTAGAAACAAATACTTTTCAATCATTCAACGTCCACTGAAAACTCTCCTGCTCCTATCAGAGTACTGCCTTGGACTCTGTTTTACTGACAGAAAAATGATTTTAAAACCGGGTAAAAAGTAAACAAAAGATAGGTCGATCTGGCAACTTTTGACCTACTTCTAAAATTCATCTTTTCTGCCAACGACAAACACTTGTACCGACCGAACCAATAACAAAGTTTGCACTTTTAAATGGTATGATTTGAATTTGAATGCATTTTAATAACCGCACTGTTTACTTTTGGCAGCTATTGGGGCTTTAAGTGACGATGGGCGCAGACCACAGAAAATAAAGGAACCACCCAGTTTCTTGATTTATTGAAAGAGAAACGGCAACTTATGATTAATACGTAACAGTTGTCCACGCCTTACTTCCGTTACTCATCACCGCCTGAAACAAATTTAAATCAAACGACTTGGTAAAACACCCTCCTGATCTCAGTATGAGTATTTACCAACCGTTCATAATTATATTCTAAGTCTGATTCTAGATTTAGAAAGTAACACAACTTCTGATTGGCTAAACCATTTGATTTAGAAACTTCTTCAGAATAGGACCAAAAATGTTCTAACGAATGTTTTGTGAATACGGACTCGGGACAATATTACTATTAAACACGGTTTAAAAACGAGTGTAATGTTAAAACATGTGAGCAAAATGAGAAATTCCTCATTTGCAACAATTTTTCTCCTAATGCCACGACAGCATAAATAATACTGTTTGCTATAAAAAAAGAGAAGTGTCGCCTGCACGTGTTAATGAGTCAAATTTTGTTCTTTGCATACCCTTGCACATAATGTCTTTAACAGACGATAAAAATTTGAGACTTATCCAAATTCAAAGCAAGAGCAGACGACAAATTAAATCTGACCCAAATCATCGAGCGTGAGTTGTCACTAAAATAGTGGAAAACATTGTGGGTAAAGAAGAAAATGCTGGTTACCAGCATTTTCTCCTTTTCACACAACATTTTCAAAAGCTTTCTTTTTCTTGGTCGAGAAAAAATCACGTGACACATTGGTAAAGGGTAAAGAGAACCCGGACATTTTAGGCGTTGTCCTGTGGGAACAAGCAAAGGGATATGTGTAGGAGGGGAGACTTTGTTTGGGTGTTTTGCTCTATGACTTTTATTTCGTATTGTATCGTTATTCGGCGTATAGCTATATGTGCTGGCTTTTGACCTACTTTTTGGTACTGATAAAAATGAATAAATAGAAATTTGTGATTGGTCAAAAATGTAGACATGTTTATTTTAAGGGCCCCTGTCTATTTGCGGGCAAATTTACGCCGTATGTCTTTTTCAAAGATATTTCTTGTATTTGCTTCTTTGACTTACTCCCCAAACTAGTATAGATAACTGTCTCCGAAGGCGATTTTAGTTTTTGATTGGTCGCCTCCGAGTACAGAGACGACAAAAACAGTTGAAATAGATTTTGTGCGCACTTTGAAACTCTCTTATTTTCGCAAATAGAGGACAAAAATAGAACTGGAACATACCTGTTGCCTAGGCATTCAATAATCCTTTGTTTCAAATACAAATATTTTTAATTTAAACGCTTAACATATGAAAAAAAAAAAAAAAAAAGTTTAATTCGTGTGATAAGTTTCGTTCGTTCTTTTCGAGATTTACGTATTGTAAATGACTTCTACGAGAGCTTTAGGTAATGAAACGTTTCGTAATTTGTTCTTTCCCATGTCTGTCACTAAAAATTAATGGTATTTCGCTGCAATACGGATGAAACCGACAAAGCAGGAAGTCCGTATGTGCGCTTTAGCTTTGCTACTGGAAAGTTCACGATGGACTTGAGACGGTAGAGTGTACAGTAAATGTCCAAATAAGAAAAGAAGCACAGCTAACGTCTCATTATTGAGATTACTCTACAAACCATCATTTCAAATTGTCCAATGAATTTTTCTTAGCATATCTTAGATTCATTCATCATTGTTTTTACTGCTGTTTTTTTTTTTGTATGAAAGTCCTTTGCCTTCTTTGATCTTTGTGAAACAGTATATTAAATTTTGTCGTGTCAATTTGTATAACTGACGATATATCTTGTATACAAAGTCATTAATAAACGTCTGTTCTGTTTTGTTCTCTTATGTGGCGTTTATCCTTTACCAAACACCTCCCGTGAGAAAGAAAACTTCTGAAAACATTGCAGGAAAACGAGAAAATGCTCGTAATCAGCATTTTGCCCTTTTCCCACAATTTTTTCTACAACTTGAAAAATAGATTTCATGTTTTTAATAGCATTTAATTTTTCATCTGAAAGTGCTTTCAATTTAGACAGGTGTAAAACTTTGTATTCTGGTAGAGTGTTAACAAGATTTTAATGTTTGTTTCTTATTTATTCTTAATCTAACCGTGTAGCAAGCACGTAATTATCTACGTAGGTGTACCTGGTATCTAAAATCGTTGATAGAATTTTGGGCTGTGCCGGAGACTCGAACTCTTAGGCCCTGTATTAAAGGCCCTATGAAATACAGGGGATCGACCAGGGGAAAAGGACTATATAGCTTGTAAAGTAGTATGCTCGCTATCTGTCTGTCTGTCGGTCGGTCCGTCCGTCCGACTCTATTTGTCTGACTGTCTCTCTGTGGCGGTCTGTCTGTCTCTTTCTGTCTATCTGTCTATCTTAAGAAAATTTCAAACCTACGAGTGTACTCTACATAGAGAAAAGAAAATATTTGTACAGAAAATATCAAGGAAGATAGGAAATATAATTTAGTCCACTTGAACTTTGTGTTTATTACCTACATCATCAATTTAATCCATTTCCATACAAACACGACTTTTATGCCCCTGCACGACACAACCATTGAAAACATTGTGGGAATGGGAGCCATTACCTGAAACGAGCAATCGCTGTCTCTGGTGCGTTATAAAACTGAAATGTTGTCAAAAACACAGCTGAAACAATCAAAAAGATAGCTCGTATAGTTTAGTGTTAACCCCAAACTGTATAACTGTGACTTTTCCCTCCATATTCCTGTGACAGATTTGGAAAATGTTTGTAGGAAAATAGCGATTACTTGTAACAAAGATTGTCTCTTTTTTTCACCGTGTTCTCCATTTTGTTTAAAAAAAGATACTTTTCTTTCCTTCGTCTTTTGAATAATGTTTACTTTTTGGTTGATCTTAAAATAGACTGCACCCACATAGCTTAACTCTTTTCTAGGCGACAAAATTTTGAGGCTTGTCCAAATTCAAAGCATTTGCAGACGACATATACGGATGGAATGTGGGAATTTGTCTGTTACATGGCAGAAAACATTGTGGAAGATAGGAGAAAATGCTGGTTACCAACATTTTCACCTTTTTTCCCACAGTGTTTTCTATGATTAAATAGAAAAGATTCGAAGCATTTGCAAACGGCAAATAAAATGTAGATGAAGTGAGGGAATTTCACATGGAACAAGTAGCCCAAGTTTGAATTAAAGATCTCGTCTTATACGAGAGATTTGAGAAAATGCCAAATGTTTTAAGCCTTATCCTGCTAAATAACTTAACCGTTTCCCAAACAAGCCCTGGTTTTCACGTGTCTGCAGTACAAGTCTTTTGAATACACTGTGGGAAAAGGAGAAATTGCTCGTAACGAGCAATTTCTCCTTTTCCCACAGTGTTTTCTACCCTTTTTGAGAACTTTCTGCCATTTTCATCAAATCTAAAATTGTCGTCTGCAAACTCTTTCAATTTGGACCAGTCCAAAATTTGTCGTTTGGGAAAGAGTTAAATGAAACTTTCAAGTTGGTAGTAAAAACCAGGGTCCGTATTCACCAACCATTCTTAAGAACGTTCCTAGACTTATTCTTCAAGATTTTCCAAGTTTGAAAGTAACACAACTTCTGATTGGCTAAACCAAATGGTTTAGCCAATCAGAAGGTGTGTTACTTTCAAGTTCGGGAAAATGTGGAGAACAAGACCAAATATATTCTTAAGAATGGTTGGTGAGTACGGACCCTGAATAAATCTATTTCAAACTTATTTTTGAAGGAAAAAATATCTCCATAACGTTTTCTCCATAACGGACAGTGTAGATCCAAGATCAGACTGCACATTTTGTGCAATCTGATCTTGATCTACATTGTCCACAAAAGGTCACTGAGTCACGCTTAGCAGCCTGAGGGTTTTGCATAAGCATTAACGGGTACACTTAAAGGGCAAAGATTTGGCATCAACGGCGATTGGATACATTGAACAAGCCACTATCTTGCACATACTGTAGTTGCATCGCATAAACGGTCTAAACATTTTTGCATTCGCGGGAATAGGATTTGCTGTAGAGGTCAAGCGTTTGCATGAATGGGAATGAGTGTTTAACGACCATGAATGAGAATGCTTTTGAAAACATTGTGGGGAAAATGAGAAAATGCTGGTAACCAGCATTTTCTCCTTTTCCCCCACAATGTTTTTTACCCATTAAAGATAATTCCTATCGTATGAGGTAAATTTAATTTGACATCTCCATATCTTTCAGTGTGGACTAGTCTATCACCGAGTGTCATTGAATGGCAGCAAACGTTGTGGACAAAAAGGAGAGAATGCTGGCTACCAGCATTTTCTCTTTTCCACACAATGTTTTCAAAACCCTTTTTATGAGGGTTGTTAAAACTCGGAATTATTTTGTAAAGGTTTTACCGTGGATGCAAGTGTATAATAAACCGCTTAACCTGCTAAATGGGTGAAATGAAACTTTCGAGGCCATGGTAAAAACCCAAATTTTGCTATTTCAAAGGTCTTTGGGGGCAAAGATATCTTCTCGTTCTTTGCAGTCTGATCTTGATCTACACTGTCTGCGAAAGGTGCTTGAATCCCACTTAGCAGCCGAAGGCTAAGGGTTAACCAGTTACCATACAATCCCGAGTTTTAACGACCCTGGATATGAAGGCTTTCAAAAACATTGTGGGAAAAGAAGAAAATGCTGGTTACCAGCATTTTCTTCTGTTTTCCCCTATGCTTTCTACCCTGTCAAAGTCAAATTCTACCATTTGAACCTCATTACGAATATTGTCTACATATGCTTTGGATTTGGACAGTCCAAAAATTTGTTGTTTTGATAAAAAGTTGACTCATTTATGAAACGGGTTATCATGAAAGGCACTTCACTGTATCACTAAAAAACCAAAAGAAGTTATTCTTTCTTTAAAGGCCATAAAAATGTTAGTAATCATAAAACGTTATAAAAAAAAATGAAGAGCCTTCCCTTTCGAAGCGTTTTTTATCTCCCTATGAAAAACTGGTATAACTCGCAAAAAAAGAGCTAATGTTTGAACGTCACAATAAAAAAAATCTAGTTTAGCTCCAACTTTATTAGTTTTTCGCGGTAAACAGTAAGCAGAAAAATCTCTTTTCATTTCCAAGGTTACATGCGTCCATAATGAAAGCCAGGCGTACCAGGAAGATGTTTGATTGGATGAAAGCGTCTATTGATTTTTTTTCTTCGGATAAGTTCGGGTTTTATCCCTCACCTTTGTTTCCCTCTGGCTAAGTTCTGCTCAGTGTTGGATGATAAAACATTGCACGCCGCCGAGTTTATGGATAACTATGATAATACGGTTAAACGGTGAGTAAATACTTTTTTAACCCTTATCCTGCTAAATAAGTGAAATGAAACTTTCAAGCCAACGGTAAAAAATCCAAATTCTGCTATTTCAAAGGTATTTTTTGGTGAAAGATATCTCCCTATTGGACAGTGTAGATCCAAGATCCGACTGCACGTTCTGTGCAGTCTGATCTTGATCTACAATGTCCGCGAAAGGTCCTTTAGTCGCGCTTAGCAGCCCAAGGGTTGATAATAAACCATTTTTGAAAAGATTTAAATCATTGTGATAGAAAACAAAAGAGAAGAAAGAATACTGTACAAAATGATGTGTTTCAGCTTTAGTTTGCAACTATTTTGATATATTCCTGAAAGGGGGGGGGGGGTTGAGAGAGAGAGAAAGAAAGAGAGAGAGAGACCCAATAATGCAAAACAAGCAGGCAGAAGGTTTAAGGAAGCTTTCATGGTCCTGTTCGAGATTTAGAAAGTAACACAATATCTGATTGGCTGAAATTTGAAATTAAGAAAATTCTTGGGAATAAGACCGAGATTATTTTCAAGAATCTTTGGTAAATACGGTCAAGGAATTTGCAATACATAGGACGTAATGTGTAAAGTCATTCATTCACGGAAGGTAGAGAACTTTATTTATAAATAATATGATTATGTAATGCTTAGTTTCATTTACCTTATTGTATATAAATAAAAGGCTCGCCTATAAACCACTCCTGATCTGGTGTCACGCACCGTTCTAAATTGTATTCTATGTTTTTCAATCCCAAGCCCACCCACTTCATTGGCTGAGGCAGAGCGAACAAATTTCATCACCTCAATTACCTCTTAGTAATCATCTCAGTTACCTCTTAAAATGTATTTAAAGATACATGTATACTCTTTTTCAGCCAGTTTTCAACCCATTTCATCACACTATAATCATTCTTGTATCTTCATGCCAAATGTTACCCCTGACATTTGCGCGGTGGTGTAGGTTACGAAAGATAGAAAATGCATATTCATTTTCTGGAGGCCATCGAAGAAATCACTGTTGTGACGTTTCCGGTTTTAATTGGAAGATTTTTTATATACGATCTGCGGAAAGAGAGCTTAATGCATTTGCCAACAGTATCGACCAAGGTCAGCCTGTGCAGTCTGGCCAATGGCCATTTTTCTACGTGTCGAAGGACCAGTGTACCTCATGGTTCATTTGGTTGTTATACAAAATGGATTTCATGGATCCATCATTATATGGAGTGCAACACACGAAAAAGGACCTTCGGACATGTGCGTAAAACTGTGTTGTCCAAGATCAGCCTGTGCAGTCTGTGACTAATCCAAGACGACACTTCCCGTTTTTGTGCGATTTTCTGTTTCACGAAAGTCTGCTGTATGAAAAAATCTTATGTAGTCGTAAAGTGTTGTCTAGGATTAGCCTGCGCGGACTGCGCAGGCTAATCCGAGACAACACTTTAAGCAAATGTCCGAAGGCCCCTTTTCGTGTATTGCACGCCGTATGATGGTTTGCTGCGTATCATGCATCATGGACATGCATTAAACCCGTTTTGACAGAGCATGGCACACACACACACACACACACACACACACACACACACACACACACACATATATATATATGCTCTAGCAAAGGGTGCTTAATGCATCTCCATGGTGCGTAGAAAACTGACCAAAAGCAAAAAGTTTCGGCCCAGGTCAGCCTGCACAGACTGCGCAGACTGACCTGAAACGATACTTTTCGCAGATGCATTAAGCCCCCCTTTTCCACAGAGCATGGCTCATATATTTGAGCCATGTTCAGTGGAAAAGTGGCTTAATGCATCTCTGTGATGCATTAATGATTATACTAAGCAATCTGATCTTTTGACATGCAGAAAAATGACCAATAGCAAAAAGTTTCGAACCAGGTCAGTCTGTTCGGACTGCACAGGCTCACATTAATGAGTCGATACTGTATGTAGATGCATTAAGCCCCGTTTCACAGAGCATGACTCATTTTTAAAGAAGGCTCCACCGAGAAGAAATGCAGGTGGCAATTAACCAAGATAAATTCATTTAGCGAATTTAATTCTACGAAAACAGGACTCGGGGCTTATCAAAACAATTTAAGAGAAACTCATCACCAAAGTTCAACTTCCTCATCTTATTTCTTTGAATAGCATTCTTTGTGAAATCTTGTTTTCTGAACATGCAATGATTAGATGAGCCGTGTTCTGCACAAAGAATCGACCCATGTCAGCCTGAGGAGTCCGCGCAGGCTGACTTGGGTCAAACTTTTTGCTATCGGTAAGTAAATTTTCTGTATGTCCAAGGACTATACTCTACCACCTAAGATATAGTATGCAGCTGTTATGATGACGTCATGAGTGATGTTGACTACATCTTAAAACGTGACGTCTCCGTGCGGAAAGATGTAGTGTCGATGAAGACAAATGTTTCTCTGTTTTTTTTTGTTTTTTTTTAAATACATAAAAAGTTTTTTATTTTTTCAATTTTACAACGCAAATTAAACATTTTCAATAAGGAAAATTTCTAGCATCAGGCTAGGGACAGTTAGTCTGGATTAATTGCCCCTACCACTACGTTATCGGGTTAGGCAAAGCGCAATAATGGCGGCCTCCTAGGTGTCCTCAAGTGTACACCTACATGCTTCCCCGTCTTCCCCAATTTCATGTGATCCAGTTTGATCAGTTAATTAAACGGGATCAATTTTGTGCAAAAAATACCAAATCTAAAACGTGCTGTTGGAGTATGGTTTAACTATAAATTCGACTATGAATCACTGTAAAAGTAGCCCTGTTTTCGACGTTATATAGGTCCATTGACATTTCGTATACTTAAAGCATTTCTGATATGTAGTTTTTCTCGCTAAATAAGAACGACATGTGGAAAAAACTCACTGCAATGACTTCAGTGCAAGTGATCTGTTTTGAATTCAGCCTATGATCCGATTTGATCATGTGAAATAACAATATCCCGTCTCCTCTGCATATCACCAACGGGGGCCGCCATTATTGTGCTTTGCCTGACGTATACCCACTCTTGTAGTACGGCGGGGTACCAGACTAAGGGACAGTATGGAAGAGATATTTTCATTCATTCACTGAGACGCTTGTTTAAATGTAGATCTAGACCCGGTTAGCAGGTGCGCATTTTACCGGTCACATGACCAACTGACGGATGACACAAAAATATATGAATGCTTTCAGTTTAGACCAGGCTAAAATTTGTCGTGTGGTAAAGAATTAAGATCTGTACAGGTTTAATCAATAATGTTTAATAGATCTATTCTATTTAGTTCTATGAAAAACAATTGAAGAAGGGTTTATCGTCTGTTAGCCACATTTTTTTTCTAAAACTTTTTTTTTGCAATGGCGTTAAAAGTCTTATTTTTTACGGTAATGAGTTTATTCAAGTAGCATACGAGACTCTTTAGATACTTGGTCTTTCCTTTGATAGTTCAAATAAATGAAATAGTTTCACCTTTTCAGTTGAAAAAGATGACTCTATTATTACAAAAGTTAACAAGACTTTTTTTTTTTAAAATTCAAAATGTCTCACAAAATACGGATTTGCAAAGAACAAAGATTAGACTGCGCATTCTATGCTAGGCTGATGTTAAGTTACACTGTTTTAAAAGGACATCAGATTGCTATTCGGACGGAAGAGTAAAGGCCAAAACTCTTCAGCTTATAATTACAGTACTTAAGGAATCTTCAAGTGGATGAGTTATCCTTTTTTTTAGCGTAGGCGACAACTCTGCGTTATTGTCATAAGGTTTATTGTTACACCTACGACCTTAATAGCGTATCCTGACACATACCTCTTATATCGTAAACTGTGGCTTGTTTGGTGTTTCTCCATTACCGTTTATGCAAAGCTTTTGGCTTGTTAAAAGTATCCATTACCGCTTATGCAAAGCTTTGCCTGTTCGGCGTACCGCGTTACCTGTTATGCTAAATCTTTACCTGTTCAGAGTATCCCATCACACCTGATTCAAAATCTTGGCTTGTTCAGCGTTACCAGTGGCCACTTATGCCAAATTTTGGTCTGTTCAGCTACCCCATTACCGCTTATGCAAAGCTTTGGCCTGTTCAGCGCACTCCGTTTCCGCTTATTCCAAATTCTTGCCTGTTCAGAGTATCCCATTACACCTGATTCAAAATATTGGCTTGTTCACCGAGTCCAGTTGCCGCTTATGCCAAATCTTGGTCTGTTTAGCATTACCCATGACCGCTTATGCAAAATCTTGGCCTGTTCAGCGTATCCTATTTCAGCATACGAAAACTCGTTGTCGGCTCCAATTATCGTTCATGCAAAATCTTGACCTTTCAGAAAATCCCATTTATGGTTATGCAAAGATCGGAGCTGTGGAGCTGTTCAGTGTATTCCATGACTGTACGTCTTGCAAAAATTTGGCCTGTTTAGCGTACCCTATTACAACTTATGTGGAAAAAAATCGGACCTGTAAACCTTTAGGCTGCTAAGCGCGACTCAAGGACCTGTTGCGGACAGTGTAGGTCAAGATCAGACTGCACAAAACGTGCATTCTGATCTTTCATCTACACTCTCCGATACGGTATTTTCCTCGAAAAATACCTCTGTAATATCAAAATTTGGGTTATACGATTGGCTTGAAAGTGTCATTTCACTTATTTAGCAGGTTAATGGTTAAGCGTATCCCGTTATAATTTATGTTAGCTCCTCGCTAGGTCCCATCACTGTTCATACAAAATCATTACCGGTTTAGTGTGCATCCCTATCACTGATTATGCTAAACTTGGGCCTGTTCACCGCACTACCGCTTTTGAAAAATCGCGGCCTACCCAGTGTATCATATTCCCCGCTCATGCAAACTCGTGACCTGCAAAGCCAATCCTATTCCCGCAAATGCAAAATGTTTAGCCTGTTTAGCTGATGCAATTACTGTATATGCAAGATAGTGGCTAGTCTGGTACCCCTCCCTACTACAAGAGTACGTCAGGCAAAGCGCAATAATGGCGGCCCCCGTTGGTAATATGCAGAGGAGACGGGATATTGTTATTTCACATGATCAAATCGGACCGTAGGCCGAATTCAAAACAGATCGCTTGCAATAAAGTCATTGCAGTGAGTTTTTTTTACATGTCGTTCTTATTTAGCGAGAAAAACTACATATCAGAAATGCTTTAAGTATCCGAAATGTCAATGGACCTGTATAACGTCCGAAAACAGAGCTACTTTTAAAATGATTCAGAGTCGAATGTATATTTAAACTATACTCCAACAGCACGTTTTAGATTCGGTTATGTATTTTTTTTGTACAAAATTGACCTCATTTCATTAACTGATCGAACTGGATCACATTAAATTTGGGAAAACGGGGAAGCATTTAGGGGTACGCCTGAGGACACCTAGGAGGCCGCCATTATTGCGCTTTACCTGACCCGATAAGTGGTAGGGGCAGGTAATTCAGACTAGATAGTGGCCTGTTCAGTGTATCCAATCAAATCTTGGCCCGTTAAAGTGACAATACCAACCAAAAGTAAACAAAGCGGATGTTAAAATGCATTTAAATTTAAATAATATTATTTAACTCTTTACCACGCAATCACGACTTTTAACGACCCTGAGAAAGAAGCCTTTTGAAAACATTGTGGGAAAAGGAGAAAATGCTGGTAACCAGCATTTTCTCCTTTTCCCACAATGTTTTCTGCCCTTCCCATAACAAATTTAATTTTTCGGTAACATTTATTTTGTCGTCTGCAAATGCTTTCAATTTAGACCAGTCTAAAATTTTGTCGTTTGGTAAAGGGTTAAAGGTATGGAAATCATTCTGAAGAAGATAATCTGACATTGTACGATCGGTCCAAGTGTTAGTCACTGTCAGAGAAATGCATGTTAACACATTGCGTTGTTATTTTGGCCGCTACTGGCCCTTTAAGTGTATCCGTTAATGTTTATGCAAAGTCTGTGGGTTCAGAGAATCCTGTCAATGAAAGCATTGTGAGCCATCGGAAGAGGTCGACTTAATTTGATGACGTCTTTACTTCGGCTGGAAATACAATCCACCGAAACTCAGAATGGTTTCATCCTTTGGACTTGACTAAACAAAACGGACGGCATAGATCAAAGATCAGATTGCACATTCTGTGCAGTCTGATCTTGGATCTATGCTGTCCGCAAGAGCCCGTTTTCGACCAAAGCGCTGACAGGGTCGAAGAGTGATGACAGGTGTTATGCAGGGCACATTCACTTAACATTCATTGTTCAACCTCTATATTTTCTGAAACAACCAATGGCCTCCCACAGATAAAAATATTTTACCTTTTACCGCAACAATGCCGCCTTTTAACGACCCTGGGAAGAAGGTTTTTGAAACATAACCAGCATTTTCTCCTTTTCCCACAATGTTTTCTGCGACATCAGAGAAAAATTTCACCATTTGAGCCACACTGAAATTGTCGTCTGCAAATGCTTTCAATTTGGACAAGGCTAAAATTTTGTCGTCTGGCAAAGAGTTAACAAAGTCCCATCTAACGATACTTGAAAACACCGCTGCTCATTGAGAATTCGCACCTGTAAACTTATTTCTCAACTCGCTATAATCTTATCTCTTTCTGGATGATCAGTTATCAAGTAACTTATCAGTTCCATTTGCTACTTGCAATTGGACCATGTTCTGCGAAAAGGGGGTTTGGTGCATCTGCAAAAAGTATCGACCCAGGTCAGCCTGCGCGGTCCGCGCAGGCTGACCTGAGTCGATACTTTTTGCTTTCGGCAAATTTTCTGCATGTTCATGGTCGATTCTAAATCATTATTCAGTCGATTGTTAGACTAAATGTAGTTTAAGGATCCATAAGTATGTGATGATTTGCTTGACATAACGCATCACGGAGATGCATTAAACCCCCTTTTGCCAGAGCATGACTCAGTTATATATTCAAAGTTATTAATTATTTCCTGTGGTATGACACAAAATTGTCGTTTGTTTCAAGTCAAACTTGCGTATGCGGAAGTGATTTTGTGACGAACTTTGTTGTCATATTTATTTAATCAAAATAAAACCCAAGATGCTGGGGAAAAATCGAGTGAAATATGCATGTTTAAGGATTTGCTTGGAACGAATATCAATATTAAGTCCATTTTCCCCACTGTATCGTGAATGGAAAATGCGTTTATTTCTTTTTTTCTTTTGAAAATCCGAGAATATGTTTGTTCATTTTTTGCGCGGATCCTGAGAGGAGACAGGGTAGGTTGGAAAAACGTCGAAAATGTGGTTATCGAATTTTTTGAATGAGCATAACAGTGTACGTGAACGAGGCATGTAGCTCAGGCGGTATCTTACAGAACTTGAAGCCCGAGGGTCGCAGGTTCGAATCCACAGCTCGACTATGTCTTTCTTAGGATTAAAGTTAGTCTTTCGGACAGGATTCATTCCCCTCTCACCTCTGGTCATTATTTTGACTATCCGCAGCAATATAACTGAAACAATGTTGAAAACGACATAAAACTCCATCTAAAAACTCACTAAAGCATGTAAACTACTAAGACCCTCTGCACAGAAATGCCGAGCTAAATAAAAAGTCAAAACTCAACGTGAAGAAAAGATGGGACACCTTCCTCATCTCTTCCGAACATACAGACTAGATCCGCCCTTGCATTCATTTACCACACGACAAAATTTTAAACTTATATAAAATGTAAGCGATGGCATTTGCGGAAAAAATAAGGTCACGTTATAGTATTTGTGTAAGAAAGGTAAGAAAACATTATGGGAAAAGGAGAACATGCTGGTTACCAGCATTTTCTCCTTTTCCAACGATGTTTTCAAAATCCTTCTACCTCAGGGTCATTAAAAGTCGGGATCGTATGGTCAAGGGTTAAGGAAAAATGGTCTATCTTGAGTGCATGTTGTAAGATAACAGGATATATTAACAAATATCGGGACAAGATTGACATAATTAGCGTTGTGACTCGCTTTCTATCATTGCGCAATACGGATTTCATTAATTTCAATAATTATTGTTGAATAATTATTATTGAGGTATGTACCTGTATACCAGTATCTTATATTCATGTAACTTTTATTTTGATTCCTTTTGTTTTTTATTCATTTCCTCGTAAACTACACTCGCGGCAAATTCTCTTTTCTTCAAGACCCTGTAGAAAAAGGTTTTCGAAAAAAAAAAAAAGTGGAAAAAGAAGAAATGCTGGTTACCAGCACTTTCTTTTTTTTTCCCTACGGTGTTTTTCAAATCCCATCATCTGAGCCACACTTAATTCGCTGTCTGCAAATGATTTCGATTTGAACCAAAGTACAGCTTTGTCTCTTGGTAAAGAATTTAACCATTATAATGCTGAATAAGGTCAATAAAACTTTCAGGTCGATAGTGAAAGCCCGAAATATGTCATTTCAAATTTATTTTTTTGGAGAAAAAATATCTCCTGGTCGGACAGTGTAGATCAAAGATCAGACTGCACGTTCTGTGCAGTCTGATCTTGATCTACACTGTCCGCAAAAGGTCAGTGAGTCGCGCTTTGCAGCCTGAGATTTAATATATTTTTCCTTTTCGTTCTAATACTTTCCATCTATGTTGGACAAGATGCTCGTTGGCTGAATAATTTTGATCACCGCTGGCTGGGCTGGTTACACGTGCATATGCTTTGATGAGGTACTGCTTAGAGCCAGCCTAGTCCTAGTCAACCCTAGGAAAGACATAAATAACTTAAGTGTACAGCATAGGTCAAGATCAGCCTTCAAAGAAATAATAAACCAACCAACAGTTACTGTGTACGATACAATGACCTCAGTTTATAATAGTTGACCATTATTGACCATTATTGTCAGTTTAGTGGTAGTGTCTTGAAATTCTATTTCGATCTATTCCGATCAAATTCAAGGCTGCAGTAAGCCTGGGTTCAAGTTCGATTTTTTTCCCTTTATTATTAGGGTGTTACTTTGTCAAAAAAATGGTAAAAATTAAGGAACCGATTATCATTTCATTGCTATAGATATGAGCCATGTTCTGTCAAAAGCGGGCTTAATGCATGATGCATGATACCGAGCAAGTCATCACATGATCATGGATCCATAAAGTACATTTTGTGGAAAAACTGACTGTATCATAAGGTAGACTGGTCCCTTTACATACAGAAAATTGACCAATAACGAGAAAGTTTCGACCCAGGTCAGCCTGCGCGGGCTGCGCAGGCTGGCCTGGGTCGATACTTTTCGCAGATGCATTTAGCCCCTTTTCACAGAGCATGCATATGTGTGTGTGTGTGAATCGTGAAAGGAGACTGCGATATGGAGTGATTAAAGATTTATTACCGCTTGGACCCAGGCTAGGCTACCGTCTACGAGCACGCGATCGTATTCGCCACTAAGTCTAAATGAAACATTGCCTGGGGGGAGGTGGGGGATGGGGGAGGGGGGGGACAAAGCTGTAGGTCCAGCATGGATTCGGACTAAAAACAGCCCTAAAGTAAAAAAGTGGGGAGCTCTATTACCAAAGAGTTTAAGTATTGCAGATTTTTTGTATTAAGCACAATCATTCCTTTTTTTTTCTTAATTTTGTTTCAGACAAGATTTACTGAACTGTTTAAGGCAAGTTCAGCATTAACTGCCCATACCACAATGGCCTCTCGTTTACAACTGTTGATCATTTTGGCCGGTTTAGTGATATTTTCCTGCAATGCTATTCCGGCCAAGTTCAAGGCTGCCGTCTACGAGCACGTGGTCATATCCCCGACCAACCCAAAGGGAAATTTCACCAGGGAGGAAGCATTTATGTGGATGTCGAAAAACCTAGATATCTACGAGGAACAGATTAAGAAAGCAGCAGCAATAGTACGTACATGGACAGTTCAGATTTATCCTTCTCCTTCCGTATGCGGCCAAGGATGTAGGTCAAAACCTGTCCTAGTGGCAACCTCTATTGAGGAAGCGACCTTTAATAAGCAAGCCTATATGAGCCGTGCTCTGGCAAGATGGGGCTTAATGCATCTGGGCGATGCAATATACCAAGCAAGTCATCACAGTATTGAAGATCCACAAAATTCATTAGGTTTAACAACCGACCGTATCATAAGGTAGACTGGTCTTTTGACATACAGAATATTGACCAATAGCGAAAAGTTTCGGCCCAGGTCAGCCTGCGCGGACTCTGCAGGCTGATCTTGTCCATACTTTTCGCAGATGCATCAAGCCCCAGTTTCGCAGAGCATATTTTGATATATACCTATTCTCAGCAAGCACTTGTCTAAGTGAAGCACGAGGACTGATAGTCATTGCGACAGGATTCATTCCCCTCTCACCGCTGACCATAGTTTCAACGAAGGTTATGCTAAATACTGGTAATAGAAACTAAAGAAAAGCATGGATATGTGTATTGGTCGCCGCGATAACTGAAAAAAATGTTGAAAACGGCATTAAACAGCATACAGACCAACAAAATAAATGAAGCAAAATTTAAGTGTGCCGCAGGTGCTTGTTTAGTACAGTTGGACTGTATCTGGCGGATAGCGTAGATCAAGATCGGCTTGCACTTACCCACAATACGATCTTTGTGCACACTCTCGGCTTTTCTATGAATAGTTTTCGTCGTATAATCTCAATTTAATACCAAATAATTGAACAAGATCTTAATATATAGTCGTAAAAAGAAAATCGAATTCAGTCACTGTAGGATAAGGGTTAAACCCTTCTCCTAACATTGCCATGGTTTCACGACCACAGGAGGGGGAAAAGGGCTTTTGCAAATATTGTTAGAAAAGAAAAAAAAATGTTCTCCTTTTTCAACGACAAAATGCCATCATTCGAGCCACATTTCATTTGTTGTCTGCACATGTTTTCAATTTGGACAGGTCTAAAATATTGCTGTCTGGTTTACAGTTAAACTATTACCCCCTGCATAAATATTGCCGTCTGGTTTACAGTTAAACTATTACCCCCTGCATAAATATTGCTGTCTTGCAACAGACACGTTTGAAAAAAAAGCGAAGTCAAGATCCGGTCAAAATTAATGATACAAGGAATCGCCAATAAATGGGCTTAAAAACTTAGAAAGTGGTAGAAAAATATGGATCCATTTAGTCTAAAGGTGACGAACTATCACTTTACCTGACGACAAAATTTTAGCCTGGTCCAAATTGAAAGCATTTGCAGACGACAGTTTCAATGTGGCTCAAATGGTGAAATATGTCTTTGATAGGGTAGAAAACATTGTGGGAAAAGGAGAAAATGCTGGTTACCAGCATTTTCTCCTTTTCCCACAATGTTTTCAAAATGCCTCTTTCCCGGGGTCGTTAAAAGGCGGCACTGTGCGGTGAAGGGTTATAACGTAGAATAGTCCCTTGACATGCAGAGACTATATCAATCCTAAACGTTTTCGACCCAGGTCAGTCTGCGCGGCCTGCGTGGCCTGCGTGGCCTGCACAGGCTGACATGGATCGATACTTTTTGTTGATGCATTAAACTAACCTTTCATGACGAACGAACGAACGAACGAATGAATGAATGAATGAATGAATACTTAAGCATTTTTATTAAGAGTCTATATACGAATTAATATTTTGTTTTAAATCAACGAGTGCATCATTTTCCGTTTCGCGTAGTAAAATGACTAAACCAGGCTCTTGGGAATGCCTACGTAAAAATTCCATTGAGGGAAAAAAAGTTTCGTCCCACGTTTTTATCTGAAACTGGGGAAGATTGCTAAACGATGTAAAACGTAAAAATAATTCAATTTGACAGCCTGCACCCGTTTTATGAGTTAGCTCGCAAAAAACATTTCATAGGAAGAATTAGCTAAGCTACCTCTTTTTTGTCCTTTCGAATTTTGGCAGAAGAGCTTAGCTTCCGTCAGTCTATTAATATTTGAGTCTTGCTTTGTGAAAAGGGAGTTTAAGGCATCTGCAAAAAGTATCGATTCATACCAGCCTGCGCGTCCATGGTCGAAACTTTTTACTATTGGTCAGTTTTCTGCATGTCAAAGGACCTGTCTACCTTAGGATTTAGTCCGTTGTTAGACAAAAGACAAAATGAATTTAATGGATCAATAATAATGTGACGATTTGCTTGGTATAATGCAATACGGAGATGCATAAACCTTCTTTTGCCAGAGAACCGCTCGTTTAAATATTTTTCACCTGCAGGCGTGATTTATCCTTCTCACGGACCACACGACAAAATTTAGGACTTGTCCATTTTGAAAGCCTTTATAGACAACGAATTAACCCTTTCAGCGCCATAGGCGAAAACAGGGACTTTTGCGGACGGCACAGATCAAGATCAGACTGCACAGAACGTGCAGTCTGATCTTTGATCTGTACCGTCCGCTCAATTAGTCAAGCCCCTACGATAAAAATCTTTCTGAGTCTCTGTGGATTACATTTACAGCCACCGAAAGAAGTCGAGTTTATTTATTTGGCGCCGAAAGAGTAAAATGTGACTCAAATGTAAGGAACTGTCCTTGAAAGGATAGAAAACATTGTGGAAAAATAAGAAAATGCTAGGTACCAGCCTTTTCTTTTTAGATAGTGTTTCAGTCAGATGGAGGCAACCAGCGTTCCCCTCTATGCTTTTCTGGGGTTTCTGGTACTAAGGTTTCGCTCAGCACTCTTTATTAACCACTGACTGCTTTTCCACATAAACAATATCAAATTACCGTTTATCGGAGAGAGAGGAGTGGATTAAAAAAATAAAAATAGCATACGCTTAAACCTTATTCTGCTAAATAAAAGAAATGTTTACTTTCAAACCGATAGTATAAACCCGAATTTTCCTCTTTCAAAGGTATTTTTGGAGAAAAGATATCTCCTTATCAGACAGTGTAGATCCAAGATCAGACTACACGTTCTGTGCAGTCTGATCTTGATCTACGCTGTCCGCAAAAGGTCAGTGAGTCGTGCGCATAGCAGCCGAAGGGTTAAGCAGTAATTTGTTTATGAGAAGACCGTTTTGTTTGAAGAAATTATTTCAGCAGAGGGGAATCTTTTATCGCACAACTTCGACTTACAAGTCATTCATTACTGCTAAACCTATTTTCATCACATCTCACTGTTTTTCTTCAGTACTTTGATTCCAGTCAATCAGAGGGCTACGCATGTCTCCACTGAAACCTCTAAGTCTAATTCTAGATTTAGAAAGTAACGTAACTTCTGACTGGCTAAAGCAAATGGTCTAGCCAATCAGAAGTTGTGTTACTTTCAAATTTAGACAACTTTTTTTAGAATAAGGCAAAGAATTTTCTTGGGTATGGTTGGTGGGCTTCACTTGGTATACTTAAGTCGCAGAGGGCATCAGGGGTTGCGTTGCGCAGGTTATGGGTTGGAATCCTCTTTTCATGCCTCGACACCGATCCCTGTTATTTTTCCTGATTGCTTCAAACGTAACAGCCGTCATTTCTCATCAAAGATGAATTAAGCTTCTGTAACGTTCTGAGAAAAGTAAGTAGGCACTAAAATCGGATTTTATTCGAATTAACCCTGTTCCAAATAATCCTGTATTTTAACCCTTATCTTGGTAAATAAGTGAAATGGAACTTTCAAGCCGATAGTGGAAAAAAAACAACATAAGTTTGCTATTTCAAAGGAATTTTTTTTGGGTAAATATCTCCTTAACGGACAGAGTGGATCCAAGATTTCACTGCAAGTTCTGTACGGTCTGATCTTGATCTACACTGTCCGCAACAGGTCTTGGAGTCGCGCTTAGCAGCCAAACAAAAATGTAAGAAAAAGAGAAAATACTGGTATCAAACATTTTCTCCCTTTCTCTTCCCCGCAATGTTTTCTATCCTATCAAAGGTCAATCCTATCGTCTGTGTAACATTATAATGAGCCATGCTCTGTGAAAAGGGGGCTTAATGCATCTGCAAAAAAGGTATCGAACCAGGTCAGCATGCGCAGTCCGCGCAGGCTGGCCTGGGCCGAAAATTTTTGCTAATTGGTCAATTTTCTGCATATCAATGGACAAGTGTACCTCACGATTCAGTCGGTTGTCAGACTAAATGGATTTTATGGATCCCTAATTATGTGATGTCTTGCTTGGTCTAATGCATCACGGAGACGCATTAAGCCCCCTTTTGCCAGAGCATGGCTCATACATATTTTCAGTGTATGAGCCAACCAGGCCAAGTCTAATTTTTCATCGTCTCTACAGTTCCTTACTTAACCCTTAGGCTGCTAATCGCGACTCACTGACCTTTTGCGGACAGTATAGATCAAGATTAGACTGCACAGAACGTGCAGTCTGATCTTGGATCTACACTGTCCGATAAGAAGATATTCCCCCCCCCCCCCCAAAAAAAATACCAATGAAATAGCAAAACCTTGGTTTATATAACCTGCTGTAAAGTTTGGTTTCATTTATTCAGCAGCTAAAGGTTTAAACCTTTACACAACAACAAAATTTTACACTCATCTAGTTTGAGAGCGTATGGACACGACAAATCGAACTTTCTAATGTGGCTGAAATGTTGGAAATTGGCTTTGAACAGGTAGAAAACATTGTGGGAAACGGAGAAAATGCTGGTCAGCAGCATTTTCTCCTGTTTCCCATAATGTTTTCGTGTGTCCTTTTCCTCAGGCTCGTGAAAATCCCGGATCGTTCCGTAAAAGGTAAAGCCTTTACTAAACAACAAAATTTCAGACCTGCTCATTATTAATGTATAATTACTTAAAGCAATTAAAATTGTGTTATGTTCTATTCTATTAAAAAAAAGATATTAAAAGCAACGGTGCCGTGCTCTGGCAAAAGGGGGTTCAATGCATCTCCGTGATGCATTATATCAAGCGAGTCATCACATAATTTTGGATCCATAAAATCCAGTTTGTCTAACAGCCGACTGAACCATGAGGTAAAATGGTCCTTGAATATGCAGGAAACTTACAAAGAGCAAACAGTTTCGACCTATGTCAGCCTGCGCGGACTGTCGATACTTTTTGCAGATGCACTAACCACCCCTCCCCCCCCCCCCTTTTTCACAGTGCACGGCTTATTGGTAGACTCCAAATTGAAACTGCCTCAGATGATGATGATGATATGGCCCGCAACATGCGAAATGAGACCTTAGGACATTTGCGTATAGTGTCGTCCGGATTAGCCTGCGCAGTCCGTGCAGGCTAATCCGAGACGACACTTTACGACTACATAAGATTTTTTCATACAGTAGACTTTCGTGAAACAGAAAATCGTACAAAAACGGGAATTGTCGTCTCTTATTAGTCACAGACTGCACAGGCTGATCTGGGACGTCACACCTTTAAGCATATGTCCGAAGGCCCCTTTTTGTGTGTTACACGCCAATGATAATCTTGGCAAGACTCTAATGCCATTAATATTTTATAACTCTTCTCCTACCGTTCTCGACCGTCATAGGTGTATTTAACGGAGAGTGTATTGCAAGATCAGCCTGCAAATACGTGTGCAGGCTGATCTTGCTGTACATTATCCGCCACTCTATCAGTTGTTTCTGTCATATGAAGGATATCCATTGCTGATAAAATTAATCCCTTTTCCAAACAACAAAGTTTTATACTTGACCAAAATGAAAGCATTTACAGACGACAAAAGAAAATTTAATGTTTTTAGAAGGGCAGAAACACTTGTGGGAAAAGGAGAAAATGCTGGTTACTAGCATTTTCTCTTTTTAACACAAAGTTCTCAAATGCTTTCTTTTTTAGGGTCGTTAAAGGTCGGGACTGTGTGATAAATGATTAAAGAAATCTCTCTTTGCAACCGTTAAGAACTTACATTCGGCAGGAAAAAGGATTAAAAGATCTTTTGTATTTAGTTATTTTTCTCGTGTATTTTAGGGGGTAGAGATAATCGTGTTCCCAGAGTATGGCATCACGGGCTTCGATCACTCCCGGGATTCAATAGTTCCTTTCCTCGAAGACATTCCAGACGAGAAAGCC
The DNA here is from genome assembly GCA_945859785.2 of Tridacna gigas. Lineage (NCBI taxonomy): Eukaryota > Metazoa > Mollusca > Bivalvia > Cardiida > Cardiidae > Tridacna > Tridacna gigas. Next base: position 25,981,806 of record OX244042.2, on the reverse strand, counting down.
GAGTGGAACCCGTGTCTGGACTCTTCCCGCTTTCCTAACACGCTGGTTCTCAATAGGGTGAGTTGTCTGGCAAGAGAAAATGGATTGTATGTGGTAGTAAATATGGGCGATATAAAGAAATGTAATCCAGAACAGGAAACCAGTTGTCCATCTGACGGCAGGTACCAGTTTAACACGAATGTTGTATTTGATTCTTCCGGTCTACTTGTTTCCCGCTATCATAAATTAAACATGTACGACGAAACACCACTCTTTGACCCTGCACCGGAAGCTGAATACTCTATCTTTAATACACCGTTTGGGAAGTTTGCCATGATTGTTTGTTTTGATTTATTACACTATTATCCCACACAAGTGTTGCTAGAAATTATGGGAATAAATAATCTTCTGGTCACATCTGCCTGGAACGTGTTCTATCCGTTCGTTTTGCCCATTCAGATGTATTCTGGATTAGCCAAAAGAAATAATATAAATGTGATAGCATCAAATATACGTAACAAACCATATATCATGGCGAGTTCGGGGATTTTCGGCCACGGAATCGAAGTGCATTCGGATCCAGATTTTGCCGACAGTGAAGGTCAACTTGTCGTGGCCGACGTTCTAAACACTTCGGGAGGGAAACATACCGACGAGATTTTGACCAGTATTGACCGAGGAAAATATAACACTATTTCCATAACCCAGCATACTGGCAGATACGCCTATGGGATGAATATGACTTTTACAGTTTTATCAGATGATTCAAATTCTACATCAGTGTGTGCTTATCATGATCATTTGTGTTGTTCATTAGAATACCGATTTAACTATCATGACCCAAATGAGGTGTTAATTCTAGCAATTTCTGATTATAAAATGCAAGAACTTGGGAAAATCCATATGCAGTTCTGCGCAGTGCACAGATGCACATCACGTGACCTCAGCACTTGTGGCGGTTTGACCAAGTTTTCTAATACCACATTTTCCTACATTAAAATACAAGCACATCTAAATAATACACTTCTGTATCCGTTTGTCAGTACTTGCCCGTTTAATAACATAACATATGCAATGGAAATGGAGAATTATTCTTTTGATAAAAGTCGAGGAATTCTAGAAAGTGACAGCTTAGAACATCCACTTTTAGCAGCCGTAGTGTTTAATAGCCTCGATATCCAGGAGACACAACCGACAACTGGAGAAGCAAGAAGTGGATCTAGGTCACAAATATCTTTTAGTTCGACTTTTGCTGTAATATGTAATTTATACATTGTGTTAAGTGTTGCCTTTGGATAGATACTGCCATTTTGTCGTTGTCGTTGACAATGTTGTCGTAAATGTCTTCTTCATCCTGTCATAAAGGCTCTCTGTGTTCAACTCTTTCGCTGCCAACTGAATGGAGCCGACTTTTCTCATGATCTATTAGTATCTATTTTGTTTTAACTGAACCTAAATGTATTTTGGGTTGAAGATCTTTGGATGGCAAAGTCTGATCTTTATCTACGCCGTCTAAGCTATCCAAGGCGACACTGGCAGTGAAAGACTGTTTACTAAATGACAATTTTTTTTAGACGAGACCAAATTGAAAGCATTTGCAGACGACTAATTAAATATAGCTCAAATGATGATTTCTGTCCTTGATAGGGTAGACAGCACTGGGGAGAAGGAAAACTGAATGCTCTTTGAAAGCATTTTCTTTTTTTCCCCCACAGTGTTTTCGGAAGCCTTCTCTTTCTGGGTCCTATAAATTTGGGATTTAGTGGTAAATCACTAATTAACGCCGCTTTACAAATATTGAGAAGAAATATCTTTAAAAAAGATAGACGGCTTAAATTTGAAGCAAATAGGCAGGGACCCTTAAAATAAACTTGTCTACATTTTTTACCAATCACAAATTTCTATTCATTCATTTGTTATCAGATCCAAAAAGTAGGTCAAAAGCCAGCACATTCCGGTAAACCGAAAAGAAAACATATAGGTCGACCACTAGAGGGCCAAAGGAAAATTTCTCGTAACATGTGAAGTCAGACTGCTACTTGGGAATCGAGAAATGTATCGAATTCTCGAACTGTCAGCATTTCCCTATACCCACATAGATATAGGAGGATGGCAGAGCCAAATGATTGATTTACATGAGCCGTGCTCTGTGAAAAGGGGGCTTTATGCATCTGCGGAAAGTATCGACCCAGGTCAGCCTACCAGGCTATGCTGACCTGGGCCGAACCTTGTCGCTATTGGTCAATTTTCTGTATGTCCAAGGACCTGTCCATCTCATGATTGAGTTGGTTGTTAAACAAAACGGATCTTATGGATCCATAATGATGTAATGACTTGCTCGGTATAATGTATCGTGGGGATGCATTAAGCCCCCTTTTGTCAGAGCATGGCTCATATATAGGTAACTTTGCTTAGAGAGAGAGAGAGAGAGAGCAAGAGCAACAAAAATATATGAACCGTGCTCTGGAAAATGGGAGTTTAATGCATCTCCGCGATGCATTATATCAAGCAAGTCACTACATAATTAAAAATTAATTGGACATATTGAATCTATTTTGTCTAACAACTAACCGCATTTGGAGGTAGAATGGACATCTGGCATGCAGAAAATTTAACAAGAGCAAAAGGTATCGACCCAGGTCAGCCTGCGCGGACTACGCAGATGCATTAAACCCCGTTTACACAAAGTATGGCTCATACAGTTTCTATAGAATAAAAAAAAACATAGAAAAACTTGAGGGAAAAAAACAAAAGATAGGCAAAGAAGCAAAAGGGGAGATAGAGAATGGAGAGGGATGGGAGTCGTGAAAGGGCAGACTTTAAGGCGCTTTGATGATGTTCTATAATTATAACCAATAATACATGAAAGCAATACCGCATTGCAATGATCAGTTTTCCACAAACAAGACCATGTTCTAATTAACCTGGGGTCCTGCGTGGCTCTGTGGTAAAGTGTAGAACTCATAACCTGCAAGTCCCATGTTCGAGCCTCACTTTAAGCATTGGGTTTTTTCGTGAGAGTGTCCTTGAACAAGACACTTCAGAGCCCTAGCCTAGGACTGGTCTAACCCAGAAAATATACATGAATGTGTGGGTTGTCGTCGTCACAAACAAATTCTATCATCTGAGCCGGATTTTATTAAACCTATTTAATCAATTTGTCGTCTGCAAATGCTTTCAATTTTGACAAGTCTTAAACTTTGTCGTTTGGTAAAGATTTGAATAAAAATTTCCAGCCAAAAGCGAAAATCTAAATTTAACTTTATTTCCAACGGAGAAAAATCGTTTCATGTCGGACAGTGTAGATTTAAGATCAGACTGCACGTTCTGTGCAGTCTGATCTTAAATCTATACTGTCCGCGAAAGGCCCTTGTTTCGCGCTTAACCCTTCCCAAAGAGCAAATTTTAGAGCTTTCCCAGCTGAAAGCATCTGCAGCCGACAACTTCGATGTTGGTAAATATCAGCAAACCTTGTGGAGAAAAGCGGAAACTGTTACAAGCAATTTCTCCTTTTCCAGCAATGTTTTCCAGAGGCTCCCTCCTTAGGCATGTTAAATCGTGGGATAGTTTGGTAAGGGGCTATGAACCCCAAACTTAATTAAGCAATAAAAGGGGAAATTATCTTCGGTTATTAACATTGCATGAATGAGACATTTGGTCTGAGGATACCGGAAGGCCAGCCTTGAACATCCAATTACCAATCTCGAAACTTAGAATAACCGGGATATGTCTAATTCATGTATAATTACTCGTTCTTTGCAGACGATTTTTGCGTCTCTCAAAGGACCACTTTAGAAAACATTGCAGGAAAAAGGATATCTAATATGGAGCATCATAATTACTCATAGTTGGCAGACGAATTTTCCGTCTCTCAACGGACCACTTTAGAAAACACTGCAGGAAAAAGGATATCTAATAAAGAGCTTCTTGTTTTCCTTATTCCACAATATTTTCTCAGGTATCGTAACCCTTGACCCTTTAGTGCACAATGCCGCCTTTTAACGACAATGGGAAAGATGCCTTTTGAAAACATTGTGGGAAAAGGAGAAAATGCTGGAAACCAGCATTTTCTCCTTTTCCCACAATGTTTTCTACTCCTATCAAAGAAAAATTCCACCATTTAAGCCACATTGAAATTGTCGTCTACAAATTCTTTCAATTTGGACAAGGCTAAAATTTTGTCGTCTGGTAACCTTCTAAATTAGTTGAATGGAACTTTCAAGCCGAAAATAAAAAACCTGAATGTTGCTGTTTTAAGAGTTATTCTTTGGAGAAAAACTATCTCCTCATCAGAAAGTGTAAATCCAAGGTCAGATTGCAAGTTCTGCGCAGTCTGATCGTGATCTACATAGTCGGCAAAAGGTCCTTTACTCGCGCTTAGCAGCCGAAGGATTAATTGACTCGTGCTGTTTGTCCATAATTATTTTCATAGGCGTAAGAAAGTTTGCAATATGGCATATAATAATAAAGACTTATTTTCAAACGCAAAAACGGGCATTTCTGATGTTGAAGAACATGGAAAACAATTCCAATATCTGTGAAATATAGCCCCTACTTTCCTCAAACCCCACCCCCTTCCCCTTCCCCGCGTATCATACGCCAGTAACTTCTTACATGGATAACTTGAAATCGTCTGTGGCAAATTTGTTTTTTTTTTTTTGGGGGGGGGGGGGAGGTTATTGTAATGAATACATGACAAGCGCTTGTTCCACGTAGATCGATATATAACGATATGTTTCATCATTATCACATGTTGATGAAGTCACGTGGGGCTGCTTTAACCTTTAACCTGCTAAATTAGAACGGGCAAGGGAACCAAACATCATGTAACTCTTTACAAGGTGACCGAGTGTTTGTATACATTGACAGCATCTGAAGCTTGTAAATGAAATTTGGATCAAAGGACCAATAAAATTGTCCTAGAAAGAGAAGAAAACAGTTTGAAAATGGAGAAAATCATGTGTATTAGCATTTTCTCCTTTTCCCGCAATGTTTACAAAGGCCTTTGTCCTCAGGTCGTTAAAATACGGGATTTTTTTGTAAAGAGTAAAGATAGATCTGCGCTAACATCAAACGTCTATAAAGATGCTTACATATTTACATGTAGTTGGATATGGAAGAGTGTAGATCAAGATCAGACTCTACGAATGTGCATTCTGATCTTGGTCTTACACTCTTCGCAAACGATATGTGGGGTAGCGTTGATAATCATGATATGGATTGATAGATAAATTGAGACGCGTGATGAAATGATCTTTCAGTTACCTTTACCATCACTTCAGCCATATGACGGTGAAAGCTCTCGGATTCATTTATTTCCTGTCTTTCACTAATACTGAGCACATGCTTATAAAGTTTGAGTCCATGCTCAACTGAGTCCGTGCTCAACTGAGTCCATGCTCAACTGAGTTCCCTTTATGCTTTAAGACGCTATGAAATTCTGAAATGAAGACTATTATTCAATAGATAAGAGACAGAGAAAAGCTCTAGAATGTAGAGGTTACTAAATAAAGTTTATCAAATTACATTTATACAACTTTGAAATTTCTAACTTAGCTGAGTTGAGCACAAAAAAATGAGGTTCTGAAGTGCTTTATCCCTTTCCCAAACGACAAACTTTAGCCCCTTCCAAATTGAAAGCATCTGTAGACGACAAATTTGAAAGTGGTACAATTAAACTTAAGTTTTTTTGACAGGGTAGAATACATTGTGGGAAAAGGAGAAAATGCTGGTTACCAGCATTTTCTCCTTTTCCCACAATGTTTTCAAAAGGCCTCTTCTTCAGGGACGTGAAAACACGGGATTGTTTGGTAAAGGGTTATTAAACTCTTTACTAATCGAAAAATTTTTAGACCAGTCCATATTGAAAGCTTTTGCAGACAACAAAATAAATCTGAATCAAAAAATTGAAATTTGTTTTTGGAAGGGTAGAAAACATTGTGGGAAAAGGAGAAAATGCTGGTTACCAGCATTTTTTCCTTTTCCCACAATATTTTCAAAAGGCTTCTTCCTTAGGGTTGTTAAGACTCGGGATTGCGTGGTATTAAGTTAAGGACACTCCACCACGAATCCAGCGCATGAGCACGCTTGTTCAGCGTGTTCGTGTAAGTGTTAAAGTGATCATATTTCGAAATATCGCACCAATGTTGATCCTACCGGAGAAATCTCAATTCCAGATAAGGATCTGTTGACATGTTCAGCAGAGCTCTGTTCAGTCTGATCTTGGTTCTTCACTTGTTGACAACTTGACGCAAATAAGAGATTTTATTAAAATAAGCCTCGTAATTGAACCGTTATCATTTCACTTACTCGATCGATGCTCTAAGAATAAATGGTGTTTGGGTCTTTAAGTAAATTGTAAGGGGCATCAATAGGATAAATATTTGTTTCGGTGAAATATCAAATCATAATTTCACGTTGTGAACACCAAAATTGATACTTTCACAAGTGAATGTTCGTGTTCATGAATGAATTTATCGTTTGATCTTATACAGAAGAAACTTTTTTTATTTCCTTTTTACTTACGAGCTAAAAACTGACAAAAATGAAATTCTAACATTCGAGATCTAGAGCGCTCTACCTAATACATGTATTTCTTTTGGGATAACGCCACGTTCTTTACGGCATTTGTGTGACGTCATCTATATTGTTACCCAGCGCTAAAATAGTCGCACAGGGAAGCAAAACTAAGATCTGTGTATACCTACGCCAATTTCCGAGCAGAGTTGTCGTTCATTACTCTCGCCATACATCTCTGCAACGGGCTAAATGACAAGAATCTTGTCAAACCCAGGAAAACATGTTTTGTTACGGTTTAACTGTTTCATGTGTAACATAATAAAGTAGACAAAGGAAATATGATTCCGGATACATTATAGGTGCATTCAAACTGATGAATTTACCTGTATACAACGGAACTATTTTTTCAAGCTTCTTTACTGATCAGAATCTTACGCCAATTGTAAAAAAAATGGCTGCGCCCATGAATGATGACAATTTAAACAAAATTAAAAAACAAGTTTTCGTCCTTTAAAAGACATTTAAGCTTTTCAGAAAATCCCTCTTTTTCACATTTACTACCACTAAGTCTGATTGGCCTTATGCTGTTTGAACAGCACACAAAACAATCGATTGGTCTTTCTTTCACCGGCGTTTGTGTCGCCATTTTGAGTTATGGTCATGTGACGAAAATATCACGTGATGACGGACTACTTTCTGAGCCAACTACAGAGGTGAATGGGAATGATCCGTCGTGCAAGAGAGTGTACCTACACAGTAGTGAGTTAGTTTCTGATCTATAATTCTATAAATCACAGTGAGAGTTTCTATATTACAGTCTAGATCTAGCATGGTCTGTTTTTTTTTTAAAGTACAATGTCCGAAATTTTGCGAAATATTCTCAGCAAAAACGCCTATGTAATTATTAATATTGTCGGGTATTTGTTAGCTATTGAATACATTAGTTTTGCTCGTTTTTTCCGTCATATGTCCAAAGTGGATGCATGTGCGCTAACAAAATGTAGAAATGCGTGATACCTTTATTTCTAAGTACAGACAGATAAAACAGACACAAATATTTACATTTGCCTTCGTTTTCACGCTATTTGTTTACATAGGAAGCTATTTCTGTGTTTCTGTGATCGATTTTAATCACAAGAAAATTTCGTATTTTCTTTTACTGATAAGGACGATATACCTCGAAGGCTTATGTTGCTTGTTCTCTCTGTCTGTCTGTCTGTCTGTCTGTCTCTCTCTCTCCGTCTGTCTGTCTGTCCATTCATTCATTCATTCATTCATTCATTTTAAATATACCGGTATGTCTTTCTATTTATCCGTTGGTCTGTTCATGAAAACAAACACAGGCGTTACGTTATGTTACGGACATCACCTCCTGTATTCAGATTGTTCAAAGAAGAAAAAAAACATAGAGAGGAGGATGGGGTAAGAAAAAGTATTTATCCGTATCTTGTCATCTCACCAAGGAAAATGGAACTTACAGATGAAAAAAAAACAAGCTTGTCAGTTTTATCACAGTTAACGCTTCGCAGTTGACTTCTTTCTGTTCATTATACGGTAAAAGAGATTTCCCATAAGATTAATTATCATAAATCTACGTAACCTAGTATCTTATGAATAGTTTTCACCCTTTCCCAAACGACAAATTTTGGACACTTTCAAAGTGAAAGCATTTGCAGACGACAAATATGAAAATTGGTAAAAGTGAGCTGAATTTCTCTGATAGGGTAGAAAACATTGTGGGAAAAGGAGAAATTGCTTGTTACAAGCAATTTCCCTTTTTCCCCACAATGTTTTCAAAAACTTTCTACCCCAGGGTAGTTGTTTGATTAAGGACTAACGTCCTCCTGTGGTATTTTATACCATCTCGAAGAATTAGCATTTGACTTAAAGATACATCTACACTCGTTTTCAGCCAGTTTTAACCCATTTCATCCTTATTTCATAAAACTATAACCATTCTTGTATCTTCATGCCGAATGTGGCTCCTGACCGTTACAAGATTACACAGATTACGAAGGACAGGAAATGCATTTCATTTTCTTGAGGCCATCAGTGAAATCACTTCTCGTTTCCGGTTTTAAATCATTCAGAAACATAGCCTCTACACCTCAAAATCCTGCCCACCCCATCATTATCTAGTGCTTATTTTACGAAATACATTTGTATACATATGGTTCATAGAAATACAGCAACACATCTGTGGGAAATATAGAATGATGGTTTAGCAGACATGGTAGGAAAAGGAAAAGCTGCCCGATATGAGTAATTTGTCCTTTTCCCACAATGGTTTTGAAAGCGGAAATAGCTATAAGTCTACAGCTTCCTAACGCTGGGTCAAGAGATTATTATTATTATTTCACGGTTTCAGTTCACAGATCGATTTTTTTCTCACAACCATCCGAAGAAAGTGTTACTTGTATTGGTGCACCATCAGTATTACCATTTCAGTAAAAATACACTGCTAGATGTGCGTGAACCTTTGTGATTTACTCCTTTAAAAACAATTCATACTTCTAGGTAAAATGAAAGAAATCGTAGGTCATAAGGGAGTTACTTTCGAGGGAAAAGTCTACAATTAATCTTCTTAATCTCAAAATGTCAATCTACAATGAATTTTTTTATCCCCAAAACCCCACCCTTCCAATTTTTATTGTGAGTGGCCCTCTTCGAGAAGGCGTTTAACCCTTTACCGCACAATGCCGCCTTTTAACGCCCCTGGGAAAGACGCCTTTTGAAAACATTGTGGGAAAAGGAGAAAATGCTGGTAACCAGCATTTTCTCCTTTTCCCACAATGTTTTCTACCCTATCAAAAAAAATTTGCACCATTTGAGCCACACTGAAATTGTCGTCTGCAGATGCTTTCAATTTGGACATGGCTAAAATTTTGTCATATGGTAAAGGGTTAATGCATCTTCTTGATACGTTACACCAAGCAAGTAGTCGTATGATATAATTATGTAAATTTTGGATCCACCTCCTCTAAAAAACTGGTCGAATTATGAGGCAATGTGGTCCTTTAACACGTAGAAAATATACCTAAGTAGCAAAAAGTTTTAACCCAGGTCAGCCTGCGCAGACTGCGACCTGGGTCGAAACATTTTGCAGATGCATTTAACCACAGAGCATGACTCATTTACATTTTCTATATCCCTCCACCCCCTCCCTCTTAAAAAATGACAACCATTTTACATACACTTACTAGAGAGTCCTTTCAAAATAAATCGCCCACTCTAAATGTCCGAGATTTTAAAACTCTTAGCACTAGACGATTAAAGCAGATATTATTCTAACCGTTCAGTCCAATTTCATTGCTCTAATGATCAAAAATATATGAAAAACGTCACAAAATGAGGTGTACCATGTATTTAAGATCAGACTGCACGTTCCGAGCAGCATGATCTTGTTATGTGCTATCTGCAAGAGCAACTGGCTTTAACTACTAGCTGATAAGTTACAACCAATATTGTACCTTTCCCACAAATATTTCCATACTAATATAAGGACACTTTGCTGTTTTCTGTTATATAATCATAATTGTCTATTTTCTGTATTTTGTTTTACGGAATAAAAAGAAACAGAGGAAAGAGTGCTTACAAGGACAAATGGGTGAGATTGTCGAGCAGGAAAATAAAAATGGGCCATGCTATGAGAAAAGGGGGTTTAAAGCTTCAGCAAAAAGTTTCGACCAAGGTCAGCCTGCGCGATACGTGAAGGCTGACCAGAGCCTAAACTTTTTTGCTATTGGTAAATTTTCTGCTTCTCAAAGCTTCTCGAAGGACCAATCTACCTCATGATTCAGTCGGTTGTTTGACAAAAGGGATTTTTATGGATCCATAATTATGTGATGACTTGCTTGGTTTAATGCATCACGGAGATGCATTGAACCCCCTTTTGCTAGAGCGTGGCTCAAATATGCCTGACACGTGCATAGCGCATCCTGGAGATAACAGCCTAATATAATTCAATAAAGCAATGATTACAGCCACGTTTTGCTGGAATCTCAGGAACGTACTTCCAGTAATTTGCACCCGGATTAACCCTTAGAGCGCCGAATTAACCCTGCAGACTTTTCAATCTTCAAATAAGACCCATATAATTGCAATTTTAAGGTCACTCTTTTCAATAATATCTCTGCACAGCGGACAGTGTAGATCAAAGATCAGACTGCACGTTTTGTGCGGTCTGGTCTTGAGTTGTGAAGGGCGCTTTGAAGGTTAACTTTTTCAGAGCCAAATTTCTTAATTCGATCTCTTTCAACAGCTGCATAAACAATCCACCGAAGTTTAGAAATATTGTTATCTTTAAGGTTTGACTAAACAAGCGGATGGTATAGATCCAAAATCAGAAAGTTTTTTGCAGTCTGATCTTGATCTGTGCCGTCCAGAAAGCCCCTGTTTTAGCCTCTTGTGCTAGAAGGGTTCAATCTGCGATGGAGTAACCTTTCTCCAATTAGCTCCCTCTTTCAGTTACTCTCTCTCTCTCTCTCTCTCTCTCTCTCTCATGTATGTTGTTCAATCGCTCTTTATCTATCTCTCTGTTTGTCAGCCTGTTTGTCTGTCTGATGATCTCTTTCACCATTCGTTTATATCTCTCATTCTGTCTGCCCACCTGGTCATCCGGCCTGTCACTCTACCGCTCTGTTTTTTTTTTACACAGTCTGTCTGCCTGTCTGCCTGCCTGTCTGTCTCTCTCTCTCTCTCTCCTTCTCTCTCTCTCTCTCTCTCTCTGTTTCTCTCTCTAGTTTTTCACTTTTTCTCTCTCAGGAAGAAAAAATAGGTAAGACATCTAACAGATAATACAAAGAATTAAGATATCTGGGCACTTGTTTATTTATTGATGATTGTGTGTGTAAACAAAAACACATCCCAACATTTCTAAGATAATAATAGCGATTCTGGAAGCTGTGGTTTTCGTACGAGCAAACAGAAACAACTCGGTATTCTTTAACCGTTAATCTTCAAAGCGCAAATAAATCGTTTTTGCGGACAGTGTAGATCAAGGTTAGACTGCACAGAACGTGCAATCTAATCTTTGATCTTCACTGTCCGAATCGGCGAGATTTTTTCCCGTTGGAAAGAGCGTAGTCGAAACCAAGCACATACACCCCCCACCCCCTATTTCCACCCATCTTTAACCCTTTCCCAAACAAGCCCTGGTTTTCACGTGTCTGCAGTACAAGTCTTTTGAAAACACTGTGGAAAAAGGAGAAATTGCTCGTAACGAGCAATTTCTCCTTTTCCCACAGTGTTTTCTACCCTTTTTGATAAGTTTCTGCCATTTTCATCAAATTTGAAATTGTCGTCTGCAAACTCTTTCAATTTGGACCAGTCCAAAGTTTGTTGTTTGGGAAAGGGTTAACCGGCTGTTCGTCCCAGTTTTGAAAACACTTTGACAAAAGGGGTAATTTTTCGGATCGATGTATTAAACGTATTTTTACTTATGCCTCTTCCTGTAGTCCCTTTTTGAAAACATTGTAGTGTATGAGTTGCTGTCTGCTTGATTTGATTTTTCAATCTTTTGGCATGCAAAATTGAAACCCAATTCAGATAACATCCGAATTTTGAAAAACTAAGTCATTATAGAGGTAATGATTTTTTTAAACTTGAAAGTGTGTATGAAGATGTGAAATTTCTCAGATTATGTTATTGTCATTAATTTTGTTAAACGCTTTTCAGAATTTGAATGTTGAAGATGTATCGAAAAGTAAAGGGAAAAAAAAAAAATACCCCAAGAGTTCTGCATACATATGCAATTATATGTATAAAAGCCCATTGAAATGGCGTTCAGTGCTGTCTTGTTCAGAATGCCTTATTATTCGGATACCTCATTTATAAGTCGCACAGTGTAGATCAAGATCACGTTATGCGCAGTCTGACCTTGGGTCTACACTGTCCGTAAATTCAAGCAAAGTTTTTCTGAGCTATAGATCCCAGTATTACAGACAAACATGAAAGTATTAAAACCCTTTACAACAAAAACCTAAGTTTTAACGACGTCGACAAAGAGGCCGTCTGAAAACATTGTGGGAAAAGGAGAAAATGCTGGTTACCAGCATTTTCTCCTTTTCGCACAATGGTTTCTGTATTTTCCGACGTAAATCCCAGTCATTTTAGTGGTATTTATTTTGTTGTCTGCAAATGCTTTCAATTTGGACCAGGCTAAATTTTTGTCGTGTGGTAAAGAGTTAACTGTTTACCAAACAACACAATTTTAGACTGGTCCAAATTTAAAGCATTGGCAGAAGACAAAAATAAACGTGACACAAAGATTGAAACTTCTTTTAAGAGGGTAGAAAAATTATGGATAAAGGAGAAAATGCTGGTTAGCAGTATTTTCTTCTTTTCCCACAATGTTTTCAAAAGCCCTATTTCTCAGGGTCGTTAAAACTCTTGATAGTGTGGTAAAGGGTTAAAGAGAGATGTGCAGTGGAGAAAGTTGGGCGATGATAGACCTTGCTTATGATAAATTACTGGAAACATTGCAGACGAAATATCAACTTAATCTGACCCCAGCCGAACTTTCAGGCTGATAAGCTAAGTACCTTCATCTATCCTTTCAAGAAAAAAGACTTAACCCCTAGGCTGCTAAGCGTGACTCATAGACCTTTTTGCTGACAGTGTAGATCGAGATCAGACTGCACAGAACGTGCAATCTGATCGTGGATCTACGCTGTCCGATAAGGAGATATTTTTACCCCCCCCCCCCAAAAAAAAATACCTTTCAAACAGCAAAATTTGGGGTTTTTTTTACTATCGGCTTAAAAATTTCATTTCTATTATTTAGCAGGATTAGGGTTAAAACCTCTTGTAAATGTTTATAGTATTCAACGTCTTAGTTTTATAAAGCTATTACTGTTTTCCATACAAAATACATCTCTTTACTAGTCTTCTGAAAATATGGGCTTTTACATAGAAAATCTGATTAGCCCTTAATCACACAATCCCGAGTTTTAACGACCCTGAGGAAGAAGAAGATTTAAATCATTGTTTCTCCTGTTCCCACAGTGTTTTCTACCCTGTGAGGACTAATTTCGTGCTTTGATCAGCATTAATTTTATTTTGTCTCCTGCAAGTCCTTTCAGTTTGGACGAGGCTAAAATTTTATCATCTTGTAAACCCTGGGACGACTGCTTAATTCTTTACCACACAACAGAATTCTGGACTTGTCCAAACTGAAGCTTATATTCGACTGATAAAATGTGGCTCAGTTGCTGGGATCTGGCCCTGAAGGTGCAGCAAGCAATGGTTACCAGAATTTTCTCCTTTTCCCCTCACTGTTTTCAAAAGTATCTTTCTCGGGGTCTATAGAACTTGGGATAGTTTTGTTAATTGAGTGGCCCTTAAAAGTCTAGATTTCTTTTCAGCTAACGTAAAAGAAGTTCTTTCGGTGAAATATATTCATTTTATCGTTAGTTTCTGTAAATAACACCAGATGTATTTATATGCTTGTGCAAAAGGTGAAAGGTCAAACCAAGAAATTCCGATTTAGAGTCTTGTCTAATAATTGATACATGTATCTGCATAAGGAAAAAGACGAAATGTCTCCCAGATGAGATAGACGGCGTAAGAGGTACTGTTATACGACTGTTGAAACTCATTGTTGTTCTATATATAAAAAAATAAATGGTGTTATATACGTGCCTGCATACAGGCCTGCAGGGGCCCACTAAATTTACATGATCGCAATTTTTACCAATCACAAATGACTGTTTATTCATTCGAGTATATCAATTTACCAAGAAATAGATCAAAGTCAAGCTTATTCAGCTCCGCCGAAAGAAAAAAAAAAGCCGCCATGATGACGATGGAAATACACCGTTCGAAAACTTTCAGCAAACAATTTCTATTGGTTGAGCGACATTGGGCAACATGTGGAAAATAAAACAGATCAACCATTAACAACGGAAGACACTTTTTTTCCTGTCGCTGACCACTTTGAAATCAGGGTGGTACAAGGAAAAAATGATCGCAACGTTGAATTGTCTTTTCACTTACGCATACAGCCAAATGATCTTTTAGTATCTGCATACCGTTACCAGTCAGAAGAAGCCGTTAACCAAAGCAATCCCGAGTTTTAACGACCTTAAAACAGAAACCTTATTAAAACATTGTGGGAAAAGGAGAAAATGCTGGTCACCAGCATTTTCTCCTTTTCCCGCAAAGATTCGTATCCTTTAATTTCCATTTTTCTTTAGAAACGAATATTTTGACGTCTGCAAAAGCTTTCAATTTGGGCAAGTCTTAAATTTTGTCGTTTGGTAAAGGCTTAAGCTTTGGAAGTATCCGTATTAACGAGGCAAGATTGAAAGTGGGGCGAACTGACACGCGAGTGGAGAAAGGTCTAACCTATAGGGCTACCCGGTAAAAAAAGGCAGTTAATTAACAAGCAAGGAAGAAACCGATTTAAGCTGTACTGAGGGAAATTAGGAGCAACTAAGATTTGCGGAAATGGAAAGCAATCTTGAAGCAAAATTTTCAGGAAAAATTGCTGCGTAATTTATAACTGTCAGTAGAAAAAGAAATTGGATGTTTGACAAGATAACCTTTCTCAAGGGTACTTCCCTATCAGATTTCCCAAATAAATCTAGATAGGATCTGTTATAAATTTCACCTGGATAATCCTTCACCGAGAGAATCCTGTGTTTTAACAACATGAAAGAAAACATTCTGGGAAAAGGAGAAAACGCTGGTTACTAGCATTTTCTCCTTTTCCCATAATGACTTCTGTCTTTCCAAAGATAAATTCCACTATTTTGAGATATATTTTATCTTCCAGTCTGAAAACGATTTCGATTTTGACATGTCCTCATGAAGGTAAAAAAGACATAAATGTATTAAATCAGTGAAAAACCACAACAGCTTTTTACAAATTCGACGGGTGTTTAGCGTGGACTATCGCACTGAATTTCGGATAGTATAAATCAGTGATTAGACAGCCTGTTCTGTGCAGTCTGATCTTGATCTTCATCTTTCCGATTAAACAAACAAGTCGGTGTGTCTACCATTCGGCGTAAAAAGATTGCAGACAAATTAATGTCAGGGTGGTAAATAAATCAATCTATTTGCCAAGAGGCATTTAAACGGAAGCATCAAAACTTTTAAAGACTTTACCACACAGTCACCAGCATTTTCTCCTTTTCCCACATAGTTTTCTACCCTTTCAAAGAACTTTGCTTCATTTGTATCACGAATTTTTCGTCCGCAGATGCTTTCAATCTGGAAGAGTTCAGAAATTGTCGTTTGGAAAAGAGCTAAAGACTTTACCACTCTCCATAATTTTCTGGCAAGAGCCAGCAGCCGGGCCCTGTTGTTCAGTCGGTAACGTAAAGGGTTTGGAAGTAGGGGGTCGCTGGTTTGAATCGCAAGCCCGGCCATTTTTTCTGAGGACTGATGATAATCATTGCGGTGATATTCATTCCTTTCCAACCGCTCATCATATATGTTTCGACGATGTTGGAAAGCAGCCAGTGACTTGGGAGGAGTATTGCGCTAGGTACTGGTAAAAAGAAAAGTTAGGAAAACATGAATAGGTGCAATGGCCGCCGCGATGTAACTTAAATGATGTTGAAAAGGTTGTTAAACACCATGCATACACAACAAACAAACAGGAAGATCTAGCAATTCAGGGCACTGTGGGATCGAGTCAAAGATGATCGCCCTTTGGTAGAATCCCGACCCAGGCAAAAGTTTTTCCGAGGTTATGACTGTGGTCAAAGCAATAGGATCATCTCCCCTTTTATCGCTAAACATTGGTTCGAGTCCAGGGACAAAAATCTAACCGTTAAAGATACATATACATCTATACTCGTTTTTAGCAAGTTTTTAACCCATTTTATTTCTATTTCATCAAACTATAATCGTTCTCACAAGCGTCTTCATGCCAAATTTTGCCCCTGATGATTGCAAGGCTGCATAGATAACGACCGCTAGAAAATGGATTTTATTTTCTGGAGTCCATCAAAGAAATCACTGTTGTGACGTTTCCGGTTTTAAATCGAAGATTTTTGATATATGTATTTATCCCTTCAAAGATGTATATCGGTAATTCATCTATTTTTACACAGCTGACTAAATTCTGAATCAGTCTACGTCTATCAAAGCATGAACCAAACAGACATTTTCTGACTATGAATAAAACCTGAATAACTGCAATTTCATTTTTGCTTTTGTCTAGAATGTCCCATCAAAGCGGACAGTATAGATCAAAGATCAAACTGCACGTTTTGTGCAGTCTGGTCTTGATCTACACTGCCTGCAAAGGCAAATACAGTTGAGAAAGGTGCTTTAGGAGTTAATGTCTCTGGTACTGGACCAGAAGAATAATGCTGCACATAAAACATCTCAAACATGGAGACTGTAGTTCATGACAAGAAGATATATTAAGTTCCTCCGTATGTAAACAATGGATCCAACGGAAGCTCAAGACGCTCAAGACTCGACCAGTTCAGAATTACACGTAGGCCAAAGGTCAACCTAAGCTATTTATGTATTAACTCTTTACCAAACGACAAAATTTTAGACTCGTCCAAATTCAAAGCATTTGCAGACGACAAAATAAATGTGACTCAAAAATTGAAATTTGTTTTCAAAAGGGTAGAAAACATTGTGGGAAAAGGAGAAAATGCTGGTTACCAGCATTTTCTCCTTTTCCCACAATGTTTAAAAAAGGCTTTTTCTGTAGGGTCGTTAAAACCCGGGACCGTGTGGTAAAGGGTTAATATATTTATGTAGCACTTCTGATAGACTATGCCAAGTTTCAATGCAACTTGACTGCTGGTTCTGTAGGCGAAGAAAACAAAACACCCACAAATAGCTAGGGCCATCAAAATATATAATCATAAGGTGTATACATATCTTTAATGATAGCACAGATACATAAATATATAAGTCATGCTCTGGAAAAAAGGGAATCTAACGCATCTCCGGAATCCATTATACCAAGCAAGTCTTCACATAACTATGCATCCAAAAATTAAACATTTCTTTTTTTTTTAAAGAAAGACTGAATTCTGAGGTAGACTGGTCCTTGGACAAGCAGAAAATTTACCAAAAACCAAAAAGTATTGAACAATATGTCAGCCTACGCGGACTGCGCTGGCTGACATGGGTCGATACTTCTTGCAGATACATTAAGCCCCCTCATATGTGTCATACATAGATTCTGGTTATGTGATTATCTCACCAACAATTTGTCAAACCTGATGGCTTTATGGTGGCAAAAATCTTTGCTCCTTGCTAGTATACGGTTACCGAACACCCGGCCAGGATGCTGTTGGCTATTTTTTGCCTTTGATGTGAATCTTACCAGCAAGATCTTAGTACATGTATACACTGTGTAAGTGAGTCACGCTCTGAGAAAAGGTGGTGTAACGCACCTGTCAAAAAGTGTCGACCCACGTCAGCTTGCGCTCTTCGTGCAGGCTGACCTGGGTCGAAATGTTTTTGCGATTGCTAAATTTTCTGCACGTCAAAGGACTATTCTTAAGGATTTAGTCCCTTTTTAGACAAAAGGGATCTGCAATTTAATCGACTGTCCGACGCATATGAAAACCTGACGCGAAAATGTCTCAACTGATCACTCAATAGGTACCAAGGCTACTAAATGGATCGGGGTGGGGGAACGTAGAGGACATTTCTTCGTAAGCTTGAAAGCGACAGCACCGTTTTGTCCTGTAAAGTTACCACGGACGAAATACGGGTCTATTTCTTCGAGGCAGACGATAAACAAATCTCGATAGTATGGAAAAATCATATCCTCCCCCCTCAACCAAAGAAGGCGGTATCGCAAGGGTATATAGCACTCAACGGTAGGTACTTTAAAGAGAAGTGAATATTTCTGGGTATGAATTGAACGACCATGACGTCGTCGACGTCGCCAGCATGTGCGTTAGGTAAACGTACCCTGTAGTTTCTTAATTACAGTGTGGAGGGATGTTATAATTACACATATTTCGCTGTGATTTTGTGTTCACACACAAAATACATGCATATGTATATAATATAAGTGAACAGTGAAAGCTCGTACAGTGGCCACTTTTTCTACAATAAGCTTATTCTACGCTGTCCTGGAACAACCACCGTATATCATTCAACGACATGCTCTATATGATGCATACAAAAACACATTACATTCCCTTTTCATCACATAATACATATGTCCCATGTTGACATTAAAATAAATCTACGTTAATGAGGATTTAGAGATAAGATGTCATAGTCCGCTTTCGGACCTAGAAGGTTTAACATCAGTCTGTCAAAGAAAGACTGCGGATACACGTATGGTTTTATCTTGTAGAGTTCCCTGGCCTCTTTGTTGTTGGGCTGCCAGGTGTTGTCCGGCATCGTGGCTGTCCGAAACCGCTGCAAATAGAAAACAAAATGGCAACATCCGTTTTAATGCCGAGTTCGACATAAGGTGCTTTTGCGAACGGTGCAGATCAAAATCGGACTGTAATCTCTAAAATCTACACTGTCTGTTTGTTTCTCACACACACACACACACACACACACACACACACACATATATATATATATATATATATCTAGCCAAAACAGCATTAAAGTGCGTTTGATTTGGCATTTTCTCTGTTTTATATATAAACTGTTTTTTTTTAATCTATAAAGCCACGGTGAAAGAAAAATATTGAAGAATACTTTTCATGCCTTATTTCTAAAATGGATTGTTTGAGATTCAAAAACAGGTCAATATACTGAAAATATGACGACAGCAATAAAATGAGTGATAGAAAATGTTAAAAAAGTAAGCAGTGGCAGTCTGATGATAAGTTAGAAATACCTGGAAAACACATACCTGTGCTAATGATCCTTCAGTCTGCCAAAGGGCTTTCATAGCCACAGCGATCATACCTATATTGGGTAACAACCCGATCACGATCCCCACAGCGATGGCAAACGAGCCGTATACGTAACCGTCACCGTAACTAGGAGTTGAATACCTCGATAACACCAACAAAAATGTAATCTGAAACATTGAAAACAAATCAAAGCACTGAGAGTTCAGAGAGTAAACTTTTGTAAACTTTTGTAAACATCAAATACTAATGACGAGAATTGATTCCTTGATAAACCGTTCAACATCTGAGTCATGCTTCGTGATACATTTTACCAAGCAAGTCATTACATAATTATGGATCCATTTAGTCTAACAGTCGACTGGATCTGGAGGTAGAACTGTCCTTGGACATGTAAAAACTTTATAACTAGCAAAAAGCCAGCATGTGCGGACTGTGCAGGCTGATATGAGTCGATACTTTTTGCAGATGCATTAAACCCTTTTTTCACAGAGCATGGCTCATTGCCTTTCGTCTGATCCCCTGCTACCTACAAATTTCATCAACTGTTATCACAATATCGTCAAATACTACAATGTGTCGAAAATCTAAACATGTCAAGAGTACGCAAAAGATTATATTATTTACCGTCACAAATACGGGTATAACGGCTGTCCACATTGACCTCAGCAATGGAGAAACCCGTCTACCAGTCATCATTGCTATGTCTCGACTAAACCGGTCCGTTCCTATTATTGCAGTAAAAAAAACAGCTTGTGAACAATTCAATTTTCATATAAATATACAGAGCACATGGATGAAAGTCTGCAAGCGAATGTAAGCTCGAGTGCTTGCCCCGCCAAAATTCTTTCAAAGTCTAAACAAAAAAAAAAAAACGATATTGATCACCCCTATTGCAACAGTGGACTTCGTTTTGGCATTTTTGTATGAAAAGTAATCATTTGAATGAAAAGAGCCTATTAGTACGGTTAAAAACAAATAAGGGGGATAGAAAACGTAAAGAAATGCACAGACCTCCATGCAATAACTGATAAAATGTTGAGATTGTGTTAAAATTTTTCTAAGACAAGTGATGAATAGAAGAATTACCTGGTGGGAAAGGAAAGAAATTAAGAAAAAAAAGACATGTTGAAAGTTAGAGTAAGTACTGTGGGAATATGAAAAGTTATTGGTGCGTCATGGGTCTCAAAACCCACGTCATGACTGAAAGAGCAACAGTGACAAAGGTAACACATCTTTACCATATATCCAACATACAGCTATACATTCAAATAGTGACCCAAATAGAAGAGCAAATTGTGAGAAATACCAGTCAGCTAGCTGGAAAACATATATGCCGCTCTGAAACGAAAAAAAAAAAAAAAAACAAATGACGGCAAAATCTTGAGAATTCGAGTAAGATTACGAAACTGGCTTGAAATCTCAGTGGACACGAGTAATAGTAAAAATTGGAAATAGGATGATTAATATGGCCGACAGATCAACAGCAATTACCAGTGAATTCAAATTATCGAAAGTTCCCCCCAAACTTAAAACCTCAGTATGCCTTAAAACGCTCGCTCATAAAGATCGATGCTAGAAAACATCTTCTAAATACTATGGTATAATATCGTGTGAAGATAAGGGCCAGTGTTGACTGACCATTCTTTTTAACGTTTTTCGTCTAATTCTCAAGAACTTTCTAAATTTAAAAGTAACGCAATTTCTGAGTAGCTAAAACATATGCTTTGACCAATCCGAATTTGCTTTACTTCTAAAACCTGTATAATACGACGAATTCTGGATAATACGACCCTTAACTGTGATCACTTTTAGCATCTATCCTCTGCAACATGTTTTATTTGGGTATATTGAGGTCGTGACCAACAGTAATTCGCCTAAATTCGAGCTGTATTCACCGACCGTTTTAAATGGCATTCAAATTCTGTTTCAATAATCTTTTAATTCAAAGAAATGCTATTTCTGATTGGCTTAAACAATTGTTTAGCCAATCAGAAATTGTATTACTTTTTAAATTTAGAATTACGACAGAGTTTAGAATAGAAATTAAATACAGACCACAAGATCTGTATGGTGAAAATCGAAAAGTGTTACCATTCGTACAGTGAGAAACCAATGATCATTATTTTCATGAAGTTTTAAGACCTTTTCAGCCGTATTTCATCGGATATAATGACTTAAATAGAGATTCTTAATCCCAATACTCGTCATCTAATTGACCTACTACCGAGCTAGTCTTAAGGGTTTAGATTAGAGCAATAAGAGCAGAGATTTGATTTCATAATAATAAACATATATATACACTGGTCATTAATTATCTTCATTCTTATAACCATCGTTGTCAACGTATCTGAAGAAGAAGAAGAAGAAGGAGTTGTACAAGAAGGACAAAACTAGAAGGATAGTAGGAATAAATAAAATGCACTCACGTTTAAACACAATGGTAATGCAGTTATGGCCATGACAACACCAATAACTATGTTAACAATAATTCTTTTGGATGTGAGTTGTTTGGGAAAGAAGTCTATGATTCCACTGGAAATGGTCTCGACCATCCCAAACTGAAACACCGAAAAGTAGAAAAGTAGTACAGCATTTGACTGCCTCAACCGAAAAGTTGCGAAAGACACTTCTTAGCAACTTTGCGGGAAATGTAGATCAAGATCACTGCATTGGATATCCACTCCAAAGGCCTAGCAGCCATAACGCGCAATACACTGATAATTCTTTACGAACAATCTCGTTCTTAAACGACCTGGGAAAGTGGACCTTTGAAAACTCTGCTGAAAAAGAGGAAAATGCTCCATTTTGTCCTTTTCCCCCAGCATTTTCTACCCTTTCAAAGCCAAATATCATTATTTGAGCTACATATAGTTTGTCCTCTGCAGATGCGTTCAATATGGAAATGTCTATAATTTTGTGACACATGAGTCTGAATTCGAGTTGTCTAATGATTTTACGAGGGCTGTTCTATAAATTCGTGGAATTTTGTTGTTAAAACTACGTTTCTTGATATTTTAGGCTAAAAAATTGCCAGTAATAACATGAACATAATACAAACTTGATACAGAAATTTTGCGTAAACCTGGTTACGCCCCTGCACTCTAATCTCGGGTGTACACTGGCTGACTCACTGACTTGATTGATATTTCGTTTTGTGAACAATGTTGGCTGAGACTGTCGAGAAATTACAACGAGTGGGTGGTTTACCGACTGAATTTTTCACTTTTGTCCGTAACTAGCCGTCTGGGGGTTAACAAAATTGGCTAAATCTGCAAACTTCGGCCCCACAACAATCCCGTGTTTTAACGCCTCTTGAGAAGAGAGCATTTCAAATTATTGTGGATAAATGCGAAAATGCTGGTAATCAGCACCCTCTCCTTTTTCCACAATTTTTCAAGCCTTTAAAATGCAAAACTTATCATTTGATTCATAAATAATGTGTTGCCAGGAGAATACTTTCAAAATGAACGAGTCAAGTATTTTGTCAACTCTTTCACCCCCAAATGAATAAGCCATGCTTTGCGAAGTGGGGATTTAAATCATCTGCAAAAAATATTGACCCAGATCAGCCCGTGCTTCTGCACAGGCTGACCTGGGTCAAAACTTTTTGCTTTTGGTAAATTTAAAAAGTATCGACCATGCACTGGCTGACATGGGACGAAACGTTTTGCAAATGCATTGAAACCCCTTTTCATAGAGCATGACTCAATGATACTACAGTAAATGGGAAAATGTATTTGAGCCATGCACTGGCAAAAAGGGGGCTTAATGCATCTCTGTGATGCATGATACCAAGCAAGTAATCACAGTATTATACATCCCTAAAATTTGTTTTGTATAAGAACCAACTGAATCATGAGGCACACTGGTCCTTTGACATGCAGAAAATTGACCAAAAGTAAAAAGTTTCGGCCAGGGTCAGCATGCACGGACTGCGCAGGCTGATCTCAGTCGATACTTTTTTTGCAAATGCATTAAGCCCCCTTTTCACAGAGCACGGCTCATTTACATGGTTGATCCCTATCAAATTTTAATTAGTACTTATTGGTCTTGATAATGGCCATACATGGCACTGAAAATGGTTGTACTTGTTTCAAATAAATATAGCTCTTTCATCTGACAAGGGAGATAAATACATTTTGGTAGTAGCTTCCATTACGAATAGACTACCTTTGTTTTTTGATAACCCGCTAAGCGCGACTCACCGACCTTTTGTGGACAGTGTAGATCAAGATCAGACTACACAGAACGTGCAGTCTAATCTTAGGCCTACACTGTCGAATAAAGAGATATCTTTCTCGAAAAAATAAGTTTGAAATAGCATTATTTGGGTTTTTACTATCGGCTTGAAATTTTTATGTCACTTATTTAGCGGGATTAAGTTTGAGATTATAGCCAACTTTTAAAATTGACGACTTTTGATAAAATATATACTTACGATGCTGTCGAACACTACAGTTGTCAACATAAGGAAGAAAAGCACCGACCACAGTTGTGGAAGTGGCATCTTACTTAAGGCTATCGGGAACACAACAAATGTGAGACCCGGTCCTGAAAAAAAAAAGTTTCTATACGTGTGAATCGTATATGGACACATGTATATAGCAAATAACAAACTCTTGGTAGAGGTTTGCAGGGGGAATTAGAAAAAGATCAGCCTGCACATACTTTGGCGTGTTTGCAGCAAGATCTTGGTCTACAATAGATTGTCGATTATCGATTACGCTTTAGTATACCGTTTTAACGCCAGTAAGTTAATCTTTCTAATCAGCATTGTAAATCTTTCCTGTAGAGAGATTTGTATTTGACCCCATTTTTTCGATTCTTTTGTTTCTTTAAATTCAAAACACATGAGCCATGCTCTGTGAAAAGGGGGCGTAATACATCTGCGAAAAGTATCGACCCAGGTCAGCCTGCGCAGTCCGCGCAGGCTGACCTGGGCCGAAACTTTTCGCTATTGGTCAATTTTCTGTGTGTCCAAGGACCATTCTACATTATGATTAAGTTGATTGTTAAAACAATGGCTATCATGGATCCATGATCACGTGATGACCTGCTTGGTATCATGCATCACGGAAATGCATTAAGTCCCCTTTTGTCAGAACATGGTTCAGTCGTGTGTCATATTTTCAGGCCATAGAGCCTTCAAAGCTATGCGAGCAGCTTGAGAATGACGAAAAGGAATTATAACTTGGGCTACGTTGACAGATGCTTATGTCAGCAAAATATAATCATCCAATCTTTTATCATTTGGTAAATCGTTGATTTATTTTCCACTTCACGGACCAAGAACAAAGAGTGAACAGAAAACCCACAACGGAATAATGGTTCAAGAAACCACTGGCTCACCACGAGAGCATCGCCTTGCTAACGTATGCAGACAATCGACTTCATTATCCGACATGATAATAAGTATGTATGTTTCAAGCCCAGCCTTTTATTTCACGTCTAAATATTCTAACATGTAACACTTATTTGCTTCACTTACATAATAATGTATGGGCTCGGCATAAAGGAGGTAATGGCATAATTATGCCGTAATTATACTTACCCGATTGTGTCGCAACCTCCTGAACTGATAAGCCTGCGTCTTTGGCCATAAAACCGAGTATCGTAAACACAACCAGACCATTGAAGAACGAAGAAAAGCCACTAATAACGACACACATCGTTGAGGACCTGGAAAATGGATTTCAGCTCTTTATATATCAAACGATAAAATTCTGGACTTGCCCACCTTGAAAGCATATGCGGACGGCAAAATAAATGTGTCTCAAAAATTAAGATTTGTTGTTTGAAGGGGTAGAAAACATTGTGGGAAAAGGAGAAAATGCTGGTTACCAGCATTTTCTCTTTTTCCCACAATGTTTTTAAAAGTCTTCTTTTATAAGGTCGTTAAAAGTCGGAATTGTGTGGTACAGGGTTAAAGACATTTGAGAGGCGCTCTGGGTAAAGTGCATTCAGTGCATCTTCATAACCCTTTCCCAAATAAGCCCTGGTTTTTACGTGTCTGCAGTACAAGTCTTTTGAAAACACTGTGGGAAAAGGAGAAATTGCTCGTAACGAGCAATTTCTCCTTTTCCCACATTGTTTTCTAACCTTTTTGAGAACTTTCTGCCATTTTCATCCAATTTAAAATTGTCGTCTGCAAACTCTTTCAATTTGGATCAGTCCAAAATTTGTCGTTTGGGAAAGGGTTAAAATTTATTATACAAAGCAAGTCGTCGCATTCATGTAATATGAATCTACGTTGCTTTTACAAACTGGGCTGAATAATGAGCTATTCTGGGTACGTATTCACCAACCATTCTTAAGAACGCTCTGTGTGTGTGTGTGTGTTTTATTATATTTACGGACTTATTGTATGAGCCATTTGTACTTCGGAGAGGGACTTTATAAGCTTTCGTTAGCTTTCGTCCCAATCCTTTTGTAATTAATTATTACAAATAAATATGTTTAAACTAACGTTCTTTATCTCGTTCTCCAGAATTTTCTACATTTGAAAGTAACACAACTCCTGATTGGCTAAACCATTTGGTTTAGCCAATCAGGAGTTGTGTTACTTTCAAATTTAAAAGATCTTGGAGGATAAGACTAAGAATATTCTTAAGAATGGTTGGTGAATACAGACCCTATTCTTTTGAAATACGGAAAAATTTACCAATAGCAAAAACATTTCGACTCAGATCGGTCTGCGCGGTGCGCGGACTTCGCAGACTGACATGGGTTCATACTTTCTAGTGGCAGATGCATTTATTTACCTTTTCACAGAGCATGACTTATTTATAACAGAGAAATATGTTGTTTATCCCTTTACCACACAATCCCGACTTTTAACGACCCTGAGGAAGAGGCCTTTTGAAAACATTGTGGGAAAAGGAGAAAATGCTGGTAACCAGCATTTTCTCCTTTTCCCACAATGTTTTCTACCCTATCCAAGACAAATTCCATTATTTGAGTAAAATTTATTTTGTCGTCTGCAAATGCTTTCAATTTGGACCTGTCTAAATTTTTCTCGTGTGGTAAAGGGTTAAATAACTAAATTTAAGGAGGGAAGGGACTGGTTGATAAAATATTGAATGAGTTTAATAATTTCCCGTTTACCACCTGCAACTTATTTGCATCATGCAGCTTTTGTAACAGGCCTGTAAGATAGATCTTATGCAAATGAAATTAATTTATGCTTTATGCTTTGAAAATATAAATAAACAAGTCGTGCTCTGTGAAATGGTAGTTTAATGCTTCTGCAAAAAAGTATCGACTCATGTCAGCCTGTCCAGTCCGCGAAGGTTGGCCTGGGTCGAAACTTTTTTGTCTTTCTGTAAATTTTCTGCATTGTCCCAGAACCACTCTACCTCACGATTCGGTCGGTTGTTGGACAAAATGGATTTTATGGATCCATAATTATGTGATAATTTGCTTGGTATAATGCATCACGGAGATGCATTAAACCTCCTTTTGCCGGAGTGCCGCATTACGAAAACGTAATGGATATTCACGTTTTACAAAGCAGTTTTACGATCATTGTTGAGGAAAGGAATTTGATTTCATGACTTTTTTTTTAAACGCTTACACTGACATTAACCCTTTACCACACAATCCCGCTTTTTAACGACCCCCAAGGAAAAGGAGTTTTGAAAACATTGTGGGAAAAGGAGAAAATGCTGGTAACCAGCATTTGCTTCTTTTCCAACAATGTTTTTCCATTCCAAAGAAAAAGTTCCTGATTTCTCTAACGTTTAGTTTATCGTCTATAAATGCTTTAATTTAGACCAGTCTAAAATTTTGGCGCGTGGTAAAGAATTAAAAAAGTCTAAGTTAGGCCACCTCAAGGGAAATTAAATTTTATGCTTTACAAAATACATTCAGACCTGTATTAACCCTTAAAGCACCTTTCACGACTTGAGTTAATGCGTTTGTGGCCAGTGTAGAACAAAAACATAAGACGTGCAGTCTGATCTTCGATCCTCACAGTCCACTTTGCTGAAACACTACAGAGAAAAGCAACAGTGAAATTGCAACCATTTGGGTTTTGTCTCTAGTCTGAAAATGCCTATTTGGGTTCATTCGGCTCTCTAAGGCTTAAGCAGGCACAAAAAAGGAAAAGCCCAAAATGTTCTTGCTTAAGAGAGGTGCTTGCTTAATGCAGGTATATTTCTCTTTGGGAGCTCACCATATTATTTTCTAACTCTTTGCTACACAATCCGGAGTTTTGACGACCTTGAGGGAGAATGCTTTTGAAAACATTGTGGGAAAAGGAGAAAATGCTGGTCCAGCATTTTCTCCTTTTTCCACAATGTTTTCTACCCTTTCAAATGTAATTTCCTCTAATTGAGCCAAGTTTGATTTGGCTCTGTATTCGGACAAGTCCAAAATTTGTCGATTGGTACAAGGTTAATCATTTTCTCTAGCCAAGGGTAACAATCACTACGTTGTTCTATTCACCCTTGGCTTATCCAGTCGAAATTTGTAATTCCCGGGATACGCCACCTACTGGATTTTGATAGTTATCATTTCTAAAATTACATCATCGCGAACCAATCAAAAGTCTCGTATCATAACCCCTTTCGGCAAAATCCAAAACCTTATTAGGACAATTTATCCTCTTGTGTTGTAATGTATTCTAAAACTTCATTTAACCCCAATTCTGCTAAATAAGTGAAATGAAACTTGCAAGCCCATAGTAAAGAGAATTGCTATTTCAAAGATATTTTGGGGGAAAAGATGTCGCTTAACGGACAGTGTTGATCCATCATCAGTCTGCACGTTCTGTGCAGTCTGATCTTGATCTACACTGTCCGCGAAAGGTCAGTGAGTAACACTTAGCAGCCTGAGGGTTAACTAATTTGTCATAGTGAATGTTGTTGTAAATGATTTTCGTCTGTATATTTTTGGTAATGATTCCCAGCACATCCGACAATTCTCTCATGTAGCATTTTTTTTTTTCTATTTCATTTTACTGAATGTGGATAGCAAGTGTAACACGCTATTTGATTGATGCTTTAAGAACAGACTGCAACCAATGATTACGCGTATCTCGGGTATTAGAAATTTCAACTCTATCAGCCAAGGGTGAAAATATCAACATAGTGATCGTCAGCTTTGGCTAACGAAGAAGAGAGTTAAAAGATATAGCCAAAAGACATATCTCACTGTTTAATTTTTTCCGTACTCAACTAATCTGAGCATGAAATTTCTTTTCTTCCGTTCTTCTTTTAAAAAAAGTCACAACTTCATAATCACTGTCTTTGTATATGAAGTATTAATGAAGATTTAAGTTTGAGCACAATCAGTTGACTACGAACTTAACTCTTAGACTGCTAAGCGCGACTCACTGACCTTTTGCGGACAGTGCAGATCAAGATCAGACTGCACAGAACGTGCAGTCTAATCTTGGATCTACACTGTCCGATAAGGAGATATTCTTCTCCAAAAATGTAAGTTTGAAATAACACTATTCGGGTTTTTACTATCGCCTTGAAACTTATTCAGCAGTATAAGGGTTCTGCGGTATAAGGGTTAAGTTTTCAAAGCACAGGTGATTGTGACCGTGTTACCAGAAACTTTTCTGATGAAATTTGTTGTAGCTCGCCATCGTTATAACTCCACCCCAGGTCGGACCCAGTGAGTAAAACACCTGAATTCCAGCTTCCAGCCACATCTAATTGACACCAAAATAAGTAATTTAGGATGAGAATGCATGCAGTATACTTGATAAAATACAGTATTAGTTTTGTCATTTACAAAATTTATGACACATAGCGAAAATTTTTTAAATTTAATGTTTACACCCAGTCAGAAAGTAACTTAATCGTATTCCAACTTCAATTCAAGTGTAATAAATTAAGAAATGGGAGTTAATTGATCGATCTATTGATAGTTATTTTACGCCGCTTTCAACATAGTTTTAGTCATATCACGGCGACGGCTCACATATCATGTGTGTCCTTGGTTTCACCAGTACAAGGCTAGGGCTCTGAAGTATCTTGCCCGAGGACACTCCTGAGAAATACTCCTGTGCTTCACGTGCGGTTCGAACCCTGTGCCTCCAGGTAACGAGCCCTACACTTTACCACTGAGGCACGCAGGATCCCCTAGAGTAACGTATCGTTGACATAGCACTTGAATCACACACAACATAATATAGTGATATTCGAAGGGCAGAGAAGTATATGAGATATGCTCTGTGAAAAGGGGGCTTAGTGCATCTGCGAAAAGTATCTGACCTGGGCCGAAACTTTTCGCTATTAATTAATTTTCTGTATGTCCAGGGACCAGCCTACCTTATTATTAAGTCGGTTGTTAAAAAAAAAAAAAAAAAACAAACAAAAACAAAAAACAAAAAACACGGTTTTTATAGATCCATAATTATGTGATGGCTTGATTGGTACAATGCTTCACGCAGATGCATTTAGCCCCCTTTTGCCAGAGCACGGCTCACATGTAAAGGTGATACCTATAAGAAGATATTGCCCTTTTCCTGAAATGATAACCTTTTGTTGCCAAAAGACTTGAATTGAGACTGGCCCAAAACAACTTGAAAGGCAAATAACGGGTCGCAAAAACATAATAAATCTGCTGCGCTCTGGCAAACGGGGGGCTAAATGCATCTCCACGATGCATTATTCCAAGCAGGTCACCACATAGTCATGGGTCCATAAAATTCATTTAGACTATGAACTGTTTGAATCATGACGTAGAATGGTCCTTTGACATGCAGGAAATTGACCATTAGCAAAACGTTTCGGCCCAGGTCAGCCTGCCCGGACTGCGAAGGCTGACCTGGATCTATAAGTTTGCAGATGCATTAAGCCCCCTTTTCACAAAGCATGGCTCAATTATTAAGGCCTGGCAAATACCTTTTCTAGAATTGTGAAAAAGAATTTATAGCAAAATTAGCAGTTGCTTGTAAAAGCAAACTTCTCCTTTCCAGAGAATATTTTCAAAAAGTAAACTTACCGTAGGGTTGAACTAGTCGTAGATCTTTTTTTTTTTTTATGTGACAACGGGTATGCGTCTGTGATCTTAAGCACGGTATGTGTATTTTTGCCATCACATTTTCAAAGACGCAAGTAGATGACACGTCTGGTCACGACTGTGATCATAACGTATAATGGGGAAAAAC
The DNA here is from genome assembly GCA_945859785.2 of Tridacna gigas. Classification (NCBI taxonomy): domain Eukaryota; kingdom Metazoa; phylum Mollusca; class Bivalvia; order Cardiida; family Cardiidae; genus Tridacna; species Tridacna gigas. The sequence goes on along the minus strand of OX244042.2, from coordinate 25,951,368 downwards.
AGAAAAATTAATGTTATAAACCAATTTGTTTGTTTATTTGTTTGAATTGGAGTTTAACGCAGTTTTAATAGCTTAGGTCCATTCGGCATACCTCGGGTGATCCGGTGATCAAATCCCTCGGCTGTATCACGTAGCTTGATATGCACCTACACGGTACATTTCGCACATCTCCGGAAGCACACCGCTTTACCGTAATTGAAATTGTAAGGCTCCTCTTTAAAAAGAATGCATGAGTAAATTTTCTATCGTTATCTTTCTAAGAGTATTTCAGTCGGCAAACAGTTTGTACATTCAATTTTTAGCGTAGTTTATCAATTCCGTTAGGAGCTTTCATCGACAGATCGATAGAAGTGAATAACTTCACAGTGGTTGTTCATGTCGTTGCTAAGCGATCTACAGGGGCGCCGCCATGTTTAAGATCATGTGATTGGTAGTTCAAAATGGAAGCCTCCCTTATACAGACGAGGTTAGATGTAGGTGCGGAATCGGCCGAGTAGTGACGAGTGGCTTAGGTCATATCACTGCGCGGTCAATGTACCTACGCATGTGTTTCCTGGCTTTCTCACATCAGTCCTGACACGACTTTCATTCCAAGCCACTGCCTACAGGCATCAGAGGTGACCGGCGATTGTTCGCCTCTCACCTCTGATGCATGTGAGAAAACAACCATACGTTCCTTAAAACAATGGAAGCGGTTTATTGAGCAACAATGCATTAAACCGTGATGTAAAACACTCACCTGAACAGTTAAAAGCTTTGAAAAGTCCGGGTTTAAATAGAACAGAATGCCCTCAAGAGCGCCATCCAGTGTTACTCCTCGAATAAACATGATCAACAAAAATAAAAACGGTGTTGTAGCTGTGACGTAAACAACCTGAAATTGTGTATTTATATATTTTGAACACTTGCATGCAGTGAATGAAATGTGGCTCTGCAGTTCAAAGAACAACGGCAGAGCTCAAGAGATCAACCATTCGGTCAAGTAAGTTGACTTCGCCTGGCTAGTGATAATTAGAAAACTTTCAATGTCAGCTGTTACCAACATTCACATGCTAAATATATAACACTCTGTACAGGTTGAACTGAAATGCATATTTCGAGCCTCGCATAAAGGGAGGTAAGAGTGCGTAAAGTATAAAAAAAAAAAAAAAAACAGCAATATGGGCCAACCAACAGATCGGTCGATCGACTAAAAGACCAAAAATCACGTGATTGCAGTACACGACCAAGAAAAGGGAGAAGTACAAAACTTCATTTTTGCAGGCCACGATAATGATATACCTGCCTACCTTTCCAAGAGTTTTCGCTCCATTGATGACTGCCAACACAGTAAGAGTCCATGCTATGATTAAACAGATCACGAGATGAGGCTGTAGACTTCCCATGTCATTTAGACCATTCGAACGGCCAATCACCTTGTATCTGAAATATTGATGAAAAATATCTGATAGATTTATTCATCATTGTTGCGACACAACAACGTGTTCATCTTGCAATGTTTTGAATGGCGTATGTATCAGCTTTTTGTAAATAATGTTCAAATATTCAAGGCAAGCCATCATATTGAGTGGAACACAAGGAGTAAAAACTTTATGGATGTCTATTAGATATAAACCATGTACTTAGAAAGGGACATTTACTAAAGTTTGTAAAAAAGTGCTGATTAACCACCAAACTACAATCTGTTGGAGTACATGAGCATTGTACTGATAAACGATGATAAACTGAATGTGCGAGCATTGTGCTGATAAACGAACATGTTTAAAAGTATGCAAGCAGTTTGATGATAAACGAACATTCATTTTAAGTTTGTAAGCAGTTTGCTGATAAACGAACATTCATTTAAGTTTGTAAGCAGTGTGCTGATAAACAGCATTCATCGAGATACGCTATCAGTGTGCTGATAAACGAACATGTATTAAAGTATGTAAGCAGTGTGCTGATAAACGAACATTCATTAAAGTATGTAAGCAGTGTGCTGAAAAGCGATCATTCATTTAAGTATGCCTGGAGTATGCTGAAAAACCAACATTCATTAAAGTATGTTAGCAGTGTGCCATTAACTGAACATTCATTTAAGTATGTGAGCGTGTGATGATAAGAGAACATTCATTAAAGTATTGAGCAGATTGCTGATAAGCAAAAATTCATTAAATTATGAGCAGTGTGCTGATAAGCGAACATTCAATAAAGTATGAGAGCATTCATTTACAATAGTACGTAAAAAGTGCTTATCAACGACCATTTACGAGGAAAAAACTACCATTCATTTGGGTATGTGAGCAGTGCGCTGATGAAAGAATATTCATTAAAGTATGTGAGCAGTGTGCTAATAAGTGATCATTCATTTAAGTATGTGAGCAGTGTGCTGATAAACAAATATTCATTAAAGTTTGTAAACAGATAAATATTGAAACAAATACAGAATCTCAAAGTCTATTAAAATTTTGCAGTTCTAAACTACAAGCCTTTGTTATGATAACAACCATTGGTAATGCTTGACATTGTGTTGCCTTCGCGGAATTTGAAAGTACATCTTCACTAGTATTTAACCAATCTGATAAAACTCTGCAGAAACGGCTGACTACATAATGTTATTGTGGCTGATAGGTCTTCTCATATTCTACCTGGTTTCAAGCCATGCAAATAATGGACCTACGGTCAAAATATTTATCAAGGCATACAATCCGTGGATCGGCAGACGTATACATGAACTAATACATAAACAAAGTTATACCCACATTGCCATACATGTACATGCAAATAAAGAACAAAAACTTACTCCCAAAACTCAAAAGCAGCCGATTGATATTTCACCTCTGAAGAAACTGAATAGTTAGATTGGGAAGTTGTGTTGTATAAAGTAACATTCTTCTCCGAGTCATAAACTAATGGGAGAAAAAGAGAACAAAATAAGGTAAACAACCAAAAATTCTGATAGACCAAGTCCTTTTTTTTCAGATATTTCACGAATTCATCTCTTTTTTTTTTTCCATTTATTCTTTTGTTGATTATACTAACTTGTAATGAATATATTTATTGCTTGTTGAAGAAATTTATACTCCTTTTGAACCAACTTGGAATCAAAAGTCGTCGTTTGTAATGCTCTCTCTCTCTCTCTCTCATGCCATTCTATTAATATTACGGATTTCAATAATATTACACTGAATTCATTTTAGCATAATATCATTTTGTTTTTCCTTTATTCTATTCCTGATCAAATGAGGACCTGGAATAAGCAAACAGAAGTTTGGTATTTCTGCCGGTATCCCTGATATTATTTGAGTTTCGCATTTGTGCAGATGATGCAATAATCAATATTTGATTTATCATTTAACATTCTTAAATTTATAGAATAACGACTTGTCCCATTGCGTATCATAGACCCGTGTTCTCTCTATGACTAAACTAGATTGAGTTACTCTATGAAGTATTTCTCTTGTAAATATTAACCCTAGGCTGCTAAGCGCGAGTCATTGATCTTTTGCGGACAGTGTAGATCAAGATCAGATTGCACAGAACATGCAGTCTGATCTTGGATCTACACTGTCCTATAAGGAGATATTTTTTCCCTAAAATATACTTTTGAAATAACAGCATTTGGGTTTTTACTATCGGCTTGAAAGCTTTATTTCATTTATTTAGTAGGATAAGGGTTAACAAAGTGGTTGACTTTGAAAACTTTCTGTTCAAATGGCAGATTTCTCACTCCATTTGCATGTATTTAAGTGCTCCAGCTGCCCGATGTTATTGCTTAAGTCATGCGGCTTTTTTTTTTATCGTTGGTCGTAAATATAGTCCTTCTCTCAGTACTTTCAGTAGTATTTAACGGTGATAAAATTGCTTACCCCGACATAGCCTAGAATTCCATGAGTTGTTGCAGGTTGCCCATGGCAACGAGGATGTGAAGGACGAATAGAGATAATAGTAGACCCATACAGAAATCATGATAAGATACCAGAGCACGGTTAGAGAAAGTGTCACCTGTAACAGTCCTAGACCTGCAATATACATCATAGAGGCTAGTTTAAAATGTATAACTGGGTCATTCTATCATTGCCTGAAGAGCTATGTAACTCAAAGCTTGATGACGATGATGATGATGATGATGAACAGCTTTTCACTGGGTAAACTACGTTGCCCTTTACTGCGGGTATTGGTGAAAGACAGAGGACGTTTACGCTATAATGACGTCGCTTACTGCATTTTCAGTCGCCGACAAGGGATATAGGTCATCTCAAGAACAAACAGTAGCAATACTACTACTACTGCTACTACTACTAATAACAATAATAATAATAACAGATGCATTCACATGCGGCAGGGATAGTGTAAAATACTTACCTTTTAACAAGGGACAGAATCCGAATGCCAGACCGGCACTTTGGCCAGAAAATTGTCCTAGACAAACCTCCAGATAGTAAAGTGGTCCGCCGGAAGTGATTAACAGGAAGTAGAAAGGAATCAAAAAAGCACCACCCCCATTACGGCTGAAAAAATCGACAAAAAGATATGAAATTTCAATTTTCGCCATCCACTTTTCGACCTACGAGGAACTCGAAAAGTAGAAATTAGGCACACTAACTTCCACTTTTCTAGCAAAAAAGTTACCTCGAAAAGTTGAAGTTTTTGATCTGACAATTGTCAAAAAACTTTCTACTTTTCGACCTCACGTTTGTCTAGAAAAGTAGAAATTAGGAAGTACTAACTTCAACTTTTCGCCTTAAACTGCTGGGTCGAAAAGTAGAAAAGTGGAAGTTTTTCACATGACAATTGTCAATAAAACTTCCACTTTTCGACCTAGAAAAGTCGAAAAGTCGAAATTAGCCGATTAAAACTTCCACTTTTCTAGTTAGGACTAATTTTTCGTAGGATAAATTCGCCGCGGGACCGGTGACACAGGAATTTTACCCTAAACTGGCAGCCTGTTATCGATCTTTATTTTATGATCTATCGGACGGCTACGAGAGATACAACGGGTACCAGTTTATTTTTACCCCTACACCGGCTCCAACATTATTCGGTGCTGATAAACAAACATCCCGTGATGATCAGTCCTAACTAGAAAAATTGAAGTTTTAATCGGCTAATTTCGACTTTTCGACTTTTCAACTTTTCGACTTTTCGACTTTTCTAGGTCGAAAAGTGGAAGTTTTATTGCTAATTGTCATGTGAAAAACTTCCACTTTTCTACTTTTCGACCTAGCAGTTTAACGCGAAAAGTTAAAGTTAGTACTTCCTAATTTCTACTTTTCTAGACAAACGTGAGGTCGAAAAGTCGAAAGTTTTTTGACTATTGTCAGGTCAAAAACTTCAACTTTTCGACTTTTCGAGGTAACTTTTTTGCTAGAAAAGTGGAAGTTAGTGTGCCTAATTTCTACTTTTCGAGTTCCTCGTAGGTCGAAAAGTGGATGGCGGAAACAGGATTCCGTAATTGTTCGATATTTCGGCTAATGCCTTTTTCAAGAGTTAGAAACATTTTTTCCTCTAGGAAAATGTTCTTAAAAAATGTCCTAGAGGAAAAAGTGAATCGAACTTTTGAAAAAGGGATTAGCCGAAATATTGAACAATAAAGTGTTGTTTTTCGTAGTGTTTTATTCATTCCCCGAGGAATCCATGGTGTCAGTTTAGTATCAATTTAAGTTCTACATAGAATGTCTTTAAGTTTAATTTTCCATTTTTCACCAATTTCACCAGGTGATAAAGGTACTGAATTTGACCTTTCTTTGTGTTACCACATCAAGTGAAGTAAACTAATCGTGTCCCTGGTTGTAACCTGAAATGTGATGACATATGGGCTTTGTCCAAAACAAACAGTACAACTAGATGTGAGCCATGTTCTGTGAAAAGGGGGCTTAATGCATCTGCAAAACTTATCGACTCAGGTCAGCCTGCCCAGTCCGCGCAGGCTGATTTGGGACGAAACTTTTTGCTATTGGTAACTTTACTGCATGTCCAAGGACCGGTCTCCCTAATGATCTAGCCTTTTGTCAGACAAAATGGATTTTATGGATCCATAATTGTAAGATGATCTGCTCGGTATACTGCATCATGAAGATGCATTAAGCCCCCTTTTGCAAGAGCAGGGCTCAATTGTTTAATTTCGTTGAAAGAGTTATTTTCGCTTCCCCTCCCCGAAGCTTTCTGTCAACAATATACAAGAAAAGATATAGATCAGGCACGATTCCAGTGCATGTGACCTTTGAATCCCCTACTTTGACCTTGACCTTGGAGGCTAGTATTTGAAACACCGCTCTGCAAGTCGCAACATTAAGGTGGACACATGTATAAGATATCGTTGAAATTGAGCAAGACATATGAAGCAGACACGAAAACGTGACAGACAGACGGACAGGCGCACACAAAGACAATTGATTGATTGTTTGAATGACGTTTTCAACATTTTTCTGTCATATCACAGCGACAGCTCACTTATTCATGCATGTCCTGGGTTTTACCTCTACAAGGCTAGGGCACTGAAGTGTCTTCCCCGAAGACACTCCCACGAAAACCAAAGTGCTTTGAATGAGGATCGAACTCGTGACCTCTAGGTTACGAGTCCAACACCTTACCACTTTTCCACGCCGGACCCTATATAGAGACAGACGAAAAGACAGTTTTAACGAATACAATACGTCTCCCCAAGATAAATTTGGGGAAAGAAATAGTAACACGTAACATGTGAGAGATAAAGTGAAACTTCACAAGTGACATCAAATATTAGTTCAGCCTTATACGCGTATCTTTAGCTAATTAAACTGATGGATATACCTGCATATAATCGGAAATCTCCAAAAACTGCCGACTCCAACGGTATATCCAACAATCGCCAGGAAAAATTCCAACTTGCTCCCCCAGTGACCCCTCTCCTCGTTGTCATCCTTGGACCTTATTTGATCATTAACATTATATAGTCGATCAGTCTCGCCAGCAGCTTCTTCACCAAGGTCTTTTGTGGACTTTTCGTGATTATCATCCTTGAGACATACCAACTCGGTATCGACGGATTGCATGACCGGAAATCTACAGTATCAAAAAAATGAGGTGTAAGGTTTATTAACAAATTGATATGTCTTTATAAAAGGTTAGTACATAATATTCTGTATGTTTTTGACGTGTAAATGTTGGTGACGACACAGATCTAGTTGGTTTAACCGTTAAGTTGCTAATCGCGACTCTAGTTCCTTTTGTAGACAGACTGCACGGAACGTGCAGTCTGATCTTGGATCTACACTGTCCGATAAGGAGATATTTCTCCCAAAAATTATCTTTGAAATAGCAAAATTTGGGTTTTAACTATCGGCTTGAAAGTTTCATTTTACTTATGTAGCACGTTAAAGGTTAAGATTCTATACAAAACTGCTCTACGATAATTTAATTTCACAGTGAAATTTTGAAAACAGTGAAGTAATTGTTCTTCTGGCAGTTTGTGATATCTGAAGGGTGCTGGGTTTAAACGGTAGGTTATAAATATCTTTGACGTCACAATATTGACGCAGTGACGGCCATGGACAAGTTTCAAAGTCCGCTGCCACCTGACAGGACGACGAATTTATTATACTACTAAATTTGACCATTTCTACGTGTATTCAAAAAAAAAAAAAAAAAAAATCCTGTTCTATGTTCTCACTAATCGAGTACACTTACGAAATCGAATTTCCCGTCTGAGTGCCCAAACACATTGATAACTGACGTCACTAAAATGACGTTATTGAAAACTGTATAAAACGTGCAGTATGGTGCGATTAGACGTACATGTATTTTTCATTTAAACATGGACTTACACAACTTCAAGGTAAGAAGCTTTTCATTAAAATATTATTTGTTGGCAAAAGTAAACGAGCAGTAGTTTATGTTTTTAAAGTTACAATATAATGACCTTTGACACTTCACGGTTAGTTTACATGACGAAGGGATGGTTCGTTTTAACCCCATGTATTTGTTATAGAATGACAACAAACGATAATATACTGAATCATTTATATTTATCTGAAAAAATAATCCATTCTTTCCCCCCTTTAATGACAACCATCAACGGTAGGTTAACAAGTAATGTTAGGGTTATTTGTCTTGTGGGCGACTGGGTTCGATTCGACGGCGCCATCATATATTTTGCGTTGAGGTGTACACGTGTCTACGGGGCTCCCGGCAGGGAAATTTTGTGTTCCCTGGGAGCTGCCAGATTAGAGATATATATATTCGGAGCGTAGTATCCAAACAGATCGCGAGAAATTTCTTTGCAATATAATAAACTATTATTTTTCTTTATTGCCTTGGCATTTTTGGGAAATTGTAATCACCACTCAGTGCTTTGCCACCTGTGACAAAATCAATGTTCGTGTGTCACACGTTGACACGATATCTTGATATTACAATCCGACCAAACAATGATCTTCACTTTTCTTATTATCATCGTTGACATTCTCAGATTCATACCATTATCATCAGAATGGAGAATCAATGTTGCTTTTATTATTATCATTATCATAATTTCAACTTTTGTTTGTACCCAGGTAACTATAATACCCTCAGGTCTTTTGTTGTCCTTGGAAATATGATCTGTGGACAACGACAAAAAGGGTACATACTTGTTTGTAACAGAAACCTCTTAAACAAACATTTGCGTCATGCTTTGTGAAAATGGGGCTTAATATATCTACAAAAAGTATCGACCCATGTCAACCTGCGCAGTCCGCACATGCTCACGTAGGTCGAAACCTTTTGCTGTTTGTAAATTTTCTGCGTGTTCAAGGACCATTGTATCTCATGATCAGGGCTTGGTGGATCCATAATCATGTCATGATATGGTTGGTATAACGCATCACGGAGATGCATAAAACACCCTTTTGCCATAGCGTCGCTCATTTGTGTTATAACAAAACCTTTCGTTTGTTACATAAAACACGGATACATTTCGACAAAAGTATTTTTTTTTTGCTGGATTATTGAACAGGATAGCATGGAGCGATGAAGGAGTTGTAAGTTCTTCATTATATGCCATACATGTTAAATGTAATCTGTGCTGGTATTTGAGCCATGCTCTGTGAAAAAGGGACTTAATGCTGCTGCGAAAAGTATCGACCCAGATCAGCCTGCGCAGTCCGCGCAGGCTGACCTGGGCCGAAACCTTTCGCTACTGGTTCATTTTCTGCATGTCAAGGGACCAGTATACCTCGGGATTCACTCGGTTGTTTGACAATCTGGATTTCATGGATCCGAAATCATAATAATTATGGTGACTTGCTGGGTATAATGCATCACGGAGATGCATTAAGCTCCCTTTTAACAGAACACGGTTCATTTACTTTGTGGAGCAAAAGCAAACAAGAACAAGGAAATCCTAAAATACTAATTATACATGCAGTGTGCTAAACACGTGTGCTGTGTCAAAAACAATTATCATGGTACTTGGAACAACAGCAACAACAAGCATTGCGTAACAGAAAACATGTCAAAATAAATTGCAAATGCGTGTTACTGTATTTTGTGGGAGAAAATAAGAACAAGGAAATCCTAGAAGAATAATTATACATGCAGTGTGCTAAACACGTGTGTTGTGTCAAAAACAGTTACTAGTATCATGGTATTTGGAACAACAAGAACAGCAAGCATTGCGTAACAGAAAACATGTCAAAATAAATTGCAATTGCGTGTTACTGTACAAAGGCTGACTGATAAGTCGTGAGCCTTGTACTGAAGGAATTAAGCAGCGATGTCCTTTTTCAGCCCCACTATTGCCTTAGTATTTAAGGCTGTATACCCAAAGACTGTGTTATTTTGTCAGTTTATATCGAAGAGGTAGCACTCTAAAGTAAACATAAACAAGGCACTTGCAAAATGGACAAATTCGCTGAAACAGCAGTCATTCGATATTTGCATGAGACAGGTCTAGTACCTATGTATGTTTATACTGATCTCGCTCCATCAGACTTTCATTCCTTTCCAAAATTGAAAAAGGCCATTTCCGGTACCAACTTTTGGTCAGATGATGACTCAGGACTTCTTTAAAAAGTGACATTGAGGCCCTTAAGCCTCCCTGGCAAGTGTTTAAATGTTGAACGGGGTGATGCAGATAAATAATGCAATATGTCCGCGAAAAGTTAATCCCTTGCATATAAGGCTCACAACTTATCAATCAGCCCTCGTTCACCACTCTATGCAGCAAACACTCAATTCATTACTACAGCTAAATGACACGGCCATACTGAGTTAAGGGTGATAGAATGGTTTCGTGTTCCACCCCACACCTTGTTATATGCCCACTAAAGATGTGGTTGCTTCACCATAGAAGTTTCTTCGGTGTGGCAATACTAACAAACGTATGTTCACAAACCCATTATTCTTTGTTTTCCTTCTTCAAGGGTTATTATCATTGTCAGCCATGCTTTGGCAAAAGAGCGTTTAATGCATCTCCATGATGCATCATTCCAAGCAAGTCATCCAAAATCTAGACTTGTCTTTGGACATGCAGAAAATTGACCAGTAGCAAAAAGTTTCAGTCCAGGTCAGCCTGCGCAGACTGCACAGGCTGACCTAAGTCGACATTTCTTGCAGATGCTTTGAGTTCCTTCTTCACAGAGCATGGCATACATACCTTCGCACTGTGTAACATTTAGTAATAACTATATTTAAACTATGGATCTATTCAGAAAAGCAACACGAATGGAACTTTATCATACCAGGTACAAGGCAAAGGCATAATAAACCTGTAAACATATGCTGTCACTGTAAATTATCTGTCTTAGCATAGGTTGTTTTTTTACAGTTTACCACACAATACCCAGTTTTAACGACCCTGAGAAAGAAAGCTTTTGAAATTATTGTGAGAAAAAGAGAAAATGCTGGTAATTATCTGTCTTAGCTTAGGCTGTTTTTTTTTTGTCATCATTTACCACAAAATGTTGAGTTTTAACGACCCTGAGAAGGAAAGCTTTTGAAAAGATTGCGAGAAAAGGAGAAAAAGCTGGTAACCAGCTTTTTCTCCATTTCCCACAATATTTTCTACCCTGTCATGAACAACTTTTATTAGCTGACCTACGTTAAATTTGTAGTCAGCGAATTTGGACAAGTCTAAAATTCTATTCGTCAACGGACCTAACGATTATATGTGACGTTTGAGTATGAATTAAAGTGTCAAAAATATTCTCTGTCCGTTTCTGACCTCATTTTTGAGTTAAAATATTTTGTGTACGTGACAGTTGTAGTAGCGACTGAATACGGCGACTGCGATGTGCACTGGGTCAGACTGAAAGAAAGAAACCGTAATTTAACCCTTTACCAGACGACAAAATTATAGCCTTGTCCAAATTGAAAGCATTTGCAGACGACAATTTCAATGTGGCTCAAATGGTACAATTTTCCTTTGATAGGATAGAAAACATTGTGGAAAAAGGAGAAAATGCCGGTTACCAGCATTTTCTCCTTTTCCCACAATGTTTTTAAAAGGCTTCCTTCCCAGGGGCGTCAAAAGGCGTCATTGTGCAGTAAAGGGTTAAAACCGCATCTTGTGTTAGAACACAGGCTTTTGAAGCTGCATTGGTCTTTCAAGGAACACTGAAACTTTTATTGGTCGGTCATCGAACACTCATACTGAAAATAGCACATCGGCGCATACACTATAATTGTATAAAATAGCTCAACGAAATCGGAGAATACCGGTATTTGACCCACCCGTTCCTTTTGAATGTGAATATTTACATGAAATCGCCATCGGTGTAAAGGGGTTAAGAAATGAATTTTCTCTTGTTCCTTGACTCTCGAAGGTTTCAAACGACTCATTTAACCAAGCATTGACGCCGATTTCATGAACTTTATAAAAGCTTCTGCATTTTCCGGATCGCCATGCACACAATTCATAATCCAGCAACAAATTATACTAGGAATTCACGCCGCAAAGTTTTTGGCCAACAAAGACAATTACGCATTTGAAAGAGATGCGAAATGGAAGATGATATTACTGATTTTGGATAAGCTGAAAAAATAGAATCTAACAGACGGAATATTATTTCAATTTCATCAATACGTCAACAAAAAATAATTGATGTTTTAACCAAAAATAAGATATGATTCGGTGCGGGATAATGACTTGTGTGATGTTAGCGTATGCCGATCCGGAAAATGTGGAAGCTTTTTGAAATTCATGAGAGCAGCCTGAATGCTAGGTTCTAAATATCGTTTGAAACTTTTGAATGTCAGGGAACAAAAGAAAAATCGAGCAATGAAAATTTGGTTATTCCGTGGTAGGTCAAAGAGGTCTTAGTGGCCTATAGTTTGAGTATTGGGATTTGTAAGCTCACGTGTTATGACAAGATATTTGTTACAATAGTCGACAAACTATACAGAGACTGGCTGAACTCATTTTAACCTTGACCATGTCATACCATGTCATACGTACTGTCTCGAGCAATCTGTCTTTATACGGGACCTACAGCATGCTATAATAACCCGTGGAAAACAAAAGTACATGTAGGTCCACCTAGAAATACACAACTCTCCAAACCGGAAATCTTATTTAGCTTCCTCTAAGATGTAGAAATCCATTTTTCTGGTTGCGCCACAGATCTGACTTGAGGACGGGCCCGCAGTTTGATGATTATATGATCTCCCTCCCAAGAATCGCTGCAGAGAATAAAAACTTCCATTCCCATGAACTGGCAAACCTAATATTTCACTGGTGTTACTTCACTGCTCGTGCACATTGTATCCATGTACAGCGCAAAATATTCAATCTCTTTTGGCCATTTAACTATCGGTTGATTATAACCTGATGCACTGCTGTAACTTCACTGCTGGTAAAGTTTTCTATCCCGGTGTAGCGCAATGTTTAGTGTATTTTGGCTGTTTTGACACAAGGCTACTACTGTATTTAGGCAACACAAATGTTGTCAAGAATGTGATTTTTCACACAGAAATACAATAACCAGAGTATTAAAATAACCCTTTTTGTCAGTTTTTAAATAGCATGTGCGAAAATGGAAAATTGCTTTTTTTATTGTAAGATCAAGATATACACTCAACAAAACTTCTAAACCGTTAGTTTTGAGTTTTTCTTCCCCGTAGACTCCTGTTTTGCATCATTGTCAAGAAAAGAGACATTGCGTTTGGTTTAATTTTTTGCAGAATGATTGATCAGTTAAGTCTAGAAAGAATTTATTGACTTGTTCTTGTCAAAGGAGTTTATTCAATATCCATTCACTCAATAATGAAAATTGAAAAATCAACTTTGTGGAAAGTTCATGCTCATTTTCTCGGAGTCTATGTTTGTACAGATAATATTGTTAATGTTTGTTCTTTTATTGCTGACAAACTTTCGGTAATACATATTCTCTTTTTAACATGTTTCAGCTGATAGGCACTAGATACGCGAAGCCCGGTGTGCTTTCCGTCTTTTTAAAATGGTATGCTTTCTGTTGGCAGAATCGAAGATGTTTTCATTACAATATCTTGGCTAACGTAAATATATATATTACAATTTGTTTCCATTTACCTGTTTATTACTTCAAACACTTTGCAAGAGAAACGAAAGTGGCGGTGTAGAAGCTTTACTGAGTTTATTTACATGCTTGAACACCAGAATTTAATATGTTCACTTGTTGCTTAGTCAGATGTAAAAATGCCAATTTTGATGTTCACACAGTGAAAAACAAAGTGAATAGATCCGTGGAGTTAAGATCATTTAAATTTATATGGTTACCTTTGCCATATCTCTTAAGCTCAGGCAGGATACGTTATTCTTATTGATAAAAGTAGATTTTGGATTTTCTCGTTTTAATCCATAGGCTGCTAATTGCGACTCACTGACCTTTTGCGGACAGTGTAGATTAAAATCAGACTGCACAGAACGTGCAGTCTGGTCTTTGATCTACACTGTCCGATAAGTAGATACCTCTACCCCAAAAATAATTTTAACTGGCAAAATTTGGTTTATTTTACTGTCGGCTTGAAAATTTCGTTTCAATTACATGTATTTAGCAAGATAAGGGTAAATATCATTATTATTGATTTGTTGATGTCGTTATGATGATCGTTCATCACGATCCTTGTATCATAATAAGTATGCCAAAGTAATTGGAAATGGTGTTTGAAAAATGAAATTTTGTCGATATAGATGAGCCATGCTCTGGTAAAACGGGATGCATCATACCAATCAAGCCATCACATAATTATGGATCCATAGTAGACATACTTTTTACAACTAACTTAATCATGAGGTAGAAAGGTCCATGGCCACACAGAAAAATTGACCATTAGCAAAAGTTTCAGCTCAGGTCAGCCTGTGCAGACTGCACAGGCTGACCTGAGTCGATACTTTTAGCAGATGCATTAAGCCCCCTTTTCACAGAGCATGGCTCAATTGGAAATGGTGTTAGTAAAACAAGCTCTTGCAAAGGGGGAGTGGGGGGGGGGGCTTGACGCATATCCGTGATGAATTTTTACTAAGCAAGTCATCACATAGTTTTGGATCCATAAAACCAATTTTCTCTAACAACCCACTGGATCTGGAGGTAGAATGGTCCTTTGACGTGAAGCAAATTTACAATTAGCAAAAAGTTTCACCCCATGTCAGCCTGCGCGGACTGCACAGGCTGACATGGGCCGATACTGTTTGCAGAAGCATTATGCACCCTTTTCACAGTGCATAGTTCAAATGTAAACTCGACCTCGTTCGACGGCCGAAAATACTATCGACTAAAACTGGGACTATGAATGCTGGTTAACCTTAACCTTTAAGTTGCCAAGCGCGACTCACTGACCTTTACGGACAGTGTAGATCAAGATCAGACTGCACGTTCTGTGCAGTCTGATCTTGGATCTACACTGTCCGATAAGGAGATATTTTCCCCCAAAACATAGGCCTAAGTTTGTAATAGCATGAATCGGGTTTCTTATCAGCTTGAATGTTTCATTTAACTTATTTAGCAGGGTAAGTGTTTACATAAACTCAGATCAATACTGCTATAGTCTCAATAATTAGGGGTTTGCGGAGCTTCTTTTCTTATTTGACACATGTGCACCGCACGTCGACCAATTACAAGCTAAAACCGCCTTCAGGGACGGTTATCTGTACTAAATACTACTACAACTACTATATTATACTTCTACTAGTGATTACAATGTTGTTGATGATGATGATGATGATGATGACGATGATGATTGAAAACTCGCTGATTTATCAATTCCAGTTGTATTAACTACACATGAAAACTATGGTCAATGTCTTTTACTAAAAGGAATATAAATTAGAATTATATACTCACTGTTTTTTTTTTATTTCCAATTGCAATCTACACTTCCTTAAATTGAAGATGGGCTTACTGCAAACAAAAGCGATCGAATTAAAAGTTTGAAACTTCCTTTTAATTAACCCTTAACCACACAATCCCGACTTTTAACAACCCTGAAAAACAATGATTTGGGGAAAAATGTGGGAAAAAGGAGAAAATGGAGAAAATGTTGGTAACCAGCATTATCTCCTTTTCCCATGTTTTCTACCCTATCACGGACAGAAATCGTCATTTTAGCAACATTTAATTTGTCATCAGCAAATGCTTTTAATTTTGTTACTTTTTCCAAAATTTTGTCGATAGGTAAAGACTTGGTGAGTTACAGTTGTTGTTTGTTCACAAGTGGAAAAAGAAATAAAAACCGAGAGGATAACGAAGCTTTACAACCCTTGATACCGCTTTGATACGCTGCGATAGTTACATTGTTCTTTTTGTACCTTTCAGTGCCGTACGTCACGAAAAAGAGATATGCGGACGACATAGATCAAGATCAAACTGCACAGAATTAGCAGTCTGATCTTTTATCTACACCGTCATTTTATTTAGTTTAGTCTATAAGGTACAAATCCACTCTGGTTTCAGTGGATAGTATTTTCAGCTGTCGAAAGAGGTGGAATTTATAAATGAGCCATGCTCTGGCAAAAGGGGGCTTACTGTGTTTCCGTGATCCATGATACCAATCGAGCCATCACATAATTATGGATCCATAATAGCCACTTTTTTTTAAAAAGACGACGTCATCATGAGGTAGACTGGTCCTTAGACATACAGAAAATTGACCAACAGCGAAAAGTTTCGGCCCAGGTCAGCCTGCGCGGACAAGTCCGCGCAGGCTGACCTGAATAACTACTGTTCGCAGATGCATTAAGCCCCCTTTTCACAGAGCTCGACTTAAATGTATCCGACGCCGACAGTTAACCTTCATAGTTTTTAGTTAAACTCAGGCTCCTTTGCGCGCAGTGGAGATTCATATCGGACTACACAAAACATGCAATCTATTCTTGAATCTACACTGTCCAAACCACAGAAACATTTTACAAAAGCAGCCGTGAGTTGGTGACCACAAACATTTTTTTCCAGACCAAAAAAAAAAGTCCTTTCCTTTAACGCACAAGGGTAGAAGTCCCTTTGAAACTTGAGCATAGACATAGTTGGGTCAGAAGTATTGTATAACAACAGTGTGACTAAAAATAAACGACCTTGACCCGCTTGGCTCCAAAAGCTATGATGACACAAAGAACATGAGCCATGCCCTGGGAAAAAGGGGCAAGGGGGTTTAATGCATCTCCGTGATGCATTATGCCATACAAATCATTGAGCCATGCCCTGGCAAAAGGGGGCTTAACGCATCCCCGTGAACCATGGTACCGAGCAAGTTATCGCATGATCATGGATCCGTAAAATTAATTTTGTCGAACAAACGACTGATTCGTGAGGTACACTGGTCCTTTGACAAGCATAAAATTGACCGATAGCAAAAAATTTCGGCTCAGGTCAGCCTGCGCGGACTGCGCAGGCTGACCTGAGTCGATACTTTTTGCAGATGCAATAAGCCCTCTTTTCACAGAACATGGTCTATTACATAATTATGGATCCATAACAGCTGTACTATTGTTCTTGGACGTGCAGAAATTTACAAATAGCATGAGATTTTGACCCATTTCAGCCTGATCTGACTGCGCAGGCTGACATGGGTCGATAGTTTTTTTGCAGATGCATTAAACCCCCTTTTTTCAGCGCATGACTTATATTAATTTTACAATTTCCAGTCTAATACTGGGCCTGCATTGTGCGATATCCCGTCAGCAAGTCGGCCTTGAAATAGACTGATGTAAAGTATACGGGTTCTGTTACAGTTACTAAACAAGCCATCTTCCGGCAAATATGGGGGGGGGGGGGTCTGATGTATCTTCCTTTTCACAGAACATGGCTCATATATAAGGCTTCTGTCACTGCTCCTGTATTTGCTTTTCGTTGTCTTTCGTTTCGTTGCGTTGCTGTTCGATTTCATTTCTTACTTTACTTATGCTCCTTGGATATACAGGAAATTGACCAACAGCAAAAAGCTTCGGTCCAGGTCAGTTTGCGCGGACTGCGCAGACCAAACCAAGAGTTGTCGTGGATGTTTCAGAAGTATGCCGTTTCCAAATCGACTTTAACCCGCCACCACACAGTCCCTAGTTTTAACTACCCTGACAGAAAAAATAGCTTTTGAAAACATTTTGGGAAAAGGGTAAAATGCTGGTAACCCTTTCAAAGACATAGTTCACCGTTTGAATCATATTCAGTGTTTCGTCTGCAAATGTTTCGGATTTGGACAAGTCCAAAATGTTGTGGTTCGGTTAAGTGTTAAAGAACGACAACTCTATTTCTTACCCTACAAAGGCCCCTCACGATTGTCTTTCTTATATCGCTTCTCTTTCAGATGATTTACAAGTCTTGCGGCAGATGTCTCTTGGAAACATTGTGCGAAATGATAAATAATTTCTTTGTAGGTGTTTGCCGCCGTTTTCAACATTATTTCGGTTATAATGCGGCGACTAGTGCACCTATCCATGCTTTCCGGAGTTTCTTTTACCAGCCATTCGAACAATATTCTTCCCGAGCCACTGATTGCTTTCCCACAAAACACTGATCGTAACACTGATCAACGGTGAGAGAGGAATGCATCCTGTCGCAATGACTATTATCAATACCGTGAAAGAAATTGGCCGAGCATGGGATTCGAACCAGCGAACCACTGGTCTGAAACCCTGCACATGGCGTTATCGACAGCGCTACCCAGCTCGGCTGATAGATGAACTCTTTACCAAATAATCCCAAGTTTTAACCCTTAAGCTGCAAACCGCGACTCACTGACCTTTTATTGAGAGTGTAGATCAATATCAGCCTGCACAGAACGTGCAGTCTGATCTTTGATCTACACTGTCCGATACGGTATTTTTTTCCGTTGAAATCAACTTTGAAACCGCAGTGTTTCAGCTTTTAGTATTGAGTAGAAATTTGGGTTTCATTTATTCAGCAGCTTAAGAGTTAATAAACCTGAGAAAGAAGCCTTTTGAAAACATTGTGGCAAAAGAAGAAAATGCTGGTAACTAGCATTTTCTCCTTTCAAACAATGTTTTCTATTACCCTATCATACAAATTCCATCATTTGAACCACATCAAAATTGTCCTATGCAAATGCTTTCAGTTGGGACAAGTCTAAATTTTTTCTCGCGTGGTAATGAGTTAAACTAAGGAAGTATTTCTTCTTTATGTTGAATTATAGAATGTTTATTATCAATATCTTATAAGACATTTTCACACTTATCTTTGCAAGGATAAAAATAATCCTTTACAAAAAAATGGACTCCACCAAATTGAAAGCATTTGCAGACAACAAATTAAATGCAGCTCAAATAATGATTTCTGTCTTTGATAGGGTAGAAAACATTGTGGGACAAGGAGAAATCGTGGGTTACAAGCATTTTCTCCTTTCCCAACAATGATTTCAAAAGACTTCTTTTTCAGGGTCGTTAAAACTCGGGATTGTGTAGTAAAGGGTTAGCTAAAATCTCTCGAAAAAGCCAGAGCCTCGGATGAGGACCAAACCTGGAACGTCTGAATTGAGACATCTTTGTAACTGAGCCACGCATGACCGCGCCCTACCCCTTCCTGTTTGAGTACATGTCTTGAATAAAAGAACAATTTAAAACTGCTAGCTTATGTCATAATGTTTTAATACTGAAATATAATGGAGATTAAATTCGATTTTGATGGCACGTTTAAGAAATGACAACAGCCACATATAGTTAAATAATGAAGTATTTCTCAATATTTTGATTACAATTATCTTATAGCCATTCGAATCCCCCCCCCCCACCCAAGTGGCAATTTCACCACACAATCCCGAGTTTCAATGACCTTGAGGGAGAAGGCTGTTGAAAACGGTGTGTGAAAGGAAGAAAATGAATTTTCTCCTTGTCTCACAATGTTTTCTGGCCTTTCAAAGAAAAAGCCACCCCCGACCTTTCCAGGCGGGTAGGGTCTTATACACGAATATGTTAAAAAATCATAGCCTATATTTATTGTTATCTTATTATAAATGAGCTTTGCTCTGTGAAAAGGGGGCTTAATTAATCTGCAAAAAGTATCGACCCAGGTCAGCCTGCAGGCTGACCTTGGCCGAAACTTTTTGCTCATGGTCAATTTTCTGTATGTCAAAGGACCAGTTTACCTCATGATTTAATCGGTTATTAGACAAAATGGATTTCAATGGATCAATGATTATGTGATGATTTGTTTGGTATCGTACATCACGGAGATGCATTAAGCCCATTTTGCCAGAGCATGGCTCATTAATGTTTAATTGTCGATCTTTTGTACAAAAAAGGCACCCCATATCGTCCTTAGAAGGCCCAGACTGCAACCATATGCAAACTGTTTTCAAAACCTTTCAGGGGAGAGCGGAATTATCCCGCCCCAAATTCTGGATAGAATATGAAGAGAGGAGCAGCTACACCCCTGCAACATTTGGGTTTTTACTATCCGCTTGAAAGTTTCGTTTCACTTATTTGGTAGGTTAGAGGTTAATTCAGCGCTCTTTGAGTCAACAGCTTTTTAACCCTTATCCTGCTGAATAAAACAAATGAAACTTTCAAGCCGATAGTATAAGCCCAGAACGTTCTTGTTTCAAGGGTATTTTTGGAGGAGATATATCTCCTAATCGGACGGTGTAGATTAAAGATCAGACTGCACGTTTTGTGCAGTCTGATCTTGATCTACGCTGTCCGCAAAAAGTCAGTGAGTCGCGATAAGCAGCCTAAGGGTTAAGTATCATAAACAAGATGACTGACCCTAGATTCTGGTTCAATACATGATCAAAAGTCAACAGGTCTCTTTTCCAGGATTTAGCATCATGATTGTTTTCAAACTTTTCTCAATTAGAGTGCAGAGGATTCTGTACATTTCTATTCGGAAAATTTCATCAAGACCTTAACAATTGTTAAAGCTTCCCGTCAAGAAAGTGGCTTACTTGCAGTTACAGAAAAACTGCAGTTATCTCCCTTTAAACTGCCCTCTCGCCATCTCCATTACAAGCCGCAGGTGATTTAATTTTTATTCTCATATGCTGAATAAAAATGAGAATCGGGGTCCGTATTAACCAGGCTTTCTTACGAACAGTCTTAGTCTTACACTTCAGAATTTTATAACTTTGGAAGTTACACAAATTCTACCAGGCTAAGTTATGTTGTTAGCCAGTCAGAAGTTGTATTACCTCCTAAATCTAGAATGGTTGATGAATACGGATCACGGTATTCATGATAATGATCATACTGTGGAGAGACTTAATCTAAAATAGTTTCATGCCATATGATTAACTGCTAGTTCCGATCGGTTTGCCTGTTTGTCAAGAATTTTTAAAGACCTTCGGTGGTAGATGCATCTAAATATACATATCAAAAATACTGTTGCACCCCCCCCCCTGTATTTTACCGGGTTTGATTCTCTGGCGTGAATGATGTGAAATGGAGTGGAAATTAGAATATGGCTGCTGCATACACCAACAAAACAGTATGTTGCCTCTGAAATTAACTGAGTGGATGTATCCCTTGACGTCACGGCAGCGGCTTCTGATCGAGCTGTTTCAACCTCTTGTGAGAGGTATGAGACGAAGACTGCAAGCTATTCTGCAAGCCCTGGGCGGAAGTACGCAATATTGACTGATTTTGTGTGCCTATTCTCTGCAGATTACTTTCAATTCCCAATTTTAACCAAACTTACAAGCTTCTCGTTTTTCTTAAATTTGAAATCAATGTCTTAGCAAAGAAATCCTCCCTACCATGAGGTCAACGGATACCTAAGTTCAGTTCATTTCATAAGCAAAAGACTGGTCTATTGGGGTATGCAGCAGCCGGATTCTAATTTCTACCCCATTTTATATTATTCACGTCAGAAAATCAAACCCGGTAAAAACACGGGGAGTGCAAAACTTTTTTTTATTATATATAGATTTTATTTTTTAGCAAAAAAGACTTTGCTTTTGGGATAAAATTGAATCAGTATTATGCGGGTGTTTAAGTGTCCTGCCGACATCTCTCGCTGTATTCTGTACATGGTTGTTAGCGTTGACGATCATGTACGGAATGTGCCGAGTGTTATAATGACTATATTGCAGTTACATGTTTCGGCAGAAGTCGGACATGAAGATTATCTACGGTGTAAGCCGAGAGTACTAAACGAAGAACGTCGGGTTGCTACTGTAATTATATACACCCTAAAAAAGACAATAGTAGATTTTATCACAAACTTGATATTAAAACAAAAGCTAACCAACTACCTCTACCGTAATAGCTGCTGTTCCCGCCTCAACGTCATCCGTCTGATTGTTTGTTTCCGGTTTTACTTCCTCTTTTTTATCTACACAATTATAACATAGACCAACGACGGGATGTAAAAACATGTAATAATTGGACAACATGATAAAATGCAACACACATCCGATTCCAATAATCATGCCATATATTATGGCATACTCGTTCTCCCCTAGAATGAAGGACGAAATTGCGAAGGCAAAGTTTTCAAGATAAAGCAAAACACTGTTTGTTAAAATCCTCCACTTTTTATGCGTGCGATCATTTAAGTCTACGAATATGAACAAATTCACGAGAGAGTACAGCAAAGTATTTACAGCAACACTGAAGTATTGTGAACATTTGTTCTCACCAATGGCGAGACCAGCGAATGGTGGCGTCTGATAAAAATGGATAAAAAGGACGTTGCCCACAAAATGGGTTGCAAGAACGATAAATCCGATTCTAAAGCTCACAAGTCCGGTAAAAAGACCAATAGACAAGACCCGGACCACAACGGCGCCAAGAAGGGCAAGGTAGTAGAACAAAAAAGCACAAATGTCCATGTCTGCCCGAATTTCGAAGGAACCTTCCTCCTTGGGTTGTCTACGCGTTGCTCTATAGTAGTTGGCATAGGACAGTGGTAGGTTTAACACGGATGTAATGATACTGCGACCTGTAAAAATACATTTGAACGGAGCTTTGGAAAAAAGGGGCTTTAATGCACGTTCGTAATGCATTATACCAAGCACTTCATCATGTAATTATGGATCGATAAAATCCATTGTGTCTAACAATCGACTGAATCATGAGGTAGAGTGGTCCTTTGGCATCCAGAAAATTGACTAATAACAAAAAGTTTCGAACCATGTCAGCCTGAGCGGATTGTGCAGGCTGACCTAGTCGATACTATTCGCATTTGTAGCACACCCCCTTTTCACAAAGCGCAGCTCATTTGTTCGGGAGACAGAAGGTTAGGGGTAGAGCATCGATCTCTCACTCGCATCAAAGGTTCGGACTCGAATCCAGTGCTGAGCGGGATCAACCTTCCCAGTATGAAATGATAATAGTGACCGGCAACGTGCGTGTCGTGAGTTCTTATGTCCTTTGCGAAGAGATTAGATCAAGATCAGACTGAATGTCTGTGCAATCTGATCTTGATCCACTCTCTTCTACATAAATAATTTATGGATGCGAAAAAAAATGTATGAGTTTAATTCACAAGGATAAAGATTTAAAAACATTGAATAATTAGTGATTTACTTTTATATGCCAGTGTGGAAAAAATAAAAAAAAAAAAACGTTTTCAACACATTTCAACAAAATATACAAAACTAAAGGGACTAGTTTTCTTTACATATCATCTTACTATTCAACATAATGAAACTTACCAATGAGGCCAGTTTCACACTCGACTAATTTCGTTGTGAACTTTAGTGATTGATTGATTGAATGGTGTTTTACGCCGCTTTCAACATTATTTTAGTCATATCACGGCGACAGCTCACATATTCATGTATTTCCTGGGTTTTACCAGTACTAGGCTAGGGCTCTGAAGTGTCTTGCCCAAGGACACACCCACGAAAAACCCAGCGGATCAGGCAGGGCTCGAACCCGGGGCCTCCAGGTTACGAGTCCCACGCTTTACCACTGAGCCACGCAGGACCCCTTGTGAACTTTAGACTAGAGAAATTGCAAGCTTGAATGTTTGGTAATTTTGTCACCAGTTCAGGATGTGAAGAAAATTCAAGATTAAAACTTTACCGTGCAATCCCGCAATGTTGTAACGGCCCTGAAGAAAAAGAGTTTTTTTCGAAAACAATGTGGGAAAAGGAGAAAATGCTGACACCAGCATTTTCTTATTTTCCCACAATGTTTTCTGTCATTTCAATATTAACCTTTTTACCATTCATTTTCTCCTTTTCCAACAATGTTTTCCACCATTTCAAAGACAAATCTATTTATTTGAGCCACATGCTATTTGTCGTCTGCGAATGCTTTCATTTTCAAAGAGTCTGAATTTTTGTCGTCTGGTACAGAACTAACTTACCGATACTCTCGTAGATAGGGACTGGATTTTGTACATAGATATATATCTGAAGGAGTGACTGGGGGCAGTTTTCCGTAAAGGCGCATATGAAAGCCAGGTTGGACGAATCGCGCTGTGCTTCCAGGGTTTTGGCCTCGTACCAGGACTTCCATACTTCGTCACGTGATTTGATGCCTTTAAATTTGTAATAAAGTCTTTGTAGCTTCCTGCAAGAAATTTGGAATACTACATTGTTCGGCTCATCCGTTACTATAAGATAGTACTAGCGTTCCCTCCCTCCCCCTTCCTCCCCAAAATAAAGAGGAAAACCAAAAAAAAAACAAACAAGCACTCTCAACTTCAACGTGCCTTCGAAGGATAAAAATCATGTATCTGAGCCACGCTCTGTGAAAAGGGGGTTTACCGCGTCTGCAAAAAATCTCCACCCAGATCAGCCTGCGCAGTCCACGCATGCTGATCTGTGTCGAAACTTTTTGCTTTTGGTCAATTCTCTGCATGTCCAAGGACCGTCCTACCTCAGGATTCAGCCGGTTGTTAGACAAAATGGACTTTATGGATCCACAATTATGTGATGACTTGCTTGGTATGATGCATCACTGAGATGTTTTAAACCCCCCTTTGCTGAAGCATGGCTCATCTTTTAATGCAGAAAATAGTGAAACAAGAAATCTGACTTTGCGTTTTACCAATCAAAACTATTAACTCTTTACCAAAGGACAAAATTTTAGACTAGTCCAAATTGAAGGCATGTGCAGACGACAAATTAAATGTGATTTAAAAATTGAAATTCGTTATGGGGCGGGTAGAAAACACTGTGGGAAAAGGAGAAAATGCTGGTTACCAGCATTTTCTCCTTTTCCCACAGTGTTTTTTTTTTTTTTTTTTTTTTTTTCAAAAGGCTTCCTTTTTAAGGTCGTTAAAAGTCGGGATTGTGTGGTAAAGAGTTAAGCTCTACAGTTTTGCGAAAACATTTCCCATCCAGTCGATAATTCAATTTAAATTATATAAACCAAATAGCGCAGATTTCAAACCTCAACACAGACACAAAGAAGGCATATAACGTAATGTGCCGCTGTGTTTGAAAGCTAGTCCAAGGGCATCTTAACTACTAGATTGTTGAATTAGTGAAACGGACCTGTTGAATTCGGCAAAGTAACTGAAATATTGCTATGTCGGTGTTGTTTGGGCCTGAAGCGGACAGCGTAAATCCAAGATCAGACTGCACAGTCTGTACAGTGTGATATTGATCTACATTGTCTACAAAGCATTTTCTACTTCTCTCACAGTTTTACTACCCTGTCAGTGACATATCAAATCATTTGAACCTCTTTTAACATGTCGTCTTCAAATGCTTTCAATATCAACCAGCCTAGAATTATGTTTTCCGATAAAGAGATGTGCACATATCCTACCTGACAATTATTCCTAGGCCAAAAAGACCCAGAATTACTCTAAAGGCGTACATCTTGTTGTCCTTCGTACAGTCACAGGTCGCACATAGTTTCAGTCTTAAACATCCGACTTTCTTTATGTCTTCGTCAGCTTGACGCGTGTCGCCTCTTTTCAGCGGTGTACTCTCGATGCTTTGATTTTGTTCATCCATGGCGGCCTCTGACATTTCTATACCGTCGCTCGTTTCCTGTTCTTTTGCCTTTTTGTTTTTTTCCTCCTCGTCTCGTTCAGCTGCCTTAGCGAGTTTCCTATCTTCCCAAAGCATTTCCAGGTCGGTTATCGTTAGCAATAAGTGAGGAATAATAATACAAGCCAGTGTTGCCCAAAAGTATTCCGTCTGGCCTGGAAAATCAAAATAGTGAAATTACTTTTACATATCTCAGTTTTAGAGCCAAGTTTTACTCTGAAAATGCGTTACAGAAGTGTAGATTGTTTTGCAGACAGTGTAGATTCATGATCAGACTGCAGAAAAACTACAGTCTGATCTTGATCTGCACTGTCCGCGCCGTATGAAATTCCTCGTCAACAATGTCAGAAAGAAAGTGCGGAAGGAAAGGAAGGGCTCCTGGTGAAATGACTGTCACCAACTCTTGGAACAAAAAGTACCCGAGTCAGGAATCATGCTCGTGACCCCTCCATACTGTCGTCAAAAATAATTTATAAAATTTATTCTCACCAAAAAGGTTCCCAGCTCAAATCCTGCGATGAGCGGAATCAACCTTTACTGTGCTAGTGACTGCTTAGCAAGGAAGCAATCATCGGGAGTGATTCATAAATGTTGGAAGACCTCGTTTCACAATCGTTGCAAATTTAAATAACCGATCCGTGCTCTGTGAAAATGGGGTTCAATGCATCTGCAAAAAAGTATCGATCCATGCATCTCCAAAAAGCATTGATTCATGCCAGGCTGCGCAGTCCGCGCTGGCTGACATGGGTAGAAACTTTTTGATGTTGTTCACAATTTTCTGCTTATCAAATGCGCATTGTACCTCATGATTCAATCGGTTGTTAGACTAGTTGAATTTAATGGATTTTATGTGATAGCTAGCTGGGTAGAATGCCTCACCGAGATGCATTAAACACCCTTTGACCAGAGCGACGCTCATATGTTTTAACTAAAATGTCTTGGATATAGCAGTATATTGGTTTTTATACTGGTTGAAAACGTTCGTGTGTTTAACCCTTAAGATGCTAAGCTACACTCACTGACCTTTAGTGGACAGTGTAGATCAAGATCAGACTGCACAGAACGTGCAGTCTGATCTTGGATCTACACTGTCCGATAAGGAGATATTTTTTCACACTGTCCGATAAGGAGATATTTTTTCACCCAAACAGTAACTTTGAAATAGCACTATTTGAGTTTTTTTTTACTATCGACTTGAAAGATTTATTTATTCAGCAGTGTAAAGGTTAAACATACCGACATTAAACGCATTTTGACTGAGGCAGCTTTTGCACAGGACGAGCAGTAGGATCTTCTATCTACCGCTGTCCGTGCAATAAAATGGCTTCAGTGAACTTGGTCTGATGAGGCCTGCAGTAGCAGTATTTTTTTTTCTAAAACCTTGAAAATGAATTGAGTCGTGCTCTGGCAAAAAGGGGGCTTGATGCATCTCCGTAACGCATTAAACCAAGCAAACCATCACATTATTAGGGATCCATAAAATCCATTATGTCCAACAACCAACTGTATCATGAGGAAGACCTGTCCTTTGACATACAGAAAACTGACCAATAGCGAAAAGTTTCGGCCCAGGTCAGCCTGCGCGGACTGCGCAGGCTGACCTGGGTCGATACTTTTCGCAGATGCATTAAGCCCCCTTTTCACAGAACATGGCTCAATTATTTATTTGTCAGTGGGGAAAGTTTGACGCCGTATCGAGTCGATAACATTTTAATCTTGTCCAAATTAAATTGAGCATTTGTAGGCGACAAATTAAATGTGCCACGAGTTATGGAATTTCTTAAGAAAAGGATAGAAAATATAGAGTGAAAAGGAGAAAATGCTGGTAACCAGGATTTTCTTACTTGCTCACAATTTTCGTCCATATCATTCTGTCTCAGGGTCGTTAAACACGGGTTTACGCTTTATTCTTCAGTGTCGTTTAAAGTTGGGATTGTTTGCTAGACATTAAATTAACAAAGGAATACCTTTATTTTTATAATCTATCACCAAATCGATGTCTGTCCCAACATCGAGCAGGTAGGAGACTAAGGAATAACATGACGTGATCAAAGAAAACCAGTCCCCAATACCAAGACTCTGCTCCTCTTCCTCCTTCTCTTCGGAATCCTCTTTTTTTTCTGCATCATTTTCTTTATCAACGTCACGTGATTCAGTCTCCTCGGTGTTCTTCGTTGAAGCCGTTCCTCCTTGTGTTGTCTTTACTTCCGGGTCTTTTGAATTGTCGTTATTTGTTTGATTTCCTTTGTCGACAGAAATGTTTGGATTTTCAGCGTTGTCTAAGAGCTTTTTGCGCTCTGGTTGCAATCCGTCGGGTTTGTCCCCCATGGTTTCAGATCATTGGGTTCTAGAAGAAGAAAGCGTTAACGCTTGATTCAAAGATATCTACTGGAGTTCTTAAAATAAAACTAGGCCATGTAAAGGAAAAAAATCAAAATTTTATTTGACTTCTATACCCTTCACCAAACTATCCCGTGCTGAAACGAATCTGGGGACGAATTCCTTGGAAAGCGTTATGGGAAAGGATGGAAAAGCTGGTATTCAGTATTTTCCCCTTCACCCCACATTATTTGCTACTGATCAAAGACAGAATTAATCTTTTGAGCTATATTACCTGTCGCCTGCAAATGTTTCAGTTTGGTAGAGTCTAAAAGTTGTGTTTATCTGATAAGGGGTACTTTAGATGCACAGTGGCCACTCGACGTTTTTTTCGAAAACAGCCGAGCTGAAAATTATCTGCAATTACTATCTAACAAAAAGAGAAAAGAGATGAGAAATTCCCAGTAAAATGTTAAGGACATTGGCTATTATTCAAAGCAAACTTTGTCAGTTCTCCCCTGAGTCAAGATTTATCAAGGGTTTAAGCATTTACAATAGATCTATTCATCTATTCATACAAGTTATTGCACTGTCAGAATAACCCAAAATTATACATAATATAAAAGCATTCATTGTTAGGGAAATACGAGATTTTCATAGCTACGATCGGCCAATACCAAATGCTTTATTCTTCGTTCGTAAAACTCTCGCAACAATGAAATGTAGAAGCATTGTCACAATGGGAAAACATTGTTTGTATTTTCTAACCACGCAACACAGCTTGTGATCTATTACTGTTGACAGCATTGAGGGAAAAGCAGCGAGTACTTTCACCGAGAAAATTGCCCACTGTCCACCTATTTCTTTCGAAAAACTGAAGATAGGTGTTGTCTTTTCCTTCTCTTTTGGGGTTTTTGAAAAGTCGGGATTGTGTGGTAAAGGGTTAAAGGATCCACATTATGGCACGACTTGCTTAGTACACAAAGCCGCATTTTCCCAGACAGCTACTGTTTTTGCCTTGTCTAGCAGTGATCGTACAACCGTTTTTCGGTAAAATTGGTCCGTTGAATCTTTTATTCTTTTCTTACTTGAACGATTTTCAAAGAAAGCAGTGATAGATCTGTGCCAAAGACAGTGTTTGTCGCCACAATAACTTTGACAATAGTAACATAATCGTTATCTAGTTAGATAGAGCTCTACTCAGATCTTCTAGATTTCGAGATTTCCAACAACTTAACCCTTAAGCTACTAAGTGCGACTCACTGACCTTTTGCTGACAGTGTAGATCAAGATCAGACTGCACAGAAGGTGCGGTCTGATCTAGAATCTACACTGTCCGATAAGAGGATTTTTTTTTTCAAAAACACGTGTCTGAAATAGCATAATTCGGGTTTTTACTATCGGTTTGAAAATTTCATTTCACTTATTTAACAGGATAAGGGTTAAACCTTTTACCAAACATTGCTCGAGTTTTACGGCCCTTGAGAGGACTGCTTTTGAAAACATCATGGAAGAAGAGGAAATGCTGGAAAGCAGCAATTCTTCATTTCTTTCATTTCATATGTTTTTACTCCTTTCATAGGCAAATACCATAGTTTAAACCATATTTATTTTGTCGTCTGCTAATGCTTTGAATTTGGACAAGTCTACAGTTTTGTCGTTTGGTAAAGGTTTAAAGGGACAAGCAATCAATATTTATTGAGCCGTGCTCTGTGAAAAGGGGGCTTAATTCATCTCCGAAATGCATTATATCAAGCAAGACATCAGTGTAGTCCAGGCTGACCTGGATCGATACTTTTTGCAGATGCATTACGTTACATTTTGCTATGCTATGGTATGCTGTGCTGTGCTGTGCTGTGCTGTGCTATGCTATGCTATGTTTTTGTCATGTCATATTATGCCGTGTTGTGTTATACCGTGTTGTAAGAACTTGTTTCTCATGTCACGCTAAGCTACTTGACGTTACCTAACGTTACGTTACGTTATCTTATTTTGTGTTACATAATCGACGAATCTTTCATCAATTTGTTGGAAATTCCGATGGTCATTTTTTTTTTTAAATGTATCTCACGAAATATTTTTTCTTTTTCTTCATTTCTTTCATTTCATATGTTTTTACTCCTTTCATAGGCAAATACCATAGTTTAATCCATATTTATTTTGTCGTCTGCTAATGCTTTGAATTTGGACAAGTCTACAGTTTTGTCGTTTGGTAAAGGTTTAAAGGGACAAGCAATCAATATTTATTGAGCCGTGCTCTGTGAAAAGGGGGCTTAATTCATCTCCGAAATGCATTATATCAAGCAAGACATCAGCGTAGTCCAGGCTGACCTGGATCGATACTTTTTGCAGATGCATTACGTTACATTTTGCTATACTATGGTATGGTATGCTGTGCTGTGCTGTGCTGTGCTGTGCTATGCTGTGCTATGCTATGCTATGTTTTTGTCATGTCATATTATGCCGTGTTGTGTTATACCGTGTTGTAAGAACTTGTTTCTCATGTCACGCTAAGCTACTTGACGTTACCTAACGTTACGTTACGTTATCTTATTTTGTGTTACATAATCGACTAATCTTTCATCAATTTGTTGGAAATTCCGATGGTCATTTTTTTTTTTTTAAATGTATCTCACGAAATATTTTGGTGACTTTGAATGGACTATTAATATGCGACGAGTCAATTTTGTTTTGCGGTCAACAATTGTGGGAATCAACGTAAACAGTTTGACTACCACTTGTACAGATGGTCATTGACCTTCCTCTACATTACGATGACTATGATACTATCAGAAATGCGGGCACTCAACACTACCCTCTACCCCTCCGGGGTTAAAAACTCTACCATCCCCGTCCATTTTTTAAAAACGAGGAAAAGACACCCATTTTCAACAAGGCCATTCTATGTGAATGTATCAAAGCGTACAAAAATGTCCCTTTTGCAATAAATTCTTCCTCCAGAATAAAGTTCATGTAACACGAACCAGTGTGCGATTTTAGTTAACCCTTTATCAAACAATCCCGATTTTTAAAGACCCTGGGGAGAAGAATTTGGCAAACATCGTAGGAAAAGAAGAAAATGCTGGTGACCAGCATTTTCTCCTTTTCCCGCAATGCCAATTTCCTTCATTTGAGGCACAATTGATTTGTTGTGTGCAAATGCTTTAGGTGTAGGCAAGTCGAAACTTTTGTCTTCAGGTGAAGGGTTACAAAAGATTTTTGTCATTCATAAATTGACGGGGAGCTCTGTCTATTTGTCCACCTATTGATAAGGCCGAGCCCAGTCAGTAAAGTGCATGGCTTGAAAATCTGGGGTCGCTGACCGCCGCGACATATAACTGAAATAGACTTAAAAACGGTGTTACACACCAAACAAACAAACAAAACACTAAATGAGCTATTAAGACTCCTGTCCGAGAGGAATTCAATCCCTGTGGAGATTTTGTCCGATAACCACATCTTCATTTTTAACCCTTAGGCTGCTAAGCGCGACTCCCTGACCTGTTGCGGAAAGTGTAGATCAAGATCAGACTGCACAGAACGTGCAGTCTGATCTTGGATCTACACTGCCCGATAAGAAGATATCTCTCCTCCAAAAATACTTTTAAAATAGGAAAATTTGGGGTTTTACTATCGGCTTGAAATTAAACATTCCCTTTATTTAGCAGGGTAAAGATGAAGCAGTCCTTGGGTTGGTACTCGAGCTCTGATGGCTTTCATACACAATGTTTGTTTTTTCAAATGGTTACCAGACCTCCAGATAAAAGGGAGTGATAGTATTCTAAATCAATTATTTCTCTTCCAAACTCTATGTTGTGGGTACTCATTAGAATCGTCTCGATGAGACGATTCTAATGAGTACCCATAACATAAGGTTTAGTGGACAGTGACTAATATTTTCAATTTTGAAATCAAAATCACTCCCTCTGTCTGGAGCTCTGGTTACTACTGAATTGTTTTTATCCGAAATATATGTTTTAGATAACAACAAAATAAATCAGGAATGCCCGAGCTACTAAGAACAAGAAAAAATAATTCTAGTCTTTATTTCCTGGTGATAAACAGCAAATTACTTGCGTCCCAAAATATACTTGCACACATAGACCTATCGAAATACAGCATCGACAACATCTACGAAAACAACAATCAAAGAAAACAAAAAAGAGATAAGACAAAACATACCTGTAAAATCTGTACCAGTATTCATCCATGAATTTCCAACATGATCAAAACACCGACGATCATGTTCAGCGAAGCGTGCAACTTGTATGTAGACTGACTTTACATTATTGACTCTTTACAAACGCCAAAATTCGAGATTCGTCCATGTTGAAAGCATTAGCAGACGTTAATTCTAATGTGGCTCAAATGCCATTTGTCTCTAAACGGGTAGGTCTAGAAAACATTGTGGGGGAAAAGGAGAAAATGCTGGTTACCAGCATTTTCTCCTTTTTCCCACGATGTTTTCTGAAGCCTTCGTCCTCATGGTCGTGAAAACGCGGGGTCGTGTGGTAAATGGTAAACTGGGTTTACGCTTAAGTGTGTCAGGTAAAATCGGCCCATAAACATAGACGAAGATATTGCAAATATCAAGGGAAGGGGGGGCGGAGTTGACGAAAACTTCTCACCAAATAATTGATTTGGATAATTATTTATGCCTCTTTCAACATTATATCAGTCATATCAGCGACAGCTCCCATGTTCACGTATGTCGTGGGTGTGGCACCAGTACTGGGCTTGGGCTCTGAAATGTCTTGCCCTGGGACACTACCAAGAAAAACCCAGTTTGTCGAGTGGGGATCGAACCTGGGCCCCTCCGACACTGTGCCACTCAGCTACGCAGGAACACATTTTTTTTATATAAAAATATCCGACAATGAATATTCAAGACTGAACTTCGTTTCATTTGTGGCTTTTTGGGGCCTATATTCACAAACCTTCTCGAAATAACATTCTTAGTCTAATTCTCAAGATTTTTTTCAAAGTTCAAAATCACACCATTTCTGATTGGCCAAACCGTTTGGTTTAGACAATCAGAAATTGCATTACTTTCAAAATCTTGAATTAAACTTAAAATGGTGTTTAGAATGGTTGGTGAATAAGGAGGGCCCTCTGATCGTCCTCTACACTGGCTGCCTTCTTCGGATGGTGGCCCCCCAACACCATTTTGCTGTGGTGTCCTCTTTGATGACACACAATAAA
The DNA here is from genome assembly GCA_945859785.2 of Tridacna gigas. Classification (NCBI taxonomy): domain Eukaryota; kingdom Metazoa; phylum Mollusca; class Bivalvia; order Cardiida; family Cardiidae; genus Tridacna; species Tridacna gigas. The sequence continues at coordinate 25,918,539 of OX244042.2, read as the reverse complement.
AACGTATGTGAAAATTTCATGCACCATAATTATACGAGCAATGCTCTATGAAAAGGGGGCTTATGCATCTGCGAAAAAGAATCAACCCAGGTCAGCCTGCGCAGTCCACGGGTCGAAACTCTTTGCTATTAGTCAATTTTCTGCATGTCAAAGGGCCATTCTGCCTCATGATTCAGTCGATTATTATATAAAATTAATTTTATGCCTCCTTAATTATGTGATGACCTGGTCGGTAAAATGCATCACGTAGATGCATTAAGCCCCCTTTAGCCGGAGCTTGGCTCATATGTATGTATATCGATACACAAAGGTGTATCCTATTTCAGCGTCTTAGGCGAATGCAGGGACTTTTATGGACGACGTAGGTCAAAGGTCAGACTTCACAGAAGGTGCAGACTGATTTTGAATCTATACCGTCCACTTATTTCGTCAAGCATGAAAGATAATTTCGGTGGATTGTATTTCAGGCAGTCGAAAAAGGTCAAGTTCATATGAGCCATGCTCTGGTACAAGGAGGCTCAATGCATCTCCATGATGTTTGACACCAAGCAAGTCATCAAATAATCATGGATCCATAAAATCCGTCTTGTCTAGCAACCAACTTAATCACGAGGTAGACTGGTCCTTTGAGATGCAACAAAGTGATCGATAGCGAAAAGTTTCGGCCCGGCCAGCCTGCGCAGACTGCGAAAGCTGACCTGGGTCGATACTTTTTCCGCAAACGCATTAAGTCCCCTTTTCACAGAGCATGGCTCAATTTTATTTGACACTGGAAGAGTTCAGATATCCTTAAGTCTTTACCAAGTAACAAAATTTTAGACTCGTCCAAATTGAAAGCATTTGCAGACGACAGAATAAATGTGACTCAAACATTGAAATTTTGTTTTGGGAAGATTAGAAAACATTGTGAAAAAAGGAGAAAATGCTGGTTACCAGGCTTCTTCTTGAGGTTCATTAAAAGTCGGGATTGTGTGGTAAAGGATTAACTACATCAGCGCCAAAATAAAATTGAGCTATGCTCTGACAAAAGGAGGCTTAATGCACCTCTGCAGCATGTCAATCAGGTTTTCACATAATTATGGGTCCTGAAAAGCCGTCATGCTGCACAATCGACTGAATATTGTAGTAGAATAGTCCGACAGAAATTTACCAAAAGCAAAAAGTTTTGACCCGGGAAAGCCTGCGCGGACTGCGCAGGCTAACCTGAATCGATGCTTTTTTTTTTTTTTTTTTTAGATGCATTAACTCCCCTTTTTTACATAGCATTGTCGACAACTGGAAGCTTTTTTTAATCCGATAGGCCTTTTTTAATCCGATAGGCCTTACTAATTTAAAAGCAGATGGTATTGATCAGTGTTCACACTGCACGTCATTTGCAGCCTGATCTTGATCTGTTCTGTCCTAAAAATCTCTGTAAAATCTCTGTTTTCTCCAATGACGCTGAAAAGGTTTGGTTATTCTTTATAGTTCATTAGCACCCACCGCTAGTACCAATGCAAAACCGATCGTTTTATGACAAACTTCTCCATCTTCATGTAGTATCATAGGCGCTTTGTTTTTGACAATATTCAACCTCTATAAACTAACTACCGAACACCACCTAGTCTGGATTACCTGCCCCTACCACTACGTTATCGGGTCAGGCAAAGCGCAATAATGGCGGCCTCCTAGGTGTCCTCAAGTGTACACCTACATGCTTCCCCGTTTTCCCCAATTTCATGTGATCCAGTTTGATCAGTTAATAAAATGAGATCAGTTTTGTACAAAAAATACATTACCGAATCTAAAACGTGCTGTTGGGGTATGGTTTAACTATAAATTCGAATATGAATCATTTTAAAAGTAGCCCTGTTTTCGGACGTTATATAAGTCCATTGACATATTGGATACTTAAAGCATTTCTGATATGTAGTTTTTCTCGCTAAATAAGAACGACATGTAAAAAAACTCACCGCCATGACTTTATTGCAATCGATCTGCTTTGAATTCAGCCTATGATCCGATTTGATCATGTCTAATAACAATATCCTGTCTCCTCTGCATATTACCAACGGAGGCCGCCATTATTGCGCTTTGCCTGACGTACTCTTGTAGTACGGCAGGTTACCAGACTAAACACCACCCAGAGTCATTTGTCATTGTTTTTTTTTTTAACTTATTTGTAAATTTGAATGGAAATTTTCGGCACCTTAATCGTATAGCTCTCACTCGATAAAACTTTCATTATCCGTTCATATAATTGTTTATTTTTGGGATAACAAGTTTAAAATCGCGCACCGTAACGAGATAATTTATAAACCAAACTCGATAATGTTTATATTATCTCGTCACGATTTGAATCAAATTATGCCCTAAAATGTTGGGTAACAATTCAAATTTCCCTGAAGGTTGTTAGTTTTGTTACGGGGGATAGTGCAAGATACAGGACGAAACCCTTCCTAAGTTACGCCTGGTTCTTTAACGTGGTCAATGTATAGCACCGTCACACGGCACCTCGGTTTAACGTGCCATCCGAAAGACTGTTAGTAGTTTTAGATGGCCAGTCGTGGGAATCGAACCCACACCCTCAAGTGACCCGAAACATGACGTTTACGAGTCTTACGCTCTATCACCTGAGCTATCCGGGCTGCTCTTCAGCATGTGTTTAGTATTTCTTTGTCTATACAGGTCGGGATCTTACGGTGCACCAGCAGTGCCATCTTTAGGTGCACGCCTCAACCTTCAAGTCTCGAGCAATTTCCCTTATCGGGGCTATTCAGATTTCTATAATAAAAAAAAAAATATATATATATATATATCAAACTTAAAAAGAGGGACTGATCACTGAATTTTGTATGCTAGTAGAGTGCCCAAAAAAAAAAATCATAAATAATAAAAAATAATGTAAGAAAAAGACATCATAATTATTTTCATACTGTTTCTTTTATGTGATACATTGCCTCATAGTGTATTTTTAGATGTTGGGGTGGACTTTCGCAGTGTCGCTAACAATGGTTTTTGTCTATGGGAGGTAGAAATCAATCTGAGAAAAAAAAGCTCGCCCGGGTGGCTCAGTGGTTAGCGTATCTGACTCGTGACCTTGTGGTTGCGAGTTCGATACCCAGTTGAGGCAAACTCTATTTACGGCGATTTTTCGCCTCTCACCTCTGATGCATGTGAGAGAAGTGGTCAGTGGCTTTGGAAAGAAAGTTGTGTCAGTAGGCCAGGAAACACATGCATACGTCACTGACCGCCATGACATGACCTGAGCTGTATAAAGTTGCGTTAAACTCCAATAAAAACCAGGCCAATACAAACAAAAGAGAGAAAAAAGAAGACGCTGAGAACCAATTTTTCTACTTTTCTCCAATGTTTTCAAAATCCTTCTTCTGGGTCGTTAAAAATCGAGATTGTTTTTTTTGTACAAGTGAAAGAGGGTGGACGCGTAACATGAGCACTTAAACCACTGTATCAAAACTAGCGCAATTGCCGTCGGCACAGATCATAATCAGACTGCATGGATCCTGGATGTATATCGTCCGTTTTTTTTTTTTTAGTTAAGCTTATAAAATAAGAGTCAGTTTGAGGTTCAGTGTTTTGTTTTGTAGCCGTCAAAAGAGGTCGAGTTTCTGTGAAAAGGGGGCTTAATGCATCTGCGAAAAGTTTCTACCGGCTGACCTGGGCCGAAACTTTTCACTAGCGGTCAATTTTCTGTATGTCTAAGAACCGTTCTACCTAATGATACAGTTGGTTGTTTCACAAAATGGATTTTAAGGATCCTTAATCATGTGATGACTTGCTGGGTATAATGTAACACGGAAATGCATTAAGCCCCATTTTGCCAGAGCTTGGCTCATATTTTTGGCGCTCAATATTTGGCTAAGAATCATGCTATGGTCAATCTCGTTGCGGCCCCGCGCTCCCACCCCCAACACCTTCGTGTTGCCCATATCTGAAAAGATTGTGACATAGCAGAAAATTTCCCATTATAAGCAACTCGTGTTTTTGTCACCATGTTTTTTTTTTTTTCACACACCTCGAAGGAATGTTATTTTCACGTTCAAAGCTTTGTTTGTTGGATGGATGGTCGGATGGACGGATGGATGGATGGGTGGGTGCGTGGGGGGATGGATGGATGGATCGGTCGGTGGGTCGGTCGGTTGATTTTTGACGCAGCTTTTATCACTTTTTAAGTAAAACAACAGCACACACCTCTCTTTTTCGTACATTTCTTGGGTTTTACGAGTTCTAGGGTAGGGGTCTGAAGTTTCTCTCCAATGAAATACCAAGCGCATCGAGTGAGGGTCAACCTGAGACCTCCAGGTGTAGAAACCCAACAGTAGATTTCCAAATTACTGCCGCCAGTTTTCTATACTAATTTTTGATCAGCTAATTTTTGAATCTAGGGCATTTTGTTACAGCAACGACCAAAAGTTCTTTTTTAATAGAAAGTAATTTCCGTCGATTTTCAAACTGATATAATTTCTTTTTTTGTGTGTGTGGGCATAGCGATTTGAATTTATTTCGAGCACTTTTATAGGCATTGTTTATTTTCAAGTCGGAAATGTCGTAAAGCTGGGTATTTTAAGATTAAGTTTTGTGTAAATCATTACCATTTATATTTAGGAAGTATGATTATGTACAATCGTATTTTCATTACTAACCAACTGTTTTGACTTTTGTAAATCTTGCATTTTGTGGGTAAAACTTAATTTACTGTGTATAGGTAAATGGTCGGATCCATCTTTTTTCTAGAACATTAAAGTACGTTACAAACTGGAAGAGTGGGGAAGACACAGTATGATAATCAACTACGCTTGTACCATTTTCGGACAGACAGGTAAATTCTCCAGACTTATCACCATGTAACCTACCATTCATAATATTTTTTTTTTTTTAAGACATTTAGATAATTTTATTGAAAATTTCTGTCTATAGAGCTCCAGATAAGAGGGAGTGATGGTATTCTAAATCCATTATTTCTCTTCCAAACCTTATGTTGTGGGTACTCATTAGAATCGTCTCGATGAGACGATTCTAATGAGTACCCATAACATAACGGTTAGTGCAGAATAATTAATATTTTCAACTTTGAAGTCAAAATCACTCCCTCTGTCTGCAGCTCTGTTACAGTGTATATAGTTTTTGAGGTTTTATTTCTCAGAATAAAGACTACTGATCTTTAGAACTGTCTATATTTTTTTAAAGTTTTATATAATTCCTTAAACCTTTACCACACAATCCCGACTTTTAACGACACTAAAGAAAAAACCTTTTGAAAACATTGTGGGAAGAGGAGAAAATACTGGTAACCAGCATTTTCTCCTTTTCCCACAATGTTGTACATGTATGTACACTATTTATACAACGAAATTCTGCAAGTGATTTGTTCAAAGTGTTAAAACGCTCTGAATCTTAATTATTCCTAGGAATAGAAAAATTATCCGACTCGTATTCAACGGAAGTGATAAAGACATAATCTAAAGAATCATCAGTAATAAAATCACATAAATTCTTGGTGCGTGCGTTAAATTTTCCCGCAATGTACAAATAACAAGATGAGGGGTATTTCAGTGTAATATATGAAATATCGTTTTCAAGGATGGTAATGCCATTTTTTATTTCCTTATCATCATAAATGGTAGACCCTTCTGGAGAGACGTAAGTTATGTACAGTATCATATCCTACATTAAATCGAAAATGCATGATTTAATGTACAATACGACACTGTCTTTAAATTTGCAATTTAAATTTTCAACAAACCCATTTTCCATCAAAGACTTTTTTACAAATACTCCTACATCTCCGCTATTTCTAATCGACCTTTTTGTTCTTTTCCTGACTGAATCAAAGTAAACATAGTCCTGCAAAATTTCTGAAAATTCACCAGCTGAGTCACTCCATGTCTCTAATAAGCCAATTATATCAAACTTACTCAAATAAGACGATAGATTATTATCGTTTATAAATTTCTTAAAACCTCGGATATTCCACGTTACAATGCCTGCTTTGTTTACTTTTGGCAGCTATTGATACTTTAAGAAACTTAAGGAACTGACCGAACTAGAATTCAAGCTTTATCCCCCCAAACATCGAAGGAATTACAATGATCACGTTTAAAAATAATACACGTTATGTTTAAAGACAAACACCCTTATCAAATGACGGCCGCGAATGTCTCAGCTGCCAGGGGTCCAAAGATTGTTGTGCTGTAAACCTAGAAATGTTCACGGCGAGAAATTGTTCGCGTTTTTCCGTCGGCGGGTATTTTTGCGAAGAAAATTGTTCTCGATCGACAAAGGTTCGTGAAACTCGCGATATACTGAACCCAAATATACTGTAGATACTGAACCAAAAAAAGAAACTTTCGTAAAGTAAATGCAAAATTTTCAAGTTTACCTTTGAGACGTACATACATACGTCATGTATACACTTGTGGTATTTTTTAAAACCGTTATACTTTGCAAAATCGGTCAGATAATCCCTACCTAAAAGACCTGTCGGCTTATTTTAACGAAAAGTTCGAGTTTCGGTGCATGTAAGAGATGGATATATCAGGTCCATGTATTGATCAGAAATATCAATGCCAAGACTTAAAGAAAATTTACCAGAAAGGCTCTTAGGTATGCTGGAGGTTGGGCTTCCTACTACAGAGGTTGCAGTTCACGTAGGTGCATTCGGGCAAGCAGTCATGAGCCTTCTTCGGCGATTTGCGCAAACCTGGAGTGCAAAAGACTTAAACTCAGCTGCAGACCGCGCGACATGACTTGAGCCTAAGACCAGTATATTGTGAATCAATACCTACAAGACCAACGAACAACAGTTACAGCTGCTGTTATCCCTGGAATCGTTAAGCTGATAACGGTTTGCGCAGACGTCGCCCGTACGTTCCCTCGCTTCTGACGCGCCTTCATCGCAATTATAGAGAGCAATTGGTCTTGGGACACATAAAATGGACAGGACAGCGTTGGCGGACAATTAATTTTTCTTGATGAGTCGAGTTTTGTATTGTCTCGAGCTAACGGCCGTGTACAATTGCTCCGGCGCAGGAATAAACGTTATACTAACGGTTACATATTGCAAAGCAATCGTTTTGGGGGCGGGGATCAGATATGGTGCGGGGCGGTATTGCTTACGGGTATTGTACCCCACTCGTCCTTATTAGGGGCAATTTAAATGTCCCCCACAAATAGGGAAAATAATCTAGGTCCTCATATTGTCCCTCTGCTTCGACTGGGCAGCGACGTAATTGCGTCTCTGACAGTTGTCCTTTAATTGAAGATCATTTTTACGATGATCTATCTAAATGATGCAATCTTTCTTTCAAAGGGTGAGAAAGCATTGTAGAAAATGGGAAAACTGCTGGTTACCAGCATTTTCTCCTTTTCCCACATTTTTTTTTCAAAAGCCTTCTTTCCCAAGGTCTATGAAGTTCGGGCTTAATTGGCAAAGGGTTTTCCGTGATTTCTGATTTCAGTCAAACCGACCTTCGACGCAGCCGTGGCAGCAGCTAACTCTATAGGGGAGGCAAAGAAAAACGAGGACCCCAACATGGAACCCAGCACTGCGGAAGTCTCATTTATCGCTGTCAGGAACCAGATAGCCGCTCCGAAACCTTGCAGTAATGTTTGTTGGTTGGTTGGTTGGTTAACGCCACTTTCAACATTATTTCAGTTACATCACGGTGCCAAGTGTACCTGTCAATACTTCCTGGATTTTCTTTTACTACTGTTTAATACAATATTTGCCTAAGCCACTGGCTGCTCTCCCATATAAATCTCGTTGAAACAACTATCAACGGTGAGAGAGAGGATTGAATTTTAACCTCAATGGCTATCATCAATCCTTGGTAAGAAATGATTAGCCGACTTGGGTATACGGACTAGCAACTCTTAATTTCAAGCCTTATACGTTACCGGCTACCAGGCATGGCTCCAGTAATATCATTTGAGCGATGCTCTGAGAAAGAGGGTTAAATGAATCTGCAAACAGTATCGATCCAGATCAGAAAACGCAGTCCGCACAGGCTGACCTGAGTCAAAACCTTTGCTTTTAGTAAATTTTCTGCATATCAAAGGACCACTCTAACTCAGGATTCAGCCGGTCGTTAGATGAAATAGATTTTATGGATCACTAATTATGTGATGACTTGCTCATACATATAATGCATTTAGGAGATGCATTGATTACACCCCTTTTCTCAGAGTGCCGCTCTGATGCCGATTGTTTGAACAAGTATTGTGTATACAGAACAGAACAGAACAACATTTTATTTGACGTGTACACTATGGAATGCCATAGCAGAAAATATTCAAGATATAAAAACACTATCAATATATTTAAAATATTCAATCAAGATAGTCGCAATTATACCAAAATGATATATAAATTTGATATATGAAAGCAAAATTATCATATCAAAACATAAAACCACTTCAAGACAAATAAATATACTTCAAGATGTAAAAACAGCATCAACATTTTAAAAACCACACCAAGACAAATAAATATACTTCAAGATGTAAAAACAGCATTAACATTTTAAAAACCACACCAAGACAAATAAATATACTTCAAGATGTAATCAAAGGACTGATAGTCCTGAGAGTCGCCTGTTGCTTAGTTGTTTGAAAGTTTAAGGGGCATTAAACCAGATTTTGACACCCCGCCCCCTTTTTCGGAGGAGGGGGTTGATTTTTTATTAAATAAAAATCAAAAGGACGTGGCTTTTTACTCTTAGTGGCAAAAAAATGCAAAAATAAAATGCCTCCTGTGACCTTCAACCATAGTTAGCTACTATACCAACTGTTTAAGATCATGTGACAAGAAGTATTTCAGTATGGAAATCTCTTTGTTACAGACGAGGTTAGATGTAGGTTACTAGGTACGGAATCGGCTGAGTTGTGACGAGTGCGTGGAAAGGTGGAATAAACATAGAACTTTCCCTGACAAGCCAGTTCCTGGACGACAATTTTTTTAGAGGCAGTTCCCAAACACTTTTGTTCTAAGTCAAACTACATGTACCTATTACTTACTATCATTAACAGTTATTGTTGGTAATCATTGAAAATTAAGGATATTTATTGATAACACATGTTTTGTGATTGGATAATTTGTACCTGTTATTCTATATATCTTATAAACATTTGGCAACAAAATCATCTGGTTGGCGTCCGCACCGTCCGTAGATGGCAGTCTTATCCTAAACTACATCAGGCAAACACGCACAAAACCGTTAAAATATAATGATTCGAGCTTCTGGAAATACGTGACATTTCAGAGCTATAATAACATGTTAATCTATCACTGAAATATGAAATATTGCAAATTAAAGAGTTGTCAGAAATCAAGTAAAAAAGAAAATGAAAGAAATAATTATACCCCATCATAAAAGTACTATCTAAGGTTCCTCAAAATATAATCAAAATCGATGAGAGTCAGGAGATCAGGCTGTACATTGCATACCGTGTGATCCGAGTTTACACCACCTGCAGTTCAAGAGAAATTGCATATGTATATATGCCATGATAGTTGTCTGAAATTGTCGGGAAACAGTGTACAGATGCGTCAGGGAATTATCTTGTCGGGGAACTGTGTTGTTCCCGCGAAGGTGAATGTTGTTGCTATAAATAGACACCGGTAATATGAATCTCAGCACATCTTGAACGGCATATAAAGACGTTTTGGCTTGAAAATACTTTGAGAAAAAAGACAACCTTATCTATTGTATACTTAATATATTTTGGGTCAAGTTTTGTTGGTTAAATCTTCCTAGGAGAGTAAACTCTCACAGTTGAACAAGTTAGCCTACGACGCAATTTCCCTCTTTGACCGAGCACCAATGCCGTTCGACATTGCCTTTTCCTTCTGTCATTGACTGATTTTAAATCAGAAAAGGGTATGAGGGCTGGAACCAAATTAATGCACTTTAAGTGGGTAATTTGGCCGATGAAAAAAGAATAGTTTTATTAATAACTGTTGCCGTATATATAGCGGGGCTTCCAAAGCACACGCCAGACGACATCCAGATAGGCAAATTATTCTCGGGTGCATGGAAAAACCGAAATTCACTTCGAACCGCATTTCACCGAAATTCATTTCTTGATAACCGTATTTTCCCTCTTATGACCATATTTCACATCAAATAATGAATTCTTCGCCATGGTGATTTCTCATTTAGCTAATTTATTATGTAATATAGCTTATATACGTGTCAAAAAAAATCTTTTCAAAAGGAGTTACATGTTGTTCTAAAAAAACGGTAACAAATTATTGTTAGAATAAGATATTTTCCAGAAATTAGCATACAATTATGCTGTTCATAAATATATTTCATTTCAGATCAAAAGTTATTACTATGGCAATAAAATTTGTCATACTTGGGTGAAATGTGGTCATCAAGAGGTGAAATTTGGTGAAATCCGGTTCGAAGGGAAATCCGGTTTTCCACGGACCGATTATTCTCGATGCCAATGTGAAAGTTCAGTGTTCGTGTATCCTAGAGCAGGAGACAATTATTTCAAATATTTACGCATTTGAATACTTGAGCTGTAAGGGACGTCTTCGATATATCTGAAAATTTAGCAACTGAAAATTATGTACGATAGAAGCACAGAGGATAATGCAACATTACAAATGAACTACGCAACGTCTCGCAAACCGGAAGTCAGTACAAGGCCGGAGGCATGCTTACGTCACCCCATGAATCAGGATGATAACAATGAGAGCCTGGTTGCTACGCAACCAGGCGACTCAAAAAATCTAAATAGATCTATAGCATTTCTCATTTCTTTTTATATCAGACGATAACGATCAAGATCAGACCACATTTTGCCAGCTAGATCTTGATCTATAGAAAAAGGATTCAAATTTCATAAAACCACCCCATTTTGACCACTCCAAAAGAACTTTGTGGACCATCCCCACAGGGAATAAATTTATTTGTTTTGCTTGATACTAGATTAATGAAGTAAAACAAATTAATTTATTCCCTGCGTACCCTCATTGTTGGACCGTGAGGAATCGGGTCAATTTATCAAAACGCCAACTGTAGAGAAAAATTTTGTTTAATATACGGGTCAACTAATGAAGAAAATAAAACGCATGTACAAACCAAACCTAAGTGTCGCAGAGAGACCCAACAAAAATGACGAAAATGAAGGCAATGCAACTAACCACGAGATTTCTGTTCCCGCCAAAGTTAAGATCGTCGTTACAAACTGCTTCTCCTAAATTTCGTCTTTCGCGTCTGTTGAGAAGTTCTTTTCGGTTTGCAGTCTGCAATTCGTTCACTGACGATGAAACAAAAGTCTTTACCAGAAGCAGCAATGTGTAACTTTGTAAAGTGATTTTGGGTACGTGTAATTTACGCTTTTCAACATGGCGTTCGATAATGTCGTCTGCATTTAATGACGGAAATGAACTTTAAATGGCGAAAAGGATATCTATTCAAAGAAGCAAATTACACTTATTGGTAGCAATTGCAGTTGTCCACAACACTTAACAATAAGAAGGGAAACAATCAGAAATTTCTTAAAAGGGACCCAGAAATGATAAAAAAAAAAAAGATCTACTTGGTAAAATGTTGAAAAAAAAAATCTGCGTAAGTGTGTGGAGGGGAGGGGGAATGTTCATATTCATAAAAATATACTCCAAGTCCTTAACAAATCACTTCGTTGGCAGTTGTATGGTACCATTTTTTTTTTATCCCTAAAGAGGTATCTTCTTTTCATGCGCGAGTACTGTCCGTTGGAGGTTGAAATTGTATTTTTGCAGTCCACAAAAAGTCTCCTTGCTGACAGACGGAATGTATTTTGAGTCCCTAAAAGCGTTGTCTGCGCATGTCATATTCTTCGAAGATGATGTATTTGAAAAATGCCACCCAGCGGGAGATAACGCCCTAAAAGTCCCTTCGTTTGGAGTAGAGATGTATTTTCAGATTTTACAATGTCCCTTCTTTTACCATGGAAGTGTATTTTTATTCCTGAGGAAGTCGCATTGTTGGCTGTGGAAATGTATCTTGAGTCTCAGGAGATCATTTAGTCTGCAGTCCACGTAAGGTCTCCAACTCAGCGCTAGAAATGTATTTCGGTCCTCAAGTAGTCTCTTTTTTAGATTTAACCCTTTACGAATGCTGGTGATCAGCATTTTCTACTTTACTTACATTGTCTTTTAAGTTTTCAAAGACGAAATCCTCATTTTTAGGCTCATTTAATTTGTCCTCTGCAGTTGCTTGCATATTGGATGACCCTAAAATTTTCAAGCGCGGTAAAGAGTCAATTAAATCGCATTGTGTGTCTCTAAAATACCTCTCTATATGGGAAGCAGGTCTATTTCGAGTCCAAAAAATTGCCTCGCCGTTCGAATGGGAAATGTATTTTCTTCAGTCTTAAAAAAAGTGTTTTCCTTTGCATTGGAAATGTGTAGGCCCTATTTTCAGACACCAAAAAGTTTGGGTTTTTTTACTAGAATTGCATTTTGAACATTAATCAGAAAGTAGTCTCATTAGCTATGGAAACGTACTTTTTCAGCCCTTCTGTAGCCTCGTCTCTGTATTGGCACTCGCGGTATATTTCCCCTCTCCGCCGTCCTCCTCCCATAAAAAAATCACGAACTGCTTCATTTGGCCATGAGGGTGCTAATTTGATCCAGCATTTTTACCATTCTTAATTTTATGAATTTCGATGTTATTTACATATTTTACCTTACTTTTACCTTTATCAGACAATGCGTTTGAAAACAAAAGTGCCAAATTAAGAGACTTCTTGTAGATCTAATCAGCATTTGGCCCTTTTCCACCATGTTTTTTTTTTTTTTTTTTTCCCGATTAAACTAAATCCAAAGATTTGATCCACGAATGAGTTGTTGTCTGCAAATGCTTTGAATATAGACGAGTCTATTTATTTTTATCGTGTCTGAAAATGAGTTGATTAATATGGCGGCAAAATGATCTGAGGGCAGGGGCGGGGCAGAATCCAAGCCTACAACTGATAGAACTATCAGAAAAGTAAAATGTTGCCCTGATAACAACTAAAATACTATTGAAAACGGGAAAAAATCTCAACGGTACAAGGAGCCCCCCCCCCCCCCTTCCCCCTCAAAAAAAAAAAAACGTCTGCAATTCTTTCAGAACCATAGAGAAACTTTCGCCTACGAAATAGATTAAGATAAGACTGCACATAACGACGTACGTTCTGATCGTAGATATATACCTTCCGCTTGTTTATTCAAGACTATGTGCTAAATTTCGTTCAGATATTCAGTAGATTGCTCTTTGAGGTCCAGATTATTTTATAATAAGCACGGCGCTGAAAGAGTTATAGTTCGTTCAGACTTTGTTACGAAACATCCGGAAGCAATTGTCATAGCAATGTCAAACCTTATGTCCATTGAGTCTTATTGACATTTCTTGGACAGGAAGTTCGGAGTTTTTATCTTTTTCCAATACTGGCCAGGGAGAAATTTGGCAGAAACAGGTTTAGGATATAAATCATTTTCTCGGATTTTCAACTCTTCCAAAATCCCGTAGAAACCTATAGAATTGAACGCGACGTCATTTTATCCCTGACCCCTGCGTTAAAATCTTTACCCAACGACAAAGTTTGGAAGCGTCCAAATTCAAAGCATTTGCAGATGGCGAATAAAATGTACCTAAAATTATAAGATTTGGCTTTGAAAGGTTTAAAATATTGTGGGAAAAGGAGAAAACGCAGGGTACAAGGCGCACTGTGCACAGTGCCCTGGCAGGGTAGAACTAGTACTGGTGAAACCCAGCAAAGACATGAATACGAGTGACCGTGATATAAGTGTATACTGTTGAAAGGGGCGTAACACACCACATAAATTATTCACCTAAACTATTAATCCAAAAAGCGCTGGAACCGACTTAAGTTGTTGTTTGCGGACAGTATAGATCAAGATTAGACTGCACAGAACATGCAGTCTGACCTTGGATCTACACTGTTCGCTTCTTTGTCACATATTGTTGCTAAAACAACTCTGAAATGACAATATTTTGGACGTTTTTCCTAACTGAAAGGGTCCATTTAATTAATTCGTTCTAGAAATAAGACCTAAATGGTTGCAATTTTGAGCCTTACTACCCAGAATATCTGCGCAAGCGGACAGTGTAGATCCGAGATCAGACTGCAATTTTATGCAGTCTGATCTCGACCTATTCCGGCCGCATTGGCAACTATAATTGTCACGGTGCCTAAGGGCCAATCGTTGCTCCTGTTTCCGACTGGTCACTTGGATTTTAGGCTGACCCCTATCACGTGACTCCTAATCCACCCAGGTGATTGTTACTCAGTGTGAACTCAGTCAACGTTTAGCCGGGCAAAATAGAGGTTCAAGCAAGGAGCCAAGCAGGTTGATCCGGGGGAAAAAAATGAAGTAAGTCTTTTTCTTTCGTAATCTTTGTATTTTTTTCCATGAATAAGTAAAGTACATGTATGTATATCTAGATCTGGCATTGTAGTTGAAATTTGTGATTGTTTTCGTATAATTTTCCCTCGCATTTGTAAAACGCCAGCGTCTTTGTGCCTATGTTTGCGCCCGCCTCCCGATTTCCTTCTTAAAATGTCGCTCTAATATGCGTATCTTCTTGAAATTTGTTTTGAAACAAAGTTTTCCTTGGATAACTAGGAGATCGCAGACATCTTAGAAATTAAAAAAAAAAAAGAAAAAAGGGGAACACTGGTGTGAGCGGGAATCGTCGCCTTTCGCACAAGGAGCATAAAAATGTGCATCTTGTTGTAATGGGTTCATTCTTTAGTGCATGGAGATATAGTTTTATACATCCGGCATTTACTACTTAGGGGAACACTGTGGAAAGTAGAAAAATTGCTTAGTGTAGGGATCATAGACATGTCTACATACTGTATGATCCTTGCTTAGAGAAAGCAATACCGTGAATCCATTAAGATCGGAATTTCTTATCGAATGTTTATCCTTAAGCTGCTAAATAAATAAAGGAGAAATTTCCTGTTGATAGCCAAAGAAAAATCCAACAGATTTATTGTGATTTCAAGGTTTTCTTTGCCATATGTTGGACTGTTTTGATCCAAAATCACACTCTGTGTTTGTTGTATGCAGTCTGATCTTGATCTGTACACTCCAAGTCAGGATTGTGTGATAAAAGGTAAAGAGACCTTCTTAAGTTGTTTCTGCTGCAAATTATTTATTTCTTGTTTTGTTTAACACTGATAAGTACCACAAAATACTCTTTTCTACATAGCCTATCAAGGAATAGATAGAAAGTTGTTTTTTCTTACATACATCCTTTTTTTAACTGCTGGTTTGCCAGCTATTGCATTGGTTAATTTAGAGATGTAGTGTTTTTTAAGTTTGTTGGGATTATTAAAAATCTGAATAGTTCCCCCCCCGTAAGAACTAAGGACAGCTTTACATGTCTTGGCAAAAAGTTTCATTCAATATCAGACTACAGAATATGCAGTGTGATCTTAACGCTTTATCACACAATCCCGACTTTTAACAACCTTGAGAAAGAAGCCTTTTGAAAACATTGTGGGAAAAGGAGAAAATGCTGGTAACCAGCATTTTCTCCTTTTCGAGGAATTTTTTCCATCCTCCCAAAACAAACTTCAATTTTTTGGTGACATTTATTTTGTCATCTGCAAATGCTTTCAATTTGGACCAGTCTAAAATGTTGTCATTTGGTAAAGGATTAAATGTTTTATCAAGGTAGGTATTCTGCGATAATGTCCCATCATAAGGCACACAGATTGGCATTTCTCCCTCTCTTCATTTCAGAATAAGTATTGATTGCATTTGTCTAGCTTACTTAAAAAAAAAAACATGTATTTGCTCTAGTTCATAGAACGTTATTTCCCTCTCTAAACCCTGTACCACACTTGGGTTTTAATGACCCTTTGGAAGAAGCCTTTTGAAAACATTGTGCGAAAAGGAGAAAATGCTGATAACCAGCATTTTCTGCTTTTCCCACAATGTTTTCTATCATTCCAAAAACAGTTTTCAATTTTTGTGTCCCCTTTATTATGTCATGTGCGAAATGCTTTCAATATAGTTGAAGTCCAAAAGATTGTTCTTTGGCAATACATTATCTTGGATTTAACCCTTTACCATACAATCCTAAGTTTTAATGACCCTAATAAAGAAGCCTGAAGTGTGGTGAAAAGGTGAAAATGTTGATTACCAGCGTTTTATTCCTTGTTCCACAAGGTTTTCTACCACTTTTATTATTAACCACTCAATCCAGACTATTATCGACCCTGAAGAAAAACCCTTTTGAAAAGATTGTGGGAAAAGGAGAAAATGCTGGTATCTAGCATTTTCTCCTTTTCCCACAATGTTTTCTACCCTTTACAAAAAAAATTAATTTTTGAGCTGCATTTGATTTGTCATCTGCCATGCTTTTTATCTGGACCAGTCGTTTGGTAAAGAGTTTAAGATAAATTACATTATTTAAGCCACATTTAATTTGTAGTTTTCCAAACACTTTCAATTTAGGCAAGTCTAAATTTTTTTTATCCAATAATGATTTGAACCACTTGCTATTCTGTGAAATATTTTTTAAAAGAAGCCTTGAATACAGCATTTAGGTCTCTTTTTTTTCTAATTGAAAATATTAGTCATTATAAGATAAAAATCTAAGACAGTCTTGGTCAGGATGTATTGCAAAATATAGTGCACACATTGTAAATCCCAGATCAGACTACATAGTGGGTATAGTCTAAACCCAGTACATCTTTACTTGTTTTCAGCCAGATTTTTACCCATTTCAGTTTTTCACTCTACTGGCTGAAAGCTAGCAGAGCCTATGTCATAGCGAGGTTTCCGTCGTCCATCAGTCCGTCACTCTGTCTGTTCATCTTTTTCTTGTTTACATGATAAATTCTGCATTTTCGTCGGATTTTCGTGAAACTTGCACAGTTTGTTTATCTAATCAATAGCTTGAACCCTATTGATTTTGAAAAAATCTGACAATCAGTAAGGGAAGAGTAGCCATTTAAAGTTGAAAATTTACATATCATGTTTACTGGATAAAATCAACATTTTTTTTTTTATCCAACTCTTTTGTATTATCAAGGGATTGAACCATATAAAAAAAAAAACGAAGAAAATTGAGAAACCAAGAACTTACATGATGACTGAAAACCTAACATACCTTAACCTCTTTGGGTGAAATTTGTGGCAGAGGATTTTAAAAATGTCCTCTTGAAATATGGATGATAATATTTGAGACATAAATACAAGTGGAAATATTGTGGCAAAATGCAATATAATTCGGTCATTCCCAACAATTTCTCCTTTGTGACATTATTTTTTTATTGTTGTATACAGCAAGGCCAAAGTCAACTGTGGGTGATTATGCTTTAATTCTTTACCAGACAATAAAACTTTGAACCTGTCTAAAATGAAAATATTTGCACACGACAAATTGTGATTAGAATAGTGGTATTCATCTTTTGTAAGGTAGAAAATGTTGTGGGATAAGGAGTTTTTTCTTGTTTTTATCCAACAATGTTTTCAATATCCATCCTACTCAAGGTCACATAAGCATTGGAATGTTTCTGGGAATTTCTTGGGCCTATGTTCAGCGCAGAATTAAATATTTTAGGGTAGGAAAACACCTATAGGCCATTACAGCATACTGAGGCAAGCCAAAGAGTATAATTATAATAAGTGTTTTAATCACCCTATACCAGACCACAAAACTTTTGACTGGACCAAATTGCAAGCCTTTGCAGACAACAAATTGAATGTGACTTGTATGATGTAATTTGTTAAGGAATAGAAAAAGTTGTGGGAAAAGGAGAAAATACTGGTTACCAGCATTTTCTCCTTTTCCAACAATGTTTTCAAATGACTTTTTTCCTTAGGGTCATTAAAAGTTGGGATGGTGTGGTAACTCTATTAAATATACACATTTATTTAGAAATAATTTTTTTCACCTGGAACAACTTGGTGCTTATGTTACTTGTTAATAATTCTACATAAACTTATCTTTATCTTTGTAGATTTACAGTATGACCAGATTTGGACTTTGTTAAGGTAAGAGTCACTTAACATCGGGTAATCAAGGGTTAAAATAAGTGCATGATAAATTATACAAAGTCTGTCAGATTAATGATGGGCAAGTTTATAAAAATTTGTAAAAAATTGTGATATGTATATTACAAAACATGGAGGTTTGAACTTGATGTTTTTTACCTGCCTAAAAGTCACATTTCAAATATAACATGGTAGAAACTGATCGTCTGCCATGAAGTCAAAGGTGTAAAACAATAATAATATGGTTGCCATAAAGTGTTGAAAGGTAGCAAACTGAGAAAGTTTGTATGTAATTTCAAAATATGAACTACACACAAATGAAGCCATTTTACTAAGATGGTACACACTGCCCTCAAAGTACAGCATTCTGCCTCATTTTATGAGGCTAAGCCCTGGAATCAGCTATATAGGTCCAAAGTTTGACAGAAACATAAGTTAGTATGGATATTAGTATGAAGTTTGCATTGATAAAAAAAAAGGGCATAGTGTCATGAATGTTAAACTTACATTGTTGCCAGACCAATGTGTTTTATTTCTTAAAGTAATTTCAAATATACCAAATAAATCAATACAGACCAATCCTATGTACTAAAGAACCAAATTTACCAACAAATAATGCCTTACTAAACCTTCAGAGTGCTGAGTTGAAACATGTGATACATTATCAGTCTCCAAGACAAACCATCTTCAAGCAGTTCCAAATATATTCTGACCCCATTGACATCAGTTTATGCATATCTTCACATAATGCCTCTGATATCAGGTAACATCTCTTGTGGTTTTAAGACTATAAAGTGAAAACTTGGTAATACTGCTTGACCAACCCTTTCTTGGTACACCCCAGTCATCAACAAAACACACTGCATACTTTATTTTTATCATTATGATGTCAATATGACCAGTACTATTTTGCAATGATGCTTTGATAAAATACCGAATTTCACCTAATTAATGCTCCCTCCCTAATAGTAGCACCCATCTCCCCCCCCACACACACTATTATTTCTTACTCCAAACACTTCCAGACAACCCCCACCCATACCCAACCTTAACCTTAAAATTGACAACTGGGCTGACAAACTTCCAAACGCAAGATAACTTCACTAAAACTTTTCAACCACAGACTGATGAAAATGACTAATGACCAATTATTTATAAACAAACTTACAGGTTCGGCATCGACATAATCCTAATTACTTCAGCAATCAATGTCATTAACAGCTGACTGTCTGAATACACATACACTTCCAATAACCTTATAAACTTCCCGTAAAACAAAATTTGTCAACTAACTTGGAAGAACATTAAAAAGGTGAAGTATTGAATTTCAGTGTCCCATACTAATCGTGAATGGTATTAAATGTCTAAATGAATCATGATCGGCGGTAAAATCAATATTCTGCATTACTGCATTACAGGAAGTCTTTCAAAATGGCAATCACTTTGCACTGGGCTCTGACTAAATCTCGGATCAAAGTACCATACTTACTCTAAGTGATGGCAGTGAAAATTTCGGGAATTTGGCTATGGACTAAGATGCCCTGTTGGTGTTTTGAATGGTGCCCCAGCGCATTAATTAGGTGAAGTACAGTAGGAACAATAACTTTCAATAAGTCAATCAATAATGTCTTTTATGCAAATACGGAATACACATAATCTTTCTTAATTTAACACTTTTTCCTACAATTTTTATCTTTTTAAGCACAAAAATTGCATTTTATTATCTTTTAATACATACATGTGCGCTAAATTACCTGAGCTGTCATCGTGCCATAAAATGACAATTATTAATTCATTCAGCTTTCAATAATCTAACATTATCAGGGATCAATCACTTTACATTGATCTTGTAGGTCGGTGTTGGTCATCATTCATTTATAGGTCACACTATTTTTCACAAAACAACTCAAAAGTGGCTTGCTATAGGTTTAATGTATTTGTTCTTACACATTGTATATGTCTAATAATTCATCTTAAAGTGGGGCTATGTGGATGGGACAGTTGAAATAATTGAGCATACTCTTTATATCACACATGATATAATAACTACATCACTTATGATTTTAAACAGTTATTGAGGCTGAAATTTGTTAATTTTTTTTTTTATCACATAATAATTTATTGTCACTTTACAAAATATTTGAATTAGACCAATCATAGACCAATCAGGTAAACACTTAAATATAACTTTGATTTCCTGCTAGTAACAGATCAGTAAAGAACATGTTTGTTGCCCCAATGCTAGTCTGCATCATATAAAGTATGAGTTACATAGTTGTTGGCCTTAAATAAATAAAAAAAAATCAGGAACAACAACAAATTTCATTCAGTGTTTGACACCTACATACAAGGGTTCAGTATGTCAAAAATTTGCATAGGGTATTACTCTTGAAATTGTAATTCTGACTAGCTCTTAATTGGATTTGACTTCCGAAAATTTTTGCTCAAAGGCGTCAGTTTCAGAGTAGCGCAGAAAAAAAAGTCTTACAGGAGTTTCTTAAGTTTTAGTTTTGTGGCCTGTGTATTCAAAGTATTTCATTACTTGAGAAGTACAGAATGGCATAACGTTAACAATGGATGAATCCTTTAAATCAGCACCATGTCTATCAAATTGGTAGGTGTGATACATATTGAAGTATCCTTACATAATGTGTGTCTATCAGACACACATTAACTTAAACATGTTTGAGGGTTTGTAAACCAAAGGGAGTTGTAATAGCCACTAAAGTATTGTCAGCATACCTTATGTGATGTTGAGAATCTTAAATCCTATATGTATATCAGATAAAAAATGAAAGTTGATGTAATTTCTTATTACTTAAGTATATTTTTCTGTTCTGTTATTAAAAATTCTATTTGCCTTATTTAGCCCTTTACCAAATGATCCTGCATTGTAGCAACACTGAGGAAAAAGGCCTTTAAAACATTGTGGGAAAAATAGAATCATCATTTTCTTATATTCCCACAATGTTTTCCTTCTACAAAGACAATTTGCACCATTAATTGAGCCACATGTAATGTGTCATCTGCAAATATTTCCAAATTGGACAAATCCAAATTTGTTGCTTGGTAAAGAGTTAATTTTCAGGGTTCATTTCAGTTTTTTAACCCTTTCATTAAAATAGTTGCCTTTGCGGCCAGTGTAGATCAAGATCAGGCTGCACAAAACATGCAGCCAGATCTTTGATCTACACTGTCTGCTATGTTAAAACAGGCAAAAGGTAGCCATGAATTTGCAATTATATTGGTTTATTCTAGAATGAAAATGACAATTGGGTTTATTTTGCACTTTAAGGGTTACTTTCTTGTTGCACTGTCATGAAAGCATCCTTTTTTGTACACAAATTCAATTTGGAATGAACCCTGCAGTTCTTTTTAAACCAAAACCTATGCATTTATTATGGTGTTAAGGATCTTTGATCCAAAAGTAAGAAAGAAAATAATTTATTATCTCATGCAACGTTTGATGTTAAGGATCTTAAATCCAAAAGTAAAGAAGAAATAGTTTATTATCTCATTGTAATGTTTGATGTTAAGGATCTTACATTCAGGAAAAAAAAAAAAAAAAAAAATTATCTCATGCACTATTTGATGTTAAGGATCTTAAATCCAAAAGAAAAGAAAAACTCATGCAATGTTTGATGTTAAGGATCTTAAATCCAAAAGTAATTAAAAAAAAAATGAAAAAACTAATTTTCTCATGCAAATAATAAGAGTGACCTTAAATAAAGCAGAATTTGAATTATAATTAGATTAGTAAGTTAAGTCTGTTCATATAAATTTTGAAAATGGCTTGAATAAAGTTAACTAATTACTTTGGCATAGATGTAGGTGAAAAATATTGCATTTATGAAACAAAATTATTTTTATAATTCATTGCTCAGAGAGGTTATCCATGCATTGGACTGGTTAGTATCCAGGGAACACAGAAAGATACATGTAGACAGAGTTGATTACTGGGTGGGATCCAGGAAAGATTTGTCTTTTGTTCAAAAGTTTTAAATCATGAACAAACAAAAAATATAGAGATTAAACTGTTACCAATGACGGATCAAGGCAATCCAGAAAGGTTTGTCGGTCTATTCAGGGGCAGCAACTGTGTTTCATCTGCAAAGTTAACCTCATCTGAGCATTTTTGTCAAAACCCAAGTGCATGTAACTGAAAAATAATTAATCGGTTCCTAGGACCATTTTCAAAAGTTATGTGAATGCATTTATCTTACCTTTTTATTTGTGAAAGGTACTGTTGTTTTGTCCACTCAAAAAAGACTTAGCTTTTTACCAAACAACAAAGTTTTATAGTCAAAGATGAAAGCATTTTCAGGCAACATACCAAATATGGCACAAAGATAGGATTTGCCCTTGAAAGGTAGGAAAACATTGAGGAAAAAGAAGAAAATGCTGGTAACTAGCATTTTCTTCTTTTTCCACAATGTTTGCAAAAGCCTCCCTTCCAGAGGTTGTTAAAATAAAAATCAGGATTGTTTGGTAATGGGTTAAGACCACACAACAGTTGTTTTGTGTGTGAATTTCTGCAAGGTTCATGAGAAAGATCTTAGCCTGCAAAGCACCTTAACAACAATAGTTTTTTTTGGGGGTTTTTTTCTGGCTAGTGCAGATCAAGATCAGACTGCACAATGCAGCCTGCTCTTAGATCTACACAGCATACTATGGATAGACATGGCTTGCAAAATTCAGTCTCATAATGACATTTTATCTGGTCCCTGTTCACTTTGTTTGGCACTTCAAGGGTTTTATCCAATAGATATGTAGGGGTTAATGGTACATTTATTTATGTAGTTATTGCAACATGTGTATGGATAGTTTTTTGCGTTTATTTTTAGATTTTCTTTGTTCAAATGTTTTTAATTTTAAGTTTGACTTTTTCATTGAAAACTTTTTGAGTAGGCAGGGACTGCCCAGCCACTCAGTAATGTCTTTTATGCATTATACGGTCTTACTTAATTTAATTTTTTTGCCATGAATTCATCATTTTGCTCAAATCTTCTTAAGTGCAACCATTCTACTTTATCATCTCTTAATACAGACATGCACACTTAATTACCAAAGCCGTCAATTGATGCATTATAAAACAACATTCATTCATTCATTCATTTATTCATTCATTCATTTTGATTTATAATAACAAGTTTGTTATTTCTCAGAATGGAAGCTTTTGCTTTTGTGTGATCTGACTGTCTACTAATGCATCCTGTGAAGGCAAGTGCTCCAGTTGAATAGGATCATTGACTGTTAAACAGCTTTGGGGCAATTTAAGTTTAAAATTAAATCCAGTGCTGATAGAAGAGTGGACCCTGTTCTTTTTTTCCACTCCTGTAAGACTTCAGATCACACTCTACAATTAGGTATGCCTCATATTCCATTTAAGTTGCTGAGAGCCTTGCACAATGTTGTAGGCTAAGGATCTTATTTCCACAAGCAAAAATAGATATTCATTTATTATTAACTCGGCTGTTTCAAAAAAAGGTCGAGTTATTGTCATAGCCCTGTCGCCGTCTGCAATGTCGTGCAAAAACTTTGACATTTTATAATATCTCTGATATTACTGAAGATATTTACTTCAAACTTGAACAAATTGTTGACTATGAAAAGGGGAACCCATAGAACTAGGGCAGGTAATCACTAGAATATTTTGACACAGGTATGCCCTTTTTGCGACTTTGAATTTCCACTGAAAATCAAGCAACTTCAGCCGAGCGTTGCCACCCACATGCCATGCACTTGTTGTTTTTATATAAAGAGGTACACAATTTTAGAAATGATGTACATTTTAATATAGAATGTTTATCATAGTTAGGTTGTATTCTGTATTTCATGATGAGAAGTAGTCATTTTTTTTTTCCACATGAATGTAATCCCTGTTGGTTTAAAAAAAATCTCAAAGATGTGGTCTGTGAAAAGACTTTAGATTTAATTGGGGAAACAATATTAAACAGATATTGAGGAAAATCCAAGACTTTGTGCTTTTAAAAGATTCATCTGTTGGCTCTCTATTTATATACTGACACTGTTTGATTTCAACTCAGGAACGCATGCAAAGCCGCATATGGAATACCGGTACTTTTGAATACTGGAACCAGCCACAAAGCCAAAACAACAAATGATTTGAATGATGTTAAAATTATATTATTTCCTGTTAAATCAGAACAGAAAAATATCTTGTTTAAAAATACAGGAATTCAGATAAAAAATGTATGCCTGATTTCAAATACTTCAGCAGAGCCCTGATATTTATATTTGTGGTTAAATCTGACAATTACTATCATATTCATAAGCTTGGTCTTTACACTTTCATCTACAGATGTTGTTTTATGAAGTTGTTTGGTATTTGCAAGGAATTTAAGTATTTTTGCTGTTGTTTGTTTGATATAGGGGAAGAGGGTTGAACTGCATTGAACACAATGTCACCTTCACTATTTAAGTATCTATGAGCACTGAAGGAATGTCTGAGAATGAAGAATTTCCCCATTAAATGCTTAGGTTTTTAGTAGAAATACTGATCAAAATCAAGATGCTAATTATTTACACTAAAGTATACATAGTGCAACCTTTCAAGATCATCCCCATGATCTTTAATCAATAATACTTTCATCAGTTTACCAGCACAGTCCAGGTTTGTATATTACAGGCTTAATTGTTTGGGGAAACTTGTCACATACATGTATTGTTTTTTCCTGTGATGTATCAAATTGTCATTTAGAAAACAAAGACATCACAATTTTTAAGTGTTGCTTGATTATTTCAAAGTTCAAGTGCTATTTCAAAGTTCAAATGCAAATATGAGGATAAATGACAACTGTCTTGGTTTCTACAATTTTGGCAAGCCTAGAAACATTTGTTAACCCTAGGAACATTAGCTTATTTCACATGAACTCATAGCCTGGATGACATTCAGTACACTATACATTAAATTGTGTCAGTAACATTAAAAAACTGCATAATTCAGGCACTTTTCAATAAATATCTCCTAAATTCCATCTTCATTTTTATAACACTTTTTCAAAATCAACTTTTTAATGGGTAATCAGGGATAGTTATTTCTAATCATCCTTTGGAGTTTTTGTGAGATGCATTTGGTGGAGTATAGGTCATAGTAGATCAAGGACACTGATAATATATCTCTTTACAAACATACTTTGGAAATAGCAAAAGCACGCAACATGAAACAGAGCTGTCTCAGCTTTGAGTAACCTGGTTCCCATCCAATTTGTCTGGGCTTATAGTATTCCATAATATACTAGGGACATTTACACAAGTATACTGAGACTCTGACATAAAATCTTGACAGTGGAGACAGATTGGAAAGCAAATTCTGACATGAAATCTTGACAGTGTGGACAGATTGGAAAGCAAATTCTCCTTTTAAAGCAGATACCATATCTTACCAAACAATTTACTAGACCAATCCCCAAGACATGAATTTGTTACTTACTTCTGTAAAGGGTGATTTTTATTTTTAGCTGGGTTGTTCATGAATATGTTTTATTCCTTAAAATGTTACACACATGGTTATATTTCACCAGGGTAGTACATGAAAATGATCAAAACACACACACACAAAAAAATGGTTCTACTCTGTTTAATGCAATTGGACAAATCTTGAAACAAAATAAATTGATCAAAGCAAAAACCAAAAAGAATCTTATTAATAGAAAGCTGGGAAAAAAAAAAAAAAAAAAAAAAGAAAAAAAGAAATGGAAAATTCAGGGGAAAAAAAAAAAAAATCAAATTAAAATTAAAAAAAAAAAAATCTTAGAGATAAAAACTCGTAAAAAATGAAAAATATTGGGTGGGGGGGAACACACAAATTGGAAAAAAAAAGATAAAACAACAACAACAGAAAAAAGGAAAAACAATTAGAATATGATAATAATAAACAAAGATGATTTAAAAACATGTAAAAAAAGAAAGAAACAGTCTTTAAAACAAATATGTAAAAAAAACAACTGAAAATGGCCAAATTTAGAGTAAGAAATTATGAAAAGAATTTTTTAAAAATGAAGAAAAGCAACATCAACAGAAAAAGGGGAGAAAACTTTAATAACCAAAACTAAAATGATCAAAAAACAAATGTAAAAAAAAGTAAACAGTTTTTTTTTTTAAAAATGTGTAAAAAATGAAAAAGGCAAAAGGTTAGAACAAAAGAACAAAGACCAAAAGAAAGAAAAAATAAGAAAATACTAGAAAAGAAAGAAAATTATAACTAAATGATAAAAGAACTGAAAAAAATCTTATCAGCATAATGAAAAACTTTAAAAAGAATAAAAAGAAATAACATGATAAGAAAAATAAAGAAAACTTTAAAGAATATGAGAAAAAATTACAAAGAGAAATAAAATTATAACAAAAATGATGAAAAAAAGAAAAAAATGTTGCTAAAAGATGAGAAATTTGAAAAAGGAATAAAATAAGATAACATGAAAAGAAAAATAAAACCCATAAAAAGAGAAATGAAAAACAGAAAAAGAAGCATGAAAAGAATGAAGGAAAAAAATAATTAAACAAAAAAATTAAAGAATTTAAAATGAAAACAATAAAACTGAAGAAATAGAAAATAAAAAGAATGAAAAACAACATCAACAGAAAAAAAAAAAAAAACACGGGAAAATATATAATAGTAAACAAAATTATAATGTAGTAAACAAAAATGATTAAAAATAAAAAGAAAAACTATGAAACTATAAAAAAAGAAAAGAAAGAAAATTCTAACAATATAATAAAAAGAATAAAAATTGTATAAAAAAAAAAAAAAATAACAAAACAAAAACTAAAAATAAACAAATGTAAAAAAAAGTAAACGGTTTTTAAAAAAAAATGTGTAAAAAATGAAAAAAAAAAAAGATTAGAACAAAAAATAAAGACCAAAAGAAAGAAGAAATAAGAAAATACTAGAAAAGAAGGAAAATTATAACGAAATGATAAAAGAACTGAAAAAAATCTTATCAAAAGAATGAAAAACCTTAAAAAGAATAAAAAGAAATAACATGATAAGAAAATTAATGAAAACTTTAAAGAATATGAGAAAAAGTTACAAAGAGAAATAAAATTATAACAAAAATAATGAAAAAAAGAAAAAAAATGTCACTAAAAGAATGAAAAACTTGAAAAAGGAATAAAATAAAATAACATGAACAGAAAAATAAAACCCATAAAAAGAGAAATAAAAATGAAAAACAGGAAAAGAAGCGTGAAAAGAATGAAGGAAAAAATAACTAAACAAAAAAATTAAAGAATTTAAAATGAAAGCAATAAAACTGGAGAAATAGAAAATAAAAAGAATGAAAAACAACATCAACAGAAAAAAAAAACATGGGAAAATATATAACAGTAAACAAAAATATAATATAGTAAACAAAAACGATTAAAAATAAAAAGAAAAACTAAGAAACTATAATAATAAAAAAAAAAAAAGGGAGAAAATCCTAACAATATAATAAAAAGAATAAAAATTGTATAAAAAAAATAACAAAACAAAAACAAAAAGTAAATAAAAAAAGATAAATAAATAAACAGAAACAACCTGAAAGAAATCTTAATAAAAGAATTGATAAATTGAAAAAGAATAAAAAGAAATATCAAGAAAAGAAAAATATTATCATAAAAAGAGAAACTGAAATCAAAAACAGAAAATGAAGTATTAAAGGATTAAGAAAAAATGTAGGGAATTTCAGTTGGGATATGTTTGTTTCTGATACCCCCTGTCCCTGGCAAAAATATTGCAATAAGTATCAGAAGCTAGCATTTTCCATTAAATCTTAATTTTAAGAGTAATGGAAGGAATTTGCACAACAATTTTCACAAGGAACTAAAACAACAAATTTGCAAAGTGCAAAGGAATCTTCAAAAAATTACCTTAGATACAAACTTAGATTCTAAAAAATATTTAAACTGTAAATCAACAGTCATGAAACTGCATAAGGAGTGTAAACTAAAACTTTCCAGTACATTAAGAATAAAAAAAAAATCTGTGATTGAAAATGAAAATATTAACATAAAAGAACTAAACTCTACTTTATATTTACTTGAAAGGTAAAATTACGTAGCAAAGGTGTAATTGACAAGTTAGATATGCACACAGCTTTCTATAGCAGCAGGTCATTCTCACTCCCAAACACATGTATTAGCAAGAAACACTTGTGGAATGTATAAAATGAAACTGACACATTGAAAATGCATACAGTCAGCTTTCCACAGCAACATATTGAGATGATAAAAACACACACAACAAAAACTGAAAAACAGACATGTAAAAAAAGGTGAACAATGTAACATGTGAATTTTTCTTGAAAAAGTGTTCCTTCCCTACAATTATGTAGCTGTTTCCCCCCCACCCCACAAAAAAAAAAGGTTTTCCTTTTTTGTTGTTTTTTTTTCAATTTAAGATACCATGGCTTTGAAGTGATAGTACTTGGAAAAGACGATGACAGACATATTGCCCAAAGCAGTTATGTGAACAATCAACATGTCAGCAGAGCATCTACATGGTAAGTTTAACCTGGATTAGGTATATTAATATCCCTTTCACTTATTCACTTATTTAGCATCTGATTATATACCATTTGGAAATGTAAGTAGTAAAATGAAGAAATTGTGTGACTAAATGCATGAATTTAAACGATGTTCTGTTCTGATTAAGATCAGGCTGTACAGAATATGCAATCTGATCTTAAATCTACACTGTGATTTTTTTCTCCAATGTAATACCAGTATATAAAAATGCAATATCTGGAAAGTCTTTTGACTACCAAACATCTATTCTTAAGCTTGTCCAAATTATTAGCATATGCAGACAACTTATTTAAATATGGCTCAAAAAATGGATTTGTCTTTGAAAGGGTAGAAAACATTTGGGGAAAAGAAGAAAATGCTGGTTACAAGCATTTTATTCTATTCACACAATATTTGCAAAAGCATTTTTCTCATTAAAACTTGAGATTGTGTGGTAAAGGGTTAACTCTTTACAAAATGACAAAATTTTGGAGTGGTCCAAGTTGAAAGCATTTCCAGATGACAAATGTTGCTATATTGATGATTTTGTCTTTGATACAGTAGAAAACATTGTGGGGAAAGTAGAAAATCCTGCTTACCAGCATTTTCTCCTTCTTCCACAATATTTTCCTATAGCCTTCTCTTACAGGGTGGTTAAAATTTGGGATGTGTGGTAAAGGGTTAAACTAACTGAAAATATCCACCGTGTTTATTAAGCAATTTCCTGAAACAAATTTGCTGCAGGTACCTATGAGAATATTTTTGTAAAATAGGCATTACTGGCATTTATTTAGGTTGAATGGAATTTGGCTAAATAAGGAATACACCTTTAGCCACAATATTTTCCAAAGAACATGATTGTATTTTGCAGAAAACCCAAAAATATTTCATCAGGAATTGGAAGTCCCTGAAAGCTTGCTTAACACTCTTCATTGTGACCAGCATTTTCTCCTTTTCCAACAAAGTTTTCTTCTCTCTCACAAGCATATTTCAGATTTTGGTTAAGTACATTGTCTGCATGTATATTCAGTACCAACAGTTCTGAAATTTTGTAGCCTAGCCCTGGTAGCTCAGTCGGTAGCATACAGGACTTGGGAACAGGGGGTTACTAGTTTGATCCCCAGCTCGGCCGATTTCTTTCGGGGATTAATGATAGTCATTGTGACAGGATTTATTCCTGTCTCACCATTGACCATTGTTTCAGCAATGGTTATGTGGGAAAGCAGCCAGTGGCTCAGAAAGAATATAATGCATAGTACCAGTAAAAGGAACTCCATTAAAGCATAGATAGCTGCTGGGATATAATTGAAATAATGTTGAAAATGGCGTTATAGACCATACAATTAATCAATCTAAAATTTTTAGTTTGGTAAAGAGTTAACTCTTTACCAGGCAACAAAGTTTTAGACCTGTCCAAAATTCTGAAAGTACTTGCTGACAACAAAACAATGTTGCTCTAATGACAAGGTTTATGTTGTAAACAATATTGTGGAAAAAGAAAATTCTGATTACCGTTTTCCCCCTTTTACCAAAAGGTTTTTAAAACACCCATGGGAGGTAAGAACACAACACGAGTCCAAACTTTTTACAGATGCATTAAGCTTCCTTTTCATAGAGCATGGCTCATATGTAGACCTCCCTTTACAACCTTTATTTTTCTTAAGTTTTTCATCCTTTTGTTTTAAATTTCCAGTTCACGTGGGGTCCTGCATGACTCAGTGGTAAAGTATAGGTCTCATAACCTGAAGGCCCCAGGTTTGATCCTTGCAGATAGCACTGGGTTGTTTGTCAGAGTTCACTTGGCAAGACACTTCATAGGCCTAGCTTAGTACTAGTGAAACCTTAGGACTTACATGAATATGTGAGATATAACAGTCATATGACTGAAATGATGTTGAAACAGTGAAAAACACTATTTAATCAATTAATCATTAAATCTGTCCATAGGTATTAGAATACCGTAGCTGCCAACACACTATTAAACACCATTCATTCATTCATTCATAGTGGTAAATGTCTTTAAAGTAGGTGTTGAATTTTGTTAATCATATAATTTGTATATGTAGATGATGAACAGTTTTATTTTCAGTGTTTTAATGTTCCTTTTAAATTTCTTTCAGGGAGGAAATTAGCTAGCTGATAAGGACACTTTGGCATGGTCATGGACTGAAGGTAGGTCAAAGTTGTCAGTTTTCAATATTTTTTTCTAAATTCATATTACTTTGGCTCAATAGAACTTTCCATCAGTAGAGCTAGAGAAAGTTATAGTGTATTTCTTATTTCATCATTTTGTGCATAAAATCCTTGTCTGCAATGCACTTCATTTTGGCAGTGCTGATGCAATAGTAAGAGTACTGGGTGCAAGACATTCATACTCGTCTTCATTGTACCAAGTTCCGCAAGTTTTTATTTTCTGTATTATATTTTTGTGTAGCTTTGCATCCATCAGTTACCTGAATAACTGTGAAAGATTATAGGCTAACCCTTTACCACAAAATCCTGAGCTTTAACTAAAACTGACTTTTGAAAACATGGTGGGAAATGGAGAAAATGATGGTAAGCAGCATTTTCTCCTTTTCCTTCTGTGTTTTCTATCATATCAAAAACCATTATTTGATGCAGATTTGATTTGTCATCTGAAAATGCTTTCATTCTGGCCATGTCTACAATTTTGTTGTTTGGGAAAGGCTAAAACGATAAGAAAAACGTTGAACTTTTTCACAGTATAGAAGCTTTTCAATAACTATAAAGAGAATGTTTGCAATGATTTGTATCTAAAAGCTTTTGCACATGTATTTTTAAATTACACACCAAAGATTCTTTCCAGTCAACTTATAATAAAATGTTTTACCCATATAAAGTAGACAAGTGAGATTCATTAAACTGATGGTAGGAATTATAAAGCACAAATGCAAGTTTAAACTACCAGGTTGCTAGCAATACTTTAACTGTAAACAGGTAAAATATACCTCAAGTAGCCAATAAAATGTTCTTTCATTATGGAATTTAGCTCTGGACTAAATACAGGCAGCAAAATCTAGCTCCTGAAAATATCCTCTTTGAATTATATAAACTGTTAGGTTAAATACAAATATTAGCAAGTTTGGTTAACATTTGAGTCTGGTTCTAAAATAAACCATCTATAACATATAAATATTTAAACTGCTAGGTTATATATAAATCAAAGGATTAATTTTAAAAGTTCTTACATAAAATATAAAGCATTAAGGTTGTATAGACATGTGGTTATCAGCAGACTGACAGTTGGAATTTCCATTACCAGTTAATACATTGTGGCCTGGGACAGGGGCTCTATAGAACAAAATGAAAGTTTCAACTATCAGGTTGCTTGCAATACCACTTTCAAATCATATGTAATACATGTACATCAAATATACATTAAGTATGAAACCATAAAGTTCTTTTCACTATCATTAAATTCCCCACAGAATTTTCACTGTACAAATGTTTATACAGGGGCCAGGTACAACACATCATCAAAAAAGAGATCACTTAAGCAACTTCTGTACATAAGTTAAATTACTATAAAAAGGTGAGGTTCAGTTAACTAACAGCTGGAATTTCCTTCATATACTTTGTGACCAGGGACAGGGGTTTTACAACCAAGAAGGCAATTTCAGCTATTAGTTTGCTGGCAATACCTTTTGTCAACTATTTTGTAAACAGGTGAAATGCATATCATGGTGCCAAGTAAGAAACTAGAGGCGCTTGAGCGCCTGTATCGCTCCACAGGCCTGATATTTCTATAATGGCGAAAAGAAGTTTTTAACAATTACCATTCAATCCTGCATTTTAGCTCACTGAAGAAAAAAGGTATGGAAAAAACTTGTGAGAAAAGAAGAAAAAAATGGTAACCAGCATTTTCTTAGTTTCCCACAATAATTTCTATCCTTTTTTATACATGTCTTACTAATTTGAAGATATGTTGTCTGCAACAGGTCCTTTCACAAACCATTTTGGGTGGGGAAACATCAAAATATAGAAAATATGTCTTTCTCAGGGTCGTTAAAAGTTGTGATTGTGTGGTAAAGGGGTAATCTAAAAGAACAGCTAGGAGGGCAAATGAATGAATGTTATAGCAATATAGATCAACTTACATCAATACACCAGATAGAATGAAATATGCTGGCATACAATGAATACCTAATCCCTAATAATCAACTTTTCACAGTCACAGTTAGAATTTCTTCTGTGGCAAACAACAAAATGGTCTACAAATGCATTTACATAAATCAAATATCCTGCTCCAGGACACAGATTAATTCTGGTGTACTGAAGTTGCGGGATCAGTTTGACTGGATAACATTAATGCCTTATCACAAATGTAAAGCCCTGTCCCACTCTGTACCAGGTCACCAGGATTTACACACCTTCTGTCCACTCTGCATTTACTCATTAGTAGGTCAACAAACCTTTACCAGAACTAATAAAAATTAAAAGTGCAGAGGTTCTCTTGTTCTATATCAAAAGGACTATAAAGTACCTACAACATGGGGGTTTTGTTATTAAAATACTTTTTCTTTTTTATCTTGGCATGGTTACTCAGGCTTAGTAATAAGGCAAAATTGAAAAGCTCAAGTTGTGAAAGGTGCTCAAGCTTTTATCTTATTTATGGCCAGTGATATTTTATTACTAGTACTAACTAATAGCATATCATTGGAGTAAATTGTGATCTTAATACCAAGGCAAATGTGTGGGCTTAAATAGGACAGCCCTGACTAGGTCAAGTCAATCCAATTTTCTTCCTTTTTCTTTGTTAGTCGATAAAACTAACATAATAAATAGTTTTGGAGAACATTTTTTTGAAATATAAGCCTTGTCTATAAAAAAATGTGTTTTTAGGTGTATCATTTTTTTAAAAAGGAATTTGGTATACAACCACCATAGAAACAATTTGGCAGACAACCACCATAGGAACTTACCTGCAAAACAACAATGAAATCCAATGAGTAGTTTTAGAGAAGAAATTTTTCAAAGATTTTACTTTATACCATAAAAGGAAAATGAGTCTCCCATAAAAGCCATGTTTTTTGACAGATCATTTTTTTTTAAAGGAATTCTGTAAACCTGTATCTAAGGAACATTCCTGCAAAATAATAATGCTATCCAAATAGCGGTTTGGGAGGAGAAGATTTTTAAAGGTTTTTTACTTTGGTTGCCATGGCAACCAGAATTCTTCATGGAACACAATTATTTGAAGGAATTTGAAAGAGGACCACCAAAGGAACATTCCTGTGAAATTTGGTAAAAATCCAGTCAATAGTTTCTGAGGAGAAGTTTTTTAAAGAAAAAGTTTACGGACGCACGCACGGACGAACGGACGGACGGACGCACGCACGACGGACACAACGCCATGACAATAGCTCGTTGGCCTTCGGCCAGTGGAGCTAAAAACTAACCGGTAGATATCTTAGCGTTAGGTTTAACCCATAACTGCGCAACTCCGAGTTTTAGCAGTGCTGAGAAAGAAGCCTTTTGAAAACATTGTGTGGAAAGGAGAAAATGCTTGTTACCAGCATTTTCTCCTTTTCGCACAATGTTTTTTACGTAGTTAAGGACAAATACTATCATTTGAAAAATATTTGAATGTTGCTCTGTAAATACCTTCAACATGATCGAGTCTAAAATTTTGCCATGTGCTAAGGGTTAAAGTTCTTTGATAAAACTCATACTTACAGAAATTTCCTTTAAACAGCTGAATTCTTTAGACTAAGAGTTATTTCTTTTTTCTAACAATATTTTTTTGTTTTTTTTACGAAAATTTCCATGGTCTAAACTACATTTGATTTGCCATCTGCAAATGCTTTCACTATAGATGAGTCTGAAAGTAAAGAATTAATGCCTTTGTCAAAATCAAACTTTGTACACTTCAAGCCAACACTGTGAATGTCTTACATCTTTCTTAATTTTGCATCTGGACTGTTGTCTGGTCATGCTATGCTATGTCAAAATGAATGAAATAAAACATACCAGAAAACCTTTATATAACAAACTCAAATAATTTTCTAAATTCAAAATTGTTTTTGTTTGTACATTTTTTCATGCTTATTTCAAACTTCTGCAGAGGTTTTGTGAACAGTGCTATCACCACATTGATAACCTAGGTACCGGCCTGCAAAAATGTACCCGATATGGCCAATGTACAGAAAGGATATAGGGCCTTATGCTTTTTCTGTTACAAAGTATTTTGTAGGTTAAGATGGTACTGTCATGGAGTGTGTTGGCAACCCTGGTGCAGTGATCATCTATAGAGACTATAGGATCTCTGCCAAGTCTGATTCAAAACCTCATCCCAAATATTTACTTCTTCAAAACAGGCCCATGTGTCTTTCATATAAAGACTGTCAAGCCAAGGCATGTCCGAAAGCATCATAATCGTGACCCCAATGTGACAGCAAGATGGCCATTAACATGCTGACACCCAAATTGTATTGAGCAGATAAGAAACTGGCCATTGACATGCCTAGAGAAAAAGCTCCTCCCTATATTGGCCACACCGTGCTAGGTGGACAGTCTTGTCTGATGTCTGGAGTGTATAAAATAAATATTAGATATTATGTCAGCATATTGGTTAGGTAATGGGTTCTACTTATTACCATACAGACTATTTGTTTTTGGTCTATGAGAAAAGGAACACAGCTGAGAAACATTTGAAAGTAATGTCTTTTTAACCGTTTACCTAACACGCCTGTGTTTAAATGAACCTGAGGAAAATCCTTTTGAAAACAATGTGGGAAAAGAAGAAAATGCCAACAAACAGCATTTCCTTCTTTCCCCACAGTATTTTCTACCTTTCCATTGAAAAAACTTTCCATTTGAGCCTATGAAAATATGACATCTGCTAATGTGTTTAAATTGGACCAGTCTAGAATTTTGTCATTTGGTAAAGAGTTAACAAACAGGAAAACTTTTAAGGAGAGAGGGAATAATTTTTTTAAATATGCAAATACTACTTTTCCAAAGAAAGATCTTCTTCAGGGGCTTAACAAGTAAAGTCTGTATGGTAGTGAGTTAATACTTTTGATAAAAGACTGTTAGGCCAGGGCATGTCTGAAAACATCTGATCGTGATCCAAAAATGAGAGAAGAATGGTCATTGCAAAGCCGACACCAAAATGAGCATCATTTTAAAAATGACCATGAACATGCCCATAATACATTCCCTAAAATATTGGCCACACCGTGCTAGGTGAACAGTCTTGTCTGGTTGTATGTTTGGTGTATGATACAGAATGCAATATTGTGTCGGCTTAAAGGGAAAGGAATCCAATAATTTTCACATAAATAGATTTTCGTATCTGTCTTCAAAATTTGTAATTCTTTGACAGCAATAGGCTAAATCAAATGATAACTTTGACCTACTTAAGGATGTGGTTGTTGTTCCTTACCTCTATTTCTGTTTCAATTTTAGGTAAAGTACAGAAGTAGAACAACACAGACAGAATATGGAAGGCAAAGCCGAGATGATTTTTGTAAATTGAACCAATGGATGATGTACATTATACTCGTGTAAAAAGTACAGATCCAGCAACCACCATAACACTCTTCACATCACTGCTCTAGACATTTTTTTAAATATGGCAAAATCAGTGTTTTCTTCACAATGATGATGTGTGTTTAGCCACTCTGATGATATCACAAGAACAAAACTGGCCAGTTAACTTTGTACCTGACAACAAAATTTCAGACTTATCCAATTTGAAAGCAGCTGTTGGTGACATATTAAATGTGACTCAAACATTGATATTTTGTCTTAGAGGGTGTAGAAAACATTATAGAAAAGGAAGAAAATATTTTCTCCTTTTTCCACAATTTGTCCAAAAGCCCTCTTCCTCAATATTGTTAAAACAGGGCTATTTATCACAAGATTTCCAAAAGGAGGTTGTCTTATGATAACAGATCAGTTAGATTTTTCATCCAAAGTTATGTTGTTTAATCAAATTGAGCAATGTTTTGTGTCCAACAATACATACTTGATTTTACTTGTTTAGTAAACAACCAATGAGTTCCAAGGGGGAATGCACATACTGTACAGCAAAAGGGTATACTAGCGAATGGTGTGTCTCATGTATGCATATATATATGTGAGCCATGCTCTGAAAAGGGGGCTTATTGCATTTGCGAAAAACATCGACCCATGTCAGCCTGCGCAGGCTGAGGGCCAAAACTTTTTACTATCTTTAAATTTTCTGCATGTCAAGGGATAATTTGATGTCATGATTCAGTCAGTTGTTTGACAAAATGGATTTTACGGATCCATAATTAGGTGATGTCTTGCTTGGTGTAATGCATCAGGGAGATGCATGAAGCCCCCTTTTTCCAGAGAATGGCTTATATGGTTGTGGGTGAACTACCACTTGATAAACTGATATAATTATTATGCCATAGATTAAGGGTTACATAAATTAGGTAACTCTTGAATAATAATGCAAAATGTCTGATCTTTACCTACTTACTTCTTTTTGAAAGTGATAGCTAATTTAAGACTATAAGTAATGTATCATGGGTTTCAAGCCTATTTTCTTATTGAAAAATAAAACAGTCATCCGGTTTGGTGATTAAGAAG
The DNA here is from genome assembly GCA_945859785.2 of Tridacna gigas. Taxonomy (NCBI): domain Eukaryota; kingdom Metazoa; phylum Mollusca; class Bivalvia; order Cardiida; family Cardiidae; genus Tridacna; species Tridacna gigas. The sequence goes on along the minus strand of OX244042.2, from coordinate 25,881,428 downwards.
CTTAGCAACTTATTTGATCATGCAGTGAAAGAGAGAATTATTCTTTCTTCTCCATTTTTCTTTAAAGGAGATTAGACAGTCTAAAAGCCTAGGTTAATTATGCAGAATTTGAAGAATTCACACTTGCATTTCAACAGTAAGCTTAGATTGGAATAAGTTATTTTGCCTTTTGTGACAAATTTATTAATCTCACAATGTTTTTACAATAATCACCCTGGTATGTCCTAGCTGACAAACACGTTTTCAGCTGGGATTAGTGCAAGGGGTATAAATGTGGTTGGAAAACTAACTTCTACCAATTCACGAAATAAAGAAGATTGTGTAGAACCAACCACTACTGTCTCTTTCTATTTCCAGGTATGTGCATATATTATTTTTTCTATTTCTTTTGACTTAATTAATATTGCTGTATTTTCTGCAGACATTCTGACTGATTAAAATTCGTATTTTTTTCTTTAAAAAGTTAAGGATCATAAAAGAAACTTTGTATTATCAATTCTACCCATTTTCATGGTAGTTATCTGGTAAACGTTGTTGAATTACATGTGAAAAAGAAATGATTGCTTGGAACTGAAACTTCAATTTTTCTTACTTGTACAGACTTTTGATAATTAACCTTGCTGTCGATGCATGCTCCCTTGCTGATACCGCAGCATGTGATGAGTTCCACCATGCAGGATACACAAGAAATTCCATGGATTTCATATAAATATTACAAATATCAATCACGTATATTCGGATTGTCAGTTCCTTGTTGCAAGGAACAACTCTAAGATCTATCTTCTCATCAAGACCCATTAAACTTCTTTCAAGTCATTGCAATGCCAGTACCGCTGAACAGTTCTTCAAGTCATGCAACTCGGCTATTGGACTTGCCTAAATACTTTGTCATCACACGTGACAAACAGTTCTATTTCGCAGGAAGCGATTTTGATTTCTCTTATTGTAGCGCCGAAACAGTCAAATATTGTCCGTTCAACTTAATATTGAAGCCTGTAACCTCCAAATCTTGCATCCTAGCAATCTTTGGAAATGACAAAAGTCAGGCTAAAGCTCAATGTGACTTCAGGTTTCTGGAAAACTCCATTTCTCCTAATATTAGTGAACTTGAATCAAATGTTCTATTACTATACAAAACACCTTTGCTATCGCTAAATTGTTTAAACACACATAGCATGTTAACTGGGTGTGATTTTTGTATTATAAATGTGCCATGTAAATGTTCTGTCTCCACATCACAACATTATATACCACCATGGTTGGGATCATGCAAACATACTGATAACACAACAACTGTACTTCATCCTGTAAATTTGGCCATATTACAGCATTTCTTTGATGATCAGGTTGCCAACAACATCCTTGCTGACACATTGTCATCAATACCTGTTAATGTTACGCTTCCAAAATTCAAGGTTTATAAACATGAAATGTCAGATATCATAGCAGCTGACTCAAAACAACACCTCAGCTTACAGAAAATGGCTGAAGCTGCAAAGAATAATGTTCAAGTTTTTCAATCGTTGGTAGAACCCCTACTAGATGGACAAATTGATATTGAATCAAATTGGCCATCAACCAATGATATTTTAATTATAGTTACTATGAGTGTATCTGCCGTACTGGCAGTGCTTCTCATTCACACAATATTCAAGGTTCGTAAACTAGCTTCAAGTGTATTGTTGCTACAGCAAGTTCGTAGTATTAAAGCAGCAGTAACTTCCATACTGTCCTTCACATATACACAAAATGATGAGCTCCAAGGTGAAGATACTATTTTCAGTAAAATTCTTCTGCTCAGTTCACATGGGATCATATCATATTCATTCTTTTTAAGTTGCCAGTGTGCTACCTTTACTGATAGTTGGTTGGAAGTACTATAAGTTCACAACTACTTGTTCCATTTATCTGGAAATCACAAATGGAAAACAGTGTGTCCTTGTAGACATATTAATGTTACCAATTTGTGCAGACTATTGTCATGTTCAAGTACCCAATAATATTACAGACTTTTGTGTCATAAAAGCTTGTTTGAGTTCAAAACTGCATATTGACTGGCCAGGTTTTGCTGTTAGAAATACTCTGACTGGTGACATTATTGAGATTGATTCTGTCATAAACATTACCTTATTGCAAGCTTGTTATATCAAGCATATTCTCAAACAGCCTTTCTTTGTTTACATTTATAAGCGACATCATGGTATGATGATCCCAATGCAGTAACTACAAAATAAATATGGACAAGCACCTACATGGCAAGACTACCCATTGTTCTTGTATATTATAATTAGTTATTGTTGTAATTTACATAATAATTCCGTTAGCTAGTTCCTTCTCTTTTTATATATATATATGGTATTTTAACAATAATTTCATGTTTTCTGATACATTTTATATATAGTGTTTGCGTTACTAAATGGTTCTTACATAAAAAGTGTTGTACCAGAAAAATAAACTTTGGGGACCAAAGTCTTTGAAGACCGGTGAAGATATTATGCCATAATGTGAAAAATTAGTGCTTTATTTTCTAATTTGTCCTTTACCAAACAACATAACAGTACACTTATACAAGTTGAAAGAATTTGTGGCAGACAAATCAATAGTTTATGTCATGGGATTTATCTTTGAAAGAGCTGAAGGCATTGTGGAATAGGAGAAAATGCAGGGTAACAGCATTCTTTCCTTTTCCTACAATGTTTGAAAAGTCCTCTGCCACAGAGTCATTTGAACTTGGGATTGTTTAGTAAATAGTCAAAGCAGAAGTTGCTTTTTCCACAGTGAACATGTCTTGATTTTATGGTTGTTTTTCCCTCCATTACACAGATTGACTTGAAGCTTCTATGAGACAACAAATTTGCAGACTACAAAGTAAATGTGACTCAAATGATGGAATTTGTCTTTCAAGGGGAAGAAGATATTGTTGGAAAGGGAAAAAACACTGGTTATCAGTGGTTTCTCCTTTTTCCACAATGTTTCATTCCTCCCTCACCCCTGATCATTATTTCGACAATGATTAGGTAGGAAAGCAGCCAGTTGCTTTGGAAGAATATCATGCGAAGCACTGGTAAAACAAATTCTAGGAAAGCATAGATAGGTTCACTGGCTAATGTGATATAACATATGATGTTGAAAGTGGGGCTCGGCAACAAACATTTTCAAACTGATTTGTCTGTGCTATTAATTTAGTCATATCATATCATGGGACTACTCTTTGAAACATGTAAAAAACATTGTGAGAAAAGAAAAAATCCCAGTCTCCCTTGCTTAACTCCTTATCAGACAATTACTCCTTAACGATAACTCTTTCACCCTTTACCAGATGACAAAATTTAAGCCTTGTCCAAACTGAAAGTGTTTGCAGACGACAATTTCAGTGTGGCTCAAATGGTGCAATTTTTCTTTGATAGGGTAGAAAACACTGTGGGAAAGGGAGAAAATGCTGGTTACCAGCTTTTTCTCCTTTTCCCACAATGTTTTCAAAAGGCTTCTTTCCCAGGGTCATTAAAAGGTGAGATTGTGCAGTAAAGGGTGAACTCCTTATCAGATGATAAGAAGTTTTAGACTTGTCCAAATTGTAAGCATTTGCAGACGACATATCAAATGTAGCTCCATCAATGGGATTTTTCTTGTGAAGGGTAAAAAAGATTTTGAAAAAGGAGAAAATGCTGATAACCATTATTTTCTTCTTTTCCTGCTATGTTTTCAAGATTCTCCCACCTCAGGGTAGTAAAAAAAATGGGATTGTTTAGGTAAAGGATTAAATTATGAGGGAATATAGAGAAGCATAAAGTGGCAATTTCATGGACGATATTTGTGCTTTCAAGTGATACAGGTTATCTTGAAAGTAAGATTTGTTTATTAGGTGTTTAATGTTGTTTTCATCATTATTTCAGTCATATCACAGACTTTAGTCCATCATTGCATGCATTTCTTGAGTTTCTACAACAAGTACTTTGCACATTATTATATACCTGAAATTTTTCTGGCTCAAATACATGCGTCACACGCGGGAAAAATAACACATGACGGAAAAAAAATCTATCCATACTGTGAAATACAGTTCCAAGTACACGTATGGTATTGATGACGTAACTCACCCGTGGAAATCATATGTAATGATTTGTGATTTGATTGGTCAAAATTTATGCCATCACATTTATCCGCCATTCATAAAAGTGAGGTTACTAGCTACAACACCATTGTTTATTTTGTTTACCAATTTAAAAAAAAAAAGAATAAAATGTCAAGAACTGCAAGATTTTGCCATTGAAAGTTGTCGGTATATAATAAAAGGAATATTATTTTGTAGTAACTTTCCTGATGCTTGTATCTACTTCTCGCTGCATAAGAAAATTTTGACATTTCGTTCAACCTTCAGTCTCACACAATGTCAAATTTTCTCATGCTGCTCGAATTAAATACAAGCACCAGGAAAGTTACTACAACATAATATTCTGTATATATTCCTCCCAATATTCCGTATATTTTCCTCCAAAGCCACTCACTGCCTTCTGTCCTAACCATTATAGAAGCAATGATCGGTGATGAGAGGAAACAAATACTGTAGCAATGACTATCATCAGTCCTCTGAAAGAAATTGGCAGATCTGCAGATTGGAACCAGGCATACCCTGATATCAAACCCTGTACATTATGGCCTGAGCTATTGGACTCTAGCCACTTTCTGAAATAAAATCTGTTGGAAAAAAAGTTTAGCTGTGAGAGAGATAAATAATTGACTACTATCAATACTCCCAAAGAGTTTTACTTTACCACACCATCCCAAATTTTAACAACCGTAAGGCAGAATACCTTACCATTTCTTACCATTTCTTACCATCCTAGACATCTACTGTAGGCAATGACTGCCTTTCTTGATGCTTTATGATAGGGTTCTCTTCTTTGTATATGTATTTGCCGGGAACGTAGCATGACGGTTCGAATTTGATAGGGTTATCCTTCCAGAACTTGTTAAGTTGGCTTTTGAAGCTGTTGAGGGAGGGTGCTAAAACAACACTATCAGGTAGACTGTTCCACAAACTGACTACACGGTTACTGAAATTTTTTCGTACTTGCAATCTCGAATGACTTTTGAACATTTTGAGCTTGTTTCCTCGCGTATTCTGGATTGGAGACAGAGAAAAGAATTTAGTTCTGTCAACATTGTCAATATTTTCTAAAATTTTATAGACTTGGATAAGGTCTGCTCTTTTTCTACAGTATTCTAATGAAGGGAGTCCAATCTTTTGAAGTCTTTCACTGTAGGAGAGATTTTTAAGTTTTGAAACCATCTTAGTTGCACGTCTTTGTACATTCTCTAATGCAATGCAGTCCTTTTTATAATAAGGTGTCCAAATACAGCTTGCATATTCCAAGTGTGGTCTAACAATTGATTTATACAAGGTCAAAAACATCTCTTTATCCATATATGTGAAGCTTTTAAAAATAATACCTGTATTTCTATTTTTATTTGCTATGCTTTAGCTGTGAGAGAGATAAATAATTGACTACTATCAATACTCCCAAAGAGTTTTACTTTACCGCACCATCCCAAATTTTAACAACCGTAAGGCAGAATACCTTGGAAAACATTGTGGGAAAAGAAGAAAATGCTGGTACCCAGCATTTTGCTCTTTTACCCACCATATTTTCTACACTTTCAAAGACAAATCTCATCATTCCCAGCACACTTAGTCGGTCATCTGCAAATGTTTTGAATTAGGGCATGTCTAAAACTTCATCATCTGGTCAAAGTTAACCCTTTACCACACAATCCCAAGTTTTAACGACCTTTAGGAAAAAGCCTTTTGAAAACATAATGGGAAAAGGAGGAAATGCTGGTAACCAGCATTTTCTCCTTTTTCCACAATGTTTTCTACCCTCTCAGAGAATGAAATGAAGTCATTTTTGTGACTTTTAATTTTTTGTCTGCAAATGCTTTCAATTTGGACAAGTCTAAAATTTTGTCGTTTGGTAAAGAGTTAACTGGGCTGAGATTCATTCACGACACATTGATTGCAAGCCCTGAAACTTACTGGCTTGATTGTTTAGCTTTGCTTGAATGCAAGGTAATCTGCCAATCTTTACTTGGACCCAGAGGAACATTTTTAGACCCCTCCCCTACGAAGTAGAGGGGTATATACTGGTTTCACCATATTTGTCTTTCTGTCCATCTGTCCATTGTCAGTCTGTCCATCTTTTTGTTTCCGTGCTCTAACTTAAAAGCCATTTGATCTATGACCCTGAAACTTTATACAAGTGTTGCTCATGACCCAAGGAGGTGCCCTATTGTTTTTGGGTCAAAGGTCAAGGTCGGGTTAATTTTGTTTGAAAATCGATTCCATGCACTAACTCAAAAGCCGTTTAATCTAGGACCTTGAAACTTAATACAAGTGTTGCTCATGACATCTGGGTCCTTATTCACCAACCATTCTGAAGAATTCTTAGTCTTCAAGATTTTCTAAATTTGGTAGTAACACAACTTCTGATTGGCTAAACCAAATGGGTTAGCCAGTCAATAGTTGTGTTACTTTAAGATTTAGACAATCCTGGAGAATAAGGCTAGGTGTATTCTTAAGAATGGTTTGTGAATAAGTACCCTGGTCAACTCTGTAACTTGTTTACCTAGTTTATTTTGTACCTTATGACAAAAGTTTAGACCTGCCCATAGGGAAAGAACTTGCAGACAACAAGCTGGACTTTGCTCAATGATGGGCATCTCTTTGTTAGGTAGAAAACCGTGTGAGAAAAGAAGAAAATGCTGGTTACCAGCAATTACTCCTTTTTGCACAGTATTTCCAAATACTGTCTTCCTCAGGTCATTAAAACTTAACACTGTTTGGTAAAGAATTAAGGACAAGCAAAGTGATGAAATTTCATTGAAATCAGATAAACTTAAACCGAGATAAAATCTCTTAAATCTTTAACAAAAGACAAAATCTTAAAGTCCTCCAAATTGAAAGCACTTTCAGACAAGAGATAAATTCTTGATGCAAACAAAAGCATTTTTCTGTTAAAGGATTGAAACATGGATCAAAAAGAGAAGATGCTGGTTATCAGCACTATCCTCTTTTTTTCCCACAATGTTTTCAAAAGTCTTATTTCCAAGGTCCTTGAAAGATGGCATTCCTCAGTAAAAGATAAAGTCTTTTCCAAAAGACAAAATTTTACTTGTCTAAATCCAAAGCACTTGCAGAAGACAATTTAACCCTTACGCTGCTAAGCACCACTCAATGACTTTGCGGACAGTGTAGATCAAGATCAACATCAGACTGCAGAGAACACATCTCCGATCAGGAGACATCTTTCAACAAAAAATACCTTTGAAATAGCAAAGTGTGGGTTTTTACTCTTGGCTTGAAAGTTTCATTTCACTTACTTAGCAGGATAAGGGTTAATGTGGTTCAAAAAGAATAAAATATCTTTGAGAGGGTGGAAAACATTGTGGGAAGAGGAGAAAATGCAAGTTACCAAACACTATCAATCAAGTTGAATAAACATAAGCTGCCAAGCACAACTTGGGGCGCTTTTGTGGACATTGTAGATCAAGATCAGACTGCACAAAACATGCAGTCTGGTTGTTGATCTACTCATCCGATATGATATTTTCTTTTCGGTGAAATCAACTTTGAAACAGCAAGATTTGGGTTTGTCTTATTGAAAACATTGGCAGACAACAAAATAACATGTGCCATGACTCAAAATTTGAAATTTCTGTTTGGTAGGGTACAAAACATTGTGGAAAAAGGAGAAAACTCTGATACCTACAAAGATTCAACCGCATTCCTCTAGCAATGGGACTAAATGATGTGATTTGCCTTTAAATTGTTTAGCATGGGGCACAGACTAAGAGCACTAAGAACATTTGATGATGCCTTTGGACAATAGTATAGACAAAGATCAGGCTGGTCAGAACTTTCAGTACATGCCTGAACCCTTTTAACAAACAACAAAATTTTAGAATTGTCAAAATTGAAAGCTTTTGCTGGCCACAAATTATCTGTCGCTGAGACAGTGACATTTGTCTTTGAAAGGCTAGAAAACATTGTGGGCAATGGAGAAAATGCTGGTTACCAATCTTTATCCTCTTGTTGACACGCGACATTGCTGATGAGGCATGGCCGTAAAAGTTGGCTATGATGATTCTACACGCGTTTCTTCTAATACTGAACCTCAGGGCTAGCCATATGATAGGCTGAGATATTTGTCACAGCTAATCATGTTATTAGCTTTGAAATTCAGAATTTCCTAGAACAGAATTAGCCTAGTCCTAATAACAGATATTTATCAATTGTTATGCTAGGTTGTTTAACCCCTATGCTGCTACGGGCAACTCACTGACCTTTTGCGGACAGTTTAGATTAAGATCAAACTGCAGTCTGATCTTGGATCTACACTGTTTGATAGAGAGATATATTTTCTCCAGAAATAGGACAATTTGGGGTTTTACTGTTGGCTTGAAAGTTTCATTTCTTTTATGTAGCAGGATAAGGGTTAAATAACACAACCGCTTAAAACTGACTTCTAAATTATAATTCATGGAGCAACCAACTTTTAAAGTCTCTGGTAAATGCTAGGTTGTTTAAATACCACACCTCTTTAACCCATTACCAGACGACAAAATTTTAGCCTTGTCCAAATTGAACGCATTTGCAGACAACAATTTCAGTGTGGCCCAAATGGTGCAATTTTCCTCACATAGGGCAGAAAACATCGTGGGAAAAGGAGAAAATGCTGGATACCCACAATTTTTTCAAAAGGCTTCTTCCTCTCGGTTGTTCAGCTTGTAAATTATAATTCATGCAGCACCTAACTTCTTCAGTCTCCAGTAAAGGAATCAAAGGACTGATAGTCCTGAGAGTTGCCTGGAGGGTAATGGGTCAGAAGTTTTCACCCTTTCTTGTTCAAATCTGTCAAAAGCATTCAAGATACAAAATAACTTAACCATAAGACACTATTATATGCAAGCATATTTCTAAGTTGGCATCCTAAAATTACAAACATCAATATTAAAATTTACATGAAAAAAATATGTGGTAATTTAGGCACCAGAAACAGGTTTAAAAAGTTCAAAGTCTCTTACCCCGGTTGACTTCATTTAAAAAATGGTTTTCAAAAGGTACAATCAATATAAAAACAAGGCATTTCATTGAAATGATATCCACCACCGAAAAAAAAGGAACTATTTTTTTTTTCTGAAGAAACATAATTATGAGAGGTATTGTGTTTTGCATGTAAACGTGGCCTTTTTTGTAATTGGTAAAAATATACATTAAGCCCCCTTTTTCCATGACCTGGCATTTCATTAAATTAAGAACAAATACTGATTGTCTGTGGCTTGTGATAAACAATATAAAAATGAAGTTTCATAAAATTTTGTCCAGTAGTTAAGGAGATATTGGTCCAGAATGGAAATATACATCAAACCCCCTATTTTCCATGACACAGCATTAAAACAAAAAACAAACAAACAAACAAACAAAAACAAAACAAACAACAACAAAAAAAAGCATACCGGAAGACAACAAGCCTCCTTTTTCCATGACAATGCATTACATTTAAAAAAAGTATATCGGAGGAATACATGTATAAAGTTTCATTAACTTTCGTTAACGATTTAAGAATATATCTGTCTGGATGGACGGAAGATCGGACGGACGAACGGACTGCCGGACAGACAACATGAAAACTATATCCCCCACCACCCGAAATTCGGCGGGGCATAATATCTGTCTAAGTTCCATCAATATTTACAGTTCCTCCCTAGCTTAATAATGCCTGTAAAGAATGTGTACAAAAATTAGGCTTCTAGGTTGATAAAAATGTTTTTCTAGCGCAGAATCTGGGCGACTTAACTTACATGTATATCTAAATTCTTACACATATTGCTAAAGCAAACATTCTAAGTAATTTCAGTAGGATAGGATATACATTTTCTCTCCGGATTTAGAACAAGTTGTTTTTGCATGACACAAATTTTCTATAATTGGACCATGTGGTTATACACATACCGGTTAATTTGAATAATTGTCCTTTTCAAATACAGGATGCTAGACATGAAATTTGGGTATAATTGCTTATACAGTTTCAGAGGCGGTAATTTTGAAATGTTACTAGTCAGTTCTGAAGCTTCTGTGAAGTTTACGAAAACAGTGCAGAACCACTTGAACAATTTTACAAGAGGACCATTTAGACAACATTAGTGTGGAACTCATTTGAACTTTGTCTTCTGGTATATGATCTACTGACATACTTTTAAACCAAAAATGCCCTTTTGCAACTCACCCATATCTAATCTAAGCAGTCTGACAAAGTTCCGTGAGTATCGGACTGAACATAAATGGATTCTAAAGCACTAGAACTATTACGCTTTCGTCTGATTTGACCTAGTGACAGCCTTTTTCTTTTAACCCCCGGTGACCTACATTCAGCTTTGTCAAAAATATTATTGAGACAAACAGCCGGGCAATTTTATGATCATTGAACTGAAATGTAGCCTCTGGATCACACACAAATATTTGACTCAGTAATCTACATGTACCTGTCCCTTGGAAATATTTTGTTGTTGTTGTTGTTGTTGTTGTCCAGGTTCAAGTTTTTTCCACAGTAGACTGTAAGAATGTGGCTGCTACAACTCAAGAAAAACAATATAACCCAATAGCATGATCATCAGCCTTTTAACTTTGTCTGCATTTTATAACGTCCCAGGAACTAGTACTGCTTCCACACCAATTGCAAATTGTAGAGATCTACATATATATTGCTTTGGTGTAAACTAAATGTTTGCGATTCGCTCTATTACCCTTTACAACAACCCTTTACAAGATTACAAACACTCCAATAAAGAACTTGTTGTTCGAGTGGGTTAACATTGATCTGTTCTATTATATCTGAAATATAGTGGAGTAAAAAGTCAAGTTCTCAGATTGCTGGTTGTTAGGACCGCGTCGTTTCAAGTCGAATTCCTGTGTGAATTAAGATTTTGTCAGTTACGAAAGCACCTTGCGTTCTGACACCCGCACTAATAAATTGTTGTTTCATATACATGTATACCAGACCTAGGTTAATCGCACATTAAGAAAAAAACAACAGCAGACTTTGACAAATTCGCCTCTTTTTAAAAAAAAAAACGAAAAACAATTAATCAAACACAGTGTAATTTAAAACACTCTCTTTGCATGGATCGGTGAGGCGCTAGGTCGGTGTACGCTTAAAATAAAGGCCCGTCCAGCGACCGATTCATAAATTTATAGAGAATTCCGTGGTGCAAATGACGTTATACGTCACGTGATTATAAGATCTATATTTGTCGCACAGCTACATTCCAGAAAGCACCTGTTAAGCGATAACTTGGTACAGCCTAGATTCGTGCGCACTGCATACTGCATGTACGATCTCTGCTTGTGCACCTAGAATACGGGTGTGCAAAGTATTTAAAGTATAGAATAAAAAGCTCTGAAGAAGCAACATGTAAGAATGTCTAAGAAGGCAACGCAACCGTTCCAAGCCGTTATAAGTTTGTCAAAAAAAAAATCCTACTGTTGAGAAAAATCTCCATTGAAAGCTTCCATGTTAATTCAGTATCGCCTTTCTCTTTCCGATCATAGGTTGAGTTTTGAACTGAAATAAGACTTACAATTAGGGACAGATTTTAAGATTAAGACTGTACTTCAAATGGGTAATTATCATTTTCACTGAGAATTGGCAACAAATAGAAGCGTGCCGTTGTAAAGACGCTGTCGTCGAAGAGTATGTTTCAGCGTGTCCCTTAACTTGTTTAGTTCACGACAGCTATTTTTAGATACATACATAATGCGCTGTTTTTAGAGATGATATCTGTGTAAGCGATAGGCTATGGCGTACCCTTGTGGACGAAATGGTTGTTTCGAAGGTTTGAACAGTTAAATAGCTCAGTCTTTATAGACATATTCATTATCACAAAGGCACAGCTGCAAGTTATTTACAACAGAAACTGGGTTGTTTACCGAATAATTAGAAAACTATGTTTTATCTCGTAAACCGGAACTTGGGACAGGAAGCAGTACAAGGCCAGAGGTATGCCCATAGATCAGGATGATAACAATGAGAGCCTGGTTGCTACGCAACCAGGCGACTCAAAAACAGCATCAACACTTTAAAAAACAACACCAAGACTCACGTGACCAAACAAGACTCACGTGACCACAAAATCCATGACATCACTCACATTCTGCTCCAGTGTAGTGTGTAGGCCTAGTACATCATGGTGTCAGTGTATAGTAAGGCGTGAAATTTTCGAAGTGGCCATTAAGAAAAGGCGAGATTTGACTGCAGATTTGAAGGTAAGGATTGATACTGGTGCCCTGAATGATTTTCTCCTCTTACCACAATGTTTTCAAAAGCCTGCTCTTTCAGAGTCGTTATAAGTCGGGATTGTGTAGTAAATAGTTAAACTTTTACAAAACTGTGGTTTATGCGAATGTCTAAAGAGCCGAGTAACTTCGTCTGGGTGGTCCATGATTAACGTTAATACGCCGAATAAAAAATGACAGTGTGACTGTCAACAGTCAAGCAGCAGCAGTGTGTGTACGTTCTTTTCGCCAAGTGATGACGTCGTGGATTTTGTGGTCACGTGAGTCTTGATTGGTCACGTGAGTCTTGGTGTGGTTTTTAAAATGTTGATGCTGTTTTTACATCTTGAAGTACATTTATCTGTCTTGAAGTGGTTTTATGTTTTGATATGATAATTTTGCTTTCATATATCAAATTTATATATCATTTTGGTATAATTGCGACTATCTTGATTGAATATTTTAAATATCTTGATAGTGTTTTTATATCTTGAATATTTTCTGCTATGGCATTCCATAGTACACAGTGCATAGTCATATTTACATCAAAAGTCACATAAATTCCAAGGTCGATCTCTCTCTCTCTCTCTTCTTTCTCTCTCCCTCACTTTCGCTTTCTCGCGCACTCGCTCTCTCTCCCTCGTTTTCGCTCTCTCTCTCTCTCTCTCTCTCTCTATCACTCTGCTCGAGGCATTTAAACATTCATTGGATATAAATGCTAATTTAACAATTACAACAAGTATAAGGAATCATCTGAGGATGAAAGTATATGAATATAGTGTATCTGTAAATCTTCTTATGGAGAAAAAAAATAATACTAACTGTAAAGAGTGTTAAAGCGTAGTGAAAAAGCTGATGTCAGATAATTACCGAACATAGACAATACCTTTGGGTCGTTACTCTCCAGTAAAGAGATGAGTTTAAACATACTAGGTTTAATGTAAAAATACTTAACTATGTACTTCTGACGTAAGTGTTTATATTTCGGGCAAACTAGCGAGAAATGAAACCCATCCTCAATTTCGCTATACAACTGGCAGCAAAATCAGGACCTCTTTTTACTTATTTCATTGTAAATTCTTTCTTCATTCTCGTTTCTGAGACTAACCATCTGAAAAACCAGGACAGAACTTCTTAGACAATGAGATGTTAACTCTTGGAACTTAGAATGAGATCAATGTTAACAATACATAAACAGTGACTATTTATTCTAATTTATTCCAACAAAGGCGTCTTTAATCTTGTTATTCTACAGATGAAACCAAGAAGTGATGCCAATCAAGAACAGAAACAGAGCAGTTTACATGTAGCTTAATTCATTTCATGAACATTTTATATCAACGATACCAAGTGTGGCAACATGGTGTAATAAATGAGCCGTGCTGTGTAAAAAGGAGACTTAATGTATTAGGCTGACCTGGGCCGAAACTTTTCGTTATTGGTCAATTTTTTTTCATGATTCAGTCGGTTGTTAAAAAAAGTGCTTATTATGGATCCATAATTATGTGCTGCCTTGATTGGTACAATGCATCACAGAGATGCATTAAGCCCCTTTTTGCAAGAGCATGGCTCAAATAAATGAAAAACTTTGTATTTAGTTATCGTTTGTTAACTCTTTACCGGACCACGTATTTTTAGAACTGGTCAAAATTCAAAGCAAATGCAGACGACAAAAAATCAAAGTACTGAAAGTACTGACAGACTAGCGAATTTGATTGATTGTATGGTGTTTAACCCTTTTTTCAACATTATTTCAGTTATGATGCAGTGGACAGTGCACATATCCATGCTTTCCAGGAGTTTCTTTTACCAGTACTCAGCACAATATTCTTTCCAAGACACTGGCTGCTTTCCAACATTTATATTATAACCATCGTCGAAACGTGAGAGAGAAATGAATCCTGTCACAATGACTATCATCAATCCTCGGAAAGAAATTTGCCGAGTCGGGGATCGAACCAGAGACCTCCTGTTTCCAAGTCCTGTACACTACCGACTGAGCTGCTGGGGCTATGGGTGCTATTGGTTAACTGTAATCCAGTTTAAGTTTAACCCTTAACCTGCTAAAAATGTCAAACGAAACTTTCAAGCCGATGGTAAACACCTGAATATTGCTATTTCAAAGTTACATTTTTGGAGAAAATAATATATCTTCTTATCAGACAGTGTAGATCCAAAATCAGACTGCATGCTCTGCGCAGTCTGATCTTAATCCACACCGTCCGCAAAACGTCATTGAGTCGCGGTAGTGCTGGTAAAAGAAACTCCAGGAAAGCATGGATAGGTGCTGTGGACGCCGCAATATCACTGAAATAATGTTGAAAACGGAGTTAAACACCATGCAATCAATTAGTCAATATCCAATAGCACAAGATTTAGTTAACTATCTAACTCTCTTTACAAAACGAAAAATTTTACGCCAGTCCAAATTCAAGGCTGTTGCAGAACATAAATTAAAAGTGGCTGAACTGATGAAACCTGATTCCAAAAGGGTAGAAAACAAGGTGGAAAAAGGAGAAAATAATGGTTACCAGCATTTCTCCTTTTCCCGCAATGTTTTCAAAGGGATTCTCCCCAGTATCGTTAAAACTTGGGATTGTTTGCCAAAGGGTTAATATTCAAGACTACAATAACAGTTTAACATAACAGTACAACTGTACACAATGATCTAAATAATGAATGACTAAAGGAATGACAAGGGTTCCCTGTCCAGTGAGGATTAATGTAACTGGATTTGCTACAAGTTACCTAGGTGTATCTATTAATAGATTCATTCATAATGTTACAGTGGTGTAAGAAAAAGTGATTCTCTCAGACTCTGCTTTGCATAGGTCACTTGATTTACATATAAGCAAAGATCTTGTACCTTGTAAATGGCATCTTGTTCAGTCTATTACTTTGTTAGAGGACATGTTCAAACTGGAGTGGTAGAGATTTAGTGCTTTTTGTCAAAATTGTCATATATAACAGAATTAAGATTTCTAACAGAAAGAAGTATTTTTCTGTGAGGCAGTATTTGGCAACTGTGGGGTTTTTTGTTTACTTTGACTCTAGGTTAATCTTGATGCCTATAGACTAGCTTCGCTAGTCTAAAAATGATGAGATTTTCCTTTGAAATGTTGCAAAACATGGTGAGAAAAGGAAAACCAGCATTTTCTTCTTTTCCCACAATGTTTTCAAAGTTTTTTTTTGTTATATCAGAGTCGTTAAAACACGGGATTTTGTTGAAACAGGATGAATGCTGTGTGTGGATTGGCGAGACGCGCGCGTGCGTGCGTGCGTACGTGTTTGGGTGTGTTGAACAGACTGCGTGCTTTTGGTTGAGAAGAGACGCGGTACTGTCTACTCTGAACTTGTAACTCAGGGTTACGAGTTCGGATTCAGATTCAGCGAATTCATCTTTGAGATCGATGAATGCCATGACGACAGAACATCTCACCCACTGCTGAACATTATTCCAACCAAGGACCCCTGTTTTTGACATACTTTGCCCTCTACAACGTAGTTTATAGAATGAGGCGTCCAGCTCCCGAGCGCGACACTTTAAGTCATTTGTCGGTATATTTTTTATGGTTATACACTAGAATCGAAAAGTTCGTTACTCTGATCAAGTCCTGCGATAGTTCATCTGCAATCTCTTACACAAAACGGAACAAATGAATAAGTACCCAATTCTAGCTTAAAGTTTATAACCATGAAAAGGAATTTTTTAAAAAAAATCAAAGGACTGATAGTCCTGAGAGTCGCCTGGAGGGTAATGGGTTAGAAGTTTTCACCCTTTTCTCTTCAAATCTATTAAAAGTATTCAAGATACAAAATAACTTAACCATAAGACGGTATTATATGCAAGCATATTTCTGAGTTGTCATCCTAAAATTACAAACATTAATATTAAAATTTACATGAAAAAAAAAAAAAAAAAAAATGTGGTGGGAATTAAAATTTAGGCACAAGGAACAGGTTTAAAAAGTTCAAAGTCTCTTACCCCAGGTGCCTTCATTTAAAAAATGGTTTTCAAAAGGTAAAAATCAATACAAAACAAGTCATTTCGTTGAAATGATATCCACCGCCGAAAAAAAACCAACTTTTTTCATAGAAACATAACTATAAGAGGTATTGTGTCTTGCATGTAAATGGCCTTTTTGTTATTGGTGAAAATATACATTAAGCCCCTTTTTCCACGACACGGTATTTCATTAAATAAATTCAAATATTGATTGTCTGTGGCTTATGATAAACAATATAAATATGAAGTTTCATAAAATTTTGTCCAGTAGTTAAAGAGATATTGGTCCATAATGTAAAGTATACACCAAGCCCCCTTTTTCCATGACACCGCATTAAAAACAAAAGCAAAATAAAAAAAGCAGACCGGAGAACATCAAGCCTCCTTTTTCCATGACAAGGCATTACATTAAAGAAAGTATATTGGCGGACTATCATGAGGAACACGTTTGAAGTTTCATTAACTTTCGTCAGCGATTTTAGAATATACATGTATCTGTCTGGATGGACGGAAGATCGGACGGACGAACGGACAGACGGACAGACAACATGAAAACTTTACAAAAATCAGGCTTCTAGGTTGATAAAAATGTTTTTTTCCAGCGCATAAACTGGGTGACTTAACTTACATGTATATCTTAATTCTTACACATATTGCTAAAACAAGCATTCTAAATAATTTCAGTAAAATAGGGCATACATTTTCTCTCCAGATTTAGAACAAGTTGTTTTTGTATGACACAAATTTTCTAAAATTGGACCATGTGGTTATACATATATCTGTTAATCTGAATAATTGTCCTTTCCAAATACAGGATGCTAGACATGAAATTTGGGTATAATTGCTTATACAGTTTCAGAGGCCGTGATTTTGAAATGTTACTACTCAGTTCTGAAGCTTCTGTGAAGTTTACAGAAACAGAGCAGAACCACTTGAACAATTTTACATGAGGACCATTTAGGCAACATTATTAGTATGGAACTCAAATGAACTTTGTCTTCTGGTACAGGATTTAGTGACATACTTTTAGACCGAAAATGCCACATTTGCAACTCATCCATATCTAATCTAAGCAGTCTGACAAAGTTTCATGAGTATTGGACTGAACATAAATGGATTCTACAGCACTAGATCTATTACGGTTTCGTCTGATTTGATCTAGTGACAACCTTTTTCTTATAACCCCCGGTGACCTACATTCAGTTTTGTCAAAAATATTGAGACAAACAGCCGGGCAATTCCATGATCACTGGACTGAAATGTAGCCTCTGGAGCACACACAAATATTTGACTCGGTAATCTACCTGTCCTTTGGAAATAATTTGTTTTTGTTGTTGTCCGGGTTCAAGTTTTGTCTACAGTGGACTCTAGAAATGTGGCTGCTACAGCCCAAGAAAAGCAATATATCCAAAAGCATGATCATCAGCCTTTTAACTTTGTCTGCGTTTTATAACGTCCCAGGAATTTGTACTGCTTCCACACCAATTGAAAATTGTAGAGATCTACATGTATATTGCTTTGGTGTATATTATATGTTCGCGATTCGCTCTATTACCGTTTACAACAACCCTGTGCAAGATTACAAACACTCCAATAAAGACCTTGTTCGAGTGGGTTAACATCGATCTGTTCTATTATATTTAAAATATAGTGGAGTAAAATTCAAGTTCTCAGATTGCTGGTTTCAAGTCGAATTCCCGCGTGAATTCAGATTTTGTCAGTTACGAAAGCACCTTGCGTTCTGACACCCGCACTAATAAATTGTTTCATAAATACTAGATCTAGGTTAATAGCACACTGTAAACAAAAAACAAGAGCAGACTTTGACAAATTCGCCTCTTTAAAAACGAAAAACAATTAATTGAACACAGTAAACTTTAAAACACTCTTACTGCATGGATCGGTGAGGCGCTAGGTCGGTGTACGCTGAAAATAAAGCCCGCTTCAGCGACTGGTTCATTCATAAATATGTAAATTTATAGAGAATTCCGTGATACAAATGATGTTATACGTCACGTGATTATAAGATCTATAGGCCTATTTGTCGCACAGCTATATTCCAGAAAGCACCTGCTAAGTGATGACTTGGTACAGTCTAGAACCGTGCGCATTACATTCGCTATGTACGATCTCTGCTTGTGCACCTAGAATATGGGTGTGCCAAGTATTTGAAGTCTAGAATAAAAAGCTCTGAAGAAGCAATGTGTAAGAATGTCTAAGTAAGAAGGCAACGCAACCAGTCCAAGTCGTTATAAATTTGTTTAAAAAATTAGCCTATTTTTGGGGAAAATCACCATTGAAAGCTTCCACGTTAACTCGGTATCGACTTTCTCTGTCCGATCATAGGTTGAGTGTTGAATTGAAATAAGACTTACCATTAAGGACAGATTGTAAGATTTAGAGTGTGCTTCTAATGGGTAATTATCAAACCATTTTCACTGAGAATTGTCCAAAAATAGAAGCGTGCTGTAGTGAAGACCCTTGTCGTCGAAGAGTATTTTGCAGCGTGTCTGCAAACTTGTTCAGGTCACGACGGCTATTTTTAGATACATACATAATGCGCTATTTTTAGAGATAATGTCTGTGTACCCTTGTGGACGAAATGATTGTTTCAAAGGTTTACACCGTTAAAGAGCTCAGTCTTTATAGACATGTTCATTATCATAAAGGCACAACTGTAAATGAATTACAACAGAAAAAATTGGGTTGTTTACCGAATAATTAGAAAACTATGTTTTATCTCGTAAACCGGAACTTGGGACAGGAAGCAGTACAAGGCAGGAGGTATGCTTACGTCACCTCATAGATCAGGATGATAACAATGAGAGCCTGGTTGCTACGCAACCAGGCGACGCAAAAAATTGCAAATGCATATACGGAAAATGAAACCACGCCCACGACGTCATATTTTTGAGGGATCAAGCTGCAGATATTGAATCTGAACTGTGTCCATCGAAAAACCAAATATGGATGTTTCCAAAGACGGCAGTACAGACCATTTTACAGAAAGTCAACCACGCCCACCATGGTCATGGTTTTCGGCGGATCAAGATACAAACATAGAATCTGAGCTTGGTCCGTCCAAAATTCATTTTGACCTGGGGCATTCTCAAAGACGGTAGTACAGACCACTGTGCAAAAAGTTAAGCACAACCACAGTGGTCATGTTTTTTGACGGATCAAAATACAAACAGAATCTGAGCTTGGTCCGTCCAAAATTCATTTTGACCTGGAGGATTCTCAAAGACGGCAGTACACACCATTTGAGAGAGCTAGCCACGTCCTGTTTTTTTGACGGATCAAGATGCTAACATGAAATCCTTTTCCCACAATGTTTACTGCCCTTTCAGATACAAGATTCATACACTGAACCGTATTTCATTTATCATTTGCAATAGTTTTAATATCGGGGAGTCTAAAATGTCGTTTGGTACAGAATAAGTGCTCTCAATGTAGGCCTTTAGGTACACAGAAGCATCATGGACACATGGATAGACACACTTGCCGCCATGACATAAGTGTAATGCAATGATAACGGCTTTCACCATCAAATTAACGTAGGCCTTTATAGTGGTTGAAGCAGACCCATTTCCTCATCTGAGATGTTTGGTTATTTGGCATACGCATGATTAAAGGAAAAGGGGAAATGGCTGTTTATCGTAGTCTGCCAAGCCCCTGAAATGTCAAAGCCATTCATTTGGGGTCATTGTAGACCAAGATCGTGCAGCCTGGGACAATATTCTACTAGCCATGCTAAATTGGATTGCAGAACACTATTTCCAAAGACAAGACATGTGTGCCAGGCACAATCATGGAATTTGAATTTGTATAGGGTTAACTGTAAACTAATAAAGCATCTAATCCTGTCTGTATCTTCGTAAGATATATATGAGCCATGCTCTGGCAATAGGGGGCTTAATGCACCTCCGTAATGCATGATACCAATCAAGCAGTCACATAATTATGGATCCATAAAAGCCACTTTCTGTAACAATCGACTTAATCATGAGGTAAACTGATCCTGGGACATACAGAAAATTGACTAATACCAAAAAGTTTCGGCCCAGGCTGACCTGGGTCGATACTTTTCGCAGATACATTAAACCCCCTTATAGTTTAAACATATTTTATATCATAAGTTGAATGCGGTTGGACCACAAGTTCTATCAACTTCGCCCCCTTTTCACAGAGCATGGTTCATATTTATGAAGGCTTACTACGAATACTAAGTTTAGTTTTAACTACATATTTTACATCAATTGTGAGACAAGGTTTTACAACTTCTATTAATCACTCTCCATGATTGCTTCTTGGAAACCTAACCAGTAAGCCCAATTTCTAAGAAAATGCAAAATCGGTGCTCTGGCAAAAGGGGGTTTACTGCATGCTCGTGATGTTTTTGCTTTTTTTTTTTCTAAAGCTGTGATTTAAGGTCGATTGATAAATCTTATCCATATATAGATCTAATAACACTTAAGCTGCTGAACAAATGAAACGCAAATTTCTACTCATTACTAAAAGCCCAAACACTGCGATTTCAAACTTGATTTCACAAAGAAAATACCGTATCGGACAGTGTTGATCAAAGATCAGACTGCACGTTCTGTACAGTCTGATCTTGATATACATTGTCCGCAAAAAAGTCAGTGAGTCCCGATTAGCAGCTTAAGGGTTAATTTTTGTTAATGATATTGTGATGTTTACTACCAGTCGAGAATCTCTTCAAAGTCAAGTTGATGATATAGTCAGTTATTGAAACAAATGGAACATAAAAATTGATTCCAAGCAATTCATCACATAATTTATACAGCGTCCCTGGTTCCATAACGTTCATTAAATGTGTGACAACCAATTGAATCTTGAGGTAGAATAGACCCTTGACAAGCAGAACATTGACCAATAACAACTAAAGTTTCAACCTGTGCAACCCGGTCCATCCTCTTTAAACCCCATTTTCGTAGAGCGTGGCTCATATGGAAATTGGCGTTACATTTCTTACATAGGTCAGGGAATCCTCTACACAACCTCAGTATCAAAGAGTTAACCGATCAAGGTAAGACAGTATCAGAAAAGTTACCTCCCTTGTAACAAAGTCCGCCATTTATTACACTTGTTATGAAATTTTGACATATCTTCGAACCACAAATATCTTACGATTTAGCATGTTTCAAAAACAAAATGGATAAATTTGTCACAAGAAAAAGAAAGCATGATTCCAGCGATGAGTTAATAAGTGCGAAAAAACTAATTTCTGTGCCAGGTGGCACAGTGGACGTAACGGCGGCTGCTGATAAGATCGAACTCAAAAGCGATTTGTCAGAGACCAAGCCTTTGGTTCAGTTGAAGTCAGAAATTGAAGAGAAGAAAGATTTGAAATGGAGAGAAATTAGAAGAGAGAATTTAAACTGTGATTATTGTGTTTTATATAACAGAGCATCTGCCGATAAATTATTGCAAGAATGTGAACGAACTTTAACGTACAACGAGGGACAATTGGCTCGCGTTAACATATTCGGGAAGTGGCACAATATTCCTCGAAAACAGGTAGATCAAGTGTTTTTTATGGGTTTCTGTTTGAACCATGATCTGTCGGAGTTTAATGCATTTGCAAAAGGTGTCGAGCATGTCAGCCTGTACAGTTCACGCTGGCTGACTTTGGTCGAAACATTTTGCTAGTAAGTTTTCTGCATTTCAAAGGACCAGGATTCAGCTTGTTGATAAAATGGATTTTTTGGATGCATAGTTATGTGAACTCGGTAAAATGCATCACAGAAATGCAGTAGTGCCCATTTTGCCAGAACATGACTCATTAGAATTTTGCATTTCTTGATAGAATATTCTCCTGCATGTAGCTTTATGATAGGTATTGATAGTGAATGACAATTTGGGTAGTAGACATAGAAATTAAAGTATTGAGTCCAATGGAACTGAGAGATCCAGCATGATGCAGTGGTAAGGCATAGGATTCATATTACGGTGGCCCAAATCAGAAATCAGCTTGTATAGCAATTCATTTTTGCCAACAGTAATCAATGATTGGAACCTCCTACCAAGTGAAATCAAGAATCCTGGTTACCAGCATTTTCTCCTTTTCACACAATGTTTTCAAAAGCCTTCATTCTCAGGGTTGTTCAAACTTCGGATTGTGTGGTAAAGATTAAACTGAAGAGGAAAGATCATTGATACGAAAGTAAATGAGATAACTGGTTGAACTAAATTTGATTCTGTGTTGATTTATTTCAGGTGGCTTATGGGGATGCAGGCTTGTCTTACAGATTTTCTAACAATACCGTCCCAGCAAGACCCTGGATACCGTTGCTTGAAAGAGTCAAGAGATCAAATCACAAATGTTACAGGCTATGACTTCAACTTCGTCCTTATAAACAGGTTAGCTTGTTGATACAACTATCTCCACAATCTACATTGCTTTAATAGTGTTTTAATGGCCCTGAGGAAGAAGAAATTTTGAAACATTGTAGGAAAAGTTACCTGGTAACCAACAATTTCTCGATATACCAATATGTTTTCTACCACTCGAAGACAATCATTATGTCCATCACTCAAGCCACAGGTAGTTGGATGTTTACAGATGCTTTCAGATTGGACAAGTCTAAAATTTGATCATCTGGTAGAGAGTTAAGTCTTTACCAGAAAACATGATATGGACTTTTCCAGTACAAAAGCCTATGTAGACGATAACTCTAATACAGTTCAAATGATCACATTGCTTTTGAATTTTGCTTTTGTAGAAAACACAAAAAACAGAGAAAATGGTAATGAACAGCTTGATGTAACAGAATGTTCAGCCTGGGTGCGTATTCACCAACTGTTCATAAGAACGTTCTTAGTCTGATTCTCCAGAATTTTCCACAATGTAACACAACTTCTGATTGGCTAAACCAGTTGCTTTAGCCAGTCAGAAGTTGTGTTACAGTCAAATTTAGAAAATCGTGGGTAATAAGACTGAGAATGTTCCCAAGAATGCTTGGTGAATACAAGCACTGATCTGTTCCCAAGAATGCTTGGTGAATACAAGCACTGATCTCTGATGAAAGTGGTCCAATTTATTCTACAACCAAACTGTCTTCTCATCTTGCAGCAGGACTGTTTTCATAGCCATTGAAAATCTGTGATATGTTTATTTGGTAGAGAAAGAGTTGACATGAATTCTAAAAGTCAATTAACCTGTTACCAAACAATCAGTTTCGACAACCATGGAGGAAGAAGGCTTTTGGAAAAAAAGAAATGTGAAAAAGCTTTTGAAAAAAAGAAATGTGAAAAAAGGACAAAAAGCTGGTTAATATCATTTTCTCCTTTTCCAACAATGTTGTCTTCCCCCAAGACAAATTTTAATTTTTGAGTCACATATATGTTATTGTTTATAAATGCTCTGAATTTGGACAAGTCCAAAATGTTGTCCCTTGGTAAAAAGTTAACCCATCAGTACAACTGTATGATGTAGATTCTATGGAAATGTACATGCATTATTCCATTTTAGATACCAAGATGGCAATGATCACATGGGAGAGCATCGTGATGATGAGAAAGATCTTGTTCATGGCTATCCAATAGCTTCACTGTCCCTTGGTCAAGCCAGAGACTTCATATTTAAACATGCAGACTCAAGAGGAAAGAATGCAAAGAGGTGTATAGATCCAGTGAAAATTGAACTACAACATGGGAGTCTACTAATGATGAAGCATCCAACAAATACGTACTGGTACCATGCCTTGCCACCCAGAAAACGGTTACCGAATGTGAGAATCAATATGACATTCAGAAAGATGTTTGTGAAATGAAATTTACAAGGGCTTAACCCTTTCCCAAACAAGCCCTGGTTTTCACGTGTCTGCAGTACAAGTCTTTTGAAAACACTGTGGGAAAAGGAGAAATTGCTCGTAATGAACAATTTCTCCTTTTCCCACAGTGTTTTCTACCCTTTTTGAGACCTTTCTGCCATTTTCATCAAATTTAAAATTGTCGTCTGCAAACTCTTTCAATTTGGACCAGTCCAAAGTTTGTCGTTCGGGAAAGGGTTAAATCATGTTACTCTCAAAATTTGCAATATTTTTCAAGGTGAGCAATATAGGACCATTATGGGTCACTGGATCATAGGAGGTATCTTTCACTCTTTCAACACCAACTTGAGAAAATGGATTGTTTTTCCATGTCGAAGTGTAGATTTCCACTGCTGTTGGAGATGGATTGAGTCACAGTCTAGCATCAGTTAGTAGATGGTGTAGATCCAAGATCAGACTGCACGTTCTGTGCAGGCTGGTCTTGATCTATGCCATCCGCAAAAGCTACGTAAGTCATTATTGATAGTGAAAGAACTAAAGGTCTGAAGGTTGTATAAACTGCTTTTCCATCAAGCAAAGCTGAATGAGTAAGACTTCCTCAGAAGCTGGCAATTGAACTACAAATTTGTCATTATGTAGTGTTGAATTTTAATGTAAATTATACAAATTCTTTGATTGTAAAGCCTTTCAAAGTTCCACAGATCCCTTGAACACAATAAAATAACGTTGTATGCTAAAGAAAGATTTGTGCTGTTCTTGTTTTCCTTTTTCATGGCAAACAATCGTCCATTCAAGAATCAGGAAAGGAAGTTGGAGAACTTCCCATTGAAAATTACTGGGCAATGCTTAAAAGTGAATAATTTGATCCTCAGTGATGTTGCTTGTCCTGTTGGACTGTCCTTCAGCAAGGCACAGCTGTGCCCATTCTAATGACAAGTGAAGCCGAGCAAAGACATGAATGACCTAGCTGCCATAGTGATGGAATTGATATGCAGTTTAAAGCGACGTGAAACACCATTCAAACTGAACCAGAGAGTCTTGTTCCACTCCCCTATACAACTTTTGAAAATATTGAGCAGAAATTCGCATTCTAGACTTACAACTACATGTATTGCTATTTTTCTCAGTATGTTTTCTATTTCATTTCAAGAAAGTCATTTCACTCAATTACATGTAGTTTCACCTATACACAAATTAATTACTGTTGTAATAAATTAATATTCTATAAGGCAAAAGATGAACGTGTTACAAAAGAAACGAACTCAACTTGTCATAAGGCAAACAGGATACAAGTATAGGGTTTTTCATACCACTTTAAGGTCATGCACCTTTGTTCAAGTATCAGCACCGACATCCGGGAGAAACAAAAACAAAAAGTATGTTCTTTTAACCCTTTACCTAACAATCCCGAATTTTAACAACCTTGGGCAAAAAGACCATTGAAAACATTGTGGGAAAAGAAGAAAATGCTGGTAACCAGCATTTTCTTCTTTTCCCACAACGTTTCCTACCCGATAAGAAAACTTCAGCTGACTTCTAACAATTGTCAGTCCATCACCTGCCAATGTTATCATTTATGAATTGTCAAAATTTTGTCGTTCAGTAAAAGATTTAATGAAATGCTGACTAAAACTTGGTAAAACCTATCTAAAGCTCGTTTCGCAAGCAAAGAACTTAGTTTACTATATACATGTAATATCTTTTTCTTCCGATGATATTTAACCCTTTACCACAGAATAACGAGTTTTAACGACCCTAATGGAGGAGGCTTTTGAAAAATTTGTAGAGAAAGGAGAAAATGCTGGTGCTGGTGTCATTGAGCCGCATTTGTCATCTATAGATGCTTTCAGTTTGGTCAAATCTAAAATTTTGTCGTTTGGTAATGAGTTGACTCTCTGCCAGACAAAAAAAAAATGTACGCTGGTCCTGAGCATTCATACCACAATTAAATCTGGCGTAATTAATGGGATTTGCCTTTGATAAGCTAGATAATCTTGAAAAAGGGGAAGCGGGGCTTAATGCATCTCCATGATGCATTATACTAAGTCAGTCATCACATACATATGGATCCGTAATAGCCATTTTTTTAATAATAGAATAAATCATGAGGTAGATTGGTCCTAGGACATACAGAAAATTGACCAATAGCGAAAAGTTTCGGCCCAGGACTTAGGTCGATACTTTTCGCAGGTGCATTAAGCCCCATTTTAACAGAGCATGACGTAAATGTTTGTTACCAGCTTTATCTCCTTTTCCAGATATGTTTTTGATGGCTTTTGTTATCTAAGAACACAGGTTTGAATGATAAAGGGTTACTCGTTATAACCACGACAGGGCTGAATTTCCTTAACTGATTTTTTTTTTCGCTCTAGGAACTAGCTTTTTTCGGACAAAATGACTCGCGGAAAATCGTATCGAGTAGATCAAAAATTAGGCCTGAGGCCCATTGAAGTCGGATATTGATCGTTGTTTGTAAAGCGTTTAAAACGTTGTGTTCAACATTATTTCATTTAAATCGCGGTGGCCAGTGCACATATCCATGCTTTCCTGGAGTTTGTTTTTCCATTACTCCGCACAATATTCTTCCCAAGCCATTTGCGTCTTACCCACATAAACAATAAGAAGCTGTGAAAGACGAATGAATCCTGTAGCAACGACTACCATCAATCCTCGGAAAGAAATTGGCCGAGCCGGGATCCGAACTAGCCACCCCCTGTTCTCAAGTCCTGAACGCTACTGACTTCAAAGATACCGGACTTGGGGGATCTTGATCTACTGTCTCCATGAAAAGAAGCACAAAGATGAGCGTGACAGACTTAATTCTTTACCACAAGACAAAATCTTTGACTGGTCCATTTTGACAGTAATTACAGGTGACCAATTAAATGCTGCGCAAGTGACTGAGATTTGTTCTTGAATTGGTAAAAAACATTGCGGGAAAAGAAGAAAATGCTGGTTACCAGCATTTTCTTCTTTTCCCACACTGTTTTTTTAAAAGCCCTCTTCCTAAGCGTCGTGAAAACGTGGGCATGTTTGGAAGTTTGTTTGGGAAAGGTTTAAGATGAGGCATCAACACGCTTCATCTAAGTACTGTGAATTCGTCAGCGATAATCTGCCATGCCCTTACCAATGGTAATTAGAAGTGGCTGCGATTCGTGGGTTGAGGGTTCGAGCATTTGATAGCCTGAATGTCTACCAGAGGAAAGATTAATTAACTCTTCATCAAATCAAAAGGTTTAACCCTTATCCTGCCAAATAAGCGAAATGAAACTTTCCAGTCGATGGTTAAAAACCCAAATTATGCTATTTGAAATGTATTTTGGGGGAAAGATATCTCCTTATCGGACAGTGTAGATCCAAGATATGACTGCACGTCTTCTACAGCCTGATCTTTATCTACACAGTCCGCAAATAGTCCTTGAATTGTGCTTAGCACCCTATGCGTTAAGACTTGGCAATTTTTAAGTTGACAGATTTAAAGTGGGTCAAATGTTGGACATTGTGTTTGAAAGAGTAGAAAACATTATGGGAAAAGGAGAACAATGCTGATTACCAGCATTGTTCTCCTTTTCCCACAATGTTTTCAAAAGCGCTCTTCCTCAGCGCCGTTGAAGCACGGGATAGTTTGGTAAAGGGTTAAAGTTGTTGTAGCAGGTCATTTTCATATCTTGCTGTTTCACATTTATCTTAGCTTGTCTTTTGGTCTGGCCGCAGTCCGTCGCTTGGATAGATTGAGCTATGCTCTGTGAAAAGGGACGGTGCTTAATGCATCTGCAAAAAGGACCGACCCATGTCAGCCTGCGCTGTTCGAAACTTTGTTATTGGTCACTTGTCTGCATGTCAAAGGACCAGTGAAGTTAGCGCTTCACTCGGTTGCTATACAAAATGGATTTTATCGATCTATAATTATTATGGAATGGCTTGTTCGGTATCATGCATCACAAAGATTTATTTAGCCCCGTTTTGCCAGAACATGGCTCATATACTCATATTTATAACATTAATTCAAAGGCCAATGACACTCTAAAATAGTTCAGAGTCGTAAAACAATTAATGATTTTGAAGTACAATAAGGTCACTTCCGACCATATGTGGATGGACATTCACCTCTAGGAGTGACAGAACTTAATTGTGACCCTTATCAATATGATACCGTGCTTCGGAAAGCTACCTTAAAATACAGAGAAGGCAGGGGCGTAGCTGCCTGTACGCAAAGAGGCAGTCTTTCGGATAACACGTTAAACCAAGGACCTGGTTGACGGTGCTATACTCTGAGCACCTTAAAGACCAGCATGGGTTTCGTCTTGTATCTTGCGCTATCTCCCGTAACAAAACTAATAGCCTTCAAGGGGCGTCGCCAATATGAGCAACCGATAGAGACGATGAATAAACAAAAATCAACCAATCATACTTGCTCATTATTATCGTCTAGAAGCTGCTTTTTAAAAAGCATGTTTATGGCTAGCTGACTGTGATCAAATTGTCCAACTTAGATTATAAACTTTTGAGCCAGTGGAGCGAAAAAAAAAATGTATATAATTGTTGCTAAATATTTCCTCGTGTTCAGTTTCCATGACAGTTACGACTGGCGACAAACGGTAATTAGTTTTATGTCATTGTATGAATATACATGTATTTTCTTTAGCTATATAACCTCTAGAATGCGAAGCCTGGCTTAGGCGTTTTTTTTTTTTTTTTTTTTCGGACAGTTTAGATCAAGATCAGACTGAACTTTATGTGCAGTCTGATCTTGAATCTACACTGTCCGATACGGCGAGCTTTTTTTCCAGCGAACGTAATACTGAAATCGTTATATTTGGCTGTGAATATTGTGTGTTTCTTGGTTTTTGTTAAGAGACGAAGAGCTGGAATTTAATCTAAAAAGTCGAGAAACCTGGGTAAGCGCTCAGAAGTGTGAAGTTACGTAGACTAAGATGGCGGTCATGTTTTATTTGCTCCGCATTGGATTTGATATGAGTTAACATTTAATTGATTTAAAAAGCGGACAGGGCAGTCGCTCTGATTCTACTGAGTGTCCATAGTGTTGATTCAAGTGACAGCTTAGTTTTTCTGTGAGATTATAGGGTATTTATGGGAAAAAACAAACGAAAAAAGAGCAGTGACTCGGAAATAAATACAAAACATGGCAAACAAAGAAAAAAGGAAGGCTCCGAAGGGAAAAGTAGTGATTTGACTATCGGTGATATTGGAGAAATTGTTACTCAAACAAACTCTATATTAGCAGACAAAGAAAGTTCTGTAAGTATCAATTATCTGGACAGTTCCTTGAACAATTCTGTATTTCCCGCAAATCATTCTCCTGGAGAAACAGAGAGTTTATCTTTTTCATCACATAGTTTAACCCCTCAGGAACCCCAAAAAGAAATGGCGTCGAAGATGGATTCCGACACGGATACGAAACTTGACTTAGTTTTGAAAGCAGTAGAAGATATAAAAAGAAATCAGGATGGTCTTCGCAAATCATTAGAACGGAGGATCGATAAACTAAGATCAGACATTATGGCAGATATGGATAGTAAGATAAAAAATTTAAAGGATGAAATGGTACTTGATTTGAACAAAGAGTCATGTCGTATCGATGAGCTGCTGAACAATGTTCACCTCCTTCAGTCACGTATGCAATCTGTTGAAAGTAAATGTACCGTTACAAATAGTACTGCACGTGATCCACTGAATGACCCTGACCTGACCATTACAGCAAGTGGATTAAGTTATTCGGACGGGGAATCCATCGTGGAAAAAGCCAAGTCCTTGATTAAAGCTCTAGGAGATGATATTTTTTCCCAAGTTCACATTTCTGGTGCATGTAGACTGCAAAGTCGACTTCCAAACAGACCGGGATTAGTAAAGATAGGCTTTGCAAACGTGTCCGAGAAGGTTGCTGTGCTGCGTAAAAAGTCCACGTTGCGTCATTCTACAAACTACAAAAAAGTATATCTGAAGAGTAGCAAATCGCATGCTGAAAGATTGATTGAGCTAAATGCAAGAACTATCCTTAAAAAATTACCCGAAGGACACAATTTGACGGTCGATGCGAATGGACGGATTAAAGAAAAAGGCAGCAGCACTGGTATTTCCAACAATCATCACTAGGGATCTTCCCGGCTTCAAAATGAAATAATAATTGCTCATTTAAACGTCTGTGGATGGACAAATAGTAATCATGAATTACGTCGTGAAATTATTTACGGAATAAACGCTGACATCATATCTATAAATGAGTCACATTTAATTGGTCAAAATATAATAGACATAGACGGTTACATTTGGTATGGATATAATCGTCAAGAATTACATGTCCGAGCACAAAAAGGTTCTGGGGGTGTCGGATTTTTCATTAAAAATTGGATTATAAGTGAGTATGAGATAGAAATAGTGGACAAATGTAAAAACGGGATACTGGCCATAAAACTGACAAATAAATATACAGAGTACACTATCCTTCTGTTCAGTTGTTATCTTCCACCGGAAAATTCGACGTGGGGACGTGATGCACAGGGCTTTTTCGCTCATCTTCTTTCGCTTGTTTATACGCACAGTGATTGCGATTATATGTTACTAGCAGGGGATTTGAACTCCAGAATTGGGGATCTACAGGATATAGTTTCCGACATAGATTTTATCCCGAGCAGAAACATCATTGATAAAGTGAAAAATCAACATGGCCTTGAATTCATGGAATTTCTGATAGAATCCCGGTTCTGTATTCTTAACGGAAGATCGATAAATGATGATTTTACTTCAGTTTCCACCAAAGGAAAATCTGTGGTTGACTATATATGTGTGTGCCCCATGATAATTTCAAACAATGCACAAACTTCAAAGTCCTTCAGTTACAAACAATTATTGATCAACATGATTTACACGGTTTATTAGGTATACGATCACGTATTCCGGATCATGCTGTTTTGATAACGCGTTTAAAGGTAAGCGACGCGTGCTATACTCCGTCTGATCAACCGATAAACAGTTATGATTGTGAATGCACGAAATTTAAGCTAAAAAAGATACCGTGTGATTTTATGACGAGCGAGATTGCGGCGAGAGCATACAAGCATTGATTCAATCGATTGAATTGTGCCGCGATATACAGAATGACATTGACTCAATATATTCGACCTTATGTGATATCATATTAAAAGAAATGCATTCTAGTGTACCCAGATATGGTGCAACAACTCAAACAAATAAACGAATGAAAAATAAAAAACCATATTGGAATGATAACCTTTCTCAACTATGGGGCGTATTGAAGGATAAAGAAAGAGCCTTCTTGCGATACAAAGGACACAATAATGTTCGAGTTAGGAAACGACGCGAATATAAAAGTGCGAGGGACACTTTTGATAAATCATTGCGTCAGGCAGAGCGCGAATATAGACGATCGATGTTACATGACATTGAAAGCACGGCTACAAACAATCCGAACGAGTTTTGGAGTAAAATTAATAAGCTTGGGCCGCGGAAGTCGACAAAAATTCCAGTTGAGGTCGTAGGAGATGACGGACAAGTTTTTCGCGATGAACAGCACGTTTACAATAGTTGGAGACAGGAGTTCTCGAATTTGTACAACGGGGTCGATTTTGAAGACTTTGATAACGAACATTACACTACGGTGAAATCGCATAAACAGCTATTAGAAAACAATATGTCAGGCCCACTGTATATCTGTAACGATAGTTTAAACAAAAATATCACTATAGAGGAAATAACAAGTGTCATTATGTCGGCAAATAGTAACTCTGCTCCAGGAATTGACAATATCCCATATGCTGTGCTGAAATTTCCGCCTGTAATTGCTATTCTTCATAGTTTATTCCAGTTAATTTTTGATATTAGTGTTATTCCGTCTATATGGAGGAAATCTATTATATTCCCAATACTGAAGGACCCCAGCTCTGATCGTCGAGTACCGTTAAATTATCGTGGGATCAGTCTTTTACCGTGTATCAGTAAACTGTATACTTCGTTTCTTAATCGTCGATTGACCAAGTACTTAGAACAGAGCAATCTTTTAGCAGACGAACAGAACGGATTCAGATCAGACAGGTCGTGCGAAGATCATACATTCACTTTAAACGGAATAATAAGAAACAATGAACATGTTTATACGTCATTTATAGATCTTAAAAAAGCGTTCGACTTTATTGATCGAGACTTGCTCCTGTACAAGTTGATTAAAATCGGTATAGACGGAAAACTGTATAACTCTCTAAAGTGTATATACGCTAGTTCAGAATCCTGTATTCGTATAAATGATAGGCTTACTGACTGGTTTCCTTGTTCACTAGGAACAAAACAAGGCGACAGCATTTCCCCGACAATGTATTCAATTTTCATTAATGACCTTGTTGCAGAAATAAACAATCTCGAACTTGGAATTAAAGTGGGTGATAAAAATATTTCGATGTTACTTTACGCAGATGACATTGTTTTCATCGCTAATTCTGAAAATGACCTGCAGTGTATGTTAAACACACTTTCAATATGGTGCAAGAAGTGGCGCGTTCTCATCAATACATCGAAATCGAAATGTATGCATTTCCGTCCAAAGAAACATAGAAGAACAGAGTACCAGTTTATGATTGGTCACAGTAATTTAGACATTGTCGATAGTTATAAATACCTGGGAGTATTTTTTCATGAACACTTGGACTATTCCATTCATTGCGATGCTATATCAAAGGGCGCAGGTAGAGCAATAGGAGGAATTATTTCGAAAATTTACAAAACAAGAGATGTTGGTTTCAAATCCTACGAAAAACTTTACTTCAGTTGTGTAACGCCCATTCTAGAATATGGTGCATCCACTTGGGGATTTCGAAGTTTTAAATCGTTAGATAATATACAAAACCGATGCATGAGATTTTACCTGGGGGTTCATAGATTCGCACCGATAGCAGCGTTACTAGGCGATACAGGATGGTTACCCTGTGTTTACAGACAGTGGATCTCCATAATACGTTATTGGAACAGGCTCATACTTCTTGATGATAACAGACTAACTAAAATAGTTTTCAACCACAATTATGAAACATGCCAAAATAAAAACAATTGGTGCAGTGATACCAAAAACATGTTTGGAACAATTGGCTTATCAGACTATTTTTATAATCGCCAAACTATTGATTTATCTCTTGCCACAAAGAAAATTAAGGAACTGTTTACATCCCAATGGAGGAATAGTATCGCCCAAACACCAAAGTTGAGAACTTACATATTGTTTAAAACTGTTCATACTACTGATCAATATGTCTCGCTTAATTTACAGAAAAATGAACGCTCCATGCTGGCCCAACTTAGGTGTGGAATCTTACCGTTACGCATTGAGACAGGCCGTTATACAGGTGAACCAGCCGACAGCCGACTCTGTGTATTTTGTGACAGTTCAGAAATAGAAAATGAGTGCCATTTTGTGACCTCATGCAGCCTTTATCACTCTTTAAGATCAGACATTTTAGGAGAAGTTTTGAACACAGACCTTGTATTACAGTTATCACCAAATGAAAAACTTGCTTATCTTATGTCAAACCATGTGCGCAAATTAGCAAAGTTTATTGTAAAAGCCTATTCCCTTAGGCGGAGAACTATTTATACTAAGTCTTGAATTCTTTGAACGTCGTATCCTGTACCATATTATTTATTACATGTTAGATCTACCATGTTACTACATTTATAATTTGATCTATTCAGTTATATATATCCATCCATCCATCCATCCATTCTCCAACATCCATCCATTCATCTATCCATCCATTCTCCATCCATCCGTGCATTCTCCATCCATCCATCCATCCATTATCCACCCACCTATCCATTCTCCATCCATCCATCCATTATCCACCCATCCATCCATTATCCACCCATCCATCCATCCATCCATCCATCTGACTGTCTAAATCATTGATATCCGCCATTATTCATGAAATGTAAAAATTGTTTATTTATACCGTAATTGTTTTCAAAAGTGACATATAGGCCCATGGGGCCGGGTGTTCCTGAAATTATTTATTTGTAAACCTTATTTGCTGCTTATACACATGTCACTATAATAAAATATTTACTTACTTACTTACTTATGAAGAGCAAAAACATTTTGAAGCCGACTGACGAATCATCCCTTCAAAATAAAGGGTAAGACGTTGGAATAATTTTTTATCATTGCCTGACATTTACACTGTGTGGAAAGTGACCTGGCATTTCAGTTGCTGAATTTAGAATTTAACTAACAGGTGTTGAGATACATAACTAGTATAGTATATATCCATGGGACTATGGAATAAAATAAAGGCTATGTTTTCTGATGTCAAAATTATTTTTCAATCGATCTATCGATTTGTCTGTCTGTCTGTCTGTCTGTCTCTGATCAATGGTGCACCGAGTATGGCATGAGAAGCAGGCTAGCAAAGACAAACAATGGGGTTGTGATGGGCTAATCGTTTGTCCAACAGCCGACTGAATCATGAGGTAGAAAGGTTTTTGGAAATGAAGAAAATGTACAAATAGCACAAGATTTCGACTTATGTCAGCATGCGCGGACTGTGCAGGCTGACACGAGATGATACCTTTTGCAGATGCATTATAAACCCGCTTTTCACAGAGCAAGGTCCATATATAGATAATTATGGCTTTAACCCTTAGAGCGCTGAATCTATGAAATAAACCTTTTCAGTGAAGAAAAACATCCGAAATATTGTCATTTCAAGGTTGTTTTCGCCAGGTGTATTGAAGTAGCTGACAGTGTAGATCAAAGATCAGACTGCACGTTCTGTGCAGTCTGATCTTGATCTACACTGTCAGCAAAAACAAGTTAAGTTGGTTCCAGCGCTTTAAGGGTTAAGGATATACCATTAACGGCTTTTAGATTTTTTAATTTATTTATTCTATTCACAATGAGCGATTTTCCATTTGACACAGTTATTTTTCTGCAGGCTCTCTACATCAACAACATACAACATGTAACTAAAGCCGGTTGTTAACGTCCAACTTAGAAAAAAAAAAAATGGCCACGCTCTGGATCCATGAAGTCCATTTTGCCTATAAACCTTCTGAATCATGAGGTAAACTACATGGTCCTTGGACTTGTAGAGAACTGACCAATAGCAAAAAGTTTCGGCTCAAGCCAGCCTGCGCGGACTGCAGACGCTGACCGGGGTCGATTCTTTTTGAAGGTACATTAAGCCCCCTTTTCACACAGTATGGCTAAGAATAAATTTGACAAAAATGAGTATTGGCGACGTGCTGTATAATATTTTTACCTTTACCAAAGGAGAATTTACTTGTTCTTGTCAAGTCTAACAGCATATTGACAACAAATTAACTGTGGCTTAAGTTATGGTATTTGTGTTTGTTTGGGCAGAAAAAAATAGAGTAAAAGGAGAAAAATTATCTGTTACCAGCATTTCCTCCCGTTTTCTCACAATGTTTTCAAATTCCTTCTTATAGAGTGTCGTGAAACTAAGGATTTGAGTCATTCTCTGGCAAAAGGAGGCTTAATACATCTGCCGAAACGTTTTACTATTTGTAAATTTAATGCTTGTAAAAGGACTATTCCACCTCATTATTTATCCGTTTGTTAGACAACATGGATTTTATGATCCATAGTTATATTAAATTAGGCCCCCTTTTGCAAGAGCAAGGCTCATTTATTTTTCAAAGGAATAAGGCATAAGTGGGTAAAGGGACCGTAAGCGGGTAAAAGGGCCGTAAAATAATGAGAAATACTTTTAAAAAATATTACATGTATTATAGTTTCTCCAGATCTAGAAGAATTAAATTAGAAACTGGCCAATATATTGTTTCGGGGTGTTGAAAGAAAAATTGCAATGTGGAACGGTGGTCAGACTATTTCATCACTTGGACTGAGAAAGAATTTGAGCGGCAAAAATCACCCAATAGATGATAAGCCGAAAGAAACGCCAAGTAAGTGTATTTCATTTTAAACATCGTCAGTGTTTCACGATTAATTAGTGAATGATTTAGGCTAGCTAGTTTTTTATGTATGTGAGTGAGTGAGTGAGTGAGTGAGTGGGGTAAGGTAAGGTAAGGTAAGGTAAAGAAAAGGAAGGAAGGAAGGAGCATAAAGTTTTCGCTACCTACACGTGATAATTTTATTTAGTACATAAACACCCACTGGCGCTCGATCATTATTCAAAATCGTTGCTCGATGTGTAACCTAATAAATAACATGGTAATCAAGGCAAATTGACCTCTTCCGTATCGCCGTAATTTTTTCGAATAAAACACAGTCGTGTGCAAAAAGTATCAAATGGCTGGAAGGAAGATATATTTATTCAAGTAGAAATGGTAAGTAACATTTAACTTACTAACATGTATCGAAGAAATTTAAGTTTTTTTACGAGTTACTTTTGCCCAGAAGATTCGCTTTACGTCCACTTCCGGTCTGATTGACTTTCAACTGACTTCAACAGACTCTTTTTACAACAGGCGATCTGATTGGACAAATAGGAAAGGTGTGTTAGGCGTTTCTGGCGTGAATTTTCCCGCGATATGTCAAACTTTTTCAAGAGACAGATTGCTAGACTTGTAATTATACTGACAGAACTCCAAAATAGAGCAGCTTTAAAATTTATTTCAGAAGGACCCAATGTTGTTCTTACTGGCCAGGCAGGGACCGGCAAGAGTGTTGTCTTACATTTTTACGCTTCAAAACAGCCGTTAAAAGTTTGACCAATCAGATGACTCGTATCATTTTGAAAAGGTCATAGGAGGTTACCGGAAGTGAGCCACTGAGGAAACCGACGTTAATATGCCTAAAATTGTGAATGCAACGAAAAAAGTGTC
Organism: Tridacna gigas; assembly: GCA_945859785.2. Lineage (NCBI taxonomy): Eukaryota > Metazoa > Mollusca > Bivalvia > Cardiida > Cardiidae > Tridacna > Tridacna gigas. The sequence continues at coordinate 25,844,470 of OX244042.2, read as the reverse complement.
GCGTGCAGTATTAATTGGTCGTTTATGAATAATTTTACCATGTAACTGTCGATTTAAAAATGTATTCTGATGAATAACATTCAATTATGGAGCGAATTATGTTCACGATATAAATTACGACCGTCTCAAACGAGGTGAGTCTACTTTGCCATGATTACCATGTTATTTATTAGGTTACACATCGAGCAACGATTTTGAATAATGATCGAGCGCCAGTGATAAACACCCTCGTATTCAGTGTGATATATCCGTTACGGATTTTCTAATCTTGCACATGTTTGAGATAAGTACAGGGTGATGTCATAAATGGCGTAATTTTATATTTCCGTCGGAGAAGTAAACATGATTTTATTAAAGGAAGTTACCACATACGCCTGTAAGGTTGTACATATTCTGACCGATGATTTGTGAAATAATGTGACAAAAAGAATCTGTTATTCGTTGGCTTTTAAGATAAATTTATTTAACTATGGTATAGAAATGTTATTAAGCTCGCCAAAAGGCTTCATAATTTTTTTTTTTTTTGCGTATTTAACAATATTTTATTTCGCATTTGAAGTTATGTCAGGTCCTTCATATGTCTTCCTTTAGTCAATTGAAGTCGATATCTGTAATCCCAAACAATGACTAGGTCCTTTTATTGATTCACTTTGTAAGATTTTTTTTTTTTTTCAAAGTTGACGTAAGTTGAGCCCAATCAACAATAAACAGAAACTTTACACATTATTCCTAAATTTCTATTTACAGATGGCGGGGAAAAAGGGAATAAAAAGTAGATTTAACCACGTGGCCATGAAAAATGGGATGATAGAAGAATGCAGAGTGTCTAGTCAAAACTTTACCACACAATTCGGAGTTTAAATGACTCCTGGAGAAAAAATGTGGGAAAGGGAGAAAATGCTGGAAATCATCATTTTCCCCTTTTTTCCCACAATGTTTTTTCCCATCAAAAAATAAAATTTGTTGTTGTCTTCAAATGCTTTCAACTTGCTCAAAGACAAAAGCAATATTTCTGAGGTTTAGAAGATTCTATTTCAAGCTTTCGAGATTATTTGATATGTTTGTGGACATACGAACTTAGCAGTTGTACAAATAAAACAGTGTTTTTTTTTTTCATTTTATATCTGTTTCAAACACATATCCAAATCTCCGACCTCTCGACCTCTCTCTCTCTCCATCTCTCGCTCTCTCTCTCTCTCTCTCTCTCCATCTCTCTCTCTCTCTCTCTGTTTGGTTCAAATCCATACACTGTGTGTCAATAACATGTATGCAAATGGATAGCAAGAAACAAAGAGAGGTTAAATATTTCTTACATCCTTCTGTTTCCTGGTTAATTACCACCTTAGGACAATCCCAGAAAACAACAGGACGGATTGCTTGGTAACGAGAAAATTTAGTCTTATTGTAGAACAAATTCATCATTACCAGCAAATTCCTCTGTTCAAATGAAATTACTCATAGTCTTTAAAACAACAATGTATCACAAGGACGATTTCAAAGATGTTCACTCATTCTGGGAGATTATGAGTTAAATGAACATTTCATTCTGAAAACCGAGAGACTGATTTACTCTGAAACCCAAGAGATCATTTTATTCTGAAACCCAAAAGAGCACTTTAGTCTAAAACTTGAGAGATCACTTTTTTTTTTCTGAAACTCGATAGTTCACTTTACTTTGAAACACGAGAGATCACTCTTCTGAAGCCCGAGAGATCGCTTTATTCTGAAACACAAAAGATCACTGTATTCTGAAACCAGAGAGATCACTTTACGCTGAAACTGAAAGATTATTTTACTCTGAAACCTGAAAGATCACTTTTCTCTGAGACCCGAGAGATCACTACATTCTGAAGCTCGAAAGATCACTTTATTCTGAAACCCGAGATATCACTATACTCTGAAACCCGAGAGATCATTTTATTCTTAAACCCGAGAGAAGATTTTACTCTGAACTTCGTGAGATCATTTTATTGACTAGCGAAGCTAGTCTATAGGCATCATGATTGACCCACCAGAGTCAATGTAAACAAAAAACCCCACAGTTGCCAAATACTGCCTCACAGAAAATACTTCTTTCTGTTAGAAATCTTAATTCTGTTATATATGACAATTTTGACAAAAAAACACTAAATGTCTATCACTCCAATTTGAAAATGTCGTCTTACAAAGTAATAAACTGAACAAAATTTCATTTATAAGGTACAAGATCTTTGCTTATATGTAAATTAAGTGACCTATACAAAGCAGAGAATCACTTATTCCTACACCACTGTAACATTATGAATGGATCTATTAATAGATACACCTAGGTAACTTGTTGCAAACCCCAGCTATATTAACCCTTGTCATTCGTTCAGTCATTCATACCAGCCGATATAGCTCAGTAGGTAGAGCGTAGGACTTGTGAACACAATGTCCTACAGATTGTGGGTTCGTATCCCCGGCTGGCCAACTAAAAAATTACTAATAGTCTTTCGGATGAGACATTAAACCGAGGTCCCGTGTGACGGTGCTATACGCCGAGCACGTTAAAGAACCAGGCGAAGCTCTCAGTAGTTTCGACCTGTATCCTTGCACTATCCCCCGTAACAACTAACCGTCTTCTGGGGGCGTCGCTCAGATGGGAAACCGGTAGCGACGATAAATAAACGGAAATAACCAACCAACCAATCAGTCATTCATTATTCAGATAATTGTGTACAGTTAAACTCTTATGCTAAACTGTTATTCTTTGTTTTGAATATTAACCCTTTACCAAACAATCCCAAGTTTTAACGATACTGGGGGAAAATCCCTTTAAAAACATTCCGGGGAAAGGACAAAATGCTGGTAACCATCATTTTCTTCTTTTCCACATTATTTTCTGCCCTTTGGAATCAGGTTTCATCAGTTCAGCTACATCTAATTTATGATCTGCAACAGCTTTGAATTTGGACAAGTGTAATTTTTTTTTGGTTTTGTTTTGTAAAGAGAGTTAAATAGTTACATTTAACTACATCTTGTGCTATTGGATATTGACTAATTGATTGCATGGTGTTTAACGCCGTTCTCAACATTTCAGTGATATTGCGGCGGCCAGGGCACCTATCCATGCTTTCCTGGAGTTTCTTTTACCGGCACTGCCGCAACTCAATGACATTTTGTGGACAGTGTGGATTAAGATCAGACTGCACAGAGCGTGCATCTGATCTTGGATCTACACTGTCCGATAAGAGGATATATTTTCTCAAAAAATGTAACTCTGAAATAACAATATTCAAGTGTTTACCATTGGCTTGTAAGTTTCATTTAACATTTTTAGCTCGTTAAGGTTAAACTTAACCTGGATTATAGTTAACCAGCAGCACGCATAGCCCTGGCAGCTCAGTCGGTAGCGTGCAGGACTTGAGAACAGGAGGTCGCTGGTTTGATCCCCGACTTGGCAAATTTCTTTCCGAGGACTGACGACAGTCATTGCGACAGGATACATTTCTCTCTCACATTTTGACCATGGTTATGTGGGAAAGCAGCCAGTGGCTTGGAAAGAACATTGTATGGAGTACTGGTAAAAGAAACTCAAGGAAAGCATGGGTATGTGCACTGGCCACAGCTACATAACTAAAATAATATTGAAAACAGGGTTAAACACCATACGGACAATCAATCAATCAAATTCGCTAGTCTGTCAGTACTTTCAGTACTTTGATTCTGAAATCCGACAGATTACTTTATTCTTAAACGTTTTATTTTGAAACCAAAAAGATCACTTTACCCTGAAACACGAGAAATTTCTTTCTTCAGAACCTAGAGAGATCATTTCATTCTGAAACCCAAAGGATCACTTTATTCTGAAACCTAAAATAAGCAGACTGATATTGAATCTACATCATTGTATATTTTGTGCGATATTCCAACCTACAAAGTTTAAAAACGCAACATCACTGTCTTTTTGTCCATCGCATTCATTTAAAGCTCTCTATAGCTTAAAGCGGTTTAAGTCCCTACAATTTAAATATCTGAACTGTTTACCAGAAAACAGAATTTTTGTTCTGTTCTGTTCTGTTCTGCAAACGACTAATCGAATCTAGCTCATACGATGGGATCCGTCGGTGAATCTGTTAGAAAACATAGTGGGAAAAGGAGAAAAGGTTGGTTACCAGCATTTTCTTCTTTTCCCTCTTATGTTTTCTGAAACTTTCTTTCTCGGGGTCGTAAAACCAAGAGATCCTGTGGTGAAGAGTTTTAAAAGAAGCCGATAAGCTTATGCTCCAAAACGATGCGTTCAAGATGGAGAAAAATACAGCCAACCCTGTATTTAGACACCACTGAAGGCTAGTAAGAAAAGAGGTCTATTACAACAGGTGGTCTTTAGATACAAGTCAATTCAAGTTACGAGGAGTGTTCAAACGTGAACGCATCTAGGCACCGAAAATTTGATTCTTCATAGGTTTCACTGAAATTATTATTTTATTCCCTCAAAGTATTCACCTCGAACAGATGTACAAAGTTTCACTCTCCGGATCCAATCTTTGAAGGCATTTTGGATTAATGAATGTTGGATCAGTTCCCGTCACAAAAACAAGTCAATAATTTTTTTTCAGACTTAGGCTGAGGCATGTTTTTTACACTGGTTAATTATTCTGCACAAAAAAAAACCCCAAAATAATTAACAGTCTCTTTTCTTGACAGCAGATGCTAAAAAGGAGTAGGTAGATTTACAACTTAACCCCAGAGCTGTTTAGCGCGACTTACTGACCTTTTGCGGACAGTGTAGATCAAGATCAGACTGCACAGAACGTGCAGTCTGATCTTAGATCTACACTGTCCGAAAAGAAGATGTCTTTCAGCTGAAAAATCCTTCGAAATGGCAAAATTTGGGTTTTTACTATCGGCTTGAAAATTTCATTTCACTCATTTAGCAGGGGTCCTGCATGGCTCAGTGGTAAAGTGTAGGGCTCGAGATCTGGAGGCCCCGGGTTCGAGCCTAACTGGATCCATCTGGTTTTTTTTTTTTCGCGGGAGTGTCCTTGGGCAAGACACTTCAGAGCCCTAGCCTAGTACTGGTGGAATCCAGGAAATACATGAATATGTGAGCTGTCGCCGTGACATGACTGAAATAATATTGAAAGCGGCGTAAAACTCTATTCAATCAATCAATCAATCACTTATTTAGCAGGATAGGGATTAAGAGTGGCCGTTTAGAAGTTTTGTTGAGTGTATTTGGCGCTGAACGAGAAATACTAAAAAGCACAGCAAACTTTACTGTTTATACTGGGCCATAGGCTGGGGCGTAGCTGCCTGTATGCAAAAACACAGTTGCCTACACTTTTCAACAAAAAAGAAAGACAATTTTGCCAGAAACGTCACTAGAGGCCACCAAACAGCTTCTACAATTCAAGGGGTCCTGCGTGGCTCAGTGGTACAGTGTGGGACTCATACCCTGGATGCCCCGGGTTCGAACCCAACCTGATCCGCTGGGCTTTTCTCGGGTGTGTTCTTGGGCAAGACACTTTGAGCCCTAGCCTAGTACTGGTAAAACCCAGGAAATACATGAATATGTGAGCTGTCGCCGTGATATGACTGAAACGATGTTGAAATCGGCGTAAAACACCATTGAACCAATCCAATCAATCTACAGTTTAAAAATGTTCTGGGGGGCCTCCCAGGAACCCCTCATCCCCACCCCCTCTCAGTGCTTCCCGCCTAGGATTATACCTTCGGTATTACTTTTGCCTATACTTTACTTTGGGCTGGCTACGCCCCTGATGGGTATGTATATGTATAAATGTATATATAAAACAACAAAACACACTTACTAATATATTCAGAGTCACTCCGCTCAGGTCCTCTCTACGTGTTGTTCAGTGGGAGATCCTGCACTTTGGTCAAATTTTGACATATACACAGTGAACCCTCGGTGCGATTCAACCCCTTTGAACGCCGATCCTATAAGCTGATTGTTGTTATTTCAACATCCCGTTTTCCCTTTTTTATTCTGAATATTCAACAAAATATCAGGCAGTTTATATTCAGGCGCATTATGTCCATAAATAGCTACTTAAACCTGTAAAAACGACCATTAGCCCTTAATGCACTAATTGACTCTTTACTACACGGAAAAATGTTAGACTTGGCCAAATTGAAGGTGTTTGCACATAACTTAAAATATGGCTGCAGAAGAGATTTGACCTGAAAAGGGTAGAAAACATTGTAGGTAAAGGAGAAAATGCTGGTTACCAGCATTTTCTCCTTTTCCCACAATGTTTTCAAAAGGCTTTTTCCTCCTGGTCGGTAAGACCTGGGATTGTGTAGTGTAGGGTTAAATGAATCCTAAAGTAATGCATACAGTAACACCAGTAAATCCGAAAGAGAGATAAATCGGCTTGATGTGTAGATTCATAAAATATGTAAATTTCATGACTTAACCCTTTCCCAAACAAGCCCTGCTTTTCACGTGTCTGCAGTACAAGTCTTTTCAAAACACTGTGGGAAAAGGGGAAATTGCTCGTAACGAGCAATTTCTCCTTTTCCCACAGTGTTTTCTACCCTTTTGGAGAACTTTCTGTCATTTTCATCAAATTTAAAATTGTCGTCTGCAAACTGTTTCAATTTGGGCCAGTCCAAAATTCATTGTTTGGGAAAGGGTTAACTCGCTAAAAAATGTCCACAAAAGATAACATTATAACGCAAAGATCAAGGTCCTTGTTTTGAGCAGTCAGATCCTGAATCCACAGCAACAGAAACAAAACTTGCCTTAGCGCGAAAAGTGTTGATACACCCACTTGAAATTTTCGTGCCTAATTGCCCGTGATGCAGGCGGGGGAATTTCCGTATATCGATGTGACGCATGTGGTGGAAATTCCACAAGTTGATATGACGTTGCGTTGAATTACTATAAAATACGTTCGTTTAATCAATTCTACGTTGTTTAACGTTCTGTGTCGGAGATTTTTTTGTAAGTACAAATACATTATTTCTTTTATTGTTATTTAGAGCCTTACATTGTTTGTCATAAATGGTCATTGTATTCTAGTTTAGCCTAGTTTGCTTTAAACATATTTATTTTACATCGACTGAGAAACAAGCTCTTACAACTGATAATCTCTCTCGATCCTGTTTCTTGGGAACTACACCAGTATTCGTGCCGACTGTGTGGGCCGATGAAAAACCCCAAGGTGACACCCGTTCACGGGTATCGAACTCGGCACCTTATGGTTAGAAGCCCCCGTTCTACCTCACAACCACCACCCATTGTATTTTGTGGAAACTCGTCTGTCTGTCTGTCTGTCTGCCAGCCTTCTTGCCTGCCTGCCCGTCTGTCCGTCCGCCTGGTTCTCTGGTCGGACGGCTCTGTCGTTTTACTCTCGGTGTCTCTGTAGGTTTTACATGTGCCTTTCGCCTTAAACAGCTCAATAAATAAAATTTTTTGAAAAGAAAAATAACTATATATTGCGATGTCAGAGCTTCTTTAAATAGGAAAAAAATCACTTTATCAGACAGTTTAGATCCAAAATCAGACTGCAAGTTCTGCATAGGCTGGTCTTCATCTACACTGTCCGCAAAACACTCCAGTCGCACAGCCTGTTCAACGTTTTACCTCGCGATCCCGACTTTTGACGACCTTGATGAAGAAGGCTTTTGAAAACATTTCGGGAAAATAAGCACTTTCTCATTAAGCATCTCATGAATCAGTTTACCAGCATTTTCTCCTTTTCCCACAATATTTTCTTCCTTTTCTTAAAGAAGTGCAACCGTTTAAGCAAAATCTTTGTCATCAGAGTCCGTATTCACCAACCATTCTTAAGAACATTCATAGTCGAACATTTTCTGGATTTGAAAGTAACACAACTTCTGATTGGCTAAACCAAATGGTTTAGCTAATCAGAAGTTGTGTTACTTTCAAAATTGGACAATCTTGGAGAACAAGACTAAGAATATTCTTAAGAATGGTTGGTGAACACGGGCCAAGGTACAGAGTTAAGGGCTAAGACGATCGACTTGACAAGCGAATGAATGTGTTTACATGGATACGGCAACTTTCTTGAGCAGACTCAGAACATGGACAGGTGACTGACAGAAAATCTATTAACCGGTATGTATTAGGGGCTCATTCTTTAAAAAATGTCAAGGTCGTCATCGAAACAGCCAAGTTCTCCGTTTTTTGCATTGTTTTTTTTCTCTCGGTTATTTCTGGGACAAGGATTGGTCATGCACAAAATATGGGAGGCGTGCAAAGTCGGCGGACAAATACAAATTACGCTGATATTGAAATTTACCTGCCCTCTGCATCACGATGAGGGCAATGAATCTAATTTTCTTTCAGCTGTATTAAACCCTTAAATCTCTACCACAGGACAAAGTTTGGACTTCTCGAAATTGAAAGCATTTGCAGTCGAAAGGGTAAATGTCTCTGAAATAATGTGATTTTTCTTTGTACGGTTAGAAAACATTATAGGAAAAAGAGAAAATGCTGCTTTTTTTTTTCCCAGTGTTTTCAAAAGCCATCTTCCCCAGGGTCGTTAAAACTAGGAATCAATTGAAAAAGAGTAAGAGCGCTCTTCGAAACTTAAGTTACTTTTGAAGCCGGTGTAGACCAAGATCAGACGGCACAAAACGTGCAGTCTGATCTTTTATCCACACTGTCCGCTTCGATGAGATATCCTTGACAAGAGAAACCTTGAAATTGCGATAAATTGAGTCTCATCTCTACAAATATATCTGTTGGGTTTCTTCGATCCCAAAAGGTCAAACCTTTACCACACAATTCAAAGTTTTAACGACCCTGAGAAAGAAAACTGTCGAAAACATAGTGGGAAAAGAGGGAAATGCTGGTAACTGCGCAGGGTGACTTGGGTCGATACTTTTTGCAGATACATTAAGCAACCTTTTCACAGAGTATGAACCATATGTATTGTACTTTTAGACCAAGAATCTTGTTTTGGTTGTCGACTAGTGTCTCTAACTTCATTACCGTTACAAAGTATAAAGAACTGTTGCGATGTGGAACGGTGTGGAACCAAAGTCGCTGATTGGACAACGGAAGGATCTGAGTGGCAAAATGCCATCGAAAGGTGATAAACCGAAAGAGACAAAAGGTTAGTACAGTACATGATTCCAAATGACTAGAGAGAATCTTATCCTCCGTGCTGGCAGCTTGGTTTTTCCCAACAAGAAAGCCATAGACATGTCAATAAACGAGAACACCTCGTTCACTGATTTTGGGACTTTGTCCGAAGTACAGATCGGTCGAACAGCATATAATTCGAACAAATCAAACAAAGTACAAAGTCAGTTCGAGCAAATTACAAGGTCCCCCTAAGTGTTCGAGCTACTGCAGTTCGACGTACTAACAATACTAATATTTCTATTATGCAAACAGCATAGGTGAAGAACATAAACCACTACTTATGATGTTTCTTCTCATCCAAAAACCGATAGAGAATTCAAACAAAAGGGTTTTACACTTTGCCTAAATTGCATGAATATGCAAACACGTGACTAATTGGTAATGATATCCTTCGTAGTTCGACTTCTGGTGTCTCGTGCGAACAAACACTATCAAGATCAGCTTGCAAAATTGTGACTGATCTTGGTCTCTGTTATTTTTCACTTGACTGTAACATTTGCATCAATCTCTGTGGAAAGGGGATTTAATGCATCTGCTTCCAGGTCAGCCTGCGTAATCTGCTGACCTGACTCAAAACTTGCTACTGATCAATTTTTTGCGTTTCAAAGGACCTGACTATCTCCGGATCAAGTCGGTTATTAAACACATTGGAATTTATGGATCCATGATTAGGTGATGACTTGCATGGTATAATGCACGGAGATGCATTAAAACCCCCTTTTTTCTAGAACGTGGCTCATTTGTGTACGTTGATAGACCCTTTACCAAATGATCTCGCGTTTTCCATGAGCCTGGGGAAGAGTGCTTTTGAAATCACTGTGGAGTAAAAATGTGTAAAGCTCCCCTTAGCTGCCAAATGTGAGAAATTCGGAAGTCAAAATGCCGGCATATTTAGTTCATACCATTTAAAAGTAATGATACTATCATTAGTCTGACACGGTGTTACAGTTCAGCCTGTCAAAATATAAGTGGCTGGCAAAAAATTGTCTTATAAAACTAGAACAAAAGTTGCCAACTTTTGTGCTAGTTTTACAATACATTTTCTGTCGGCAACTTGAACTTTGACAGATTGCACAGAAACATATTATCAGACTCATAACACCATCCATACTTTCAAATGGTATGAATTAACACTTTACCAAACGACAAAATTTTAGACTTGTCCAAATTCAAAGCATTTGCAGACGACCAAATAAATGTTACTCAAAAATTGACATCTGTTCTGGGATGGTTAGAAAACATTGTGGGAAAAGGAGGAAATGCTGGTTACCAGCATTTTCTCCTTTTCCCACAATGTTTTCAAAAGGCTTTTTCTTCAGGGTCGTTAAAACCCGTGATTGTGTGGTAAAGAGTTAAAACTGTCCCCATTTCGACTCGCGAATTGTTTACCTTTGGCTGCTAGTGTACCCTCTAACTATGTTTTCAAAGGCAAATCCAGTCATTTTAGCCATATATAATTTGTCGTCTGCAAATGCTTTCAATTTAGACAAGTCTATTTATTTCCCTTTGGTAAAGAGTTACAAGTCTATTTATTTCCCTTTGGTAAAGAGTTACATCAAGTCAGCAGGACAAAGCTTTAGGTCATAAAAATGACATCCAATAGCTGAGACAAGCTCAAAATTTATAGCTTCAGTAATTTAAAAATAATTTTTTAATATTTATTTGCAGATGGTGGAGCCAAGGGCAGCAAGAAATAGGACAACAGGCAACGAAAACTTGAATGACAAAAGAGTGCAAGCTGACAGTATTCAGTGTGGGACTTTTATAATCCAGTCTATTTGTTCCATGTGCATTCCTTATTCAGCTATCAGCTGTTATTTGATATTTGAAATAGTTTTGCTGGTCAAGCATTGGTAGTATGATACTTTGTTCAAAGGATAGGTTTGGTCGGTATCTTAACTCTTTACCAAACGACGAAATCTTGGACATGCCTTGAAAGAAAGCATTTGCAGACGACAAATTAGATGTGGTCTAAATGATGGCACGTGTCTGTGAAAAGGAGAAAACGGTGGTTACCAGCATTTTCTCCTATTCCAACATTTTTTTCAAAAGCTGTTTTTGTCAGGGTCATTAAAACCCAGGATTGTTTAGTAAAGAGTCAAACCAGTGTTGCGATACCAGTAATTACAATGTATACAGACAACAACAAAAGTGTGCCGCTTCTTTGCATAACTGAATATATACGTAAGATTCACTTCATGGTAAAATAACATTGTAACGAAAGGTGAAATTGCTCAAAATCAGCCATTTCCCCTTTTTCCACAGTATTTTAAAACCTACCAATGGCCCAAGCCTCTACATTTGAAGGAGCTCTGGACAAATTTATGTTTTCCAGATGAACAAGTCTCAGTCCCACTATACCTCTTTGACAGTGCACTGTATCCATTTTAAACCATATGTACATGTATTATATTAGTTAATGAGCCACTCTTTGTGAAAAGGGGGTTTAATGCATCTGCAAAAAGTAGTGATTCAGGTCAGCCTGTGCAGGCTTACCTGGGTCGAAACTCTTGGCTATGGGTCAATTTTCTATATGTCAAAGGACCATTCTACCTCATGATTCAGTCGGTTGTTAGACAAAATGGATTTTATAGATCCATAATTATGTGATGACTTGCATGATATAATGCATCACAGAGATGCATTAAACCCCCTTTTCCAAGAAAACAGATCAGTTATGTGTTTGTGACAGATACCTCTTGAGATATATTTTTCAAATAAATGCAGTACCTCAGTGAGCAATTATTATCCCTTTCATACAATCTAACACATGCCCCTAGTTTCTAAACCCCTCTTAACCCTTTCCCAAACAAGCCCTGGTTTTCACGTGTCTGCAGTACAAGTCTTTTGAAAACACTGTGAGAAAAGGAGAAATTGCTCGTAACAAGCAATCTCTCCTTTTCCCACAGTGTTTTCTACCCTTTTTGAGATGTTTCTGCCATTTTCATCAAATTTAAAATTGTCGTCTGCAAACTCTTTCAATTTGAACCAGTTCCAAAATTTGTCGTTTGGGAAAGGGTTAACTCTTTACCAAACGACAAAATTTTAGATCTGTCCAAATTGAAAGCATTTGCAGACAACAAAATTAATATCAGGAAGGGCAGAAAACATTGTGGGAAATGGAGAAAATGCTGGTTACCAGCATTTTCTCCTTTTCCCACAATGTTTTCAAAAGGCTTCTTTCTCAGGGTGGTTAAAAGTCGGGATTGTGTGGTAAAGGGTTAAGCTTTTCTTGAGTGATTGATGTTCAAGCATTGCAACACAATTTCAGTCATATCACGGTGATAGTTCACTTGTTCATATGTAAATGGCAAAAAAGAAACAGTTATCAGACTGTAAACATTCATGGAACAATATACAAGTCAATGAAAACAATTACGTCAACAATGAGCCTTATACAAGTCTCTATCTTTTAATGATATCTAATTCTCTAGTTACTCATCATAGTAGGTTTGTGGACACCATAGATACCAGTATATTCCAACACAGCAACGGGCCAAATAAAACTCTCTCTCTCTTTCTTCTCTCTCTCTCTTTCTTTCTTTCTCTATCTTTGTAAGACATACATCCCAATGAATGGTGGCAACAAATTAACCCTTTACCAAACAACTATGTGACAGTGCACTGTTTCAGTGACATTTTGGACACTTCCATGCTAACTTCAAACAGCAAAATTTGGTTTCCATATTCATATCTATAATATTGGATTTAGGACAAACAGGCACGTAACAATTTCTGTTTTAACCCTTTCTCAGACAACGAAATTTTTGAATTGCCGAATAAATTAAGCAAGGCCCAAATTATGGGATTTGTCCTTGTTAAGGTAGAAAACTTGTGAATCAAGCAGAAAATGCTGTTTACCAGCATTTCTCCTTTTCTCACATTGTTTCCAAATAATTTCTTCATCAGAATGGTAAAAAATATGAGATCGTTAAGTAGAATTTACAAAAAAAAAAAATCTAGGAAAGCAAAAAAAAAAACAGGTAGACTGACTCCTGAATTCCCCTCCCCCTCACACAAATACACACACCCTTTGTCTGTTGGCACAACCAAAAAACATGTTCCCTCTGCAAACTGGGAAAAAACCCTAGAACTTTCTATGCTACAAATGTTTGAATTTTTCTGTTATTAAACTTTTCCAGGAAGATACTTTTCATGTATCAGAGGCACCCATGAACTTTGTCAATTCAAAGTGGCATTTACCTTTACTATCAAAATAAAGATCACCTCTTTACCAAACGATAAAATTTCAGACTTGTCCAGTGACAACATTGAAAGTATTTGCAGACAGAAAAATTGATGTGACTCAAAAATTGACATTTGTTTTTGAAAGAGTTGAAAACATTGTGGGAAAATGAGAAAATGCTGGTCACCAGCATTTTCTCCTTTTCCCACAATGTTTTCAAAAGTTTTCTTCCTCAGGGTCATTAAAAGTTGGGATTGTGTGGTAAAGGATTGACTCAATGCAACTTAAAAAACAATCAGATTCAGTACAAGAATACATTAAAAAAACATTGTGGTAAAAGATGTAGTTGCTGTTCACAAGCAACTCTCCTTTTGGAACAATGTTTCCAATTGTGGTCAGCTACAACAACAACAAAAAAAATCATGACAAAGGTATCAACTTTTTGGAAATATTTCTTGAATTTGGTCAGCAACAAGGAAAGCTAACAAACTGGTTGATCACAGCATTTTCACAGCAATCTAGAGGTTTCATCCCATTTGAAAATTTTGCTATTTTAATTTGGTTGTTGTTATGTGTTTAACACCGTTTTCAACATTATTTCAGTTGTACTGCTGTGGCCAGTGCACTCATCCATGCTTTCCTGGAGTTTCTTGTAACCAGTAAGTTGACCAATATTCTTTAACAAGCCACTGGCTGTTTTCTTATATTATTATTGTGAAAACAATCATCGGCAGACAGAAAAGAATGAATCTTGTTGCAATAACTATCATCATTCCTTGGAAAGAAATTCACAGAGCTAGGGTTTCAAACCAGCGACCCCCCCTGCTTTCAAGTCCTGTATGCTACTGACTGCACGACTAGGCTTGGCTTCCTATTTTAAATCTTATAAAACAAATTCTAGGTTTACAGTGTTTGTTATAACATGCATTTTTACAGTTTGTGGTTCACTCTTTATCAGATTTTAGACTGGTCCATAATGAGAGGCATTTGAAGACGAGAAATGAAATGCAGTTCTAATGATGGGCATTTTCTCTAATATTGTGGGAAACGGCAAAAAATGCTGGTTACCAGTATTTTCTCCTTTTCGCACCATGTTTCAAAAGTTTTCACCCTCAGAGTTGTTAAAATGTGAGACTGTACAGGAAAGGTTAACCCATAGGCTACTAAGCAAGACTCACAGACCTTTTGCAGAAAGTGAAGATCAAGATCAGACTGCACAGAATGTGCAGTCTGATCTTGGATCTACACTGTCCGATGATGAGATATTTCCCCAATCCCCATAACTCTGAAATATTAACATTTTGGTTTTTACCATTAGCTTGAAAGTTTCATTTAACCCTTTTCCCAAACAAGCCCTGGTTTTCACGTGTCTGCAGTACAAGTCTTTTGAAAACACTGTGGGAAAAGGAGAAATTGCTCGTAACGAGCAATTTCTCCTTTTCCCTCAGTGTTTTCAATTTGGACCAGTCCAAAATTTGTCGTCTGGGAAAGGGTTAAGTAATATAGCAGGATAAGGGTTAATATAAAAGTTTATCCATATATAATTACACAAACATACGATATTAATCTCAGAATATGTATGACACAGTGACATTAAATACAACAGATATTAGTTGTCCCAATACCTTAAATAAAATCAGAATGAGGCTTCCAATTTAACACAGAACAATTTTGAAACATCTGATTATAAAATTAATAACACAGAAAAAAAACAACGAATATGGTGCAGAAATACAAGTGTATCTGCAGAGGCAAAAACACTGTATTTGTAGGGCATTGTATTCCAAACAATGAAAATATCTGAATGTATAGAAAAGGACAAAATGACACAGTGCCTTAATCCATTTAAAATCTAGAAAGTAAACTCTTTACTACACAACCCCATGTTTTAATGACCTGATTAGCACAAATTTCGAAAAAATTGCCAGAAAAGCAGAAGGTGCTTGTTAAATGTTCAGTAAATGATGAGATTTGTCTTTCAATTTGTATTTCAATGGGTAGAAAAAATTATGGGAAAAGGAAAAAATGCTCGCTAACAGCATGTTTGCCTTTGAAGTGTTTTTAAAAGCTTTATTCCCTAGGGTCTTTAAAACAATGGACTATTTGGTAAAGCGTTAATACCATAACTGTGATGTAGTAATCTAACTGAAAACTTATCTCTACAATTACCTCATTAATCTCTAATCAATTTTGTTCTTTAAGACAGTATTACGTGTATACAAGTTTTCATGCCTTGCTGCACACCCTTTTTGAAAAACATTGTGGCAAAAGAAGGTTTGTTACTAGTGATATCTCCTTTTGCCTAAATGTCTCCACCTATATTTGAGCCATGATTTGTGAAAAGGGGGCTTAATGCATCTGAGAAAGAGAAAAAAAGGAAAAAAAAAAAAAACCATCGACCCATATCAGCCTGCACAGTGTGCAGAGGCTGACATGGGCCAAAACTTTTTGCTAGAGGTCAATTTTCTGCATGTCAAAGAGCCATCCTACCTTATGATTCAGTCAGTTGTGACAAATACCTCACATAGATGCATTAAGTCCCCTTTTCATTAATCCTTTACCGCACAATCCTGACTTTTAACGACCCTAAAAAGGAAACCTTTTGAAAACAATGTGGGAAAAGGAGAAAATGCTGGTAACCAGCATTTTCTCCTTTTCCAACAACGTGTTCTTCCTGTCCAATTACAAATTCAAACTTTTAAGTCAGATTTAATTTGTTTTCTGCAAATGCTTTCAATTTGGATAAGTATACATTTTCATTGTGTAGAATAGAGTTAAATTACATCTTTTTTTTATATATTACATGTTCACCTATGTTGACTGTCCCAAGTTAACAAGATATCGTCACAGTTGACAAAATTTTGAACTTCTTCATATTCACAGCATTTGCGGACAAATAATCAAGTGTTGCTCAAATGATAGGATTTGTCTTTCAAAAGGTAGAAAACAATGTTGGAAAAGGAGAAAATGCTACTCTCAGCTTTTCTCCTTTTTTCACATTATCTTTATAAGCCTTTCCTCCCAGAGTCATAAAAACACAGGATTGTTGTGTAAAGGGTTATTTAGTATAAAACTTCATAACTAAAATCCTACACCCTTACAGTGCTACATAAATGCAACGAAAATCTTCAGTCAGTAAAATTTCAATGCTTTCATTTCCCAGAATAACTAACAAACAATTCACTTCAGCATGTAGATAAAGGATCAGGGTCTGTATTCACCAATCAACCATTCTTAAGAACATTCTTAGACTTATTCTCCAAGATTTTCTAAATTTGAAATTAACACAACTTCTGATTGGCTAAACCATTTGGTTTAGCCAATCAGAAGTTGTGCAACTTTCAAATTTAGAAAATCTTGAAAACCAACACAAGTAATATTCTCAAAAATGGTTGGTGAATATGGATCCTGGGCCCATATTTGCAAATCGCTCTTTACAACATTCTTGGTCTATTTCTCTAGAATATTCCAATTTGAAACTAACACCATTTCTGATCAGTTAAAACATTTGAGTCATGCTCTGGCAAAAGAGGGCTTAATGCATCTCCATGCTGCACTATACCCAGCAAGTCATCACATAATTAGAGATCCATAGAATCCATTTCTTTCTATAAAATGACTGGACCTGGAGATAGAATTGTTCTTTGACATGCAGAAAATTGACTAATGGCAAAAAGCTTCGACTTGTGTCAGTCTGCGCAGACTGCACAGGCCGACATGGGTTAATATTTTTTGCAGATGCATTTAGCTCCCTTTTCAAAGGAAATGGCTCATTTGGTTTATCCATTGTGTTACTTTCTTATCTAGAATAAGACAGAGAGTGAATCTTGGAGTGGTTGGTGAATACAGTCCCAGACTGCAAAGAATATGCAAACTGACCTTGATCTAAAATGTCCTTGAAAGCACATCAATTTTGCCCTCAGCATTTTACAGGGTTATCAATCAAAAAGAAATTATCATTGAAGTAAGGTAAATGAAATATCATAACTAAACAAAAGTTTTTCATCTATACGGATGTGGCATTCCCCCATACTGATGTGTAGATGGGTAGGGAGTTGGGTAAGGGGCACCATACCCCATATTTGAGTTATGAGTACCAGTCACTGTTTTTGAAGGCATGTTATGAGCATACGAAGATGATGGATATGGCGTCTGTTCCACACCAGTTTCACCATGCCTAAACATGTCCGTAAGTTTTTCCAATTTTGCTTTCTTGCTATATGCCTCTGTTCTCTTGGGTATATATTCATTAACAAAAGTTTCCACATCTACAGTTCCATCACAGAAATTACTGGCCACATCCTAAAAAGAATACAAAGGAAATCTAATTTCTAGAGAATAAAACAATGCAATGATATGATTATTGCTTAGCCCTTTACCACATAATTCATAGTTGCAACAACTTTAAGGGAGAAGACTTTTAAAAATATTTTAGGAAAAGGAGAAAATGCTGGCATTTTCTACTTTTCCCACATAGTTTCTACTCTTTCAAAGACAAATCGGTCTAGTTGTAATTTGTCACTGCAAATGCTTTCATTATGGAAAAGCCTAAATTTTTATTGTCCAGTAATCACTTAATAAATATGACATTACTACCTGATGATGACTCCCATTGTTGGGTGGCTAGCCATTTTCAAAAACATTATGGCACAAGGAGAAATTGCCAATGATTAGAACACTCTTCTTGTTTTTCAGAATCTATTCATGTAATCAAATCTTCTGTCTATTTCCCAGGTAAAATTTGCACAGGAAGGCAATATGCAGTTAAAAATATTTGCAGAAAAAGCAATATTTTTTGTGAAATGATGAGGATCATAAGGTTCAGAATTGATTTGAGAGGAAATTTGAAAAAGAAAAATTTAATCCATTACTACACAATACCACATTTTAATGACTCAAAGAGAGCTTTTGAAGACATTGTGGGAAAACGAGAAAATGCTGGTAACCAGCATTTCTCCTTTTCCAACAATGTTTTCTACCTTTCTAAACACAAATTTTAATTTTTGTGTCAAACTTACTGTTTACTCTGCAAATTCTTTCAATTTGAAAGAAAAGTCTATGACTTTCATGAGGTAGAATGGTCCTTGGACATGCAGAAAATTTTACAATATCAGAAAGTTTCAACCCAGTAATGCCTGATAAGACTGCACAAGCTGACATGGGTCACTACTTTTTGCAATTGCATTCAATCCCTTTTCACAGAGCATAGAATATTTTTTTTTTCATAGTAAGTCTACATTGTATATTCTATCAAAGGGATAAAATCTGAAAGTCTTCATTTACAACAATTACCTGATAAAGTTTTATGCAAAATATCAATATGCATAGCAATTGTTCCAACTTAACAACTGTCTTCACAAATATAATGACATGTATCATGTCGAAAATTCATGATCAGACTGCATGTTCTGTGCAGACATAACTGTTTCCTTTTTCATTACGTTTGTAAACACCTGGGATTGTACAGTAAAAGATTAATACTAACTTCGGTATGCTAACAGTTCAAAATTTCATCAACCTAAAACTGCACATTACCTCAGATTCTTCATCAGCCGTGGCTGACTCTGTCTGAAATATTGCCAACATTGTGTCTTGTGACTGGTTGCCAGCCAATGATTCTGCAATGAACAAAATAAATGCATCTTTCTCTCCTCTACATGTACATGTAAACTGAAATAGTTAACAGGGTTATTTTTTTCACCAGATGACAAAATTTAGACTTGACCAAATTGAAAGAAGTTGCTTACATCAAAATCCAATTTGGTTTATACGTGGTTTGTTTTCAAAGGATAGAAACCATTGTGGGGAAAGGAGAAAATGCTGGTTATCAGCACTTTCTCCTTTATCCACAATGTTTTCAAAAGTCTTCTCCCAACAAAACAGCTCTCACAATCCAGGGGTTGACAGTTTAATCCCAGTCAGGCCAATTTTTTTCCAGGAATTGATGATGGGATATTCATTGCAACACAATTCATGATTTCACTCTCATTCCACAATGTTTCTAGAATGCCAATGTGAGAAAGAAGCAAGTGGTTTGAAAAGAAGGTAATGAGTACTATCAGAAGAGATTTCAGGAAAGCATTGATAGGTAATCTGGCCGGCATGATGTAGCAAAAATAATATGAAAAATGGTTATTAACCCTTTTCTAAACCATCGCATGTTTTCATGACCCTATTGAAGAATCCTTTTCAAATATTATGGGAAAAGGAGAAAATGCTAGTAACCAGCATTTTCTTCTTTTCTAACATTATTTTCTATCTTTCAAAGACAAATCTCATCTTTGACCCACATTTAATTTATCGTCTCGAAGTGCTATCAATCTGGACGATTCTAAGGGAATGTCTTTTGATACATGGTTAAACATCAAACATCAAACAAACAAGAAACCATGTTTTTTCAAAAGATCATTTCAGTACAAACCTAATCTTGCAACATCTTGTCCAAGGGACATCTTTAAACTGTTCACCTTGTCATAACCAGCAGCTACCTCTGCTTTCAAATTTTCAAACCCAGGTTGTAAACCAATGTTGTATTCTGCCAGACTTCTGTTCTTAACAACTGTATTCTCTCTGTCTTTGATCATATTCTTGGTCTACAGCAGAAAGAGAAATCAAGCATGAATTGTATTTCAGATAGACCCCTTTGACACATGTATACAAATAGCTATCATCAATCATATTTTTCTGAAGGCTCTGTGTGCCTGTCACTACTTTGGTTGTTTCCAAACCTCCAACCTCTAATTTGAGAAGCTGACCCTCTGTCCTTCAACTGCAGGGTTCCCATTCACATACAAATGTGCGTAATTCGTACACTTAATTAAATAATCTCACACCAAAAATATGAAGTGAAACATGCATGCACACACAGGTTTCAGGGCTCCTGTTGTCGATCGCCAGTGGCACCAGTTAGAAAAGTATCTCCAAAACAGATGCACTGGCAAATCTACTGGCAACAAGTAATTTCTTTACATGATACTTGAAAGATCTAAACCCTGACATATATCATAAGTATCAAGTGTGAAGGATGCATGACTCACTGTTTATCAGAGCTAATCAAGCTGTTATGTCATATTAATCAGCTTTTCTAGTGTAAAATTACAGGTTTTGAAGTTACATCCTACCCTAATTGACAAATTTATGTCAAATCATGCCGAAATACTGCTTCAAAAATTTTTACCTGTACTACATACAATATTTTTTCCAAGCCACTGGCTGCTTTCCCACATTATCATCATCAAACCAATGGTCAACCATGAGAGAGGAATGAATCCTGCCCGAATGACTATCATCAATCCTTGGAAAGAAATTGGCTGTGCCGGGGATCAAACAAGCAAGCCCCTGTTCTAAAGTCCTGTACGCTACTGTCTGAGCTACTGGGGCTTAGCTTCTAATCATTCTGAAGATTTGTTTACCTGTGGTAGATCTGATATGATGGCATCCAGTTTACTGGCATCGTCCAGATATTGTTGTAACTCATCTCTGTTTAAATACTGTAATAGTGAAGTGGCAGCAGCCTCGTCCGGAGTATACTGTGGGGCTTGGGTTAAATTCATTGTGTTCCTACTTTCAGAACGTTGAAATTCCCTGTACATATCTGTGTTTAATTCTCACTGGCATGTGCACACATTTGGACACTTACTTAAACACACAATGTTTGAACCTGCAAGCATGTCATGGAATACAAGACCAGTGGGTATTTCTCTTGGATAACCAAGTGTGTCTTCTAAGCAATCTGATTAAATGAATGTAGTCATAGACACAGTGTATAAACTGCTTTAACTCTTTACCATAAATAGAATTTTAAACTTGTCCAAATTGATAGCATTTTCAGATGTCAAACCAAATGTGGTTCAAATTATTAGATTTGTGTATGGTTAGAAAACATTGTGGGGAAAAGAGGAAATGCTGGTTACCAGCATTTTTCTTATTCCTACCATGTTTTCAAAATCTTTCTTTCTCAGAGTCACTAAAACTTGGGATTGTGTGGTAATGGATTAACAAGCTGAGGTTGTACCTCTTGGTGGAAGAAGTGTGGGAAGACAAAAACTTTATATGCTAAAAATAATGCCAAACTTTGTTAAATTTCATTATTGTACACAGGCAGTTTGCTTTTTCATTTTCCTGAAGCTTATTCAGTAGCATCCATTAAACTTGCCAAATTGGGTTGTTTGGAAAATATTTTTCATATTGATCTCCACTATACCTACCAGGTTGATCTTCTTTTCCTGAATCCGCAAGTTTCACAATCTTACCTGTCATCTTGCAACTGGTTGTATGTATTTCTATCCTGCTTGCCATATATGTATTTGGGCTGGGACCGAATAGTCGAATATTCAAATATTCTAAAAACAGCCGAATGTTTGAATATAAATTTCGTATTCACAGTCTTTTTGTTCTTCTTTTACAGTGCTTAATAAGTTGTCCATCAAATGATAAAAAAGAACTATATGATCCTGTGCTCTGTCACTTAAATGTGTCAATGTGTTGTTTACACTTGTCAAGACTTTTTTAACACCTATTAATATACATAACACATTTGATTGGACTTTTAATTATCATCCTCTATTAATCCTTTCCCAAACAAGCCCTGGTTTTCACATGTCTGCAGTGCAAGTCTTTTGAAAACACTGTGGGAAAGGGAGAAATTGCTCATAACGAGCAATTTCTCCTTTTCCCAGTATTTTCTACCCTTTTTGACAACTTTCTGCCATTTTCATCAAATTTAAAATTGTCGTCTGCAAACTCTTTCAATTTGGACCAGTCCAAAATTTGTCGTTTGGGAAAGGGTTAAATGTGTCGTTGTCCAGTCTTGATTGGTTGTACTTTAGGCCGTTAGATTTAACAATACAACTTTTTGTGAATGATACATATACATGGCTAGCATCTGTTCTTGTTGTTGTCATCGCTGTTGTTGTATAATAATTAACTACTCTTTATACAAAGCAATCAATGGTCTATCAACCCTAAAATTAAAACCTGTATTTCTTCCACATGAAATGATTTACAAGTTTATTATGGCAAGTGAAATTTTTATTGCGAATGAGACAACTGAACTTGCAATACTTAGCATACTTTGATTTCGCTCTTTCATTTTGATACTGGCAGAAGGAAAAGTTAACACCATAAGAAAAGTAAATTATGAAAGGCGTCTGACTGTTTTCGCATTCACTGATGACCTTTCTCTATAATGATTAGTGAACTAGCTAGTGAAAGTATCTGATGTGCATATTTAATTTGATTTTGTTAGATGTGTGTGTTGCTAAAAGTGTACCAGTATTTTTCGAACATTCAAATTTCGGGCACTGGACCACAAAATAATTCTAGAATTCTATAGTCCAATATTCAAATATATTCCAATAATAAAAACTGAATATTCGAATACCAGTATTTGTAATCCCATCCCTAATATTTATAGATAGATGGTAAATGCTTACAACCAGTCTAGTAACCCAAGATAGAGGGTAGAACCTGTTCCATCAATTTTCTGGCTGTGAGAACAATACTCTTTGTTTATGGTAAGCTTTAAGGGACAGTTTTACCTGTCACATTCCACTGGTCTGAAATATGCAAACTTGAAAGATTGTATGGTGGTCTTACCTATTTTCGTAGGACTAAATTGACAGTTTTAGCTTAAGCATATCTAAATGAAGAACTGATCACGAAAAACGTTTTATTAACAAAAAAATCAAATGTAAATGCATATAAAAAACATAAATTCTGCCTGAATCATGCATATTCAACGGCAAGAACATATTTCACCCTTCAATATTTTGCCGGAGGCTGAATTGGCGCATGGGAAAACATGACCTCATTTCGTGGCTTTCAATATTTATAGAACAGCTCATAAATAAAAAACTAAAGTTCACTATGTACACCAAAACTCATTAAAAACCTTAACTATCACAAGGAGGGACTGTTTGGAACAATGGAAATGAGTAGCTCTGAGTCAATTATCCTAAGTTTTTGAAGCACGATGAAAAGGATAGATTAGTATCATGGCGGCCATTTGCCCTCTCATGACGGGAGCATCAGAATAATAAAATAACACAAATTAAGGCATTCTGGTCCCTTCTATCAATTTATAAGCACCTATGAGGACAGATTAGGAATTATTTTAAACACTATTTTATCGTAAAATATTTGAAAAATATTGAATATCTTAATAAAAGGGCTGGAAACATTTTCTCTCTGTAGCAGCAAATGTTCTGGAAAAATTGTTCATTCATAAGCGACCCAACAAAATAGGTCACGAAATTCTCTGATCTAATTATAGACAGGACTCTTGTCACATTATTCCAGTATGGTCACATGACTTTTTGGCATCGAGACTGACTATGTCACATGTCGGGAATTTTTCAGGATTAAAATAAAGTATCTGACAGAGAATTTAAATTTGGCACGTATAGGGTTGAAAAAAGTAATAAGAAATTTGACACTAAAATCGGTCTTTCCTTTAGTAACACGCATACTTTCGTGTTTTGTTGCATTTTATAAATTACCTGCAGTGACACTGTTGTTTACATTCAAATGAGCGGTTCACACGAAACAGTGACGTCATTCACTTTTTAGTTCACGAGAAAACTTGGATATCATTTTGGGTTCGAAAACTGGTACCCCACGAAAATAGGTATGTCGACCATACGACGACATACAATTGATAACAAGTAAAACCATCATAATGTCAGTGCTGTCTATTGCCCCAAACATCAAATTTTCAATTTGAAATGAACTTTAGTAAAGCTTTAGTACACTGATCTGCTGCTTTTATTTTCTAAAAGTCCACTGCGCTTTCAAGTTTCATGCAAAACCTTCAAACAGGACTGTGAAACTAATCAGCATAAAAATCGACAATATTTTGTGGGAAATGATGACTGCACTCCAAACATAAAATATTAAACAATATAACTACGAAGAATTTGTTTAAAAATACTGTTATGACCTACCTGTCATACAAGAATGAGTAATAGCAAGCAGATTACGATATGTTTTGACTAGAATAACTTGTCAAAATACCGGAAGTAATATTCTGATGGAGACGGACTAAAATCTTAACCAGTAAAACATTTCCTTGTCATTGTCATCCCAGAAAAAAAAAAATACAATAATACACTTACGTCATCTTATTTTATAAGCAGTTTTTCATTTATTTTTTATTCTATTGTTTTGCTTATTTTTTCTGATCTATTAGATCTATTTTGAAAACGTTATGAATACGATATATGACGTTATGTCATATGGACCATGTTCCCATAGCGTTGACGTTAACAAAAGTCATACTGTGACGTCATTCACTTCTGCAACACCATACATTTAAACCTTGCAATCTTGCATGAAACAGATTTTCCAGAGAAATAACCAATGCAAAGGTGAGAAAATGTGTTAAAAAATTTGGTCACGACCTCACGGAAGAGTTAGGGACTGACTTTTTCACTAATAACTATGACAGTTCAGGGATCGTATATAAACAGGTATACAAACCCTGGACAGTCAGAGGATTACCACAGAGTAAATTTTTAACTTACTTTATTTGGTAACCTTGTCTAAAGTGAAAGCAGCTGTATACGATAATTTAGATGTATGCTAGTGTATATTTTTCTGTGGAACAGGGATCATGTATATGTGTATATAGGATCCCTGTGTGAAGGATAGGTGGTAATGCTGGTTACCAGCATTTTCTCCTTATCCTATAGTGTTTACAAAGGCATTCTGCCTAAGAGTCGTGAAAACACATAATTGTTTAGTGAAGGGTTAACAACTACACAACATGCGCCATTAACAATCTTGAATATGCATTAGATCTTTTTCAGTCTTTTTAACTGTGTCACTGGGCCACATAATAGCGCTCTATCGCTCTACTGTCTAATTTGCAGACTGTGGAAACACTTCTCCACCAGAAGCATAGCTAGCCCTCTAGTCACTGTCACGGGGTGAGAGGGCTTGGGGGGGGGGGGGGGTGAGAAAATGAACAAATGTATAAGGCCTCGATTTATCTTTCTATTTCATGCTGCAGGCAGTCTTCTATCCCGAAAACATTCATGCAGCGAATGTCACGGGCAACATGGCGGCTATTAGGCAACAGTTTATACCAAGGTCTCATTGCTCAGCTGAGTATCATCGAAGCCAAGCACTTGTTGTGTAAATTCTGTGCTTTATACCATAAAGAAATCGAGATAACTCAATTCTGGATAATGTTTGCATTCCTTACATTTCTGCTCATGGTGATAAACAACATGATTGGATCAATCCTGCTACGAAGTCCACTTGCAAAGAGTTCCGGATATACAGCGAAATTCACCAGGTCTGGGGCTGTGTATGGCTACATGTAAAATTGTAAATAAAGGTTTTTGTAAAGCCCTGTAATTCGTTTTCTTCCTTTTCTTCTTTATGACCTGCCCTTCCCTTGAACAGAAATCCATTTTCAAGCTAGAGATTTGGAACAATATTCGCCATCACTGTTCTGAATTCCAAGAGCAGTCAACTGCTTTCCAAAACAGATATCGGAAAACAGTAAAAATTTGGCTAGCCTATTAAATGACATACGTTTCTTTACAAAAACACAGAATACATATAAACAAAGACCTTTCGGACATGATTTATTGTCATAAAGTATAACTCACATCCAATACATCTTTTTCTGACAAATTTACACTGACAACCCTTTCCCTGCAGCAGACAACTTTTGAAAATCTTTGGCATCTGATATTTACAAGTACGAAAATTGAAAAAAAATATGCTAAACAGAAGAATCTGATTTCCCAATTTTGGAAATTAATTCTGCTGTACTTTTCAAGAGTACCATCATTTTGACTTGACTCTTTACCAAATGACACAAATGTACACTTGTCCAAATCGAAAGCATTTGCAGACAATTTAAATCTGACTTGAAGGACAAAATTTGTCTTTGATAGGGCAGAAAACATTGTGGGAAAAGGAGAAAATGCTGGTTACCAGCATTTTCTCCTTTTCCCACAATGTTTTCTACTTATTCAAAAATAACTTCAACTATCTGAGCCACATTTGAATTGTCATCTGCTATTTCTTTGGATATGGCCTATCTAAAAATTTGTTGTTTGGTAAACAGTTAATTTCCCTTCTTTCAGTCATTTTATTCATTTCCATAACTCGTTACGTGATGAATATTTCAGATGAATTCATCTTGAAAGCATCTGCAGATGACAAATTAACTGTGGTTAAAAGAATTGGAATTGTCTTCAGAAAAGCAGTCAAAATAGTAGGAAAAGGCAAATATGCTGGTAACCAGCATTTTCTCCTTTTCCAACAACGCTCTAAAATGGCTTCTTCCTCCGGTCATACAAATGTTGCACTGTTTGGTAAAGTATAAAACTACAGTCACCTCAAATCAAGTCAAACATGTCTCCTCTTTACCAAACAACAAAATTCAATTCTGGTTCAAATTTGAAGCATTTGCAGACGACAAATCAAAGATGGCTCAGATGGTAGAATTTGTCCTTGACAGAGTAGAAAACATCGTGGGAAAAGGAGAAAATGCTGGTAACCAGCATTTTCTCCTTTTTCTACAATGTTTTCAAAAGGCTTCTTTCCTATGGTGGTTAAAACCTGGGATTGTTTGGCACCGGGTTAATCTTTCCACAAAAAGGCTAATTTTAGACCCAACAGAAACTATACTAAATAAACCATATCTTTTCATGTTCTGCATAAACATTTGACCAACCATAAAGATTTTGCATTTAGTTCTTTCAACAAAAAATTTATCAACTCATCTTCTTTCGACAGTTGAGATACAATCTCCTGAATATGATTATGTCAGAAAGATCTTTATCTGATAGGCTTGACTAAATGAGCAGATGGCATAGATCCATGATCAGACTACTAGTATTCTGTAGAGTCTGATCTTGATCTGTGCTACCTGCAAAAGCCCCTGCTTTGAAGAATGGCACTGAAAGGGTTTCATGATATAGAAAACACTGAGAGAAAAGAAGCTCTTATATGTAACAAGCAACTGCTCCTTTTCATCAGAAACTTAACCCTTTACCAAACGGTCCCAACTTTTGCTAAGAAAGAAGCCTTTAGAAAACATTGTGGGAAAGGAGAAAATGCTAGTAACCAGCATTTTCTCCTTTTTCCACAATGTTTTCTACCCTTCCAAAAGCAAATACCATTGTTTGTGTCATATGTATTTTGTTGTCTGCAAATGCTTTCAATTTGGACTAACCCAAAATCTTGTCCTTTGGTAAAGGGTTACAGAACACAGTGGTTTTTTGCATGGTAATTGGAAAATAACTGCAACAGTGCAACAACCTACTGGAACTAAAAAGAAAGAGAATCATCTCTGTGACAGTAATGATAAAGAATAACCCTGCTTTGTGATGATAATGATGTTGATAAAGTAGATGAGTTTGTTGAGGTTGATGATGATTTGACAATCATAATGATAAGTCATGTGATGATATTTAAAATGCTGAATCACGTTTGTTTTCGTCTTAAAACAAACTTTCCTTTCTGCAGTTGTGACAAATATATTTTGATTTTTGTGCTGTCTGCTGTTTTTCTAATCCAAATCTGGAATGAAAACAAAAGTTAGATACATGTATAGTTAACCCTTAATCTGCTTAATAAATCAAAAGGAACTTTTCAGCAAAGACTATAAAACACAAATATTGTATTTTTGAAGTTACTTTTTTACAGAAACATCTGAACATAGTTATCTGACGGTGTAGATCTAAGTTTAAATGGGCCCATATTCACCAACCCTGCTTAATAATATTCTTAGTCCAATTCTCAAGGTTTCTTGTACTTGGACAGTAACAATTTCTGACAGGGTAAAGCAAATGGTTTAGCCAATCAGTAATCATGTTACATTCTAAATCTAGCATTAGATTAAGAATGCAATTTAGCATGATTGTTGAACAGGCCCAAGGTTTCAGACCTATACTTATGTCCTTTTCTGTAACTGGACAATGATCTGTTCACTAACTCTGAATTTTCCTGTATGTAATTATACTTATTTCAGTTCTATTTTTCATTCCAATGGGTAGCTTTTTAACAAACAACAAAATTTTAGACTTGCCCAAATTGAAAGAATTTGCAGATAACAAATTGCAGACTAAAAAACTGAAACTTGTTTTTGGAAAGGTAGAAAATATTGTGGCTTAAGGAGAAAATGCTGGTTGGCAGCATTTTCTCCTTTTCCACATAACAAATTGCAGACTAAAAAACTGAAACTTGTTTTTGGAAAGGTAGAAAATATTGTGGCTTAAGGAGAAAATGCTGGTTAGCAGCATTTTCTCCTTTTCCACATAACAAATTGCAGACTAAAAAACTGAAACTTGTTTTTGGAAAGGTAGAAAATATTGTGGCTTGAGGAGAAAATGCTGGTTGGCAGCATTTTCTCCTTTTCCCACAATAGTTTCCATAGGCTTCTCTCAGGGTCATTAAAACTCAGTGTCATTGAGTAAAGGGGGAGTCAATAATGTTTCACGGTAAATTTAGGCAAAGCAGGTTCAAAACCTACCTCTTGAGTTCCTATTGCTGTAATTACACCTCCGAATTTGCCAGTCTCTTTACACTCTACTATAACTGGTTGATTTCTGTGAAACCTGCAAAACCATCAGAAAACGAAGATACTCATTACAAAATGGATGCACTCATTACCCCATCAATATCAATTTCTATACTCACTGTACAGAGCTTCTGAAAACAGTGAGGGTAAAACAGAAAGAGCTTGATACATGCATTAATGCTCCTTATACTAATTTTTTTCTTTCATCATTTGAGCCATACTCTGGCAAAAGGGGGCTTAATGCATCTCAGCAATGCATTGTACTAATCAAGCCATCACATAATTATGGATCCATAATTAATCCCCTTTTTTTTTTTGAACAAAAGACTGAATCACGAGGTAGACTGTCCTTGGACAGACAGAAAATTGACCGATAGCGAAAAGTTTCGGCCCAAAGCTTAGTGGAACAAAAGATAAGCCACTAAAAACAAGTCATTGCCCCTTTTCCCGTTCTGCTTGCAAAAGCTACCTTCTGCAGGGATGCAATAAGTCACGATCACTTACAATAGGCAATTGCTCCTTATCCCAAAATATTTTCAAGTGCAACATGCTATAGGAAAGAATGAAAACTGTGCTTGTAACCTCACATAAGAGTACTACACAAGAATGAATGAAAGTATGGTGTTTTATGGCGCATCGACATCTAGGGTCATTTAGCGCGCAAATAGAAAAGGTAATGAAAGGAAAAAATAATATGTAAAAATGTAAGTAATGAGTATATGATGAAAGATGTGTCATGAGATGTACTACACAAGACATTACCTGTTATGAAATGAACCTGCATGACACGGTGGTTAAAGTGCAAGTGCTGTACATGTAATTCAGAGGTCCTGTCTTCAAATTTCATGTTTTTTTTATCATCAGATCTTTGAGCAAGGCACTTCAGAACTGAAGCTAAGATTGATGAAAATCGGGAAACTAATGAATTAGAGAGCTGTTGCCATGATATGACTGAAAAGTTGAAAGCTGTCAATGCCATGTTTTGTGAAAAGGGGGTGTAATGCATCTGAGAGAGAGCGAGCGAGAGAGAGAGAGAGAGTATGTATCAACCCATATCAGCCTGACACACGTTGAAAAGGTTTATTAATTTTCTGCATGTCAAAGAACATTCTACCTGATGATTCAATCACTTGTTCGACAAAATGTAATTTATGATCCATGATCATGTGATGAATTCCCTAGTATTTAGTATCATGCATCAGGGAGATGCAATAAACCCCTTTTTTCCAGAGCACCACTCAAATACAACACAGCCTTTAGGTTAGTTAGCCGTTCAGCCTTTTGAAACGAGGATTAAAAGGAACCCCTTGAACTTCATGAACAATGGACAAAGGATTATATACCTACCATCTTTTATCGTAGTAAAGCCTCCCATCATCTATTTTAACCTCCATGATTATGTCGACAGTGCTGATGGCTGGTATTGGTTTGCGCCCCAGTGGCTTGCCACTGACCTTGTTAATGATCCGTAGGTCATCCATTACTTCATTCTCCTCCAGAACAAAACTAATCTGAGGTACAAGTGGGTCAAGGATTTTAAAATCTTGATTTTTGCAAAATTAATAAAACAATGATTGAGCCATTCTATGGCAAAAGGGGGTTTCATGTATCTCAGTGACGCATTATTGCATTATACCAAGATTTGCATAACAATCTAATGAACAATGAGGTACACTGGTCCTTTGATGTGCAGAAAATAGACCAAAAGCAAAAAGTTTCGGCCCAGGTCAGCATGCATGGACTGCTCAGGCTGACCTGGGTCCTTCGTGGCTCAGTGATAAGTGTCGGATCCATAACTTAGAGGCCCCATGTTCCATCCTAACTAGAAGCAGCGTGTTTTTCAAAGGAGTGTCCTTAGGCAAGACACTACAGAGCTTTAGCCCAGTACTTTTGAAACTCAGGGCATACAGTAGAATTTTGTTAGCTTGCATGTCTCTGGTTCACAGCTATGTGTTGGTTCTTATGCTATCTCCAGTACCGATGTTTATCCTTCTTTATGAATGTTATATTCCTCCAGATACTTCACACACTGTTGGTTTGTAGTTGGCAGTATATTTAATGCCCGAAACATTTTAATGGAAAAAATTCCTAGCTTTATTTTGTAGATAAACCAATCCACTTGAAAACTTAAGAAGGAGTTAAAACTCTTGACTGACCTTGATTTTCACACCTGTTGATTGTCGATGTCAACTGGTACAAATTATGGCTAAATGCAAATGTAATTAAGGCGTTGTTTGGTTTTATGTTTTAAGTAACATTTAATATGTCATCTGCAAATGCTTTCAATTTGGACAAGTCTACAATCTTGTCATTCAATAAAGAATTAAATCCAAAAGTTATGATATAATAAAGATATAAGCTTGACATAAATTCATTAACAAGGATATCTGGTGATGGTTTCCGTCTTTTCTCTGGTATAGGTACTGGATCATTTGGCCGCCGTCTAAGTTTTCTTGTGGACATTGGCTTTATTTCAATTGTGTCTGTAAGGGTCATAGAAATGATATACATGTACAGTACTCAACCATTCAGTAATTTACATAGATAATGTAATGTAAATGTATTTGAAAAAAAAAAGCATACAGGCCCATGTAATAACTAATAAGTACTGATGGATTTGAGTGACTGAATATAACATACTAGTATTCTTCATTAAATATTGGATCAAAGATAAATTTATGCCAGAAGAGTCAGTGTACCAGTCAGAATTATTGTGATGAAATTTGTCTAACTACATTTAAATCATTAATTCTTTACCAGATGATGAAAATTTGGCCTCGATGAAATTGAAACATTTGAAGACAACAAATCAAATGTTGCTCAAATTGTGATCTCTGTCTTTGATAGGGTAGAGAAAATTGTGAGAAAAGGAGAAAATGCTGGTTACCAGAATTTTCTCCTTTTCCAACAATGTTTTCAAAAGCCTTCATTTTCAGGGTCCTTAAAACTCAGCTTTGTGTGGTAAGGGGTTCAACACACAAAAAAAATCTTTTTGTCTGTAATGTTTCTGCATGCAAGGTCCCAAAGAGTTTGGAGCAGTCCATCTATGGTTGAAAGTGGACTTTCATCTGGTAGATTACTACCAAATTTCAGACACCAAGAACACATGTGCTGTTTTTCATACTGATTCCAATTTCAACTTATAGGTAATCAGACCTCATGCTGCAATCATATGGAGACTAAATTACCAGACACACATACAAATATTCTCTGATACCCATTTCATTATGTTTCAGACAATACATTCACACTTATTCAAGCTGATTTCCCACTCTTGTGACTATGACTGATGGGAAGTTTAAACATATCTTAAGTCTTTACCAGACACATCCATTTTGAATAACCCTGAGGGAGAGGGCTTTTGAAAACATTGTGTGAGAAGAAGAAAATGCCTGTAACCAGCATTTTCTCCATGTCAGAATTGTTTCTCCTTTTTTTGAGACCAAATTCCATCACTTGAGCCAGGTCATTTCATTTGCAAACGTTTTCAATTCAAAAGTCTAAACCTTTTGTTGTTCAGCAAAGCACTTAATAAAACTGAAAAAAAAAAAACCTGTTATTAATCAGCAACCAAGTTAACTCTTTACCACACAATCCGGAGTTTTAACAACCCAAAAGAAAGTGGCTTTTGAAAACACTGAGGGAAAATGCTGGTAACCAGAATGTTATCTACCCTATCACGGACAGAAATTATCACGTAAGCTACATTCAAGTTGACATCTGCAAATGCCATCAATTTGGACCAGTCTACATTTTTTTTCATGTGGTAAAGAGGTACTGAAGAATGTAAAAATACAAACCTAGAGATGCAGACAAAAGAAAGTTGGAATGACCCCCAGTCAGCTCCAGTTGACTTCTCTCCAACTCTATACTTCTTTTCTTCTCTTCCAAGTCAGATATAATGCTCTCCTTTAAGTCTATCTTTTTCTCCTGAAAATGGCAAAAGTTTATTTCCATACTGTTCAAGCCTGTGCCAAACAGTAAAATATTTGAACTTTTCTTAAGCATTTGCAGGCAACAAATTGAATACAACTCAGAATAAATACTAGTCAATCCTTTACCAAACAATAAAAATTTTGGACATTTACAAGGATTTGCAGACAACAAATTGGTTACCAGCATTTTCTCCTTTCCCGCATATTTTCAAAAGCCTTCTTCCCTCATGGTAGTTAAAACTGGGTTTATGTGGTAAAGCGTTCATTTTCATTAGAAAACTGGTGTCCATTTTTCAACCCTTCAATTTAAAATTATAGACTCAAACTGTGAAATATAAGATAAAAGTTCCAAGATGCATTTCTAGCTGTTTATTGCATCAAACATCTTTGAAAACCTGTACATGTACGTAAAAAACATGAATGGTTACCAATCAATCAAGCCCTTGCCATACAGTCCTGGGCCTGGTTTCAGAAAAAAACTTCTCTTATAATACTCGAATACACTAGCGGGCTCAGGTTCTGACTTTCAATTTGACTTAATTTGTATTCTTGAAAAGTTGTCAAAATGGACAAGTCTTAATATATTACTGTCTGGTTTGATAAGTGTGAAAATAAAGTACAAGTAAATTCTGATTTTTCTACTACATGTACTTTTGTAAAAGTAGTTTGCTGCAACCTGACAGGAAAACGGGGGTGGGGGATACAAACAGGCATACCTCGAAGTCTCTTGCTGCTAATTTCTTCTCCTTCTTGTACTCCCTCTCAATAACTTCCATCTGCAAAAATGAAAATGTCATTCTATCACACTGAAAAATGAGGTTATAATTCAAGTGAAAGTCTTGAAGATGACGTTTCTAAGATTAAAACAGACATGCTTGGTTTCAGCAGCTACCCTTTTTAGTTTCTAAATCATTGTTTTAACCCTTTACCAAACAATCCCGAGTTTTAACGACCCAGAGGAAGAAGCCTTTTGAAACATTGTGGAAAAAGGAGAAAATGCTGATAATCAGCATTTTCTCCTCTTCTCACAATGTTTGCTAGCCTTTCAGAGACAAACTTCAATGTTTGAGCCAGATTTAATTTGTCGTCTACAACAGCTTCATTTTGGCGTATTCCAAAATTTTTTCGTTTGGTAAAGAGTTAAACAGAAATGAATGATCAAATGGTTTCTTATGCCCCTTTCAAGATCATATCAATTGTATTACGGTACTAATTAACTTATCTTGATATATCCTTAGCAAGGATGGAAAAACAGATCAAAATCCTGCACTATATGTTATTGGTTGGTTAGGCTCTTTTCAACAGATTTCCACTGTACATGTATTTGTACAGTATTGGGTTAACTCTTTACCACATGACAAAATTTAAGACTGGTCCAAATTGGAAGCATTTGAAAGCAACAAAATAAATGTGACTGAAAATTTGAACTTTGTTTTTACAAGGATAGAAAACATTGTGGGAAAAGGAGAAAATGCTGGTTACCAGCATTTTCTCCTTTTCCCACAATGTTTTCAAAAGTCTTCTCTCACACAGTTGTTAAAAGTCGGGATTATGTGGTAAAGGGTTAAAAGGACTGTTCTTTACCTCATACTCCTTGAACACTTCTGTCAGTTTGAGTCTCTCTCGATATTGCTGGTCAATCTTCTTGTTTCTCTTCTGATACTCTGGCAAGGTTCCTTCTTCAAGCTGTTTCAGTTGTTTCTTTAGAAACGCTAACTTATCTTGGTACATCCTTTACAATAAAGAAAATAGAAAAGATAAGGAAAAATAGAAAGTTAAAAACCTGTTGATGGACTGTATGTTATTGGTTGGTTAGGCAGTCCCAAATCAAAAGCATTTGCAGGCAACAATGTACCTCAAATGATGGGAAGTATCTATGAAGAGATGGAAAATATTGTGGAAAAGAGAGAAAATGCTGGTTACCAGCATTTCCTATGCTGGTTACCAGCATTTCCTTTTTTTTCTTAACGTTTATAAAGGCCTTTTTTCTCAGGGTTGTCAAAACATGTGATTGCTTGGTAAAGGGTTAAATAACATGTCAATTGTTAGCACAGAAAAACATGAATGACTGTATGCCAATTTCTAACATGCATCTCTACTTCAACAACAATGCTAAATTTCAATTTAACACTTTACCACATAATCCCAACTTTTCATGATCCTGAAGAAGCCTTCTGAAAACAATGTAGAAAAAAGGAGAAAACCAACATTTTCTCCATTTCAGACATTGTTTTTTAACCTCTTACAGACAAACCCTACCATTTATGTTACATTTGATTTGTTGTCTGCAAATGCCTTCAATTTGGACAAGTCTAACATTTTGTTGTTTGGTAAGGAGTTAAATGATTGATTAGTATAACATATTCCTACTAGTGAAAATGAAATACTGGTAGTGCATTTTAGCTCTATATCACCAAAGCAAGAGGCCACTGAAGGCAAGAATCGCTCTACTTGTTGTTACTGACTACTCTGTTTAAATGTTTAGGAAACAGTTAAAAATATTCATAAGTTTTCCAGACTACATAATTTTAGCCTGGCCCGAATTGAAGGCATTTGAAGAAGACAAATGTTACTCAAAGCATAAACTTGGTCTATCATAGGGTAGAAAACATTGTGGGAAAAGGAGAAAATGCTGGTAACCAGCATTTCATCCTTTTCCCACAATGTTTTCAAAAGCTTTCTTTCTCAGGGGTGTCAAAAGTCTGCACGGTGCACATAAGGCTTTACTAAAGGTCTATGCCATGAAGGAAAATTCTTTCTTACTACAGCATCAACAGCCAAGGCTCATGTCGCACTTCAGAATTTCATTTGAATGAAAGTACATCTACTTGCAATAAAGCCCCCCCCGCCCCCCACCCTTTTTCAAAAAAAAACTTGAAAAAAAAAAGGTTGATGTTGAATTTTTTCAGTAAAATTTCAGAAAATTTTGGTTAGTTTTAAACGTCTATGAATCTATCATGAACTTATATGGTGAAAAAGAAGTAAGGGACATATAAATGATTGCTGAATTGAACAGATAGGGAAATAATCAAAGACCAATTTCTCAAAACCTATTCTTGGGAATCATACCAATTTTTCTAAGGCTTTGGTGCTTACTAAATTCCTGCAGCTTTAAAAGGAATATGACAAAAGTTGTAAATTTTAGTCTGCAGATAAGGAAAAAAATCATCAAATGACTCCTGTTTCAAGAGAATATGATGCAAAATGCTAGCGTTATCAAACTAACAAGAAATTATGCAAATTTTCACTTATAAAATGGCAACTTTTCCTATTCAAGATTTTCTTCAAAATCAAAAGGTTTAACCCTTGACTACACAATCAGTCCCAACTTTTAATGACTCTGAGGAAAAGGCCTTTTGAAAACATTGTGGGAAAAGGAGGAAATACTGGTAACCAACATTTTTTCCTTTTACGACAACGTTCTCAACCCTATCAAGAATAAATTTCTCATTTTGGCCCCTTTTAATTTGTTGTCTACAAATGCTTCCAATTTGGACCAGTCTAAAATTTTGTCATTTGGTAAAAAGTTAAAGCTATTGACAATATAACTCTTTAACACACAATCCCGACTTGCCTTTTGAAAACAGTGTGGGAAAAGGAGAAAATGCTTGTAACCAGCATTTTCTCCTTTTCCCACAATGTTTTCTACTCTTCCCAAAACAAATTCCAATTTCTGAGTAACATTTACTTTTGTCGTCTGCAAATGCTTTGAATTTGGACTGGTCTGAAATTTTGTCGTTTGGTAAAGAGATAAACAAACTGAGCAACTTTCATGAAATTCTGACCAAAAATGCAGACTGAGGTAGACAAAAATAAAGGAATAAAAAACAAACAAACAGACTGACAGTCAACCATAACCACACCATGGCAGAAGCTCTTCTGGCCTATGGTAAATGCAGCAAAAAAGTATGAATATTGATTTACTGTTCTTTAATCTCTGTGTACTGTGTTTCCTGCTTGGCAGCATCTGTTTCACTGGCATCTTCTGTATCTTTAAATAGAAATTCATTCTTGTATTAACCTCTAGATTGCATATAACAGCCTTTGTTTCTTTTACAGACAATGTAGATCAAGACAAAATTGCACATGAAATAAGCAGTTAATCATGAATCTAAACTGTTCCCTTTAATGTGAGATATTCTAGTCAAAATTCTGTTTTCCAGCTCTTTGATGTATCTTTGGTATATTTAGTGCTCTAAGGGTTAACCCTTAACTCTTTGCCAAATGACAAAATTTTGGACTGGACCAAATTGAAAGCATTTGGAGACGACAAATTTAATGATGCTAAAATGATGATTTCTCTTTTTGATCGGGTAGAAAACATTGTGGGAAAAGGAGAAAATGCTGGTTACCAGATTAGGATTTCCTATATGCCAATGCAGTTAGCGGCTTATGACTGAGAGGTGAAATACATGTATGCTGTTGCCCCCCCCCCCCATTTTACATGAATCAAGCAGAATTCATGGAGGCATTTAAACTGACTTTCATGGTTTTAAAAGTTTTAGGTAATCACTCCATAATTCATTTCAATACGCATAAACAAAAATAGTCATTTAGGTCCCTAAAAACTGGTTGGTCTACCATAAATAGATTAAAAAAAAAAACCATAAAACATTCTAAGATTTCTTACAAAATATAAGCCCATAAACATGGATACTGCATGAGGGATGACTAATCTAAAATGTTTTGGGGACAATTTCTCTGGCGATATCATGCTCTTGGAACGATTTCTCACCAGCAGCGATCCGAGGGATGTCAAAAGATTCAGACCCAAGAAGATTTTGCCCAATGCTGACCACCTATTTTCAGGAAGTTCGGCCCATTTTCATCAAGGTAGAGAAAACTTAACTCTTGGTACAAGGATTAACCAAAAGTCTAATTTAACGCATTTACAGTGATTTTGTCCTATTTATGGTTAAATGGCAGTGGGTAGAGGGGTCACAAATATGACACAAAAATGTGTCACCCCTTTGAATAACCCTAACACTATGGAGCAGAAAGACAAACGAACCCACCTGATCTTTATTCAATGATTCTTGTTCAGACAAGTAAATTTTGTTGGTGAAACTTTTCAAATACAACCAATTTGCTCTCAATTAGCTAAAACTTGATGACTAACACTTAAGGACGGTATTCACAAAATAGTGCTTTTTTATTATCAGCAATATACTTTGCTAGCTCAGCGCATGAGCATCTCTGAACAAATTCTTCCGTAGAACTGACACAATGTAAACATTCACCAATATTTCATACGCACATGATCTGTTGTGATCCAAACTGTAAAATTATACAG
Source organism: Tridacna gigas (assembly GCA_945859785.2). NCBI lineage: Eukaryota > Metazoa > Mollusca > Bivalvia > Cardiida > Cardiidae > Tridacna > Tridacna gigas. Next base: position 25,806,409 of record OX244042.2, on the reverse strand, counting down.
TATTAGGCAAATTACACCAAAATGGAGACTGTGAACTTTAGGAAAACCTTTATTGCCTTTCTGATCTCCATATTTTGACTCAGAAACAAGTGTGATATTTCTATCTCTAGGGTAAACAAAGGGCCCGAGCGTTAAGATTTTATTCTTCGTTTTCAGGGCCGGGCGAAAACATGTTGTGGACGAAAACGTGTTGTGTGGCGATACATACATCAAATACAATATTTGTCAATGGAATGATGCTGAAAATTTCAGTAATTTCTTCTATTCACTCATAAAACAATGCCATATGTATACATATAACTGTATAGCGGCGGACGTTTGCCGGTAAAATGCCGAATCTTCTTGGGTCCGAATCTTCTCCACTTTTTGCAACTGGGCCGAATCTTCTTGGGTGCGAATCTCTCGTCCGGAGCTCATAGAACATTACCTTCGTCGGAATAATCTTTGTCCGAAAATTCATTACTCTCTAGTTCGTCAAAGTCGTTGTCGTTAAACATTTTCGGCGATGAGGAGTAGCTCGAAGCCATTTCAACTCTATAGTTTCATATATCGATATGTTAACTGGTTGTTGTTGTTGTTGATGATGTAGTTGTTGTTGCTTTTGAATAACCGGTGTAGGAGGCGCAACACGGTTCTTCATTGTTTTCGTCTCGTCCCACAATACCCGACTCAAAGGTCAAAAATTCAGTCTGAAATGACGAAAGGCATTTAAATGCATCAACATACTCCGAAACTGTCAGTTTTTAACAATAAATCATGTTCAACTTGTAAAACAGTGAAATCACTGACTTTATCCGATAAATGGTATAGAGCGAAAATTTCGACACAATTGGCCGTTTATGTATATCTTCCAAAATTCACAAAATTCCAACCCAGGAGACTATCCTGAAAATAACAGGCTAAATTGAAGCTAGAAAAAACTGTTAATCTGGGGATAAAATAAATCAAAGTACTGAAAGCACTGACAGACTAGCGAATTTGACTGTTTGATTGACTGATTGTTGATTGATTGATTGATTATATGGTGTTCATTAACCCTGTTTTCAACATTATTTCAGTTACGTAGCGATGGCCAGTGCACATATCCGTGCTTTCCTGGAGTTTCTTTTACCAGTACTCCGCACAATATTCTTTCCAAGCCACTGGCTCCTTTTCCACATAACCATCATCGAAACGTGAGCTAGAAATGAATCCTGTCGCAATGACTATCATCAATCCTCGGAAAGAAATTTGTTGAGGATCAAACCAGCGATCTCCTGTCCACAAGTCCTGTATGCTACCGACTGAACTGCTGGGGCTATATGTGCTATTGGTTAACTATAATCTAGTTTAATTTTAACCCTTAACCTGCTAAAAATGTTAAATGAAACTTTCAAGCTGATGGTAAACACCTGAATATTGTTATTTCACAGTTACACTTTGGAGAAAATCTATCCTCTATTGGACAGTGTAGATCCAAGATCAGACTGCACCCACTGTCTGCAAAAGGTCATTGAGTCGCGGTAGTGCTGGTAAAAGAAACTCGAGGAAAGCATGGACAGGTGCTCTGGCCGCCGCAATATCACTGAAATAATGTTGAAAATGGCGTTAAACACCATGCAGTCAGTTAGTAAATATCTGATAGCACAAGATATAGTTAACTATTTAACTCTCCTTACAAAACGAAAAATTTTACATCTGTCCAAATTCAAAGCTGTTGCAGACCATGAATTAAATGTGGCTGAACTGATGAAACATGATTCCAGAGGGGCAGAAAACAATGTGGGAAAAGGAGAAAATGATGGTTACCAGCATTTTCTCCTTTTCCCACAATGTTTACAAAGGAATCCTTCCCCAGTATCGTCAAAACTTGGGATTGTTTGGTAAAAGGTTAATAGAATAACAGTTTAACATTATAGTTCAACTGCACACAGTGATCTTAAATAATGAATGCCTGAAGGAATGACAAGGGTTCCCTGTCCAGTGAGGGTTGATATAGCTGGGGTTTGCTACAAGTTAACCTAGGTGTATTTATTAATAGATTCATTCATAATGTTACAGTTGTGTAGGAATAAGTGATTCTCTGCTTTGCATAGGTCACTCAATTAACATAAAGCCAAGATCTTGTACCTTATAAATGACATCTTGTTCAGTTTATTACTTTGTAAGACAACATTTTCAAATCGGAGAGGAAGAAATTTAATGGTTTATGTCATATTGTCATGTATAACAGAATTAAGATTTCTAACAGAAAGAAGTATTTTCTGTGTGGCAGCATTTGGCAACTGTGGGTTTTTGAATCTAGGTGAGTCTTGATGCCTATAGACTAGCTTTGCTACTCAAAAATAGCAGGTTACTGTGCTGTTTTTCGCAATCATTCAAGGCTTTACCCAACCCTTATTTTTGCGGCAAAAAAAAATAGCAACTAGCTCCATGACGTCTGAGTTTTGCAAATGGGGATCAAAGCTATAGTCTGGTACCTGCCCTACTGCAAGAGTACGCCAGCCGGTAAAGCGAAATAATGGCGGCCCCCTATGGTAATATGCAGAGGAGACAGGATGTTGTTATTTCACATGATTAAATCGGATCGTAGGCTGAATTCAAGACAAATCGCTTGCAATAAGGTCATGGCAATTAGTTTTTCTAGATGTCAATCTTATTTAGCGAGAAAAAAACTACATATCAGAAATGCTTTAAGTATCCGAAATGTCAATGGACCTATATAACGTCCGAAAACAGGGCTACTTTTAAAATGATTCATAGTCGAATTTATATTTAAACCATACCCGAGCAGCACGTTTTAGATTCGGTAATGTATTTTTTATACAAAATTGGTGTCATTTTAATAACTGATCAACTGGATCACATGAAATTGGGGAAAACGGGGAAGCATGTAGGGGTACGATTGAGGACACCTAGAAGGCCACCATTATTGCGTTTTGCCAATCTCCGAGCAGAGTTGTCGTTCGTTACTCTCACCATACATCTCTGCAACGGGCTAAATGACAAGAATCTTGTCAAACCGAGGAAAACATGTTTTGTTACTGTGTAACTGTTTCATGTGTAGACAAAGGAAATATGATTCCGGATACATTATAGGTGCATTCAAACTGATGAATTTACCTGTATACAATGGAACTATTTTTTCAAGCTTCTTTACTTATCAGAATCTTACGCCAATTGTAAAAAAAAATGGCTGCGCCCATAAATGATGACAATTTAAACAAAATTAAAAAACAAGTTATCGTCCTTCAAAAGACATTTAAGCTTTTCAGAAAATCCCTCTTTTTCACATTTCCTACCACTAAGTCTGATTGGCCGTATGCTGTTTGAACAGCACACAAAACAATCGATTGGTCTTTCTTTCACCGGCGTTTGTGTCGCCATTTTGAGTTATGGTCATGTGACGAAAATATCACGTGATGACGGACTACTTTCTGAGCCAACTACAGAGGTGAATCTTGGAATGATCCGTAGTGCAAGAGAGTGGCGCTTTGCCTGACCCGATAACGTAGGGAGAGGTAATCCAGGCTATCAAACCTATAGAACAAAGAAAGAAAGTTTATGACGCTCTGTTTGGAATACAAACTAAATGCTTCTTTTCCAATAATCTAACACAATTCATGGGGCTTATATCTACTCTTCTTAGCAAAATTGCCATATGATTGAAAACCAACCTTACTCCATTATTTCTAATTTTGAACCATGGCCAATTGAAATGAACTGTTTACATGTGTGGTAACATTGTCTGCGCATATCATATTATTCGAAGATTTGACCTGTCTGCGTTGTCTGTGCATCTAATATTCTTAGAAGATTTGACCTGTCTGCTATGACGCACCACTGGAAAAATAATGAACAAATATTAATACACGGTGCGTAAATTGCCGCTTAAAAAGTGTAGGTGGAAAATGGCAATAGATAATATGTCTGTGGAAAAATCAAGCCAGTTTTTTGCTACAAATTTCTTAAAAAACAAAATGATTTCAAACGAGGATTTTTTTTTTTTTTTTTTTTTTTTTTTTTTTTTTTTTTTTTAATAAACAAACTGATTTCTGCAAATCTCTGTAGACAGCTTCTAAATATAGACGTGGGAAAAGCCCGGATTTGTGCAACAGACCGACAACAAAAGTAACGTCCCCACCTTGCTGGGCTTATATCGGGCCTTTTCCCCAAGCTTACAGGACCTTATGTTTATAAATGGCTGGTGCCCAGGTTATATGCTAGCTAACGATGGCTGAATGAATCATTACAAGATAGGTTTTAGAGAGTTACAAATGAATAGTTGACTTTGAAATGCTAGCTAATTTTTGCTGGATGAATCATACAAGGTAGGTTTTTAGAGGGTAAGTATATATTTCATTTTGAATTCGTTGCATTGTTCCCGCCTTGAAAAGTAGTCCGGTTCTGTACCCAGAATGCCCATATCAGATTGGTCATGTATTTGAAAACTGCCACCTAGCGTAATCCCTCTTCCCCCCGCCCCCACAACACCCCAGGTGGTTTCGCCATCAACAAGTTCGCTATAAAAGGTTCAGAAAGAACAGTCCCGACACTGAAATGGTAACGTCATCGAGATGTTTTGCCCAAAACGTGTTATACAAATGTATAAAAATAAAATGTACCCAAGGTCTGAGTGTCAGCAATCATTATAGGAGGTGCTAAAATATATCTTATGATCAGGGATATGTCTTTGCACTTCATTACTGGCCAAGGATACTTTTACTCTATGTGAAAAAAAAAAAGTTTTTTTTTTTTCCCCGAGGGTTTACAATCCGAATATTGAACAGATATAAGTAAGCGCCTCTCTGGCAAAAAGGGATTTAATGCATCTACGTGATGCATGACGCCAAGCAAGGTATCACAGCCATAATAATATGATCCATAAAATCAATTTTGTGGTGTTATGGTGTAAAGTGTTCCGTTGACAAGAAGAAAATTGGCCAATAGGAAACGTTTAAAACTGCTCAGGCCAAACTGCCTGGACTGCACAGGCTGACCGGAGTCGATAGTTTTTGCAGTTCTGCATTTGACCCCCTTTTCACAGAGCATAGTCAAAAATGTTACTCAGATTTTTTTTTTTTTTTTTTTTAAACATGCAAATACATGAACAGTTACTGTTAATAGCCAAAAATATTTTATCAACGTCCGAATACCCATGTCCGTTTGAACAAACTAACTCTCTCTAAGCTCGTTGCTCATCCTATAATAGCTCTTTACCAGAAAATTACATGTTTTGAACTGATATTCGTCGACAAGCAGCGAAAGACAATGAACTTGTCAATGTGTCATACAGAATCGGCAATCAAGATAGTGCAAAATTCGACGAAAAGAGAGGCTTAAATAAGGCCTTGATCATTGCGATAAAGCAATCACATGTGTAAAATGACAATTCATTTAAAACGGTGCATGTTTCTATATATTCAATACGATCGACATGATAGTGACTGTGTGGGACGTGCAAGCATCAGCGAACGAGCCCAGGGATAAACAAATCCCCCTTCCTCCGGTCTAGACTGCCTGGTACCCCGCCGTACTTCAAAAGTAGTGGTAGGGGCAAGTAATCCAGACTACTCCCCCCCTTTGAAACCCAAGAATGATCAAGCCTTGGGACGAACAAGCCGGAAGTGTAACGCATGCGTAGCGACGTGTCAAATCCAACTTCCGTTCAAAATAGGTAGACGTAAACAAATGTTGAAAAAAAGAGACGATGGCGCAATCTTTTCAACAGGAATACTGGCAGATGCCACCAATGACAAGGACCTATACCACAGCTTGTGTGCTAACTACAGTTGCTGTTGTAAGATCGTGTTTTGCATCCAACGTGAACTACTGGGCAATATTTCCACAGAACCAGGCTTCAGAAAAAAACCGTCCCTTGGAGAACTCGTCCTAAAACTGCAACGGAACGGTTTTTTTTCTGGAGAAACCGTCCCAAGGGACGGAGAATATCTCTGGAAAAATCGTCTCCAAATACATTGGGTCAACTGCTCTGTGGATATTTATATACTTATGGATGAGTACTCGATTACTATATGGAGGCTGCAACTGACCCCACACCGCTGCTTATTTTTCAGGTTTAGAGACCCGTGTCAAATTGAATTGGTAGCAAATAATGTTCAGATATTTTTGACGAAATGGGGAAATTGTGTCTGCTAAATGCATTCCACCTAATACATTTTTGGAACAATTTCTCAAGGGCACAACTTCTCCAGCATTCCTGAACAATAGTGCTGGCTCTGGTGTGGTTGGTACCTTTAATCTTAAGGTTTACTCAGATCTTATTTATGTGACTGTTGCCCTGCTCCCCCTCACAGCAGCACTTTGCATGCACATGGGATTTCATTTTAAAAAAGTAGCATTGTATAATCAGTAATTTAATTGCTAAGTATGACGCTTCGCAAATGGAATGCATCCTATTTAAGTTTCCTTTTCCATGCCGAAGCTGATAGAACAGAAAGCCACTAAATCATGAAAAACAGATCTTTACTGTGACTAAATTGACTTCTGGAACATGCGCAGTAAATTTCAAGCCTAGTTTCGGTTTCCTTACAAGTAGGTCAGTGGTTATTTACATTCTAAACCTGGAATTGCATGCAGGTAACAGTTACAGTTTACTTATGGTTTGCTGTTTTTGTGAAAATCAATCGTTATGCCATCAGTCAGGGACCTTATTAATAGCAGATAATAAAAGTATTGACATTTGATACTATTTGAAGAGGGGCAGGTATGATAGGATTTCTTCCAGAAGTGTGCAAAGATGGGTTGCTGGGGATGCTAGTGGACACACAGTAAAAAAAAAAAAATAACATCACAGCAAGCCTCTGCAATGGGTGTAGATTGGTTGGATATTCAAAATTAATATGAAATTATCCATCACCCACAATAATAGTTCTATGTAACAGTATATTAGTTCTACTGGCTTTTTTACTGATGACTATACAAGATTCTTTTCTATTATCAGGGTTCCCATTCACGCACATATGTGCGTGATTCACGCACTGAATTGAATAATCACGCACAAAAATATGAAGTGAAACGTGCATGCACGCACAGATTTCAGGGCTCCCGTTGTCGATCACCAGTGGCGCCAGCTGGGACAAGTTAACAAGTGTGAAAGTCACTGTTTATCACGGCTAATCAAACTTGGTATCAATCCGCTTTTCTAGTGTAAAATCAAAGGTTTTGAAGTTACATGCTATTCTTATTGACAAATCTATGTCAAATCATGTGGAAATACTCCTCCAAAACTTAACACGCATGAAAAAAAGATCGCTGCAAGAAACGCGAAAACCCATGACACAACAAAAATCGGTTTGACATCGTCCGATCATAGGCATTTCAAACTGTCTATTCAGTTTTATCAATGACTTTGAACAGTGAATTTACATAAATATCTCTATGAAACAATAAGTGAAACCTAATTAGTGTCTGAAATTGACAGTGAAATGGAAAATTCTTCTGGCTGTCAGGCTGTAAGTTGTCCCTCTGAAACTGGTCCCATGAGTAAGGAAATTATAACAAGCGTCTTCTTTTTTTAAATTACCCACATTGTTCTCAAGAGCAGCTGACTGCAGAGTAAGACTCATCAAAACAAATTTTCAATACAACAGACCCTTACTGTCCTCCATAGATGCTCTATAATTGTCAACATTAAGTGCACTCCTAGAATTTCTCTTGCACTCCCAAACTTGTATTCCAGGGAGCGCATGCACTCCCAAAAAGAGATGTGAGTGGGAACACTGATTATCATGGGAACATAGCTCATTGGGGCTGAGATGTGGAATCAAATTAAGGAAAGTCAGAAAGAGGATTCAGAAGGATCACAGATGCCAGATAATATAAAAAGCTCAAAAGCATAATGTATACTTGACAGTTATCGCAGTCTCTGAGGCCAGGCACATTGTAGGATTTATAGATTTTTTGAGGGTTAGAAATCAATAACATGTAGCCTTTCATGCTTCAAAACCCAGGTGAATTACATTTTTCGAAAGGAGGGTGATTTTAAAATAGGGGTTAAACGGCATAGAAATTTCAAAAGACGCCAAAAACATTACCATCTAGGTTTTAGCCAGTGCTGACTGTGAAGTGTTTGCCATTTGATATGAGAAAGGGAAGCTTCTGAAAATATCATGGAATAAAGGAAAAAATGCTTGTAAACAGCACTTTTTCCTTTTTCCACAGTGTTTTTTACCCTTTCATACGCAAATTCTATCATTTCATCCAAATTGAATTTGTCATCTGCAGATGCTTTCAATGTGGACAACTCTAAAATTCTGTCACATAAAGTGATGTGTCATGCACAAGAGTCATGTTCCTGGGTTAAAGGTTAAGGTCACAGTAAGATCAAATGTTTAAGTGTGTGTGTGTGTGTGTGTGTGGTAGTGGTGGTGGTGGGGGGTGAGGGGTGCTTTCATGTCTGGACCATAACTTTTTTTCCCTGTGACTTTATTTCAAAAATAACTTTGCACAAATGTTAAGAACATCAATATGATGTGTCATGCACAAGAGATAGGTCCATATGTTAAAGACAAAGGTCACAACAAGGTCAAATGTTTTGGGGAGGATAGTATTTGTGTCTGGCCTGAAACTTTTTTAATTATGTTGGTAAAGGGTTAATGGATTTATCCTTTTAAAATGTTCATATATGTGTATATATATCTAATATTAAGCATACTTTTTACTTGTGCTATATAAATGAGTTTTTCCTTTATATTACAGCAACTTGATGTCATCACTCCGTTTCAGATATACTTCAACCCAGACTTGATAATTAGACAGTACCAAGTAAGTGTATTTTATTTTTCTGAGTCACAGTTCTGCCTAGTGTTTTGGGATTCAATGAGAATAGCGTCGTAGTTCTTGATTGAAACCTTTGCTGTGGATCTTAATCAGAGTTGTCTTGAGGAGGCAGTTCTAATGGGATCTCACAATACTATTTTAACTGTAAATTTCAAGTTAACCCTTTACCACAAAATCACGACTATTAACAACCCTGAGAAAGAGGCCTTTTGAAAACATTATAGAAAAAGGAGAAAATGCTGGTAACCAGCATTTTCTCCTTTTCCCACAATGTTTTCTAACCTATCAATGACAAATTTCATCATTTGGGCCACCTTTAATTTGTTGTCTGCAAGTGCTGTCAATTTGGACAAGTCTAAAATTTTGTCGTTTGGTAAAGACTTAACCCTTTCCCAGACGACAAATTTTAGACTGGTCCAAATTGAAAGAGTTTGCAGATGACAATATTGAATTTGATGAAAATGGCAGAAAGTTCTCAAAAAGGGTAGAAAACACTGGGAAAAGGAGAAATTGCTCGTTATGAGCAATTTCTCCTTTTCCCACAGTGTTTTCAAAAGACTTGTACTGCAGACACGTGAAAACCAGGGCTTGTTTGGGAAAGGGTTAATTCTTATTGGTATTGACATTTTGATGCTTTCTTAACCCTTTCCCACACGACAAATTTTGGACTGGTCCAAATTGAAAGAGTTTGCAGACGGCAATTTTAAATTTGATGAAAATGGCAGACAGTTCTCAAAAAGGGTAGAAAACACTGTGGGAAAAGGAGAAATTGCTTGTTACGAGCAATTTTTCCTTTTCCCACAGTATTTTCAAAAGACTTGTACTGCAGACACGTGAAAACCAGGGCTTGTTTGGGAAAGGGTTAACACTGCATCACTTCACAAAATGAAGTGTTAGGTTAAATGTTTGTGTATATTACTAACTATTTTTCAGTTGACTGTTGTTTTCTTTTTTCTTAACAGACATTTTACTAGAAATTGCCCAATAATGACATTCAGGCAAGCTTGTATAAGTTGTCTGTCTTGTGTAGATTTGTATATTCAGCACTGGTGGACAAATTATCTGCCTATGGAGGGGATCAAACCCACAGCCTAAGGGTTCAGATGCAAACACCTGTCAAGGTTGCTAAAAAAGCCAACTCAGTAGCAGTGCATTAGAAGCACCAACTTACACTGCACCTTGCTAAATAAACATCCTTCAGATTAAATGTTTCTAAGAATTTCTCGGTGACAAAACAAATTTTGAAACAGTCTTGAAGCATTCTGGTGCAGCCCTAGGTCATCTAAACACGTCACCCATTGGGGCCCAAAATATAGCAAGCCCATAAATAACCTTCTGTTGCATTTGCAAGCAGTCTACCACATTGCTACAGAAACTGACTCTGTAGGAAGGTGGTACAAGCATAAATTTGTCCCACACCAACATATTTAACCATAGAGCTCTGAATAAACCCAACAGTCATTTTCAGCTTTGAAGTAAAACCAAAATTATTGCAATTTCAGTACTGCTTTTGCAGAGAATGTCTCGGCAAAGCAGACAGTGTAGATCAAATATCAGACTGCACATTTTTTGCAGTCTGATCTTGATCTACACAGGCCACAAAGGCAACTATTGTTGTGAAAGATGCTTTATGGGTTATTCGTATTAGCATCACTGTTCACATTAACCCTTTACTGCACAATGACACCTTTTGACGCCCCTGGGAAAGAAGCCTTCTGAAAACATTGTGGGAAAAGGAGAAAATGTTGGTAACAAGCATTTTCTCCTTTTCCCACAATGTCTTCTACCTGATCAAAAAAAACTGCACCATCTGAGCCACATTGAAATTGTCGTCTGCAAATGCTTTCAATTTGGACAAGGCTAAAATTTAAAAAGACCTTAGAAGTCTCTAGAAAAAGGGATAAAATCCATGATAAGAATTACTATTATATCTTATAGGGTCACCTGCAACTTAGTTTTGTATTTCAAAAGTATTTTATAAAGGGTCAGAAAACTTAAGGTTTTTGTTTTGCATAATACTTTCAAACTGTTGAATCATGCACAACTAAAGGTACCTTTATGGACAGTTTAGATCAAGATCAGACTGCAGTATATATAGATGTTCAAAATATCCTTGAAATTACAATATTAGGTTCTTTTGTTCTTTTACTTTATAAATTTGAATGTCCATCTCATTTTTGCTGCATCATAAAAATTGTTGTAGATCTAGCCCTTTACCAACTGATTTTTCTCCTCTCACCACAATGTTTTCAGCCCTTTCAAAGATAAACCCCATCATTTGATAAACTCTTTAAGACATGAAAAAAATGTATCCTGTTTCCAAATTGAATACATTTGCAGACAGCATTTTAAATGTGGCTCAAATGATGGAATTTGTCTTTGCAGGGTAAAAAAATTGGGGCGAGAAGGAGAAAAAGGAGGAAATGCTAGTTACATGCTGGTAACCAGCTTTTTGTTCTTTTCCCACATTTTCAAAAGGATTCTTTTCTCAGGGTTGTAAAGGCTGGGCATTGTGTGATAAATAGTTATTAACTCTTTACCAAATGACAAAATTTTAGACTAGTCCTAATTCAAAGCATTTACAGACGACAAAATAAATGTGACTCAAAAATTGAAATTTGTTTTCAAAAGGGTAGAAAAGATTGTAGGAAAAAGGAGAAAATGCTGGTTACCAGCATTTTCTCCTTTTCCCACAATGTTTTCAAAAGGCTTTTTCTCTGTAGGGTTGTTAAAAGTCAGGATTGAGTGGTAAAGGGTTAATTGATTTATCTGTAAATGTTTTCAATTTTGACAAGTCTAAAATTTTGTCCTTTCCTAATGAGTAATCAAGTGAATTTTTTATTTGTCTTTACAGGTATGGAGACTAGTCACAAATTTTTTATACTTTGGTCCCATAGGTTTCAACTTCCTGTTTAATCTCATTTTCACATACAGATATTGTCGTATGCTAGAGGAAGGGTCGTTTCGTGGGAAAACAGCGGATTTCTTTTTTATGTTCCTATTTGGAGGGACTTTAATGATTGTATCCTTTTTGAGCATCATTCATTTCTTGTTTTTTTTTTTTTTTAACATCTTAACTCTTTAACAGTCCACAAATTTGAAATTGATACAAATGAAGAATTTTTTTGACAGGCAAGAAAACATTGTGGAAAAGGAGAAAATACTGATTTCCAGTATTTTTTCCTTTTCCCACAATGTTTTCAAAAGCTTCTGTTCTCAGGGTCATTAAAACCTTGGGTTGTTTTACCAGATGACAAAATTCAAAAGCATTCCAAGATGAGAGATTAAATTTCCTTTTAAAACATCACCTTCCTCGTACAGAGCATAGAAAATATTGCTGTCCAAATGATATGATTTGTTTCTAAAAAGGAAGAAAACTTATTGGCAAAGGAGACAATGCTTTCAAAAGCCCTCTTCCTAAGGGTCATAAATACTTATGACTTAATGCATCTGTAATAAAAGGTATCGACCCAGGTCAGCCTGTGCATTCCACGCAGGCTGACCTGGGGTGAAACATTTTGCTTTTGTTCAATTTTCTGCATGTTGAAGGACCATTCTACTTAAGGATTCAGTCGATTATTAGACCAAAATGGATTTTTCAGATCCATAATGTGATGACTTGCTTGGTATCATGCTTCACAAAGAAGTATTAGACCTCCTTTTGCCAGAGCATGGCTCATATAGATGTGATCATTTGATAAAGGGTAAATATTGTATGAAAGGAACATACATTTGTTAAAAGCAACTATTTCTTTATTCATACTAATTATCTTAACCTTTTACCACACAGACCAAAAATTAACATCCAGAGAAAGATAGCCTTTGAAAACATCATGGAAAAAAGACAAAATGCTGGCAAACAGCAATTTTCTCCATTTCCCACAATGTTTTCTACTTTTCCCAAAACTGATTTCAAATTTTCAGTCACATTTATAGCTGAAACTCTTTACCAAACAATCCTGAGTTTTAATGATTCCAAGAGAGATGTCTTTTGATAACATTGTGGGTAAAGGAGAAAGTGCTGGTTACCAGCATTTTCTCTTTCCACTATTTTTTTTTCTGCCCTGTAAGAGAGAAGGCCCATCATTTTAGCTACATCTAACTTGTTGTCTGCAAATGTTTCCAATTTGGACAGGTCTAAAATTCTGCCATGTGGTAAAGAGCTTAAGATAGCCAACATGTTTTAGGGAGACAATATTTCAGTATGACATGGTCCATGGATTCCCAATCAAATACAATGAAAAGGATAAATACAATCTATTGTATTCTGAGAAAACTTACAGTTTATATCCCCCCTTTAACTCTTTACCAAACGACAAAATTTTAGACTGGTCCAAATTGAAAGCATTTGCAGACGACCACATAAATGTAACCCAAAAATTGAACTTTGTTATTGTAATGGTAGAAAACATTGTGGGAAAAGGAGAAAATGCTGGTTACCAGCATTTTCTCCTTTTCCCACACTCTTTTCACAAGGCTTCTTTTACAGGGTTGTTAAAAGTCGGGATTGTGTGGTAAAGGGTTAAAGAACCCAAAAATTATGATGTTTCCTTGACTGGTTGTTCAGATCACTGTATTGTTTGTAAATTTAGTATTTTTAGGAAGTGCATTCACCATCATGTTAGTTTATGTATGGAGTAGACGGAACCCATATGTAAGGATGAACTTCTTTGGGCTCATGAATTTTCAGGCACCCTATCTGCCATGGGTGTTGCTTGCCTTCTCATTACTCTTAGGAAACTCAGTCATTGTGGATTTAATGGGTAAGTTTTGTCATTAAATCTTCACCAAAAATCCTATGCTTTTATTACCATTTGAATGAAAGCTTTTGAAAACATTGTGGGAGAAGGAGAAAAGGCTGGTACCCGCCTTTTCTCCTTTTCCCACAATGTTTTCTTCCCTTTCAAACATAAATGCCATCTATTTTAGCTAAATGCTGTAAAATTGGACAAGTCTAAAATTTTATTGTCTGGTAAAAGAATTAATACAATTATCCTGCATGCTATTTTAGGGATGCATGAAATCAACTTTCAGTATTATCTGTCTTGTCCCACAGTGAATACATGTACTGGCAAGTAAAATTTCTAGATGTCTCCTCCATGATTACTTCATGGATAAGTTACCAGTAAAGTTTGAGTCCTTAAATCATTGACTAATTAAGTTAAAGGGACAAAAGCAGCCAGATAAAAATAACTATTTGTATTAAACACAGGTAAATTTCATTGGTACCATTTTACCCTTTACCACACTATCCCGGAATTTAACAAACGGTCAACCCTGAGGAGAAAGCCTTTTAAAAACATTTTTTGAAAAGGAGAAAATGTTGGTAACCTTTATTTTACCAGCATTTTCTCCTCTTCCCACAATGTTTTCAACTCTTCCTATCGCAAAATTCAATTTTTGAGTAACATTTATTTTGTTGTCTGAAAATGCTTTCAATTTGGACAAGTCTATCTTTTTATCATTTGGTTAAGAGTATGGTAATTATTGTCAGCCTGACAATCTGTTTAACTCTTCACCACAAAATGAGAATGTATACTCGCCCAAATTGGAAGCATTTGCAGATGATAAATTAAACGTAACTTAAATATTGAAATTTGTTATGGGACAAGTAGAAAACATTGTGGGAAAAGGAGAAAATGCTGGTTACCAGCATTTTCTCCTTTTCCCACAATGTTTTCAAATGGCTTCCTTTTCAGGGTCGTTAAAAGTCAGGATTGTGTGGTGAAGGGTTAAAGTATGGTTAATCAAAGTTTCAATCACTGGCAAATCATAAAAGATCAATAAAATTAGAATTAAGGTTGGCAACATTTGTTGTTTGGCAAAGGGTGAAGCACTGATCCATGTTTGTAATTCATATTTTACAAGAATGCTTTCAAAGTCATTTACAAATGAATTTCAAGATATACCGGTAATGAGTGAATTTAACCCTTTACCACTATCCCAAGTTTTAATGAACCTGTGAAAAATGGGCCTTTGAAAACATTCTGGGAAAAGAAGAAAATGCAGGTAACCAGCATTTTCTCCTTTTCCCAAAATGTTTTCTAACATATCATAGACAGATTCCATTGTTTCAGCCATGCAGAAGTGTCATCTGCAGGTTTCAGATTTAACAAGTCTGATATTTTATCATCTTGGTAAAGAGAATTGCATTTTTTTTTGTTCCAGGTATTGCAATAGGTCATATTTATTACTTCTTAGAAGATGTGTTCCCACAACAACAAGGTGGTTTTAGAATGTTGAAAACCCCAAGTATATTGTAAGTACAACTTACGCACTATCAAAAGCATAAAAATATTGATGTGTTTCTTTGTATGGTGTTTAACACCATTTTCACCATTATTTCAGGTATTTTGATATTGCAGTTATTTGGATCCTATTTTTAGACTGAAAAAGTCTGTTAGGGTTATTTAGCGCTCTGAAGGTTAATTGCCTAGCCCTGGTGGCACATACCGGTTTTGAGAAAGGGAGGTCACTGGTTTGATCCCAGGCTTGGTCCATTTCTTTCTGAGGATTAATGATAGTCATTGTGACATGATTCATTCTTCTCTCACAGCTGACCATTGCTTCAACGATGGTTATGTGGGAAAGCAGCCAGTGGCTTGGAAAGAATGTTTTGCAGAGTACTGGTAAAGAAAACTCCAGGTAAACATGGATAGGTGCACTGGCTGCTGCAGTATAACTGAAATAATGTTTAAAATTGCGTTTAACACCATAAATCAATCAATCAACTGAAGGTTAATTTTAAAGACTCCTGAATATAAACAATAATTATATTAGGGCCATGCTCTGGCAAAGGGGGGCTTAATACATCTTTGTGATCCATGATACCAAGTAAACATCAGAAAATTGTAGATCCATAATAGTAACTTTTTTTTTTCAAACAACCAACTGAATTATGAGGTAGAATGTCCTTTGACATGTAGAAAACTGACTGATAGCGAAAAGTTTTGGTCCAGGTCAGCCTGCACAGACTGCACAGGCTGATCTGGGTCAATACTTTTTGCAGATGTGTTAAGCCCCCTTTTCACAGTGCATGGCTCATTACTATGTTGATGTCTAAAAATATTAATGTTACCTTAAGAGAATTTTCCTTGAAGAAGCTTGCATTCATTGTGATTTCTTTCAGCAGAGACACCAACATAATATTCTGTGTATCTTGCAAATTATTTGCATTTTAGAAGTCTCAATTGATATAAACCAAATCGAAGTCCTGCTCAGTGAAAAAGGGGTTTAATGCATCTGTAAAGAAGTATCCACCCAGGTCAGCCAGCACAAGTCTGTGTGTGTTAGACCTGGGTCAAAACTTTTTGCTGTTGGGAAATTTTCTGCATTCCAAAGGACTATTCTACCTCATGACTCTGTTTTATTTGAATAAAATGGATCCAAGTCATGCAGCAACTCCTAAGACACATCTAACCCCTTTCTTCAAGAAGCCTGGCATTGTATGAATATATGGGTGACACACTTAGTATGTCAGTTGGGAATTGTAGGAAATATAGCATGCTAAGCAACAGCCTGCTCATGTGTGAAAATCTGGTAGCAAGCATAATGTTTTCTATGCATTTCATTCAATTACAATTTCCTGTAATTTAGCCACATTTGATTTGCTGTCTGGAAATACACTGGATTCGGACAAGGCCAGAATTTTTTGTTTTATTTAAAGATTTAACCTTTTATCAAACAATCCTGGGTTTTCATGACCTTGGGAAAGAAGGCTTCTGAAAACATTGTGGGAAAAGGAGAAAATGCTGGTAACCAGCATTTTCTCCTTTTCCCATGTTTTCTACCCTATCAAAGACAGAAATCATCATTTGAGCTATATTTAATGCATTGTCTGGAAATGCTTTTAATTTGGACAGGTGTAACATTTTGTCGTATGGTGAAGAGTTAAATGACGTCAGATGATTTTGCTCTTCTTTCTGCTACATTCATTCGGTTTTGAGTAAGGCATCCCTTGCTCACAAGAAACTGTTGGATAAAGTTTCATGTTATGTTACAGGCTTCATCTGAGACTATTACAAATAAAATAGACTTTTAGTTTTAATCTGTAAGCAAGAGCAAATTACTGCTGTCTCTTTGCTCTTTTACCTGGAATGACTAGTAAAATATCGGACTATAAGATCAGAATGCATTTTGTTATTATCCTAGAGATACTTTAGCAAGAATAAAGAGAATCACCTGAAGAAACTGCATATGGATAAGTTATTTACTATTAATTAATGATTTACCACACAATCCTGACTTTTATTAACCCTAAGGAAGAAGGCATTTGAAAACATTGTGGGAAAAAGAGAAAATACAGGTAACCAGCATTTTCTCCTTTTCCCACAATGTTTTCTACCTGCCCAAGAGCAAAATTTATTTTTTTCAATTAATGTTTATTTTGTTGTCTGCAAACGCTTTAAGTTTAGACATGTCTAAACTTTCCTCGGTGGTAAAGAGTCGGCGCCATGTTGTCTTCACTGTCAATGGCAACAGTGTTAAAGTTTCTAGTTCTCTCTTCCTAATTCTTTATCACACAATCCTGACTTTTTAACAACCCTTGGGAAATAGCCTTTTGAAAAGCATGTGGGTAAAGGAGAAACTGCTGATAACCAGCATTTTCTCCATTTCCCACAAGGTTTTCTACACTTTCACGATTGCCATCTTTGCAGTTACATTTCATTTGTCTTAAATTTTATCATTTGGTGAAGAGTTAATAGTGCCTGCAGTTTGCATGGGTGGGAAGTTTGCTAGCAACTTATGTATAAGTATATATTGTATTTAAAATCTTTGTCTCTTACAGAAAATATGTGTTCGACCCTCATGAAGAAGATTCAGACTACAATCCGCTCCCAGAAGAAAGACCCGGAGGTTTTGATTGGGGCGAGGGCGAGCGGGTTGGCAGACCAAATGATGATCAAGACTAGGAATGCACACAGTTTGCTACCAGTGATTGTGTTAACCTTTTACTATAATGACCCTGAGCTAGAAAGCTTTTGAAAACATTGTGGCAACCAGCATTTTCTTTTTTTTCCCGCAATATTAAATGTCCTTTTAAAGGTAAAATTTATCATGTGAGACATGTTTAATTTGTTGTCCACATTCTCTCAAACTGATGCAGTCAGCTGGTTTTTCACATTTGATTAATTTTCCATTTATTTATTGTGCCATCATATTGACACCCCCTGAAAGCTGTTATTTATGTTATAGGGGATAGTGCAGGATACAGGACAAAACCCATTCAAAGTTACACCGAGTGTTTTACCTGCCCAATGTATAGAAACATCACTAAGGATTTCAGTTTAGCGTCTCATGTGAAAGACTCTTCGTGATTTTCATGCTCTTATCGGATTAGAATAGTTAGATAAATATATGGGGATGTATACCATCTAAACTCCTGTATAAGACACCCTTGCCTAGAAGACACCCTCTACTTCCAGATCAAAATTTTAGGAAAAATAGTATATATGCCATGCTGTTTGAAAAGGGGGCTTAATGCATTTGCGAAAAATATCGACCCAGGTCAGTCTGCGCAGTCCGTGCAGGCTGACCTGAGCCGAAATTTTTGCTATTGTTCACATTTTTAGCTCCACTGGCCGAAGGCCAGCGGGCTTATGTCATGGCCCGGTGTCCGTCGTGCGTCCGTCCGTCAGTCCGTGCGTCCGTCCGTCCATGCGTTAACTTTTATTTCAAACATCTTCTTCTCTGAAACTACCCATCCAATTTTCATGAAACTTCACAGAAATGATCCTGCCATGGTCCTCTTCAGAATTTCTTGAAAGAATTTGATTCCTTCAAAAACTCTGGTTGCCATGGCAACAAAACTGAAAAATATTGGAAATCTTTAAAAATCTTCTTGTCTGAAACCATAAGGCATAGGGCTACCAAATTTGGCATGTAGCTTTATGTAGTAGACCTCTATCAGGTTTCTTCAAATTATAGCCCTGGGGTCAAAATTGGCTCTGCCCCAGGGGTCACAAGTTTTACATAGGCTTATATAGAGAAAACTTTAAAAATCTTTCTGTACCTAGCCATAAGGCCTAGAGCTACCAAATTTTGCATTTAGTTTGATCTAGTGGGGGTCTACCAAAAATGCCCAAATTACAGTCCTGGGGTCAATTTGGCCTCATGCTGGGGGGGGGAGGGGGCAGATTCACAAGATTTACATGGGCTTATATAGGGAAAACTTTTAAATCTTGGTGTACATAGCCATAAGGCTTAGGGCTACCAAATTTTGCATAATTATAGCATTGTCTAGTGGACAACTACAAAGAGGGTCCAAGTTACAGCCCTAGGATCAAGTTTGGCCCTGCACCAGGGGTCACAAGTTTTACATGGGTTTATGGAGTGAAAACTTCAGAAACCGTTATGTTACTAGCCATAAGGCCAAGAACTCCCAAATTTGGCATGTTATTCTTCTAATACACATATTCTCCATTTAGTCCAACTGTAGCCCTGGGGTCAAAGTTTTATGAGGGCTTATATAGTGAAGACTTCTCTTTATGGTTTATATTTATAAGCCAGTGGAGCGATACAGGGCCATCATGGCCCTCTTGTTGTATGCCCAAGGACCAGTCTGCCTCATGATTAAGTCGGTTCTTAAAAAAAGTGGCTATATGGATCCCTAATTATGTGATGGCTTGATTGGTATCATGGATCACGGAGATGCATTAAGCGCCCTTTGCCAGAGCATGGCTCTTATGTATATGACATGAGCCATGCTTTCAGGAAGGGGTTTAATCCTTTACCGCACAATGGTGCCTTTTAAACCCCCCCCCCCCCCCCGGGGAAAGAAGCCCTTTGAAAACATTGTGGGAAAAGGAGAAAGTGCTGGTAACCAGCATTTTCTCCTTTTCCCACAATGTTTTCTGTCCTATCAAAGGAAAATTGCACTATTTGAACCACATTGAAATTGTCGTCTATAAATGCTTTCAATTTGGACAAGGCTAAAATTTTGTTGTCTGATAAAGGGTTAATGCATCCCTGTGATGAATTATACCAAGCAAGTCATCATATACATGTAATTACAGATCAGTAAAACCTATTTTGTCTAACAACCAGCAGAATCCTGGGGTAGAATGGCCCCTGGACATGCACAAAATTGACCAATAGCGCAAAGTTTCGACCCAAGTCAGCCTGAGCAGACTGTATAGGCTGGCCTGGGGTTGATACTTTCTGCAGATGCATTAAAACCTTCTTATCACATGGCATGGCCCAATGATTGATTTGCATGCAAGTCTGACTACAATGTTTTGCTTGCTGTAGATACAGACTTAACTATCTGCTAGAAACAAACCCACTGAATTCATTTGAAAACAGCTGTCTCTCTACGTCATTTAGCTTTGTCTCATAAGCTACTTGATTGAATGTATTGACAATAGAGAATTTCCTGTGCGTTTAACCCTATACCACACAGTCTTGACTTTTAACAACGCTGAAGGAAAAGGTATATGAAAACATGGGAAAACAAGAAAATGCTGGAAACCAGCATATTCTCCTTTTCCCACAATGCTTTTTTCCCTTCCCAAAACAATTTTCAGTTTATTTTGCTGTCTGCAAATAATTTCAATTTGTACAAGTCTAGGATTTTGTGCCCAGGTAAAGAGTTAAATTGGGTTTTATTGTGTTCTGTGGGAGTCTTAATTTGGTTTTAATGTGTTCTTTGCCTGTCTTAATTTGGTTTTAATGTGTTCTATGCCAGTCTTAACAGTATTTCAGTCATATCAAGGTTACAGCTGTTTAATTCATATCTCCTCAGGATTTCACAAGCACTAGGCTGAATCTCTGCTGTACCTTATCCAAGGACACTCATGCATTACCAGATGGGGATCAAACCAGATTTTTTTTTTTTTTTATTATAAACCAAACTCCTTAACTTTTCATTCATTTGTTTGTACATGCATATGTGTGTGTTCATTTATTCTTTAATTTAAAAAATGTCTGTTACTTTAAATTTCATGTCTTTCTGGTGCTGGTTGAAATAAATGAGTATTGAATAGATATACATGTGCATAATTGGGCAATTATTCTTGATGTTTCAGGATCATGTTACATGACCATGCAGAATTACAAAGTTACAAGGCAATATACAAAAATCAAAAAGTAGGAAACATGATCAAGAGATATAAATTTGTAAAATAAGAAACAGAAACTGAATACTTGACTCGATCTTTTCAATGATGTGTTCATCAGATTATACAGAGAAATGGTGGTTATGATGATATATATGTTAATGAAAATGCAAAACCACACAAGCTTATCTAAGACATATTTTAACCCTTAAGCTGCTAAGTGCACCTCACTGACCCTTTGCAGACAGTGTAGATCAAGATCAGACTGCACAGAACTTGCAGTCTGATCTTTGATCTACACTGTCCGATATTGTATTTTCCTTGCGGTGAAATTAACTTTGAAATCAGACTATTTGGGGTTTTTTTTCTGTTGAGTGAAGATTTTTGTGTCATGTATTTAGCATCTTAACCCTTTCCCAAACAAGCCCTGGTTTTCACATGTCTGCAGTACAAGTCTTTTGAAAACACTGTGGGAAAAGGAGAAATTGCTTGTAACGAGCAATTTCTCCTTTTCCCACAGTGTTTTCTGCCATTTTCATCAAATTTGAAATTGTCGTCTGCAAACTCTTTGAATTTGGACCAGTCCAAAATTTGTCATTTGGAAAAGGGTTAAGAGTTAGATTATTATAAATCACTAACATGCTAAGTATTGGACCCTTTACCAGAATACAAAATTTTAGATTTGTCCTATTTGGAAGCATTTGCAGATGACAAATAACAGTTGGTCAAATAAGGGGTTTGTCTCTGAAGGGATAGAAAACATTGTGGTGTGAAAAGGAGAAAATGCTGGTTACCAGCATTTTCTCCTGTTAACATATTTTTTTCAAAAGCCTACCTCTTTAAATTTGTTAAAACCCAGGATTGTTTGGTAAAAGGTGAAAGGAAAAGAAAATATTGCAGATAATTAATAATTATGGAAAACAATTTTGGAAAAGAAGAAATTGCTTCTTATGAGAAATAGCTCCTTTTCCAAAAATGTTTTTGTGAAGCCATGTACAGTTAGAGGATAAAAGGTTTGTATGAGTGGTAATAGGTTAAAAATATTGGTTGGAAATGAAAGTTGGTCTTTTACTGGACGATAAAATGTTAGGCTTGTCCATTTTGAAATTGTTAGCAGAAGACTAAAATGTCGAAAGAAGGAGTAGGAAAAATGTGGCGAAAGGAGGAAATATTGGTTTCCAGCATTTTCTCATTTTCCCAAAATGTTTTCTTACAGCCTTTTACGTGATCGTGTGTTTTAACGACCCATAAAAAGAAGGCATTTGAAGACATTGTTGGAAAAGGAGAAAATGCTGGTAACCAGCATTTTCACCTTTTCCCGTAGTGTTTTCTACTTTTTCAGATGCAAAATCCACAAGTGCAGCCACATTTCAGTTGTCGTCTGCAAATGCGTTCGATTTGGACAAGTCTAAGATTTTGTTGTCTGGTAAAGGGTTTTAATTGGCAGCACAAAAAACGCAGACTTCATTTCTGTTTGAAAGCCAACTAACTGCCCATTGTAACAATTGGAGGATCAAATTGCGGACAAAATTTATTTCATAACATTTTAAAAGCATGGCCATTATAATAGAGTCTGCTAATGTTGTACAGTGCAATTTGTCAAAGTTCCAGTCTCTGGCAGAAAAATGTTTTGTAAAGCTAGAACAAAAGTTTGCCACTTGTTTGCTTTTAGCTGCTAGTGTGCCTTTAACGACTCAGTGATTTCTGTAAATTGATGAAGATTGTTATTAGATGAAAAAAATATTGTTCCCATGAAAGACTGCTTTTCCAAACAACGTTCACTTACAGGGTTCTAATTTTGCTCGATTAGTCTGTATGTTATACATGTGAATAGATTTTATGAACAGTCAGTCTGCCTTTCATTCAATTCTTTCATTTAACCCTTCACCACACAATCCCGGCTTTTAACGGCCCATAGTAATAAGATTTTTAAAAACATTGTGGGAAAATGAGAAAATGCTGGTTACAATGTTTTCTACCTTTTCAAAAAAAAAAATCCCATAAAATGAGTCCATTTAATTTGTCGTCTGCAGATGGTTTCGAAATGTATGAGTTTAAAATTTTGTCGTCTGGTGAAGACTTGAAAGCATTTCAAAATGTTTATTTCAGTCGTGTATGGCTTCACTTTTCCTGGCTGAATTTAAATGAGCCACGCTCTGGCAAAAGGGGGCGTAATGCATCTCCGTGATCCATGATACCAGTCAAGCCATCCCATAATTATGAATCCATCATAGCCATTTTTTTAAAACAACCGACTTCATCACTGGTCCTTGGACATACAGAAAATTGATCAATAGCGAAAAATTTCGGCCTGGGTCAGCCTACGCGGACTGCACAAGCTGACTTGAAACGTGTTTTTTCGCAGATGCATTAAGCCCCTTTTCACAGAGCATAGCTCAAATCATTCATCAACGCAACTAGCCGTTCCCTTGTATATTTATACTATATTATATTTAATGGACTTCATTTTTAAATCTTGATTTAAACACTTTACCAAATAGTCCCGAGGTTTAGCGAGCCTGGGAGAGATGTCTCTTGACCGTCCATCTAGTAAGGCGTCTCAAGAACTTGCTCAAGGATTTAGTGACTTCTTTATAAGCAATATAGCAAGTTAAGAAATGATATAATCGCATACAAGCAATCTAGTAGTATGCTGGATGAACCAGCTGACAGTCTACCAAGTGACGACCACCTGACTGAATTTACTCCAGAGAATGGGGAAAAATTATTCAAAAGTGTCCAAATAAGTCTTGTTAGCTCGATCCTATACCAACATGGCTTTTGAAATCTTGTACAGAAGTTCTTATTCCCCGTATGACGAGGATCGTCAATGTCTCTCTTGA
Organism: Tridacna gigas; assembly: GCA_945859785.2. Classification (NCBI taxonomy): domain Eukaryota; kingdom Metazoa; phylum Mollusca; class Bivalvia; order Cardiida; family Cardiidae; genus Tridacna; species Tridacna gigas. Next base: position 25,782,729 of record OX244042.2, on the reverse strand, counting down.
GACTGCTTACGTACCAATGTCATTCAAAAGCTCCCATTTCAGACCACTCCAAAAGAAACCGAGGTTAGATCAAAATCTCCTGAAAAATTATAGGTCTAGACCTGCTTCCATTTGTTTAAAAGGTCTTAGAGAAAGTGGTAAACTCCCGCATAGAACAGCACGTAATATCAAGAAACCTTAACCCTTAGAGCGCTGAATTTATGAAATAAACCTTTTCAGTGAAGAAAATCATCCAAAATATTGTCATTTCAAGGTTGTTTTTGCCAGAAGGTGTATTGAAGTAGCTGACAGTGTAGATCAAAGATCAGATTGCACGTTCTGTGCAGTCTGATTTTGATCTACACTGTTAGCAAAAACAAGTTAAATTGGTTCCAGCGCTTTAAGGGTTAATGAAGAATACTAGTCCGCTTATTAGAAACCATTCTGGAATCGCAAGAAAAACGCTTATATGGATTGCCTCATATCTCAGTGAACGAAATTTTCTGAAAAACCGTTTTTCTCGCAGGAGCTGGTCTAAAATCCGACACACTAAAAACAAATGAATAGTGATGATGTGTCATTTTACAGAGCTATCCCCAATTCCAGGGTCAGTAATGACCATGTATGATACTTTGTCCTCTGAATCTCTGGTAATAATAACATGATGCGCGACATTATCTATTCTAAAATGAAATGGAAATTAAAATATTTCACCAAATTCAATTTGCTCCAGCTTGACTTTCAAAGCGAAATCCCAAACCCTTTCAGCAGGTTCACAAGTAGTTCACAGCATGCTGGTAAGTAATATATTAAATTGTGTCCTTCTAAGTCTACTAAATTACATTTAAATAACCGTCGTCTGGTAAAGAATGAATTGATTAACGACAAGAGTTGACTCAGATCAAAATATGTTCAAGTGCATGCTGATCATGGTCTATGCTCGCCGGAGAGGACACCAGAGTCTGCGATCACAGACACGTGTTTTTGACAAACTTCGCCCCCATAACCTAATTTATAAAATGTACCTAAAAAGTTTCCTGCTTCAATACATGCGTCGCACACGGATGAAAACCACACACACACGGCCGAAATAAAATCCGTATCTATACGGATATATATAATATGTAATAATAATATATAATATGAGCCAGAAAATATCTTAACACTTAAGCTGCTGAATAAATGGCACACAAATTTCTACTCAATACTAAACGCCCAACCATTGCCGTTTCAAAGTTGATTTCACCGGAAAGAAAATATCGTATCGGACAGTGTAGATCAAAGATCAGACTGCACGTTTTGTGCAGTCTGATCTTGATCTACACTGTCCGCAAAAGGTCAGTGGGTCGCGATCAGCAGCTTAAGGGTTAAAATGCTATCTAACACATTAAAATAAAAAAGAGCTGCCAAAAGTAAACAAAGCGGATGTTAAATTGCATTACTGTTTAAATCATATCATTTAAAAGTATGGAAATTATTGTGAAGATGACATTTGTTATTGTACGGTGGGTCAAAGTGTTAGTCACTGGCGGAAAAATTAATTTCAAAACTATCTCTAGGTTAAAAGTTGCCATGTCACTCTATTTTTTTTTTACTTTTTGCCTGATTTTGAAATTCATTTTTCTGCAAGCGACTAATGCTTGGACCGACCATACAATAACAGATTGCTATCTTTACAATATTTTCCATACTTTTAAAAGGTATGATTTAAATTTAAATTCATTTTAACATCTGTATTGGTTTTTTGGGGGCTGCTATTGGGAATTTCAGGAAACGCCCCAGTTTTTCAGTCAGTTTTCTATACATGTACATCTGTTTTCTTCTTTACTAGTGGTTTGCCAGGAAATGTTTGGCATAATTCTGACACACACACACACACACACACACACACACATTTTTTTTTTTTTTAAGTTCAGAGAGGTAATAAAATCTTAAATAGATCTAGCTCTACCTCCTATAATTTTTAGGCATTTGATTAGGTGATTTAGCCTACCTCCATTAATTTTTCAAGCGCTGCTCGCCTAACGAGGCGTGACTAAGCAAGCATTAATGATGCAAGCGTGACAAAGTAAGGTCTATAGATAGAAGATCAGATTGCAAGTTCTGTGCAGTCTGATCTTGGTCTTTGGCTTCCACAGAAGCCATTGTTTTCGCCTGTATCGCTGAAAGAGTTAAAGATAGCTACCCAATGGGCTTTACAAGAACTAGTGTCGAAAATGTGTTTACCAAAGGCTACTGAAACTCCATTGGTCTATCACAGAATACCAAAATTTTCATGGGTCGATCATCAGACAAGTCTTGCTATATAATATGATATAAAGGCAGTCGCTAATGTGCTATTTTAGTAACGGTGTCCGATGATCGACTAATGAAAATTTCGGTATTCTGTGATAGACCATGGAGTTTCAGTTTTTCTTTTTTTCGTTGGTAGTCCAACAAGAAATTTTTACAGAATATTGGGTAGCATTTAACGATCAGGTTGCAGCGTTTGTGCAGTCTGATCTTAATCTGCAGTGTCCGCAAGAGCACCCAGAGTTACCGTAAGATACGTGTTCGGTGGTATGGCGAATACAATGTATTATCAATTAAATTTGTTACCTGCAAATGTCTTCAATTCGGACATGTCCAAAACTTTTGTCGTTTTGTAAAGAGTTAAGGGTAAAAAAAATATAAAACTAGAAACAATATTATTACATAATAACAGGAGTCATGGCGTAACTGACGGTAACAGACTTTAATCCAAAACATGCCATGTTAAAATATAGAATTACAACATGTGCTACCCCCTTTGCCTCATGCTCGTGTTCATCCATCGTTTTGCATTTTTAACAAATTTCTTGAAAATACTGAGTAAATGAGATTGATTAAATCAGATTGGTTGATTTTATCGTTATAACTTTTTGAATGGTTTTGCTTTACAAAGGTCGTGAGGATTTATACTGCTAAAACTATGTTTATTGGTTTGTTTTTTAAAACCCCTGCCAAGAGATAAGCTAAAGAGCATCTCCCCCCCCCCCCTTTTTTTTTTCGCCTTTAGAAAGAAAGAATATCAAGTTGGGGCAATGGAGCACCAATTGTTAAAATCAAACAAAAATTGCTGACTTTGGATTTTCTAAATTTCTTCTAGACCCACGCAGTATCACGTCAGAATGAAAATTGGATGAACCCATAATATGTACACTAATCACACTTCGATAGCGATCATTTAAATAATTGGCCCGCAACATGCGAAATGAGACCTTCGGACATTTGCGTAAAGTATCGTCCCGATTTAGCCTGCGCAGTTCGCGCAGGCTAATCTGAGGCGGCACTTTACGACTACATAAGATTTTTTCATACAGTAGATTTTCGTGAAACAAAATCGCACAAAAACGGGAAGTGTCGTCTCGGATTAGTCACAGACTGCACAGGCTGATCTGGAACGACACACTTTTACGCATATGTCAGAAGGCCCCTTTTCGTGTGTTGCACTCCATGTTTCATTGCAGGTACATGTTACATCAATACAGTTTTGCATTAACTCTTTTGCTGGCAAATAAAAGGATTCGACTTGAGGTCTAAATGTATATAGCTACGTTGCGTTTGGAGATGAATCTGGTCATAGATTAAACGTTTTGTGCAGTCTGATCTTGATCTACGCAGTCCGTAAAAGCTATCCGAGGCGACATTGGCAGCGAAAGAGTTAAAAACGTCTATTTCCACAGGTGGTTTATTTCATCAGTGTGGCAATGTAACATATTGAAAAATCATACATGATGCATGCCACAAATATAAATTATATCGGCTAAGATAGTGATCCCTAGCAAATTTTGAGTAGTATATATGAAGGTGATAAGAATTGTGAAAGAATGAAGCTAGAATGCAAGTTGATGCTAAGATGAGTCTGTCTGTCTTTCTGTCTGTCTGTCTGTCTGTCTGTCTGTCTGTTTCTCTTTAATGATTTTTAATTCTTATAATGATGTATAATGATTTAAAACCGTTCAGTTTAAATATAGTCCAAATGTGTGACCTCTCTCAGGCCAAGCAGATGTCGGGTTTCACAAAAACAAATATTCGCTTAGTTGACCCTTACACCGGCAAGTAATCGAAATACATGTAAATGAGCGGCGCTCTGAGAAAAGGGGATTTAATGCCCTTTTCGTATTGTCTTCGCATAACATGGATTAATATTTTGTCTTAAAACCAATCGAATCATGAGCTAAAATGGCCCTTTGACATGCAGAAAATTTACCTATAGCGTAAAAGTTTCGATCAAGGTTAGATTGCAGACTGCTAGGAGTCTGCAGACTGATCTTTCATATTTACTATCCAGTATTTTAAAATTTTGATATAGATCTACTGGCGAAAATGAATTAACTCTTTAGCTAAGCGCGACTCGAGGACCCTTAGCGGACAGTGTAGATCAAGATCAGACTGCACAGTCCGTGCAGTTTGATCTTGGATCTTTATTGTTCAATATGGAGATATCTTTCCCCCAAATACCAGTCCTTTGAATTAGCAAAATCTTGGTTTTTACCATCGGCTTGTACATGTATGTATCATTTCGCCTCTTCAGCGCGGTAAAGTTTATTCATACGTAGGCCTAGTGCTGAATGAAAAGTCATACTCTGTCAAAAGGGGGTTAAATACGTCTCCGGGATGCATCACACCGAGCAAGTCATCACATAATTATGGACCCATAAAATCTATTTTGTCTAACAACCGACTGAATCACGAGGTAGATTGGTCATTAGATTCGCAGAAAATTTACAAATGACAAGAAGTTTCGATCAATATTAGCCTGCGCGGACTGCACAGGCTGACATGGGTCGATACTTTTTAACAGATGCATTAAGCCCCCTTTTCATCGAGCATGGCCCATTCATGATTACCAATCTGGTTACCAGCATTTTCTCCTTTTTCCACAATGTTTAAAAAAAAACATTTCTTCAGGGTCGTTAAAACTCGTGATTGCTTGGTACAGGGCTAAAGATTTATGTATTTTAAATTCAAAATTAATAATATTGAAAAGATCCTGCAGACCAAAAAATAAGATAAATGACTCGACGAAAAAATATACATGTATTCAATACTGGTTTCAAACAAGTCTCGATGGCCAACTATTGTCCAAGGCCCTAGAAATGGCAATTGTATTACCATAAAACAATTACTGCCAATTTCGGAAGTACAAGGACTTTCCAAGGTCATCATCAACTGGCAAGCTCTCATGGCACTTAGCACGACAATGAGATGGTCAGTGTATAAATAGCCATGGAAACTACGACTTCCCATGTCTTCTCCGTCTCGGATCTTACTAAGACATACGACCAACGGATCACCATGTTTGCATTGACAACAACCTTCCTGGCTACCTTGGGTAAGTTCTGAGTTCGTTCTATCATTATACAGGTTTATTTTACAAGCGTTCTTTCTTTAAAAAAAAAAAATAAATAATAATAATAACCAGAAACTTTAAAAATCAATTCGACCTTATTGAAGCTTTACATTTTTTTAAATTATTTAATAACAGGTATGTCACGGTCACATGGCACCAATATTTCAACCGTTGGGCACGAATTTTGGATTACTTTGTTGCATGGGTATTATCCGGACTGGTACGTCGCAGCAGGCCTGTTTGAAAGAAAGATTTCTATTTTGTTTTCTAATAGACCATTTTTAGACAATAGTTGTAGGATCAGACAAGCGGAACATATAGGTCTGACGATTATGTTCACGACGGTGACAGTTTATCAAACTAAATAGCGACTTCTGTCTCAACGTTTTGTTCTACAAAGATATAAAAGCCCAGAAGAAACCGTAATCACCAATTATACACTGTATTTAATAACATTGATAGTCTTATTCTCAAAATCTTTCTTAATTTCTAACAGTAACAAAATTTCTGATGGCTAAACCATTATTGTTTAGCCGATCAAAAATTGCGGTATTTTTTATACTTAAAATAAGACTAAGAATGCAATTCAGAATGGTTAGTGATCACGGACCCAGCTCTCAAAATACTGTCACATAGATCTATGCGTTTTATTCCAAATCATTCACTCATTTTCATTTTTACAATACAAAACAAAGCATTTATTGTATAAACTTCAAAAAAAAGTAAAAAAGTTAAAAAAAACTACATAAACACCTGAATTTACCAAATTTACCAAAGAACATAGATTTGCGTGGACTTACATGTACTTATGTAAGATATTTAAGATATTCTGAAATTTTACGAAGAAAGTCAAAGTATAAAAATTTAGACACGTGACTGATAGTAGGCATAAATTTTGAGTTTTTTGACATTAGATTAGTGAATTTTGTGATTGTCGTCCAAGTAGTACTTAACGTTTGATGTTTTTATTTCTGAGGCATGTCTGTGTATTTTGGACACATTAGTAAGAAGTGATATTCGTTTTCATTCATATATGAATTACCGTTTCTACAAATTCTGTTGTTTATTGGAATATTTAGATGTCTTCCACTTTAAATTTGTAATTTATATGATAAGGCTTTAATCCTTATACTGCTAAGCGCGACTCAAGGCGCTTTTGCGATCAGTGTAGATCAAGATCAGACTGCACAAAACGCGCAGTCTGATCTTGGATATATACCTACACTGTCTGATAATGAGATATTTTTCTCTGGACAATTAATCACTGACATTCATTATTTGGGTATTTTTGTTATTGGCTGGAAAGTTTCACTTAACTTCTATCGCAGGTTAAGGACTAACATTTGAGCCATGCTCTGGCGAATGGGGGCTTAATGCATCTTCGAAAAATAGCTACCAAGATCAGTCTACGCAGTTCGCGCAGGCTGACCTGGGCCGAAACATTTCGCTATTGGTTAATTTTCTGTATGTCCAAGGACCAGTCGACCTCGGGATTTAGTCGGTTGCTAAAAATGTGGCTACTATGGATCCATAATCATATGCCGACTTGCTTGGTATCGTGGATCACAGAGATGCATTAAGCCCCCTTTTGCCAGAGTATGGATCATTTGTAAATGTTGATATTAATCTGTTGTCGATAATCAATCCATTTAGCCGTTGTGTCATCAGCCAAACTGAGCCGTATCATAAACGGGGAAGAAGCTGTAAAGGGGGAATTTCCTCATCAAGTCTCCCTTCTTCTCAATTACTACCACATTTGTGGAGGTTCTGTTATTGCGGATGAATGGATATTGACCGCTGCACACTGCGTTGATGGCTCGTAAGTACAGTTAAAATCTGCCTTGGTGACTCCCTCTAATGAGCGAGCAACCTTTATATGCAAATATAGAGTTTCAAAGGGCGGCAAATATGTCGAAATGTACGTGTACCAAGCAATCACACGTCTCAAATCTTTACTTCACGGCAAAAAAAGTGGACTTGTATAAATTGAAAGCATTTGCAAACAACATTTTAAAAGTGGCCCAAGTAGTGAAATCTTTGATAGACCAGCATTTTCTCCTTTTTCCACAATGTTTTCAAAAGGCCTCTTCCTCAGAGTCGTTAAAACTTGGGATTGTGTGGTAAAGGGTTAAGCAAGCACATTTTGAGTATCCCGGAGGTGCTGCTTGGAAACAAAAAAATGGTTTACACGTAGCGCAAAAAGCGCAAATATTGTAGTGATAGAAGTGTCTTCTCCTTGTCCCTTCGTCAAAGTTTTCAAACGTGCTCCACTGCAAGACGAAAATGGTCTTCTTAAAGGCCCTATAGCTGCCAAAAGTAAACATTTACGTGGTAAAACGCATTTAAATATGAATCATACCATTTAAAAATAAGAAAATTAAAATGTGAAGATAACCATCTGTTATTGTACGGTAGCCCGAAGTGTTAGTCGCTGGTAGGTAAATGAATTTTCAAACTACGTAAAAAGTAAACAAAAGATAGGGCGAACTGGCAACTTTTAACTAAGTTTTAGATTTCATATTTCTGAGGACAACTAATCCATGGACCGACCGTACTATAACAGATTGTCATCTTCACAATAATCTACGTACATGTAAATTTAAATGGTTATGATTTAAATTTAAATGCATGTTAAAAACCGCGTTATTTTTATCTGGCAGCTATACGGCTTTTAGTATGGTAACGACTGGTTTATAAGCGACTGTAGGTTGTCACTGCACATACGTATGACTCAGATAACAAGTCTGACTTTTCTTTATTTGAAACGTGTGACCTCAAGAAATCAAAATATTGTGATCTCAGCTTTCTTTTCATATAAAAACCATCTCAGATCGGTCAGTGTAGATAAAAGATTGGACTGCACATTCCATGCAATCCAGGTTCCGTATTCACCAACCATTCTCAAGAAAATTCTTAGTCTTATTCTCCAGATCAAAGTTTTTCCAAATTTGAAAGCAACACACCTTCTGATTGGCTAAACCAAATGGTTTAGCCAATCAGAAGTTGTGTTGCTTTCATATTTGGAAAATCATGGAGAATAAGACCAAGAACGTTCTTAAGAATGGTTGGTGAATACGGACCAAGATCGTGATCTACATTGTCTACAAAACGCATATCATTCTAGTCATGCGATGTATTTGGGCCATAGACTAACATTTTGAGGGAAACATATTTTTTCATAGAATCATCCAAATCTCTCTCTCTCTCTCTCTCTCTCTCTCTCTGGTTTGTGGCTACAAAGTATGTTAGCATTTGAGTTCGTATTCACTTACCGATGTAAATTGTATTCTCAGTCAGTCATTTGTCAATTTAAAAAAGAAACGCAATTTCTAATTGGCTTAACCATTTGGTTAAGCTAATCATTTTATCTTTAATTTGAATTTGAAAGTTTAGAAAATTCTTAAGAATTAGACTGAGACAATTATGAAAAGTGGTCGGTGAATACAGTCCTTGGTCTCTCTGTTTCCTCTTGGGAGTACATCCTTGTCTATCTAATTTTGTGAGCCATCCTCTGGCAAAAGGGGGTTTAATGCATCTCCGTGATGCATCTTACCTAACAAGTCATCGCATAACTATGGATGCATAAAATCACTTTTGTCTCACAACCCACTGAATCTGAAGGTAGACTGGTTCTTGGACATACAGAAAACTGACCGATAGCAATCAATTTCGACTCATGTCAGCCTGCGCGGACTGCGCAGGCGGACACGGGTCGATACTTTTGCAGATGCATTAAGCCCCCTTTTCACAGAGAATGGCTCTTGAATAAGTGTACAGATAAAAAAATCATTGTCTATCACTTTACACAGCTCAGCATCAGACTTGGCTATTGCCGTCGATTTACACGACTTCAGTGCTACTGCCGGTGTCTCAGTGTTGGAGGTTGTCCAGGTTATAATGGTGAGACAAATGATTTTGGTCACTCTGTCACTCTGTTTATCTGTCTGTCTGTCGATCTGTCTGTCGGTCGATCTGTGTGTCTCTCTGTCCGTCCGTCCGTCGGTCGATCGATCGATCGATCGGTCTGTCTGTCTGTCTACACATGTCTGTCTATCTATTGTCTATCTGTCTGTCTACATGTCTGACTCTCACAATTGTGTATCTATGTAAGATGTCGTAAAATATTACCGTTTTAACACGATTTACAAATTCCAATCTCGAAACAACACATTTGATAACAAGGTCATGTTTCTTCAATTATTAGATGGTGACGCCTATCCCTTACACAAAAATATGATTAAGTCTTTCGGTGCTTTGGGAAAATGGGGTTTAATGTATCTCCGTGATGTATTATACCAAGCAAGTCATGACATAATTCTTGATCTATTATTTTTAAATAAATATATATCATTTTAGAGCTCCAGATAAGAGGAAGTGATAGTATTCTAAATCCATTATTTCTCTTCCAAACCCTATGTTGTGGGTACTCATTAGAATCGTGTAATGAGTTTAGTGGAGACAGATTAATATCTTCTATTTTCAAATCAAAATCACTCCCTCCATCTCGCGCTCTCTATAGAATCTGTTTTGTCTAACAACTAACTGAATCATGAGGTAAACTGGTCCTTCGACATGTAGAAAACTGATGAATAGTAATTTTAAAGTTTCGATTTATGTCAGCCTCCGCAGGCTGACCTTGGTTGATACTTTTTGCCTGGGCAGTCCGCACAGGCTAACGTGGGTCTGTATTCACCAACCATTCCTAAGAGTATTGTAAGTCTTATTCTTCAAGATTTTGAAAATTTGAAAGTAACACCACTTCTGATTGGCTAAACCATTTGCTTTAGCCTGTCAGAAGTTGTCTTACTTAAAAAAAATGAAAATTCTGGAGAATAAGACTAAGAACATTCTTTAGAATGGTTGGTGAATACGGACCCTGGACCGAAAATATATGCTATAGTTAATTTGTCTGCATGCCAAAGAACCATTCTACCTCATGGTTCAGCTGGTGAAGAGACAAAAATAATCCATAGTATGCGACGACTTGCTTGGTATACTACATGTAGGACGCATTAAACTACATTTTTTCCAGAGCGCCGCTCCTACCTAATTATGCATACTATAAATTCTGGGAACACTAGTCATCTGATTGAATGAGACAAAACGTCTCTTAATCAGATGGTCTACCATGAAAGAATTGTAACAAAATTGAGAACAGAGGCATATGCTGCTCAATATGTTTCTATTTTCCACTCAGCATCCAAACTACAACATGGGTAGTGGAGGATTTCCGAACGACGTTGCGTTGTTAAGAGTTATCGTTCCTGCTAGTGTGGATCTTTCTAAAAATATCATTCCACTGGCTTCCGGAAGTGACCTTTTCGTCAACAACGACTGTGTCATCAGCGGATGGGGCGTAACAGGTTTGGACACCTATTCCTTCATCAGTTTTTAGCTGTACAAGTCAATGTAGTCCAAATAGTTCGACCTCATAGATGCCTAATTACCTTTAAACTTTGATCTATCTGATATTTCATACCTTTTCTTTTTGCATGTAACAAAGGACTCTGTATACATGTGTGTGTGTATATATATATATATGTAGAGAGAGAGGTCACTGATGTAACGTCTAATCGGGTCTCATTTTGAGTATTTTGTAGCAAAACATAATCTCTTTAACTCTGATACCATTACGTAGGCTATTGTAACGTGCAACGGCTTAGTCACCCATACAGGCACAAACCATAACCACGTCGGAGAGTACTGCACCAAATCGCATCGCTGTAAAAGCTAGCTCAATGGCAAGGCAGGTTTGAAGCATAGGTGACGGTTGCGTGATTAGAGAAATTGAACTCTGTGTTTCTAAATATAGAAAGATATGCAACTTAAAACAACGAACTACCTTGTTCAGTCAATTTACATGTCAAAACTACCACAAAACATATAACTATGTATTTTATCAATGATACATATACTTTTCTTTAAACCCCGCATACATGCATGTGCACAATTACGCTAAGATGACTTAAATGAATCTTAAAACTTTAAGAGCGGTCAGGTCGCCGAGATCTGACCGACGTACAAGTATACAATTCACCAACAAATTACGTTGAAAATGCACCAAATCACATGCCAATTTTTTGAAATATGTATGCAATCAATGGAAACAAACTTACTTGTAACAAAGGGATAGTTCCTCGGTCAAAAAATCTTCAAACTGAGGCATAATAAACCATTTTCCACTCCCCGAGCCGTCGTCAGCTAGTTTCCGAGTCGTCCATTTTAATAGCAGAATGTACAGCTGACGACGAATCACGGTTTCGGATAAATCGTTACTTACATCCCGACTTAAAGATTTTTCGACTGAGGAACTATCCGTTTGTTACAAACAAGTCTGTTTCCATTGAATATCTACGAAAAATATGACAAAATTTCTACATAGCGTAAGTCAAATTTTGGTAAAATATCCATAATTATAAAAAGTATGAGCCATGCTCTGGCAAAAGGGGGTTTAGGCCTCATACATCTCATTGATGCGATGCATTATATACAAAGTACGTCATCACATAATTATGGATCCATAAAATCTAGTCTGTACTATCAAGCGACTGAATCAAGAGGTAAGCCTAGACTGGTCCTTTGACATGCAGAAAAGAAATCGGTGGCAAGAACTATCGACCTAGGTCAGCCTGTGCGGACTGCGCAGATTGACCTTGGTCGATACTTTTTGCAGTTGCGTTAAGCCCCCTTTTCTCTGAGCACGTCCCATATGTGCAAAAATAAGTCAATTTGCTGCATTTTTCTTATCGATAGTTAATAGTAGTCTGAACATTAATTTATTGATCTATTTTCAATATTCGCAAAGTCCTGTGGGGATGACATGTGTAGTGTCGCATTCAAATGACGTCATATCTGGTCACAGAAGGTACTATGTTTCCGATTACAACATGACCATACTATTTATTAAATGCCAAAATCGCACCTTTTGACTGATTTAAACGCCCAGTGTCTTTCACCTTACAGAGAAAATACATGAGCCATGTTCTGTGAAAAGATGGCTTAATGCATCTGCAAAAAGTATCGACCCAGGTCAGCCTGGGCCGAAACATTTTGCTATTGGTCAATTTTCTGCATATCAAAGGACCGTTCTACCTCTTTGTTAGACAAAAAGGATTTTATGGATCCATAATTATGTGATGACTTGCTTTGTATAATGCATAACGGCAATGCATTAATCCCCTTTTGCCAGAGCACGGCTAATTTTCTTGTACTTATCAGTTTTAGTCAAGAACATTTGATTCACGACAAAAATCTAAATATGCCCTTTCAGCTGTTGAACTTGTAATTTGGAGATCCGGGTTCAATTTCCGGTAACGTGCCCTTAGGTAGGGTATTCTGAGCCCAGCCAGCCCCAGCCTGGCCTGAGAAAACCAAGAAAGCCCATTAGGCTAATATGGGAAATATTCCGATGCCTTAACTGTTAAAATTGAGTAGATCTCCCACAAACAAATATGTGTCGATACATGTATGTTTTGAATAATACTTTATTCGCTGTAGAAACTGGATATAGTCCAAACAGACTTCTGAAGGCCGAAGTTCGAGTCCTTTCCGAGTCCGATTGCGAATCGCATTGGGGACAGCGAAACATTTTGGGACAACACATCTGTGTCATGGGGGAGACAACTTATCTAGGGTCTGGATCTTGTAACGTTAGTATACGAAAAGTTTTTAACCCTTTGCCAAATGACAAAATTTAGACTTATCCAAATTCAAAGCATTTACAGACGACAAAATAAATATGACCCAAAAATTGAAATTTGTTTTCGAAAGGGTAGAAAACATTGTGGGAAAAGGAGAAAATGCTGGTTACCAGCATTTTCTCCTTTTCCCACAATGTTTTCAAAAGGCTTTTTCTGTAGGGTCGTTAAAACCCGTGATTGTGTGGTAAAGGGTTAATTGGTGCTAAAGCGCTGGAACAGGCTTAACCCTTTACAAGGCGACAAAATTTCAGAATGTTCCGAAATGAAAGCATTTGCAGACGACAAACCAATGGTGGCTAAAATGACGAAATTTATCTTTGATAGAATAGAAAACATTTTGGGGAACGGAGAAAATGCTACTTACCAGCTTTTTCTCCTTTTCCCACAAAGTTTTCAAAATCCTTCTTTTTCAGGGTCGTTAAAAGTCGGGATTGTGTGGAAAAGAGTCACGGTGCTTTTGCGAATAGTGTAGATCAAGATTAGACTATACAAAATATGCAGTCTGATCTTAGATCTACACTGTCTGCTACTTTGGTATATATTCTTGTCAGAACGACACTGAAATAGCAATATTGCGGATGTACTTTCCTAGTGAAAAAGGTCCATTGTATGACATCGATATTTCAATACGACCCAGTTCAGGGCTGAGTCAGTATCTTACGGGGCTCGTAGTCTATGGTTGTGAGTCCAAATCCCAGCTTGGCCAACTGGCAGTCTTTCAGAGTTTTGATGAGCCGTTTCGGCACAACTCATGCCATTTTCATAGCAGAACACTGTTTCGACTTTGTTAAGTAGTAAGTGGCTTTCACAGAGAAACACCACCTGACTCCGTATCGATCCACCAACCATTCTTAAGAACATTTCTAGTTATAATCTGCAACTTGATTTTCTAAACTTGAAAGTAAACCATTTGGTTTTGCCAATCAGAAGTTGTGTTACGTTCAAGTTTAGAAAATCAAGTTGGCGAATATAACTAAAATTGTCCTGAAGAACGGTTGGTGAATACATACGGTCCAGGGCCCCCTATTCGTCAAACATTCTCGATATTGTTCATAGTCTAATTCTCAAGAATTCTGAATTTCAAAGTTACACTATTTCTGATTCGCTAAACAAATAGTTGAGCCAATCAGAAATTGTAATACTTTCTTAATTAAAAATCGAAGAAAAATCGCAATTAAGAACGGTTGGTGAATACAGACCCAGAAATACAAAGATAGGTGTGATAAACTACGAAAAAGGACATGAAATACTGTGTAAATTGGATTAAAATACCATTTAAAACAATTATTTTCATGTGGCTGAACTCTGAGTGAGTACTGAAAGCATTTTAGCTCTGGAAATTGACCTTTTTTTTGACAAATTCTTCCCTATGCATTATTCACCATTCAACCCCGGCTTTACCAAACAACCCCGTTATCTAACGACTCTCAGAAAGAAGGCTTTTAAAACATTGTGGGAAAAGGAGAAAATGCTGGTAAGCAGCATTTTTTCCCCTTTCCCTACCATGTTTTCAGCCATATTAGAGACCAATTCCATTATTTCAGTAGCATGTTTTTTTTGGGGGGATGGGGTCGTCAGTAAAATTCTTTCAATTTGGACCGTTCTAAAATTTGTCCTTTGGTATCTATCTAAAATTTGTCGTTTGGTATCTAAAGATCTAATCATTTTACAGGGAGATAGCGGCGGTCCTCTGGTTTGCAACGGTGTACTTGCTGGTGTGACGTCATGGGGGATCAGCGGTTGCCATGATAACGGTATGGTAACGCACCCGAGCGTTTACGCCCGCGTCAGCTCCTTCTACAGTTGGATCAACAACAACTGTGGAAACTGCGCCGCTTAGACTCGATAACGACTGATTACTGTACAACCTCAACTGACTGCCTCCTGCCGACAATATTTTTTTCCTTTTGTTTTACAGCAACAACAACTTTCGAACACTTTGTAGAAGAAGAAGAAGTTGCTCGTAATGAGCAATTTGTCTTGTCCTTGTATTTTTACATGTATCCATGCATCATGTTAGCCAACTGTACTGCGATTGTTTCATATTGGCCTGTAACAAACAATTGCTAAATAACCATCTACCACACAGGAAGATGACCTTTGTCTGAATTGAAAGCATTTGAAGACGACAAAATAGATGTGATTCAAAACTTAAAATATATTTTTGGAGGGATAGAAAACATTGTGGTAAAAGGAGAAAATGCTGGTTACCAGTATATTCCTTCTTTTACCTACAACGTGTTCGGAAGGCTTGTTTATCAGAGTCGTGAAATTCTCAGAATTGTGTGGTAAAGGGTAAAGTTCTGTCTGATACAGGAATTCTTGTTTCTTTGAAGTTGTTAAAGATATAGTGCCTTTCTTTGTCTTAAAAAAAAAAAAAACAAGCAAAAATAAAGTACACTTCATTCAAAAGCATTATCAATGTTCTTGTTTTGTTGCTACACCTCTTCTAGTTGTTGCTGCTACTGTTTGGATCATTTGGGCCTGTGCAAGAAAACAGATGGGTTTCGCCATTCGGCATAAGCCATTATTACTCTTCCACCTAGCATGGACTTACACTTGACTTCATACAGAAATTTTACAATGCGCTTGTACTGCTAGTCTTTATTGATGAAAATACCCTACTATTCAGTAGGGTCCTTACTCACCAACCATTCTTAAGAATATCCTTTGTCTTTTTCGCCAAGATTAGCTATAATTGAAAGTAACACAACTTCTGTTTGGCCAAACCAAATAATGTAGCCAAATTAAAAGCTGCGTTACTTACAAATATAGAAAAATCTGAGAATAAGTCTAAGAATGTTCTTAAGAATGGTTGGTGAATACGGACCTTGGAGTCCCTGTGTAACGTTTTTCAGTGTATGTAACAATCTACAGGTATAAAGATAAGAGCCATGCTCTGTGAAAAGGGGGTTTAATGTAGTCTGCGTGGCTGACCTGTGTCAAAACATTTTGCTTTTGGTCAATTTTCTGCATGTCAAAGGACCAGTTTAGCTAATGTTTCAGTTGTTTGTTAGACAAATGGATTTAATGGATCAAGAATTAAGTGATTACTTGGTATAAAGCATTTCGGAGATGCATTATATACCCCCTTTTGCAATATATCATATCTTAAGCATGTTTTTTTTTTTTTTTCTTCAGGTCTCAAAACATAATACTCTGCCACAAAACTGGTCTCAAACGTTCTTTTCCTCGTTTTGTGTTGTTTTACGGTCGTGCTTCTTTTCTTTACAGTAGTTGTTTTAATATATGAATTTCAACAAGAGCACCGCATGCGGGTGCCAACACTCGATTGAAATTGCTTGATTTACAGGGGCATAACTGTGTAAAAAATATTTTGATAGTTACCTGCCCTTGTTGTGTGGATTCTCCTTTTAATAGGAAATAAATATCTTTAGTAATGACAGAAATATTATAAAATGTCAAAGTTTTTGCACGACGGCGACGCAGACGACGACAGGGATATGACAAAAGCTCGACGTTTTATTCGAAAAAAGTCGAGCTAAAAATGAAAATTCAAAACCAAAGCAAAAAGATAAGTGAAAAGAGACTAGAAAAAAAGTTAAAATATTGTATCTGTTTCATACTAGATATTTCCATTCGCCTAACTCTTGGGTACGACAGTCAACGGCAGTATTTAACTCATTTGACCAAAACAAAGTAAGTAAACAAATTTAAAAATAAAAGAACGTTGATTTTGTATTAAAACCTTCTCGATGGCCATGAACTGCATAGTCTAACTCCGACCCGGAGTACATGACAGAACTCTATACAGATGGGGCTCTGAGAAAAGGGGATTAAGTGCATCTGTCGCAATGCATTATACCAAGCAAGTCGTTGCTGAATATGGATCTATTTAGTCCGACTAAATCATGAGATCGAATAGTCAGAAAATGTAGGGTATACCAATAGCAAAAGTTTTGGACCAAGGTCACCATGCGCGAACTGCGCAGCTGATAGTCATGAGTCGATATATTTGCAGATACATGAAACCATCTTTTCACTGAGCATGACTCAAGAATATATAATTCGGCAAACCTCGAGTGATCCGTTGAGATCTAGCTACGGAATCAGCCGAGTCGTGACAAGTAAGAATATGTGAATTGTTGATGTTTTTTTTACCAAGGAGTCAAAATTTTTCTCCACTATTTCTCAGACGATGGTAACCGTGTTTGTGTAAACAGCATATCCACTTACACATTGGTAAATTGCATTCGGATTTTAAACAGTCATCATTTTTACCACTTTTCTGTATTTGAGTCAGCCTAAGATACGATCTGAGATTCTGGCCTGTTTGTTCTCCATGTTTCAATTTAAGCTGAGCTAGCGTAATGTATGATTCGTGTTTGATTAACTTGGGAAGACCAGAATCAGTAGGCTCCGTACAACGAGAACTTCCGGTTTCATTAAAGTGTTGTCTGCGCATTCTTTTATTGTTTCCGCCTCCGGTGTGTACGATTTCCTTGCTCTCGCGCATTGATATTGCTATTGACTGTTTGATTTCCTTGTCTCTAGAGAGCTGATTCAGAGATGTCGATCTTTTTTGTACTCTTTTATTCAAATCTTCCAGCGTTTTTTCTCTGCTCATTGTTAGCTGGTCGATCGACTTTCTCTTCTGTTTTTCTATCTGTCTTAAGATGACTTGAAGCCGGGACTGTTCATGTTTAATCTTTAACGCAACAATAAGTGGTACATCGTTATAGACTCTAAAATTATCATAATCCGTCATTTTGCTTAAACGTTCAACACTTCCTACACCATGTATATTATTAAAAACCTTCACTTAAAAAGTACAATCACATCCTGTAGGCGTCGTGACTGAACTTCAAATTCCGACGACCGATAGCTTGAAACCTGAGGTGCTACACCGCTCGATTGAAAAAAAAATTGTGTAACCCCTAATCGAACACAATAACACACATCTCACCAAAACGGAAATACACATGCACCAAAATATTGTTATAAATTATATATTTCATCTAGTAAATTGAAATCATTCTTTCGTAAACAAGTAACTTCTCTCTATTTTGACACAAATTGTTACAAACTCGCCTGGTAAACACTACTACAAAAATCTTTCAGGTTTCCTACTTGATGAAAGTTATTTTCTAAAATTACGCAATTCGCAAAACTTTCTTCCCGTCATTTTGCCTTATTCAGTTTCTTCAAACGGCACTATCTACTCTATTATGAATGGTAAATCAAACATTTCACCAAATTTAATTGGATATAGCCTGAATTTTAAGGAGAGTCAAACCCCTTTCAATGGGTACACAATTTGTTCATGAAGACAATGTGCTGTGCTGGGGTACGATGTAACATATCAACCCTTATCCTGCAGAATGACTTAAGTAAACCTTTCAAGACGATAGTAAAAACCCGAATAATGTTATTTCAAACTTATTGTTTGGAGAAAATTATCCTCTTATCGGACAGTGTAGATCCAAGATCAGACTGCACGTTCTGTGCAGTCTGATCTTGATCTACACTGTCCGTAAAAGGTCAGTGAGTCGCGCTTAGCAGCTTAAGGGTAAAATCGTGTCCTATAAGTCTACTAAATTTTAGACATTTAAATAACAATGAGAGAAGAAGCTCTAGTTGAAGTAGATCACATTAAAAATGTAAACATTTGACCCTTTCGAGCGCAGAATATTTAACCTTTAACCTGCTAAATAAATGAAACGAAAATTTCCACTCAATATTAAAATCTAAAATATTACGATTTCAAAGCTGGTTTCACCGGAAAGAAAATACCGTGTCAGACAGTGTAGATCAAAGATCAGACTGCACGTTTTGTGCCGTCTGACCTTGCTCTACATCGTCCGCAAAGCGCCTTTAGTCTCGCTTAGCAGCCTTAGGGTCACAAGGGAATATAAGCAACAGAAAAGTCCTAATATCAAACCTTATAGGGTCAAATGTTTTAATATAGGACGTTCGTTGAAGATTCAGGAACACAATGCACGTTTCGTGCAGCCTGATCTTGCATCTACACTACCCGCAGAAACAACCGAAATTTTCGCCACAGAAAGAAAAAATGTACGTGTACGATTTAAAGTAAGCACAAACTTCGACTTGGTGACACGCGGCCCTTGACCATACCTTTGAGCATATTCCACATCAGCGGATAATTATACTGGAAGGTATGAATGTAAAAAAAAAGGATGGAAAAAAAAGAAGGACACGGTACGCTAATATGCTGCACATAGTTTCGGTCATCAACAAAATGCATTTTTATTATATACCAGATTGTTTCAAGTACTGCCTATCTACGGAATACCAAATGAAGTTACAGCGAGTAATCAGAGGTGCTGCACTGTTTCCAAAGGAAAGACTCTTCGCTATATTTGTATATAGACTTAATAAACCAGCAAATATATTTACATGTATTTATCCGTTAGTTGGTGCCATAAATATTACCAAACGCTGCTTAGAGTACTTCAGTGCCCTTTTGCGGACAGTGTAGATTAAGATCAGACAACTTTGCTCGCTTTCTCACTTTTCTGTGAGAATCTCAAGGAGAAAAAACTTAGAAATTGCGGTATGTAGGTGATCAATAATGGCATTCATTTATTTATTCATTCATTCATTCATTCATTCATTACCCAAGGGGATTTCGAATCTTGAACGGTTTGATCCCCGCTTGCACAGCTGGTCATGGGGGTGCCGTTGAGCACGACAAACCGGAAATTACTTAGCCTAGTGTTGGTGAAACTTAGGAAACATGTGAATAAATCGAGGCTGTCGTCTCGATCATCATCATTTACTTTTTTCTTATTATAAACGACACCAGAACCTTTTTGTGGACAGTATAAATCAAGATCAGACTGCACAGAATGTGCAGTCTGATCTCTGATCTACACAGTCCACTACCTTATTTTAGATTATGATCAAACACTGTCTTCATCTTGCAGTGGAATTATATTTGTAGCCTTTGAAAATATGAACTATTTATGAGCCGTGCCCTGGGAAAAGGGGGCTTAATGCAACTCCTAGATAGATGATACCAAGCAAGTCGTCATGTTATTATGAATCCATAAAATCCATTTTGTCGAACAACTATCTTAATCATGAGGTAGAATGGTCCTTTGACATGCAGAAAATAGACCAATAGCGAAAAGTTTCGGCCCAGGTCAGTCTGCGCGGACTGCGCAGGCTGACCTGAGTCGATACTTTTCGCAGATGCATCAACCCACCCACCCCCCCCCCCTTTTCACAAGGCATGGCTCATGAACATTCATTCGGCAGTGAAAGAGTTAATATGGCTGGTGGAAGCTGAGTAGAAGGCTATCCAAACAGAAATATACATTGACCCTTTCATCGATACTGTTGAAAACAGGGGCTGTCGCGGATGGTTTAGATCAAGACGATACTGTACAAAACTTGAAATCTGATCCTGATCTATTCCCTCCGTTTGTTTTGTCATGGGCATTAGGGTAAAACTCTTTTTTGAGGTTCAGTGGATTACAAGTACATTCTTCTTTCAACCGTCGAAACAAGCCGAGATTTTATATTTGAAGATGTAAGGGTTACGGGATGTTTTGAATCAAAATTATCGTGATGAATGGAAAACAGATAACATGTAAGAAAAAAGAGTAAACTCTTGTCTTGATTTACCTGGCCTGCAAATCATCGTTTGTTTCTGACATGATAAAGTATAAGGGCGCACGATCAATGAAATGGCTGTGTTCTAAATCTCTGACTTCCTGTTCGGCCCAGTAAATCATTGATTGTTTGTTTGTTCGATTGATTGATTGGTTGATGGACTGATTGATTGATTAATTGATTGATTGATTGATTGATCGACAAAAGGACAAAATTTTAGAAAAATTTTGTCCAAATCAAAGCATTTGCTGATCACAAATTAAATGTCCAAATTCAAAGCATTTGCTGATCACAAATCAAATGTAACTCAAAAATTGAAATTTGTCTCTGGTAGAGTAGAAAACATTGTGGTAAAAGGAGAAAATTCTGGTTCTCACTATGTTTTCAAAAGCCTTCTCTATCAGAGTCGTTAAAACTCGGGATTGTGTGGTAAATGGTTAATCATGCATGACCAGTTACAACACCCGCCATTCTAAATGTTGAATTCTAATGCTATAAAGTACAAGCCATATGATTGGCTGCGACAAAACGTCTCCCCCAATCACATTGCTGACTTGGAAATTAGTTTTTGAATCGCAAAAGAATGCTTGGCAAATACGGCCAAAAATCATGAACAGTCGCAAGATGATTCTAGACATAGAAATTTAATTGTTAATGGAGTCATAGGACACTAACCACTATATACGAAGTCGCGTGCCAGATTATGTTGAACTACCGTCTGATTAGGACTTTGCGTATCCGGAGCCCTGTATCCAAGTCACGTGATTATAAAACCGTTCCTGATTTATGAGATTCATGAAATATTATTAGCGTAAATATGCGATAAGTTTATACTCCCCGTAATAAAACCGTCAACTTGATTAAAGTACATTTTCTATCACATCCAAGTTTACAATACAACAACAAAGTGTCTTTGGAGTAGTCAATGTCTGAATCAGATCTGGAATGCCATTTCACTTAGCGCGTTACCTCCTACAGACGAATTTTATGGGATTGTAACAGACTACTTTTGGAAAACACCCTGGCAAAAGCAGAAATTGCTCGTCACGAACAATTTCTACTTTTGTCACGATGTTTTCAAATGTATTCATGTGTAAAATCTTAAGACAAGTTGGACTTTTCTTGTACTTTACAGAACTGAAAAGAAATATTTTATTAGACGAGTACGAGTGTGCATAGCCAGAATTACACGATGTATACAACAAAGTATTTGCCTCTCTCTCTCTCTGTAAAAGAGGAATGAATCCTGTCTCTATGACCATCATCAATCCTTGGTAAGAATCTGGCCGAGCTGGGAATCGAATCGGCGACCACTGGGTTTAACCTCTGCACATTACCAACTTACGCGGCTGTTTTGCATTTATCTATAGGCCTATACTTAAGATGAAATACCCGTTTTGTGTATGAAATACAGAATACATGTAACACGCATTCAAGCCCAGAAAGCGTCCGACTGTGCAACCAGCTTAGCAAAAAATGAACTACCTTTTTTGTGTATGAAAAAATACAAACATTCTTTCAATGATGGTATTGCCTTTTTGCTTGGTTAAAAAAATGAACTACCTTTTTTGTGTATGAAAAAATACAAACATTCTTTCAATGATGGTATTGCCTTTTTGCTTGGTTAAAACAAGACTTTCACGTGTCAGACTTAATTCAGAAAATTAACATTGAAAATAAGTTCAACAGCTGCAAAATCTTGAACTTCTAACTAAAGGCATCATCTGCTTGTGATAATTTTTATGTCAGTTAACCCTTTACCATATAATTCCGATATTTTAAGAAAGACAAGGCTTTTGAAAACATTGTGGAAAAAGGAGAAAATGCTGGTAACCAGCATTTTCTCCTTTTTCCACAATTCTTTCGACTATATTGAAGATAAAAAAGAGCATCTTTTACGATAATGATTTTTACGTCTGGAAATGCTTTCAATTTGGTCGAATCTATAAAACTTTTCGACTAGTAATTTTTTGTTTGTATTGGAGTTTAACGCCATTTTAACAGCTCAGGTCATATATCATGGCGGTCAGTGACGCACCCATGTGTTTCCTGGCTTTCTCACACAGGTACTGACACAACTTTCTTTCCAAAGCCACTGACTACTTATCTCACATGCATCAGAGGTGAGGGGCGAAAAATTGCCGGAAGGAAAGTTTGCCTCAACCGGGTATCGAACTCGTATCAGGCTAAAATGTTGACCTCTAGAGTGTACACAAAGTTTTTCTTAGATTTGGCTGTGACCTACTTTTTGACCCGACATGACCCAATTTCGAAATGTCCGACATATTATCAAGACAAATAATCTGACCAAGTTTCGTGAGTATCAGGCTGTAAATGTGGCCTCTACAGTGCACACAAGCTCTTGCTAAGATCTGGCCCAATGATCTACTTTTTGACCCGACGTGACCCAATTTCGAACTTGTCCGAGATTTTATCCAGACAAACATTCTGACCAAGTCTCATGAGTACCAGGTTGAAAATGTGGCCTCTAGAGTGCACACCAGCTTTTACAAAGATTTCGCCCCGTGACCTACTTTTTGACCCGATGTTACCCAATTTCAAATTGTCCAAGATTTTATCAAGACAAACATTCTGACCAAGTTTCTTGAGGATCTGGCTGAAAATATGGCCTCTAGTGTGCACACAAGGTAAATGTTGACGACTGCACGACGGACGACGCACGACGGACGACGCACGACGGACGACGGACGCCGGACACAGCACTATCACAAAAGCTCACCTTGAGCACTTTGTGCTCAGGTGAGCTAAAAACTTGGAATTTATTGGGGATTTCCTACATAGAATTGTTGGAGTAGCAATATCTCCATCGGAGCTCATCTGGGCCAAATGGTTTAGCCAATCAGAAATTGCGTTACTTTCTAAATCTAGAATAAGGCTAAGAACGTAATTTAACCCTTTCCCAAACGACAAATTTTAGACTGGTCCAAACTGAAAGAGTTTGCAGACGACAATTTTAAATTTGATGAAAATGGCAGAAAGTTCTCAAAAAGGGTGGAAAACACTGTGGGAAAAGGAGAAATTGCTCGTTATGAGCAATTTCTCCTTTTCCCACAGTGTTTTCAAAAGACTTGTACTGCAGACACGTGAAAACTAGGGCTTGTTTGGGAAAGGGTTAAAATGGTTAGTGAAGACGGGGCCAGAAATAAATTTGAATGAGGAACAGTGATCAATTTTGACCCTTGGTTCCTCTACAATACTGCATTAGTCCTCAAAATGAAAATACTTGCATTATATTGTTACTACCCTGCAATACTTAGAATTGTTCGAATAGTAATTGTTCGAATAGTAATATCTCATCTTGGCTCGTATTCACCAACTATTCTCAATAACATTCTTGGGTTATTTCTGAAGAGTTTTCTAAATCTGCATGTAACACACTTTCTGATTGGCTAATTAAATGATTTAGCCAATCACAATAAAATATTGCGTTACTTTCTAAGTCTAGAATATGATTAAGAATGTATTTCAGACCGGTGAATGAAAAAGATCCAAGACTAAAGTTGAATGAGGAACAGTAATCATTTATGTCCCTTGATTCCTCTAATATGTACAACACAACATACAATTAGCCCCCAAAATAAAAATGCTTAGATTATACTATTCGCATCCTGCACTATTTAGAATTGTACGAGCAGTAATTTTTCCACCGATTCTTACCAAATCTTCCGAGAATTCCATATTGTGTATTTACTTCCTTTTATCACAATAATTTCGAGAATAATCAAGAAGATCTAGGGAATAAATAGAAAAGCTAAACAAAATTATACCAACTTTGAAGTTTTTGAACCATTTGGAAAAACCTCAAATAGTTTTGTGGACTGTAAATCAAGACAAGTTTCGATGTTTTTCCCAAGAAAAACAAATGCTAATTTTATTTATTTAGTAAGGGTTGGTATACAACCGCTGCTTAGGTGAAATTAATTCGTGGGTTAATCGAACTGTAAATATCCAATGCAAATATGTTATGTCATTTCGATTACACTCGTTATACATATGAATCCATTATCACAGAAGTACTAGTTTAGCTCTTTTCTAAAAGACAAAATTTTAGACCTATCCAACATTTGTAGACGACAAACTAAACGTTGCTGAATTGATGGATTTTTTTTTTTTTTATGAAAGGGTAGAAAACATTATGAGAGAAGGAGAAAATGCGGGTTACCAGCATTTTCTCCATTTCCCAAAATGTTTTCAAAGGCCTTCTTCCTCAAGGTCATTACAACTCGGGGGTAACTTGGAAAATGCAACTTCAGTAGGTTTGAATGGCACTTGACAAACCTTGCCCTATATAGCCTCTTCTGTCTGTACCTGTCTAGAAATATATGAAAGCTACTTTCTTTCCACTCCTGTTCAGAAATATGTGAAAAGACACTGGCAAATGACTGAGCCTCGTGATCGATAGGTAATGCAGTTGGATACCTTGTGATTATTAGGTTATAGACGGTGGTGTTCATCCAAGTACCTGGCACTGCACCCCGACTCTTTACCAGATAAAAATAAAGAATCCCAAGACTTGTCCAGTTTAAGAGCATTTTGAAAACGTTAAATTAAAATGCGTATTGATTGATGGAATTGGTACCTTGGTAGCGTAGAAAACATTGTAGGACAAGAATACATGACGTTTACCAGAATTTTCTCCTTTTCAAACAATGCTTTTTAAAATCCCATAGACAGAAGATCATTTAGCAAAGAGTACATCAGGTTATACTGCGCACAAGCGAGCGAGATAACAGATATCATCTATCTGTCAAGAACTTAGTATCTCTTATGAGGACCCCATATTCAATTCAATATGGCCATAAATCATTCCACATTTCTACACTTAATAACGGTCACAAAGTACTGCAGACAAGGGAGGTAACTGCTCTTGTTTTACCCAGAAACGCGTAATGGATTGCCCGCGTATTATCGAGGTGTATTCACCCTTACCTTGCTAAACAGGCGAAATAAAACTTTCAAACCGATAGTAAAAACTCAAATTTTGCTATATTCCAAAGGCATTTCTGGACAGTGTAGATCCAAGATCAGACTGCACGTTCTGTGCAGGGAAATAGGCTCTGGATTAGAACATTATATCGTAAAAGGACAATGTTCGTTGTGGCCAATTTCTTTTCACACAATGGGTCTTTTTTTTTTTTCCTCTACAACTCAAGAAATCGTTTGAAGGGGGAAACAATTTAAAGTCTGTCATCCACACCTTACGTGAAACACCTCAACAAGGCCTAGATTCAAATTTTTAGGATAAATGCATTTAGATGTCATATGGTTTCACTGATGTATTAGAACCATTCTTTTAATAAGATGTATCTAATGAAAGAACATCCATCATCACCCTCTTCTTAAGTGCCTGGACTTCAATGACGTTCTACATAGTGTATTTAGTCGAAGTGTGATCCTCACCTCTGACCTTTTGATTTACAATCAATAGGGATCATCTACACATGAATGGTGAATATCTAAAAGTTTTAAGATCCTAGCTCAAGTCAGAGTCTACGTATTTTCCGTGAGAGTTATGGTATTCCAAAGAGACTTCCGACTAACCGACGGACCGACCCGAGCAAAGTAATATATACCGGCTTTTCTTTAAAGGAAGATAACCAATATAACACCGATCAATTACCGCCGCAAGCTTGATAAACTATTATGAGGTAACGGGGCAACTTTTAGGTATCTGATACCTTATACTATTTATTCCCACTACATAACGTCAAGAACCATCAGACTCTCAGAAAGCACTGATCTAGTACTCGACTGTTATAGCGCATCAACCTCTTGTCTAGCTAAGTGCAAATCACTGGGTGAATCCATAGCATGGTTATGGCAGCTGTCTGCGGACAGTGTAGATCAAGATCAGACTGCAGAGAACGTGCAGTCTGATCCTGATCTACACTGTCCGATAATTTGAGAGATGTTGTAGATGAAACAGCCTTGACAGCTACCAAAAGAAAACAGCTAAAACAGCTACAAATAAGATTTGTCGACTGATCTTTTGGAAGGCCTATTCGTATTTAGCGGGATAAGAGTTAACTCTTTACCAAACGATAAAATATTTAGACTCAACCACAATGAAAGTATTTGCAAACGACAATTTAAGAGTAGCTCAAAAATTATTTCTGTCTTTGAAATGGTGGAAACATTGTGGGAAAAGGAGGAAATGCTGGTAACTCGTCTCCTTTTTCCACAGTGCCTTCGAAAGCCTTCTTCTCCCGGGCTGTTAAAACACTGGATTGTTTGGCAAGGGGCTAACTCGCTACAACACAAAACAAGCTTTCTGATTCTTACAGTAAACAGCTTTTGATGGCATTGACAGAAAACGGAGCAATTGCTTCTTTTCCGAGAAATTTAAAAAAAAAAAAAGAGAGATATTAACATTTCCTTCGAATAAATACGACTGCTTGTTTGTTGTTCCTGTTGTCGAATGGTCAGAAACTATCATATGCAGCAGTGGGTTACTGAATCTCTGAACAATATTTATGATGAATATAACAGTCTGTTTTGTTTTTGCCGTATATAAATTTATATCTTACACAAAAAAAATCCTCTTGGGTAAAGTACAAAGAGGTCGACATATCCAACAATAATTGCACCATGCTCTGGCAGAAGGAAGTTTAATGCATCTTCGCGATAGTCATCACATAATTATGGATGCAAATAATTCTGTCTAACAACCGACTAATTCATAATGTAAAATGGTCCTTGGACATGCAGTAAATTTACGAATACCAAAATGTTTCCAGCCTTGCCAGCCTGAGGAGGCACACATGGGTCGATATCTTTCGCAGATGGATTAAACCATCTTTTCAAAGAGCATGGCTTAATTATAAGTGCGGGAGGCTTTTGCCGAGTCGGGATCGTTTTACAGTACAATGCTCTTCCACATTAGTTATCGTGTTTGACACAGTGACAGAGATTGAATGCTGGCGGGTAAACTTACATGTGACACTCCAAGTCGCTTAACTTTTTCATGATATCATTTCAGACAAACAGACAGACAGGTGTGAAGGCCACATCCGCCTACTAATTTGCAATGTCTGATCATGGTCTTCTCTATTTGAAACCAAGGTAAAATCTACAGTTTGATCCACACTATTCAGCGTTTAACGAGAAACTTTTTGGCGAAAGAAGCCTTGAAGTCACAACAGAAAAAACAGCAACTGGTTGATTATAAACAGAATAGAATTTTATATGACTTCTACAATGGTATATCGCTATATTAAAAGTCATTTAATTCATAGAGCACTTCAGGTGTTTTTGCTTTAAAAAACATACACCACGAGGTAAAAATTACAAGATAGACTTACATAATATAAATGCCAAAAGATGTTTAACCCTTTACCAAAAATCCCGTGTTTTAACGGCCCTACAGAAGAAAACTTTTGAAAACAATGTGGGAAAAGGAGAAAATGCTGGTAAACAGCAATTTCTCCTTTTCCCACAATGTTTTCTACCCTTTCGGAGACAAATTTCATCATTTGAGCCACATTTAATTTATCGTCTGAAGCAGCTTTAAATTTGGATGAATCTAAATGAGTCATGCTCTGTGAAAAGGGGCTTATTGCATTTGCAAAAAGTATCGACCCAAGTAACCAGTGAACCTCAAGACTCAGTAGGTTTTTATACAAAACGTTTTTTATGGATGTATAATGCTGTGATGACTTGCTTGGTATCATCCATCATGGAGATGCATTAAGCCCCCTTTTGCCAGAGCATCGCTATAACTTTTGTCGCATGGTAAAGGGTTAAAGGAATGAGACAGCTTCGAAACTGCTACCATCATACAAGTAGCAGATCTTTACACCGCTTTCTGAACTAAAACCACGACTTAGGCTCAAAAACTCTTTTCCGTACAGAGAATGTTGACATTTGTCCTGGACCTCTTTAAACCTGATCAGTAAACAAATCATTGTCGCTCTGAGCAGTTGAAAAAAGAAATCCAAATCGTTAAAATACCAAGATTGTCTTGTCTTTGTCAGGATATTCTACGGAAAAATATCTGGCAATGTATAAATTGTCAAAGATCAGACTGTGCAGATGAAAGATCAGTCTCAGCCTGCACGTTCTGTGCTATCTGATCTTGATCTTCACTGTCAGAAAAAGCCGTAAGAATTGTCCTATGCAACCTAAGGGTAGAAATATAAATATATTACGTGGATTTAGTTTGTTTAACATCGGCTTAACTTAATTTGTGCGGATAAATATTAGTGGTGAGACCTTTAATGTATACCATGCTATAAGAAGTATCTTAAACGTAAACTGACTTAACACCTTTCTTCCTGCCGGCATGCAACAGCCGACTTTTCTGAAAACATTGCGACAAACTGAGAAATTGCTCTTCTTCTGTAGCCAAACTATTCTTACATCTATTAATGTAATTTTCCTAATTTCACGATTATCTGTGTTTAATTTTTCGAGGAAGTTTTACAAGGAGGTTGCTTTAGTAGAGACTCAACACTTTATCGTGTAGAATTCACATTGATAATTGTTCATGTAAATTACCGGAATCGACCACTATTTAGGATCAATCTATTAATTTCAAAGGTTGTAGTTAAGTTAACCAAGTTAACAGAATGGACTGAGTACCAGCGGGTGAAGACAGAGATCAGATATCACGGACATATAGGCTGAGCCTGTTCAAACCCTTATGCATCCATATAATGTCTTCGATGTAGAGGATATGGGTTCACGCTAAAATACGTTCTGAGTATATATATATTTGTCTAGGTAGAGGTGATTATTATACAACTATTAGATAAGAAAAAAAGGTTCAAATGATTGATATTGAAGCCGATTTCAACAGCATTTCGGCCTAGTCACGGCGACCAGTACACCTATCCATGCGATCCAGCTGATATTTCATTACTGAGTGCTCTTTTCTAATCATCTTTCTGTTGTACAAAATATAATTAGTCGAAGGGGTTTTACCCTTTACCACACAATTCCGACTTTTAACGACCCTGAGAAAGAAAGCTTTTGAAAACATAGCTGGTAACCAGCATTTTCTCCATTTCCCACAATGTTTTCTATCATATCAAAGACAGAAATCGTCATTTTGAGCTGCATTTGATTTGTCGTCTGCAAATGCTTTCAATTTGGTTGACTGCAAAATTTTGTTGTTTGGTAAAGAGTTAAGCGCAGCGGCGAAAGATGAATGAAATCTGTCACAATGGCTGTCACCAATCGTCGGAAAGAATTTACGACAGTAGGTCTACAGTATTCAAGCTCACAAGAGTTGCTTTTCCACGTTGGCACTAAGGTATCGGGGTTCGGAATTTCGAAAAAGAAGTCTATTAAATGTATTTGAGGGATTTTTTTTTTGTATGTTGATATCAGCCAATAGACCTGTAATTACAATGGAAAAATATATAATGAGCCATGTTCTGTGAAAAGGGCTTTAATGCATCAGTAAAAAGTGTCGATCCATGCAGTCCGCGCAGGCTGACATGAACCGAAACTTTTCGTTACTCGCAAATTTTCAGTCTGTTGTTAGACAAAACGCATTTTACGAATCCATATATTTATGTGATGACTTGCTTGGTATAATGCATAACAAAGATGCAGTAAAACCCATTTTCCCAGAGCGCCCCTCAAACCTTTGAGCCACGCTCCGTGAAAAGGGGGCTTTCTGATTCTCCGTGATCCATGGTACCAAGAAAACCATCACACGCTTATAGATCCATAATCACTACTTTATTTCAACAACCAACCCAATCATGAGGTAGACTGGTCCTTGGACATACAGAAAACTGATGAACAACAGCGAAAAGTTTCGGCCCTGGTCAGCCTGCGCGGACTGCGCAGGCTGACCTGGACCGATACTTTTCGCAGATACATTAAGCCCTCTTATCACAGAGCATAGCTCATTTATTTACACCAGAACTAGGAGTATATTTGTAGGTATGCAGGTTTTTGTTTTCGGCCATCTTAACTCTTTCGCTGCCAAATAAATGGATTCGACACTTCTCGAGATCTAAAAGTATATTTTCGTTGTTTTTGAGTCTGATTTTGGTCAAATATTAGTATCGAATAGCGGGTGGTGTAGAGCCAAGATCAGACTGCACGTTTTGTGCAGTCTGGTCTTGATCTACGCCATCCCCAAAAGATTTCTAAGGCGACATTGGCAGTAAAAGAGTAAATGATGTTTGAATAATTTTCCAGCTATTTAACCCTTCCGCTGACAAAAAAAAAATCCATATGTTTTCCGGTGTATAAAAGTAGGTTTCCACTGCAACTGCTGGCATTTTTGTCTTAACTCAGCAGCAGGTAGCGGAAGGTGTAGATCCCATGTCAGACTGCACGTTATGCGCAGTCTGATCTTGATCTACACTGTCCGCAAAAGCTAGTGATGTAGCCATTGACAGTAAAGGAGTTGACGTGGTTCTGCAGTTATTTCGTTGTATCTGTGTGTGGTTCAACGGTTTCCACGAAGTTGTTGGGTTAGTAAATCTGAGGCTCTGTGTTCGATCCTTTTCCGTGGCACTGGATGTCGTGGGAGTTACTTGTAGCCAAGTGCCGGCTTTAGCTAGGTCATTGACAAGCTGAGGTGTAACCATTATGATGGATCAATATTTTAGGCGGCGTAAAACACTTTTAATACGGTCCGTCTATCGGTAAGAATGTCGATCGGCCAGTCGGAGCGCTGGCCGGCCGGCCAGCCGCCAGGGAGTAAATCAACTAATAGAATTTATAAGATGAAAACCGCCCAAACACAATGAAATCAATCAATCAATCAATCAATCAAAAATGGGTAAAAAATATTCTTAAGGCAGTAACAGAGGAGTAACACTTTAAGACCACCCTTACAGACCTCCCGCTTACAAGGTGTAAAACCGGGTCAAATGAAAACAATGCAAAAACGTTAAGTGAATATAAATATCAAAACCTTTAATCTTGTTTATTTTAAAGCCAACCCTTTTCTTTGACTACTTTTTCTTGCCAACCTTTTTCTTTGACTACCCTTTCTTATTTTATTATTTACTCTAACAGCGCAAAAAATATAAAGTCGGCTTCTTTCGACGGCTATAAATACAATCCCAGAAAGTCAGAAAGATTTTTATATCATAGGCTTGGCTTAACAAACGGACGATATAGATCCAAGATCAGACTGCACGTTCTGAGCAGCATGACTGATTTTTGCGTTCCACAACCGTCATAAATTACTCTTTCAGCGACCAATATATGAACTCGGCTTCTTTCACGGGTAGAAAATTTCATGGCTCTGATAAGAAAATGTTGTGTTGGTCCTCCGGCTCCGAAAATATCGGCTCAAAACAGCACAAGAAACAGGTAGGCCTGTCATTCTTTGTACTTATGTGTTATTAACGTGACAAGCGCGACTCACTGACCAGTCAAGCAAGGCTCACTGACCATTTGCGGTCAGGTCAATGTAGATCAAGATCAGACTGCACAGAATGTACAGTCTGATCTTGGACCTACATTGTCCGATAAGGAGATATTTTTCTTCAAAAAAAATAACTTTAACATTATTAGAGTCTTTACTATCGGCTTAAAAGTTTTATTTATCTTATTTAGCAGGATAAGGGTTAACTTTGGACAAAATGCCTCTTGATATACCTTGAAAAGTATTTTTCAACCGTTTATGACCATAGAACAAAACAGGGTCTACTTATTTGAAAGAGGAAAGGGTAGAACTCATTTTGAAGTTTCGTATGATGTACCGATAGTCCGAATATACCAATAATTCCAAGAAATTTCTTGGTACCCATCATATTAGAACTATTGATATTTTACTATTGTTTCAATGCTTGTAACTTATTATACAATCAATTTCAGCCATGCTCTGTGAAAAAGGGGGCTTGATGCATTTGCGAAAAGTATCGACCCAGGTCAGCCTGTGCAGCTTTTTGAATAATAATTATGTCATGATATGATAGGAATCATGCATCACGGCGACGCATTAAGCCCCCTTTTGCCAAAGCATGGCTCATCAGCCATCCTAGGTTAAAAAACAGAGCTACCCTCTTAAAGCAGGTGGAAGTTAAACACACTCATTCATATTGAAAACTTTAACTCTTTCCCAAATGACAAATTTTGGACTGGTTCAAATTGAAAGAGTTTGCAGATGACAATTTTAAATTTGATGAAAAAGGCAGAAAGTTATGAAAAAGGGTAGAAAACACTGTGGGAAAAGGAGAAATTGCTCGTTACGAGCAATTTCTCCTTTTCCCACAGTGTTTTCAAAAGATTTGTACTGCAGACACGTGAAAACCAGGTCTTGTTTGGGAAAGGGTTAAAAAATCGGAACATGAAGAAATGGTTGGTAAATGCGAGTGGTTAATACTTACAAGTAGACTGTTCAGTTTAACACGGGTAAGACCCTATGCTGGTTAAGCATAAAACAAGTAAGTGCACACGTTGATGACGACTTAAATGCCGCCGCATTAATTATGACTGTGGTACAATTTATAAACAGTTAAAATCGAATCTTCCGTAAAAATCATTTTTGTGTTTTTCTCTCCAGAAACACCCGTGAACACGTTGTTGCTATTGAAAAAATACAATTTCTTTTCTGTCACACTGTTTCTCGACCATACTTAAGCTGGTTGTAAATTTACTTGCTCAACAGTCGACAATTCTGGTCCGTGCATGGCTCAGTGGTAAAGTGTAGGACTCGTAACCTGCAGGCCCCGGTTTCCAGCCTTCCTGGAAGCGCTGGGCTTTTCGTGAGAATGTCCTTGGGCAAGACACTTCAGAGCCCTACCCTAGTACTGGTGAAACCCAGCTGTCGACGCGATATAACTAAAATAATGTTGAAAGCGGGGTAAAACACTACACTTTTCAATCAATCACGGTCGGAAATTCGTAATCAGATAATGGGTTTAAAACTACCTCTAGATAGATTTGTTTAAGTTTGGTCAACTCGGTCTATATCGACTCTACCTATTGTAGAGAAGTCATGTGCGCATTTGTAACGCATCTTTACTTCTACCGTACCTCTCTTAAATAACTTCAAAAAAACTGAACTGCTAAACACTCTGTGAGTAGAACATTAAAACAGGAGAGTAGGTTTTGAAAATATACTCACAGGTGGAATTTTTACTCGTCTCTCTTATTCTGGTTCTTCTAAAGAGAAAAAGAAAACATTGCATTCTGGTGACTAATATATTTAAAAAACAAAACAAAGTGGGACATTGCCAACAATTATGACTTTATGAGTTACAAGCGCATTACTTATTTCATAATATTTCCAACGAATCAACGCGTTGTTGCTTTGAATGGAAACATGTACCAGACTATGAGATATCAGAAACTTTAAAATCTTTAACTTCTGGACTTATTCTATTCTACAGTTGAGCCAAATCAGTGCAGGAAAAGCATGGCAAAAAGTGTGCATTTGGGACTACATGTGTGCTGGATTGTAATAACTAGTTTGGTGTTTATAGTTTTTGACTCCGAGGCGAAAGGATACAGATATCCAGTTGTCACTTACAGGTAAGTAGGAGTACATATGTATGAGCCGTGCTCTGTGAAAAGGGGGCTTAATGCATCTACAAAACCTTTCGACCAAGGTCAGCCTGGGCTGTCCGCGCAGGGTGACATGGGTCGAAACCTTTTGCTTTCGGTAAATTTTCTGAATATCAAAGGGCCATTCTACCACATGATTCAGTCAGTTGTTCGACAAGATGGATTTTATGGATTCATAATTATTAGATGACTTGCTTGATATGTACCTCAGAGGATGGTTCATATATTTTTACCATGCTCTGGCAAAAGGGCGTTTAATGCATCTGCGTGATCCATTTTACAAAGCAGTCATCACATAATTATGGATCCATAAATCCATTTTGTCTAACGATCGGCTGAATCCTGAGGTAGAATCATGTCCTTGGACATGCAAAAAATTGACCGAAAGTAAAAAGTTTCGACTCAGGTCCGCCTGCACGGCCAGCGCAGGCTGACCTCAGTCAATACTTTTCGCAGGTGCATTCAGCCCCCTTTCACGATCATGGCTCATATGTTTTACGTATGTGTATCGAGTCTAACATATTAATACATGTACAGTGTACAGTGGCCATTGCCCAAAGGTATCAGACCTCTAATTTTTCATAAGTTTATTCGAAAGGGTGCGAGTTTTGAGATAAGATTCCTTTATGAAACAGCTATGTTATTTAAGCAAGCAATTTATGTTACCAACACTTCTTTGAGTCAATGCTAAACTCCTTGGCTGCTTGCAGAATGAACCTGACTTTTTTTCCGAGATGTGAAAGAAGAATTCTTTCCACAATTGAGTTTGATCTTTGGCATCTTTGGTTGTAGAATCGGCAAGCGGACAGTATAGATTCAAGATCAGACTGCACGTTGTGTTCAGTCTGATCTTGATCTACGCTGTTCGCCAAAGCTCTAGTCGCTTTCCGCAGTGAAAGTGTTGCTCTGACAATGACTGGCAGACCTTTCAAAATGCCGGTATGCTACCGGTAACAGTTGCCTGAAACAAGCTGGAAAGTTTGGTTGAATCCAAGCGTTTAACAAGCCTGAAACTGGCTGACAGGCCCACCGCTAAGCCAAATTGTACCGGCCATATTGCCCAGAACCAGTTGGAAGGCTTGATGTAATGCAAGCGTCTAATTAGCCTGAAAAACCACTGATAGACCTTACTTTACGGCAGCATGTTCACAGTGTCGTAACGCTAGTAAATAACGAATAACTCTTCTTTTTATGGGACTTGTCGTTCTACGAGTGCTTAATCGACATAGATTGAAAGAGCTGTCGTAAGGCTATAATGCAACCGACCTCAAGCCGGTAGGTTAGGTCCATCCTGATATTAGTTTGAGGTTTTGATGTAAATTTTGTCACGTGCGTTATTCACAGGGATCAGTCCTATGATTCGGAACTCTGTTGTTTATCTGTATCCGCGTTTGCAAAAGGAAGCTTCATTTTTATAGTTAATTTCCCATTGGTTTTCTGGCGAAATTTGTCACAAGTTCATCCAAGCTGCAATAGCTTGCGTCAAGCCTTATTTCGTTGTTAAATATAACAAGTTATTCATAGGCCACGATCTTTCTGTTCGCAAATATAATAACTGTCAACCATTTCCTAATTTTCTGCACTTGTCTTTTAGTTCTTTGCAAACAATTCCGCGTTTTAACGGCCCTGAGGAAAAATGCTTTGCAAACAATGTTGGAAAAGGAGAAAATCTTGGCAACCCGCATTTTTCTTCTTTGCCTACAATTATTTCTACCCTGCCCAACACTAATACTTTGATATAATCATGATTAAGCAAGATAAGGGTTAACAAATTTGCGCCAAACAGCTGTGAAAAGGAAAAATGGCTTGGTACAATTTCTTTTGTCACAATGTT
Organism: Tridacna gigas; assembly: GCA_945859785.2. Classification (NCBI taxonomy): domain Eukaryota; kingdom Metazoa; phylum Mollusca; class Bivalvia; order Cardiida; family Cardiidae; genus Tridacna; species Tridacna gigas. The sequence continues at coordinate 25,746,737 of OX244042.2, read as the reverse complement.
TTAGTAAGTTGCCTGCTGCAACACAATAAGTCGTCTGCAGTGCATTCATGAGTTAATCTTTATACTCGAACAATCGCATGTTTGAATTATCTGTGTTTTTCTGTAATCAGTTTAATGATGCACTTAACCCTTATCATGTTAAATAAATCAAATAAAACTTTCAAGCCCACTGTAAAAACCCGAACAATTTTATTTCAAACTTTCTTTTTTGGAGAAAGATATCTCCTTAACGGACAGTGTAGATTCAAGATCAGACTGCACGTCCTGTGCAGCCTGATCTTGATCTACACTGTCCGCAAAAGGTCGGTGAGTCGCGCTTAGCAGCTTAATGTTTAAAGCTCCACCCAGTGCACAAACACTCAATTTGACTTGAATTAAATGATAACAGAGATAGCGGTGTATCATGACACAGACATTTAATTCGGATATAACTAAAACCCGGAGTCCCCATGTGAGCGCATTTCCGATAGAGATGAGTAAAACGACCTGTTTGAGCACTTTAGCAGACGACAATAATTCAGAATTCCATACCGAAAGCATTTGCAAGCAAGTGACGGAGTTTGTCTTTGACAGGGTAGAAAACTTTGAAGGACAAGCAGAAAATGCTGATTACATGCACTTTCATGTTTTTGGACGAAATTCTCTTCCCCTGGGCTGTAGAAACACACTGTAGTTTGGTAAAGTGTTAACCGTGATAAGGATATGAATCATGCATGGCCTTATATAGACCTTTTTTTCCCTGCAGAAAAAAAAAATTACCAAACAGCGTTATTACAACCAACCAGAAAACATGTGCAAAAGCCACATGTATCATTTTCCCCGCCTGAGTAAAAATGACCAATCAACGGAAACCACAACTGTTTATGATCTGCTTGATGATGTAAAATGGCCATGGAAAAGTTTAAATTGTTAATTTGATCTAAAAGTCCTGACCCCCCCCCCCCCCCCTACAGTTTCATCTTTTTACACCGCAAATGTCAATTTATGGCAATCCTTTGCACACCCAGATTACCCAGTGCCCTCTGTCTTCCTCTGACTTCCGCGTCAAGGTTCTGGCTTAAAATAGTAACAGCAGCCATCTTGTTTCGTGCAAACCGACCAATTCGAATCAAATTATTTTCTCCCAATTCTAAGAGGTCTGTACATGTAATGCAATAGTCTCTGAAGAGAAATCGTTTAAATGCGGGGGAAGAAACTGACGCACAGACAGATGAACGAGGGTTGGAAACTATCACAATGGCTGGTCTAGAGCCTTGCTCAGGGAAGCTGAGAAGGGAATTGTCTATGAAGGAAGGACTGAAGCTGTGATAAATGTTAACCTTTTAACCACCTTTTGCAAGTTCAGTTACCATTGCGGCCAGTGTAATCAAGGTCATACTGCATAAAGCGTGCAGTCTGATCTTTGATTAACACTGTCTGTTTTGCTGAGACTTTCTGGAAAAGAGCAACTTCGTGATTACTATTATTTGGGTCTTATTTCTAGACTGTAAATGTGTGTTAGGTTTATTCAACGTTGTAAGGGTAAACTCTTCGCCACAAAACAGTTTATAGTCATCTCAGTCGAATTGTAAGCATTTTCTTACACGACAAAATGGATGTGTCCCAAAAATTAAAAAAATGTTTTTGGAAGGATAGAAAACATTGTGGGAAAAGGAGAAAATGCTGGTCACCAGCATTTTCTCCTTTTCCCACAATGTTTTCAAAAGCTCTTTTTAAGGGCTGTTAAAACTCAGCATTGTGTGGTAAAAGGTTGAAGTTTGTTTGCATACAACCTGGACATTTTAAACATTTGTTGCGTAAACCAGAGGGTTAACCTCTAGAGTAGTAAGTACCAAAAAGTGCTTTAGCAGACAGTATAGTTTTAAGATCACAAACAGTGCAGTCTGATCTTGAATTTACAATTTCAGGAAAGCGCATTGAGTAGCGAAAATCAGCTTTTGGATTATTGTACAACATATACTACTGTATCTCAGCTGCCATTTTTTGTGGATATTTTCCCACTTTATCGGTTCCCATGTTAGAGCAAATGATGTCAACTGATGTGAAATTTTAATCTGCTGCCTTTATATAGATCTACTGAATCAATCTTTATGATGCTGGGACAAAATAATTGAAGAAACTAACCATTCTTTATACATACTTAATTAAATCCTATGTCTCTCTTTCCCCCCTCCACCATCCCTCCCCATCTCTCTCTCTCATCCTCTCTCTCATCCTCCGTCCCTCCCTCCTTTCCTTCCTCACTCTCAGTCTGTTTCAACCCTCGAGGCTGAAAACCTATCTGCACAAATGAAACTATGAAAAGTGAAATTTGTGGCAGTTATTTTTTGTATCCTGCCATAAATTTAGTTCTCCGCGCAAAAAATATTTTTGGAGTTTTTGTATTTATAAAGATAGCTGCGATATATTCAGTCTCTCGAGGTAGTGCCAAAATACGTTCATTGCCGCCATAACTGATAAGCCTTGATATACATTTATTCCCAGCATAACATAAACCCCTATCTTGCCATTATAGTACCAGGCATATATTTTCCAGAGAGTGTAGAACTAGATCAGCCTGCTCATACTTTGAGTCTCATCTTGGTATCCACTATCCGCTTCTCTGTTGATATTGTTATCCTAATTCTCGTTAACTGTCAATTTACTGCGTAGATTTTTTTCCTTCCGATCAACAATTACATTCGTCAACAGACAGTGTTATGGATTAAATACTTCGCGGGAATAAGGACTCCATGTCATACTGAATATCAAAATCACTTGACTTGATCAACCAATGAAAGTTTCTATTTGGATTTTGCTTGTAATACTTTACTTCACTGACTATTGTAAGAGCAAGAGTTTTACATTAAAAATCAACAGTCGAAAGTAAAGTGATTGTTATACATCTTTAGAAATAGTAAGGCACATTGAATGTTTCCCATAAAACAGCTGCTATCTATGTTCTGAAATCATAAATCAAGATTACACTACATAATGCTGACATTTCTTGCAAAATGTATTTACATTAACGACATATAAGTCTTCTGCCATTGCATTCTTCAAGCCTTTACCAAACAATCACGCTTTTTAATGACTTTGAGAAAGAAAATTTCGGAAAACAATGCAAGGAAAGGAGAAAATGCTGATAACCATCAGTTCCTCCTTTTTTCCACATTGTTTTCCACCCATTTCATAAGCAAGTCTCATCGTTTGAGCTATATTAAATTTGTCGTCTGCAAGTGCTTTCGATTTGAGTAAGTCTAAGATTCTGTCGTCTGGTAAAGAGCTAACCTTTAGACCGCTGAATACATTAAACAGACGTTTTCAGGTAGTAAAGAGACCCAAATATTACAATGGGAGAGATATCTTACAGAATATCGGATTTTATGCGGTTCCAAGATCAGACTCCACGTTCTTTGCAGTCTGATCTTTATCTACATGGTCCGCAGGAGCAGTTAAATTCGCGCCTAACATGCTGAAGATTGACAGCAGATGGATCTCGATAATTCGAGCAAGAGAAAAATACCAGAAATCAGTTCGATGATAATCAAATATAGATGATTGAAAACAGTGGCGCCAAAATGCGAAGTACGTGTGTTTATTCAATAATTAATCTTTTTCAATAATAATAATAATAATAAAATCAGTATCAATAATAATGAAAATAATAACTTTAACAATATCGTTCTTCTGCGAAGATTAAAAATTGGGGCACTCTTTTAATCAAGAAATTTAAAACCTGAAAAGTATTGTGTAATGTTGCCTTCAAAAATACACATGAGCCATGCATTTTGAATAGCGTTAATGTATCTGCAAAAACGTATCGATCCAGGTCAGACTGCGCAGTCCGCGCAGGCTGACCTGGGTCGAAACTGTTTTTGCTATTGGTCATTTTCTGCATGTCAAAGGACCAGCCTACCTTATGCTTCAGTTAGTGGTTACGAGTTCGATACCCGGTTGAGGCAAAACTTTCTTTCCGGCGATTTTTTGCCTCTCACCTCTGATGCATGTGAGAAAAGTATTCAGTGGCTTTGGAAAGAAACTTGTGTCAGTACTGGTATGAGAGAGCCAGGAAACACATGGGTGCGTCACTGACCGCCATGATATGACCTGAGCTGTTAAAATGGCGTTAAACTCCAATACAAACCAAACCCAAACATATCCGATTTCAAAAAATCTTTCTGTCCGCAAATATGTCGCCGTATCGGCCAGTGTAGATCAAAGATCAGGCTGCACGTTCATGCCTTTTCTTGAAATGATGTCTGCCCAAGAAAACTTCTTAACAAGATGTCAAAATGTTTAATAAAATTTTGACAGGGTATGAAATAAATCTATGAGCAGCATTTAAGATTTACTTTTCACTGCGCATCTTTTTTTTATCAAGCGTGTAGGTGGGATCCAAGATAGACTGCAAGCTCTGTGCAGTCTGATCTTGATCTTTGCTGTTCTTAAAAAGCCTTTTTTGGCATAGGACGCTTAAAGGATATAAATGCACGTGTCAACACATGTTGACATGGCATGAAATGAATAAATGGATGACATTTAAAATTCAACTTTCAATGCGGAAACCCATTGTTTTGACGGTAATGCGCCGTGTATTTTGAGTTGAACACAACTAATCAGAATACTAGGCTAAATCTAAAAAGTCACAGGTACTTTAGGGTGTTTTCGCCTCCTATATAACTGAATACATAAGCCATGCTCTTGCAAACGGGGGTTTTAATGTACATCCGTGATGCATAGTGCCATGCACATCAGCCTATACAGCTGAATATATGGGCCATACTCTTGCAAAAAAAACGGGGGGTTAACCCTTTGCCAAACAATCCCGGGTCTTCACGACCCTGAAAGAGAAGCCCTTTGAAAACATTGTGGGAAAAGGAGAAAATGCTGGTAACCAGTATTTTCTCCTTTTCCCACAATGTTTTCTACCATTCCCAAAACAAATTTAAATTTTTGAGTCACATTAATTTTGTCGTCTGCAAATGCTTTCAATTTGTACAAGCGTAAAATGTTGTTGTCTGGTAAAGAGTTAATGTATCTCCGTCATGCATCCTTCCAAGCATATCAGCCTATATAACTGCATATATAGGCCATGCTCTGACAAAAGGGATGTTTTAATGTATCACTGTGATGTATCGTACCAAGCAAGTGATCATATAATTATGGATCCATAAAATCCACTTTGTCTTACAACCAACTTAATCATGAGGTAAATTGGTCCTTTGACATGCCGCAAATTGACCAAATAGCAAAAAAATTCCATCCGGGTCGGCCGGCGCAGGCTGACCTGAATCGATACTGTTTGCAAATAGATTACACCCCCTTTTTACAGAACATGGCTAAAATACATTTGTTTGCAGAAGGCGAAATTTGTCAAATAAAAAACAAGTACCTATGTAAAAAGTGCCTCTAACTGAACTACATACTATTTATCCCTATTCTCTCACGGTGAAACAGGTGTTTGAAACAGTTGTATATGTTTGTCTAAAACCGCGTTCCAGTAAGACATAAAGTTTAGAAAGACTAAATAAACCTTGGCAAGCATTCAGACCCCAAATGGTTCACAGTCTGGTGGTAACGGTTGTGGGTGAGAGAATGAGTGAAGGGTGTAAACGTACTTAACCTATCAAAGTTTGTCTAACACCATAAATGCATGCTGTCTGTAAACGTGCAAAATGCTTATCTACTGTATTTGCATTAGGAGTATATAGAGAATTGAGCCATGCTCTGTGGAAAGGAGGCTTGATGCATCTGCAAAGAGTATTGACTCATGTCAGTCTGCGCAGTCCGCGCAGGCTGACATGAGTCCAAACTTTTTGCTGTAAGTAAATTTTGTGCAAGTCCAAGGACAATTTTATCTCTGTATCCAGTTAATTGGATTTTGTGGATGAATAATTATGAGATGTCTTGCTCAGTATACCGTATCTAGGAGATGCATTAAATCCCTTTTTGCCAGGGCACGGCTCGGAAATATGTGTGTAGTATGGACTATCAGGTGCGTATACAATAAATAGAACTGCAAATATGCAAGTACGCGCCGGGTTGAAATCACATGATGCTGACAAATAGTGTACATACAATGTTTATGTTTAGGTGAATACCAACTTCGTAAGTTGTCAATTGTTTGCACAAAACAAGCACCACAGATCGTCTGCAGGCTACACAAACGGCACAATTGGTTTTTGACGGTTTCTTTTTTATTCAAAATGTTCTTCTTGGTACTGATAAAGAATGAAAAGATGGTAATTTGCGATTGCTCAAAAATATGAACATGTTTATTCGGCGGGCCCCTCCTGGCATATTTGCTCGCACATTTATGAAACCACTATTTGAAAGCGTTGCTACTGCTAATCGATACCCGGGGCCTTGATTCATACCACAGCAAATTAATGTAATAGTGAACGGTTTTTTTTTTTGTTTTCTTTTTGGAAATTTAATATTTCAAATGCGTTTCCCAATAACCCAAAATTCTCATTATCTTACTTCATATTGCGCCACAAACGAGTTTCAATATTCATATTCAAGTATCTCTTACGCCGGCCATCTTTTTAAAAGCTATTTCTTGTTCAATATGTGTCGGGGCGGGGGAAGAATTCCCCCGACCTTGGCACAATTCTAAATCGATATGAATAGTGGGCTAGGTATGCTCTGTATACATTTGAGCCATGCTCTTGCAAAATGGGGTTCAGTGCATCTCTGATCCAATATACCAAGCAAGTCATACATAATTATGGATCCGTAAAACCCATTTTGTTTAGCAACCAACTGAATCGTGAGGTAGAATTGTCATTTGACAAGCAGAAATGTCATTCGGCATACCTCGGGTGATCCGGTGATCAAATCCCTCGGCTGTATCACGTAGCTTGATATGCTCCTACACGGTACATTTCGCACGTTTCCGGAAGCACACCGTTTCACCGTTATTGAAATTGTAAGGCTCCTCTTAAAAAAGAAAACATGAGTTAATTTTCTATCATTATCTTTCTAAGAATATTTCAGTCGGCAAACAGTTTGTACATTCAATGGGGTCCTGCGTGGCTCGGTGGTAGAGTGTAGGACTCGTAATCTGGAGGCCCCGGGTTCGAGCCTCACTGGATCCACTTGGTTTTTCGTGGGAGTGCCCTTGGGCAAGACACTGCAGAGCCCTAGCCTAGTACTGGTAAAACCCAGGAAAAACATGAATATGTGAGCTGTCGCCGTGATATGGCTGAAATATTGTTGAAAGCGGCGTAAAACACCATTCAATCAATGTACATTCAATTTTTAAGTGTGGTTTATCGATTCCGTTGGGGGCTTTCATCGACAGATCGATAGATGTGAATAACTCCATCGTGGTTGTTCATGTTCTTGCTAAGCGATTTACAGGAGCGCCGCCATGTTTGAGATCATGTGATTGGTAATTCAAAATGTAATCCCCTATATACGGACGAGGTTAGATGTAGGTACGGAATCGGCCGAGTTGTGACGAGTGGCAGAAATATATGACCGGCCAATGGTAAAAACTTTCAATCCATGTCAGCCTGCACAGATTGCGTAGGCTGCCTTGGGTCGATACTTTTTGTAGATGCAATTACCCCCTTCTCACAGAGCATGTAGACACATTGGATTTTGCGGAAATTTTTATCATTCAGGTCGAAATAGTTGAGTTAAATTATGTAACATTAAAGAAAATAAATTTAAAATCGAAGATAGTGGATCAAGATCAGACTGCACATGTGTGGAGACTAATCTTGATCTTTGCTCTTCAAAGAGGTCATAAGAGGTCGCCAGAGGCATATACAGTGTATATTATGTTACTATTTTCGTACTATGCATAGCATTAATTTTTATGCCAAATAAAAAATTGTCGTTAGTTGATGTCAAGGAAAGGAAGAAGGCAGGCAGGCGTATTTTATCACAGGAAATGTTAATTATGTGACAAGCAGACGACAGATATGTAACGATAAAATGTCTGCCCCTGTTTAACAAAACTGTCTAAGCCTATTGTACTAAGGTGCGAAGAAACCCAACACAGTCGAACAAGATATTTTGTATCAGACCCTTTCATGCACTTTTTAGCACTTTTCATGCATTTCTAGTCCCCTACCGGCGAAGCCGAAGGGGACTTTAGGTTTGCACTCCGTCCGTCCGTCTGTCCGTCTGTCCATCCGTCCGTTTGTCCGTCAGTCCGGCAATTCAGTTTTCCGGACTTTTTTTCTAAACGCTGGTACATATTGAGCTGAGTTTTGGTGTGTAAGTCACCCACCATCACTTACAGATCAAGTTCGACTTTCGTTCCACTGGTTTTTCACGGATTTACGGGCCTTGGACAAACAAATTTTCACTCACCATGACTTACAGATCAAGTTCGACTTTCGTTCCGGTCCACTGGTTTTTCACGGACTTACGGGCCTTGGACTTACAAAATTTCACTGATAAATCAGTTTTCCGGACTTTTTTTTTCTAAATTCTGGTAGATATTTACCTGACTTTTGCTGTGTTAAGTCAACCACCATGACTTACAGATCAAGTTCGAGTTTCGTCCCGCTCCACTGCTTTTTCACGCATTTACGGGCCTTGGACTTACAAAATTTCACTGATAAAACATTTTTCCGCACTTTTTTTCTAAACGCTGCTACACATAGAGCTGATTTTTGGTGTGTACATCAACCACCATGACTTACACATCAAGTTCGAGTTTCGTCCCGCTCCACTGCTTTCTGACGCATTTACGGGCCTTGGACTTAAAAAATTTCACTGACATGCCAGCGATACATACGGCCGGTAGGGGACTGTGTATTGCTATGCAATACTATCAGAATGCTTGTTTGCTTGTGTTTTATGCCGTTTTCAATTTTATTTTCAGTCAGGTAAAAGTTTGTGAAGATACTCCTCAGTATTAGGCAACGGGAACCTCTTAGCCCCACCCAAAATCGAATTTTAACCCTTAAGCGGCTATGCGCGACTCACTGACCTTTTGCGGAAAGCGAAGATCAAGATCAGACTGCACAGAACGTGCATTCTGATCTTGCATCTACTCTGTCCGATAAGGAGATATTTTTCTCCAAAACATGACTTTGAAATAACATTGGGCCTACTTGGGTTTTTACTATCGGCTTGACAGTTTTCTTTAAGTTATTTAGCAGGATAAGGGTTAATAAGGTCTCTAATTGAAAGTGATACAGTGACCCTTGTATCTGACTTCGCTCTTTACCAATCGTGCCAGCATAACAACGACCCATAGGAATTAGCTTTTGAAGAGATTGTGGGAAAACATAAAATGCTGATGACCAACAATATTTCAATTCTAAAGGGGTTATCTAATACTGAACATAATTATGTTAGGATAATGAAATCCTGGTTCGTTCGCCGCTTGCGATGCTTGTCAAGTGACAGTGTCCTGGAACAAGGTACGAGGTCAGGACTGCCTTCCACGAAACAGCGTAGATTTACGCAAATTATCTGGGATTTCAGTATACACATGTACGATCCTTGCTTTACCCAATGGTATGAGCTGGCTTTAAGTTATGCAAATATTTACTCAAATCGTAAAGCTATGCAGTTTAGCAAAACTCGTTTTCAGACTTGATGCTTGCTCTCCTAAACTGCGTACGCAAACTTTATTTTAAGTCGTATTCTCAAGAATTTTCGAACAAAACCTCTGATTGGTTAAACCATGTGGTATTGCCAATCAGGCATTGCCCTATTCTATGCCATATTCTATTTGTGTATAATTAGGCTTAAATACAATTCAGAATGAGTCATGAACACGAATCTTAGTAGGGCCAATAATTTGAGCTGTGTCCATGACTTGAAATTGAGCCATGCTCTAGCAAAAGGGGAGTTAATGTATCTCCGTGATGCATGATGCCAAGCAAGTCATTACATGATCATGGATCCATAAAGTCCATTTTGTCTAACAACCGACTGAATCATGAGGTAAACTGGTCCTTGTACATGCAGAAAAATTGACCAATAGCAAAACGTTTCGGCCCAGGTGAGCCTGCGCAGACTGCGCAGGCTCACCTGGGTCTATACTTTTGCACATGCATTAAGCCCCCTTTTCACAAAGCATGGCTCAATTACAAGTATATTTTAAAGCGATATATAAAACCTCATCCAAATATCCCTCCAACATCGATTATCGAATGGGTTGAAATGTTGGTGTCTGAGCCAGTGAAAAAAAAAAGAGAGATTTTTCCTCTTAATTCTGAGAGGCACATAAGGGTTCTTATCGAAAGTTTTATGAGAGGTTAATCATAGCAAATTATTTTTGATGACAGTGATTCAGATTTATTAAGCGCATAATAATATCTAAATGAAATCTGTGTATCTTTATGCTCGGTACATGAATCATCATTCAAAATCTAGTTCTTGAAACGCCTAAATAACCGTCAGAAATTTATATTATACAGGCCTTTTTCCCGTTTTGCGGACTCTACTTTTAAAAATTTTGTAGCAAAAGTAGAGATTGCTATTGACAAGCAGCTTTTTCCTTTGCTACAATGTTTTGACATTTCAAATATTGAAACCCTCGGGTAAAGAGAAGTAGAAATAGTTAGAGCCGTCTTCTCGAATCTTTTTGGCGATAACCGATCATTTTTTTGCAAACTTTGTGACAAGCTGAGAGAAGTCACCAAAAGGAACAATTCTTAAGAGATCTTATGGTACATATGCAACTGAGCCATGCAAAAGGGGGCTCAACGCATCTCCGTGAAGCATCATATCAAGCAAGGCGTCACCTAATCAGGGATCCATAAAATTCATTAAGACTAACAACCAACTGTATCATAAGGTAGACTGGTCCTTTGAGATACAGGAAATTGACCTAAAGCGAAAAGTTTCGGTCCAAGTCTGCCTGCGCGGACAGCGCAGGCTGACCCGGGTCGATACTTTTCGCAGATGCATTAAGCCCCCTTTCTACAGAGCATGGCTCACATGTATAACTCTTTCAGCACCAAATACATAAACTCGGCCCCTTTCAACGGCCGTGAGTAAAGTCAACTTCAACTCAGAAAGATTAATTTCATTTTATAGTTTAGACTAGACATGCGAACGGTTCTGTGCAGTCTGATCTTGATCTACGTCGTCCGAAAAAGCGCCTATTCTCTACCGTGGCGAATATATAGTATACAGGAACGTGAACTAATAATAAGCAACGTCATATTTTTCATTCAGAGCACGAAAGAACTCAATAGTATCTGTAAATAAACCCTCATTAAGTCGGACACTCGCGCAAAATACTGTCAAACTTGCCATTGTAACCCACATAAAGCAAGCAGCCTATCGTAAAGCAAGCATTACCTAAGTTCCCAGAGAGAGAACACATTTTGTGCCAAACAATCACCTGTCTTTAGAGACCTCTTGCTTTGTAGTTATACAGATTTGACTGTACAAGCCGAGCCCATGAAGAGCAGACGGCAGCGTACTGAATTGAAACCCGTGGGTCCCTGATTTGAATTCACAGCCAGGCGAATTTCTTTCCGGGGAATGATGACAATCACTGCGATAGGATTCTTTCCTCTGTCACCACTGATCATTGTTCCGACAGTGGTTATGTGAGAAAGCAGCCAGTGGCCTGGAAGGAATACTGGGCGAAGTACTAGTAAAACGTAGCTTCAGGAAAGGATGAATAGGTGCAGAGTTGAAAACCGGGTTAAAAACTATACAATCAATTAAATGACTCTACCCTCAAATTTCAACCCTCAAACGTTCACAGCTATACGAACGGGTCAGGTTCACATTAAAAAATGTCGTGGGGTTACATATTATGTATGTGTAGAGTAGTGACATATTGGAACAATATTCCCCCATTGACAGATTTTACTAATCTTTGTTATATTGTTCAATCCTTAACTCTTCACACATTTACTGCCAACAATTTTTTTGTCCCAGAGCAAATCAGTTTTTTTAAAAAAAAGAATGCGGCAGAGGAGCTATTGCTCATAACACTGGACCATTAGTTCTTATCGCTATCACAGCTGATTATCTAGAACTGTTTAAACTCTTGCTTTTGAGGAAAAAAATCTTATCTACATTTGAATACGGGCTGAATAACCTGAACCATTCATGATCTCATTTGATCGACCTATACTGAAGACTAGAGAGACTGAAGACTAGAGAGACTTTTTCAACAATTACATCATACATGCTCAATGTTTACAAACCATTTGCGCTATAGACAGAACTTATTTGGTGATATCACCATTAAAAGTTTTGCTTTTTGAATAGTTAACTTTTTAAAATGAAATAACTTGATATGATGAAAAAAAAAAGGTAAAGAATGGTTATGCAGAAATAACGGATATCTCTCTCTCTCTCTCTCTCTCTCTGTGTCTCTCTCTCTCTGACAAGTTTTCTGCATCAATGAAAATGAATCATTTGAAATTGTTTCTTTTTTATTTCATTCTAAGTAGTTTAGGGTCTCCACTGTAAAATATTTTTGTAGTTTTTGCATCCATAAAGATATGAATGGAAGGCGTAGCCTATAAGATATGCTATGTTCCGCGTTATATCTACCTCGTTGGCAGATTTGATTCATTGAAAACATTAATCACGTCTACCTTTAGATCTAGAGTCATATTAAAAAAGTTTGGTATAAATGTACTGGAGCCATGCTCTGTGAAAAGGGGGCTTAATGCATCTGCAAAAACTATATCGATCTAGGTCAGCCTGCGCAGTCCGCGCAGGCTGACCTGGGCCGAATCTTTTCGCTATTGGTCAATTTTCTTTATGTCCAAGGACTATTCTACCTCATAATAAAATCAGTTGTTAAAAAAAAAACAGCTATGGATCCATAATTATGTGATGGCTTGATTGGTACAATGCATCACGGAAATGCATTGAACCCCCTTTTGCCAGGGCAGGGCTCATTACTCTAACAGAGAACTTAACAAAGAGAAACAACTGACCTTTAAAAAATCCATTAACTTGAATATAATACATATCATTTTTCGGGTCAATTAACCCTATGCTTTACCCTTTCATGGCCATACGCCGAACGCGGCTTTTGCGGACGGCATAGATCAAGATCAGACTGCGCAAAAGCGCAGTCTGATCTTGGATCTATACCGTCCGCTTATTTAGTCAAGCCCATAAGATAGGGAAAAAACATTCCAGTTTCATTGGATTGTATTACAGCTATTGAAAATATTACATGTTTGGCGCTGAAAGAGTAATTCTTCATTTACAAGATTGGGAAAAAGAACCTAAGTTGTTTTCTAACCTCTATTGTGTCTGAAAGCTACTATTTTTTTTTATCTGTCGGAATATTTGTATAATTTTTAAATTTGAAGATTACAGGATGCATAATAATTTCGTAACAAGTTAAAATTACCAAAACGCTGTGTTATTTTTGGACACACGAATAAATGTACGTTTAATGCCAATTAGCAGAACTAAATGAAAAGGTTGTGCAGTTTTCTGGATTGTGCAATGATGGTGTTTCGAGTGGTATTGAAGGCATTGTGGAAAAAGGGAGCAAATACCTCTGTGCAAGAAGTCCTTAATTTCTCTGTTTTAAAAACCTATTTACTTCTAGGGCGTGAAGCATTTCAGAGCAAATGGGTTAACCCTTTACCACACGATTCTAAGTTTTAACGACCCCGAGGTGGAAGGCTTTTGAAAACACTACCAGAAAAGCAGAAAATGCTGGTAACTAGAATATTTTGCTTTTCCATTTTTTTTTTTTACCCTTTCAAAGACAAATTCCGTGATTTGAACTATGTTAAATTTGTCGTCTGCTAATGTTTTTAATTTAGACGAATCTTAAATTTTGTCGTTTGGCGAAGATTTAAAGTTTTCTATATGACGTAGGGGTTTAATATCGACAGTCGTTGATTGGTTTTTTAACACAGATTAAATTCGGAAAGATCAAAGTACTGGGGTATTTGGATATCTGTGATCATAGATCATTGTATACAACTTGACTGCTTGGGACAGATTCAGGACAAATATTCGTCTTTTCCTATCCGAAATTAAATACGCATAAATCTAACAATTGTTTATTAAGTACTTTGCAAGGCTTTAACGCTTTGCCACACGATTCCGACTTTTATTGACCCTGAGAAAGGAGGTATTTGAAAACATTCTGGGAAAAGAAGAAAATGCTGGTAACCAGCATTTTCTCCTTTTCCCACAATGTTTTCTACCCTTCTCTAAGCAAAAATAAAACTTTTAACCAAATCTATTTTGTCTTCTACGAATGCTTGCTTTAAATTTAGACTAGTCTAAAATTTTGTCGTTTGGGGACTTAACGAAGTTCCTTGAAATAGTTGTCGAAATTTCAAGGAGCCAATTTTTTCATTGTTAGCTCTATAGTTCGTGAATATTACTTCTTTTCCCTTCCCTTTATCACTGCTTTTAAATTAATCCATTAGAAACATGCCTCTTACAGAAGTTCGATGGAAAACACTACATGACAAGATAAGACGCCAAAAAATGGCAGCGTCTGAACCGAGTACAAGTGTTTGCTCTTTGACTAGGGTTGCTGCAAGGCTCAGCGGTGAAGGAAATATTGCCAATCATGTTGCCCTGGGTATGATCCCCATTCGAAAGGCTAGGTTTCCTTGGACAAGATATTTCAGAGTCGTAACCTAGCAATGGTAAAACCCACGGCACAAATGGATGAGTAAACTGAAGCCGTGATGTTGACATGCTTGAATCAGAGACAACTAATCTATGTCTCTGCTTGAATTAATGTTAAACTCGGCTTTTCGCGCAAACAAAAAAAAAAACAGAAAGGCACTAAATGGATATTTTAATGAAATATTTTTCTGACATGTTTACTGCCACTCACGTCCCTTTTATTCTTCGAACAGGGAAGCCTATAACGGATTTAACAAAAATGAGCCATATTCTAGCAAAAGGGGGTATAACGCATCTCCGTGGTGCATTCTACCAAGTCAGTCGTCGCACAGGACTCATGTGTTACACTAGTCCTTCTAAATGTAGCCACTTTACCAAAAGAAAAAGTTTCGACACAGGTCAGCCTGCGCGGACTGCGCAGGCTGACCTGAGTCGAAACTTCCCCCCCCCCCTTAGATGCATAAAACCCCCTTTTCACAGAGCACGGTTCATTAATGCAATAACGATTAGACCCGTCTTTATTCAACTAGCTTTTTTTTTATCGAGGTTGAAATAAAAAGAGAAAAGCAGAAATCCGTCCATGATAGTCGTTTGTAAATTGCTGAATTATTACTTACACAACTTGACAGGTGCTTTGTTGAGCTTATGAATGCAAAGTTTATCTTGTGCTGTCAGGAGGGCGCGATGATTCATAAATATTGTCTTTTGCGTTACTCTTTCACTGCCAACTTTAGAAATTTCTCTTTTTTTCGCGGTTGAAAAAAGTAAAAGTAATTTTCCAATGCTTTTTGCACATGACTTTTGTCACAGATATAGTAGCGGACGGTGTAGATCCAAGATCAGACTGCACATTCTGTGCAGCCTGATCGTGATCTACGCCGTCCGCAAAACCTGCTTTAGTCGTCATTCGTAATGAAAGAGATAAATGAATGTGCCAGTTTGAAATACTGAGGCAAGATATTAACCCTTTAGCAAACAACAAATTGTCGCCTCTTCCAAAATGAAAGTAACTGGCAGAAGAAAAAATTTAAATCAGTACAAATGAGCAGTTGTTCCAAGATACGCTCGAAAACATTGTGGAAAAAGCTGAAAGTACGGGTTACCAGCACTTTCTCTTTTTCTCATAATGTTTTCAAAAGCTTTTATCTTCAGGGTCGTTAAATGATCGTGCTTTGTCTTTGAAAGGGTAGAAGATGTCGTGGGAAAAGGAGAAAATGCTGGTAAGTAACCAGCATTTTCTCCCTTTTTTCCACGATGTTTTCAAAAGCCGTGATTGGTCGTAAAAACAAGGAATTATCTGATACAGAGACAGAACTCTGTTGTGGGTTTGTAGGGATTTTTCTGGGCCATATTTTACCTGTTTCATTATCATAACAAAAGTGGCTTTTTTTTTTTTACAGTGCTCTCCAAGTTAATTGTAAATGTTTGCTTTTTTAAACCTTCACTTAAGTTAAGATAGATCTACCTTGATCTTATGAAGTACTCGCAAATTACATGTGCTTCCACTTTCATATCTGGGTCGAAGCAAAAAACACGGCATTTATTTTGGTAAGATCAGTTAGTGCAGCCGAGCTTTTAGAACTGAGCCTGCGCTGTAGGCGAAATTAACATGTTTAGAATTCTGCTGGAGAGTGCTTACGTCACATGCACGTGCAATTTTACTGTGTCCCGGCTCTAGTTTTAGCTTATGATATATCTATAATCCGGTAAATAGGCCATGCTATATAAAATATAATGTAGCATGAAGCATTACATACAGATGCGATTAAAGGTACTCCACGTGATGTTGCTTTCTTTTTGTGTGTCTTCCGGTCTACCTCCAAACTTCTGCCGCCACTCTCTCTCTCGCTATCTCTCTCTCTCTCTCGCTCTCTCTCTCTCAAACTGTACGGATAGATCGATTGCAAATAAGCCCACTCATAAGATAGGCATGCTTGTGTCTGGTTAGGGAAAACAGTGGTTAATTTTTTGTACGACTACTTGAAAGCCAGTGACATACTAGAACTTGTTTTAAAATTCCGTTGAAATAAAAGTATGCTCAGCGCAGAAGGAGAGCTCATTCGTTCTTATCTGACACATAGGAACATTATCTAGATACTATCCAGGTATATCTATTTTTAGTTTTCCTGTGAATTTTCCAGATCTAACTTACTGAATAAATGTAATAACTTTAATTCGGATGAAGAGATCCCTAAATGCAGGTTGAAGGCGTGTTTTCCCCCTTAGTTCTCATATGTAGCTGTAACTGACGAAGCGAGATCAGACTGCATTTTCAGCTCCGCTGTTTTCGAAGAAAACGTCGAGGTATGGTCATAGCCCTGTCATCGTCTGCGTCATTGTCTTCGAGCAAACACTTTGACATTTTATATTTCCGTCATTACTTCAAACTAGGACTAGCTGATAACTGTCAAAAAGGGAACCCATACAAAAGGGGCAGGTAACCATCAACATATTTTGACATGGTTATGCCCCTTTTTCCGATTTATAATTTTCGCTGAAAATCAATCTATTTCTAAAAGCAACTGCAGCCAAGCGTTGGCACCCGCATGTGGTGCTCTTCTTTGTAATCTAATTTTGTATCTATAGTGGTGACTCAGCACTTTCGTTCGTTCCGTTTAAAATGCTATCAAAGGTTAACCATGGGTCTTTTTTTTTAATCTCTAAACCGTTTCAAAAGCGATCTTTCTAGAATGAAAACTTGATGAAATAATTAACGATAACAGTGTGCCTGAGATGGGGGTCTGGAGTATTCCCCACTGGTATAACCTTTTACCGTCTCTTCTTCTGGGCAGCTTGTGAAAAACTTGATGGGAAAGAGGAAAACCGCTTACAACTAACATTGCTCCTTTTTCTCCACAACAGCTTTTGAAATTATTTCAAGGAAACGAAAAAGACAGCTTTATTTCCTCAACCATTTACCACACAATCCCGAGTTTTAACGACCGACCCTTCAGGCTTTTGAAAACGTGGTGGGAAAAGGAGAAAATGCTGGTAACCAGCATTTTCTCTTTTCCCACTACATGTATGTTTTCTACCCCATCAGAGACAGAAACCACCATTTGAGCTACATTTATTTTGTCGTCTGTAAAGCTTTCAATTTGGTCCAATCTAAAATTTTGTCTTTAGGTAAAGGTTTGACACAACAACTGCTTTGAACCTCTTGTTGATGTGTCTAAAACTGTTCTATAAAGTTATGGGTGAACTCAATTTCAGTAAATGGGAAACTGATCAAACACCGTGGTGGAATGTTCTAACGCGTTTGACATAATAGACGAAATTAAATACCCTGGTTTTTAGATTATCCTCAGCTGGAATTCATTAAAAACGCAGTCGTGCATAGAGTTCGTTTGTTTTCGTGTTTTTTTTTTTCTTGACTAACATACAAATTTAAAAGACACTTTTCGATAGAAAACTCACAGTTTTGATTTCTGATTGTATTTTAACTTTTAGTGCGCATTCATTATCTTTTATGAACATGTTGTTTAACTGTAAAGGGCTTCCGAACAGTCAGCCAAGATGGTTCACCATCGTGATGATAAAAGGCCGAAAGTTAATACCGAAGTTTTGAATAAATAGACCAAAACCTGGCCGTAAAAACTGTAGATTAATCCGCTCACTCGCTTCCTCTCTGTCTTTTAGGCTATTTACCCTATCAAAGACAGTAATCATCATTTGATACATATTTAATTTGTCGTCTGCCAATGCTTTCAGTTTCGTCTTTTCCAAAATGTTGCCGTGTGCTGAAGAGTACGACTCAGTGGCTAAGTGAATTAAATGAAATTTTCCGATCAGGAAAAAGACCTCAAAATATTGAGATATCAAAGTATACCGTTGTGTGACGTCTGATCTTGATATACACTGTCCGCAAATGCGCAATGAGTGGCACTTAGCACGTCAACGTTTAAATCTTTACCAACCGTCCAGATTTCAGACTGGTCCAAATCCAAAGCATATGCAGACGACAAGTTGAGTATGGATCAAATTGTGGATCTGTCCTTGAAAGGGTAAAAAACATTTTTGCCATAATGTTTTTAAAAGCCTTATTATTCAGGGTTATTAAAACTCGGGATTGTGTGGTAAAGGGTTAAGACTTTTCAAAAGTGCAGAAGAATACAAACTTTCAAACCAAGCACAATAACAATCTTTGTTTTAGACACACCCGTGTATTTATTGTTCGTTTTCCCATCGTTCCCAAAATCGTGAACAAATAATTTTATTCAGAACCGTTCATCTGCCCTCTATCACTTAATACCAGTAAGTAAAATACGTGTAATAGTATGCATTTCTTTTCAAGCTGTAAGTAACTGTTTACCTGAAGAACGTCAAGTGCCAAAAGCAGGTGCTCATTTCTCTCAGTGTCTCAATAGCTGCTCTATGAATCCCAACAAGCGGTCTTTTCCTTCTGTATTTTAAAAGCCGTCTTCTGCCATCTGCTAAGTTGTAGAATGAAGACTTCTTGCTGTAATGGGTTAAACATTTCAAGTACATTGTATTCCTTTACTGTATTTTGCCTCTCTTTTGGGTTTTATCTAACTCCTTAACAGACGAAAAGATTTTAGACTAGTCTAATTTAAAAACATTTGCAGACGAAAATAATAAATGTTGTTTAAATGATTGGATTCTTCTCTACAAGGGTGGAAATCATTGTGGGCAAAGGAGAAAATGCTGGTTACCAGCATTTTCTCTTTTTCCAACCATGTTTTTAGAAGCCGTTTTTCTAAGGGTCGTTAAAACTCTGAATTGTGTGGTAAAGGATTAAAGATTGGAGAATTTGGGTAGGATTAACTCCTCTGCATCAAACTCTGTCCAACTTTATGGGCTTTTGTCGACTTTATAATAGAATGACACTGCACACAACACAACTGCAACATTTTGGTCATTTGTACCGACCGGCACTCTAATGCTTAATTTGGAACGTCTGAAAAAATCTTACAAATGAATAGACTTAAACATAGTATAGATTACTTCCAGTTTTATAAAAAGAAAACGAAAATCAATATCGAACAGCAAAAAGCGCGCTTGCTGATCTTAGATCTTCACACTCCTTTTTGCTGTGAGAGACCGACAACTACAATACTTAGGTGTCTCTTAACCGTAGGCTGCTAGCCCGACTCAATGGCCTGTTGCAGACAGTGTAGATCAAGGTCAGAACGTGCAGTCTGATCTTTGATCCACAGTGTCCGATGAGGAGACCTTTTTCCCACCAAAAAAATACCTTTGAAATAGCAAAATTTAGATTTTTACTATAGGTTTGAAATTTTCCTTTCACTTATTCAGCAGGTTAAGGGTTAATGACGGGAAATGTCTATTATGTTCACAAGAGAAAAGGAGAAAATGCTGGTAACCAGCATTTTCTTCTTTTCCCACAATGTTTTCAACCTTTTCAAAGACATTTTTCATCATTCGAGCCATATTTATATTTTCGACTGGAAATGTTTTCAATTTGGGCAAGTCTAAATATTTGTCGTCTGGTAAAGAATTAATAAGCCATTTACTATCGAATATATATATTTCATAGGTGGATAGCTTTGAAACAGAATGATACCTTGCATGTGGTATGATTGAAGGTAAATATAGGTCTTAGATAGATCAATTAATCGAACCGGATCAATGACTCCAACACTGACGGAACAAAAGATCAAAACAGAGAAACAAGATTGTTATCTGTCTGTTTGACAATTCAGTTGTGTAGACTGATTCTTCATGCGGTATCTATTATTGACAGCCGAGCGGGTACCAGTGTAAATTGAGATATTTGAAACTTCTTTTGAGGACCAGTCTTCAAGGGGACTATTCATATTTTTATAAAACGCAAAACTTCAAAGAAATGGGTTATAACTAAATTTAGTAAGGCAATAGCTGGTACTTCCTCGTTGACCCAGTTCCGATGTATTCCGTCAACTACATTCATCGCCCCTGGGTTGTGTTTATGTTTTCTCGTTTTCATGAATAATTCATGAGGCATTTTGATTGGTAATCTCAGTTTTTCAGTGATAAAATTTAATCTATTTTTATCAACCATATGCAATCATTTCTATTTTTACCTCGTCTACAACCAATCAAATCGATGAATGTAGTTTATGGAATACATCGGAACAACTGGGTCAACGAGGATGACGTCACCCCTGCTACATACCCCTATGGACTGCAACAGCACGCTGTATTTCTGAATATTTGCCTTTGTATACAAGGATTTGTAATGTCTACTCTGGATTGTTGTAAGGAAAATGCCACAAAAGGAAGGTCTACCGGCGGCCTACATATTCGTTAATAATGATGTGGGTTTTACCCGGTTTATTCATAACAACGGAAGAAATTTGATTATCCTCCACTACAAGAGAGTATCATTATGTCATCGACAATTCGATTGGCTATTGGGTGTAATTCGCCATCTTATGAATATTCAAAGAAACGACAGTTTCACAATTGAATGTCCCAGGGGTGATGAATGGTAATACTTCACACCTGGGTTAACGAGGGTGTAGCTGGTATACCATTTATAGATATGACAGAGAAGTGTAAGGAAATGTTTGTAAATGGTATTTCCTTATAGGGATACGTGACCTCTTTAGCTATTTTTAGATTTCGCACCAGAATTTCGCAAATGTTTCCCATGCTTTCATGCGTTATACCCTAATTGAAAATACATATTTTCTTTTACCAATTCACCGATTTATTATAAACTATGGCTGGTCAATCAATCACTTATATTATTTGCATACAGCAACAAAATAATATCTTTTTCCCACTGTCATTTCTCATGCATCTTACTGTTATTTTGGTAAATGTATACATACTTCTATAATTAAGTAATGCAATTCCCAAGCACGTATGCAAAAGGCAGTTTGAATTACACGTAGTTAAATTTCAAACTCTTTTGATCAAATTCGCATAATTGTACAATGAAATGTTTTGTAAGAACCCGGTACACCTGTTTAGCAGGTTAGACATTTTTTAATGTTGGACGTCCTTTGATGGATAACCTTTTCAATTAGGATTTTGAAAAATGAGGGAAAGATGATCCTCTAGGTTTTTGACCAGCTTTGTATAGTTGTATCTATATCTTTTTTTATCGAGGTTTTTGTACAGTTGTATCTATTTTTTACTGGGAGTAGAAGAAGAGAGAGGGGCACAAGGGAGGGGGGCTATGAAACCGTATTCACCATTCTCTTCTTAATATTATCCCAAAACTTAATCCCAAGTTTAGCCATCTGATTGGCTCAGGCGTTCTCCTGATGTCTGCCAATCAGGTGGTCAGTGTCGAAACGCAGACTATGCAAGCTTGGGAACGACTGACTGACTGACCCACTGACCGACCGACTAGCTGGCTGACTGACGACTGACTGTTGCTGAAGAGTTCATTGTATAAAAGCTTCGAGTCCCTGCACTCTTTGTTGCACAAGATAAAGTAAGATCAAATGAATAATTATAGGCCCATTTACGATATTATCATGTAACACAGTAACAAAAAATGTTAAAAATGGAGAAAATACTTGTTACTAGCAACTTTTCACAAACCATAATGCAATGAAAATGCACGTACAAGCTGAAAAGTTTAAACGTTATGTTCAGTGTTAAATCAAACGAAAAGATGTTGTACA
Source organism: Tridacna gigas (assembly GCA_945859785.2). Taxonomy (NCBI): domain Eukaryota; kingdom Metazoa; phylum Mollusca; class Bivalvia; order Cardiida; family Cardiidae; genus Tridacna; species Tridacna gigas. The sequence goes on along the minus strand of OX244042.2, from coordinate 25,724,589 downwards.
GGAATTGATTCAAACCGTGATTGCGTGTGCGTGAATATCGTTATACAGTGCACAGTTACATGATCAAACATTTGTTGCAGACAACAAAAAAAAACATCGTGATGATAGATTGAACCGTATAATTATATCGAGCATCACAACCTCTAACGTCTGATCCCAAAAGAGTAGATCAAGATTAGACCGCACGTCCTTGGAGTCTGATATTTATCTAATTTTTTCGATACCCATGCAAATCACTACTGAAGTCTGTTCTTTGCCCACTTGCTCTCTCATCGCCCAAAGACATAAACTGGACGAACTTTTTCGACGACTTTAAAAGATACATTGAAACTTTAAAAAGGTTTTCATCTTAAAGGTGGGCTACACTAAACAAACGGCAGGCACAGATCCAAGATCAGACTGCACGTTCTGTGCAGTCTGGTCTTGATCTATATCGTACACAAAAAACACTTATTTTCTGCAAAGGCGCTGGTGGGGCAGATTGGTTAAATCAATTAAATATTTCCAGTCGATATTATAAAGCCAGTATTGCGCTTTCAAAGTTTTTTCACTGAAAAAAAAAAAAATCTGATTGATTTTTTTTTTGTATCTAACAGCATAGATCTAAGATTAGAATGCGCGTTCGGTGCAGCAAGATCTTGACCTACATTGTGCGAAAGAGCACGTTCTGTCGCGCTTAGCTGCCTAATGGCTAATTCATATATGGGAAACTTCATCTAACAACCCGTTTCATTTGTTTGTTCGTTGTTAAACGCCGTTTTCATCTCTTTATATCAAGGCGGCTTATCGATGCTTTCACGGAGTTGCTTTACCAGTACATTGCACAATTTCTTCCCAAGCCACTTGCTGCTTTCCAACGAAGCCATCGTCGAAACAAAGGTGAGAGAGGAATGAATCCCGTCGCAATGGCTATAATTAATCCTCGGTAAGAAATTAGCCGAGCAGGGGATTCGAACCTGCGCCTTAAGTCCTGTACTCTACCGACTGCGCTACCCGGTTCGGCTGCACCCGTATCAACAACACAATCGTATTACTGAGGGATTTTTCACAAAAAGTGTTCTTGTATTACTTTGCAAGTATCTGAAGGATTTCTTCACAGCTGTAAATAGTAACTGTCAAGTTTCACACGTTGTTTTCTTTTAGTTCAACTTTTCTTCGAAACCAAGGCCATAAGCCCATAACTGGAGAAATTTTTTTTTGGTACCTTATCGGAAAATAGAAACATGAAGATATGATAAGATGAAGATGTAGATTAGACGAAGGTATACACTGAGATTTCTAGCTTAAACTAACTAACTAACTGACTGACTGACTGACAAACGAACGAATTAACGAACTAACTAACTGACTAAGCTTTTCCACCAAAGAAGAGTTGTACGAGGATTTTTACTTAAAATATGGATTTTCAGATCATGCACAGATGTTTAACTTTGTAAGTCATACACAAGGTTGTGAAGTGCTTTAAACTACTTGAGTTCTGAGAATAAACCGAAACGAACTGTGACGAAACTTAGATGCGATGGTATTCAAACCGCCTTTAATGTCTGAAATCGAGAAATGTTACAGTCTTTGTTCCAATTAGATCAGTAACTTCTACTTGCATCATAGTGTGGCGAAAGTTATTCTTATCTTCACAGTTCACCATGTTTTCTCCAATTTTTATCTTAACCCTTGTCATACTAAGTAAGTAAAATGAAACTTTCAAGCCGACAGTAAAAACCCAAATTTTGCTATTTCAAAGGTACTTTAGGGGAAAAGACATCTTCTTATTGGACAGTGTAGATCCAAGATCAGACTGCACGTTCCGTGCAGTCTGATCTTGATCTTCACTGTTCGCAAAGGGTCAGTGAGTCGCGCTCAGCAGCTAAAGGGTTAACGGTTCATCAAACGTGTTTTCTCCATCCTTCACTCCAATTTTCTATCCAAATATTCTCAACCAGTGATTCTCCGGGGCTCTGTGGTAACGGTGTGAAAATTACTCGTTTGATTCGCGCCCTTGGCGCCGGCACGTGACACTGTCCTTCAATCGGCATTGCAGAGTCCAAGCCCAGCGCTGGTGAATCCATAAAAAGAAGTGATACGCAAGCGACTGAAACACTGTCTAAAACAGCTTAAAACCCAACTCAAACAGTATCGAATCAAATCATTGATTGATTGATTGACTGATCATGTATATACTGGATTTTACCATTACTAGGCTGGGGATCTGAAATATGTTGCATAAGGACACTCCCGCCAAAAGCCCAATGGATCCAGTGAGACTCGACCCCGGGGCCTCCAGGTAACGAGTCCTACACTTTACCACTGAGCCACGCAGGACCATAAAATCAAATCTTACTCGCGTTCAATTCGAAATATTGTTTTCTTCCAAAGTCCAAGACTACTCAGCACATGGTGTAAGGCATTCTGTCTCATAAAATCGGTCGGCTTTATTTTAGACTGTAGAATTAGAAATGGCAATAAAATTGTTTGTGAATGCGGCCCCTTGTTTGTACATTGGAAGGTCCGAATCAGACAAGCAAGGTTGCAAGCGAGGATGAAGTTAGGAGCCCAGAAAACAAGGGAAAAAGGATGGAAGACAGTCGAAGAAAAAAAAGGAAGAAGAAGACATTTAAGGTTTTCGAACGTATTTCAGTCATCTCACGGCGGCAAGTGCACCTATTTGAAACATCTTGACATTAAATCTCTAGAACTATGCTTTAATAGCTATTATACTGGGGGTATCACAGACAGACAGACAGACAGACAGACAAAGACAGCCACAGACAGACACAAGGAAAGAAAGACAGGCAAAGAGGGAAAGAGGGAGACAGAAAGACAGACAGAGAGAGAGAGACAGAGAGAGACAGAGAGAGAGAGACAGGCGGGTATTAGTTGCGGTAACAAACTAGAAAATAAGTGCATGAATTTATATATATATTTAAAGACCGTAAATGACAAGATGAATTCTAGGCTAAATGATTTACAAAGTATGTCGTGAAAATCCATTACAAATTAATTAGAGCTGTAATTGCGTGAGGCGGGATCGAGCTCAAATTTCTATGTGCTTTTAAAACAGCTGAGTTGGCAAAAAGAGATATAACCCTTTTCCTGATAAATATAGTTAATTAAAACGTTAAATCCGACAATAAAAAACCCGGATAATGTTATTTCAAACTTTTTTTTTTCTTTTGGAGAAAATATCTCCTTATCGGACAGTGTAGATCAAAGATCAGACTGCACGTTCTGTGCAGTCTGATCTTGATCTAATCTGTCCGCAAACGGTCAGTGAGTCGCGCTTTGCAGTTAAGGGTAAAATTGAGTCTGTTTTATCAATGGTTATTCTGTTCAGAGTCTAATTGTCCGTAGTCTAACTTTTGAGGCAAATTAATGTAGGATTGAAAACAGGCCAAACTCAACCACAAAAAAATAAAAGGACCTTTGGTTTGGAGACATACAGAGTCGTTATAGACTTTCCTAATTTCATTCCATTTGCTTTGAAGAAACAATTTAAGCCTACATTTGACAAGATTGTAAACCTACGGATTCTGAACAGCTTTCATGAGAAAGACAACATCAAATTAGCACCTATTTTCAATGTTTGCAGTTTTTTCTCTAAGTTTTAAGACATAAATGGCTAGGACCTCTGTAGATGCATCTAGTAAAGTTTTAGTATTTTAGCCCAGTGAAAACCAGATTTTTAATTCGTATCTTCTAGAGATCATTCAGTTGAATATATCGGTCTCTGTTTCATGAAGATTGGGGACAAAACTATGACTACTATAATGAACAAATTGTTTTTTTCTATGATTCGACCAAATGATATAGTTATTAATCCAGGTTGACCCATATTGAAAGTTAAAGATATTTTCGACCAATATTTCTGAAATAAATTAGAAAAAAAATGGCATCCCACAGTAAACATTATAAGTATTATTATTATTTTATTGTTTTTCCGCCAAAATGGCGAGCATTATACAACAATAATACAAAAAAAAAAAAAGAAAAAATAAGAAAGAAGAAAATTATGAAGTGTATGTCAAGAGGAAGAGAACCAATGTACGACCAAACTCCGACCCGAAAAAGACCCTTGCATTAAAAAGACGAAAATGCAAAAGCCCCTTCCCTGGTCAGAATGCGGGAGCACATTGTTATAAACCCAGAGTACAAAAGTGAATAGTTAAAAATAAGTAAAAGGAAAATAAGAATCAATGAAGGGAACCTTGCAACGAAAACGAAACACAAGGCAAACATGAGCCACACATTAATTAGAAACTAATCTTATCAAGGCTTGCATCAATAAGCAGACGCCTAGAATAAATCCATTGATTGAATAAATAAGTGGATAAATCTACTGTATAGCAGAATTAACCAGACAATCATTCAATCAATCGATTAAAAAAAAAGTGCTCGAGTTAGCGATAGATAAATAAAAATTCACAGTAATATAACGAGACAAGAGAGGCAAAAAATGGATATGTCACAGATGGTTGGGCATAGGGGCTGAAGGAATTAAGATAATAACTTAAAGCTGTGATGCATAAAGCATAGAGCTATTACACGAGGAAAAAGTTCCAAAATTTTCCAAGGATGGGTATAAAAACCTTAAAAATTGATCAGGTTACTTTTATTTGACCCATACATACCTCTTTTAGATAAATGTTTTAGGTATCATCAAAACTAAAAGGCTAACCAAATTTCAAAAGGGTAGGGGAAAAGGGTGGCCTCCATGGTGCATTTTCTACTGTTCGAGGTCTGACCCGTATTCATGGGTCCATGATCATGCGATAACTTGTTTGGTCTCATGCATCACGGAGATGCATTAAAAACCCTTTTGCCAGAGCATGGCTCAAATATAGAGGACAAGGAGAAAAAGCTCATGTTCACTATGGAGACGAAAACTTTGTCCCTTCATGGAAGAAAAACAGACAAAAGTATCTGTCTTGGTCGGATTAAGAATGAGCTTGACCATTGGCTACACTGGCTCAAAATCAACATCCTTGGGTCAGTTCCTAGACAAGCAGTATACAAGTATTCACTCTACAGGCCACATTTCGGCTCCAATCATCTGGAACCTGGTAATACTGTTTGCCTTGATAATAGGCCTACCAAAATTGAATGTTGGTGATTCGAGGTCAAAAACTCTTGTCACTGAATCAAATGCTGGGAAGGCATTGTATGATTCAAAGGCCACTTTTTTACCATTATCAAATCGAAACCTAGTCAGATTGTTTACCTATGTAATGCCGGGTCCGTATTCACCAACCATCTTAAGAACATCCTCAGTCTTATGATCCAAGTTTCACCCTAAATATGAAAGTAACACAACTTCTTATTGGCTAAACCATTTGGTTTAGCCAATAATAAATTGTGTTACTTTCAAATTCAGACAATTCTGGAAAACAAGACTAAGAATGTTCCTAAGAATGGTTGGTGAAATCCATTTTGTTTTTCAAGCGACTGAACCATGTGGTAATCTGATCCTTGGACATGCAGAAAATTGATTCATAGCAAACATTTTCGGCCCAGGTCAGCCTGTGCGGACTGCGCAGGCTGACCCGAGTCGATACTTTTTGCAGATGCATTAAGCCCCCTTTTCACAGAGCATGACTCATTTGTTTTAGTTCTTTTTTCGCGCAGGGTGATATATGTTAAAACCTCACCGATAGTACAATGAAAATAAAAAACTGACTGGGTTTCAATATGACTGGGACAAAATGTGTCATCGAGAGTGAACGAAATGTTTTCTAAAATTCCCTTTCTGAAGTAGTATTAATTCCGCTGGGGAAAAAGCACTAAAGTAATTATCTTTACCAGTTTTATAAAGTGTGGCCTTAACAATAAACAAAGAGACTATGAAAGATGAAGGGTAAGTAGATATCACTTCAGACTTACGTGTAAAATCTGATCAAAGTGCCGAGAGTACTGACAGACTAGCTAATATGGAATAAGTGGCCTTGGCGAGATGAGATCTATGACACCCGCGAAAAACACGAGGATGAAAAAGGCTGGGTTGGGATACGTAAAGATGTACTTGATTTGCATGGGTTACTGACTTAATTCACATATAAGCAAACATCTTGTATCATATCAACGACATCTTGTTTAATCTATGACTTTGTTCAGTAGACATCTATCAAATACGAATGGTAGAGATTTAACGGTTCATGTCAACATTGTCATATTTAACAGAATTACAGATAGCACAGAAAAAGTTATTTTCAGTGGGGGAAATCTGGGTTATTCTCGATGGTTATAGACTAACGTTCGCTATTCTAAATACGATGGTACTAATGGCTTCCTCTAAGGATCGAAGGCGATTACTATTCTAGAACGTTCTTTAATCATTGACCAAACAATGCCGAGCGTTAACCCTCATTCTGCTAAAAAAAAAGAGGAGAGAAATGAATCTTTCAAGTCTTTAGTAAAAACCCCAAATTTTGCTATTTCAAGGGTATTTTTTGCGGAGATCTCCTTATCGGACAGTGTAGGTCCAAGATCAGACTGTCCAATCAGTGCAGACTGATCTTGATCTACACTGTCCGCAAAAGGTCTTTGAGTCGCGCTTAGCAGCCTATGAGGTAAAAGCCCTGTGGAAGACGGCTTTTGAAAGCATTTTGGTGACTACATTATGATACCAAGCATTTTCTCATTTTCCCAATGTTTTCTACCACTTAAAAGCCATACCACATTATTTTAACCACATTTTAATTTCCGTCTTGAAAATGCTTGTAATTTGGACAGTTCCAGAATTTTGTCGTCTGGTGAAAAGTTGATCGCTGAAACTTATGCTGGTAGAATTCCCTTGAATAGTCTCCGAGACACAACTCCAGCGAGCACCCGAAATGTTGGTTACAGCGATGAATTAATAAAAAATGATCCTCAAATCATACAATACTACATTTAGCCATATAGCCCTGTGCTCATAATCATTCATAAATCTTTCACTGCAAAACATATGAGCCATGCTCTGTGAGAAAGGGGCTTAATGCATCTGCAAAAAGTATCCATTCAGGTCAGCCTGCGCAGTCCGCGCAGGCTGACCTGGACCGAAACTTTTCGCTATTGGTCAATTTCCTGTATGTCCAAGGATCAGTCAACCTCATGATTCAGTCGGTTCTTTAAAAAAAGTGGCTTTTATGGGTCCATAATTTAGTGACTAATTGCATGGTATCTTGCATCACGAAGATGCATTAAGCCCCCTTTTGCTAGAGCATGGCTCACATACACTTGACCTCTTTCGAAGGCTGAAAATACAACCCACTGTAACTCAGGAAGATTTTTCTCTAAATGGCTTGACTAAACAAGCGGCTGGTAAAGATCTAAGATCAGACTGCACGGTCTGTGCAGTCCGATCCTGATCTATTTTGTCCGCAAAAGCCCCTGTTTTCGCCTGTGGCGAGAATTCTCAAGAATTTTCTGACTTTGAAAGTAACGCAATTTCTGATAGGCTAAACGAAATAGTTCAGCCAATCAAAAATTGTGTAACTTCCTAACTCTAGAGTAAGAATAAGAATATAAATCAGATTAGTTGGTGAATACGGCCCCCGGATGGTTAAATCCTTCATCCTCCAGATGCAAGTTTGACCAGTTTCTTCGTAGTGAGTCTTCAATGATCTTCAATGAATCTCTGATTCAATTGATAGGGCGTGCAATGTTCATTCTGTGATCTGATAGACTTTGTTTATACTTGGAAAGATTTTTTTCCTTCCAGATCATCCAATTTATCATTGTTTATAAACGAATCCTTGCTCTTTTCACCGAAACATTTCCTTTTTTATTTTATTGCTTGGCATGTGGTTTTCACGTAGGCCTAAACTAGTTTTATTCCACATCACAACCTAGGCTGCGTTAGATATCGACCTCTGTACCCCTCGTTTCAGCCAAGCCCAAGTTTTGTTTTTTTCCGGAGGATTACATAGTAACAATTTCAGCCAACCAAAATAATATTTAGAAATATTTATGTGTATGACCTAGGCACTAACTAGCAGACGTTTGATTCAGATAAGAATGAGCTGACAGCTGAAATCATTTTATACCTTAATTTCATGGAATGCTTTACCCTTTACCAAACGACAAAATTTTAGCCTTGTCCAAATTGAAAGTATCTGCAGACGACAATTAAATGTGGCTCAAATGATGGAATTTGTGTTCGAAATAGTAGAAAACATTGTGGGAAAAGGAGAAAATGCTGGTTACCAGCAATTTCTCCTTTTCCCACAATGTTTTCAAAAGCATTCTTTCTGCAGGGTCGTTAAGAGTCGGGATTGTGTAGTAAAGGGTTAACAGACTTAAACTCTCATTTCGCATAATACTCAGCGCAGAAGCAAGTGTCCAAACTTTTATTCTCTGGAGGATTTTGCTGCCGACAGTCATACTTTGACAAACATTTCAGCGATAGCCTTACCAAATATTTATGCTTTACTTCTACGAACTTCAAACGATACTAAACGCTTATTACGTGTATAGGCTAATGTTTGTTAGTATATCCAGAACGTCAAACACCAAAACCTGTCGGTTATAAATCGTTTGTATCGTTCAACTTAAAAAAACAAAACCGACAACTCGAACACCAGACTTCCTGTATCATAGGGTCAGCGTCTAAAGCTTTACCACACAGTCCCGAGTTCGAAAGACCCTGAAGAGGAAGGCTGGTATCCAACATCTTCTCCTTTTTCCACAATGTTTTCTGCCCTTTCAAACACAACTTCCATCATTTGAATCACATTTCATATGGCGTCTGCAAATGCTTTCATATTAGACTAGTCTAAGATTTAAGAATCAATTACAGCTTAACATCATTCTTCATCTTCTTATGTTCCTTGTAAGGCCTCTCATTATCCTTTGTTGAATGTTGTTCCTTTTTTTGGACAAGCACAGTAATGAACATTGGGAGACTTCTATGTTGTATTTGACGAACTGAAATTCTAACCTGCAACCAGTTCCACATATGCAGGATGGCATTGAGATCACTGGATTTGGCTGGCCAGTGCAAACGTGCAACACCCTCTCTTTGCAGGTACTCTTGCCCAACATGGAGAGAATCGTCAATATAAATAAACCAATCATTTAAGTATGGGGACTAGCATTATCGTCCGATAGAAAATACACTGAAAACTAGTCACCTTCTACACCAGCAAGCAATGTCATCCGGATATCTAGAACCTGAACTCGATGCCTCTGGACAATTATTGTGCCCTGGTCAAGGACAATGGGGTTTGTGCGCTTAAGCTGATTCCGCCCCAGACCATAGCAGTAAATGTTCAGTTGGCCTACTGACGGCTGCATGAATTCTCTCCCAGGGCCTGTGCCACACACTAGATGCCCGTCTATGTAGTCTAGCCAGTGCTTGCACTCATCTGTAAACAGGACAGGTCGCGTGTCTGGACCCATTCTGAGAGCCTTTATTCACCAACGGCTTCTAAATCTAGAGTTAGACTTAGAATGAAGTTAAGAATGGCTGGCGAATACGGACCCTTGTGAAGCCAACATGCTTACACTCTTTTTGTTGACCGAAAACCACTTTCGTGCAACCTTTTTGCGGATATTTTGCGTGGATACACATACACAAGATGCACCCTTACGGTACATGCGAAACTACGTTACTGTCGCAAAAGTTTCTAACACGAGCCTGTATGATAAAACAACGGTCCTTCGCTGCAGATGTCGCCCTGTCTCGACCACTACCGAGAGTCTGAGGTATGCTGTTATGATCGCCAAAGCTCTGGTGATATCAGAATGGAGCACCCGAAGGGTCTCGCAAACATCATGGTTGGTAGCTCCGTGCTCCAACATCTCTATTGCCAACCACGTTTATACTTCCAATTTTACAGTTTATCATTCTGTTTAGATCAAGCCATTAAAAAGAAAACGCAACTAATCCACCTGGTCAGTGGGGTAAGAACAGTAATTGAACCACAAGTGTAGCATCTCAATAGTGGCATTTTTATATCCCGTATAAACCCTTTCAGGTTGCTATGCGCAACTCAAAGCGCTCATAAGAACACCGTAGATCAAGACCAGACTGCAAATTCTGTGCAGTCTGATCTTGGATCAACACTGTCCGATACGAAGAGATTTGTTTTTCCAGTTAGAGTAACTTTGAATTCGTAAATTGCCTATTTCATGTTGGGTAGAAATTTCGTTTGATATTTTTTAATTTAGCAGTTTAACCCTTTACCACGCCATGCCGACTTTTAACGACTCTGAGAAAGAAGACTTCGGAAAACATTGTGGGAAAAGAAGAAAATGCTGGTAACCAGCATTTTCTCCTTTTCCCACAATGTTTTCTACGCTATCAAAGGCAACTTCCGAAATTTTAGCCTCATTAAATTTGGCGTCTGCATATGCTTTTGATTTGGGCAGGTCCAAAATTTTGTCGTGTGGTACAGGGTTAAGGGTTAAATACCTACCGCCGTCTGTATTTACAGACGTCTACTTATCGGTCTGTATGGTCGAAATGATTATGAATTATGTTCTGTCAACCCTTTTCGGCCATTAATGCGCTGTCTAATGCATCGGGCTGTCGAAGAACATTGTAGTGTTTAAGAGATTGCAGCTCTAAACGAAAAATTCCTGCAGGCGTAACCTTTTCTTAACTCTTTACAAGACGGTAAAAATTGTAGACAAGTCCAAATTTAAAGCATTTGTAGACGACAAACTGAACTTGTCTCAAATGATGGGGTTTCAAAAGGGTTGAAAACATTGTGCAAAAAGGACGAAATGCTGGCTTCCAGCATTTTTTTCCTTTCCCACAGAGTTTTCAAAAGCCTCTTTCCGGAAGATCGTTAAAAGTCGGAATTACGTGCTAAAGGGTTAATCGTCACTACATGAAACTTTAATTTATACAGATTTATCCTTGTTTTGCAAGATGACTTCCGATAAGAAAAGTCGAAAGTTTCACGTTAGGGAATGAAATCGAACACGATCACTTAAGGAAATATTGCATTTCTATCATCGTGCGAATAGTTTCCTACTTCCTATCAGTCTGTTTTTGAGTTTTTGATGGTTTTTTTAGCCCTTTTCCACATAATCCCGAGTTTTAACGACCCTGAAATAGAGGCCTTTTGAAAGCATTGTGGGAGAAGGAGGAAATGCTGGTAACCAGCATTTTCCCACAATGTTTTCGATTCTATCAAAGACAAGTTCAATCAACTGAGCCACATTTAAATTGTCGTCTGCAAATGCTTTCAGTCTGGACCAGTCTAAAATTTTGTCGTTTGGTAAAGAAGTAATTAATCAAGCAAAAAAATATAAGCTACACTGAAAGAGGCCTCAGGCTTTAAACGCTTTACCAGACGATAAAAATTTAGCCTTGTCCAAATCGAAAGCCTTTGCAGACGACAATTTCAATGTGGCTCAAATGGTGCAATTTTTCTTTGATAGGATAGAAAACACAGTGGGAAAAGGAGAAAATGCTGGTTACAAGCATTTTCTCCATTTCCCACAATGTTTTCGAAAGGCTTCATTCCCAGGTCGTTAAAAGTCGGCATTGTACGGTAAAGGGTTAACAGATACTTCTATCATTACTTCTTCTTGTACTACTACTACTTCTTCTACTACTACTACTACTACTAATAATAATATTATTATTAATGATGATATCTTTATTTTGTTAAGGTAAATCATTAAGGCACAAGTTTTCAAGCGAGAAATCTACAACCTAAAAATAAGTTTTATTTACAATATTTCCCTTCAAAACAAATGAAACATGAAAAAAATGATGATACTGCTGATAATGATGATTGCACAGGCATTCGTTTTGTAACGAAGTTCGCCATCTATATATTGTAATATATGACATATATTACATTATATACATGTAGATGGCGAAGTTCGTTATAAAACTAACGCCTGTAGATGATTGTGAAGTTTTCAAATGGAGAGGATGAAGTAATGACATAACCATAGTTATAAAAATATGAAATCTACAGACAGACACACGCTTCTCAGACACCGCGCATGTCCTTAACCCTTGTCCTGCTAAATAAGTAAAATAAAACTTTCAAGCCGAAAGTAAAAACCCGAATAATGTTATTTCAAACTTATTTTTGGAAAAAAAAAATCTTCTCATCAGACAGACAGAGTAGATCAAAGATCAGACTCCACGTTCTGTGCAGTCTGATATATATCTACACTGTCCGCTAAAGGTCAGTAAGTTGGGCTTAGCAGCGCAAAGGTTAACAGTATATGAATTTGCATAAATGGCACAAATAAATTACCTTTCAATGCAACGTTACTTCGTGTTTGCGTTTGTGACGATAGTAGGCTGAAACCTTGCTGAAAAGGAACGAAATAGTGTGAACATTTCATTCAGTATTCATCGCAAGCACTTCTATAAACTGTAGAAATCATTGTTGGTAAATGATAAAATAGCGATTTTCAGCATGTTCTCTTCTTTCCACGACTTCTGTAAAATTCTTCTTCCTCACGGTCATCAAAACATGGAATCGTTTTTTTACAAAACACCACAACCTTCCCAGGCTTATTGTAACTGCCGTAAAATCCTATCTATAAACAGACAGCCGGCTTATCATATTTTACGGTTGTTTGAAAAAAGAAAACGCATAATTAATATCTAGGTAATACTTCCAACAACGATAACGATATGTGGCATGTATAAAACAATTTCTGTGGAAAAAGTCGTATTCATACAGGTCTGTTGAAATTTCTAATAAACCAGTATAACCACCTTCCCCCTTTTTTAAATTCTTCAAATAGTTCTGCTTTAAACTATGAATATCAAAACTATAGATTTTTTCGTAAAAAATCAGGTAAAATTTCACGTTGATAGTTGCTGTTTCACCAATGATTCCTCTTGAACGAAAAGACATGACGATAATCTGTACACAAATACTCGCATGTACTTAAAGGTCGGGCAATTACTTTTTTGAAATGTATAAAAAACATAGTAGAAAATGGAGTCATAGCCCGTCATAAGCGACTTCTTTTTTCCACAATATAATGGTGCAAAATTTTGTTAACGGTTTATTTAGAAATACGAGCGCTTTCAAAAACTATGTGAGGTTTTGCGCATTGGATATAGCTATGAACGTTGTGCTGGAATTCTCTTTGCAATCGCATGTGTTCCAGTATTAACAATGGAAAAAAGGGGAGAAAAACGAAACAGAAAAATACTTTGAAAGCACAACTGACGGAGCAGTGTCTCTGTCAGTCAAAAGATTATGCAACATCTAAACAGTTATTATATATACACCCTTGGGGAGAAAAAATATCTATATTATAGATTATATAAAGATCGGTTATGATCGTTTTATTCCATGGGTTTTATTTTCTTTCGGCAGCAAGTCTAATGTTTTTTTTTTTTTTTTAAAGACAGTCGAATCTCAATACAGAACATGACTGTTTTAAAACTTTATCACGTTCTCAGCTAGTATGACCACAGGGACAGGGACCATATACTCATAAGACCGATGGAGGTCCAGAGTGGTCATTCTGCCAACATAACGATCGATGGGATCATATATATGGGCCATGTTCTGTGAAAAAAGGCTTATTGCCTCTGCAAAAAATATAGACCAGATCAGCCTGCGAAATCCGCAGGCCGAAACATTTTGCTATTTGTCAATTTTCCGCGGGTAAAAGCACTATTGTCCTTCAAGATTCAGTCGGTTGTTATACATCTTATTTATTGCTTCATGATTATAAAACTTCGCATCATGCATCACGGATGTGCATTAATCCCCAATTTCCGAGAGCATGACTCAATTACCATTGTTTCACAAATAAGCTAGGGCGAGTAACTTTGTATACCTACTCGCACGGCCGGGCGAGTAGATAAAAAATAGTTTTACACCCCTGGTTCTTTCTCGGTGATCTAATGGCAGTTTCTTTTAATTAAAACATATATCGTTGAAAGAAAAACGATATGAATTCTACAGTTCCCCAATATCTATAAGATTCATCTGTGAATCGGACTTTGGCAATTAGAGCCTTACGAATCATTGATTCTACCCTGGGTGAAAGTGGAATAAAAGCAAGGGCATCAATTTTCAACATCACTATTCTAGCTTGTCTCACAAAGCGAAAACGTTTTGCATTTTGTAAATTGTACTTCAAATTAGCATTAAGCATACAAATGAGTTAACCCTTAAGCTGTTGGGCGCGAGTCACCGACCTTTTGCGGACCGTGTGGATCAAGATCAGACTGCACAAAACATGCAGTCTGATCTTGATCTACACTGTCCGATAAAGACATATTGTTCTCCAAAAAATAAGTTTGAAATAGCATTATTCTGGTTTTTACTGTCGACTTGAGTTTCATTTAAATCATTTTGCAGGATAAGGGTTAAAATAAAATCTTTTGAAGTAATGAATGACAGATTGGATCGAAAAGCTTGGAAAGCTTATCATTCTGATATTACGTTGATTTGAAAATCCCCACCTCTCTCTCCCTCAAGTTTATTAACGATTCCATCCAAGACATGCAATGGAACAGTTTAAATTCCAAAGTGAGATAACCCTATTACACTAACAAGCAGCCACAAACTGGAGATAAGCACTCCCCTTCATACATTTAAAATAATCTAATTTCGTAATGAACAATTATGTTTTTTTTTTTTTAAATTGGTTGAGTATCCAAACTGTTTTAGTCAAAGTATAAGGTCAACGTAAATCAAATTACGGTCTAGATGGACTTGTGTTACATGCAAAGCAAGTCATCCAGTCATTTTATTACAATTCTTGAAAGAGAGAAGGTGAAACATTTTTTTATGGAAAGGACAGGATTCGAACTGTATGGAAAGTAATTGAGGAAATGTTGACTAACAACAAAGCCCTGTTTTCCAACTATGTTTCCTTAAGCTGTTTTACATTTTTTATCACCTTTATTGGCGTCATTCAATTTTCAAAGAAAGGACTGCATACGACACATTTACATTTTCCAATAGGAACCATAATAAAAAGGGAGGTTTAATTCAGGACAAATTTAGGCTTAAGCAAAATTTTAGCTGACCTGAGCGTAAAGTGCTCAAAAGTGAGCTCTTGTAATATCCCAGTGTAAACTGTGTTTACTAGGCTGATATTCGTTAGCAACAATAACTTTGTTTTCCTCACTCTAGGGGCCATAACTCTAGCCCTTTGGTAATGCTACTAAAATTTTGTTCCCTTTCGGCGTGAATTAACCAGCAGGCCACGTTTTTGCCCCCCCCCCCCCCTTTTTTTTTTTACAACTCGACAGTGAAATGTACGTCTCGAAAAATTGGTCACTCACTAGGTAAAATCTCGAAGCAAAACGTTGTCACTCTTGAGGCAAAATTTTAGCACCGCTCAAAGATTAAGGAAACTTTTCTAAATACATACACGCATTGGTCATTTCGGTTAAACAACAATTTTGATGTCTTGATAAAACTTGGTCAAAAAGCTTCTCTGCATCAGGAATTACTAAGAGATCTACATAGATCTAGTTCTAGTCCCCCATTTGCAATTACAGGTAAAAGACCGTCTCATTCTTTCGCTCCCTCCTCTCTCCACAATAAAGAAAGACAAAAACAAAAAATAATCTATGATACACCTGTAATAACCATAAGATCCATTTAGAAGATACACCTAAGTGGGCAAGGAAAAAAATCATCAAATGAAATATAAGTAAAAGTCACATTATGATGAAAATATAGTACTCACAGATATTTTTGTGCGGTAGGTATATTATTTTTTCAAGGGTGGAAGCGATAGGGGCAATGGAAAAGTGATTTGTATGTATTGGAGCTCAACGCCATTTCAACAGCTCAGATCATATCATAGCGGTCAGTGACGAACCCGTGTGTTTCCTGGCTTTCTCACACCAGTACTGACACAACCTTCTTTCCAAAGCCATTAAATACTTTTCTCACATGCATCAGAGGTGAGAGGCGAAAAATCGCCGGAAAGAAAGTTTGCCTCAACCGGGTGTCGAACTAGCAACGCCCAGGTCACGATTCAGATACGTTAACCACTGAGCTACTCGAGCGGACAATGGAGGGGTGAAGGAGCGAGACAAATCACCGTGTCTTATACCAGTGTCTGCAATTGGTTTAATTAAAGTTTTAAGTCTGGATCACGCTAATTCAAAGGCTTTGGTAACTAGATCTATCTTGATTCTGAGAAAATATCTTTTTATCACTTTTTCTGTGTTTGTATATTCTTCTTGTGGACCATTTGTATTTTAAAGTTTCCTGGCTGCTCATTTTAAGCAAAAATGGAAATTTGTTTAAATCAATAAATCAGCAATATCTACGGCCCCAAAGAATGAAATGAAGTTTCAGATTTGCTATGGGAAATGAATCAAAGCTTGGTCGGGAGAAAATTATGTCCGGTCAAAATTGTAAACAATGGAGGAATCGTGTTTGTTTTTTCGCTGAAAGAAAGGGAAAAGGCATGAACCATCAAATAGACGACTGCACTGTCGATATGTAACTTCGACATCCTAGATTAAAATTGCTGGCGAGTTCTTGTGACATAGAGTCATTTGCGTAACACCCCCCCCCCCCCACCCATTTACAAAGCTACTTTTTGTTTCAACACGCTCTCGTCTATTTGATGGTTCATGTCTTTTCCCCTTCTTTCAGTAAAAAAATGTTAATTTACACATACGAAATTTACCACTGTCTTTGAAATCATTCCATACTAAATTTACTACTGTCTTTGAAACCATTCAGCTGCACTCTCGATATATAACTTCGACATCCTAGATTAAAATTGCTGGTGAGTTCTTGTGACATAGATTGTTGCGACACTACACCTCGACTCCACTTTCCATCCGCATGCATTGAATATGCAAGATGAAGGTCGTACAGTCACGTTACAAGCATCATGCGATATCCTCTATTGAACGAGTGGATAACCGCTAAGTCCGAAAGTGCATTTTCTATCCGTCGTAATCTATGCAATCTTGCAAACGCCAGGTGTAATATTTGTCATGAAGCCACAAGAATGACTATAGTTTAATAAAATATCGACGAAATGGGTTATATTTGGCTTAAAATGAGCATTGACGGAACTTTAAAATTTAATGAAGGAAGGGTTGGTGCGAACGTAAATTTGTATACTAATCACTGGTGGACTTTACGAATCCTCATGTTTCTCATCGACAGGGATTCTTCTCCGGAGGAACTTATTAATTGATTAAAAGAAATGAGCATACAGGAGATGCTCCTGAGTTTATATCAAAGATTTAAGAAAAAAAAAAACAGATCACAGCTGCTAGTTGATCAATAAAAAAAAGGCCTGTCGCCATATTGCCATTCAATACCATAACGGTCCCCTATTCCCTGGTCAAGCCATATAGATCTATCGAAAAGGAATTAAAAACAATGTTTTATGTCTTTTCTAGATAGATCTGCTTAAAAATTCAACCAACAGATGATGTAAAAACATACGTATCAGGCGATGTTAATAGCTTTTTGTTTTAAATCTAGCACCTTGCATATCGGCCATTTCAGCCATTTTGAACGCTGACCCACTAATGCATTGTGGGAGTAGTCAATGATTAAAGATGGCGCCATCTGTTTAATTTAAATTATCAGTCGATGATCAGATATTTCTAGATCTAATACCATTGTAGATCTGCATATTTAATAAAGCATGTCCATGGCTATTATTGGTGATATGCTAGCGATTCAGTTGAATATAAAACTTCAAGAAACAGCTAAAGAACAGATCCGAGCATCACGCACAGTTGTAGCAAACCAATACCGAATAAATAGCAAGGATTCAAATGTGCCCGCCCCCTCCGCAAATTCGGAGACGAAGGTATTGTTTTTTTTTTCTGGAGATCTAGATTAAAATGAAAAGTTCTTTTTATTTCTTTCTTTTCAGTCAGAAGATATGCTCAAATGAATGCGAGAAATGGACACCTAAACATTGCTGGGATGGATATTTAAAACGGTGAGTAAACCTACCTGTTATTGAAATCTCATCCAGATTTTGGAATTTAAAAATCAGACATCGAGAAAAGTGAGAAAAATCACGCAATATCCAGTCAGTGAAATTAAAAAAAAAAACAAACGCTACATCAATAAGTGTTTGCCCATGTTTGCAGTATTTTTTCTAAAGTGGCATTGAATGTGAATATTTATGAATGTCATCTAGAAAGGCAGTAAAGATGCAAGATCTACTTAACCCTCTACCACACAAAGACAAAAATCATCTTTTGAGCTACACTGAAGTTGTTGTCTTTTAAATGCTTTTGATATGACAAGTCTGAAATACTGTTGTATGGTTAAGGGTTAAACAAGGGACTGTGAGTGAATTTTTTTATATCAAAATGGTACTGAAAAATTACTTTATCTACTGTTTTAATGATTTTTAAGATAAAATTAGTCTATACCTGTATAATTCTATATATTCTTCCATAATCTACCTATATGTGTGTTGAGATACATAAACTTTATGTTTCATTTATTCAGCTTCTTTGCCAAATCAGATAAATCTAATGATAATTACTGTTAAAGCCTAGGGTTAAAATGCTATTATTGCAGAGATTGTTTGTTTTTAACTGTTTGCCAGTGAATCCCGAGTTTCAACGACGTTAAAAGAGAAGGCTTTTGAAATCATTGTGGGAAAAGGAGAAAATGCTGGTAACCAGCATTTTCTCCTTTTACCACAATATTTCCTACTCTGTAGAAGAGAAATTTCATCAGTTGACCCACACTGAAATTGTCTGCAAATACTAGATCTACCAATTTGGGCTTGGTTAAAATTTGTTGTGTGGTAAAGAGTTAAGAGGATTCTTTAGTCTTAACAATGATGGGTGAAAACACTGATTGAATGAAGCACACTTGCACAGTTTACCAAAAAAGTGACTGAAATAACTTTGGCAGTTTAATGGCTGCTTAAGCAAGAATATATCACATAACAATTTAGTATTGGACTATGTAGATTCAAGATTAGCATGCTAATTATGCACTTTAAACCTTTTCTTGGCTTCTGAGGATGAAATAGACATCTTCATGAAGTGAGACCTGTTCTTGATGATGACAATCATGGTGTTCTGGACATGATTTCTACAAGTACATGTATGTATTGTTTATACAGATTTAACCCTATACCAAACCATCCCGGGTTTTAATGACCCTTAAGACAAAGATTTTTGAAAGCATTGTGGGAAAAGGAGAAAATGCTGGTAACCAGCAATTTCTCCTTTCCGGCAAGTTTGTCTGCCCTATCAAAGGCAGAGGTCATCATTTGTGATACACTTGATTTGTTGTCTGCAAATGCTTTCAATTTGGTCAAGCTTAAGATTTTGTCTTTGGTAAAGAGTCACAGAAAGAAAACACAGAAACAATGTCTTTACTCATGTGACTTTGCATCAGTCACTGTTTCAACACCTGAAGCATAATCCTGTGAACAATTTATGTTACTACAAGATTCATCAGATACAGTATATCACCTTTCTTTACTGTAGGAAAGTTTGGAAAATGGTTTGTGAAAAGTATAACATCAAATGCTGCCCAGGGTATAAAGGACCAAATTGTGAAGAAGGTAGGACAAAAATAGTTTCTTTACAGACAGAATTTTGGACTTGTCCAGATTTGAAGCACTGGCAGATGAGTTCAGAAGGCTTGTGAAAACACTGTGAGAATCAGAGAATATGCTTATTACCAAAATGTTTCTTCCTTTTTTCATGATATTTACTTCCATTACAAAGAAAAATCACATCTTTTAGGTAAATTTGTCATCTCAAAATGCTTTCAATATGGAAGATTCTTAACTTCTGTTGTCTGTTAAAGAATCAGTTTGATACCTTCTGAAACAGATTTGTGGCTGATAAATTTGAAAATATGAGTTATTGACACAAACTGAAACTCTTTACAAAATTTTGAACTAGACCAAATTGAAAGCATTTGCAGATGACAAAATAAATGTAGCTCAAATGATGATTTCTGTCTTTGACATGGTAGAAAACATTTTGGGAAAAGGAGAAAATGCTGGTTACCAGCATTTTCACCTTTTCCCACAATGTTTTCTGAAGCTTCTTCTTCCAGATTGTTGCAACTCGGGATTGTGTGGGAAAGAATTTACTGTAATACATGAATACAGGTGAAAGCATCAAGACTGATGGAGGGAGAAATTGCTTGTTAAAATTAATAAATTGTGTTCTGCTGCAAATTTTTATTAGGAGACAGGGAGTCAATAAAATGTAATAACTATTATGATGTATCAATAATTTTTAACAATTCAATCCGACATAACAGTATCCGTTGCTTGGGATTTAACCCTTAACCTGCTAAATAAACTGAATGAAACTTTCCAGCTGATAGTAATTATTCAAAGAATGCTGTTTCAAAGTTAACTGTTGGAGGAGATATATCACCTTAGCAGACAGTGTAGATCTAAAACCAAACTGCATGTTTTGTGCAGTCTGATCTTGATCTACGTTACCTGCCAAAGATCCTTGAGTTGCACCTCTTTACCAAACAACAAAATTCTAGACTGGTCCAGATTGAAAGCATTTCCAGATGACATTATAAATGTGACCCAAAAATTGAAATTTGTTTTGGGATGGGGAAGAAAACATTGTGGGAAAAGGAGAAAATGCTGGTTACCTGCATTTTCTCCTTTTTCCTCAATGTTTTCTAAAGGCTTCTTCCTTTGGGTCATTAAAAGTTGGAATAGCGTGGTAAAGGGTTAAATAGTGCCTGAGAAATGAAACTTGGCAACAAACATTCCACTGTCACATATTTTCATTTAACCCTCTACTAAACTATTTAAAGGATGAAGGATGTTAACCCTTATCCTGCTGAATAAAAGAAATGAACCTTTCAAAGTGACTCTATAAACCCAATTTTTTCTATTTCATAGGTATTTTTGGAGCAAAGATATCTCCCTATCAAACAGTGTAGATCAAAGATCAGATTGCACGTTCTGTGTAGTTCGATCTTGATCTACACTGTTCACAAAAGGTCAGTGAGTGTGCTTAGCAGCTTAAGGCCTAAAAATGTGAGAAAAAGAGAAGTGCTTGGAACCTTTTCCCATAATGTTTTGTATTCTATCATATCAAAGGCAAATCCTATCATTTCAGCCACAAACTTGTGGTCTGCAAATGCTTTAGAAATGGACGAGTTTAAAATTTTGTTGTTTTGCAAAGAATTTTATTTAAAAATTTACAAAAAAAAGTTGCTGGTGAAAATTGTGCTACGGTTTGTCATTGAAATGGTTTCTTCATTTTACTATAAAATGATTATCTACTATATCACTGATTTATCTGATAATGTCTCATTCCAGAATGTTTTAGCTGTGATAAAGTGGTGGAGTTTGAAAGACGGTTTATAGATATTTATGGAAAGGTAACTATTTGCTTCACCCTGTCACCATACTACTTGATCATGTGGGGCTTTTTTAGCCTTGTGGAGAAGGCTTTTGAAAACAAATTGGGAATGGGAGAAAAAGAGTTCTACCCTTTTGCAGACAAATCCCATCATTTGTGTCACACTGAATTTTTCGTCTGCAAATACTTTCAATTTGGATGAGTCTGGTTAACCCTTTCTAGTTAACCCTTTACCGCACAATCCCGAGTTTTTAATGACCTTAAAGAAGAGACCTTTTGAAAAAATTGTGGGAAAAGGAGAAAATGCTGGTAACCAACATTCTCTCCTTTCCCCACAATGTTTTCTTTCAATCCTAAAACAAATTTTAATTTTTGATTCACATTTATTATGTTGCCTGCAAGTGCATTCATTTTGGACTAGTCTAAAATTGTTTCGTTCAGTTAAGAGTTAAAAAGGGGAATCATCACACTACAGAATGTAAATGCTTTGGGGAGCTTGCAGACACTTAGTCAGGTAAACTCAATGGCCAAAAATAACATCTTCTCTTTCTCAAGTTTATATTCTGCTTACATCTTTTGACATTTTGATGATTAAACAGTGAAAGATTAAAGGTCGGATTCTCTAGAATTTTGGCATACACATCTATTCTGAAACAGTTAAAGTCATATAGGGAAAGATTGGAAGAAGGATTTTATAGAATACCGAGATATTACTGAAAGTCATGTAAGAATCTAACTTCTCCCACTTGTTGATTAAGCCTTACATTAAAAAAAAAAAATGCTGGGACAGCTTTAAAAAACATACTTGCACAATATGGATCTTTAATAATAATCATTACTAGTAACTAGTATTCTCTCCTTTTCCAGCAGTGTTTTCTCCCTTTCAAAGACAAAGTCCACCATTGAGAAACATTTAATTTGTCGTCTACAAATGCTTTAAATTTTGGAGAGTCTAAAAAGTTGTTGTTGGTAAAGAATGAAATGAAAGTATTAAAACATTGTTAGATAAAGAGCATTTTCTGCTTTCTCATGATATGTTCAAAAGCCGTCTTCCTCTAGCTTGTTAAAACAGAAAATTATTTGGTAGAGAGTTATAAGTCTAAAAATAGTCTCTGCAGTATTAAAGACTTAAGAAAATGGATTACTTTTCTGTCTGGCACCAAGGTGGGGGATCTAATTGAGCTTCCAACAGGTAATGTTTGCCAAAATATTAAAGTGATAAAGCAACTATAAAGTTGATAAACATTATGAAAGTTTTGGGTGGAATTACATGTATGTGCATCAGCTAACATTTTTAACCTTTACCAGATGACAAAATTTTGTACTCATCCAAAACAGGATTTGCAGATGACAAAATTATATTTGTCTATGAATATGATAGAATTTGTCTTTTGAAGGGTAAAAAACATTTTCTCCTTTTTCCAGGATGTTTTCAAAAGAATGTTTTCTCAGATCAGTAAAACTGTGGATTGTTTGTCAGAAGTTTAACAGACAAACACATAGAAAATTTTGTGACATTATGATTATGTGCAACCTATTAACTCTTTTACCGAACGACAAAATTTGGGATTAAACCGAATTGAAGCATTTGGAGATGACAAAATAAATGTAGCCTGAATGATGATTTCTGTCTTTGATGGGGTAGAAAACATTGTGGGAAAAGGAGAAAATACCAGCATTTCCCCTTTTCCCACAATGTTTTCAAAAACCTTCTTCCTAAGGGTCGTTAAAAGTTGGGATTGTGTGGTAAGGGGTTAAATCTGGGTCAAATGATGAAATTTATCTCTGAAAGGGTAAAAAACCGTGTAGGATATAAAGAAAATGCTGGTTACAGTTTCTTCATTTCCTACAATGCTTTCCAAAGCCATTTTCCCCAGGGTCATTAAAACAAAGGATTGTGTGGTAAAGGGCTTGATGAGAATAGTTGCTAAACTTAAAAATTTGGCAGCAGATGGTAAAGAGTATACTTGAAATTGAACAGAGGTAATTTCACTTGGATTGGAGTCTGGATAATTCTAAAACCAGATAACATGGAAATTACTTGTTAAAATAAGCATTTGGTTACACAGTTACCTTGTATCCTGAAGAAAACAATCCTCTAATCTGGATCATCCATTAAAGCATTACCAAGCAATCCATCTTTTAACCACCTTGGGGCAGAAAGCAACTGAAAACATTGAGGGAAAAGGAGAAATTGCTGGTAACAAACAGTCTCTCCTTTTTCCGCTATTTTTGTCTACCATATCAAAGAACTTTAACCCATTTGTACCAAATTCAGATTTGTAATCTGCATATGCTTTCGATTTGTAGGAGTCCAATTTTGTTGTTTGGGAAAAAGTTATACACTTTAACAGAAAATAAAATTTGCGTATATTAAAAGTAATTGCATGCAAATTAAATGTGGTTCAAATGGTTGTGTTTGTCTTTAAAAGGGACTGAAAGACATATGGGAAAAGAAGAAAATGGTAGTACTTGGCAATTTTTGCTCTTCCCACTACATTTTCAAAAGCTTCTTTTCTCAAGGCTGTAAAAACATGAAATCAAATCATTTAGTGAAGGGTTAACTCTTTACCAAAGGACATAATTTTAGACTGGTCCAAATTGAAAGCATTTGTAGACGACAAATGTGGCTATAATGTTTGCATTTGTTTCTGAAAGGTTAGAAAACATTGTGGGCAAAGGAGAAAATGCTGGTTACCAGCATTTTCTCCTTTTCCCAAAATGTTTTCAAAAGGCATCTCTCTCAGGGCCGTTAAAAGTTGGGATTATGTGGTAAAGGGTTAAATGAGGCAACTGCTCTTGATGTCTTGAATGGATATCTCTGAAATTTCAAGTGATAAAATGCAGACATGCCTGGTAAACAATTATAGGTAGGATTCTACATACTTTACATGAATACAAAAGGGCAATACTATATAGTTGACATCGGTATCTGTATTCCCCAACAATTCCTAAAAACATTCTTTGTCTTATTCTCCAAGATTTTCAAATAAAATTAATACAACTTATGATTGGCTTAACCAAACTGCACAGATGATGCAGTCCAATCCTGGACCATCATTGGTGATCTTCTTGGCAAGTTTTATCAACTTTATCAATGAGTTTCATAGATCTTGCATGAATGTTAGTGGTTTCTTGCAATTAAAAAAAAAAAAAACCCTTAGACTGCTAAATGAATCAAATGGACATTTACCAGTTATCAAATGGACTTTTTTACCAGTTGTCAGATGGACTTTTACCACTAATCAAATGGACCTAAATCAGTTATCAATAGACTTTTACCAGCTATCAGATGAACTTTTAGGATTTATCAAATGGACTTTTACCATTTATCAAATGGACTTTTTACCAATTATTAAAGAAAACTCAAATATTGCCAATTCAAAAGTTATTTTGTCTAAATATACTAACCAGCCAAAAAAATGCAGGGTCAACATTTTATGCAATAACTACTGAACTACCTGGAAATATTGTGGGTACCGTTTGAGTACTGGTCATATTGCAATGAAATTTTGGCCATTTGTTTTAAAATGTTATGTCTAGCAATACTTAAAATATTAAATCAAACAAACACTTTCATTATTTGGCACATGAAATGTTTACTATGCATTTCGTTTTTCCATTTAGTATATTTCACAAAAAGTGTATATTTATGATCGGATTGCACATTCTGTCCAGTCTTACCTCGATAGACATGGTCTAATCTTTAACTTAATTGTATGCAAAAACAAGTGAAGCTGTCTACTTAGCACTGTAAAAGTCAATTATAAGTTATGTCACCTTGGATATTAGTGCTGCAGCAATACTGGTTGCTGTCTTGAGAAATTAGAACTATGGCAGCTGCACCTTTTCAAAGGCAGGCCTGTTTCAGCCAGTTAACCTTTTACCAAACAGTCCCTTGTTATAATGACTATGGTAAAGGAGCCTTTTGAAAACAATGTGGAAAAAGGAGAAAATGCGGGTTACAAAACAATGCAGAAAAGGAGAAAATGCTAGTTGTCAGCATTTTCTCCTTTTTCCACAGTTGTTTTTTTATCTTTTCAAAGACAATTTCTATCATTTACATTATATTAGGAGCCCAGTTTGATTGTCCACTACAAATGCTCTCCAAATGGATTACAGTAGTCTACAATTTGTGATCTGGTGAAGAGTTTACTCAACCCTTAGGCTGCTAGGCACCACTTAATAACCTTTTGTGGACATTTTAGATCAAGATCTGATTTTGGATCCACACTGTCCGATAAGGAGATTTTTTTCCTGCTCGAATTGCCTTTGAAACAGTATAATTTAGATTTTCACAACTAAGGCTTGAAAGTTTCACTTGACTTATTTAGCTGGTTAACTCTCTACCAAACCACATCATTTTATGATTTTAGGTCTAAGTTAAAAACATTTGCAGATGACAAAATAAATGTGACTGAAGAATTGAAATTTGTTTTATTGGGAAGGATAGAAAACATTGTGGGAAAGGGAGAAAATGCTGGTTACCAGCATTTTCTCCTTTTCCCACAATTTTTTTTCAAAAGGCTTCTTTCTCTTTTGTGTGGTAAAGGGTTAAGGATTAATACACTTGAAACAAATTTGAATTTGCAGAGACAACTTTATTGTCCCTTTGAATCTTTACCAAACAACAAAATTTTAGACTGGTCCAAATTGAAAGCATTTGCAAACAACAAAATAAATGTGATTGAAAAATTGAAATTAGTTTGGGGAAGGGTAGAAAACATTGTGGGAAAAGGAGAAAAACCAGCATTTTCTCCTTTTCCCACAAAGTTTTCAAAAGTTTTCTTTCATAGGGTCGTTAAAAGTCGGGATTGTGTGGTAAAGAGTTAAAATATGGATTATCATTATTTTTATAATTAAGCTTGAATTCATGAATACAGTTGAAAACATTGTTGGGAAATGAGAAATAGGTTGATAACTAGTATTTTATCCTTTTTTCACCATTTTTTTTTTTTTCAATCGACTGCTGCATTACACATGACTTTGTCCGCAGGTGGTAAGAGTTCATATGTTTTTTTTTCGTAAAAGATCGAAATTTATTTCATCGAGTGAACATCATCCATAATATTTTCACAAGTGGCTGTGCTATTCGTGAAAATATTACTGTCTGGTGATGAAATAATTTTTTTGCTGACAAAAACAATTATTCTATTTATTTCATGCTTCTAACCCCTTTTTTCTGGGACTTGCAGGGAAACTCTCGGTATTTCAGTACCATTGAGTTAGTCAATCGGTAAATTCACTGGTTGAAACAGTGAAATGAGTAAACCATAATCCACAATTATTTCTTGATAAACTATCAAAAAGCATTTTTCTCTTTTTTTTTTTCAGATAAAAAATGTGAATGACACTTGTTATAACACAACTCTCATCATAAAAAATGGTGGAGGTGGGGGTAAACCAGATACCAGTGACAGCACAAAGGAGTGTAACTGTCCAGCTGGACCAAAAGGTGAGAGAGGGCCTCCAGGTCGACCAGGGGCACAGGGTGAGCCTGGTCTAATAGGTGTTCCGGGTAGACAGGGACCTAGAGGAGAGCCAGGGCCAGTAGGGCCAGCAGGGCCCCCTGGTCAACCAGGATTAGATGGATTGAGAGGTCCCGAGGGTCCAAGGGGTTTGATTGGCTTACCAGGGTATGATGGGAGCAAAGGTGATCCAGGGGAACAGGGACCACCAGGCCTTCCAGGAAGGGATGGATTACGAGGTCAAAAAGGAGAGCCTGGGACAGTTAATGCGAATTATCCTGGGGTGAGGGGCCCCAAAGGGGAGCCTGGATTAGATGGTAGCGATGGTCTGCCAGGGCCAAGGGGTCCCAAAGGGGAGCCAGGGTTGAATGGAAGCCCTGGACAACCAGGTCTGCCTGGAGAAGTGGGACAAAAAGGTGAACCTGGGGTTCAAGGTCAGAGAGGTCAAAAAGGGGATCAAGGTCTGATAGGTTTTCCAGGTGCAGATGGTATTCCAGGAGAGCCAGGACTCCCTGGCTTCGATGGAAGACCAGGTCCTAAAGGGGACGCAGGCATTGCGGGTATTCCAGGACTTGTGGGAACTAAAGGAGAGAAAGGAGAAGCTGGTGAACCAGGAAATATCAATGAAGGTATTGACAAATGAGCCATGCTCTGTGAAAAGGGGGTTTAATGCATTTCCAAAAAGTATCGACTCCGTTCAGCCTGTGCTGAAATTTTTGCTTTTGGTAAATTTTCTGCCTGCCAAAGGACCAGTATACCTCTTGACTTAGCT
Source organism: Tridacna gigas (assembly GCA_945859785.2). NCBI lineage: Eukaryota > Metazoa > Mollusca > Bivalvia > Cardiida > Cardiidae > Tridacna > Tridacna gigas. Next base: position 25,697,105 of record OX244042.2, on the reverse strand, counting down.
GCTTGTGATACAAACATTTCAGGGATGTATAACACTATGATGCCTTGCTTTGTATCATGCATCATGGAGATGCATAAAGCCCCCTTTTCACAGAGCATGGCTCATATATTTTGTGTAGTTGTATGAAATTATTGTTATATTTGTTTCCATTCTAACCAAGATGTAAGGAGGTACCCAATAGTGATTGAGTCCTATATTTATTTCCATTAACCTTTCTTACCGATAATAACACAATTGGCTGGTGTTTTATGCTGCTTTCAGCATTATTTGGGTCATATCACGGCAACAGCTCACAATATTCATGTATTTCTGGGGTTCAACCAGTACTAGACTAGGGCTTCGAAGTGTCTTGCCTAAGGACACTCCAAACAAAAACCAAATGGATCTAGTAAGGCTCAAAACTGGGGCCGTCCAGGTCAGGAGTCATACATTTTACTACTGAGCCATGCATGACCCTCCATAATGACAAATAATACAAAATAATCAGTGAAACGAACCACAGTTTCAAATCTTGTTTTGTTAGAATAGCTTGACTCTTTACCAAACGACAACATTTTGCACGTTTCCAAATTGAAAGCATTTGCAGATGACAAAATAAAAGTGACTCAAAAAGTGAGATTTATATTGGGAAAAGTAGAAAATATTGTGGGAAAAGGGGAAAATGCTGGTTACCAGCATTTTCTCCTTTTCCCACAATGTTTTCAAAAGACTTCTTCCCCAGGGTTGTTAAAAGTTAAGATTGTGTAGTAAAGGGTTAAAATGTTCAGTACTGTAAATCCAAGATCAGACTATAGCTTCTGTGCAGTCTGAAATGATCAATTCTGTCTGCAAAAAGCAACTTAAGTTGTATATTTTAAATTTCTAGGACTAGCTTCCTCACTGGCTGAAATAAAACGACTCATTTTATAATTAAATTCATTTTTTGAGGCTTTACTATAGACTAGTTAACTTTTTACCACATGACAAAATTTTGGACATGTCCAAATTCATTTCAAAGCATTTGCAGACCACAATTTGAATATGACTATATGAATATGACTATATGAATATGACTATTTGAATATGGTGGAAGTTGTCTTTGGAAGGGTAGGGAACATTGTAGGAAAAGGAGAAAATGATGGTTACCAGCATTTTCTCCTCGTTTCTCCTTTTCCCACAATATTTACAAAATTCCATATTCCTCCAAATCGTTAGAAGTTGGGATTTTGTAGTAAAGGGTTAATGAGAATGATGTGCTGTGGGCTAGCAATAGAATTGAGATTTAGCCTTTAAAAATTACTGAGCTTTTTCTTAGACCCCTTCTTGTGGTGTAGATCAAGATCCAAGCACACTGAATGTGAAGTCTCATCTTGAAACAACTCTTTAGGTTATTTTTTGAGATGTTCTATCCAAACGGTCTTGAGTATTTCAAGTTTCTATGTTAAGGAATTTTCTTAACCCTTAAAGCTGGAACTGACTTAAGTTGTTTTTGCAGACAGTGTAGATCAAGATCAGACTGCACAGAACATGCATTCTGATCTTTGATCTACAGTCTCTGCTTCTATGTCACTATATTCTAATGGAAATTACCTTGAAATAGCAATATTTTGGGCTGTTTTTCCTTATTAAAAAGATCCAGATCATTAATTCAGCATTTTAAGGGTTCAAGAGATAATGAGATAAGTTTAGCCATTCCTTCTCTTTTCTAAATGTGCATTTATATTGATATATAGTATTCTTCAGTTTATGAGAAATTTTCCATTTCTGCTTTTGCAGTCTTTGAAAGTCGACTGATAAAGGAACTATTGAACACTGTTCAGGTAAGTTGTTTAGTTTGAACCCTTTTACAAACAACCTTGAGTTTTAACAACCCTGTGGAAGAAAGGTGTATGAAAACATTATGGGAAAAGGAGACAGTACTGGTAATGGGCATTTTCTCCTTTTTTTTTTTTACAATGTTTCTTATCTTTGCAAGATAAATCCATTCATTTCAGCCATGTTGAATTTGCAAATGATTTCAATGTTGACAGGACTAAAATTTTGTTTTCTAGTAAAGAGTTAAATGATGTAGGATAATTGAGGCATGCTCTGGCAAAAGAGGACTTAATGCATCTCCGTGATTCATCATACCAATCAAGTCATTACCTAATTTTGGATCACTAAGATCCGTTTTGTCTAACAACCTACTGAATCATGAGGTACACTGGTCCTTTGACATGTAGAAAATTGACCGAAAGCAAAAAGTTTTGGCTCAGGTCAGCCTGGGCAAACTGCGCAGGCTGACGTGGGTCGATATTTTTTGCAAGCACATTGAGCCCCTTTTTCACAGAGCATGATACATTTCTATTTCAGTATATTTTTGTCTTGTATATCATTTACCTTTTACTATAGGCAACACATTGCCTGTCATAATGGGCTAAGTGACCAGATGTGTATTTTACCATGAAACAACATTAATTCATATACATGTAGAGTTCTATTCTTGAAATATAAACTAAGGTGAGACTCTACGGATCTGTGCAATATACTCTTGGATATACACTGTCCATTTTAACATTCTGGTAGAATTGATTTTAATCTTTTATTCTTTTTAGGATGCCACAAAAATGAAGACTTGTCCAAATTGAAAGCCTTCTTCCTCAGAATCCTAAAACCTGGGTATTTTTTGGTAAAGGGTTAATTGTGACTTAACTCTTTACCAAACGACAAAATTTTAGACTGGTCCAAATTGAAAGCATTTGCAGATGACAAATTAAATGTTACTCAAAAATTGAAATTTGTTTTAGGAAGAGTAGAAAACATTGTGGGAAAAGGAGAAAATGATGGTTACCGATGTTTTCAAAAGGCTTTTTCTTCAGGGTTGTTAAAAGTTGGGATTGTGTGGTAAAGAGTTAATCTGTTTACTATTAGAATCTTCAAACTACACTGGAAAAGACAAAACTTGAGGTACGGGAACTTAAAGAGACTTGCAACAGACTGACAGCCTGTGAGTTGAACTGCACAGTGGATACCTTTAAATGTGCCTGTGGCAAGTGTATTCCAAGTGAGTATCGCTGTGATGGCTTCCCGCATTGCCCTGACGGGACTGATGAAAATCCAATTGACTGCCGTAAGTACATAATCTTATAATAATCTGTCTTTATCTTTTACTGAATTATTTCACAGAGGCACATTGGAGCTTCTGCTTCACAGGTGTTTTTTCATGCTCCTGAAGTATTTCAGAAGAGCATGTAGCTGCAGAGAGGGCCATCGGTCTGTTCCTCCATCTGTCAGTACATCCACAGTTCTGTTTCAGTGCTACTTCTCACTTGGTGGAGTTCTATGAAACTTCATTGGATGTTTTATCTTTTAACCCTGTACCACACAATCCCGAGTTTTAACGACCCTGAACAAGAAGCCTTTTGAAAACATGGGGGAAAAGGAGAAAATGCTGGTAACCAGCATTTTCTCCTTTTCCCACAATGTTTTCTACCCTTCCCAAAACAAATTTCAATTGTTCAATCACATTTATTTTGTCGTCTGCAAATGCTTTCAATTTGGACCAGCCTAAAACTTTGTCGTTTGGTAAAGGGTTAAGGGGAAATTTGCGCATGTTTTGGGAATAAAATAAAATTGAATCAAATAAAAAGTTAGTGTACAATTATGATAGTACTAGTATATTGATGAACTTCTCCCTTCTGAGGCACATTTTGCCTATTTCAACAACGTGTGAGAAGAGAGAGAAATGAGCCATGCTCTGTGAAAGGGGGGCTTAATGCATCTGCAAAGAGTATCGACCCAGGTCCGTCTGTGCAGTCCATGCAGGCTGACCTGGACCGAAACTTTTCACTACTGGTCAATTTTATTTTTTTTATTTTTCAGAGTATATCTGTAACGAGCAGCAGTTTAAGTGCCAGTCCTCTGGACTGTGTATACCAGTGGAGAAGAAATGTAATGGAGTGCCAGACTGCCCTGATGCCTCAGATGTAGGACTTACATGTTCATGTATGCATATCTTTTTTGTAAGAAGAAATTCAGTGGAATCAAGACCCTAATATACCTATCAATGTGTTGGCTAATTTTAGATCCACACTGAATAAAATGATTTCTTGATTCACTGACCATATTCTAAATAGTGTTGTTAATCTAATTCTCGAGATTTTTTTGAATTTCAGAGTAACACTATTTCTGATTGGCTAAGGCAGATGCTAAACAGATGTATTAGCCAATCAGAAATTGCATTACTTTCTAAAACCAGAATAAGACTAAAAATATATTTGAGAATATTTGGCAAATACAGGAACTGTTCTCTTACTCTTGAGTCTGACATGTTTTGGATAAAGAAATATAGAACACAGAGTAAGTCCAGTTGTGTTGCAGTTTTATTTTATTGTTTCTGTACAAAAATGCTGCATTTAACAGACTGATACCAGTATGCTGTTTACCAAAATGTCCCATATTTTTACTATGCTGTGCAAGAATCTTTTGAAAAGTTGTTGAGAAAAGAGAAAATACAAGTAACCAGTCTTTTCTTTGGTTCCCACAACATTCCTATCCTTTCAAAGGTAAGTCCAAACATTTGGGTCACATTTGTTATCTGCAAACACTCTCAAAATGGACATGTATAAAATTCTGTTATATAATAAAGAGTGGAACATATTCTCTCCTTTTTTTAGCTGGTTCCTGTTTGGAAGGAGCATTCCCATGTAGAGATGGCAGTAAGTGTGTGGCCAGGGAAGAGAGGTGTGATGGTAAAGAGGACTGTCAAGATGGAAGTGACGAGACAGGATGTGGTATGTACAAGCACTGGTTATCCAATTACTGTATATACTGGCTATTTTTAGGCCAACAAAAATCTATTTTAAGGGACAAGAAATGACAAACAGTCAAGGAAAAGAAAATATTGGTCCTTTTTTCTTACCATCTTAAACTATGTATTTGATACTGGAAAACATGGAGGGAATGGAGGGAGAAATTGCTGATCACAAGCAAATACAGTCAAACCTGTGTAATGTAAGTACCTAAGAGACACTGAAAACATGTTTGCTTAACTGTTTACCAGACTACAACATTTTAGATTGGTCCAATTTGAAAACATTTGCATACTACAATTTCATTGTGGCTCAAATGGTGCATTTTTTTCTTTGATAGGGTAGAAAACATTGTGAGAAAAGGAGAAAATACTGGTTTTTCCAGGGACGTTAAAAGTCAGCATTGTGCAGTAAAGAGTCTTACTTGTTTATTACCCCTTAACCGAACAATTCCACATTTTAACAACCTTGGCAAGAGTAAATGACCACCATAATGGTAAATGTCATAGGGCTCCTATAGGAAACAATGCTAATTTACATAAAACCATTTAATATTGCCTGCAAATTTTTTACTGAAATTAAAAGAAATTTGCAGTTTTTCAAAGAGAAGGTAGACTTTTTCAATTAACCCTTTACCACACAATCACGACTTTTAACGACCCTGAGGAAGAAGGCTGTTGAAAACATTGTGGGAAAAGGAGAAAATGCTGGTAACCAGCATTTTCTCCTTTTCCCACAAGGTTTTCTACCCTATCAAAGACAAATTTCATCCTTTGATCCACCTTTAATTTGTCATCTGCAAATGCTTTCAGTTTGGACAAGGTTAAAATTCTGTCGTGTGATAAAGAGTTAAGGTATTTTTTCTATTAGCTTGTCAGTGAAAATTTGCATGGCATTTTAAAATATATAGGTTACAGAAAAGAAGTATTTATGTGTACAAATTCAGTCATAATTATATTACTGACTCCTTACCAGATGATAGAATTTTATGTTTGTCCTAATGGAAAGCATTTGTAAAATCTGGTGAGAAATTAGATTAAATTTGTCTCAAATGATGGGGTTTGTTCTTGAATGAGCAGAAAAATATTTGGGAATAGGAGAAAATGCTGTTCATCAGTGTTTACAATGTTCTCAAAAACCTTTTTCTGCAGGCTTGTAAAAAGAAGGGCTTATCTGGAAAGGGTTAACTCTTTACCACATGAAAAAAAAAATACACATTTCCAAATTGAAAGCATTAGCAGACGACAAATTAAATGTGACTCAAATGATGGGATATGTCTGTTAAAGGACAGAAAAGATTGTGGGGAAAGGAGGAAATGCTGGTTACCAGCATTTTCTCCTTTTCCTACAATCTTTTCAAAAGGCTTCTTCCTCAGGGTTGTTAAAAGTCAGGATTATGTGGTAAAGGTTTAAAGAATGATAGTTTCAGAGAAATGTATTGAAGCATTTTTGAATCTCAAATATTGCATTTGTTTATCAAATATTAGGTTGTTGCATTTGACGAAAATCTGTATGTTGTATAGATACCATTTTATCACTATGTATATATATACTTACTTGGTAACTTTCAACATTCATGGCAGATCTGTTTTGTTACCTGTAGACCTCTCAACTGTTTACCAGAATGCATAGTTTTATACCTTTTGAAGTTGAAAGCAATTGCGGACAATAAAGTGAATGTAGCTAAAAGAATGGATTTGTTTTGAAAGGGTACAAAACACTTTGTAAAAAGAAGAAAGTGCTGGTTAAGACCAGCATTTTTGCCTTTTCCCACAAGCTTTCTTCTCAGGTTTATTAAAACTTGAGGTTGTAAGGTTAAAGTTTAGTTTTCTATAAAATGAAAGAATATTATATGAAAAAATGTTATACCACTGCAAGTATGAGTCAAGTCCATTCTCAAGTAGTCTTTCAAATCGTAGGCAAGTACACAGGTAAAAATCTTGAAATGTCTTTTTATGCCAAATACAACAGCATGATTAGTGACTCATGATGCATCAAAGTGCAAATGTTTAAAAACTGGTAGTAACTCTTTACCAAATGACAAAACTGTAGACTTGTCCAAATTGAAAATGCTTGCACATGACTAGTTACATGATGATGAGATTTGCAAGGGAAGAAAAAAATTGCAGGAAAAGGAGAAAATGCTCATTACCATCATTTTCATATTTTCCCATAACGTTTTCAAAAGCTTTGTTCTCCAGGGTTGTTGAAACTTGAGATTGACTGGTAAAGGGTTAAATTGTGTCAGTTAATGGTATGTTAACTATTATACTTGGTGTTTTTTTTTTCCTTCACAACTAAACTGCTAAGTAGAACGGGTATACCTTTCAGAAAACTTTAGATCAAAATCAGACTGCACAGAACGTGTATTCTGATTTTGGATCTTCACAGTCTGTTATGATGAAATATGTCTTACAAATAGAACTTAGAAATCTTAGTGATCGAGGGTTTTATTGTTGGCTGGAAATCTCCATTTAATACTTTACCAAACAAACCCTGAGAAAAAAGGCTTATGAAAACACTGGGTAACCAGCATTTTCTCGTTTTCCCTCGATGTTTTATTATACACTTTCAAAAACAAATCCTAAAATTTAAGACAAATTTATTTTGTCTTCTTAAAATGATTTCAGTTTGGACAAGTTGAGAATTTGGCCATCTGATAAAGTGTCTATATATTTAGCAGTTTCAGAGTTAGGAATTATTACTTACTGTTCCATTTTCAAGTAAAGGAAGGTTATATGAAATTTTGTTGATTATCCCTAGAGTTTAAATTGTATGAATATGTATTTGCCTTTTGTGTTTTTTTTTGTTTAGAAGCTTTTACATTGGAATGGGCCAAACATCAGAATATGTGATGTGTAAACTTGAAAAATTTAAAGATACAAAGTCTAAGAAGAGTTGGGGTTGTACCAACTTTTTGATCGGCCATACACTGGGCAGCAGCCTTCAAGTAGCTGTACAAGGTCTTTGAGAAATAATGGCCTGCAGCACAGTCTTTTCTAAAGTAATTTCAAAGTAAGGTGTTTTCATTTCTTTGTCTTTTCCAGTCCCTATGGGTAAGAAATTGGTCTAGGTATTCAGAGCTTATGTTTTTTTATTCAAAATAGTTGCTTTTTTATGCCTTTTCTTTTTTTTTCCCTTCCATGCCATATTTTCTTTATCCCAATTTTTCAATCATCATATGACAAGAGACACAACTCTGCTTTCCATGTGTAGAAAAAGCTTCAGCTGTTTTTAACTCTTTACCAAGAGAACAAAATTTCAGACATGTCAATACTGAAATAATTAGCAGATGACAGATTTAATGTGATTCGAATGATGAGATAAGGCTGTAAAAGAGTAAAGCAAACATTGCGGGAAAAGAAGCAAATGCTGGTTATCAGTGTTTTCTCCTTTTCCCACAATGTTTTGCAGAACCCTCCACCCCAAGATTGTTAAAACTCAGGATTATGTGGTAAAGGGTTAAACTGACCCAGAGTTCTTTTAGTTTAGAGTAACCAAGTTGAAAATTAGCATGCCCAAGGTGAAGTTTAGAGTGCTCCAGGTGTAAGTGTAGAGAGCTCGAGGTAAACTTTAGAGTGACAGGTGGAAAGTAGAGTGCAAAATGTGTAATGTAGAGCCCAAGGTGAAGTTTAGATTTCTCAAGATATAGGAGACAAATAGGCATCTTACTAACTAGTATTAAGTATAAAGATATCTCCCTCAACTGATCATCAACCACCCTGGTGGCTATGGTGTTAGAGTGCTCTCTTTGTAAGCATGTAGTCATGAGCCCAAATTCAGGCTCAATCAAAGGCTTTTGGTCCTTTGTATGCTGAAGAAATTTCAAAAACCTTTTTCAAACAGTGTAGATGGATGTGCGGTCTAATATTGGATCTTCATCATCTGGGCCAGTATTCAACAACCATTCTTAAGAACGTTCTCAGTCTCATTCTCCAGAATTTTCTAAATTTCAAAGTAACACAACTTCTGACTGGCTAAACCATTTGGTTTAGCCAATCAGAAGTTGTGTTACTTTCAAATTTAGAAAATCTTGGAGATTTAGACTAAGAATGTACTTGAGAATGGTTGTTGAATAGGGACCCTGATATTTTGTTGGATGTTTTGTCTGACATGAAATTTGTTACAGTTGTGTGAATTTTACTGTCTGAAAGTATCCAGTTTATTTATTGTCATCTTGGCTGTTTTCGAAGAAATTGTCAAGGTATGGTCATAGCCCTGTTGTCTTCTGTGTTGTTGTCATGCCAAAATTTGTTTTCATACTATTTTCATAAAACTTGAGCTAGTTGTGAATTATCAAAAGGAGAATCAAAACCAGAAGAGCACTAAACCTTCAAAATATAAATTTGGCTCAAATGATGGAATTCATCTTTGATGTGGTAGAAAAGATTGTGGGAAAAGGAGAAAATGCTGGTTACCCGCATTTTCTCCTTTCCCACAATGTTTTCAGAAGCTTTCTTTCTCAGGGTCCTTAAAAGTTGGCATTGTCTTGTAAAGCGTTAGTCAAATACTTGTTTATTGTCTGAGTTACAGGTCTGAGGTATGCGGTATTAGCCAAAGGCCGAGGGCTAATCCTGCAACTGTAACTTAGGCAAAAGGATCTTATTGATTAATGACAATTTTATGAATTAACAACTGGGATTTGTCATCACTTTTGGATTTGATGTTGATCGAGCCATGTCAGCATTTTTTTGTTTGATATTGGCCAAGTTTTTCTCGTATAAAGCAAGTTTGCTGATATTGGTAGAGTTTGTCATTTGGTATTAAACGGACCGTTTTCATCATAGGAATGCAATAACCAAGTTTGTTGATTAATAATAGAAGTTAGTACATGGAGCTGACTTCAGCACAATATTTCATAGTTCTGATGTCAGAATCTAAGATTTTTAGGAATTATTTAGGTATTTCAGAATTTCCAATGAATAAAGATTTTGGAATTGGCTTGATTGCAGCATGCTGATGATTTCACAGAGCATTTTTGAATGACTAGAAAGCACAAACCCTCTGCTTGGAATGCTTTAACCCTTTACCACCCAATCCCAACTGTTAACGACCCTGAGAAAGAAAGCTTTTGAAAACAGTGTGGGAGAAGGAGAAACTGCTGGTAACCATCATTTTCTCTTTTTCCCACAATGTTTTCTGCCCTTCCCAAAACAAATTTCCATTTTCAAGTCATGTTTTTGTTGTCAGCAGATGCTTTCAATTTGGACAAGTCTAAAATTTTGTCGTTGGTAAAGAGTTAAAATATAGATATCCTTTATTCTGATAGAAGAATTTAGTTGCTTTGCAATAGAATTTGTATGCACCAGTAGAATGTAGTTCCTAGATTACAGATTGTAGATTGTGGAATGAGTATTGTTTATCATTGATTTAGATTGGTTTTTTTTTTTAATAATCTTTGAAATGATCCCTATTGACTGAGGTCCTTCTGCTGATATAACCCTTTACCAATCAACCTCATATTTTCACAACCTTGAGAAAGAAGGACTTTAATAAAAACATTGTTGGAAAAAGAGAAATTGCTGGTAATGAGCATTTCCTCCTTTTCCCACACTGTTGTCTACCCTTTCTAAGACAGAATCCATGATTTGAGCCATTTTCATTTGTTGTCTTCCTATGCTTTCAATATGAACAAGTCTAAAATTTTTTGTCTAAAATATATGGAGTTGACCTACTGTACTGAGATAGTCAGTCACAACCAAAGTTGCTTTTGCAAATGAGCCTTGCTCTGGCTAAAATGGGCTTAATTCATCTACAAAAAGTATCGACCCAGGTCAGCCTGTGCAGTCGTTTTGCTATTGGTCAATTTTCTGCATGTCAAAGGACCAGTGTGCCTCATGATTCAGTTAGTTGTTAGGTAAAACAGATTTGTATTGATCCATAACTATGTAATGACTTGCATGCGTTGTCTGCGCATGTCATATTCTTCGAAGATTCGACCTGTCTGCTATGACGCATCACCCATCCCCCTATACCTGGGAAAAGCAGGGCTTATATCGAAGCCTATTACCAAAGCATGTAGGGGCTGTTTTAATAAATGGTCGGTGCATAGGTTACATGCTAGCCGATCATAGCTGAATGAATGGCACCAGGTAGTGTTTTATTGAGTAAATGTTTATTTCATTTGAAATTCAAAGTCATGGTTGTTGTTTTGAAAAATTACTCCGCTACTGTACCCAGGATGCCCAAATTAGATGTGTATTTGTAGAATGCCATCTAGCGGGAGATAATTGACTTGCATGGTATAATAATGCATCACTGAAATGCATTAAGCTCCCTTTTGCCAGAGTATGGCCCAGATATTATTGATTGAAGACCAGGCTACAGTCTGATCTTATATCTATGCTGTCACTTTTTTTGTGAGATTTTGTCTTTATTGAAATAGCCTTGCAGTTAGAACATTATGGAATTTTCTACCAACTGAAAATATCTGTCATTAATTTCTTATTTAAATCAGTAGAGCCTTAACCCTTTGCCGCACAATGCCCTCTTTTAATGACCCTGGGAAAGAAGCCTTTTGAAAACATTGTAGGAACAGGAGAAAATGCTGGTAACCAGCATTTTCTCCTGTTCCCACAATGTTTTCTACCCTATCAAAGAAAAATTGCACCATTTGAGCCACAATGAAATTGTCGTCTGCAAATGCTTTCAATTTGGACAAGGCTAAAGACATTCTTTAAGACATTCTGCCAATTAAGCAAGAGAAATCAAATCACCCAACTAATTGCCATTTCAAGGCTGTCTATGAAAAATTCTTGTAACTATTTTGTCTAAAAATGTACAGCAAACATAATTCTGTTGTGAGCTGCCTTAACCCTTTAGTGCACGATCCAGAGTTTTAACGACCCTGAGGAAAGAGGCTTTTGAAAACACTGTAGGAAAAGGAGAAAATGCTGGTAACCAGCATTTTCTCCTTTTCCCACAATGTTTTCTACTTTGTCAAAAACAAGCATTTTTTCCTTTTCCGGGAATGTTTTCTACTTTTTCAAAAACAAATCTCATCATTTTAGTCATGTCTAATTTCTCCTCTAGAAATACATGTACTTTCAATATGGATAAGTCTAAAATTGTGTTGTGTGGTATAGGGTTAACAATCTAGTCTCAGTGTTTGACAGTTTCTCTGGTCTTACTTTGTGGGCCAACTCAGCTTTGAAATTTATGATGTCCCTGGTCTTTGATAAGAAAAGCAATGTACAGAAAGAAGACGCGCTTGTTTTAACCCTTTACCAAAAGACAAAATTTTAGACTTGTCCAAATTGAAAGCATTTTGCAGACGACAATTTCATTGTGGCTCAAATGGTACATTTTTGCTTTGATAGGGCAGAAAACAATGTGGGAAAAGGAGAAAACGCTGGTTACCAGCATTTTCTCCTTTTCCCCACAATGTTTTTAAAAGACTTAAGTCCCAGGGTTGTTAAAACTCAGGACTGTTTGGTAAAGGGTTAATCAGAAACATTTGCTTCCTTTCCCTGAATATTTTTCAGATTCTTCATTTCTTATTGTTTTTTCTTTTTTCAGACTGTGAGCCAGGTCAGTTTAAATGTGTCACCTCTGGAGAGTGTATAGCAGTCAGTTTGCTGTGTGACAAGTTCCCAGACTGTGATGACGAGTCGGATGAAAATGATGCACGTTGCAATATTGGTAAGTGCTGGCCTCAACTACTGACTAGCTGCATAAAGACCATTTAGAGGTGACAAATTAAGTACAGTTAAATAAAGCCTTAAAGGGATTTTACTTTGAAAGGGTAGAAAACATTGTAGTCACCAGTATTTTCTCCTTTACTTATAGTGTTTTCAGTAGCTTTCTTCTTTAGGGTTGTTAAAGTTTAAAGTGTGGGACTGTTTTCAAAAGGGTTAAAAAGCAGTTTTAATTACACTCTTTAACCCCTTGCAGTCAATTTTCATCACCTTGCAGCAGACCTATGCTTAACCCTTTACCACACAATCCCAAGTTTTAAAAACCTTGAGGTAAAAGGCCAATGAACATGTTTTCTACATCAAAGGGCAAATTTTAGTGTTCTTTGGTTGCATCTGAGTTGTCATCTGCAAATGATTTTAATTTGGACCAGTCTTGAATTTTGTCATTTGAAACAAAGTGAAAAGAGAGACTGCTGTTGATATGCCACTGTTGCTTTTACCCAAATGTTCACACTTGCATGTATGCAATAAACTTGAATTCAGGTTGACAGTGTATACTAGTATTTTACAAGTCTGTTACAAGCTATTTTGGAGGGTAAATTCTTAAAGGGTTCTAAACTCAATTTTGATTTTACTTCTATTTTCCAATGCTAGGCATCTGATTGGTTGAGATGCTGTGCCTTGGCCAATCAGATGGTTAGTCTTGGAAATTAGAATCAGAACACTGTTCTGAATACTTATTATCGCCAGTCTCAGAGAGTTATCTCTCTTTTATCATTCTTGTGAAAATTTGGAAAGAAAATTAACAAGTCCTACATCTGTAAACTTTTGATGAGTTTAAAGGGTTTATTCATAATCGAATATGGTATGTGGGAAGTTATATATTGTTAACTCTTTACAAAGCGACAAAATTTTGGAATGGGCACAATTGAAAGGATATGCAGACGATAAACAAAATATTGCTAAAATAATGATTTCTCTTTCTGATACGGTATGAAACATTGTGGGAAAAGGAGAAAATGCTGGTTACCAGCATTTTCTCCTTTTCCCACAATGTTTTCAAAAGCCTTATCTTTTAGGGTCGTTAAAGGTCAGGATTGTGTGGTAAAGTGTTAATAAGACTTATTTAAGTTTTCCTATAGTTTCACTCAGTATTTGGCCAAATGATTAATTCTAAAAAGTTTACACACAATCACCACTGATTTAGGAATGGGTTTAGTATGACAAAGAATTATTTGACCTGGAGGAGCATGTGACAAATTTAGATGACACTAGTTTGGTCATGTGACAAATACAGGTGTTTGGGCAGGAAGACATGCTCTATCTTTAAGACAGGATGGTCTGCAACTTGAGGAAATATTCAAATATTCTTTTTCTTGCATTTTTCTGGTTTTAAATATGACAAATGGTTGTTTTATTGACAAAAAAGGAAAAGAATCTCAAAATGTAAAAATTTATTGTCAAAGGAATTGTTAGCCTCTTTAATGCTTTCAAATTTAACGTTTCTAAAATAAATTTTTTGTTATCTGGTAAAAGTTAATACTGATTGCTTGCTTAACCTTTTACCATACAATCCCAAGTTTTAACGGCCCTGAGAGAAGAAAGCGTTGAAAGCATTGTCGATAAAGAAGGAAATGCTGGTAACCAGCATTTTCTCCTTTTTCTGACAATGTTTTTTACCTTATCAAAGACAGAAGTAATCTTTTGAGCTCCGTGTAAGTTGTCGTCTGCAAGTGCTTTCAATTTGGTTGAGTCTAAAACTTTGTTGTTTGGTAAAGAATTAACAGCTCTATACATGTATTTTCCAGACTCTATCACCTGTCCTGAGAACCAGAGGCCATGCAAAGATTTGTCTTCCTGTATAAATAGGGACAGTTTCTGTAACGGCATCATAGACTGTTTTGATGGCTCCGACGAGCAAAACTGCGGAGGTAACACATTTTAACTCTTTACTAAAGGACAAAATTTTAAACTGGTCCAAATTGAAAGCATGTGCAGACGACGAAATAAATGTGACTCAAAAATTCAAATTTGTTTTAGGAACAGTAGAAAACATTGTGGGAAAAGGAGAAAATGCTGGTTACCAGCATTTTCTCATTTTCCCACAATGGTTTTAAAAGGCTTCTTTTTCAGGGTCATTAAAAGTTGGGATTGTGTAGTAATGCATAGGATGCCTTTTATTACTATGGTTACTATGGAAACAGCCCCGATTGGAGGAGGTTATACTCAAATCGGCGAATCCCTCTAGTGTATCTTGTATCTATGTCTGCTTGTCAGTCAAACCATCTATTAAGTCTTTACAAAATGACAAAATTTCACACATGTCCAATTTCAAAGCATTTGCAATGGATAGACTGAATGTGGGTCAAGTGATTAGAGGTGTGTGTGAGTGGGTAAAAAGCAATGCTGGAAAATGAGGAAATGCTGGTTATCAGTATTTTCTCCTTTTCCAACAGTGTTTTCAAAAGCCTTTGTCCTAAGTTGTTGTCACAAGACAGGATTGTTTAGTGAAAAGCTAACAATTTTTTTGTCATCTTTTTCCAACAGTTTCCAACCAATTATTTAAAATTCCAGTGGAAGCCTATCTACCATAAAAATTTGTGCATTGGCTATTTTTCATTGCATTGGCTATTTTTCATTATGAATGATAGACTGTAACAGGAGTTATGAGCCTTTAGATTCTTTTTCCCGATCCAGGGATAAGGTAACTAGTGGGGGTATTCCTCAGCTTTTGACAGTTCTTGTGGACAGCATAGAACCAATACTGGACTGCTAAGTCTGTACAGTCTGATCTTTGATCTACACTGTTGACTACACCAAGGTGTTTCACTCTTGATCTTTGGTCAACATCCTTATATGAGCCATGCTCTGACAAAAGGGGGCTTCATGCATCTCTGTGATGCATAATACCAAGCAAGTCATCACGTGACCATGGGTCCATTTAGTCCATTTTGTCTAACAACCAACTGAATCATGAGGTAAACTAGTCTTTAATCGTGCAGAAAATGGACTAACTACGAAAAGTTTCGTCCCAGGTCTGCACATGATGACATGGATGGATACTTTTGCAGGTGCATTAAGCCCGCTTTTCACAGAGCATGGCTCATATATTTTGATAGTCATTCTGGCCAAAACAGTGTTTAACTCTGTACCAAGAAACGCTATTTAAAACTAATCCATATTGAAAACATTTACAGACGGCAAATCAAATGCTTAAATGGTCAGATTTTTCAGTGTTAGGTAAAAAAAGAAAATTGTAGGAAAAGGAGAAAATGCTGGTTACCAGCATTTTCTTCTTTTCCTACATTGATTTAAAGGCCTGCTCCCTCAGGGGTGTGAAAACACAGGGTTGTTGGGTAAAGGGTAAAATTACAACATTTTCATCTTTCTACTGACCAGAAATATATCATGCTTGAGGATGAATTTAGTGTATGGCATAAATCCTATTAAACCAGTCCATAATATAGGAATTGAAACCAGTCTATAATATATAACCAACATATGAAAAGCATTATCCATAGATGCTTTAAGGATTATTGTTGTCAAAATAATATGTTAACTACAAATAACCTATCTACATTTTTACGTTGTAGAATAGCCTTTTTTTTTCTTTTGTTTCAACTTATTTTTTTGTTGCCATAGCTGGATGTTGTTCAGATATTCAAATGGCATGTGCAGTATACAATTTTTTTTAACATAATGCAACCTGCAGATATTGCCAAGCTTGTAGGCACAGTCCATTAAATATAGACCTTTAACTTCAGAGGTGGCTGGTTTGATTTCCACTTTAGCTTATGACAGTCGTTGCAAGAGGATTCATTCCTTCCTCACAGCTTAACATCATTTTCATGTGGGAAAGCAGCCAATGGCTTAGAAAGAACAATTTGCTATGTACTGGTAAAAGAACTTCCAGGAATTAAATCATGAATAGGTGCACTGGCCATGAGACATGACTGAACTGAAGTTAGAAACAGCACCAAACATTTCACACACACACACAAACAGTTATTTGGGGCTTGACACAGACCACTTTTGAAAGCACAGTGGTAAAAGGAGAAAATGCTCCTTAAACTCTTCACCAAACAACAAAAATGTAGGCATGTTCAAATTGAAAGCATTGGCAGACCAAGAATTAATTCAAAAATTGAAATTTGTTTTTGGATGGGTAAGAAACATTGTGGGAGAGGGAGAAAATGCTGGTAACCAGCATTTTCTCTTTTTCCCACAATGTTTTCAAAAGCCTTATTCCACAGGGTCATTAAATGTCAGGATTGTTCAGTAACGAGTTAAGAGCAGTTACTCCTCTAGCCCAAATGTTTTCATATACATGTATATTCATATGTTTTCAATTACAATATAACCTGCATTTTCTCCTTTTCTCACAATGTTTTCTATCTTTTAACCCTTTACCACACAATCCCGAGTTTTAACGACCCTGGGGAAAAAGCCTTTTGAAAACATTGTGCTCGGAACCAGCATTTTCTTTTCCTACAATGTTTTTTGCCGTTTAAAGCACAAAATTCAATTTTTGAGTCACATTTATTTTGTCGTTTGCAAATGCTTTGAATTCAGACTGGCCTGAAATTTTGTCATAAAGAATTAAAAGACATAGAGTATCAATTTGAACCACATTTCATTTGTTATCTGAGAATGTTTTCAATTTTGACAAGTATAGGACATATTCCACACCTACCACTGAACTCTTTACCAGACGATGAAATTTAAGACTTGTTAAAAGCATTTAAGCAGATGAAAGCATTTGCGGACAATTTTAATTTGGATCGTAAGATGGTTTATCGTTAAAGAGTAAAATCATTGTGGGAAAAGGACCATTGCTGGTTAACAGCATTTTTTCCTTTTCCCACAATGTTTTTAGCTCCACTGGCCAAAGGCCAGCGGGCTTATGTCATGGCCTGGTGTCCGTCGTGCGTCCGTCCGTCCGTCCGTGCGTTAACTTTTATTTCAAACATCTTCTTCTCTGAAACTACCCATCCAATTTTGATGAAACTTCACAGAAATGATCCTGCCATGGTCCTCTTCAGAATTTCTTGAAAGAATTTGATTCCTTCAAAAACTCTGGTTGCCATGGCAACAAAACTGAAAAATATTGGAAATCTTTAAAAATCTTCTTGTCTGAAACCATAAGGCGTAGGGCTACCAAATTTGGCATGTAGCTTTATGTAGTAGACCTCTATCATGTTTCTTCAAATTATAGCCCTGGGGTCAAAATTGGCTCTGCCCCAGGGGTCACAAGTTTTACATAGGCTTATATAGAGAAAACTTTAAAAATCTTCCTGTACCTAGCCATAAGGCCTAGAGCTACCAAATTTTGCATGTAGCTATATCTAGTGGGCCTCTACCAAGCGGGCCAAAATTTTAGCCCTGGGGTCAAAATTGGCCTCGCTGCAGGGGTCACAAGTTTTACATAGGCATACATAGTGACAACTTAAGAAATCTTCCAGTACCTAGCCATAAGGCCTAGAGCTACCAAATTTTGCATTTAGCTTGATCTAGTGGGGGTCTACCAAAAGTGCCCAAACTACAGTCCAGGGGTCAATTTGGCCTCATGCTGGGGGGGGGGGGTTCACAAGATTTACATGGGCTTATATAGGGAAAACTTTTAAATCTTGGTGTACATAGCCATAAGGCTTAGGGCTACCAAATTTTGCATAATTAGAGCACTGTCTAGTGGACAACTACAAACAGGGCCCAAGGTACAACCCTAGGATCAAGTTCGGCCCTGCACCAGGGGTCACAAGTTTTACATGGGTTTATGGAGTGAAAACTTCAGAAACCGTCTTGTTACTAGCCATAAGGCCAAGAACTCCCAAATTTGGTCATAAACATGTGCTTATAGGGTAAAAATTCAAAAATCCTTTTGCTCCTAACTGCAAACCCAAGGGCTACCAAATCTGGATCACTTTTGATTTTTTTTTAGCTCACCTGAGCACAAAGTGCTCAGGATGAGCTATTGTGATCACTCACCGTCCATCGGCGTCCGTCGTCCGTCCGTCGTCCGTCCGTCCACATTTTTTTGTTTATGCTCTAGCATCTACAAATATTAACCAGTGAGCACCAAACTTGGTCAAAATGTATATGACCATAAGATCTGGGATGAGTTCGATTATGGGTGTAATCGGACCGGAACGACTGGAGTTATTTGCCCTTGAATTAGAAAAATTGCTATATTAGACTTTGTTTACACTCTAGCATCTACAAATAATAACCAATCAGCACCAAATTAATCAAAATGTATATGACCATAAGATCTGGGATGAGTTCGATTATGGGTGTAATCGGACCAGAACAACTGGAGTTATTTGCCCTTGAATTAAAAAAATTGCTATGTTTGACTTTGTTTACACTCTAGCATCTACAAATAATAACCAATCAGCACCAAACTTGGTCAAAATGTATATGACCATAAGATCTGGGATGAGTTCGATTATGGGTGTAATCGAAACAGAATGACTGGAGTTATTTGCCCTTGAATTAGAAAAATTGCTATGTTTGACTTTGTTTACACTCTAGCATCTACAAATATTAACCAATCAGCACCAAACTTGGTCAAAATGTATATGACCATAAGATCTGGGATGAGTTCGATTATGGGTGTAATCGGACCAAAACGACTGGAGTTATTTGCCCTTGAATTAAAAAAATTGCTATATTTGACTTTGTTTACACTCTAGCATCTACAAATAATAACCAAGCAGCACCAAACTTGGTCTAAATATATATGACCGTAAGATCTCGAATGAGTTTGATTGTAGGTCTAATAGGACCAGTTATTGCTGTGTCATGGAAAAAGGGGGCTTGACATATATTTTCATTGTGGACCAATATCTCTTTAACTACAGGACAAAATGTCATGAAACTTCATCTTCTTATTGTTTATTGCAAGCCACAGACAATAGTTATTTGTTTTTATTTCATGAAACGCCATGTCATGAAAAAAGGGGGCTAAATGTTTAATTTCGTCATAGACCAATGACCATCTGTTTGTCCATCTTTCAGGACAGATATCTTCTAAAATCCTTGACAAAAAATAATAGAAATTCATGCAGGTGTTCCAAATGATGTCTGCTGATATTTATTGTTTTTTTTTTTTTTTTTTTTTTTTTATATCAAATACTGTCTCATAGGAAAAAGGGGCTTCATGTATATTTCTGTTAAGGATCAATATACATGTATCTTCAACTCAAAATCCTGGACAAAAATTTGTGAAACTTCATACATGTGTTCCTTATGATAGTCCGCCAATATCATTAGTTTAGCTTTTTAGCTCATCTGAGCACATAGTGCTCAGGGTGAGCTGTTGTGATCGATCGTTGTCCGGCGTCCGTCCGTCCGTGTGTCCGTCCGTCCATCCGTCCATCCGTGAACAATTACTTAAACAATCTTCTCCTCTGAAACCGCCCAACAGATTTCAGTGAAACTTCACAGAAATGATCCTTAGGTGATGCACTTTCAGAGTATTTCAAAGATTTGAATTCCATGAAGAACTGTGGTTGCCATGGCAACCGAGAGAAAAAACTTTAAAAATCTTCTTGTCCCAAATCGTAAGGGCTAGAGCTTTCATATTTGGCATGTAGCATCATCTAGTAGCCCTCTACCAAAATACTTCAAATTATGGTGCTGTTGTTGAAATTGCCCCTCAGATTTCACATAGAGATAAAGAGGGAAATCTTTAAAAATCTTCTTGTCCCAAACCGTAAGGGCTAGAGCTCTCATATATGGCATGTAATATCATCTAGTGACCTACTACCAAAATACTTCAAATTATGGCGCTGTTGTTAAAAATTGGCCCTATGTTGTGGGTTCTCGGATTTCACATAGAGATAAAGAAGGAAATCTTTAAAAATCTTCTTGTCCCAAACCGTAAGGGCTAGAGCTTTCATATTTGGCATGTAGCATCATCTAGTGGCCCTCTACCAAAATACTTCAAATTATGGCTCTAGTGTTGAAAATGGCCCTATGTTGTGGGTTCTCGGATTTTACATAGAGATAAAGAAGGAAATCTTTAAAAATCTTCTTGTCCCAAACCGTAAGGGCTAGAGCTCTCATATATGGCATGTAGTATCATCTAGTGGCCCTCTACCAAAATACTTCAAATAATGGCGCTAGTGTGGAAATTGGCCCTATGTTGTGGGTTCTCGGATTTCACATGGAGATAAAGAAGGAAATCTTTAAAAATCTTCTTGTCCCAAACTGTAAGGGCTAGAGCTTTCATATATGGCATGTAGCATCATGTAGTGACCCTCTACCAAAACACTTCAAATTATGGCCCTGGTGTTAAAAATTGGCCCTATGTTGTGGGGTCTCGGATTTCACATAGAGATAAAGAAGGAAATCTTTAAAACTTCTTGCACTCAAATAATACCTTACTTTCAAGAAAAGCCTTTGTTGGTAATACTCATTACAATACTCTCACTAAGACGATTGTAATAAGTACTAACAACATAGGATTTAGCTCAGCATAAAGGCTTTAATCCATGGGGCATTCAATTCCAACTAGTATTATATATTTCAACAGAGACATTGGAATTCCTATCACTTAATAAAAGTGTTGGCTTAATAGACGTAGTCGCTTAGCGAAGCAAGATCAACTGTATTGCCCTTTGACAAATTGGAATTCATGAGCAACTCTGGTTTCCATGTCAACTGCTGAAAAAAAAAAATCAACCCAAACACAAAGCCTACAACTTAATTCGCAACAGTAGCACTCTACCAAAGTACATCGAATTGTGACCTTAGGAAAAAAATAAGTGCTTTGTTGTTGGATCCCAGTTTCCACATCTAAATAAAAGATCTTTTAAAATCTTCTTTCATCCAAACATTAACCCTAGAACTTTCATATTCAGCATGGACTGGTGGATAGTTATGCTCCCGTAAGGGCGAGCCTATAGTCGCCACTTTGTCTGTCTGTCTGTCCGTCCAAAGCGATTTCTCAACAACCACTTGACGGCTCTTGTTTGCTAATAGTATTTACCAAATTTCTTCCTTGGAATCACAAAAAGTCGTTTGTAGTCACAATGTGGGATCAAATATGTAAAGGGTGTATTCTTGGAATCCTCCTGTTCCATATTGTATGGCCTACAACATACATTTGGCATGTGATTCTGTCTGAGAACCCATTATCAGCTCACCTGAGCATAGCATACTCATGGTTAGCTTTTATGTATCCTTGAATATGCGTCGCCAAAATTCCACTGTTTATTATATAAGTATCATAATTCGAGCATAATCTTGATCCATCACCCAGAATGTTTGTAAGGTTGTGAACATGAACATGAACACACTCAGCAACCACAATTCTGGCTCAGGCATACTCAAAATTTCCCTGGATGTTCATAATGACCTAAGGACAAATCTGATCAAAATGGGGACAAGCTAAAAGCATCAAAATAGGGGATCTTGATGACAATTCCATTGTTTACACTCTAGGGCCTATAATTTCGACTATCATTTTCTTACCTGCTCTGATTGTTGGTATTGTCATATGGATGAATCATTTTCAAAACTAAAACATTCCAGCAAAAATCAAGGGGCAAGTGGCCATAACCATGACAGCTGAGTTGCATTTCAGGTGAGCGATTTAGGACCATCATGGTCCTCTTGTTTAACTTAGCCTTACATCAGGGGTCTTATGTTTTACAGAGGCTTCATATGGACGAAACTTGAAAATCACCTTATTCATAACCATACAGCATAGACTTGTATTATTTTGGCATGTGGCTTTATCTTGTGGACCTTTACCAGGGTTCAAGTAATTATCGCTCTGGGATCAAAAATGGCTTTGCCCTGCGGGTCTCAATTTTCACATGGGCTTTTACAGAGAAAACTTTGTAAGTCTTCGTTTTGAAACCATTTTGCTCAGAATTGAAATGTTTAGTATTTATGGTTTATATTTATAAGCCAGTGGAGCGATACAGGGCCATCATGGCCCTCTTGTTATAACGTTTCTTCCCCAGGGTTGATAAAATGCTGGATTTTGTGGTAAAGGGTTAATAAAGCTTCAAGTTAAACAATAAACATCTGTTTCATTTGAGTCATGCCCTGTGGGGGTTTAATGCATCTGCAAGAAGTATTGACCCTAATTAGCCTGTGCAGTCCATGCAGGCTGACATGAATAGAAACTGTTTGATCATTTTTGAATTTTTGGCATATCCAAAGACTATTCTACCTCATGATTCAGGCGATTTTTAGACCAAATGGATTTTATGGATCCGTAGATATGTGATGACTTGCTTGTTATAATGTGTCATGGAGATGCATCAAACCCCCTTTTGCAAGAGCTTGGCTCATTTATTTAGCACTTTAACCCTTTGCCAGACGACAAAATTTTAGCCTTGTCCAAATTGAAAGCATTTGCAGACGACAATTTCAATGTGACTCAAATGGTGCAATTTTTCCTTGATAGGGTAGAAAACATTGTGGGAAAAGGAGAAAATGCTGGTCACCAGCATTTTCTCCTTTTCCCACAATGTTTTCAAAAGGCTTCTTTTCCAGGGGCGTCAAAAGGCGGCATTGTGCGGTAAAGGGTTAAAGGATGCAAATTTATCTGAGACAATCAAGGGCAGGTACCTCAGCGTATTTCCTTTAACCTTTTTATCCCAGCCCCAAACTCCCGTTTACAGGCATTACCCCAAACAAGGAGAAAGAGACAGTCCTCCCTCAACCAATTGAATCTTCTACAACTGGCAACACCACAACAACAACCACAACCACCACAAGAAAAACAACAACTCCAACATCTACTGCAGTCATTTCAACAGAAGCTGGTACCACTTCCCCCACCACTGTTACCCCCAAGACCACAACAGTGGAAGAAGAACTGGAACCAGAAGGTTCTGGAGATATGAATGCTACTCAGGAACTATCCTGTAGAGAACTCTATGATAAATGGATTGATCCAGAATTTCCTGGTGGTAAACCCCCACCTCTTGCTCCAACAGAGGAAATCAATGGTGAACTTTGTCGTTACTTGCGACAACAGGCTGGTAGATTACCAACAATGGCTAGTAGACGCAAGCGGCATCGTAATAGTGATAAATTTACTGATGATGAAGAAATGGTGAATGATGATCCTGCACTGTTAATTAAGGAAGATCTGTCTGACATAGGTTTTGATGAATCTGATGATAAAAAAGAAACTTTTATCGTTGAATTCAACAAGGAGCCAATTGTAGCATCAGCTTCTCTTGGTATGGATAAAACCTCAGGAAAATCTGGTTCTTCAAGCTTAATAGCTTCGTCTTCATTTATTATTGTAAGCTTTGGTGCCATTTTATATTCTTATCTGTAATTCATTCATACAATCTGTAGACTTATCTTTTTTACTCTTCACCATCCAACCCCAAGTTTTCATAACCTTGAGGAAGAAGGCTTTTGAAAACATTGTTTGGTGTCTGGTAAAGGGGTCAACTCTTTACTTGGAGTTTACACAGAAAGCAAATGCAGCCGAACATTGGCACCCACATTTGGTGCTCTTGTTTCATAGCTTTGACCAGTCTAAAATATTGTCACTTGGTAAAGAGTTAACACTAAACGTTTACCAAACAACAAAAATTTTGGACTTGTCTAAATTAGAAAAAATTGCAGATGATAGCTTAACCCTTAAAGCATCTTTTGCAACTGTTGCTGCCTTTGCTGCCAGTGTAGATCAAAATGAGACTGCACAATATGTACTGTTTGATCTTTGATCTGCACTGTCTGCTTTGCTGAAGCACTACAGACAAAATGCAACTTCAAAATTGCAATTATGTGTGTCTTCTTGACCCAAAATATCCATTGAGTTTATTTGGTGCTATAAGGGTCAAATTGTGACTCAGATCTAAGTAAATGAAGAGATGAAATAAGAATCAAGGAATTGGTTTCTACTATGTATATAAATGCATGCAAGAGGAAGCCTTAACCCTTTACTAAATGACAAAATTCAAGACTGGTCCATGTCAAAAATATTTGCATCAAACTCTCTGATGGTAAAATGATGGTGTAAGCTTTAAAGGGGTAGAAAACATAGTGGGAGAAGGAGAAATGTGGGATAACAGTATTTTCTCTTTTTCCCATATTTTCAAAAGCCCTGTCCCTCATGTTTGCTGAAACATGTGATTATTTTGTGAAAGGGTTCAAGAACTTTTGAAAATGAAAAAAAAAAAGTGCTCGTTTTAGTTTACTATAAAATGGAACCAAATCAATTTCTGTTTGAGTTCGTAGCATTAGTCCTTTATCATTCATTCTGATCATTTCTTCAGTTCTTATATGTCTGTTTCATTTTAGAAAATACTAAAGCAGTGCCTTTAAAATGTTTAATCCGGTGATATATATGTAAATAATTTGTTGTAGTTCTGAAGAATGCTTACTTATTACCTTCATGAATAAATTTGCAGCAGATGAGTTTATCAGTAGTGTTGTGAAATAGGAGTGAATGAAGATCAAATTTACCAATAAAAAGTGAAAAGGTTGTGCCAAAACGAGAAAATGCTTCTATTGAGTGAAAAGTCATCCATAGGAAATAATGAGCTGAAGTTTGTTTATTGACAGTTGTACTCAACTCATTTTGCATTGTGCAGTTTCTGGACTTCTCAGTACAAAAACAATCAAATTTTGCTCATAAAATTTTGGACTTCAGTAAATACAGTGGCACCTCTCATAGCAGGCACCTCTATAAAGCAAGCAACATGTATTTAGCAAGCATTTATTGAGTTACAAAAGATATGTAAAAATATACCTATTTTAACCCTTAACCCTTTCCCAAACAAGCCCTGGTTTTCACGTGTCTGCAGTACAAGTCTTTTGAAAACACTGTGGGAAAAGGAGAAATTGCTCATAACGAGCAATTTCTCCTTTAACCACAGTGTTTTCTACCCTTTTTTAGAACTTCCTGCCATCTTCATCAAATTTAAAATTGTCGTCTGCAAACTCCTTCAATTTGGACCAGTCCAAAATTTGTTGTTTGGGAAAGGGTTAAAGCGCCGAATAAACCCCATGGACATTTTCAGAATATAAGTCCCAGATTAACAGCAGTTTAGTGGGTACCTTTTCTCTCTAGTGTTTCAGGAAAGTGGACAATGTAGATCAAAGATCAGACTCCAGTTTTTGTGCAGTCTGATCTTGATCTACACTGGCCACAAGGGCAACTGTAGTTGTAAAAGACACTTTAAGGGTTAACTCTTTGCCAAACAACAAACTTTTTAGATGTGTCCAAATTGAAAGCATCTGCAGACAACAATTTAGATATTGTTCAAAATTAATGATGAGGCATGTCCGTGATGAGATAAAAAACATTATGGGAAAAGATGAAAATGCTGGTTACCAGCATTTTCTTCTTTTCCTACAATGTTTTCAAAAGCTTTCATTAAACCTTTACCAGACGACAAAATTTTGGCCTTGTCCAAATTGAAAGCATTTGCAGACGACAATTTCTATGTGGCTGAAATGGTGCAATTTTTCTTTGATAGGGTAGAAAACATTGTGAGAAAAGGAGAAAATGCTGGTTACCAGCATTTTCTCCTTTTCCCACAATGTTTTCAAAAGGTTACTTTCTAAGGGGCGTCAAAAGGCGGCATCGTGCGGTAAAGGGTTAATTCAAAGGGTCGTTAGAAGTCTTTACCTCGCAATCACAATTTTTAACAACCCTGAAAAAGAAAGCATTTGAAAACATTGTGGAAAAAGGAGAAAATGCTGGTAATGAGCATTTTCTCCTTTTCCCACAATGTTTTCTACCTTTCCAAATACAAATTTCAGTTTTTCAGGTGCATTTGATTTGTCATCTGCAAATGCTTTCAGTTTGGAGGAGTCTAACATTTTATCACTTGGTAAAGGGTTAATTGCATGCTTAATACATGTTGCAGAAGAAATTAATCAATTTTGGCAAATTAAATTATGCTGCTTCTTCTATTTTTTTGGTTTATTTGTAGCTGCATTAGTTTTGTATTGTACAGTGTATTTTTTTTCTCTGTAACCAATAACAAAGTTCTTATTAACTCTTTACCAAACAACAAATTTTAGACTGGTCGAATTTGAAAGCACTTGTAGACAACAAAATAAATATGGCCCAAATGATGGGCCAGATAGGCCAGAAAACATTGTGGGAAAAAGAGAAAATGCTGGTCAGCAGTTTTTTCTCCTTTTCCCACAATGTTTTCAAAAGGTGTCTTTTTCTGGGTCATTAAAACTCCGGATTGTGCGGTAAATGGTTAACTTATCGCTTGTTAAAACTATGGTTTTTCCAAGAGGAAAAAAAAGAAAAATGTTTTCTTTTTTTTTTATTGTATTTTATATACCCTAGTATGTGCAGTTATCAGTTTTGCTTGTCTTCTGTCCTTTTCCTCAGATTTTATTTAATTTGTTACCTCCTGAAAGAAATTTGCCATAGACAGAAGCAAAAATATCCTTGTAAAATATCAACAAGCAACAGGAATTAACTCTTTACCAGATGACAAAATTTTTCACTCGTCCAAATTCAAAGATGATGCAGACAACAAATTAAAGGTGACCCAGATGATGAAATCAGGCACTAAAGAGGTAGAAAACTGTGTGGGAAAAGGAGAAAAATGTTGTTTACCAGCATTTTCTCCATTTCCGACAATGTTTTCAAAAGCCTTCTTCCTCAAAGTCGTTAAAAGTAAGGAATGTGTGGTAAAGGGTAAGGTAAAAAATGCATGAATGCATTTGAAAACATTGGATATTGGAAGAAAATATTGATTTGTGTGGAAAAAAATGGTTGGCAAAGGCACAGTTTGAACTAACAAGCAATCAATTGCTTCTCACCTAAAATGTTAACTAAAGCTTTCTGATGAAAGGGAAGTTAGACATGTCTGTAAAGTGAAAGGTAGACACACATATTACTACATATGAGCCATGCTCGGAAAAAAGGGGCTTGAATCATCTCTGTTATGTATTATACTAAACAAGTCATCACATAGTTTTGGATCCATAAAATTGATTCTGTTGAACAAACGGCTGAATCCTGGTGTAGATTGGTCCTATGACATGCAGAAAATTTACAATATATGTAGTAAGAAGTTTCAACCCAGGTCAGCCTGCGCAGGCTGACCTGGGTTGATGCTTTTTACATATGCATTAAATGCCCTTTTCACAGAGCATAGCTCATATATACAACAATCAAATAGCACTCTATTTTCAATTTAATAAAAACAAAACAATGGTTTGGAAATCATTCTGAAACAATATTGTTGTTGTAGTCCAAATTGAAGTTACTGGTACATTGTATAACTAATTTGGTATAATATAATTGTTTAGAACAACAATATCATTTCAAGTTAATTTCAGAACCATTCTGATTGTTGTAAACCTGTAGATGGCAATATTTCCAAAATAAACGTTTGTAAAATTTATTATTTTACATGTATCTTTCATTGTTTTGAATCTAACATGTAGATCTAGTAAAATATACAAGGGCCAGTAAAGATTTGTAGCAAAATGTTTGTACCTGTAGAGACTCAAACAATTAATGATGATATTACATAGTCTTTTTTTCTAGAGTTGTTTTTTTGATGTAACTTAATCCTTGTTATGCAAGAGCTTTTAATGTTTTAAGACAATGGTCATGCTCCACTGTGATCCTCTTTTTACCCTTGGCTTTGAAAGTAACACAACACCTGATAGGCTAAACCATTTGGTTTAGCCAATCAGAAGTTGTTTTACTTTCAAATATAGAAAATCTTGGAGAATAAAATGGATAACCATGAGGAAGCTGAATGGAAAAACATGAGCAAACTGAAAACAAACCAAGGTATTACTGCTTTATTTCTTTCTCAGGTCCCACCATAAGAATTTAACTCACATTTGATGCCATAATACTTGTGGATGATTGAAAGAAGACTAAATCTATGCAGAATTATAAAAATTCAGAATTTTACACAATGTTTGACATGCATACTTGTATATCTGTTACGTGCATTTGTACTGTTTTTACTTTGTAAGGTAGCGATCTGTTAGAAATTACAGTATTTTTGGAGATAGAACCATTCTGTGACCTTAGTTTTAACCATTTATCAAACAATCCCATATTTTAACAACCTTGAGGAAAAATACTTTGGAAAACATCATTAGAAAAGGAGAAAATGCTGGTAAACAGCATTTTTTTCCCTTTACCAGGATGTTTTCTACCCTTTCAAAGACACTTTTCATCATTCAAGATAGATCTTACTTGACTTTCGCAGATGCTTCTAAGTTTGACCAGTCTATCACTTTGTCATCCTGTAAAGAATTAAGATGTATAGGGTGAGGCAGTGTTTTTGATTAGCATTCAAAATGATTGTCAGGATTAGCACCAGTTTATCCGTTAAAGTTCCCTTCATGAATATAGTTGCCTTTGTGGACAGTGTAGATCAAAATCAGACTGCAGGAAGTCTGATCTTTGACCTACACAGTATGCCTTGCCAAAATACTGCTGACAAAAGGAAGCCATAAATTTGCAATTAACTCAGTCTTATTGAGAAATGAAAATTTCTGTTTGGTTTATTTGGCACTTTAAGGGTTAGTAAGTTTTAGTTATCTCTTAACTCTTTACCAAACGACAAAATTTTAGACTAGTTGAAATTGAAAGCATTTACAGATGACAAAATAAATGTGACTCTAGAATCTGATTGAAATACAAAAAGAAATTACCCCCTAAAGACTGCAAATCTCTTCAAAGTCGCAGCTTTTTTCCCTTCCCATGAAGTAAAGAGTGTCCCTTGAAAAAACTGTGCAGAGAATTCACCAACCAAACAATTTAATTTGTTGTCAGCGAATTCTTTCCATTTCGACAAGCCAAAAAGAAATTATGCATTAAATACCAAAAATCTCTTTGATGCTGTGGCTCTTTTTCCTTCCCATGCAGCAAGGACTGTCCTTTAAAAAAAAAATTACTTGTGGAGAATTCTCTAACAAGAGAATCTAATTTGTTGTCAGCAAATTCTTACTGTTTGACAAGCTGAAGATTTTGTCATCCAGTAAAGAATTTATTAATACATAATTTACGCAAATTTATCATATACCCAAATGTGTGACGTGTTCAATGTTTGGTACCATTTATCATTACTGTATTTCCCTAGTGCTTCTGGCTGAATTAAGTCTTTACCAAATTTTGGACTCCATCAAACTGAAAGCATTTACATAAATTGTGGCTCAAAAGGTGACTTCTGTCTTTGATTTGGTAGACAATATTGTGGGAAAAGGAGAAAATGCTGGTTACCAGCATTTTCTCTTTTTCCCACAATACTTTCAGAAAGCCTTCTTCAGGGTTGTTAAAACTCCAGAATGTGTGGTAAACGATTATAAATATTGATTTGTTAGTGAATTGTTATCTTATAGATATAATTTGAAAATGATACCATTGATCGAGTTACATATTCATTGCTTATGCAGGTCTACAAAGTAATTGTAATTATGTATTAACTCTTTACCTCATGACAATATTTCAGGCTGGTCCAAATTGAAAGTACGTGCAGATGACAAATTAAATGTGGCTCATATGATTTAATTTGTTTCTGAAAGGTCAGAAAACATTGTGGGAAAAGGAGAAAATGCTGGTTAACAGCATTTTCTCCTTTTCCTACAATGTTTTTAAAAGTCTAATCTCCCAGGGTCGTTAAAACTCAGGATTGTGTGTTAACTCTTTACCCTAGAAGACAAATTTTGTACACCTCCAAAATGAAAACATTTGTAGACAACAATTTCATTGTGGCTCAAATGATGGAAGTTGTCTATAAAAGATTGGAAAACATGGAGAAATAGCTGGTAATCAGCATTCCCCCCCCCCCCCCCCCCCCCCCCCATGTTTTCAAAAGCCCTTATTCTCAAGGTAGTTAAAACTCTGGATTGAGTGGTAAAGGGTTAAATATCACTGAACAAGTTAAAAACAATTTTAGACAGCAAATTAAATGTGGTTAAAGGATAAAAAAAATACTGTGTGTGAAGAAGGTAATGCTGTTTACCAATATTTTCTCTGCAATGCTTTCAAAAGCCTTCTTCTTCCGAGTCAGTTAATAGATTCACAGGATAGTTGGTAAAGTAGTAACTCTTGATTGCCAGCAGACAACTCTTGAAAACATTGTGGAAACAGGAGAAACTTATTGCACTGGGTTTTACTCTTAAACATATGACAAAATTTTAGACTTGTCCATACCTAAAGCATTTGCAGACGACAAATCAAGTGTTCCCCAGCTTATGGAATTTGTCCTAAAAACATTGCTGGAAAAGTGAGAAAATGCCAGTCACCAGCATTTTCTTCTTCTCCCACAATGTTTTCAAAAGCTTTTTCCCTCTTTTTCCCGACTTTCAATGACCTTTAGGGAGAAACCTTTTGAAAACATCGTGGGAAAAGGAGAAAATGCTGGTAACCAACATTTTCTCCTTTTCCCAAAACATTTTCTACGGTATCAGAGCACTTAAGCTCATTTCTACCAATTATCAATTTGTCGTCTGCAGGTGTTTTGAATTTGAAAGAGTGTAGAAATTTTGATATGGGAAAGGTTAATCCTTATCCTGCTAAAAGTTAAATTAAACTTTTAACTCTTTACCAAATGACAAAATTTTAGACCAGTCCAAATTCAAAGCACATGCAGACGACAAAGTAAATGTTACTCAAAAATTGAAGTCTGTTTTAGGAAGAGTAGAAAACATTGTGGTTACCAGCATTTTCTCCTTTTCCCACGATGTTTTCAAAAGGCTTTTTTCTCAGGGTTGTTAAAAGTCAGGATTGTGTGGTAAAGGGTTAAACCAATAGTAAAACCCGAATAATGCTACTTCAAACTTATTTTTTGAGAAAAATTTGTTATCAGACAGTGTAGATCCAAGATCAGACTGCACATTCTGTGCATTCTGATCTTGATCTACGCTGTCTGCAAAAAGTCAGTGAGTCATGCTTGGCAGCCTAGGGGCTAACTTACATCAATATGGGCAGTCATTCTGTGTACTTTAGCTATAAATTAGTATTATTGGTGTAAATGTGTGTAACAATAGCAATCGGTGCAATTTCTTGTGTTTTACATCAGTATTAAATGTACTTGTAACATCAGTATATTATTTAATAAAAATGTATCTCCTTTTTCAATTACTTTACTGTTGATTTAATAGCATGACTGGGCATTAAGCTCTCGTGAGCAGCATTTAGATTGGGCCTGTGGCCTGAATGTATAACAGCTATGAGGACCTTGACATAAGAGGCTTCTTAAAACATTGATGGAAGAGACCAAAATGCCAGTAACCAGCATTTTGGCCTTTTTCCGCAATTTTTTGGCCTTTTCCCACAATTTTATCTACCCTGTTAAATAGACCAGATTGGACGCTTTCGCAGACCACAATTTAAACCAAACTGGAACTTCTGAGGTTGTTAAAAATGTGGGATTGTTTGTTTGTTTGTTAAAAATAGCTCATCAATAGAGCCATATTTAATTCATTGTCTCCAAACGATTTTAATATACCAGTATATGAACACCTGTACAATTCTGGTATATCTGATCTGTGATCCCTTTAACTTCAGAGCTGTTTGGGGCATACTGTCTTCCAAAATAATGATGTCATACTTTTCCAAGAATCAAACTGCAAATTCTTAGCAGTCTGATCTTTATCTATACTGTTTGTGAGAGCAACACTAGATGCTTATTTCTCTGATGATTAATCCTACACCAAACTATCCTGTCTGCAGCTTTTAATCACCCAGAGATAGAAGGCTTTAAAAAAGATTTAGAAAAAGGAAATGCTGGCAACAAGTAATTTCTCCTTTTCCCATAATGTTTTCTATCAAAAGACAAACCCCTTCGTTTGAGCCTTTCAGTTGTCTTCTGCAATAGTTTTCAACATGGACAAGTCGCAAATTCTGCCCTCTTGCAAAAAGTTTAACCATTTGAATCACTTGTATTTCCTCCATACTAAACATAGAAGTCTCAAGATTAAAGACTTACTTCCAACTTTCAAGTGATATAAAAACTGAAATGTGTTTGAAAGCAGCATAGAATATTTTTTAAACAAACTATAATAATCATTTTTAGCTTCGGTGCAGTCTTACACCCAGTGTTCGGGAAGAATATTCTTCAAGAAGTTGTATCTGTCAAAAGTACATCTGCCTTTAATGAAGTTTCATAACTTTGCTTTACCGTAAAGAAAAAACTACAACATGTGATGGTGCTGAATTGATGTTCCCCTCTGAAGAAGGGTTACATTTGTACATAAAAAAGTGGAGGCAAGGACAAAATGGACAGTCAGACAACACAAAAACCATAACCCTCCACCTTTTGGCTTGGGCTAAAATGAGGTAAGAAATAATAGTCCGGCGGAGATGCCTTTTGTCAAGGTTCTTCCACTTTATGATTTTTTTTTTTAAACTAATACCCGGTTGTGGGATTTATATAAGCTACCAAATAAAGCCTAAATTATTGGGAAGGGGGCCTAAGCCCTCCAAAACCCCCTCCAAGCCCCCATGGAACAGTCAGGGAGCAGGGACTTGCATTTTTTGCCGAATAAAATTATTTTGCTCTTCTTTGAAACCCTGTTCCGCCCGCCCGAATGTTGAACAATCACTGGCACGATAGAACAATCACGTGATCGAAATTGGCCTAAAAACTACATGTAGTTAGAACAGTCCGGAATGGAAGCTCTAGAGCTATCAATTATAACCGACGAACTTGGAATCATTTTTTTTTTCTATCATGTAGGAAGGTATTTAAAGGATAGAAATGATTGAATAATGCTCATTTAACAAAACAAACAAGTATATATGGGTTTTGGGAGCTGGACTACTTTTAGCTTTTCACCAGCAGACAAAATTTTAGACTTGATCAAAATGAAAGCATTTGCAGACGACAATTTAATTGTGGCTCACATACTTCGACCCCTCTTTGAATAGATAGAAAAAACTTGGAAATAGATAAAATACTGGTTACCACAGGCTAATATTCCCGATATATACTTATGTATATGACCTTCAAAGCGTGCTTTCTTCGGGTTGGGGAAAATTTCTGTTTCCGTGTAAATTTAGTCCCCAACTCCACCCCCATCTTACCTAAAGACAAATTACACCTATATCAGTCATGAATATGAGCATTCTCATTTTAAGTTTATAATAATTATTACTCTGTTGTGTTTTTTTTTTTTTTTTACTGACGAATCAAAAACTTGCTTGTAAAATTTACAAATCTCCTTTCCAACATTTTCCCTTTATCTGCGTAGATCTAGATCTACTACACAGGACAAAATAGTCCATTTTGTAATTATTTGCAGACCATATTCCAGTGACATTTAAGTTGTAGAATTTGTCGATTAAAGGTTCAAGCTAAAACATTGTAGGAGACGAGTGAAAAAAGATACCGGTCTGGCCTAAAATTTACAGGTTACTGGTGACCCGCATTTTCATGTTTTATCACAATGCTTCAAAATCCGATTAGAAAGACAGTTTAACATAAATGCTATTTGGAACAAATTCCACAACCAATCTTTGAGGGAAAATAACACGTATTTAACTTAATAAATAACGAGGTGATCGTTATTTTCTTTGTTCAACCCCCCCCCCCCCCACTTTTATCAAAGTATTTCTGATGGATCAGTGTAAATAATGCACCGCAAATGTAAAAACATAAACAATGTCTGAACAAAATGTCATCGAAGAATACTCAGTTTTTCTCACCCTTCCTGCCGAAATTATTGACATTATTATATCAGAAAGTCTGCTAGATCATACTGATATTTGCAGAGTATCTCAGGTCTGTAAAATGTTAAATGACATCTGCCACAACAACGAACTGTGGAAAACCAAACTGTCACAAAGGTGCGTTAATAGTTGCATAATCCT
This sequence comes from Tridacna gigas, assembly GCA_945859785.2. Taxonomy (NCBI): domain Eukaryota; kingdom Metazoa; phylum Mollusca; class Bivalvia; order Cardiida; family Cardiidae; genus Tridacna; species Tridacna gigas. The sequence goes on along the minus strand of OX244042.2, from coordinate 25,662,900 downwards.
TTACCAAAAAGTCAAGCCTGTTGGTGTTGTCCATATAAAAAAAAAGACTGCAGATGACAGATTAATTCTGGTTTAAGTGGTGGAACTTTCTTTGCAAGGTTAGAAAGCGTAAGAAAAGGAGATTCACTGCACGAGGGTTGAAAGCTGAGACTGTGCATAGATCTACAGGGATAACGGTTCACTCAAAGTATTCAGCTCTCACACATAATGCGGTTAGGTCATGCTCTGTGAAAAGGGGGCTTAATGCATCTCCAAGATGTATTATACTATGAAGGTCATCACATAGCTATGAATCCATTAAATTAATTTCGTCTAAAAACTGCCTGAAGTATGATGTGCACTGGTCTTTTGGCATGCCGAAAATTGACCAATAGCAGGGATCTCCCTAGCATCAGAAACTCAAGAGTCATTGACTCTTGGGCCACAAATTCCAAGAGTCAAATTGAAATTTTCAAGAGTCAAAATTTTCAAATCAAGAGTACAATGTTACATAGTATGCTACTTAGACTAAGCTTTTCGGAAGAGCTCCAGATAAGAGGAAATCTGGAAACTTCATCTGAGACTCCATTAAAAAATATTGTAATAAATCATCAAAACCTATATTGTGGTTACCAAATCATTTCACCGAAAAGACTCTTAAGCTCCCACAATATTGGTTTTGGGGGGAAGCATAAGGTAGGTACTCATCTTATTTGGACTTATTTTTTTTCGTGGAAGGAATAATAGAATCACTGAAAATGATACATTTCTGTCTTTATTACCTTTATTACGTTTTTTTGAGCTGCCGCCAAAGAATTGAAAGATGTCCTTTTGAGCCATTTTTCTAGACTGTGTTCTGCAGATAACACGGGCAGAATGTTGATGTGCCTGTAACAGCACATATTTATACAGGCGTAATTGCAAACAATGTAAAAAGTAATAATATTTATTATTATTAAACATGTTTAATTACCTTCGAGTGTTAAGGGAATTGTGACCACAATCAAAGTATCGGCAAAACAAACTGCGATCTAGTGCAATTAAATCATTCGTTCATTACGAGACAATTATCACAAGGGGCAAATTGCTTATTAAAATCTCACCGCTAAATCTCTGTAAAGCTGACCGGCATTCTTTTATTAATCGCCATCGTTTGATCTGTGTACACGTGTGTTTCATTTATAAATATACACAAAAGTATGTCATGTCTGTGTGTATGTCGGCAGAGCGCATGTGGTAGGCTATTTTCCACCATCGGCTACCGACTGTCTGTGTTACTGATAAGAAATACTCGTCGCTGATTGGTCGAAATCGGAATATGAATATTTCATTAAAGCGAAACTCCGCCTACACCTTATATGGTTGACGCTCAGGCCAGAATTCGCGTGTGTCAATTTGACGTACAGGGTATTATTTTCAAGCGTCAAATCGGGGTCATTTCCGATTTTCAAGCGTCAAAACCCGAGGTCCCGGGTCAAAGGAGATCCCTGCAATAGCAAAATGTTTTGGCCCAGGTCAACCTATGCCAACTGCGCAGGCTGACCTGGGTCGAAACTTTTTGCAGATGCATTAAGCCTCCCTTTTACAGAGCATGGCTCAATTATATTACACTCTGCAGTGTAGCAATAATGGGTAGCATGGATGTCAAGTGGTCTGAGTAGCTATAGAACACTAATCCTGTAGGCAAGGGATCCTGGGTTTAAGTCCTGTAATGGCCATATTTTTCTCCCCTAAGGATTTTCTTTGATGTGGTGCACGAAGTGGTTGCAAAGAACAAGGGTGCACATGTATTATGAACTGGGGCAGCTCTAAAAAATAATGAAGGGAAGGAGTGTAATGATAACTGGTACATGTAGTTTGGATGTCAAGCAGTCTTGGTAGCTCAGTGGTTAAAGCACTTGCCCTATAAGTTGGGAATCCTGTTGGGTTTGAGTTCAACACCTTGCACACTTTATCCAACTAGACATCTACTTTATTAGAAAAAGTGCCAGAGTTCAAGAAAATTGATTTATGGCAATCTGTATTTGGTCAACAGAAAATCAAGAAGCCGATGCTACAACATGGGAAAAAATGCCTCTTGATGAATATAGCCACTTTCCAAATTTTTCAGCCCCCTGCTGCAGTTAATTTTGATTTTTAGCCAACTTTTTAGTAGCTGTAACATTAGTCATTCCAGGTAGCTTGGGATCCTGCATGGCTCAGTGGTAAATGTGTAGGATTCAAAACCTTGGCTGACCTGGGGGCTATAGGTTTGATCCTCAGTGAAAGCAATAATTCTTTCGTTTTGTTGGAGTGTCTTTGGGTAAGATAGTAGTCAAAGAGACAGCAGAAAAACATGAAATGAGTGCACTTAACCCTTTACTACACAATCCCAAGCTTTAAAGACCCTGAAGAAAATCAGCTTTTAAAAAAAAGCATTGTGGGAAAAAGAGAAAATGCTGGTTACCAGCATTTTCTCCTTTTCCCACAATGTATTCTACGTATTCAAGGACAAATACCATCATTTGAAAAAACATTTGAATTGTAGTCTGAAAATTCCTTCAAAATGGACAGGTCTGAAATTTTGCTGTGTGGTAAAGGATTAAAGCTATGGTGTAACTTGAAGACTTGCAAACTGTGTGAGGTCTTTCAGTACCAAACATATGAACTCTACCTTTTTTGATGACTGCAAATACAGTTCACTGAAACTCAAAAAAGAAAGACCATTAATTTATCTTACAGACTTGATTAATCAAGACTACATGTTCTGTACCATCTGCAAAAGCCCCTGATTTTATACTATGGCACTGAAAGGTTGAACAGCAAACAATCTTTTCTCAGTAAGGCATTATGTAAGAGTTGTGAGAAAGTTTCATCTTCAGTTAACCCATTACCAAACAGTCCCATGTTTTAACAACCTGGAGAAAAATGCCTTAAGAAAACATTGAGAGAAAAGGAGAAAATGCTGGTAACTGGCATTTTCTCCTTTTCCCTCAATGTTTTCTACGCTTTTAGAGACAAAATTTATCATTTGAGCCACACTTAATTTATCATCTGCAAAACCTTTGAATTTGGACAAGCTTAACATTTTGTTGTTTGGTAAAAAGTTAATGAGTTTTATGACTGTGTTACATTGTTACATATGTTAACATTTTAGATGGCCCCACATGTTGGGACGCTACGAGAGGACAAGTCAGTATAGCTGGTATGAGGAATACAAACACAGACATCTGATCGGCTATCAGGGCAGGACACTCATTGCTGAACTATCACCGAAGTATTACAAGAGAGAGGAGGTTCCAAAAGAGGAATTTAGTGACTTCATAAAATCATTCAAACGTGAGAGAGCAGACGAGTTTCTCATAGATGAGTTAATGGGCCTGATTCATGATGGAAAAGAGTATGAAATTCTTGAGCCATTCTCACAAAGAACTATAAATGAGTCATGATCTGTGAAAAGGGAGTTTAATACATTTTTGTATTGCACTACACCAAGCAAGTTGTTACATAAGTCTTAATTAAGATACCAGTAGATCCGTTTTACCTACAGATCGGCTGAATCACAGGGTAGAATGTAGGTAGAATGTTCCTTTAACATGCAGAAAATTGACCAGTAGCAAAAAGTTTCGACCCAGGTCATCCTGCACTGATTGAACAAGCTGATCTAAGTCAATACTTTTTGCAGGTGGATTAGACCCCCTTTTCACAGAGCATGGCTCATATCTTGCTTTAATATTATCCCCTAGGCTGCTAAGCGTGACTTACTGACCTGTTTGCAGAGAGCATATATCAGGATCAGACTGCACAGAACATGCAGTCTGATCATAGATCTACACTGTCTGATAAGGAGATATTACCCCCCCCTCCAAAAAAAGTACCTTCAAAATAGCAAAATTTAGTTTTTACTATCGGTTTGGAAATTTCGTTTCACTTATTTAGCAGGACAAGGGTTAAATTTCAAAAGTAGCACTCTAACTGGCCAATTTTTATTCTGTCTTGGCCAATCAGAGTGGTAGTTATGGAATGTTAGAATTTCATTTGAATTTAGAATTTGCAAGTGAATACACTTCTTGATGTCTTTAGATAGATATTCGTTAATTAACTCTTTACCAAACAACATAATTTTAGACAAGTCCAAATTGAAAGCATTTGCAGATGACAAAATAAATGTGACTCAAAAATTGCAATTTGTTTTGGGAAGGGTAGAAAACATAATGGGAAAAGGAGAAAATGCTGATTACCAGCATTTTCTCCTTTTCTGCAATGTTTTCAAAGGGTCACTTCCTCAGCGTCGTTAGAAGTCGGGATTGTGTGGTAAAGGGTTAAATTTGAAGCACAGATCTATATGAACTTTTGATCATTAAGGCCGACCTTTGCACATTTTTTTGCTCTCCTCCTATTTCTAGAACTTGAGGAAGCTTGATGGAATTATATTCCAGTTGCACAAGTAGAGAATGGTTTGCTTTTTTTTTAACAAGTAGTTCATTTTTGTTGTTTAGTGGACAAAACCTGACTGTAAAGTATTATGCAGAGAAAGTGTTGAGATTTGCACAACAAAATCATCTGAAACCCCAAATTAAAAAATACATTCAGGAGTCTTTGGAGGAAAAAGAGCCTCACGTTGAAATAGGTATGTATATAATTTGTCTTAAACCTTAAAAACGCCTTTTACAACTCAAGTTGCCCTTGCAGACAGTGTAGATCAAGATCAGACTGCACAAATGTTCAATCTGATCTTTGATAACTTGGGTCTCTCCTTCTTTTGAGATTGAAAATATCTGTAGAGTTAATTCATCACTCTGAATTTATTTTATAATTTCCTTAAACAAAATTGTAGCAGGGATATCTAGATATCATCCTTGTAAGAATAAGATAAATTAGCAGGTTTGACCCTTTACCACAAAATGCCGCCTTTTGACGACCCTTGGAAAGAAACCTTTTGAAAACATTGTGGGAAAAGGAGAAAATGCTGGTAACCAGCATTTTCTCCTTTTCCCACAATGTTTTCTACCCTATCAAAGACAAATTGCACCATTTGAGCCACATAGAAATTGTTATCTGCAAATGCTTTCAATTTGGACAAGGCTAAAATTTTGTCGTCTGGTAAAGGGTTAAGGGACAGTGTAAGGATTAGTGAAAAGATTGTGAATGACAGAGAAAATGCAAATGAAAAAGAAAACATTACAGCAACGCCATGAATTACTCCATGCAGGCAAATACTCCTCTTTTACAATGTTTCCATAAGAGGTCCTTCCCACTTGCTGCTCTCTCATGTAAATAATAATAGCACATGTAATTTCCTGTGGATTGGCAATTATTTGGAGCGAATTCAATTGGGCAGGTTTCACAATATAGTAAAAATAACAATACCAACCTTTAACCCTTTACCAAACAATCCCGGTTTTCACAACCCTGGGAAAGAGGGCATTTGAAAACATTGTTGGGAAAGGGGAAAATGCTGGTAACCAGCATTTTCTCCTTTTCACACAATGTTTTCAGCTCATCCGAAAACTAATTTTAATTTTTCAGTCATGTTTATTTTGTTGTCTACAAGTGCTTTCAGTTTGAACCAGTCTAAAATTACATTGTTTGGTAAAGAGTTGAAAAAATACAGAATGAAAGGGATATTAGAATGACTTCATTCGTAAATAAAACAAGAACTAATATTGTCAAAAACCTAGTATGTACAGAAAATAATCCTCTCAATATGATATCCTTTAACCCTTTACCAGAGGACAAAATTTTAGCCTTGTCCAAACTGAAAGCGTTTGCAGACGATAATTTCATTGTGGCTCAAATGGTCTTATTTTTCTTGGATCTGGTAGAAAACATTGTGGGAAAAGGAGAAAAGGCTTTTCCTCACAGTCGTCAAAAGGTGGCATTGTGTGGTAAAGGGTTAAATGTTATGAAATAGAAACAAAAATTTAGTGCTATTGCTTGGTAAAGTACAGTTTTTTCGCTGATTTTGAACAGAATGTAGTTGTGTTTTTATAGAATTTTTGGTAGTCTGTGAATCATGATGATCAGAGGATTTTGCTCGTCCCCTTGGGACCTCAGATTATGGAGAGTATACTGTATGTTTCAGGTGCGTGCCTTATAGCCCAGTGGTGTCAGCCTACAGACCATGTTATTTTGAATGATGTATTAGATCAGCTTGATAGTTTGGCAGTAGATGTAAAGGCTGTCATCAGGGAGTCCCACCCGAACCATCCAGTGCTTGCCGTAGAATCCAACAATAAAGGTAAAACAGCTTTGCAGTTGAAGCTCAACATCCCTTCCCTAAATCAATCATCCTTCTTTTAGGTTTTTGCATGTCACAGTAGCATTTAGCTATGCTCTTGCAGTTTAATGCATCTCCATGATGTGTTATACCAAGCAAGACATCACATAACTATGAATCCTTACAATCCAGTTTGTCTCACAACAGACTGAATTATGAGGTAGAATGGTCCTTGAATATGCAGAAAATTTACCAGATGCAAAAGGTTTTGACACGGCAGCCTGCCTGGACTGCACAGACTGACATGGGTGGATACATTTTGCAGATGCATTAAACCCCCTTTTTCAGTGAGCATGACTCATTTGTAGTGGCATGAAATTTAAGAAGAATTATACCAACATGAACAAATGAGATATAAAACCTATATCAACGTGAAAAAATCAGATATAAAACCTCCTACAGGAATTCAAAATGATTACCCCTTTACCAAACAATCCTGACTTTTAACAACCCTGAAGTAGAGAAGTTTTGAAAACATTGTTGGAAAAGTAGAAAATGCTGGTAACCAGCATTTTCTACTTTTCCCACAATGTTTTCTACCCTTTTAAAAACAAGTATCCTTATCTCTCTTCTACAAATGCTTTCATTATGGATGTGTCAAAAACTCAATGATAAATAATTTAATTAGTTCAATACCTTCTATGCTATTTTCAAACTACCTCTCTAGAAAAGCTACTGGAAAAAACAAGATTGAATTTATATGCTTAGGAAGTCAACTAAACAGTGAAATAGGAGAAAAAAATGCTCATATTTGTGATTTTTTCAAGTTGTCATGATGTTTTTAAATGTCTTTTACTTTGGAGGCATACTTGCACAAGGAAAAAGATTTGACAAAATACAGTTAAATCTGTCTTATCGGACACCTATTAACCCTGTACCAAACAGTAGAATTTTAGACTTGTCTGAATTCATTGCATAATTATGCAGGTGGCAAATGCTGGTTTCCAGCATTTTCTCCTTTTTTGCCACAATGTTTTTAAAAAGGCTTTTAGCTCAAGGTCATTAAAATTGGGGATCATGTGGTAAAGAGTTAAGCAAGGAACCTGATTAACTCTGTACCAAACAGTAACTTTTTAGGCTTGCCCAAATTGAAAGCAATTGTAGACGACAAAATAAGTATGGCTCAAAAAAGGGTTTTGTCTGTAAAAAGGGTAGAAAAAATTGCAGAAAATGAGAAAATGCTGGTAAACAGCATTTTCCTGTTTTCCCACAATGTTTTCAAAAGACATCTTCCACAGAATTGTTATAGCTAAGGATTGTGTGGTAAAGGGGTTCAACAAGTATAACATTGAAGTCCAAGAGAAAGCCATTTGGTTAAAATTTATCTGCACTAACCATCTGCACTAAGCAAGCTCATTTTGAGTATCTCCCTAGTTGCTTGTTTTACCCTTTACCAAATCATTCAAAGCCCTGAGAAAGAATACTTTCCAAAACACATGGGAAAAGGAGAAAATGCTGGTACCCTGCATTTTCTCTATTTTCTTTAATATTTCCTTCCCGTTCAAAGAAAAATTATCTCACTTAAACCAGAATAAATTTTGTTGTGTGCAAATGCTTTCAAAATGGACAAAGCTTAAGTTTTGTTTTTTGTTGAAGAGTTGATACAGGTTGAGGCTCAGAGCTGTTATGAATTTTGTATACTTGTGTTATCTATTTATAGAACTGACTTCTGATCTGTGGACATGTGATCAATGTAGAATTATCTTGGAGGCAGTCAACACGGTGATGTTCATAAAACACAAGTTTTCTGGGAACACCAAGAATTACTATAACCAGAATAATTCATACATTGATAAGGTGAGGAGTAAAACTTCATATCTCTTAACACGTCTTTTGCAATTAAAGTCACCTTTGTGGCCATTGTAGAGCAAGGTCAGACTGCACAAAAAATGCAGTCTGATCATTGATATGCACTCTCCTACTTGGTGAGCCTGAAGCGCTATAGACAAAAGCGACCATGAAACAGTTATTTAGGTCATATTTCTAGAGTGAAAATATCATCAAGTTCATTTGGTGCATGAAAAAAAAACTTTCAACCCAGTACCAATAAATCCTGAGTTTCAACAACCCTGAGGAATAAGCCTTTTGAAAACATTTTGGGAAAAGGAGAAAATGCTGGTAATCAGCATTTTCTCTATTTCCCACAATGTTTTCTACCCTTTGAAAGATAAATTCTTTTTTTGGGTCATACCTTATTTAACATTTGCAGATGATTTCAAATTGGAGAACACTAAGAATTTTTCATTAAAGTTAACTTATTACCTCCCAAAATAGATTTGCAGCAGACAACTTTGAAAATATCCTTGTTGAGTATAGATAATTAAAACATGTGTATTGGGGTTTAACCTTTAGAGTGCGGAATTAATGAAAAGGTTCTAATCAAGTGGGAAAAACATCCAAAATATTTTTATTTCAAGGTCGTTTTGGCATAAGTACAAAACTACAAAAGAAGCGGACAGTGTAAGTCAAAGACCAGAATGCATGTTCTGTACACTCTGATCTTGATCTATACTGTCAGCAAAAGAAGTCTGTTCCAGTGCTTTATGGGTTAATAATCTTTCAAGCAATCATGTATTTTAGCAGACCAGAGTGAAAAGGCTTTTTAAAACATTTTGGATAAAGGAGAAAATGTTGCTAACCAGCATTTTCTCTTTTCCCCACAATGTCTTTACCCTTTCTTTAACAAAAATTCAGTCACAGTACTTGAGCTTCATTTGATGTGTGGCCTGCATATGCTTCAAGTTGGAGGAGAAGTGTTTTTGTCTAGGATTTATTATGACAAATATTACAGATAGTCATGCCAATTAAGTTTTTTTATTTTGTCTTTATTTAGGTGCTTAAAAATAAGACTGGCATACCAATAACTCTTTGCATAGTTTACCTGGCTGTTGCAAGACGATTAGGAGTGTTATGTGAACCAGTCAACTTTCCAACACACTTTCTTATCAAGTGGAAAGAACATCCAATGTAAGTTATTCTTTTTCTGTTGTTCAAAATGGTTCAAATATCAGTGTATAAAACCCCAACCAAACAAACATTTTTAGTCGAGAAATAAAACCCAAATGGGACTAATATTAGATTTGCTTTTGTCCAGAATATCTCTGCAGAGCAGACAGTGTAGATTAAATATCAGACTGAACATTTTGTGCTGCTGCAAACTGACTGCAAAAGCAACTGTTGTTGTGAAAGACACTTTCAGGGTTAAAATTTGGTACATGTATGTGGTATCAGGTAAAAGACTTCTGAGAAGATCTCTGACTTACAGTGCTGGCATAAAAATGGATCTACACCTGAGGTCTCATGGTTTATATGCTGAATATTATGTTGTGGTAACTTTCCATGTGCTTATATGTGCTTTATTTGGGCAAGAATGAAGTGCGAGTGAGATGTCAAAATTTTGTTAGTCAGTGAGAAGCAAATACAAGAACCAGGAAAGTTACTGCAGCATAATGTTCCTTATATTATATTTCTACAAATTTCAACAAACACAATTTCAAAAAAAAAATTGTAATTATTGACAAGTTTTGTCAAAAGTGGTAAAAATAAAACAAATACTGATTTGACTTTGTGGGTAATAACTTTGTTTTTATGAATGGCCGATAAATGGTCTAGAGTAACTTTTTGACCAATTGAATTCCAGAGGAATATTATACTGTAATGTTTGACTGATCAAATGCACAACCAGTCAAAATGTATCTACCATGCAGGTTTATGTCATCATGCCATAATTGGAACCATATTTGACTGTGAATTTTTTCAGCCGTGTCTGATATTATCTTTCTATGATACATGTACTGGAGTCTGAAAAATTGTAGGTTTATAATAAAAAGAAATATAGTCAGGTAACTTATGCTTTTTTACCTTAATCATGGGAGATAGTGATATGAGATTTAATGTGTAGCTTCTATGAATGGCCCAGCAACAGGGATCAGATGTTTATGTCGAGTTACACATGTTGAATATCACATAGTCATGTCTTACCTTTGTATATTTTGTGTTCCAGGCATTCAGGTGACCTCATGTATACATATATAGACGTGTTTAATGGCGGGAAATTCCTTACCCAGTCTCAACTGTCCGCTAAATTTAACATCGAAAGTGCCCTTATCAAAATGAATGATGGGACAACAACAGGTTTTCAGGTCAAAATATTTTTCTGTAAATATCAATTCTTCATCTGCAAAAATTGAAGGTCAATGTACTGATACAGACAAGATAGAACAAGATCAGACTGCAAAAAATATGATTTTGATCTTGAATCTGCTCTGTGCCATATCTGTTTGATGTTCCTGCCTTAAAAAAAGTGAGATTGAACAATTGAGTCAATCTGTTTCTTTTGCCAACAATGTCAGATATATCTCAAACGGAGAGTTGTCTTTGAAAAGGAAGAAAATATTGTAGGGAAATGGTGTAAGGGCTGACAACCAGCACTGTCCTTTTCCCACAATGTTTTAAATGCCATCTTCTTAAGGGTTGTTACAATATGGGATTGTAAAGATTGTAGAAAAAGGAGAAAATGCTTGTAATCAGTATTTTCTCCTCTCCAAACATTGTTTTTTACCCTTTCAAAGACAAACCCTTTCAAGTTATTTCATTCTTCATCTACACACACATATATAGTTTGGAGGAGTCTGAAATATTGTCATTCAGTAAAGAGTAAAGTGGTTTTTAGCTCCACTGGCCAAAGGCCAGCGGGCTTATGTCATGGCCCGGTGTGCGTCCGTCCGTCCGTGCATCCGTCCGTCCGTGCGTTAACTTTTATTTCAAACATCTTCTCTGAAACTACCCATCCAGTTTTCATGAAACTTCACAGAAATGATCCTGCCATGGTCTTCTTCAGAATTTGATGAAAGAATTTGATTCCTTCAAAAACTCTGGTTGCCATGGCAACAAAACTGAAAAATATTGGAAATCTTTAAAAATCTTCTTGTCTGAAACCGTAAGGCATAGGGCTACCAAATTTGGCATGTAGCTTTATGTAGTAGACCTCTATCAGGTTTCTTGAAATTATAGCCCTGGGGTCAAAATTGGCTCTGCCCCAGGGGTCACAAGTTTTACATAGGCTTATATAGAGAAAACTTTAAAAATCTTCCGGTACCTAGCCATAAGGCTTAGAGTTACCAAATTTTGCATGTAGCTATATCTAGTGGGCCTCTACCAAGCGGGCCAAAATTTTAGCCCTGGGGTCAAAAGTGGCCCCGCCGCAGGGGTCACAAGTTTTACATGGGCTTACATAGTGACAACTTAAGAAATCTTCCAGTTTTTTTTTTTTTTTTTTGAAATTAGCCTTGCATCAGGGGTCTTATGTTTTACAGAGGCTTCATATGGACAAAACTTGAAAATCACCTTATTTATAACCATACAGCATAGACTTGTCTTATTTTGACATGTGGCTTTATCTTGTGGACCCCTACCAGGGTTCAAGTAATTATAGCTCTTGGATCAAAAATGGCTTTGCCCTGCGGGTCTTAACTTTCACATGGGCTTTTACAGAGAAAACTTTGTAAGTCTTCATTTTGATACCATTTGGCTCAGAATTGAAATGTTTAGTATTTATGGGTAATATTTATAAGCCAGTGGAGCGATACAGGGCCATCATGGCCCTCTTGTTCTTTTTGCCACAGTGATTTCACATGTATTCATCATATATGATTCCATAATATTTGTGTTAGTTTTTCATATTCTTCAAGGATGCTTTAACCCTTTACCACACATTGACAAGTTTTAACACCTGGGAAATTAGGCTTTTGAAAACATCGTGGGAAAAGGAGAAGATGCTGGTAACCATCTTTCAGAAACAAATCCTATCATTGGAGCCACATTTAATTTGTCGACTGCAAATGCTTTGAATTTGGGCCAGTCTAAAATTTTGTTGTCTAGTACAGAGTTAAAAGTTGTTGTCTGCTCCCAGGAGGAAATAAATTAACCCCTTGCAAAACAATCCCATGTTTTAACAACCTTTAGGAAAAGGGCTTTTCTCTTTTTCCTCCAATTTATTTTTTCTTCTCTCTGAGAGACAAATTGCATCATATGAGTCACATTTTGTAATTCATTTGCAAATGATCTCATTTGAACCAGTTAAAATGTTGATGTCTGGTAATGGGTGAATAGTGATATTATCAGACTAGGATTATTTGGTCTTTGCCTATACTATTCAGTATTTGTCGTAAGTATGACTGTAAATTGAGATATTTTTTTACTTTTTTTCATAAAAATCTTTTTTACAGGTTTTGGCAAGGATGCTCCGAAATCTTGTATCAATTGGAAGGCAGCAAGAGCGAATGGGAGACAATTTATTATGCCTTAGAAATGCTTTAGAGTTGTCCCTCCTGTTTTCACCTGAAGATTCCCAGAACAGGCTTCTTCTTGTTCGAGTCAATTTACATTTGAATATTAATCTGCCAGAGGTAAGAAACTTGTATGCTTTCTAAATACAGATTTTGAACAAAAAAATAAAAGGTATGAAAGCACTGTAAACATTTTCACTCCAATTTACCCCACCCTCTTGAAAACCCGTATTACGTGCAATTTTGGTAAAACCTGATAGGGATGACAGTTTTAGTTTATCTGCAAGGTCATATGCCATTTTCTGCTGTCATGTGACTACATATAGGCACATGCACTTGAAAAAATAAACAATGTCGTTTCAACCCTTTGCCAAACAATCCTGAAGGATTGTCAACCCAGAATAAACAACCCAGAAAAAGAAAGCTTTTGAAAACATTTTGGGGAAAGGTTGGTATCCAGCATTTTCACCTTTATCCACAATGTTCTCTACCATTTATAAGACAAATCCCATCATTTGAGCTTATTCAATTTGTTGTCTGCAAATCCTTTCAGTTTGTTTGGTACTTGTGAAATTTTGTCATAAGGTAAAGGCTTAAGATAACCACTGAAATCACATGGCACTGTTTCAAAATGACCGCAGGGTAGGGATAAAGGTCAATGCTGGTTTCTTTCAAACACTTTGATGCTATGATATCTTCTATATGACTGACTTAACCCTTTACCACACACCAAACAATTAGACCAGTGTTGTATTAAAGGCATTTGCAGAAGATAATTTAAAAGAGGCTCAAATGATGGGATATGTCTTTTGTAGGGTAGAAAAGATTGTGGGAAAAGGAGAAGATGCTTATTACCAGCATTTTCTCCTTTTTCCACAATGTTTTCAAAAGGCTTCTTCATTAGGGTCATTAAAAGTTGGCATTGTGTGGTAAAGGGTTAACTCTTTACCAGACTAAAAAATTTTAGACTTATCCAAATTGAAAGCATTTGCAAACGACAAATTGAATAGAGCTCAAACAATGAAATTTAGCTGTGAAATTGTAAAACAAAATTGGGGGAAAAGAAGAAAATGCTGATTATCATTTTTTCCTTTTCCAACAATATTTTCAAGACTCTTTTATCCCATGGTCATTATAATATGGTATTGTGTGGTAAAGGGTTAAAGGTAATAGTGAATTCTTTTGTTAATGTTTCCATTTGTTGCTGGTACTGTGTTATTTTAACCTATCCATTGTAGTGAAAAAAAAAATGAAAGCTTCAGTCTCAGTAAGCACTGAAGATGAAATTATTCCAAGCATAAAGCTGTTTTTGTTAGAATATGTGGCACAGAAGGGGACATGTAGATTCAAGTTCATACGTCGAAATGTTGTTAAAACTGATTTGTTTTGTATGTTTTATAGGTTATAGAAATGTTAAATGCAATCGCAGATGAAGATCAGAACAGAATGGGACTTGTTGCCTATCTCACTAGTGCTGCACAATCCCAGCATGAAGAGAATAAAGCAAATAAAGATAAAAGGGAGGTAAGGCTTATGATTAGTAAAGTGGACGCTGTTAAATTAACTCTTTCCCACACATCAAAATTTTAGACTTCTCCATATTGACAGCATTTGCAGAAGACAATTTTAATGTAGCTCAAAAGATGACTTTTGTCTTTGAAAAGGTTGAAAACATTGTGGGAAAAGCTGGTAACCCGCATTTTCTCCTTTTCCCAGTCTTTTCAAAAGCCTTCTTTAATCAGGATCATTAAACTTAGGATTGTGTGGTAAATGGGTAAAGTCTTTACTCGACAAAAAGAATGTAGACTTGATGAAATTCAACGTGGTTGCAGACAACAAATGAATGAGGCTCAGGTGATGATATTTGTTGGCACAAAGGCAGAAAATATTGTGGGTAAAGGAGAAGATGCTGGTTACCTGATGCAGTTGGCACAAAGGCAAAACACTATATGGAAAAACAGGCCTGTTTTGAATTTCCAGGAAAAACATTGGGGAAAAAGCTTATTTTGAAATTTTAGGGAAAAAAGAAGGAAATGGGGAAATTGCTGCAAGAATTTTTTCCTTTTTCAGGCAGCAATTTGTTGTTATGACTAAGTTAATTTTCTGTCACTTTTCATTTGTTTTTAGCTCACCTGAGCACTAAGTGCCTAAGGTGAGCTTTTGTAGTCATGCTGTGTCTGGCATGTGTCATCTGTCATCAACTTTTACCTCTTTTATGCTCTACATTTCAGTCAATGCTAATGAAACTTGGTCAGAATTTTCATCATGGTAATATCTCATATAAGTTTGAAAATGGGTCAGGTTGGGTCCAAAAGTAGGTCACCAGGTCAAGTCTTAGAACAATTGTGTGTAGACACTGGAGGCCAAATTTTCAGTCCTATACTCTTGAAGATATCTTGGACGAGTCTGAAAATGGGTCGCTTTGAGTCAAAAACTAGGTCACCAGGTCTAATCTTTGAAAAACCTTGTGTACTCTGTATAGGCCACATTTTCAATGCAATACTCATGAAAGTTGTTAAAATGTTTGTCTTGATAATATCTTGGATGAGTGTGAAAATGAGTCAAGTCAGGTCAAAAAGTAGGTAACCAGGTAAAATCTTGGGAAAATATTGTGTAGATGCATTAAATCCCCTTTTCACTGAGCAGGGCTTGATTTTGTTTTTCCACAGATTAAAGTAAAGACAAGAAAAAAGCCAAAGGATGCTCTTTTTTCTGTGGGGCTAATTATGAAGCATAAAAGGTAAGAAACTTGAAGTCTGTTAGGTAAGTATTACTTAGGGTGAATGGCTGTGTTTCTGAGCAGACCATTTTAAAATCATTATTATACACAAAGTGTTTCTTTTTTATTTTTCCCTGTTTAGCAAACATGGTATATAAAATATAATTTATACTAAGCCACAATTGTTTTTTAATTGCCATCATTTTAACCTTTCACCACACAATCCTAACTTTTAATGAACCTGGTACATGTATATTAGACTTTTGAAAACAGTGGGGGAAATGGAGAAAATCTTGGTAACCAGCTTTTTCTTTTTTTCCCCACAATGTTTTCTACCCAATCACTTATCATTTTAGCAACATTTGTCATCTGTAGTTGCTTCAATTTGGTCCAGTCCAAAATTTTGTCATTTGGTACAAAGTGCTGTTGATTCCTGCTTATCCTGTTTCTTTGTAATGCTTACAAAACTTTATGATAAAAAGTCAAGCAAACAATAAAACATCCATGCTTACATAGTGCTTGAACATAGATATTTTACTTGAAACTTTTATGGGTCTGGTGTTTGCTTTGCTTCAAAGAGAGGAAAAAAAAAAGAGAATATTGGAGCTATGCTCTGTGAAAAGGGCTTAATGCATCTCCAAAAAGTATTGACCCAGGTCAACTGCGCAGGCTGGCCTGGCCGAAACTTTTTGCTATTGGTCAATTTTCTGCATGTTGAAGGACCAATCTACCTCATGATTCAGTCAGTTGTTACACAAAATGGATTTTATGGGTCCATAATTATGTGATGACTTGCTTAGTACAATGCATTGCAGAGATGCAGTAAGCCTTCTTTTGCCATAGCATGGCTCATTTAAGTGTATGTTCAGTGCCAGAATAGACTCCCACTGCCTTCTGAAAGATTATGGGAAAACAGCATTTTCTCCTTTCCAACAATGTTTCTACCCTTTCAAAAGACAATTTTTATTGTTTGAGCCAAATTTCATTTGTCGTCTGCACATGCTTTCAATGTGGATGAGCATAGAATTTTGTTTAGTTGTAAACAGTAAAAAAACTTCAGCTTTCACTAAATCTTCTTCATCTGGCTCAGGTACAACTATAACTGTGTGATCTATGGCTGGGACACAAAGTGTGAAGCCAGCCAGGAATGGATTATACAAATGGGTGTACACAACCTCCCTCATAAAGATAAACAGCCATTTTACAATGTGTTAGTGGAGGATGGTAGCAACAGATATGCAGCAGAAGGTTTGTCAACACTTTACCAAATAATCCTGTGTTTTTAAAACCCTTAGACAGTATGCATTTGGAAATATTGTGGGAAAATAATGTTCGTTAGTAATAGAGAAAAGAATTGCAATTACTATCATCAGTTTTCAGAGAGAATTTGGTATCAGTGAACAGTACATTATGGAAGTAGCTATTGACTAGGCAGTCCAGATAATACTAGATATGTATTTGTTTGCTGCACATGTAGGTTGTTCAAGCTTGGTATCTAGATATTCATTATCAGTGATAATTATCCTTAGTGTTGTCTAGGTCTGTTGGTCAAACTTCAAGAGCACAGAGACCTAAAGTTTTTACGAATTCTTTGTGTTTACAACCCTGAAGAAGATGGCTTTTGAAAACAATGTGGGGAAAGGAGAAAAGGCTGGATACCAGCATTGTCTCCATTTCCCACAATATTTTCTACTCTTTCAACAATCTCCTCATGTGAGATACATTTGAATTGGGGTCTACTAATGCTCTCAATATGGACAGATGTAAAATTTTGTCCTCTGGCAAAGAGTTTACTATTTGCCACACAGTCCCAAGTTTAAACAACCTTAAGGAAGAAGACCTTTGAAAACGTTGTAGGAAAAGGAGAAAATGCTGGAAACCAGCATTTTCTCCTTTTCCCACAATGTTTTCTACCTTCCCAAAACAAGTTCAAATTCATCAGTCTCAATTATTTTTTTGTCTGAGAATGCTTTCAGTTTTCACCAGTAAAAAATTTTGTTGTGTGGTAAAGGTTTAAAAGAAGGATAACTATAGAGCAACAAGTTTTATGACTTGCAATTTTTTTTTCAGAAAACCTGCTGTATCATGAAAACCCAGGGCCTATATCCCATCCAGAGGTGGGGAAATATTTTACCACATACAAGGGCACGCATTATATCCCAAACACAGAGAAAGCCAAGGAGTACCCGCATGATATTGCTTTAACAGAGAAACTCTTACGGGAAAATAGTCAAGCGATGCCCAACTCATAAAAAGTTTATCAGGGGTTTTATTTACTCTCTAACCAGAGGACAGAATTTTAGATGTGTCTATTTTGGAGCCAATTTGCAGACAACAAAATTTATACATGTATAACTCTTTACTGAATGACAAAATCTGTGAATTGTCCAAATCAAAAGCATTTAAGACGTGACTCTCAATGAGATTTGTGTTTTGTGAAAACATAGTGGAAAAAAGTTAAATTTCTGGTTAGCAGCATTTTCTCCTTTTCTCACATTGTTTTCAAAAGCATCCTTCTTCAGAGTCGTTAAAACTTCCGGCTGTTTGGTAAAGGATTGATATAGGTAAGATGATGAAATCTGTCCTTGAAATCGTGGAAAACATTGTGGGACAAAAGGAGAAAACCCTGGTCTGGTGAAATTTGTCCTTGAAATCATGGAAAATACTGTGGGAACAAAAGGAGAAAATCCTGGTCTGGTTATCAGCATTTTCGTTTTGTCCCACAGTATTCAAAAGCATTTTTCCTCAGGGTTGGTTAATTATTAATCCATTGAACTAGAATTACATGCCTTGCAGGAGACTGTGTTTGAAAACATTGCTGTGAAAAGGAGGAATTGCTTGATTGAAGCCATTTCTTTAATTTCCACAGTATTTTTTACATATTTTCATACAGACATTTTTTTTCTTTCATTCACATATTTCTCCTTTGCCTCAAATTTACTGGCTAGCAGTACGTCAAAAATTAGCATTTTTGGCAATGTGTTCAAGAGGAAAATATGATGGACACTAGCTACAGATTGTGCCATTTTGTGCCTTTACATTCATGTATTAGGAGTGTCTGGAGAGAATGGATAAGGTCATGTGACTAAGTTCTAAAGAAACTAGTTAGATGCAACTCTTTAGCTACATGTACTCAGACTATTAGGTAAGTGAGAGACAAAGTGCAATAAAATATCATAAAGGACCTTTAAAAAGATTATTTCTTTTTTTCTTTGTTTTAGAATTTGATGAAAGACAGTTTTGATTGTGAGACCTTTGCCGATGCTTTTAGTAAATTCTTTACCAAACGACAAAATGGTAGACTTCTCCAAACTGGAAGCCTTTGCCCACAATAAATAAAAGGTGGCTCAGATGGTAGGAATTGTCTTTGAATGGATAGAAAACATTGTGGGAAAAGGAGAAAATTCTGGTTATCAGCATGTTCTCCTTTTCCTACCATGTTGTCTGTCATTTCATGAATAAATCTAAGTGTTTGTACATGTTCTTTCTCTGCAGATGATCCATTAAATGTTTAAGCCATTACTAAATGACAAAAGTTTGGACTGGACCAAACTGAAAGCATTTTCAGATGACAAAATCATGTATGACTCAGATAATGGTTTCTGTCTTTGATAGGGTAGAAAATATTGTGGGAAAAGGAGAAAATGCTGGTTACCAGCATTTTTCTCCCTTTACCCACAATATTTTCTCTGTAAAGGTCGTTAAAACTTGGAATTAGATGATAAAGGGTTAAATCTGGTTTTCCTTTGTTATGAAAATTGTAATGCGAAGTTCATATGGTATCCATGTAGTGTGTAAGTGGACATTTTTGCGAAATGGAAATTTTTGCGATTTAGCGGATTTCAAAAATTCTCAAACTTTTCTGTTTGTATTTTACCACAAATATACCAACAAATAAGAAATCATTTCCATACACAAAATGTCTATAATCTTTAACTTGCAAATTTTCTGACATGGGACATATATCCACCTATATAGTAGCTAATACCATTGCAGTTAATTTCATTGCCTTTTGGTTTGTTTGGAAGTTATACATATTTTTTGTCATGTTATTTTGTTAAACCAGCTTTTTTGTACCTTATTAATTATTGAGCAGTAAAACCATAGTTGATGTTTAAAAGTTGTTGTTCAGATTTTTTTTTTTTCTAGACAGACTAGAAACCTAAATAACCAACACAAAAAAGTAACATTTGAAAAAAAAAAAAGAAAAATGGGAATATGTATATACTACATGTATTATGATGTCTTTCAAAAACATAACTATGGTTTACAAGCAATTGCTTCTTTTCCCACAATGCTTGAAAAAGGGTGTCTTCTGTGGTGGCATGGTATTTGAACATATTAGAAGCCCTGTACTATCTTCAGTGCACTCAAGAGCTTTTACAACCGTGATATTTTACAACTGTGATATGTCTACTGTGAATTATGTAAATAACATGATGGGAAAAGGAGCACTTGCTTGTTACAAGTAATTGCTCTTTTTTTCACAGTGTTTTCAAAAGTTGTCAACTATAGTGGCATGTTACATTTTGTTTTACTTTCTATATTTAGAAGTAGACTAAGAATGCTATTTAGATCTAGAATGGCTGGTAAAATTTCATGTGGGCCAAGCTGCCTGTCTGTATTCATTGAAAAATTATTTCCCCTTTAGCATTTCTGTGTAATGCCAGGTATGTTGGAACATCTGACTGTTCTCTATCAAAGTAATAGCTGGAGGATGGTGTTTTTTATACCACACTATGTAACACATGAATCTGCTTTATTCAGGTAAAAAAGTAACAAAATTTTCTTTCATATGGTAATGGTTTTATTTTCATAAATTTGTACAACTGTCCTAAAATTGTCTTCACATTTCACAAACAATTGGAAATAAGGAAACTCCTAGGACCTTTTACACAAAAATACAAGTGTAATAAAACTTATGAACAATATATGAGGAAGATTATCAGCCCAAATATGAGGAAGATTATCAGCCAATGTCTGTGAACTATCACTTACAAAGTATGAACATGCTCCAACAGTCAGCAGTTTGATAAATAAGCAGATTATCATTTCACAACCAGAGGCAAGTTTTAACTCTTTACCACATAATTACGAATTTAAATGACCCTGGTGTAAAAGGCATTTGAAAATATTGTGGAAAAAGGAGAAAATGCTGGTAACCAGTATTTTCTCCTTTGCCCACAATGTTTTCTATCCTTTCTGATACAAATCCCATCATTTGAGTATCATTTTATCTGTCGTCTGCAAATGCTTTGAATTTGGACTAGTCTAAAATTTTGGTGTTTGGTAAAGAGTCAACCAGGCTTTCCTCTACTTTCTGCACATTTCAAGCATTTGTTTTCAAAATGATATTGTAATTCTAGATTCCATGATTAGCCATCTGATTCAGTCAGCTGTGAAGGATGGTAGTCTTACAATTCACTATTTGAACGGGTGAACCAAGACTGACTGAGACAGAATACCAAAAACAATGAGTAGGGCAGTCTTGAATTTCAAGAATTATATTTGAATCTTAAAATGCTAGCGATTACAACTTTGTTCCATTCTGCACATGTTTGCTTTAGATAGTTTACTGAAAACAACTTTAAACATGTTACAGAATGCAAACAAATTAAACTAATAAGGAAGATTATTTTTTTCAGCTATTTGAGATGTCATTCTGAATGACTTTGTCATTTCTTCAGCTAGTCTTAAATGAATCTGAATTCAATTTTTTTCACACCTTTTCAGCAGTTATAATGTATGTCAGCAGTCTACTGTGAGCACAATATGTAAACGTTTCAAAATGACAGCAAGTGTATTACAAGTTGTATATGGTTAACAATGGACCAATCAGCAGTGATACACAATACACAAATTCAAAACATTTAAAACCATCTAAGTGTAAAAGAATATGCAGTAGATGTCAAATTATTCAATAAGCTGGTGTAAGTAAGGTTTTTTTATTTGTTTATATGTATTACTTTGTTTTTCAAGGGTTTGAAACCATTCTAGCAATATTACAAATTGATTTGAAGATCCTTCAACAAGTTATTGCCTATCACTATGTTTTTGTACATCTTTCCTCTATCACAGCTTTCACATACAATGACAACATCTTGTATTTGAAAAATCCCATCTTTCAATCATAGATTTAATGTTTTTTTCTTTTTTTAAGCTTTGGAGACAACTGAAACTTATGTCTGAAGAACAGCTAATATCAAATTTTACTCAACTATAACTATTGTAGTCTGACAAATACCCCACCCTGGACCCTTTGTGATTTGATCCACAGAAAATTTCAAAGGGCCATTACTCCTGTTATAAATGATAAATCATCACAAAAATTGTGGGTTCACTAGTTCCAATAGTAGGAAAGCATACATAAGCCAAATTGGTTGAAAACTGTAAGAGGAGAAAAGAACATAAAATTGTTTCTGGAGAGGGAAGGACAGACAGGCAATTTGATTCTGGCATACCCTTCTCCAACTTTGTTGTGGTGAGTATAACAATATGATTCCTGCATTACTTAACATTATCATGAAGACAACATTACTCTTCTCATAACCATTTACTCAACTTCTTCTCCAAATAAAAGATAAAATTACATACATAATCAAAAAGAAAGCTCGCATAAAAATTGCTCCATTAATTCCATGTTGTTGTTTTTCTTTTCAAAAATTCTAGGAAAATGGAGATTTTAGAAATTCTGAATATTAATACTCTTTCTCATTCCAACACATTCGACCTCATCAATAAAGAGTGTATTAGACTTGACATCAATATCTTCCTCAAGCGATAACTGGTTACGAATAAGTCCTTTCAAAGACTCTTTAGCCTCAGCCAGGCGGGCCTGGAGAGCAGAAACTGAACCTTCGATTTCGTGAACTTCTTCAATCAGACGATATTGTACTGGATCTCTGCAGAGTTCAACATTTGGACGATTAGTGCGGGTATCCAGTCTGGTCTGGGCTAATTTCATAGGTTGTTCCTTGTCCTGGACTGCCTTCTGTAACCTGGTAATGTTCTCTTCCATCTCCTTGATCTGGCCAATAACCTGGAATTAAAAAAGGAATTTTTATTCAATTGAGTGGAATGTATGAAACTTATTTGCTTTTTTCAAACCGAGTTTAAATAACCCTAAGAAAGGCTTTTGAAAATACTGTAGGTAAAGCAGAAAATGCCAGTGAACAGCATTTTCTCCTTTTCCCATAATGTTTTCTACCCTTTTATAGACAAGTCTCATCAGATTGGCAACATTTATCATCTCCAGAAGCTATCAAACTAGACCAGTCTGAAATTTTGTCATCTGGTAAAGAGTTAAAGGTAAGTGATTGACCCATGCTCTGTGAAAAGAAGGCTTAATGCATTTGCCAAATGTACCGACGCATTTCAGCCTGCACAGTCTGCGCAGGCTGACATGGGCAGAAACCTTTTGCTATCTTTAAATTTTCTGCATGTCAAGGGATAATTCTACATTATGATTCAGTCTGTTGTTTAACAAAATGGATTCTGTTGATCCGTAAATAGGTGATGCCTTGCTAATGATAATATATTATGAAGATGCACTAAGCCCCCTTTTGCCAGAGCATAGTGTACAAGGTCATTCTTTATACAGGCTTTTTAACCTATTGTGCACTACCTCTTTCAACTGACACAAAGGAAAAACATGTGAAAGGAAAGAAATTGTCTTCTACAAAATGTATAAGTAACATTGAGTTGAACAAACAAAAAAATCGCTGGTAACCAGCATTTTCTCATATTCCTACAATGTTTCTACCCTTTCATAGAGATATCTCATTATATGAGTCACATATGATTTGTTGTCTGCAAAGACTTTCAGTAGGGAGAAGTCTAAAATTCTGTTGTCAAGTAACAAGAGATAACTCCTCTATACAAAGATTTACTGTAGAAGCTTTTTACTTTTCATATGAACAAGACTTTACAAAGAATTCATATGAAGACAGGCCAAGTTAGTGACTTCAGTAAATCCATAATAGATGGAGAAGATTTCTGTATTACTAACAAGTTTGGATAGGAAATAGTCATATGATATCTGTAGTATTATTTCTATTAATACTATTCATTAGATGGTAACCTACTACTGTCTGGTTTAGAGGTTATCATGGCCCCAATTTTTAAAGCCTAAATCTTCTTAACTCATTTTCATAAAACAAAATTTTAGACTGCTCCAAATTGAAAGCATTTGCAGACAACCAGTTAAATATTGCTCATATAGTGGGATTTGTCTTTAATAGGACAGACAACATTCTGGGAAAAGGAGAAAAAGCTGGTTACCATCAATTTCTCCTTACAACTTTTTCCAAGCCTTTCTCCCAGGGTTGTTAGAGTTCAGCATTGTTTGGTAAAAGGTTAAGAACATAAAAGAAGATGTAAATTTGGAAATGATATTGCTGAATTGTTAGAATTCAACGATAACATATTACTGGATAAAAAAGTTATCACAGCACATACTTTGTTAAGATGATCTTCCAATTTGCTCTTGGTATCTTTTGTTTCATTTATTCTCTTTCCAAAGGCAACATTGACTTCATTGCATTGTTTACGCATGTCATTAGAGGTCTGTTGTAGGATACCATCAACAAGAGATCGCAGTTGTACTGAACTCTGGCGTTCACGCTCAGCCTTCTCGATATTCTTGTGTGAGAAATCTTGCCAATCTTCAGGGGAAACAGAGCTAAAAAAGTAAAGGTAAAATCAGTATTATCTTGTTTTATCCTTTTGTAACATTTCAGGTCACAGTAAATGACATTTTTATCATTTCTCAGTGTAATATTTTTTTAAGTCCATAATATGATTCATAACTTTAGATATGCATAGTTATGGAGAATAAATAAAGAGGTGAAGCACATTACCTTTCTATTCATTTCTTGCACTATTATATGGCGTGCAACACATGAAAAGGGGCCTTCGGACATGTGCGTAAAGTGTTGTCCCGGATTAGCCTGCACAGTCCGCGCAGGCTAATCCAAGACAGCACTTTACAACTACATAAGATTTTTTTTGTACAGTAGACTTTCGTGAAACAGAAAATCACACAAAAACAGGAAGTGTTGTCTCGGATTAGTCACAGACTGCACAGGCTGATCTGGGATGACACACTTTTACGCATGTGTCCAAAAGCCCCTTTTTGTGTGTTGCACGCCATGTCGTTGTTCGTCATTGGCTTATAGTAAATGCATGCACACTAATAGCTAGGCCATGCGGATAGTGAAAACTTGCTTGCTTATGACAGGTGCTTGCTTAGAACAGGTGCATTCATCATAGATGCTTTATCTCGAAACTCAATTCATCCTTCCTTAACCACAGAATGCCGACTTTTAATGACCCTGACAGAGAAGCCTTTTGAAAACATTGTGAGAAAAGGAGAAAATCCTGGTCATTAGCATTATCTTCTTTTCCCACAATGTTTTCCATCCGTCCCAAATCAAAGTTTGACTTTTCAGTCACTTTTACTTCGTCGTCTGTAAATGCTTCCAATTTGGGCCAGTCTGAAATTTTGTTGTTTGGTGTAGAGTTAGTACAGGTTACCGTACTTGCTCAAAAGAGCTGGCCACTGTGACAGATTTTACTGTACTGTATTTTACATAAAGCAGTAGATCTCACATATAAAACAAAGAACTTACTTTGTTTCAATTTTGGCAGTTCCTTCTTTAAAGTCAATATTTGCGGAGTTGTTCCTCAAGCTCTCACAATACTCGTCAATACTCAACACAGAGAATTTGTCCTTTAGATCTTTCTCCAGCTGGAATTTAGCCTTTCTGTTCAACCTATTGATTCAGAAAAAACAAAGTTTAATTCCTATTCTGTCATGCAACATGGTTATAAATCTACAGAAACAATTAAACTGATTGTGTTTTTAAAAGATTGCCGCATGCAGATGACTTCTATCATTAGCTTGGATGTTTTCAAAGAAAATGTCAAGGTATTGTCATAGCCCTGTCATTGTCCGTGTCATCCATGTTGTCACGCAAAAACTTTGACATTTTAACCCTTACAGTGCTGAATTTATGAAATGGACCTTTTCAATGAAGAAAAACATCCAAAATATTGTCATTTCATGGTTGTTTTAGCCAGAAAATGTAATGAAATAGCTGACAGTGTAGATCAAAGATCAGACTGCACGTTCTGTGCAGTCTGATCTTGATCTACACTGTCAGCAAAAACAAGTTAGGTTGGTTCCAGCACTTTAAGGGTTAAAGTATCTCTGTCATTACTGAAGATATTTACTTCAAACTCAGACTAGTTCTTACCTGTCAATAGGGAAACCAGTACAACAAGGACAGCTAATCATTTAAATACTTTTGACACAGTTATGCCCATTTTTCCACTTAGAATTTTCACTGAAAATTAGTCTGTTTCTAAAAGCAACTGCAGCCGAGCACTATATAGCTGACACCCATATGCAGTGCTCTTGTTATTATCATTATTATTGTTGTTATAATTATCAAATTATTTTGCAGCTTATCACTTTTGAAAAAAAAAAAAAAAAAAAAAAAAAATGTCGAAAAAGTAGAAATTGCTCTTAATGGGTGAATTTCACATATAATTTGTGTTATAGGACCCTATTTAGATTTTTATAAGCATACCAAAATTTCAAAATGTTCCATCACTGAATGTAGTATGCCTGTAGTGGCCTGTTGCAAGGCAGAAATATGCATGAACGAATAGATTAACTCCTTACCAAACGAGAAAATTTTGGAGTGGACCAAACTGATGGCATTTGCATACAGCAAATTAATTGTAGCTCAACCGATGATTTCTATCTTTGATAGGATAGAAAACATTGTGGGAAAAGGAGAAAATGCTGGTAACCAGCATTTTCTCCTTTTCCCACAGTGTTTTCAAATCCTTCTCTTTCAAGATTAAAACTCAGGTTTGTATGGTAAAGTGTTCAGATAATCCTACCTAATTTGTTCAACTGCCTGTTCAAGGGATCTCTGCAACAAAGCTTGAACACCCTCAATAGCTTCAACTTCCTTAATGAGCTCCTTCTGTACATCATCATGCACCAGATCAATGCTTTTCCTTTTCTCTCTGTAACAATAAAAAAATACAGTTCTTTTCCCTTATGATGCTAATTAAATGAGATGAATATTCTTAGTACTATTGATGCATATACATTGCATTTTTACAGCTGTTTGTATCAGAATATCGGGCAAAGAAGCGGTGCATATCCTGTGCAGTCTGATCTTGCAGAACATGCAGTCTGATCTTGGATCTACATCATTCCCTTGTTTGGTCAAGCCCATATGAAGAAAATCTTTCCGAGTATCAGTAATTTGTACTGTCAGCTGTCGAAAGAGGTTAACTGAGTTAAAATATTTAGCACCGAAAGAGTTAACCATTTACCACACAGTTCCAACTTTTAACGACCCTAAGAAAAAGGACTTTTGAAAATATTGTGGGAAAAGGAGAAAATGCTGGTAATTAACATCTCCTTTTGCCACAATGTTTTCAATCCTCTCAAAGACAATTTCCACCCTTTGAACCAGAAACAATTTGTTGCCTGCAAATGCTCTGGATTTTAGGAGGTCCAAAATATTTTGTGCTATAAGAGTTAAAGCCACATCATATGAGACATCTTTTCACTTCAATAAAGGCTTTTTTCATATTTTACAAGCAAACAAAGAAGGAGTATAATATACTAAGAACAGCTCTGACCTGTTCATCAGACACTGTTTAGCTATATGCAGTGGTTCATTTGTAGCCTCCAGGGCCTTCTCTATTCTAGTCTTAAATGCGAGCAGGTTATCGATCTCCGTTGTAATACCCGCAAGTTTGTCATCTAGTTCTTTCTTCCAGTAGCGAATGTCATCAAGTCTTTGTTCTGAAATGTATACAAAATGTCTAGCATGATTTTTTCAAAAGCCTTATGTCTAGGGTTCATTAAAACTAGGGATTGTTTGCTGAAGGATTATAGTTTATGCCTTTTACTATATTGCTCCATAGTTTACTTTTTTCTTCTTTGTATTATTCAGAAATCTTCCATGTGGGAAAGTACAACCCTGGCAGTGCCAAAATAACTCAAATTAACAAATCTGAGATCTTTTGAAAGTAGGCAAACTATGGTAAATCTAGATCATTTTAAACCAGATTATCTCAAAGTAGCAGACAGTTTAGATCAAAATAAGGCAGCCTATTTTCATTCATATCTTGATCTACAACTGTCAGCAAAAGCATAAAAGAGCTACTAAGTCATGATTTACACATTAACCAATTAACACACATTCAAGGCATTTGCAGATGGCAAAGTTACATCGACTCAAAAAGTTGAATTTGTCGTTGGAAAGATAGAAAACATTGCAGGAAAAGAAAATGCTGATTACCAGCATTTTCTCCCTTTTCCACAATGTTTTTAAAAGTCTTTTTCTTTAGGTTTGTTGAAACTCTGGATTGTGTGGTTAAAGGATTAAATGAGAAGCCCAAATGTTACATGCTCATCAAGGACAATAACTGACACTGAAATGACCTTACGGAATTTTTTATTGACATCTCTCTGTGTTTTTTCTGTCCTTTTTTCTGTCTCATCTGACAGCCTTTTGGATTCTTCTACAAGTCTTTCAGCTGCAGCTCTCTCTGTTTCTGCGTTGGCATACTTGGTCAAGTTGGATGTTGTCCAATCTTGGTGAGTAAAGCGAGTAGGTGGCTGAACTAACTTAGCCATTCTGTAAATACAGAGAATTCTTGACTGCACTAAGATCTTTAAACCCTTTGCGAAACGACTAAATTTTAGACTTTTCTAAATTCCAAACTTTTACAGATGTCACATTAAATGTGGCTCAAATGGTAGATATGGTGTTTGAAAGGGTAGAAAACATTATGGAAAAAGGAGATAATGCTGCTTCTCAGCATTCATATTTTTTAATGCCTTCTTCTTCAATGTTTAAAGCCTTCTTCTTCAATGTTGTTAAAACTCTAGATTGTGTGGTAAAGGGTTAATATTCAACTAGTCTGAAGTATTTGCTGGGATATGCACATGTCCTAATTAAGAAAACAGAGTAGCAGCATTTCCAATTGCTCATATTATCAAGAGCATTTCTTTTCCCACTCCTCAGAGAAACTAATAAATCACATTCGAATGAAAACTATTGATTGATTGTATGATGTTTACTGCTGTTTTCAACATTATTTCTGTTGTATTGTGGCGGCCAGTGCACCTATCCATGCTTTCGTAGAGTTTCTTATACCAGTACTCTGCACAATATTCTTTCCAAGCAACTGGCCGTGTTAAATTTTAAAGAATGAAAACTAAGTATTAAATTAATGCAGCTACAATTGTAACTTATCTAAACCAGCGCATTAACATTTTAAGTGACCATTCAATATTTCACACAAGCAAACTAACACTAAATAACACTAAATAAAAGTTGATTCTGCCCTCATATTCCCTAAACATTTTTGATAAAATTTCAACCAGCAGCCTGAAACTGGTCTCAGAATTCATGATTCTTAGATTTCAACTCTAATGCCTAGTTCCTTCTAAACCAAATTCAACATAAACAAATTGTTCAAAGTTATAGAACGGGTGAGATAAAACAAGCTATCAAGTCCACCTATCTATTCCTGGCAAATTACTTAAGAATTTAGTGGAAATGTATAAAACAGCTATTGACTTAGAGTTCTGCAGTTTTAGTCAGCTTCACAGGAATATGCTGAATCTAAGTTTGATCCTTTAATATCAAACAATCCAGTGTTTTAAAACCCTGAGGAGGCAACATATGAATAAAATATGGGAAAAGGGGAAATCAATGGTAATCATTATTTCCCCCTTTTCTGCCAATGTTTCCATCCTTTTTATGAAACATTCCTCAATTTTGGGGGCAATAAAAAAAAAAAAAAAAACGTTGAGAAGTTTGCTTCAAGCATAAGGAATGAATTCATCATAGAGTTAAATTTTGAAAAAGTTGAGTTGGGACAAGTAAAGCATATTTGTTTCAAGCGATAGAAACCTTTTAAGTGAATTTAAATAAATCGCATCAAGAAACAAACCTTTTTTATTTTCGTTGTTTTGTTTTCGGCTTCAGATGTGTTGTTATCTAAATAAGGCTTTGATTTTCAGCAATAAATATTGTTGTCAGACCTCGAGTTTCTAAACAAAGGTGGCTTCCGTAGCAACGACGTATCTGAAACCCAGCTTACACGATATATGATTGGCTGGATTGCTGGAAATTGCTGTTACTTGTAAAGTGTATTTCCATTGGTTGTTTGATTGACGCGACCTCATTTCACAAGTCACGTGACAAAACAACAACCAATTTCATCACATAACGTGATCTAAGTCGTCGTATCATGTCAAGCTCAACGTGTGACAGTACGTCAGTCGTATCAGTGTGTATGCGAGTTTGTGCAATTTTTTAGAAGCTCAGAATTTCGGAATAATGGACAGGCCAGACCAAAAACAAGGCGCATTGCCCAGGAAGCAGTTCAAAAACACTTTAAAAGCTATTATAGCCGGTAAGTGTCGTTGCATTTATTTAGGAAATTAGGTAAAACTTGACCAAAACCGGATAAGTACATGTTCGTCTGCTCTTGCAAATAGTGTAGTGAAGAACTAACATTTATCTTGACATTTATTTTTGATGTGCGGATAAAATATGAAATTTGTACTTTGCAGGTAATGTTTGGGAGTCATAAAAGAAAACTTTTCTAGAGATAAAAATTCTTCCTCAATTGTTCAATAAGCCCACCTCTCTGAAACAAAATTATAGCAGACGACGATAAGATGTCAGTATCAACAGTTTGGGTTTAATGAGTAAATGAATTGAAATATGTTTACAAAAAAGAAGACACTGCTCATTCCTGAAAATTTCTTGTTGTTACAAATGTTCTCAAAATTGTTGTTCAGGGAGATGAATAAAGTTGTTTACATGCATGAAGTTAGCCCATACCCAAATGACATATTTTAGACTAGACATAGTTGAAAGTACCTGCAGACGACAAATTTGAAATTGATGCAAGCAAGCTTAAGATGTTTGGAAGGGCAGAAAACATTGAGGAAAAAGAATAAAATGCTTGAAGCAAAGGTTTTAAAAATTACTTTCCTCAGAGTTGTGAAAACATGGGATTTTTTGGTAAGGGCTTAAGATACGGAAACTGTTTAAACATTACATTTATGATAAAAAGTACATGAACCATTCTCTGTGAAAAGGTGCCTAAATGCATCGGTGAAAATGATTGACCCAGGACATGTGCAGAAATTTTTTTGCTAGATTTATTTGATAATTTTTCTGTATATCCAAGGACAAGTCTGTCTCAAGATTCAAAAGGTTGTTAACAAAAATGGGTATTATGGATCCACTAATATAGCTATAACTTTATTAGATATCTCTCTCTTTACCACACAATCCCGACTTTTAACAAACCTGAGAAAGAAGCCTCTTGAAAACATTGTGGGAAAAGGAGAAAATGCTGGTTACCAGCATTTTCTCCTTTTCCCACAATGTTTTCTACCCTTCCTAAAACAAATTTCAGTTTTTTCAGTCATATTTATTTTGTCGTCTGCAACAGTACTGCTTTCAGTTTGGAATAGTCTTTAATTTTGTTGTTTGGTAAGGAGGTACTAGTACACACTTTCATTGCAGTCTGATGTTGATCAGCATTAGCTTAGTTTGATCTGAACCTACATTGTCTCCAAGAAAAAAACTTTACTTGTGCCTGTTGCTCAATCGGTGAAAAAAAGACCCAAAGGAGAAATAGGAAAGGATCTCAAATTTCTTTAGCCGTTGAAAAACTGTTTGGGAAAAGGGGCATTTGCTTCTAAGACATAATTGCTTCTTTTTCCTCATTTTTTTCAAAAGGTGCAGCTGGGATATGGAATGAATTTATATAGATTTTGGTTTACTGTGTCATCACAACCTAACAAAAGTACATGTACATGTAGATTTATTTATATGTAAACCCTGTACTGCACAGTCCCTAAATATTTTTAACAATCCTTTGAAAGAAGGCTTCTAAAATCCTTGAGGGAAAAGGAGAAAATGCTTATAGCAATCATTTTCTCCATTTCCAACAAGGATTTCAACCCTCTCAAAGACAAATAATTCTTTTCACTTTACCCACAGGCAATTTATTAAATGTAAATGCTTTTGAAATGGGTAAGTCTGCCATTTTGGCAAAGGGCTAATCATACTTGATGGTTTCTAAACGAGACAATATTTGTTGATACAGGAAGTGTTCTCTTATCAGTTAACTTAGATCCTGCTTACATCAACCACTTTTGTACTTTAACAAGCAGGGTTCCCCCTGGCCATTTTTTTTCTTGCGCCACCACTTTCGCCAAATGAGAAAAGTCTGCGCCACATTAAAATAATTGGAGCCAGTTGGTGCCATTTTTAAAATTAAAGTACATGGGGTCGGCCAGGATAAAATATGGTTAATAAAATATCTTTGTTTGTATCATAAGCAATGAAATAAATGAGAAAACATTCTTCCATTTGATTAGTTTTTTAACCCATATCTATATTCATTGCGTGAATATAGTTCGGCAGCAGGTGCTTGATTTTCAGGGAAAATCCCAAGGTGAAAAAGGGGCATGGCTGTGCTTCTAAATGCTTTGACTGTTACCTGCTTGTTGTACAGGTTCCCCTTTTGATAGTTACTAACTTGCCCTGGTTTTATGTAAATATCGTAACTATTTCCCAAACGACAAAATTTTAGATCGGTT
This sequence comes from Tridacna gigas, assembly GCA_945859785.2. Lineage (NCBI taxonomy): Eukaryota > Metazoa > Mollusca > Bivalvia > Cardiida > Cardiidae > Tridacna > Tridacna gigas. The sequence continues at coordinate 25,630,987 of OX244042.2, read as the reverse complement.
GAAATTGAAAGCACTTGCAGACAAAAAAATAAATGCGACTTTAAGATTGAACTTTGTTTTGGGAGGGGTAGAAAACATTGTGGGAAAAGGAGAGAATGCTGGTAACCAGCATTTTCTCCTTTTCCCGCAATGTTTTCAAAAGTCTCCTTTCTCAGGGTCGTTAAAAGTCAGAATTGTATGGTAAAGAGTTAAGTAATAACAGGTATTCAAAAATTTCAAACTTATTGCACGACGACGACAGGGCTACGGCAATATAACTCGACGTTGTATTCTTCAAAAACAGCCGAGCTAAAAATGTTGACTTGTCCGTATTGAATGCTCTGGCAGACAAGAAATTACTGAGTTATTCATAGATCAAGTGATAAATCTTGTCTTTTGAAAGGTAGAAAACATTGAAATCATAATCGTAATCTACCCGATCACTGTTTACAGAAAAAAAATAGCGACCGACTTCTTTAACTGAGAAAGGAATAATCGATCGCGAAAATTCCAGTTTGCAAACATAAGTGGAGAGCTGATAAATCAGTTATCCCGAGGTCCAATCTTCTTACATTGATGCGTTAATTACCGAATTTAATCCACCTAAAAATGGTGTGGTCGTCGCTAAATACGAACCATAATGCCCCACATGTATCATGCATATAACACAGAATCAAGGCGTGGCTTTAGAAATTATGGGTGGCGACTAAATCTCGTATGTGATTCCTGATTGGTTCGCAGTACTTCAAGTTGTGTAAAAATTCTGTTTTCACACCCTTGGATGCAGATAGGGCGTGGCGAAATCGACATTTGATTGATTATAATCATTGCAAGGTGTATATGCGTGTATTGTGTGTAACTAGACACATTCCATGTAATATACAGACTGTTATTTAGATCACCTGCCGTGACGGGGTGTATTGGCAACAATTTATAAACTGCTTATCGATTTTTTTGGTTATAGATACGCTTTCACACATTGAGGTGACGGGGACCAGTATCAAAATGTACGGAACCCCGATGTGAAAAATATCGGCGCCAGTCATTTTCGCCATTTGGCTTTTTCTTGCGCCACATTACAAAATCTATCGCAAATGGCGCCAAATGCGAAGCCCAGCGGGAACCCTGACAAGAAGGAGTTTAATGAGATCAGCCTACATAACAATGCAGCTTGATCTTTGTCTCCTTGACAAGATGTGTTGTGGTACAGAATTAATTGAATGGTGTTTTTTGCCGCTTTCAACATTATATTAGTCATATGGGCGACAGCTCACATATTCATGCATGTCCTGGGTTTCACCAGTTCTATGCTAGGGCTCTGAAGTTTCTTGCCTAAGGACACTCCTAGGAAAAACCCAGTGCTTTTAGAAAAGATTATGGAGTATATACTGAGCTCAGCTTCCAGTCTGATCTTTGCCTGCCCTTTACCACACAATTCAAGATTTCCGCAACCTTATGACTGAAGGCTTTAAAAAAAAAAACTGTGGTAAAGGAGGAACGAGAAAGTGCTGGTAATCAGCCTTTTCTCCTTCTCGTAAATTCTTTTCTTTCCTGTCAAAGACTAATCTTTGACTTGAGTCATATTAAGTTTGTAGTCTGCAAATACATGTACTTTCCATTCTGGAAAATCTAAAGTCCTTCATCTGGTTATTAAAGTTAACCCTTAAGCTGCTAAGCGTGACTCACTGACCTTTTGCAGACCCTGTCGATCAGTATCAGACTGCATGGAACATGCAATCTGATCTTGGATCTATAGAGTCCGTCTGATAAAGAGATGCCTGCCTGGGTAGCTCAGTGGTTTGCGTATCTGACTCATGACCTGGTGGTTGCGAGTTCAATAGCTGGTTGAGGCAAACTTTCTTTTCAGCAATTTTTTGCCTCTCACCTCTGGTGCATGTGACATAAATATTCAGTGGCTTTGGAAAGAAATTTGTGTCGGTAGTGGTGTGAGAAAGCCAGGAACACATTGGTCCATCACTGACTGCCATGATATGACCTGAGCTGTTAATTTAAAATGGCGTTTATCTCCAATACAAACAAACAAACAAACCTATAAGATGTTTTTCTCCAAAAAATAAGTTTGAAATAATATTATTCTGGTTTTTACTGTCAACTTGAAAATTTTACTTAAGTTATTCCAGCAGAACAAGGGTAACAGTCATTTTCTTATGTCAGACATATTAGAACTGTTTAAAAATCAATTGGTGGACCATGGATCCTTAACAAAGGTTTTTTTGCTTGATTACTGGTAACTTAGCAAGAATAAAGATGCAAACTCTATCATAGTAGAGAAGATTTTGCAAACAAAGTATGGCAATATCATATCTTTGGTAAAGTGTTAAATTCAGAGCTGGACCCACTAAAAAATTCAAAGCTGTTTTAACGACCTGACAGGAAAGGCTTTTGAAAACATTGTGGGAAAAGGAGAAAATGCTGGTACTCGTTTATAGGCAAATTCCCTCATTTGAGCCGTATTTAATTTGCTATCTGTAAGTGCTTACAATTTGGACAAGTCGAAAACTTTGTCGTTCGGTAAAGAGTTCACGAGAAGTTCTCCCAGAACCTGTTACAGATATGTCTTGTGCAATCTGATTTTGATCTATACAGCATTAGCCAATGTATTTGGACACCCTCAAAGCACCAAACATCATCTACATAAGCTAAGTGTTGTCTACCGTTTTATAGTGGACAAACAATACACCAGGAAGTAGAGCCACTTTTTGGACAAAATTTTAAATCTGTCTATATTGAAAGCACCTGCAAGCAACAAATTTAAGGTTTCTCAAATAATGAAATTTGTCTTTGATAGGATAGAAAATATTCTGGAAAAAGGAGGACATTCTGGTTACCAGCATTTTCTCCTTTTCCCACCATGTTTTCAAATGCTTTGTTTCTCAAGATCTTTAAAACTTTGAATTGTGAAGTAAAGGGTTAAGTCTTCACAATACAAGAAAATTTCAGACTTGTGCATATTTAGAAACATTAAACAACTATTTGACTCTTTACTAAAGGACAAAAATGTAGAATTGTCCAAATTGATAGAACTTGCAGACGACAATTTAAATGTGGCTCAAATGATGGAATTTATCGTTTATAGGGTAGAAAAATTGTGGGGAAGGGAGAAAATGCTCCTTACCAGCATTTTTTTCCTTTTCCCACTATGTTTCCAAAAGGCTTCTTTCCCAAGATCGTTAAAAGTCGAAATTGTGTGCTAAAGTCATTGACTAGAGTAGGAACATTGTGGAAAAGGAGAAAGTGCTTGCCTTTGAAATAGGTAGAAAACATTCAGAACTCTGTAAAAGGAGAAAAATGATGGTTACCAGCATTTTCACATTTTCCAACAGTATTTCCCAAAGCCTTTGGATAGTTAAACATGGGTAAAGTGTTAACCCTTAGAGCGCAAAATAAACCCTACAGACATTTTCATTCTAGGAACAAAACCCAAACAATCGCAATTTCAAGGTTGCTTTTGTCTATGCTTTTGTCTAGGACATCTCAGCATCTCAGTTTATATTGGAGTTTAAGGCTGTTTTAACAGCTTAGGTCATATCAGAGCAGTCAGTGTACCTACGCATGTGTTTCCTGGCTTTCTCACACCAGTACTGACACAACTTTCTTTCCAAGCCACTGGGTACTTTTCTCACATGCATCAGAGGTGAAAGGCAAAAAATGGATCGAAAGAAAACCCATAACCACCAGGCACAAGTCGGATATGCTAACCACTGAGCCACCTGGGTGGGCCTGCTGTGATTTCTACTGTATTTCTTTTTATCTTTCATAACAAAATAAGGGTTGATTAATGACCTTATTGCAAACAACCTATCATATTTCATCAAAACAACTTATTTTTCAGGTTATTTCAGTATCCATAAAATGCACAATGTGTATTATTGGTTTTAAGATTACAAAGCAAAAAAAGTGTCCTCAAAATAGACAAGAATACATTGTTATGTGTGACTTTTTGGTCAAAATCCAGTTTTTGTAGCTTTAACATCTTTATCGCACAATCCTGGTTTTAACAACACCTGAGGAAGAAAGGTTTTGAAAACATTGTGGATAAAGGAAAAAATGCTGATGACCAGCATTTTCTCCTTTTTCTACAATGTTTTCTACCTTTTCTGGGCCAAGCCCCTGTAGCACAGTTGGTAGCGTACAGGACTTGAGAACAGGAGGTCGCTGGTTGCGATCCTCGGCTTGGCCAGTTTCTTTCCGAGAATTGATTAGAGTCATTGCGACAGGATTCATTCCTCTCTCACCGCTGACCATTTTTTCGACAATGGTTATGTGGGAAAGCAGCCAGTGTCTTGGAAAGAATATTGTGCGAAGTACTGGTAAAAGAAACTCCAGGAAAGCATGGATAGGTGCACTGGCTGCAGTGAGATAACTGAAATAATGGTGAAAATGGCGTATAACACCATACAATCAATCAATCTACCTTTTCTGAGACAAATTTCAACATTTGACCCACATCAAATCAGTGATCTGATTTGGGCAAGTCTTAAAGTTTGTTATTTGAGTAAAGAATTAAGATTTCAAAGTCCTATGCTTGAATTTGTTAAAAGGCCCTGGTATTTTAGACATAGGATTTTAGGTATTTTAGGTATTCATGGTATTTTAGATATAAGTTCACAAGATGAGAAGTATAAGGCAGTGCAACATCCCTGATACATGTACTGTTTGTAACCCTTTTCCTGCAGAATAAGTGAAATGAAATTTTCAAGCTGATAGTAAAATCCCAAATTTTACCATTTCAAAGGGGGAAAGATATCTCCTCATTGGACAGTATATATTCAAGATCAGACTGCACATTCTGTGCAGTCTGATCTTGATCTACACTGTCCGCTAAAGGTCCTTGAATCACACTAAGCAGCCTAAGAGTTAATATGAACCCTTATAGCACTGAACCTAGCTTCAGTTGTATTATGCAGATGGATAAGATCAAGATCAAACTGCTTAGAATGTACCAACTGATCTTGGATCTATTTTGTCCACTACTTTGCAAGGATATTCTGACAGAAACATCATTGAAATTTGCAGCACATGCATCTTGTGTTCTGACTGAATGTCAGTATCATTTATGTAGCACTACAAAGATGACCTCTTTACCATACAACAAAATTTTAGACGAGTCCAAATTGAAAGAATTTCCAGACGACAAGAAAAATGTGACTGGAATATTAAAGTTTGTTTTGGGAAGGGCGGAAAAGATTGTGGGAAAAGGAAAAAATGCTGGTTACTAGTATTTTCTCTTTTTCCCACAATGTTTTCAGAAGGCCTCTTTCTTTGGGTCAATAAAATTCGGGATTGTGTGGTAAAGAGTTAGTAATATCTCTATGGCTTGGTATTCATGGACAGTAATTTGTGCAATTTACTTTACCCATTACCAAACAAGCCAAGTTTTAAAACCTGGAAGAAGAAGGCTTTTGAAAACCTTGTGGGAACTGTAGAAAATGCTGGTGACCAACATTTTCTCCTTTTTCCACAATATTTTCTACCCTATCACAGACAGAAATCATCCTTTGAGCTACATTCAGTTTGTCGTCTGCAAATTCTTTCAGTTTGGTAGAGAACAAAATTTTGTCTTTTGTGAAGAATTAAAGCCTTTTTTGGTCATGGTTGTTAAAACTCTGGATTGTATGGTAAAAGGTTTTGTCAATGGCATTCCACTACAAATGAAGAGAAGTTTTGGTCATGGATCTGGTTGAACTTACAGATTGTGTAGGTCAAAGATCAGATTGCATGGTCCAAGTTGTCTGACTAATCTGTTGCTGTCTTCAGAAGCTACATAACAGCCATGTTTATCATCTAATTTTCAAAAAATTGTTAAGTTCGGGATTGAAATTTTTGTAATTTTGAAATTTTACCATTACATAGTGCTATGATCTTAAAATGCATCTTTTACTGCTAAAGCACCTTTTACAACTACGGGGATATAACTGCCTTTACGCCAAATGAAAATTATTTAGATCATGACTAGACTGCACAAAACTGGCAATCTGATCTTAAAGGCAGTGTACTGTCTGCTTTTCTGTGTGTTGGCCAAAGCAGTCATGAAAATGCAATACCAGATAATTTCAGTTATGGCACTTCACTTAATTTACCACATGAAAAAAACATAGACTTGTCCAAATTGAAAGCATTTGCAGACAACAATATGAATGTGGTTGAAATCATGGAATTTGTCTTTGAAAGGGCAGAAGACATTGTTGGAAAAGGAGAAAATGTTGGTTACCAGCATTTTCTCCTTTTCCCACAAGGTTTTCAAAAGGCTTCTTCCTCAGGGTCATTAAAACTCGGGATTGTGTGGTAAATGGTTAAATGTTAACTTGTGTTTTATGTGGTGCTGTAAGGGCTAACTTTCTTTATAGAGAACTACATTTAATATGATTTGGTGGTGAATCAGAATAAGTCATTGACTTCAAAAATAATGTCATGGCATTCTAGGTATTACAATGTACTGTACTATTTTTAGTTAGGGAATTCTATATTTACTAAACAAGATCTTCTTTTTAGAAATTGTCTGTAAACTAGGCCAGAGAAAATGTAATACATGTACAGCATGTGAGACAATAGGCTACCTTGCTCCTTTTTCTCCTTTCCCCACACTGATTAATTTTTAAAGACCATCTTCATCAGGGATGTTAAAACATTGGATTTCTCAAAAAAGGGTTAACACTTTATCAAACGACAAAATTTTGGACTGGACCAAATTCAAAGCATTGGCAGACGGCAAATTAAAATGTAGCCGAGTGATGATTTCGCTCTTTCATAGGATAGAAAACATTGGGAAAAGGAGAAAAAGCTGGTTACCAGCATTTTCTTCTTTTCCCACAATGTTTTCAAAAGACTTCTTCCTCAGGGTAGTTAGAACTCGGGATTGTGTGGTTAAAGGTGTTGACCTTTCCTTCAGATTTGTCTCCTTTTAGTCACTGTGAATAGTTTAAGGTCTTTTTAGAATAAATTCTTGATTCACTCTTTACTAATCAGCAGCAGAGCATGGTAGGGCAGTCAGTAGAGTACAGGGCTTGAAACTTGGGGATTGCTGGTTAGAATCCCTAGCTTGGCCAATTTCTGTCCTATAATTGATGATAGTCATTGTGACAGGAGTCATTCCTCTCTTACTGCTAATATTGTTTCCACAAGGTTTAAGTAGGAAAGCAGCAAGTGGCTTGGGAAGAAAATTATGTGAAGTACAGGTAAAAGAAATTCCGGGAAAGCATGGATAGGTACACTGGCCGCCACAGTATAACAAAATAATTGTTGAGAAGGGCACTTAATATAATAGAAACAAAATACATGTTCCAGGCGGCAGCATTAAAACCCTGCTTCGTCTGGGTCATTGAAAGTACGAGATCATTTGGCAAAACAGTCGGAGGTGACAAATTCAAAATGTGGCTCAAATAATGAGATTTGTCCCAGAGAGGGTAAAAAGCATTGTGGGAAAAGGAGAAAATGCTGGTTACCAGCATTTTCTTCTTTTCCCACAATGTTTTCAAAAGCCATCTTCTTCAGGGTGATTAAAACAAGGGATTGTTTGGTAAAGACTGAAAGGTATTTTGCTTTCCTTCAAATTTTTTCCTTTTGGTCACTTTTACATCTTTGATGTAGGTTGAGAACTAGCCCTGAGATACAAAGTTATAAGAAATGTAGTATTTCACCCTTTACTTGAAAACAAAGTTTCGGACTTGTCCAAAATTGGAAGCATTAATTCTGCAGTCGACATATTTAATGTGCTTCAAATCAAAGGATTTCTTTTTAGGACAGAAAACGCTATTGGAAAAGGAGAGAATACCGGTAACCAGCATTTTCTCCTTCTCCCACAATTAATTCAAAAGCTTACTTCTTCAGGGTTGTTGACCATGTACCAGATGACCTATTTTGGACTTATCCAAATTCAAAGCATTTAAAGAAGACAATTAACATAATACATGTATCTAAAATAATGATATTTTTCTGTTGAAGGGTAGATAACATTGTTGGAAAAGGAGATAACACTGGTTACCAGCATTTTCTCCTTTTACCACAATGTTTTCAAAAGCCTTTTTCCTCAAGGTCCATAAAACTCAGGATTGTTTGGTAAAGGGTTAAAACAGGATTGTTTGGTAAGGTCATAAATGATAACGTTTAGGTGGTTGTTTGTATCCCAGCTGACTCGGAGGGTCAAAGTCTTCATTTGCTCTAGATATTGACTCCATTGCATTACTCCATAATGGAAAATGTCTTCAGAAAAAAGAAGTTTGATTATGTGTATAATATGGCGTGTTAAAACAATGTGAAAGGAGTCCAAAAGCATGCTGATAAGGGGCACATTTGTCATGAATCTCTCAAGTTGTCAGTGTTTCATCGATATTCTGGAAGACTGCTGGAGATTATGAACCCTACCACACAATCCTGATTTTTCACAACCCTTAGAAAGAAGCCTTTTGAAAACAGTGTTGGAAAAGGAGAAAATGCTGGTAACCAGCATTTTCTCCTTTTCCCACAATGCTTTCTACCCTAGATTCCCAACACAAATTTTTGAGTTACATTGAATTTGTCGCTTGCAAATGCTTTCAATTTAGATGACTCTTAAATTTTGTTGTTTGATAAAGAGTTAATGTTTATCCTTCAAAGGCTGAATTTTTTAAACGAACCCTTTCATGTGGGATAAACACTGTAAAATATTGTTATTTCTGGTTGTTTTGGCTAGAATATATAACAAAGCAGGCAACAGAGTAGATGCAAGATCAGACTGCACATTCTGTGCAGTCTGATCTTGTTGTACACTGTCCAGGAAAGCAACTAATGTTGGGTTAAGTACATCTGCCCAGTATAGTACAAGACTCGGTCCAAGAGGGTTGCAGCTTAGATTCACAGCTTGGTCGAATTCTCTCTGCACATTGTTGATAACCATTGTGATCTGGTTCAGTCATCTCTCATTCCTGAAAACTGTTGCAAAAAAGTTGATGTTGGAAAGCCTTTAGCTGCTTGGAAAGAATTTTGTGTAAAGCACTGGTAAAAAAAAAAAAATCCAGGAAAGCATGACTAGGTACACTAGCTGGTGTATGGATCTAATAATGTTGAAAATGGTATTAAAAGAATAAGTACATTTACATTTCAATGACAGAAAATTTTAACTCTTTTCTAAATTTAGACTCATCCACATAATAATAAAGCTGTTGCAGATGACATTGTGGCTCAATTGATGAAATTTTTCTATGAAAGGGTAGAAAACATTGTTGGAAAAGGATAAAATGCTGGTTACCAGCATTTTCTCCTTTTCCAATAATGTATTCAAAAGCTATCTCCGTCAGGGTCGTTAAAACGCAGGAATGTGTGGTAAAGTGTTAATAAGAATGTAATAGGTATACAGTTATGATGTAACTAGATAATGATGTAAGTAGGTTAACTCTCTACCAGACAACGTTTCTGACTTGACGAAATTGAAAGTATTTGCAGAATTATATTTGTCTGAAATGAATGAATTTGTATTTGAAATGTTAGAAAGCATTGTGGGAAAAGGAGAAAATGCTTTCTCCTTTTTCCCATAAATTATTTAGAAGTCCTCTTCTTCTGTTAGTCTTGAAAAAGCAGAATTGTTAGGTAAAGGGTTTATGAAGTCAGTTAATTATTATCTTATTGTATGTCAGTGTGTCTTGTTTTAGGAACAGATTTATTCAAATATAGCTTAATAGCCACTCTTAACAAGCAGTAATCTGTGTTTTACAGTCATTACTCAGATACCTAGTTTTAACCCTTTATCACTTGACAAAATTTTAGACCTGTCCAAAATGAAAGCATTTGCAGAGGACAATTTCATTTTGGCCGAAATGATGCAGTTTTTCTTTGATGGGCTAGAAAACATTGTGGGAATAGGAGAAAATGCTGGTTACCAGCATTTTCTCCTTTTCCCACAATTTTTTCAAAAGGCTTCTTTTTTAGGGTGGTTATATTGGTATTGTGTGGTAAAGTGTAAGTGTGTTTTAAAGCCTCTTGCTTCCATTAGTGGCTGTAAAAATGCTGACATATTGAAGTGTAAAATCTTACTGTGAGGATAAACAACTAAATATCAAATGTTTCTCACGCTGGGTTCATGGAAACTGGTATAGAGAATTGATAAAATTTGTGAACACAGGACCAGTCAACTTTGGCATAGTCAACTTTGTGATCAATCAGCCCCATATGTGACGTTCTCAGTAGCAATTCTAGGAACAAATGTATGGATTTTACCATAAACATTTTCTCCACTCTCTTTTATATTTAAGAGAATGATATTGACAGTTTTTATGTGTCTGTAGACTATTTGACCCCAAAGTAATGTGATATGCATGCATACCTATTTCAGAGGTTTTCTCCTTAACCATTTACAAAGTAATCCCATCCTTTAACAGCCTGGAGGAAGAAGATGTTTAAAATAAATCATTGGAAAAGGAGAAAATACTGGTAATCAGCATTAATTCTCCTTTTCAAATAATATTTTCTGTCTGTTCAAAGACATCCCATCATTTGAACCACACTGAATTTGGCCAACTGTAAATTCTCTCAGTCTTAATTAATTCCTCAAAGTTCTGAAGACTGCTCAACTCTTTATCACACAGTCCCGAGTTTTAACGACCCTGAACAGGGTTCCCATTCACGCACATATGTGCGTGATTCACGCACTGAATTGAATAATCATGCACAAAAATATGAAGTGAAACGTGCATGCACGCACAGATTTCAGGGCTCCCGTTGTCGATCACCAGTGGCGCCAGTTGGGACAAGTTAACAAGTGTGGAAGTCACTGTTTATTACCGCTAATCAAACTTGGTATCAATCCGCTTTTCTAGTGTAAAATCAAAGGTTTTGAAGTTACATGCTATTGTTATTGACAAATCTATGTCAAATCATACGGAAATACTACTGCAAAACTTAACAGGCATGAAAAAAAGATCGCTGCAAGAAACACGAAAACTCATGACACAACAAAAATCGGTTTGGCATCGTCCGATCATAGGCATTTCAAACTGGCTATTCAGTTTTATCAATGACTTTGAACAGTAAATTTACATAAATATCTCTATGAAACAATAAGTGAAACCTAATTAGTGTCTGAAATTGACAGTGAAATGGAAATTCTTCTGGCTGTCAGGCTGTAAGTTGTCCCTCTGAAACTGGTCCCGTGAGTAAGGAAATTATAACAAGCATCTTCTTTTTTAGCTCACCTGAGCACAACGTGCTCAAGGGGAGCTTTTAGGGTCACCCAGTGTCCGTCGTCCGTCGGTCGTCGTGCGTCGTCAACAATTCATTAAACATCAACTCCTCCTAAACCGCTGGGCCAATTTGGACCAAACTTGGCTGGAATGTTCCTTGGGAGGTCCTCTTTAAAAATTGTTCGCAGAATTTGATTCCGTCAAAAACTCTGGTTGCCATGGCAACAAAATGGAATTTTTTAGGAAATTCTTAAAAATCTTCTTCTCTGAAACCGCTGGCCAGATTTTAAAATAATTTCACAGAGATGTTCCTTGGGTGACCCTTTTCAAAATTTGTTCGCGAAATTTTGATCCGTCAAGAAACATGGCTCTGGTGAATGGGGGCTTCTTGCACTATGCAGAAATGAAGGAATTCTTAAAAATTCTTCTTCTCTGAAACCGCTGGCCAGATTTTAAAATAATTTCACAGAGATGTTCCTTGGGTGACCCTTTTTAAAAATTGTTTGCGAAATTTTGATCCGTCAAGAAACATGGCTCTGGTGAATGGGGGCTTCTTGCACTATACAGAAATGAAGAAATTCTTAAAAATTCTTCTTCTCTGAAACCGCTGGCCAGATTTTAGAATAATTTCACAGAGATGTTCCTTGGGTGACCCTTTTTAAAAATTGTTCGCGAAATTTTGATCCGTCAAGAAACATGGCTCTGGTGAATGGGGGCTACTTGCACTATACAGAAATGAAGAAATTCTTAAAAATTCTTCTTCTCTGAAACCGCTGGTCAGATTTTGAAATAATTTCACAGGGATGTTCTTTGGTTGACCCTTTTCAAAAATTGTTCGTGATATTTTGATCCGTCAAGAAACATGGCTCTGGTGAATGGGGGCTACTTGCGCTATAGGGAAATGAAGAAATTCTTAAAAATTCTTCTTCTCTGAAACCGCTGGCCAGATTTTAAAATAATTTCACAGAGATGTTCCTTGGGTGACCCTTTTCAAAAATTGTTTGCGAAATTTTGATCCGTCAAGAAACATGGCTCTGGTGAATGGGGGCTACTTGCACTATACAGAAATGAAGAAATTATTGAAGATTCCTCTTCTCTGAAAACACTGATCAGATTTTGAAATAATTTCTCAGGGATGTTCTTTGGGCGACCCTTTTAAAAAATTGTTCATGAAATTTTGATATGTCAAGAAACATGGCTCTGGTGAATGGGGGCTACTTGCACTATACAGAAATGAAGGAATTCTTGAAAATTCTTCTTCTCTGAAACGGCTGTTCAGATTTTAAAATAATTTCATAGAGATATTCCTTGGGTGACCCTTTTCAAGAATTGTTCGTGAAATTTTGATCCGTCTAGAAACATGGCTCTGGTGAATGGGGGCTATTTGCACTATATGGAAATGAAGGAATTCTTGAAAATTCTTCCTCTCTGAAACCGCTGGTCAGATTTCAGAATAATTTCACAGCAATGTTCCTTGAATGACCCTTTTCAAAATTTGTTCGCGAATTGTGTGTAAAATTTTGATTCATAAAAAAACATGGCTGTAATGGGCGGATCTTATTTTCACTATGGGTGCTAGAAGAAATCCGTTGAAAATCTTTTCTGAAAACACTGGAGTAATTTCAATCAAATTTGGGTGGATTGATTTCTGGGTGGCCCTCTTGAAAAATTAGTAGACTCTAGTGAAATTTTGATTTTGTGAAAAAACATGGCACAACTGGGCGTGATGTATTTCCACTATGTGTTCACATTATGTTGTACAACACCAGTGAATATGCTTTATATCAAATTAATCAGTTTCTGTTTCAATTTAGAAAAAATTCTTTAAGAATTTTCTTCTTTGAAACAAAATCCAACCAAACTTGACTGGATTGATCCCTGGCCATTTTTGGGGGACTTCTTTTGTCCCTGCAAACTCGAAGAAGTTCTTTAACCCATTACCACACAATCCCCACTTAACGACCCTGAAAGAAAAGCCTATTGAAAACATCGAGGGAAAAGGAGAAAATGCTGGTAACCAGCATTTTCTCCTTTTCCCACAATGTTTCTATCCAAACTAAAAACAAATTTCAATTTTTGAGTTACCTTTATATTGTCGTCTGAAAGTGCTTTCAATTTGGACCAATCTAAAATTTTGTCGTTTGGTTAAAGAGTTAAAAGTCTTTTTCTCACAAACCGTTGAGCTGATTTTGAAATAATGGAATTCACTGGAATACTATTTTTTTCTCATCAGCAAAGATGGGTAGGGGGGCTTATTATACCCCGGTAAAACGAATATTTTCAGGGCTATACTGGGATGAGCCTGTTTGTCCATTTGTCTGTCTCTGTGTACATGTGCTTGTCTGTGTACAAATAATTGCCTGTTTCTTTCAAACTGCTGGTGGGGGTATTAAGTCACTTTCAGAGACAGTTTTAATTTCCATTATTTTGATATAAATCATGATTGTTTATTTCCTGTCAGATGTGGTGAAATGTCTCAGAGGAAAATAGATCCAATGAATGCAACAAGTTATTCCTGTCTGATCTTCAATTGGCCAAGATTTATGTGTACCATTTGTGCACATTCACGAATTAAAGTTTTAACCCATATTTGCTCTTCAGAAAGTAATTTTCAGAAGAAGATTATGTATTTTGAAAGTAAGGGCTATTGCAGGCATCAGCCAGTACCAGGTAAGTGCCTGGTGAAACTTGCAAATTTCCATGAAAAGCTGTATTCTTAATGTAAATGGTCTCATATTCCAAGGGATGACAGAAATTGTTTCTGTTGGAATATATTCACTTTACTTTCACCAGTTATGAATAGGGTCTCTTTCTTGGTTTTAACCGCCTAGTTGAAAGGTGGAATTGTTTGAAAAAAGTTGAAAAATGTACTGGCATTATAATAGAAGTGGTATTGTATTCTGCTATCAGGTTTGCAGAATTTCATTTATCAGAAGGAAAAAGTAAAACTTATTCAGGTGAGCGCTTCAGGGCCATTTTGGCCCTCTTGTTTAAATTACCCACATTGTTTTCAAGAGCAGCTGACTGCAGAGTAAGACTCGTCAAAACAAATTTTCAATACAACAGAACCTTACTGTCCTCTATAGATGCTCTATAATTGTCAATATTAAGTGCACTCCTAGAATTTCTCTTGCACTCCCGAATTTGTATTCCAGGGAGCGCATACACTCCCAAAAAGAGATGTGAGTGGGAACACTGCCTGAAGAAGAAAGCCTTTTGAAAATATTGTGGGAAAAGGAGAAAATGCTAGTAACCAGCATTTTCTCCTTTTCCCACTAGGTTTTCTACTCTTTTTTTTTTTCCATTTGAGCCATTTGAAATTGTTGTCTCTAACTGATTTCAATTTGGGCCAGTCTAACATTCTGTTGTTTGGTAAAGGGTTAAGTTGCCTTTCCAGACAGAGTAGATTAAGATCAGACTGCATAGAATATGCAGTCTGATTTTTGATCTACACTGTCTGCTACTTTGATACAAGTTCTGCCAAAACAACCCGAAATTAGTAATATTTCAGCTTGATTGATGAGGTCCATTTCAGTCATTCAGGGCTCTGGGGGTTAAATTTTGTCTTCTGGTAATGAGTTTACCTTTATAGTAAATGATCAACATTCTTAGCACAGTTTGACTTTGTACAAAATGTTGCTGTTTGGAAAAGAGTTAATTTAAACACACAACCCTACATTTATTTAAATCAGGAAGTCATTGCAGGACAAAATGGGTTATTATTCAGATTGTAAAATGTTGATTTATTATACATTTTAGCAGATTTGTATAACAAATCTGCTTACTGTGATCGTTCTGACCGGAACCAAATACATCATGTGTAACAACACATGCACGCTCACACTGTACTGTGATATCGGTTTGACCTGAACTAATTATACTGTCTTTCACACTTGCACCCATTCTCCTTTCAGTTTTAGCTAATACACCTCAACCTCGCTATTGTCACTACCGTATATACTGTCCTACACATGTATACATACTTATTCTGAAATTTAATACCAGTGAAAAACTGCATAAGATTGACGGATGAAATCACCACTTGGTAAACAGTTATAGAATAACAGCTGCTGAGCGGCCAGTGCTCGGCAGAACAATTTTGACTCCCCTGCCCTTTCTAACTCCATTTTAAAATGATTACACATGTGTTGCATGTGATATTATTTATTTTTTTTTATTATAACATATTACAGCTTTATGCTACTCCGCAAATCCACTTTCCAGGACTTTGAGTCCTTTGATTAAGAAAATAGGTTAATTAACACAGTTATAAAACAGATCCAAGATTTCATCTATATAGCTACTCATCAGATGCTTATGAAAGATTGTTGAAAAGAAGAGTGCTTGCTTACTACGAAGAATTGCTCCTTTTTCAAAATTACTTTCATTTAATTTGCCCTTTACCAAGCAACCTAGAGTTTTGACAACCCTGAGAAAGAAGCCTTTTGAAAACATTGTAACTTGTAACCAGCATTTTCTCCTTTTCGCAGTGTTTTTTACCCTATTAAGGATAAAGCCAATTATTTGAGCCACGTTTAAATTGCTGTCTCTGCAAATGCTTTCAACTTAGACAAGTCTATTTTTAACTCGGCTATTTTCGAAGAAAATCGCGAGGTATTTTGGTAGCCCTGGCGTCGTCATCTGCGTCTGAAAACTTTCAACATTTTATAGTATTTCTGTTATTACTGAAGATGATATTTGCCTCAAACTTGGACAAGTTGTTAATTATCTTAAAGGGAACCTATACAATCACAAGTTTTGACGACCCTGAAGAAAAAACCCTTTGAAAACATCGTGGGAAAAGGAGAAAATGCTGGTGACCAGCATTTTCTCCTTTTCCCACAGGGTTTACTTCCCTTTCCAAAACACATTTCAGATTTTGAGTCACATTTTATTTGTCGTCTGCAAATGCTTTGAATTTGGATTAGTTTGTTATTTTGTCGTTTAGTAAAGAGTTAAGAGGACTGTGTTTCAAATACTTTTGATTATGCTGTGAAACCTTTTCCCAAGCAATCCCATGTTTTGACCACCCTGTGGAAGACAGATTTTAAAAACACCATTGCAGAGGGAGAAATCGCTTGCAACAAGTGTTTTCTCGTTTTCCCTATGTTCTCTATCCTTCCAAAGATAAATTCCATTGCATGAGACACATTAAATTTTGTCTTCTGCAGATAGTTTCAATTTTAACAGGTCACAACTTTTGTTGTTCAGTTTAAGAGGTAACCTGTAAGCCTGCAAAAAGAGAGAAATAAAGATTGGACCCAGAATGTATGCAGTGTCATTTAAACTTTTTCATGCTGTTTTGCCCGTATTTTTCCTTCATTATCACAAACTGTAGATCCCAGGTCAGAGCACGTTCTCTGCTGATTTGATCTACAGGGCTGTAGACCCACCTTATTATCTTAGCCCTTTACCACACAATCCTGACTTTTAACAACCCTGTAAGAGAAATTTTGGCTTTCGAAAACATTTATGGTAACCAGCATTTTCTCATTTTCCCACAATGTTTTCTGCCCTACCAAAGACAGAAATCATCATTTTAGCTACAGTTAATTTTCGTCTGCAAAGGCTTTCAATTTCATCCAGAAAAGGAGAAAATGCTGGCTACCAGCATTTTCACCTTTTCCCACATGTTTTCTAAAGCTTTCTTACTTGGGGTTATTTAAACATGATATTGTGTGATGAAGGATTAATGTATACTGTCAGAAAATCACACTTACTAATACATACTAGAATCAGAGTTACATTTGAGCCATGCTCTGTGAAAAAGGGGCTTAATGCATCTGAACAGGCGACCTGAGCCAAAACTTTTCGCTATTGGTCAATTTTCTGTATGTCCATGGACCAGTCTACCTCGTGATTAAGTCGGTTATTAAAAAAGTGGCTATTGTGGATCCATAATTATGTGATGCTAAATGATTGGTATAATGCATCACAGAGATACATTAAGCCACCTTTTGCCTGAGAATGGCTCAGTTATATTTTAACTTTTGTTTGTGTTTTCCAGGTGGCATCACTGGTGGTATAGAAATATGCATCACATTTCCTACTGAGTATGTGAAAACCCAGTTACAGCTTGATGAAAGGTCTGGAAAGGCTCGCAGATATACTGGACCAATCAACTGTGCACATCTCACTGTTAAAGACTTTGGTTTTAGGGGTCTGTATAGGGGTCTCTCTGTGTTATTGTATGGATCTATACCTAAATCAGCTGTCAGGTAAGTCTACCTTGTTTGTAGAAACCCCTGCTCTCCACAGCAGTTCAGGAGTGATAAACAGGGCTAACTTTGTCTGTCAACCCATCTGTCAATAAAATGGTTTCCTTTACTTTGCAAAGAAATTTGAAGAATGATGACAATTTATTCTTATAAAATTAAATGTAACTTAAGAAAGAATGCTATGGAAATTTGATGATATGGATCAAAGCTCACTCACTGACTAAGTATCACAGTTTATTTTATTGTCACATTTGGATATATAATTATAACTTTGTGATACCCATGAAATCTTTGTGAAAGATCAAGGTTACTACCACTACACACAAAGATGGACAAAATGTCTTACTGAAATGGTATGGTAGTCCCCATTATCAGTTGTAGTTTCTCTGTTTGGCACCGATCACTATAACTTGTATTCTCTTAAAAGTTTATTATGGCAGGGGAGTTTTGCACTCCACTAATCGACAAAATTCTGGACTTGTCCAAATTGAAAGCATTTGCAGATGACATAATAAATGTGACTCAAAAATTGAAATTTGGACTTTGGAAATGTAGAAAATATGGTGAGAAAAGAGAAAATGCTGTTGACCATCACTTTCTCCTTTTTACACAATGTTTTCATTGGGATTGTTTGGTAGAGGGTTAAGGCTCAGTAAGAAGACACAAGAAGTTCAGAAGAGGGGTTCCATCTTTTCATTTCCTCAGTGTACGCTGCATCTGAAGTTGCTTTTGTTAACATAATGTTGTGAAATAATTAAACCAAGAAAACGTTCAAAATCAAAATGGTTTGGCTTGATCTACCAACAAAAAATATGTGAGCCATGCTCTGTGAAAAGGGGGCTTAATGCATCTGCAAATAGCGTCGATCAGGGTTAGCCTGCACAGTCCACGCAGGCTGACTTGGGCCGAAACTTTTCGCCATACATCAATTTTCTGTATGTCAAAGGACCAGTTTACCTCATGATTTAGACAGCTGTTTGACAAGATGGATTTTATGGATCCATAATAACATGACAACTTGCTTGGTATCATTCATTATGGAGATGCATTAAGCCCCCCCTTTTGCCAGAGCCTAGCTCATGTATTTCTTAATTTTAGCAAGGAAGTTTTGGGATCATTTTATCATTTCAGTATAGATCTTATCCCATAAAAAATCTCCAGACTAAATTATTGGTTTCTATTTGACACTGCACTGAGAAACTGCTTTGGTTTTGGGGAATCAATATAGCAACCTTCTTGATCAAGCTGACATAATAACTGGTTATAGGCATGGGATTGGAAACTCTATGGAAGAAAATCAATGTCTTGTTAAAGGAGATGTTAGATTATCTGGACAGAATTAACTCTATTTGTTCTGATTAATGGGACTGTCTTGCTAGTTAGGGTTTAGTCCTTAGTTTGAGCATTTTGTCAGAAGGATATTTCACAACTCATTTAACCCTGAAAGTGCATTTCACAACAATACAACAATAGTTGCCTTTGCAAGCCAGTGTAGATCAAGACCAGACTGCACAAAATGTGCAGTCTAATCTTTGGTTACACTGTCTGCTTAGCTGATACATTCTAAACAAGAGCAGCCTTATAATTATTTGGGCCTAATTTCAAAATTGAAGAATTTCAGTCTTTTTGTGGCAGCAGCTCAAGTTAGTTTGGCTTTCAGGATTGCTAAACCTGGTACATTTACCACAATACCTTACCCAAGGACATTTCAAAATAACCAGGGTGTCCAGCAGAGATGAAACCTGAATTTTCTGCTTACAAGCCTAACCACTGAATTCTCATTGAGGTTTAGAGTTTTCATTCAGTAAAAGAGTTACCAAACAATCCCATGTTTTAACACCATTAAGAAAATGGCTTTGGAAAACATTATGAGAAAAGGATTAACTACTTTTGTAACCAGGATGTAGCTACACAGATTGCCATGAATACTATTTTAGTAGGCTACTTTTCTGAGAAATATATCACAGCAACCTGTCTGACAGTGTAAATCTAGCTGGCCTTGAAACAACGTAATGCTGCCTTCTTGACTTAAAATTACAAACCTGT
This sequence comes from Tridacna gigas, assembly GCA_945859785.2. Lineage (NCBI taxonomy): Eukaryota > Metazoa > Mollusca > Bivalvia > Cardiida > Cardiidae > Tridacna > Tridacna gigas. The sequence goes on along the minus strand of OX244042.2, from coordinate 25,611,573 downwards.
ATTGAACAAGCACCTAAGGGACACTCAAAATGAAGACAGGTGTTTGATTAATAGATGTGGCCACCTTGGGCAGGTTTTACTGTACTGTCAACATTATTATCAGAGTGTGAAATTTCATTGCAGAGTTTTTGTGAGAGATCTATAATTTTTGCAGATTTGGTGTTTTTGAAGAACTTAAAAGACATGCTGTTGATTCAAATGGAGTTTTAACGCCTTCTAAAAGACTGTTATGTGGATTAGGTATGGAAAACAATATGATTGAATGTGCTTATTTATGTAGATTGTTATGACAAGCAGTGGTGTTTTTCCAGCCCTTTTAATCTGATAGTGGTGGGTGAGGCAGAACTGGCAGGCAACTCTTAACTAGGTCCAGATTTGAAGCATGGAGATGTAATGGCAAATTGTGTTATACCCAGAGTACTGCATACTGCCAAGGGATTGCATTTGGATCAGAGATAGTGCTATACAATGCAGGTTGTTCAGGCATTCATCCAGTCAGTTGTGATTTCATCGACCATTAGACTTCAGAATATCCGGATTCATATCCTATCAAAAATCTCTGAATAATCCTGAAAGGAGGTTTTCGTAATAATAACACAAACTGTAAAAGTCATTGTATTTGATCATCCACTTGCAAGAAAACAGAGGAGGAATTCAACTAGAAAAAAGGAAAAAGAAGCAATGGCTTGCCTCATAAGCATTCGGGACAAAAGCGTTGCTGCTGGTGACCAGTAATGTAATGGCTCAGAGTGGGCCTTGAAAGATGAATAAGTGAATTGTTATCTTTATATTAAAGCTTTAGAAAACAGTGTTGGAAAAGGGACAGTGGCTTGTAACAAGAAAGAATTCCTTTTCTTACAATATTTTCCTTTAAGATATATTTTTTCTCACATAAATACTTGGTGAAAATGTAATTTTATCCCTCACCTGTGCACAAAGTGCTCTGAGATAAACTTTTGTTGGCATGATGTCCACTGTTTATCGTTGGGCTGCGCCAGCAGTTTCTTTAAACATCTCTCCCCCCCCAAGCCAAAAGACCTGTTGTATCGAAACTTCACAGGAATATTCCTTCAGTTAAGCTCTTTGAAAAGCTTTAAAAGAATTTAACTCCATGCAGAACTCTGGTTGCCATGGCAAGAAAATAGGGGAAATTTACCAAATTTTCTGCTCTGAAATATTCAGGCCTAGGTATGCCAAATTTTGCATGTAGCAAAAATCTTGTGGACCACCACAAACATTGTTTAAAACTTAGCCCTGGGGTCAAAATTGGCTCTGCATAGGGGATCAGAATTTTTAAATATGCTTATATAGGGAGTACTTTGAAAAATGTTTTCCAGATAATTTCACCTAAAGCCTGTGTAGTATTATATAGTGAACCCATACTAAGATAGTTCACACACAAGCCATAGAATTCAAACTTGCCCGAGCCCTCAGTGTCACAAATTTATACCGGCTTATACATGTAATGTGAAAACTAAAAATCTTGTTGCACAAAATGTTCAGTCTGATCTGCACAGAATATGCAGTCTGATCATTGATCTAAACTGCCCCCTTGCAAAATATCCTGACAAAAGCAGCCTTGCAATTGCAATATCTAGATTTTTTATACTAAGAATCATTATTTCATATATGTAGTACTATACTGGTTAACCCTTTACATAACAACCCAGGGTTTTCACAACCATTGGAAAGAAGGCTTTTGGAAACCTTGCAGGAAAAGGAGAAAATGCTAGTAATCAGCATTTTCTTTTCTTTTTCCCACAATGTTTTTAACCCCATCAGAGAGCTTTAGCTCATTTGTACCAGTTTTGAATTTGTCATCTGCAGTAGTTTTGAATTGGAAAGAGTCTAAATTTTGTCGTTTGGGAAAGAGTTTAAGGCATACTAGTATCATGTAGACTACATATCAATTTGTGGTTTAACCTTTTACCAAACAATCTTGTGTTTTCATGACCCTGAGGAAGAGGCCTTTTGATAAAATTTTGGGAAAAGGAGGAAATGCCGGTAAGCAGCATTTTCTCCTTTTCCTACAATGTCTTTTACTCTGTCAAAAAACTCAAGTTCATTTGTTCCACTTTCAAATTTGGGTTATAACCCTTTACCAAACAATCCAGAGTTTTAACCACCCTGGTAATGAGAGTCTTTGAAAACATGGGAAAAGGAAAAATAGCTGGTAACCAGCATTTTGTCCTTTTTCCATAGTGTTTGATACCCTTACACAGACATATCCCATAATTTGAGCCTGATTTGTCATCTGAAAATGCTTTGAATATGGAAGAGTCTACATGTTGTATGGTAAAGAGTTAAGCCGTTATAAAAAGTTTGAAATCAAACAGAGAATTTTTCTCCATGTATGATACAGGTGCTGGTATTGCTGAAGCCATTTTTGCTGTTACCCCTATGGAAACAGTTAAAGTAAAATTTATAAATGACCAGACGTCTGCAAATCCAAGATTTAGAAGTTTTTTTCATGGAGTCGGACAAATTTATAAAACTGAAGGTAAGCCAGTCAGTCATGCTTGCACACAATCAAGAGCTTATATAACCTTTTGAAAAGATTGAAGGAAAAGGAGAAAATGCTTGTAACCAGTATTTTCTCCTTTTCCCACAATATTTTCTGCTCTTTCAAAGGCAAGTGCTATGTACTTATGTATTAACCCTTATCCTGCTAAATAACTTAAATGAAACTTTCAAGCCAATGGTAAAAACAAAACTGTTGATATTTTAAAGTTAAGGGGGTTGGGGAAATATCTCCTTATCAGACAGTGTAGATCCAAGATCAGACTGCTAAGACTTATACTCACTGAAAGTTCATGATTTTCATATTTAGTTACAAGAAAGATTCAAATCAACAAACTTAACTCTTTACCAAATGACAAAATTTTAGACCAGTCCAAATTGAAAGCTTTAGCAGACAAAAAAATAAATGTTGCTCAAAAATAGAAATTTGTTTTGGGAAGAGTAGAAAACATTGTGGGAAAAGGAGAAAATGCTGGTTACCAGCATTTTATCCTTTTCCCACAATGTTTTCAAAAGGCTTTTTCCTCTGGGTCGTTAAAAGTTGGGATTTTGTGGTAAAGGGTTAAGGAAATATTTTGATTTAATCCATGGATATAAACTGTTTCATTTGTCTGTCATTGTAAATATCTCAGAGCTATTTTCTTTCGTATGTATCGGTTTTAAACCAAACTACATCTGTAAACATGGACCTGTGAATGTTTTCAAAAGTCCTTTTTGTGTTACATGTATTTCTAGACACTTGTTAAGAGCATATTTTCTATGGATAACAGCAAGAAAATAATCAAGAAGGACAATAGTAGTGATTTATTTCATCTTTTTAGGTCTCGGAGGATTATACCAAGGATTAACACCAACCATTTTAAAGCAAGGAACCAATCAAGCCATGAGATTTTATGTTGTTGAAACATGTAAAAATTGGTACAGAGCTGGTGATCCCAACAAATCTATACCAGTCTATATTACTGGTATTTTCGGTGGGTTCGCAGGGGCAGTTTCTGTGTTTGGCAATACACCCATAGATGTTGTGAAAACTAGATTACAGGTAAACTTGTTTTACTTTTTCTTGTTTTACAACTTAGTGCAGTGGCTGATTCTAGGACTAGCTATCTGAATGGCTGATGTGGTCTGTCTCTGCCAATGGAAGTTTTAGTCTTCTCTGCCAATGGAAGTGTTAGTCTCAACTTAAGTCCCATGGAGGTTATGGTTTCAAACCTAAACTAGGCTTGAAAAATATGATAACCTCTTTCCTTGCACTGAGGATAAAGGAGTAGTGTTGTAAACGATCCACTTTTGTCAAGCTAATTGTACGGTTGAAATTATACAGTTAACATTGCATAATAATACCTCAAATATGTTCACTTACTTATTTTTAGAGCGCCTTTTTTCATAATGTTTCTGGTAGTCCACTGAAAAATGTTTTTTTTCTAATATTGGGCTTGAAAATGAATAGGTTTCAGAATGTAGTTTGCAGGCGTAAAGCTCAGAAGTAAAGTATTTGTCCACCAGAGCCCGATTGTATAAACACTGGTTAACTTTAACTTCTTGAATGTTAATCCACTAGTTTCAGTATGATACATATCATGTTATTCCTCATTGCAGGGCTTAGATGCTAAAAAGTATAAAGGAACTCTAGATTGTGCAATAAAAATATGGAAGCATGAGGGACCAAGAGCGTAAGTTTGCTAGCTGTAGTTTTGTATCGTCTTAAGTTTACCCAAGCACACAATGTGTATTGGGAGCTATTGTGATGTGCACGGTGTCTGTCATGCTTTATATGTTGTGCAACATCAACAGTGGTCTCTCCTTAACCAGCTAACTAGTTTCATTTTTCCTCTGATATCTATGAGGTAAACTTCAGTATTTTCTTTTTCGACATTGCAAGGTGTAGACTGTTAGAACTTTGGATCTACCGATCTTTTATTATAGTTGTTTAGATTGTGTCTACAGGACAAATAAAACAGGGCCCAAGGGTCATATGTATTATATAGAACACTACAATTGAGAATTGCAAAAATCATCTTATCTGAAACTACATGGCCAAGAATGTTGCTATCATGTGGTGCTTCATCAACTTGTTGGCATTATGTCCCTTGGGTGAAAGATTGCCCCGCCTTAGAGGTCAGATGTTTGACAAAAGTATTTTTTAACCCTTTACCACACATTAAATTTTAGACCTATGCAAACTGAAAGCAATTGCAGACGACAATTTTAATGTGGCTCAAATGATGTGGTTTTTCTTTGATAGGGTAGAAAACATTGTGGGAAAAGGAGAAAATGCTGGTTACCAGCATTTTATCCTTTTCCCACAATGTTTTCAAAAGCCATCTCCCTCAGGGTCGTAAAAAGTCGTCATCGTGTGGTAAAGGGTTAAAGATTGTGGGAAAAGTTTAAATTGCTTGTAAAAAGCAATTTCTCTATTTCCCATATTGGTTTCTTCCCTCTCCGAGACCTTTAGCTTATCTATTCCAGTTTTGAACTACGGTAATCATCTGCTTTCAATTTTGAAATACCAAAAATTATTGGACTACAAATTTTAGACATAACCGTATTGAAAGCATTCTCAAGATGGAAAGTTTATTGCGGCTCAAATGAATGCATTTGTCTTTGAAAGGATAGAAAAACAATAACAGGAAAAGGGAAAAATGATGTTTACTGGCATTTTTATACGCCCGTCGAAGACGGGACGTATTATGGGATCACCCGTGGCGGGCGGGCGGGCAGGCGGGCGTCCAGTTCTTTGTCCGGAGTATATCTCCAAAACTATACTACCTACGGTTATGAAATTTCATGTGTGGATAGATCTCATCAAGGGGGAGTGCAGTGCACAGGAATCATAACTCTTGCTTCCTTAAGTTCTGAGTTATTGCCCTTTGTTGTTTTTCATACTTGAATTTTGTCCGGTGAATATCTCCAATACTATACTACCTAGGGTTATGAAATTTCATGAGTGGATAGATCTCATCAAGGGGGAGTGCAGTGCGCAGGAATCATAACTCTTGCTTCCTTAATTTTTGAGTTATTGCCCTTTGTTGTTTTTCATACTTGAATTTTGTCCGGTGAATATCTCCAATACTATACTACCTAGGGTTATGAAATTTCATGAGTGGATAGATCTCATCAAGGGGGAGTGCAGTGCACAGGAATCATAACTCTTGCTTCCTTAATTTTTGAGTTATTGCCCTTTGTTGTTTTTCATACTTGAATTTTGTCTGGTGAATATCTCCAATACTATACTACCTAGGGTTATGAAATATCATGAGTGGATAGATCTCATCAAGGGGGAGTGCAGTGCACAGGAATCATAACTCTTGCTTCCTTAATTTTTGAGTTATTGCCCTTTGTTGTTTTTCATACTTGAATTTTGTCCAGTGAATATCTCCAATACTATACTACCTAGGGTTATGAAATATCATGAGTGGATAGATCTCATCAAGGGGGAGTGCAGTGCGCAGGAATCATAACTCTTGCTTCCTTAATTTTTGAGTTATTGCCCTTTGTTGTTTTTCATACTTGAATTTTGTCCGGTGAATATCTCCAATACTATACTACCTAGGGTTATGAAATTTCATGAGTGGATAGATCTCATCAAGGGGGAGTGCAGTGCACAGGAATCATAACTCTTGCTTCCTTAATTTTTGAGTTATTGCCCTTTGTTGTTTTTCATACTTGAATTTTGTCCGGAGCATATCTCCAAAACTATACTACCTACGGTTATGAAATTTCATGCATGGATAGATCTCATCAAGGGGGAGTGCAGTGCACAGGAATCATAACTCTTGCTTCCCTAATTTTTGAGTTATTGCCCTTTGTTGTTTTTCATACTTGAATTTTGTCCGGTGAATATCTCCAATACTATATTACCTATGGTTATGAAATTTCATGTCTGCATACATCTCATTAAGGGGGAGTGCAGTGCACAGGAATCATAACTCTTGCTTCCTCAATTTTTCAGTTATTTCCCTTTCTTCTTTTTCATACTTGCATTTTCTCCGGTGAATATCTCCAAAACTATACTACCTAGGGTTATGAAATTTCATGCCTGCATACATCTCATTAAGGGGGAGTGCAGTGCACAGGAATCATAACTCTTCCTTCCTTAATTTTTGACTTATTTTCATACTTGAATTTTGTCTCGAGCATATCTCCAAAACTATACTACCTATGGCTATGAAATTTCATGCGTAGATAGATCTCATCAACTGGGAGTGCAGTGCACATGAACCATAACTCTTGCTTAATTTTTGACTTATTGCTCTTTCTTTATTTTGAAACTTTAATTTTGTCCAGTGCATATCTTCAGAACTATACTAGCTAAGGATATGAAATTTCATGCGTGGATACATTCCATCAACGGGAAGTGCTGTGCATATAAATTTCAACTCTTGCTTGCTTAATTTTTCAGTTATTGCCCTTTCTTGTTTTTTTTTTCGAACTTGAATTTTGTATGATGCATATCTCTCAAACTATACTACCTCGGGTTATGAAATTTTAGGGCTGGATACATCTCATCAAGGGGTAGTGCAGTGCACATGAAATATAAATTGCTTATTTTTTATGCACCAGCATTTTCTCCTTTTCCCACAATGTTTTCTACCCTTTCCAAACCAAATTTCAATTTTTGAGTTACATTTAGTTTGTAAACTGCAAATGATTTCAACTTGGACTAGTCCAAACTTTTGCTGTGTGGTAAAGAGTTAATAGTAATACAATAATAAACAAGAGTTCCGTCAACACAAATACACTGCCATTATCTTCAATCAACAGTAAAAAAAATATTTTGCACTACTATTTTTCTATACCTCCCCTTTATCATTATTATGCCCCAACTTTACAACTTGGGGTAAGACGGGCGTATCTTGCGACAATTCGCAGCTCTTGTTACCTTTTACTGCAATGTTTTCAAAAGCCTTCTTTCCAAGGATGGTCACAACACAAGATCATGTTGTGATTATGGAATAATGTAATATCCTTTTTGCAGGTTTTATAAAGGAACAATGGCAAGGATGAGTCGAGTGTGTCTGGATGTTGCCATCACCTTCATGATCTTTGATTCGTTCATGTCGGCGTTCAACAAAGTTTGGAAATGAGAGAATTCAGCATTTCACCTCTACAGTTGTGAAACCTTGACCTCCAGTACATATAGATACAAAATCTTGGCAGTATGTAATTTATAGCCTTTGTAATTTGTGCATCTTAAAAGAGCTAAGTGTAACTGTACTCGCTTTTGCTGAGAGTGCTGATTAAGATCTTACAGTACAAATTTTGCTGTCTGATCTTAAATCCATACTGTTTTTTGAGATATTGCAACTAAAACAGGCTCTAAATTGCTCTATATATATTTTTTTTTTAAATATCCATTACATGTATTATCTATCAATTATTCAGCACTTCAATGGATAATATGCCACATTTTTTCTTGTTGGTTGAATTTTCTACTAATGGTTACAAGATGGAGTGGTACAGAAATTGTACATGAGGTAATGGGTTAAGCTGGTGCAAGTTCATTACAATGTGGTGACCTTTGCATATGAATGTACATCAGGGTCAAAGTCATTCATCATTTCATGTTGTGTTTTTCATGTAGATTTTGTGTTAAACATGCTGTACTTTAGGGTCCATTAATTACCATCTATTCTAAATTCCAAGACTAACCCATTTGATTGGCTGAGGCATACTGTCGCAGCCAGTCAGATAGGTTGGTCCTTCAATTAAAGATTATAATTAAATTTAGAATGGTTAGTGAATACAACCCCATATATTTGCCATATGAGCCCAGGGCTTCTTGTGATTATAAATCAGTAAGTCTTGTTAATTTTTTTTTCTATATGACTTTGTGCAGCATAGTTTTGTGCACTTATTTAAAATACATAAATTATCTTTATATTGTGTTAAAAGTTATATTTAATAGAAGTATTTATTGGGATTTTTTTTTTTTTAAGGAATTATCATGCTCAACAGATGTTTTGTGTTTATCTTAGTTTTGGACTATGGTGTTGTTAACCCTCTACTGCACAATGCCATTTTGGGAAAGAAGCCCCTGGAAAACATTGTGGGAAAAGGAGAAAATGCTGGTAACCAGCATTTTCTCCTTTTCCCACAATGATTTCTGCTCTATCAAAGAAAAATTGCACCATTTGAGCCACATTGAAATTGTTTTCTGCAAATGCTTTCAGTTTAGACAAGGCTAAAATTTTGTCTTCTGGTAAAGGGTTAAACGAAATGGATATTTTCTTGCATCAAAAATGATTTATGGACATTTCTAGGCCATATTTGCCAGAATATTTCATGAAATATTTGACTGTGTAGATCAAAGATTAGACTCACTGACTGCATGTATTGTGATGTCTGATCTTGATTCACATTGTCTGAAAAAAGAAAATTTATCTTGTCTGAAAAAAGAAAATTTATCTTCGGTGTTGTCCATGAGACTTTAAAGGTTAAGCATGCTTAGTCAAGGACCTTTTGTTAATTGTCTGATAATTATTTACCCTTTACCAAACAATCCTATGTTTTCACGACCTTCGGGGAGAAGGCTTTTGAAAACATTGTGAGAAATGGAGAAAATGATGGTTACCATCATTTTTTCCTTTTCACACATTGTTTTCTACCATATCAGAAATCTTTGTCAAATTCTTACAACTCTGAACTTGTTGCAAGAGTACAAGTACTGTTGTTTAGTAAAGGGGAAATCAAACATATTACCAGTATAATAAACTGTCTATATATTAAGGATGGGATGGAGCACTATACTAGCAATCTAGCATTCTTCTGATCTCTTGAGTACTTGGAATTTGTCAGTTTATTTCTTTGTCAGATTTAACTTGTGCAAAAAGGACAGATGTAAACATAGATCTGCTTTGTTTGATTCTGAGTCATGATTTCCATAATATTTTACCAAAGTGTGAACTTCAAAGAGGGCAAAATATGGGTTAACCCTTACGCTGCTAAGCATAACTCACTGACCTTTTGCGGCCAGTGTAGATGAAGATTAGACTGCACAGAACTTGCAGTCTGATCTTTGATCTACACTGTCCGATTCAGTATTTCCATTCAGGTGAAATCAACTTTGAAATCATAATATTTGGCTTTTACTATATTGAGTGGAAATTTATGTTTCATGTTATTAGCAGTTTAACCCTTTACCACACAATCCCAAGTTTTAACGACCCTGGGAAAGAGGCCTTTTGAAAACATTGTGGGAAAAGGAGGAAATGCTGGTAACCACTATGTTTCCCACTATGTTTTCTAACCTATCAATGACAAATTTCATCATTTGGGCCACCTTTAATTTGTCGTCTGCAAATGCTTTCAGTTGGGACGAGTCTAAAATTTTTTCGTTTGGTAAAGAGTTAAGGGTTAAGAACCTCATTTCAGAACTAAAAGAAACATTCTCCATAAAAATGGATCAGCATGTATCGAAACAATATTGTCAAAAGTAACAATGAAGTGATGATTTTTATCTGATAATCAGTAAACAGGCATTCCATCAAGAACTGTAGGATTTGATCCCATCCAATATATATTGAGATTTGTGAGGTAGATGACCTTTGTTTTGCATTAACCCTTTACCACATGAGCAAAATACAGGCTTGTCCAAATTGAACGCATTTGCAGACGACAATTTAAATGTAATTCAAATGACAAATGTAACGTTTTCAAAAGGTCTCTATCTCAGGGTCGTTTAAACTCGGGATTGTGTGTTAAAGGGTTCATATACATTGTGGTTTATTTATGGAATACATGTACATGTACTTTTGTATCAGATCTTCAGTTCCCTATTGTCAGGGTTACCTCTTAACTCTTTACCACACAATAACGTGTTTTAATGACCCTAAAGAAAAAGCCTTTTGAAAACATTGTGGGAAAAGGAGAAAATGCTGGTAACCAGAATTTTCTCCTTTTCCCACAATGTTTTCTAACCTTCCCAAAACAAATTTCAATTTTTGAGTCACATTTATTTTGTCGTCTGCAAATGCTTTCAATTTGGACAAGCCTAAAATTTTGTCGTTCGGTAAAGGGTTAAACCTATTACCACATAATCAAGTGTTTTGGCAACCCTGAGATAGATGGCTTTCAAAAACATAATGGGAAAAGGAAAAAATGTTGGTTTCCAGCATTTTTCCTTCATCTCACATTGTTTTTTTCCCATTTAAAGATAAATCCCATCGTTTGGGCTGCACTTAATTCTTTAACACATAGTCCTGACTTTTCACGACCCTCAGGAAGAAGCCTTTTGAAAACATTGTGGGGAAAAGGAGAAAATGCTGGTAACCAGCATTTTCTCCTTTTCCCACAATGTTTTCTACCCTTTCCAACACAAATTTCAGTTTTTGAGTCACATTTATTTTGTCGTCTGCAAATGCTTTCAGTTTGGACAGGTCTGAAATTTTGTTGTGTGGTAAAGGGTTAATTTATCACTGGGAAATGTTTTCAATATGAACAAGTCTAAAATCATGTTGTTTGTTAAAAGGTTGAGATTTAAAAGGTATTGGAAAAATCAATGCCATTATATTAATGAGCAATGCCCTGTGAAAGGGGGGCGAAATGCATCCGCAAAAAGTATCTACTCAGGTCAGCCAGCACAGTCAGTGCAGGATGATCTGGGCTGAAACTTTTTGCTTTTGGTCAATTTTCTGCATGTCCAAGGACGATTCTGCCTCAGAATTCAGTTACTTGTTGAAGAAAATAGATATAACAGATCCAAAATTATGTGACAACTCACTTGGTATAAATGCATCGTAGAGATGTATTAAGCCCCCTTTTGCCACAGCATGGCTCATTTATATTTAATGCTTTTCTTGTGGTTGTAAATTCTGATATATGTATTTTGTAGCATCTCTTTTCTCGCCTAGTAATTTTGAAAAGAGTTCTATTTTCACCATGGTATGGAGAATGAAAAACTCTTATGTTCAGTTTGATGTGTTCAGACTTAGTTACTCGGTCTTAACTCTTTACCAAATAAGAAAATATTGGACTAGACCAAATTGAAAGCATTTGCAGATGACAAAATAAATGTAGCTCGAATGATGAATTTATCTTTGATTGGGTAGAAAACATTGTGGGAAAAGGAGAAAGTTGTGGTTACTAGTATTTTCTCCTTTTCCCACAATGTTTTCGAAAACCATCTCTCCCTGGGTCATTAAAACTAGGGATTGTGTAGTAAAGAGTTAATTGACTGAAAATCATCTTTTACCCTGTCAGTGCCATAGGCAAAACCTTGACATTTTGCAGATGACATAGATCAAGATCAGACTCCACATAATATTGTCTGCTTTTTCAGTCAAGCTTGTAAGATTAAAAACAAATCTGAGCTTCAGTAGATTAGATTATCAGCTGTTGAAAGAGGTGGAGGTTATAAATTGGTACTGACAGAGTTAACCCTTTACCACACAATTCCTAGTTTTAATGACCCTGAATTAGATACCCATATAAAACATTATTGGAAAAGGAAAAAATTGCTGGTAAGCAGCATTTCCTCCTTTTCCCAAGGTGTTTTCTACCCTTTCAAAGACGAATCCAATCATTTCAGCCATATTCACCTTAGTGTCTTTAAATGCTTCCAATATTGTCAGGTCTATAATTTTGTTGTGTGGTAAAGGGTTAAGTGCTGTATGAAATTCCAAGTCTACTTTAGCCAGAATAATACATAAAATATAAAACACACATTGTAGATTCAGAATAACACTACATCTGCTTGGTGTGATTATCATTTACACTGTATGATGGTGGGGGTTAATACAATTAAGAATTCACCACACTATCCCAAGTTTTAAGAACCCCAAGGAAGAGGACTTCTGAAAACATTGTGGAAAAGGAGAAAATGCTGGTAACCAGCATTTTCTCCTATCACAATGTTCTGTAATCTGATGATGCAGTCACATCATTTGAGTATTATTTTTTTGTCATCTGCAGATATAGAGAATAGATGGTTGGTGTCTTGGATGGGAAAGTTTATCGGGCAAGGTTGAGGAATTTATCTGACGAGCCAAAGGCAAACTGGATAAATTTCGTAGCCAAGCCTGATAAACTTAACCCATCCAAGACACCAACCATCTATTCTATTTATCCTGTTACTTACTGTGAAGGTACAAAACAAAAAAAGAACCAACAGAAACGTTGATATTAAGACTGTACCATTAATAAATTTCCGGAGCTGAACCCAATAAACTTTCCCAATCCAAGACACCAACCATCCATTTCATTATCCTGCTTCTCATTTTTGAATAACCCCTTATCTGACTGAATGGAATATTTTGCTCAAAATAAGGTACAATGGGTCATATTGACATATTTCTCACTATGAGAAAATTTAAAAAGGAAGAACTCTGTAAAGCCCTCAGGATATGCAGCTGCAATAATGACGTCATGAATGATATTGGCTACATCATAAACGTGACGTACATCCGCAGAAAAATGTTGTGGAGAAAAGACAATTGATATTTCTGTTTCAGTATTTTAACATAATAGACATAACGAAAACAGCATGTCCATGTGTTCACATATTTTATGCAATATTTTTGCCATTACTTGAAAAAAATAGATCTGGCAGGTCACATGACCCACAAACCTAATAAACGCTGATCCTGTGATCCCTAAACATATTTGGTTTTGATGGAATCACTTTGGAAAAATTAAAAAAAAAAAAACATAGAAAAATTGAGACAGTATCTTGAAGTATGGTGTATTATGTATAGAAACATTGTAGCAATGAGAAAAGATTGCTTGTTAGTCATACATGCATTTAAAGGTCACTTTTGTAACACTATAGACAAAAAAGTAGATTCAGAGTAGCTTTGGTTAGTATCCAGCCATAGTATTGTAAGCCTTGGAAAGCCAAGGCCAAATGTAGCTTTTTTGCAGGCAGTGGGGGTCACAACTAGACTGCATAGAAAGTGCAGTCTGATATTGTGTCAGCTCTGTACAGTACTTGATGATGTATTCTAAACTTTATAATATTAAGATACAACTTGGCTTTGTCTATATTCGTTGCTCAAGACTTGCCTATTCATCCTAATTGTGCAACAAAATCATGTTTTTATATTACTGGTGACATCAAGATGACCAACAACTTTGGTTGGCTATTTTGAAAATGTTAAAATGTTGATGAATTGCAAGCAAATGTTGATGAATTGCAAGCATTTGTTTTCTTTTTTCACATCTGCTTTCTATATAGGATTTGATACTATCATTGATTGTGCAATTAGAAGGAAGCATGAAACAGGCAATCACGCCTTTTCCCACAATATTTTCAACAATGTAATACAGTGCTATGTGTTCATTTGTTATACTTACAACATGTCATGTTTGTGATATAAAGTCTAACCTATGTCATTGCAGCCACTTGTGTATAACAGCCACCTGTTTTGATGTTACCAAATTCTGGTTTTCTATATAAAAGGAGTCTCTGTTAAATAATGGCTTTTGGCAACCCTTTACCACACAATCCCAGGTTTTTAACGACCCTAAGGAATGATGCATTTGAAAACCTCCTTTTCTCACAATATTTTCTGCTCTTTGAAATACAAATTTCATTATTTTAGCAAGGTTCAATTAGTTGTCTACAAAAGTTTTCAGTATGGGAGTCTAAAATTTTTATGTGTGGTTGAGAGTTTAGTGTATAGTTTTGTTTGTTCCATTTCTATTTGTGCCAATTTGAGGGGTCCTGCATGGCTCGGGGGTGAAAGAGTTTTTGAAACCTTGAGGCCCAGGTTTTATCCTCAATGAAAGAGTAGGACTTTTGATGGGAATATTCTTCAGCAGGACACTTTAGAGATCTAGCCTAGTTCTGGGGAAACACAGGACTTATGAGTAGGCAAGCAGTTGATGCAATATGAATTGAGAGGAGCATAAAGCACTATTCAATCAACCAATCCCTTGGATGGCTTTTTATACAAGTTGGACTGTAATTACATGTATGCAATAGAAGATTTTTGTATGCAATATATTTGGTCATTTATATAAGAAGTTTCTTTCAATGTCTTCCATACAAAGCCTTAACTCTTTCCCACACAATCAAAGGGAGAGGGCTTTGAAAAACATTTTGGGAAAAGGAGAAAATGCTGGCAACCAGCATTTTCTCCTTTTCCCACAATGTTTTCTATCCTATCAGAGAATTGAAGGATGTTTGTACCAATTTTGGATCTATCATATGCACATGTTTTGAATTTGGACAAGTCCAAAATTTATTGAGTGGGAAACTCTTTACCAAATGACAAAACTTTTAGAATTGACCAAATTGAAAGCATCTGCAGACAAAAAAATTTAGTGAAATGTGGCTCAAATGATGGGATTTATCTTTGATAGGGCAGAAAACATTTTGGAAAAAGAGAAAAAAAAATATGGTGATTACCAGCACTGTCTCTTTTCTCACAGTGTTTTCAAGGGCATTATTCCTCATGATCATTAAAACTGATTATATGGTAAAGGGTAAAGGGCAGGTCCACATGGAATAGCATGCTTTCTCTAGTTTGAAAGACTGTAAGTCTAGGTGTGAAGCATTTGAAAGTCTCATAGAAATTACAAGCAGTATGTTGGAATGCAGTAGATATTGTAGGCAACTATACTGGCCCTTTACCCATCCTGTGTTGAAGGAGGGCTTTTTAAAACATCATAGAAACAGGAGAAATGTCCAGCAATCACCCTCAATTTTTTCTACCATATGAAAGACAAACCATATTGTTTGGGCTTTGCGAAATTGGGCATCTGCAAATGCTTCTGATATGGACCCCTCTAAAATCTTGAAGTGTTGTAAAGAGTTAATCCTTTACCACACTACAAAATTTTAGACCAATCCAAATTCAAAGCATTTGCAGATGACAATTTCATTGTGGCGTAGATGATGCAGTTTTTCTTTGATAGAAAAGAAAACATTGTGGGAAAAGGAGAAAATGCTGGTAACCAGCATTTTGTCCTTTTCCCTTAATGTTTTCAAAAGGCTTTACCCCCAGGGTCGTTAAAAGTCAACATTGTGTGGTACAGGGTTAACTCTGTACCAGACTCTGTACCAGACAACAAAATTCAGTCTTGTCCAACTTTAAAGCATTTGCAGACAACATGTAAAATGTGACTAAAGATGATGGATTTCATCAAAGAAAGGGTAGGAAACATCTTTGGAAAAGGTGAAAATTCTGCAAAACAGCATTTTCTCCATTTACTAAGATGTTGTCAAAAGCCCTCTTCCTAAGGGTTTTTAGAACTGGAGATTTTTTTTTTTTTGATAAAGGGTTAAGCAATTGAAAGTGTGAGTGTTTTTTTTTATGATATATCTTGTATGGAACTTTTCATATTTTTGGTTGTTATATTAAAAGATGCTTTGATGTCATTTTAAAGTGACCAATAGTTTAGTAATTATAGAAATATTGAATTTGTATAGATTTAGAAGAATTTTGTATAGATAGTAATGTTGCATATATATTTTACATGCCAATAATGTGATCATAACTAGATTTCATGATTTAAATGGGAAGACAATAAAAAAGTCAGATGGTAAAATTGTCTCTTTCATATTTAGCTTGGCTGTATTTTAAGAAAATGTAAGGAATTGTCATAGCTCTGTTGTTGTCTGCCTCATCAGAAGGGCATGTAGCCCTCAAAATATTTTGAAACAGTCATGTCCCTTGTTTTAACTGAGAATTTTCACTGAAAAACCACAGGCAGTTAAACGTAGGCACTCATGTGCTATGCTCTTATTATTTCTCTCTGTATACATGGGTTTCCATTTTCTGCATGTAAATGAAAACAAAATGGATGTTTTCATTAAAAAGGAAAAGCTTATTTTTTGGGGCAATTTTAAAGGATGTTTTGGCCAGAATATCTCGCGTAGTATTGAATAGTGTAAGTCAAAGGTTAGAGATGTTCTGTATAGGCTGATCTTAATCTGCATTTTCCACAAAAAGCATATATAGTTGTCTCAAAAATACTAAAGTCTAATTTTTATGATGGCACCAAGGTCTAGTTTTAGTATTTTTTGCAGCTGTGTTCCCAAGACCTTTTAAGGTGGCATGTTTCAACTGCGGATCAGCGCAAAAATAGTATTAACCCTTCACTAAACAATAGTCTGTTTATAGAAATTCCATTTCTTGAGCTATGACCATTTTCTTGTCTCCAGATGCTTTCATTTTGGACGTCTAAAATTTTGTAATCTGGTAAAGAGCGATGAATTGCTAGCCAAGCAATTGACCACACACAACATTATAAAATCCCAGGACAAATCAATGCGACTATAAAAAGAAAAGAGTTATAGTCTATAAAATGTACAGTCTATAAGAGTCAAATGAATGAAGTAAGATTTTTATGTTATGGATGAAAAGAAAGAGATACTCTTTTGTTATACTTCATACTTCATAAATTTTGCTAACATACTTTTCTTTAAGAAAAATAAAACATTTAACTGAATAATTTCTTGGTATTACATGTACATGCATAAATTATTTGCTTCTTACAGAACTCAATAACTTGTCACAGAAAGAAATTTGTAAGTACACACATGTTAATACTGTGAATTTGCAGATAAAACTCTTCAATCATAAGGTGATCAGATTCATTAATTCCTTTACCAAACAACAATATTTTGGACTGTCCAAATTGAAAGCATTTGCAGATGACAAATGTGGCTAAAATGATTGCATTTGTTTCTGAAAGATTAGAAAACATTGTCGGAAAAGGAGAGATATACATGAATCATGGCTGTGAAAAGCCTATAATACTAGTAGCAAAGATGATTTCTGAACAGGCCTTTTACACTGACAGCTGATTTACTGTACAGTGTAGATCAAGATAAGACTGCACAGAAGTCCAGTACAATCTTGTATCCACACTGCCCAGCTTGTTGTGTGATTTTCTGGTCATTACTTCATTGAATTTATTGTCATTTGATCTATTCTACAGCATGAAAATGTTTATTACATTTATTTGAAACTCTAGGGGTTAACCCTTCACCACACAAGAGTTGAGAGTGGTCTGAATTGAATTTATTGTAAGACAACAGATAAAATTCGACTCTAATGACATCATTTGTCTCTAA
This sequence comes from Tridacna gigas, assembly GCA_945859785.2. Lineage (NCBI taxonomy): Eukaryota > Metazoa > Mollusca > Bivalvia > Cardiida > Cardiidae > Tridacna > Tridacna gigas. The sequence continues at coordinate 25,594,031 of OX244042.2, read as the reverse complement.
AAGGGAGAAAACATAGTGGGAAATGGAGAAAATGCAGGTTACCACCATTTTCTGCTTTTCCCACAGTTTTAAAAGCCTTCTTTCTCAGGGTTGTTAAAACTTTGGATTGTTTTGTAAAGGGTTAACCTGGCAACTGCTCAATAAATAAAAAGGACATATTCATTCAGTGGAAAAAAGGCAGTCTGTAGTAATTTGAGCCCTATTTTAGCCAGACTATTACACAAAATGTCAGACACTGACAGAAAAGATCCAGTATCAGATTGTATGTACAAGGTACACTGTCTGCAAAAGCAGGTGTTTTCCTCAGCATCCTATAAGTTTAAAACAATAATTTCCTTTGCATGCTATGTAAGACTCAAACAAGAGGGCCATGATGGCCCTGAAGTTGCTCTACTAAGCCTTTTTGACCCAAAATGACCTATTTCCAATCTCTTCCAAGATGTTGAGACAAATATTCTAACAAACTTTCATGAGTATATGACTGAAAATATGGCCTTTTGAGTGCATACAAGCCTTTTCTGGGATCTGTCTCAGTGACCTGCCTTTTGACTTAATGTGACCAACTTATAGACATGTCTGAGATATCATCAAGGCAAACATTCTGGCTAACTTTTATGAGTATTGGACAGAAAATGTGGCCTCTGGAGTGTACACAAGGTTTTTCAAAGATCTGACCTGGTGACCTAGCTTTTGACCCTACCTGACTCGTTTTCAAAGTCATCCATGATATCTTCAAGACAAGTATTCTGACCATGTTTAACGAGTATTGGACTGCAAGTATGGCCTCTTAGAGCATATACAAGGTTTTTCAAAGATCTGAAGATCTAGTTTTTGACCTGATGTGACTCATTTTCAAACCCGTTGTGAGATATCATCAAGACGAATGTTCTGACCAACTTTCATGAATACTGAAGTGAAAATGCAGCCTCTAGAGCATACACAAGGTAAAAGATTATGATGCACAACAGACTTTGCACACCTCACAAGGGACACAGCAAATCACAAGCTCACCCTGAGCACTTCCCTCTCTGGTGAGCTAAAAAAAATCCATCTAATAAATTATACTCAATATAAACATCTGAGAGAAGGAAAGGGTGGTTTCTTATCATTAATTTAAGAAAGAAGGAGCAATGGTTTCTAACAAGCAATTATTGCTTTTTTCCAACAACATTTTTCAACATGTCAACTGAAGAACTGTAGCGAACGTTTACACAGTTAATTAATTCAAAGTTGACAGAATACATCACTATCGAGTATTACAATCGTGCATCCAATTTTGGTGCTAGTTTTTTAAATGACTCTCTAGTTCTGTAAGTTATTGCATGCCCTTCATCAAAGTAGGGGTTCAGTTCCTCTCTTACCCTCTCCATCCAGGAAGCAACCTTGGGATTTGACATATAGATGTTTTCTTCAAAGATTGGATATAGCTGCATTAATTCACAAGCAGCCATCAGGTCAGCCACTGATATTTTATCGCCACCAATAAATTGTTTGTCTTTAAGGAAATATTCATCGATGTGTTTAATAACTTGAGGTAGGTCATCCTTGAATCTGTCCACTTTCTTCCAGTCTATTGTGGTTTGTTTAGCTATTGGTATAACCAACTGTCAAATATAAGATAAAAAATTCAACCTTTTACCAGACAATGAAATTTAAGACTTTTCCCAATTAACTCTTTACCACAAAATCCTGACTTTTAACAATCCTGATGAAAAACCCTTTCGAAAACATTGTGGGAAAAAGAGAAAATGCTGGTAACCAACATTTTCTCCTTTTCCCACAATGTTTTCTACCCTTCACATGACAAATTTCAATTTTTGAACCACATTTGATTTGTTGTCTGCAAGTGCTTTCAATTTGGACCAGTCTAAGATTTTGTTGTTTCGTAAAGGGTTTAAAGCATTTGTGATCAACAAATTAAATGTATTGCAAGTGATGAACTTCTTCTTTGAAAAGGTAGAAAAAAAATGTTGGAAAAATAGAAAGTGCTGGTAACCAGTATAAATTTATTTTTTCCTCCCATGTTTTCAAAAACCCTTCTAAGGTTCGTTAAAACTCAAGATGGTGTGGTAAAAGGTTAAAAAAGAGAAGTTGGATACTGATTAAATCTGAAACTTTGCAGTGGACTTAAGTATGGGCATGAGAGAGATGAAGAATGACAGAGACAGAGACACAGAGAGAAAATAGGGAGGGACACAATGTAGTGCAGTGAGTGGATTCTTGACAGACCAGAGTAAGAACCTACTTTTACCTCATTCTAGGCACTAGTATGACTACAAGAACTTTTTTTTTCTCTTATCACCAAAAGTAAGAATGAGAAAGAAATGAAGTATTATTGGGTTTGATATGAAGCTAAAAAAGATCCTGTTTTGGTCTTTAATAATGAGTGAATATTTTAGTAGCGCTAAGAAGTTCAAATGATATGCAGAGCTTAAATACATGAATTGTCAAGATTATATTAAGTCCCGTTTGTCTGTCAGATTTGTGAATTTCTTACTTATCTTTCACCGATGGTCTGTCATAAGTCAAAAGTTTGACTTTCAAAGATTATCAACCTGAGAAGCAACATTAAAAAGGAAAAAGTCTCATTATTTCACAAACACCCTTTGGAACGTAGAATAAGATACAAAGAAAAATAATGATAAAAGATTTATCTCTTTATCTAAAAATCTCCAAAATGAAAGCAATTGCAAACTAAAAATGAAAATTGGCCCATATGATGAAATTTGTCTTGGTTAGGGTAGAAAAATGTGTGGGAAAAGGAGACCAGCATTTTCCTTTTTTTTCTTTTCAAATTGTATTTAAAAGTGTTCTTCCTTAGGATCTTTAAAACACAGGCTTGTTGGGTAGAGTTAAATAAAACTGATACCTTATGCTGAAAGACCATTGCTGCCTTCATTCTTGTATTCAAATGTTGCCAGTGTAAATATTCTTCCACTCTAGCCTGTGCAAGAAGATCAGATTTAGGATACCAATGTTCAGGCAGGTTGAACTTTGACACAAGGTAACGCATTATCACAATACTGTAAGGAGAAAGAGACAATGCAGTCTTCACATTACAAGTGTTAACATTTTCAACCAGAATGCTTTGGTGGAAATACTGGAGGATATTAACCGTCAGGCTGCTAAGCACGACCCACTGACCTTTTGCAGACAGTGTAGATCAAGATCTGACTGCACAAAACATGCAGTCTGATCTTGGATCTTGGGTTTTTTACTATCGGCTTGAAAGTTTTATTTAACTCATTTAGCAGGACAAGGGTTAATATTTAACCAATTTGTACATTAAATCTAAGAAGTGACAAAAACTTAAATAGTCTGTACAAAGCAGAAATACAAGTACTATGTCAAGCAGAGAAAAATGTTCTTTATAACATGCACAAAAACAATAAATTTCTTTCACCTAAAAATGGATATTGCTGCTTGTAATAATTTAACTAATTTTCTCTTACATTATGCCCTTTATTTTCTTGCAGATGATACCTTCAAGAGCATTGTGATAATACGTGAAATCACTTATATTAAGCAACGTTTCTTTTGCCGCATTTTTTTCACATGTTTCATTATTTTACTAGGAGGTTTTTAAAGTTGGCAGCGGCAGATTTGTTTCAAGGACTACTTGGTTAATACTGTTCAATACAAATTCTTCCATGATATAAAATTTGAGTATACAAGAAGGCATCATGGCTCTGTATTGCTCCACTTCCTAATATATTGCATGTGTCATATATGTAATTGGCAGCAACAGTCATCAAACTGTTAGAAATCTGTACTGCAATAAGAATTTCATAGAGAAAATAAGCTCAGTTCCCCTCCCCCCCCCTCCCCCCCCCCCCAAAAAAAAAAGACATGTTTTTTTCACAGGCTGCCAAGATAAATAATACAAGCAGGTCTAATTGTGTACGCATCCAGTGGACCTCTAACAAAATTTTTCAAAATTCATACCAGCAAATATCAATGAACTCGGACAAAGAGGATTTTGACAAAAATATTCAAACAAAAAGGCATGATTGGCTCTTAATCATTTACCAGAGCACATTTTGTTAAAATCCAACCTTCCCCGATGGGACCAATCTCTGACCCCATGGCAATAAATTGAACAATCTCGGTAGAGGTCCCCAATATCATGCTGCTTACTAAACATTGCTATTCCACACTTTTAGTTTGGAACAAGAAGATTTTCAAGGTTTTCACTATAAAAGACTAAATGAAAACTGTGTGACCCCCAGAGTGGGGTCATTTTTTACCCAAGGGCTATAATTTGTTAAATCCTGGTACAGGTCTACTAGATGAAGATACTTAGTAAACAACAAAGGTTTAGGCTTTATGCTTATAAACAAGATGCTTAAAGTTTCCATGACATAAAGCCCCTGTAAAAGGTGTGACCCCTAAGGCAGGGCATTGACCCCAGGGCTAAATTTTAAACAAACTTTGTGCTGATCCACAAGGTGAAGCTAGCAGCCAAATTTGGTAACCAAAGAATTTACTGGTTTGAAACAAGAATTTTCTCCAGTTTACTCTATATATGCATGAGTTACACTTGTGACTAATGAGGTTGGGCCAATTTTGACCCCAGGGCTATAATTTAGATAGTATTGGTAGAGCAATTCCAGATGATAAAACAGAGAACATTATAGCTCTAGCTCTTACAATTAGGTACAAGAAACTTGGTAAAGAACCACTGGATGTAGGGAAATGCAAAATTTGGTAGCCCTAGGCCTTATTGTTAGGGATTAAAAGATTTTTTTCATTTTCATTGCATAAACAAACGTAAAATTTTGACCTCTGGGGTGAGGCTAATTTTGACCCAAGGGCTATAACTTGAACAAACTTGGTAAAAGTCCACTGGATAAAGCTACATGCAAAAATTTGCTTTATGATTAGGAACAGTAAGATTTTGAAAGTTTTCATTATATAAGCCCATATAAATCTTTGACCCAAGGGCTATATTTTGAAAAGTTTTGACAGAAGTCCACTAGATGAAGCTACATACAAAATTTTGAAGTCCTAGGCTGTAGGGCTGTATGACAACAGAGTTTTTACTGTTTACTGGCATTAAATTCTTTAAAGGAATTCTGAAGGGGACCATGGCAGGATCATTTGTGTGAAGTTTGGTTAAGGTTGAATAGGTAGGTTCAGACAAGATGTTTGAAAACAAAATTCATTGGAGCACAACAGACAGGGCCATGACATAAGCATGCCAACCTTTGGCCACTGAAGCTAAAAACCATGTAATAGATTTGAAAACAACCATTCTTAAGAACATTCTTGGTCTTGTTCTGTTAAATTTTCCAAATTTGAAAGTAACACACCTTCTGATTGGCTAAACCATATGGTTTAGCCAATCAGATGTTGTGTTACTTTCAAACTTGGAAAATCTTGAAGAATAAGTCTAAGAACATTCTTAAGAATGGTTGGTGAATACAGACCCTGATTATCTTCTAAATTAACATTACACAATACCTTTCTGTTAAAATAAATCCATTATCATCCAACACAGGGACTTTCTGCCATGGGTTCAGTTTTGTAAACTCCTCTTTGAAATGTTCACCTAATGAAATACAAAAGAATTAAGATAACCTCTGACAGAGTAAATGACAGACAAATAATCTGGTGTTTAGATCTATGCTGTGAGCTGAAACCTTGAAACTGTGACTGGTATACAAAGGGTCAAATGTGACGGATAATAGGCATATATACAGTTCAAGTTTGAACTAATTCGCCTGCTGCTGCCTTCACCTCCTGATTTATGGAAGTTTCTGTACAAGACAAGTTCGGTAAATTGCACTTACACAGTCAATCAATAAGACATTTTGATAACAAGGTAATTATTTGCACCATGATGTTTGTCCATCTTGTAACTCTTTGATTTCTGAGCATAAAAATTATCATTAACTTTTCTGACTGACTTTATTTACAAGAAAAAAATTTATGCCAATTATTTGGTTACAAACCGGTACATTAACACTATAATTTCCTTGTTACCAGAACCTCCAAATGGTTCTCTCTTTAAGTTCAAGTTACTGAACTTGTATGCTACTGAAACATCTGTTTGACTGATTTTCATTTATCTATCATCGCCACCAGTTGCCCCCAAAGACTGTTAGTTATGATACAGGAGAAAACACAAGATATAGGGCAAAACCAATCTTGTTAAGCCTTGGCCCGGTCCCTATTTTGCCCAAATCCACTGGCAGACATATATTCTGACTTCAGTTAAGTTTGTTGTTTGACATGCATAAATTTCACTATTATTAACAGACTATTATGGTTATGATCTCACATCCTCAGCCGACATGTTTCAGGCTCAGCCCGGCAAAATAATGGACTTAAGTCTATAAGTCTGTTAACTGAGTTAAGTCAATTTCATTTGGTTGAGTCTGAAATGTTGTGTAAACTAAGTATGTCACATATCTGAGAACTACACTTAAGTCTGTTAATGTCACTGAAATGCATCTCAAACAATGAACCCAATCAAGTCAGAAACTGAGTGTGTTAGCCAATTTGATCAAAGCAGGAGACTTAAGTTTTTTTGTGAAACCAGGCCCTGGTTCTTTAACGTGCTCAGTGTACTGCACTGTCGCATGGGACCTAGATTTGCATGTCATCCAAAAGACTTTTTTAAGAAATTTTAGATGGCCAGCCTTGGAGATGGAACCCACGTATGGACTTGCCATTCACAAGTCTCATGCTCTACAACTTGAGCTAAGACATCAGTCACCCAACCTCCCCTGCAAAAGTACTGGTACTATGGGCAACAGATGTTTCGGTAACAGACAAGTTCGGTAAATTTTACTTATAGAGTAAATTGTTTGGATGTTTTGATAACAAGGTATTTATAAAGTGTTGATGCACCGTGACATTTTTCATACCCAATACATGGCTTTCATTTGTTCAGTGTATTTTTTTTCCTGTATCTTTTCTGGCATTATATATCTGTTATGTTCATCCTGCTTTTCTGTATGTGAAATTGTACTTCAAATCACCATACAGGTACAAGTTTGGGTATTATTCATTACATCAGCTATGGTTGAAAACCGATATTAAGATGTGGTGATCAAAATTTATTAATTACAGGTATATATACATACAGCATGGAATGACACTATATACTTACCTGTTACCAAAACATCCCATAGATTTACTCTTTAAGTCCAATTTACCGAACTTGTCTGTTACGGAAACATCCATAAATCAGTGGTTTGCGCCCCTTTTCTCTTGCTGTCTCCACTGTGCATCTGTTGTGCATATTTCCCCTTGATGTCTGTGTGGTCTGTTGCCTAGGGCCAGTTGCCCACAATAACTTGAATTAAACTTGAATTAAATATTCGACTGCTCATACTTTTGAACAGAACAGTTAACTTTATTAATGATTGCTTTGTATAGTTTTATTTCCCATCCTAGCACAAGATGTCCAAAATTTGCACAATGGCTCCAAGCAGTCTGCAGTGCAGTTTATTGTCAACATATCTCTGATACTTCAGGCTCTTCCTTTTGTTTAGTTCGACTTAATTTGGTGGGAAGGATGCTTGTTTTGATGGATAAAACACATTGGCAAATTCTGAGAATCTGACCTTTGAGGAGCCTTGTAAACACAAGCGTGCTAAATTTTAACCTGAAGTAAAGTAACGGTTTTCATCGAAGAATGCAAGTGTCATCTAAGAAATGTGAGCCAGATTAACTTACCCTTTCGTAAAGCAACTGGTTTTGCTTCAAAATTAATTTTATTTGCTTTTAGGAAAATGTATACAGCTCTAGACGGCTGAGACATCAGATCGAAGTAATACTTCAACGCCATTTTGATTGTTGTTCTTTCTTGTTGACCAATGACAATCGTTGTTTCACTAGGGATCAATTTGGTCTTTCAGGCGCTTTGTTTATCTCTAGAGGCGCTAATTTGAAATAATGTAATGAGCGTTTGACGATCAAGCGCGATATTCAAACACGGAAAAGGTCTTCAAAATCTTTATTTTTTTTTTTATTTTTTTTCACACTGTTACGACAAACGATCTGATGCTAAAAGATATTTAACTTGAAGCACAGGGTTTATCCATTATCTCGTGTAGATTACTTAAATCTCTTGGCTGCAGACGACTTTTTGAAAACTTGTATAATTTTTAGATTCTATACTGTACTGTATAGAGGGCTCTAACCAGTAAGCTACTTGAACTGGACTAACGTTACACTCAGTACGCTGCTTATGTATATTCCAACATATACTTATCAAAGGTGAATATTTGACAAAGACTGAGGATGGATTATCATCAAAGACAACTTGAACTTATTCATTCATATTCTCTGAATCAGTAACTGTAAGAGTTACAAGGTGCTGTGTATTGATCTGTACAGAACAGTAGTACAGATAACTGTCCCCGAAGGCAATTTTAGTTTTTGATTGGTCCCCTCAGGGTACAGAGACGATCATGAAAAAAACAGTTGAAATCTGTGCACAGATTTTGTGCGCACTTTGAAACTCTTCTAATTTCACAGATAGATGACAGAGCTAGAATTTGAACATACGTGTTGCTTAACCCTTTCCCAAACCACAAATTTTGGACTGGACCAAATTGAAAGAGTTTGCAGACGACAATTTTAAATTTGGTGAAAATGGCAGAAAGGTCTCAAAATGGGTAGAAAACGCTGTGGGAAAAGGAGAAATTGCTCGTTACGAGCAATTTCTCCTTTTCCCACAGTGTTTTCAAAAGACTTATACTGCAGACACGTGGAAACCAGGGCTTGTTTGGGAAAGGGTTAAGTATTCCTTTGTTTCAAATACAAATATTTTAAATTTAAATGCTAAACATATGAAAAAAAGTTTAATTCATCTGTTACTCAAGGTGTTTGCGTTCCCCAGAATACACACAAAATGGCCACCAAACACGATAAGTTTCATTCGTTCTTTTCGAGATTTACGCATTATAAAAGACCTCTTTGAGCGTTGTAGGTAATGAAACGTTTAATGATCACTCCTTTGTCATGTGTGTCACAAAAATTATTTGTATTTTACTGCAATACAGATTAAACCGACAAAGCAGGAAGTCAGTAACTTTCCTACTGTAACTTTCCTACTGGAAAATTCACGATGGACTTGAGACAGTGTGGTGCACATTAAATTTCCAAATAAGAAAAGAAGCGCTGCAAATGTCTCATTATTGAGACTACACAGAACAGAAGTGAAAGAACCATTACTCTAATTCTGTCCTGGATAAAAAGTCTCCGTATATTGTTAATTCCCTTCTCACATTGTAAACTAACCCTTTACCAGAAAAGGTAAAATTTTGTCGATCCTGGGAAAGATGTCTTTCAAATAGATTGTGTAGAAATGGTTACTAGTGTTTTTTCCATTTCTCATGATGTTTTCTATCGTTTCAATAGAATATATGTACATGTAATTTGAAACACATTGGATTTGTTGTCAGCAAATAATTTCCATATGCACAACTAAACTTTTGTTGTGTGGTAATGAGTTAATGAATCAAACAGGTAGGGCTGATGGCCAAGTTGGTTACAGGCCAATTGGGGATCAAGTTCATTATTTATATTTAACCCCTTTGGTCTCATTGATATATAGATATAACTATATATATACAATATGCACACATGTATGAGTTTCAATATTGGGTCTTAATCTAAAATTTTGTTGTTTTGTAAAGAGTTAAAGGCCCTGAAGCAGCCAAAAGTAGCCCGAGAGTAAACAATGCATTTAAAGTGCATTCAAATTTAAATCATGCTGTTTAAAACTGTTGAAATTATGACAGTCAGTTATTCACTTATTGCACAGTTGGTCCAAGTGATAGTCTCTGGCAGAAAAATGAATTTCTAAACTAGGTAAAAAGTTGCCAAGTTGCTCTATTTTACATAAAGATGTTTGGAATGTCAAGGCCCTGCTCAACAGAGGATTAAAAGAAAAAAGAGATTAAAACAATAATTGAGCCATGCTCTGGCAAAAGGGGGCTTAATGCATCTCTGTGGTGCATTGTACCAAGCAAGTCATCATAGTATTATAGATCCCTATCCTTTTTGTATAACACCCCATTGAATCATGAGGTACACTGGTCCTTTGACATGCAGAAAAGTGGCCAAAAGCAAAATGTTTCGGCCCAGGTCAGCCTGTGCAGGCTGACCTGGGTCGATACTTTTTGCAAATGTTTTAAGCCCCTTTTTTACAGAGTACAGCTCAATTACATGTTTGATGAGTTTTCAAAACCTTGTCTCTTCCTTATTTCAGATTTTTCAGCAGATTAAAATGCTAAGATGGATCTTACACATGGAATGTTGGTTTATGCTCCAGACAAGAAGGCAGCATGGCTGAAAGTTACTATCAAAGAGATACTCAGTGAAAGGAAATGTTTTGTAACCTTTCAACATTCCAAGGTATTTATCTTCCTTTTCTTTTTCTACTTTTTCCTCACGCTGTGTTCTCCAATGATTCTCACGGCCGGGTACCTCAGTGGTTAGCGTATCTGACTCATGACCTGGTGGCTGCAAATTCGATACCTGGTTGAGGCAAACTTTCTGTACGGCAATTTTTTGCCTCTCACCTCAGATGCATGTGACAAAAACTGTAAGTGGCATTAAACTCCAATACAAACAAACAAATCTCCAACCATTCAAATTCAGTTCCAATTCTGAGTTCAAAGACTATCAGACAGTAGAAGTCTGCTTTGCAAGGCCATAACATCTCATCCAATCAGGTGAAAAACAAAATTGTATCAGATTTTTCATCTTCTTCTCAAAGTAGCTGGCTACAAGCAATTGCGCCTTTTCTCACAAAGTTTTCCGTATTTTGAATAACAACCTTTAATTGGTCTTTGGACTTTCATTGAGTAGACTAGTTTTTGGTAAATCTAAATTTTGCTTGTATACAAACAGGCTTACAGAGTTGAAGAAAATTAAGCCTTTAACCCTTTACTAGACAATCCTGAGTTTTAATGACCTTGAGAAGAAGCAGTTTGAAAACATTGAGGGAAAAGGATAAAATGTTGGTAAACAGCATTTTCTCCTTTTCCCACAGTGTCTTCTACTCTTCCCAAAACAAATTTCAATTTTTGAGTCAGATTGACTTTGTTGTCTCCAAATGCTTTAAAACTTTGTTGTTTGGTAAACGGTAAAGGTTTTTTTGTCTTAAAAGTCAAGAAGGGTTGGGCTAATGTTTGCCTTCACTAAATTCTGTATGACATTTATTATAGTAAATTACAAATACCCACAACAGAAGTTTAAGTAAAAATTGAAAGTGTTTTTAATCTTTGAATATCATATTGCTCTCTTTATCTGGACCTACATTTGAACCATGCTCTGTGAAAGGGGGCTTAATGCATTTGCAAAAACTATCGACCAGGTCAGCTTACACATTCCACACAGGCTGACCTGGGCTTTTTGCCGTTGGTCAATTTTCTGCTTGTTAAAGGACCATTCCACATCTTGATTTAGTTGATTGTTAGACAAAGTGGATTTTATGGATCCCTGGATTATGTGATGACTTGGTATAATGCATCACAGAGATGCATTAAGGCCCCTTTTGTCAGAGCATGGTTCATTTCTTTGTGCATTTACAGGAGACTGAAGAGTGTTTCTTATCAGAATTACTGCCATGTTCAGAACAAACCATCCAGGAAATAAACAACTTGACAGAACTGTCTCCAACTAACAAGGCATCAGGTAAAATATAATAATGGCACTTACATTTAGTTTTACCCTTTCCCAAGCAATACCAGGTTTTAAAAATTTAGACAAAGAAAGCATTTTGAAAACGTTGGATAGTGAAAAGTTGCTGGTAATCAGCATTTCTCCTTTTCCCACAAAGTTTTCTGCCCGATCAAAGACAAATTCCATCATCTGAGCAACCTTTAATTTGTCGTCTAGAAATGCTTCAAAATGGACATGTCTAAAATTGTTTAATCTTTTAAAGAGTAAACAATAAAAGGCTGATACCCAACCATAAACAATAATTGATTTTGTGCTCTGTTTCTTTGTTATCATTATGTGTATGTTAAGTTTAGAAAGCATAGTAGTTCATATTTACATGGAAGCCTTACACAACACTTATGTGTTTTGGATAATTTTGACACTTTCTGAAAGCAGGCTTCTTTCTGACTGTGAAAGATTTCTTGTTTGAGATAAGGAGTTAACCCTTTACCACAATAACTGGAGTTTCAATGACCCTGAAAACATTGTAGGAAAAAGAGAAAATGCTGTTAAGCTGCATTCTTCCTTTTCCCATGATGTTTTCTACCCTTTCACAGACAAACCTCATAATTTGATTTCAATTTACTAGTATTTTGTCATCTGCAAATGCTTTGAATAAGGACAAATCTAAAATTTTTATTGTTTGGTTAAAAGGTAAACGCTTATGATGCAATATTGGTTACCTTAACAGTTTACCAGAGTTTTAATGACTCTGAGGAAGAAAGGCTTTGAAAGTATTATGATTACCAGCATTTTCTCCTTTTCCCACGATGTCTTCTATCTATGCAAGGACAAAATAATAAAATCTGTAAAACATTTGAGTAGTTGCCTGTAAATTCTTCAATATGGACGAGTCTAATATTTAGCTGTGTGGTAAAGGGTTAAAAAAATTTATATCCTGCTTCAAGCACCTTGTACATGATGCATATTATCTAGTTCTATCATGCCTTGATGAGCGATATGGGGTTGACAAATTTTACACAAATGCTGGAAGTACAATAGTTGCTGTTAATCCTTTCAAAGACGTATCCAACTTATACAGCTGTGAGATGGTGTTTGCCTATCATTCAGAAGATCAGGTATGTAAATTAACTACATCTTAACTGAATCATTGTTTGGTTATGCTGAAAAATGTTGACTGTAAATTCAGGATCAGCCAGCCTATTCTGTGCAGTCTGATTTGATTCTATACTGATCTCTTCATCTTTTGATGCTCCAAGCTTTCTTTGATGAATTTTTTTTCTTTTCATTCTCTTATAATTCACTCTTTTTCCTATTAAAAAGACATTTTAACTCTTTACCAAAGTACAAAATTTTGTCCTTAACCATCTTGAAGCATTTGCAGGCAAAAAAGTAATTGTAGCTCAAATGATGATTTCTGTCTTTGATAGGGTAGAGAACATTGGTAGAAAAGGAGAAAATGCTAGTTACCAGCATTTTCTCCGCTTCCCACAATGTTTTCTAAAGCCTTTTCTCCTGGGTTATTAAAACTCGGAATTGTATGGTAAGGGATTAAATACTAGTATAATTCAAAATCAATTCTAGGAAGAACCCCATATATATCAGATCGGATGCCAGGCATACAAAAGAATGTGTCAAGAATTGGGCCATGGAAACCAAACAATAATTGTGAGTGGCGAAAGCGGATCTGGTAAAGTAAGTGATAGAAATATTATGATCCTATACTTAGATCATTACCAAAAGGGTTATTTTAGACATCCAACTGACTAAAGTAAGTGAAACTAAGGAGACATGTTTAAACCCTTTCCAAACAGGGCTGTCTTGCAATGACCATGAGGAAAAAGACTTTTGAAAACTTAATGGGTAAATCAGAAAATGCTGGAAACCAGCTTTTTCTCATTTTTCCAGAATATCCTCCCTCTCAAAGACAAAGTCCATCATCTGAGATTCATTTGATTTGTTGCCTGCTAGAGCTTTGAATATGGATATACATATATTTTGTATATTTAATTCACATTTGTTCATTAGTATCTATACCTAAAAATTAGAAAAGTTTTGAAATGACTAGCAGTATAAGCTACCAGCTGCATAAAAGTACTTAATATTGTCTTTCAAAGGTTTAACCAAAAATGTATGCAACAAATTTCTTAATTACTGTAACCCTTCACTAAACAATCCCAAGTTTAAACAATCCTTAGGAAGAAGACTTATGAAAACATTGTGGTAAATAGAGAAAATGCTGGTTACCAGCAATTTCTTATTTTCCCAATATGTTTTCTACCCTTTCATAGATAAATCCCATTGTTTGAGTCATGTTTGCATTGGTAAAGAGTTGATATTCAATAACAAGTCTGTAACAGAAGGGGCATCAATTGATTAGTTGTTGTTGAACTTTTAAATAAAAAGGTGATAATTAGTATTTGTAATAGTAGAAGGAAAAACAACTACCAGATAAAAATGGAGACAGGTCTGGAAGTAATGTAGTATTATCTCTCTTTAGACTGTGTCAGCCAAACATCTCCTGAGGTATATGACAATGATTTCCAATTCTTCAAGGTGAGTATGATATTAACCCATTACCACACAGTCCTGAGTTTTACTGGCCCTGAGGTAGAAGGCTTATGAAAACATTGTGGGAAAAGGAGAAAATGCTGGTAACCAGCATTTTCTGCTTTTCCCACAATGTTTTCTACAACAAAGTGCAAGATTTTTGAGCCTCATTGTTGTCTGCAAATGCTTTCAACACGGATGAGTCTAAATCTTTGATTCTAAAGAGTTAAGAGACATTTTTGTTTTGGCAATTGCTTTTTTTTTCTCCGAAATTTACATTGTAAGATATATATTTGAAGAACATGAGACAAAAATGAGAGGAAATATGGTCATAGATGAAAACCTTGTGAAAGGAACAATTTCTCCATTTTGCATAATGCTTTGTTCACAATCCTCGCACCTATTTAGTATCGTTCCTTTTCAGTTTGTTTTGGAATTTTGATGAAAGTAATTAGCTCAAAGTACAATGATTGATATTTTTCCCTGTAAAAGGGCATACACTGTTCTTTTATAATTTTTCTAATATGTAGTCCATAGCTCACTGTAGTATGATTATTTACAGAGATGAGAACAGTGACAGGCACAGTCCCCAGGGTCAGTGCGTTGAGAGAAGACTTCTAGATTCAAACCCAATACTTGAGGCATTTGGCAATGCTGTGACACAGAGAAACAATAATAGTTCTAGATTTGGGAAGTTTATTAAGCTACAGTTTTTAAGGTTAGTATACATGCAACTGTGCTACAAACTTTTACCTTTAAAGCGCCTTTCACAACTATAGTTGTCTTTGTGGCCAGTGTAGATTAAGATCAGACTGCACAAAACATGCAGTCTGATCTTGATCTACACTGTTCACTTTGCTGAGACATTTTGGACTCAGCAAGCTTGAAATTGGAATTATTTTTGTTTTATTTTTAGGCTGAAAAATGTCTGATGGGTTTAATTGGCACTCAAAGTGCTGTGGAGATATACTCAGCATTATGCAAATATTTTTCATATAAATGCCTTATGAAGTAAACATGGTTTGAAAGTACTTGGAGCAATTTACTGCTGACACCCATAAATGTTCACTGAGCATCTGTGATGATCCAGTCAGCTATTTTATCACTAGATGACCAAACCAATTGGCAAGCTGTTTCTATGAATTACATCGGCATATGCCTTCAATGGAAACGCTATAGCAGGGAGTATGTTACAAAGTATCAGTCAGTTTAGAAGGGATACTCTCAGAGATCTTTTAAATCAAATTTGTCCACTACAAGACTCCCATATAAAAGACCAGGACTCCCAAAATCATTACAGTTGAGTCCCTGGGACCTGCAAAAGTAATCAACAAACTAAGATCCTGCTTTTCGATTGGGAGCAGTCAGTAATTTGTTGTTTGGGAAAGGGTTAAAGAAACCAAAAAAGAGCAGTTTATGTACATGTTTATTGAAAAATTATAACATGAATCTGCTATTCTTTGACTAGAAATGGACAGATGGTTGGTGGACAAATACAGACCTATCTATTAGAGAAAACCAGAGTAGTACATCAGGCAACTGGAGAGTGTAATTTTCATATATTTTACCAGGTATGTGGATTAAGTAATTACCACCTGTTGGTGAGATTTTCTTTTTACTGCAGCCCAATTTTAAAGAACAAGCAGTTTCTCTTTTTGTTACCGTCGTTTTATAAGTGTTCAACCATAATCACTGTTTTTAGTCATCTGCTGAAAATTCATTTCAAGAGGTATGGCATGAACTGGTGGAGAATGAAAGAAGCTAGAATGGTTTTAGTATCAAACTTGTATAGAACTGCGGGCAGTTTTCCATTGTTTCAATTTCATTGCAACTTGAAAAGAATTTTTTTGTATTATGGCTGATAAAACTTTGAATTACATGTATCTGTTTATTGAAATATGAATAGAAGCAGATTTTGCATAAGTTGTCATTTTTTTTCCTGCATTTTTTTCCAGTTAATCAAAAGCATTCAAGAATCCCCTGACACAAGTTTATGCCAGATAATGGAAGAAGTAGGATGGGAGAATATGAAATGTGTACCAGAAGGCAAATGTAGGTATTTTTGTCCATATCTATTGAATGAATTATACAGAGTCTGAGTGGACTCTCAGCACCTGAGGGCAACACAGGTGCCTCTTTAGCCAGAATAGATCAAGATCAGACTGCAAAGAATGTGCAGTCTGGTCACTTATCTACAGTGTCCCTTTTTAGCCAGAACAACCTTTACAATAAAACAAGTAGTTATGAATCTAAAGTATTGGCACTGCCTAACTGGAATAGTCATACTTGCGATGAATCATGAAGCAGTAATGTATTAGATACTGTATTTGAGTGTCCATCTACATAGATGGATAATTTATAACTTACCCTTGCGATGCTGAATCCAGATTTATTTGGCTGGGCATTCAGAACGTGCTGTCTGATCTTAAATTTAAAATGTCTGCTTCGTTGCCAGGTTTTCTGACAAAAACAGTTTTAAAATTACAATATCTGCATCCTTAGTGCATACTAAGAATGTCCATGTTATTCATTTACCACTACAAGGGTTATTATGTTGACTTTTACATATTTAGTGTTGTGTTTACTGCCATTTGCAACGTTATTTCAGTTATACTGTAGAGCTCAGTGCACCTACCAGTGCTTGCTTTCTTTGAAGATTGTTTGCCGGTATTTTGCACACCATTTTGTCCAAGCCACTGGCTTCTTTCACAAATAAACATTTGAAAAAATGTTCAACAGTGAGAGAGAAATGAACTGTGTTGCAATGGCTATCTTCAAATCTTTGGAAAGAATTTAGCAAAGCTTGGCATTGAACCAGCCACTTGTAGCTTTCAAGCCCTTTACATCACAGACTGAGCTAACTGGTTCAGCTTATGGTCTTAAAAGCAGGAAAATAATCTTTTTGTGCTTGATATGGAAAATTTGGGGAAAAGGAATAGTTGATTTTAGTGAGTACTGCTCCCTTTCAAATAATTTTGAAAAAAAAAAAATGTGAGCCATGCTTTGTAAAAGGGGGTTTATTGCATCTGCAAAAGTGTCGAGCCATGTCAGCCTGCATGTCATGTGCAGATTGCCATAGGTTGAAACTCTCTGCTTTTATTAACCCTTTACCGCACAATGCTGCCTTTTGATGCCTCTGGGAAAGAAGCCTTTTGAAAACATTGTGGGAAAAGGAGAAAATGCTGGTAACCAGCATTTTCTCCTTTTCCCACAATGTTTTCTACCCTATCCAAGAAAAATTGCACCATTTGAGCCACATTGAAATTGTTGTCTGCAAATGCTTTCAGTTTGGACAAGGCTAAAATTTTGTCGTCTTGTAAAGGGTTAAATTTTCTACATGTCCAAGGACTATTCTACATCATGATGTAGCTAGTTGTTAAACAATGTGGATTTTATGGATGCATAGTTATAGAGATGACTTGCATGGTATAATGCATCACAGAGATGCTCTAAAAACTCTTTTGCTAGAGCCTAGCTATAGTGTATAGCTCTTTACCACACGACAAAATTTTAGACTCAACCAAATAGAAAGCATTTGCAGACGACAAATTAATAATAGCTCAAATGTTGATTTCTGTCTTTGATAGGGTAGAAAACCTTGTGGGAAAAGGAGAAAATGTTGGTTACCAGCATTTTCTCCTTTTCCCACAAGATTTTCAAAAGCCTTCTTTTTCAGGGTCATTAAAAGTCAGGATTGTGTGGTAAAGAGATAGCAGGGAGTTTTAAAAGTTGTATCATCACAATGCTGGTTTAACTCAGTACTGTCAAACAACAAAATTTTAAACCAGTCCTAATTCAAAACATTTGCAGATGACAAATTAAATGTGGCTCAAATGATGCGATTCATCTTCAACAGGTCAGGAAACATTGAAGAAAAAAGCATTTTTGCCTTTTCTTACAATATGTTCAAAAACTTACTTCCCCAGGAATATGAAACACAGGATTGCTTGATAAAAGGTGTGGTATCTATTGTTTAGGTATAGACAACAATAGGAATTTAACTCAAACCCTAGATGCCATGACAGAAATTGGTCTGACACAAGACATTCAGGACAACATTATGAAGGTAGCTCGTTTCTAGCTCGGCTGTTTTCAAAGATTGGTTGATTGTGTGGTGTTTAAGGTTTTTAACAGCCAGTGCACCTATCCATGCTTTCCTGGACCAGTACTTCCTTTACCAGTACTTCACACATTCTTCCAAAGCCACAGGCTGCTTTCCCACATAACCATCATGGAAACAATGACTGGTGGTTAGAGAGGAATGAATTCTGTAGCATTGACTGTCATCACTGCTTTGAAATGATTTGCCAAGCTTGGGATTCAAACCAGCGACTCTCTGTTCTGAAGTCCTCTACGTTACTGACTGCACAACCAGGGCTTGGCTGTTTTCAAAGAAAACATCAAGGAATTGTTATTGCCATGTGTAGGCTGTCATGGTTGTGCTAAAACTTTGACGTTTTCTAACATCACTGTCATTTTACTGTCACAAGATATTTCCTTTGAACTTTGAACTAGATATTAGCTACCAAAAGGGGAACTGATTTTTGATACAGTTATGCTTTCTTTGTTGACTAATGGATTTTTACCAGGCAAGAGTTGGCACCTGCATAGATAGCTCTTGTTTGTCTGGATGTGTTTGTGAAAGTTTCAGTTTCACCCTTTACTACACAGTCCTGAGTTTTAATGACCTTTAAGAAGAAGACTTGAAAACATTGTGGAAAAAGAAGAAAATGCCAGATTTCCTCCTTTTCCCACATTGTTGTCTACTCTTTCACAAAAAGATAAAGTGAGACTTATCTGTTTTGTGATCTGCAAATGCCTTCAATTTGGACAAGTCCAAATTTTTGTCATTTGGTAAAAACTTAAAATATTTTATTATATAAAACCTCTGGCAGTGTATAAAAACTTATGCTTTATTTTTGATAATACAATATAATCATATTTTTTGTCCTGGTTCTGATCAGTTTTTAGTCATAAGCGCATGAAGACAGAGAAACCAGCCACAGCATGTGCTGGAATTTGTACGGCTACGCAGTTCTGCTGAAAAATGACGTCATTGTTGCTAAGACTTAAGTGTGTGGAAACTTTTTGCTTTTCATGTTAAATAAAAACCAAGAAATACAGCAACATTTTTTTTTTTTTTTTTTTTTTTTTAAATCAGCAAGATTGTGGAAATAGGTGGACTTACCCCCTCTAGAAACTGTTTCATCATACTTTCAGTGTAAATGTCAAAGAGCTATCTACTTTTGTATGTACACATTTGAAACCAAACTACAACTGTAAACATGGACCCATGAATGGTGTATAGGCTAAAGGTGATGATGCAGGATATTTTTTTGTCTGTCATTTGTTTTATGTGATGAATAGAAACTCACATTCATGTTTATGTATTATTATTTTCATCAAGCTTGTTGACTAAAATGGATTTGATGCTCGCCAAGGCTCGCGTCATACATTTTTAGTCAACTTGTTTGATAAAAATGATAATACATAAACACTCATGTAAGATCCTCTATTTATTTATCGATAATTATTAGTGACAGAATCCTATCTTGAAGCCGCAGCCTTCCCTGCCTGAGTTGTAAACCCTTTACTAAAAATTCCAAGCATAAATGACCCTTTGGATTAATCTTTTGAAAACTTGGCAGAAAAAGGAAGAAAAAATGGGTGTTGAATGTCTGCAACAGTTCTTGTTCAATTGTCCATATTTGAATACATGTATATTGTACTTTCATTCATCTTCTGCCAACTTGTTTTCAGGAGATGATGATTTAACTCCATGTGAGACAAAAAAAATTGAGACCCTTCCCAATTGAAAGCATTTACAGACAACAAATTAAATGTGGTACAAAGGATGCAATTTTTGGTAGAAAGGGTAGAAAAGAAAACAATGTGGGAAAAGGAAAAAATGCTAGTTACCAACACATCATTTTCTCCTTTTTTCACCATGTTTTCAAAAGCCCTTTTCAGAAGGGTTATTAAAACTCAGGATTGTGTGGTAAAGGTTTAGTATCTAGAAGAAAGTCATCACTATAAGACATATTTATACAGATGAACGTTTTCCTGTTTCAGATTCTTGTTGCAATTTTGTTTCTATGCAACATGGAGTTTGCACCACTGGAAGATGAGCTTTGTCAACTGGTCTCAGATAAAGGTGAGTCAGGGTTTGCAAAATTTGGACTCTTCTGATCAGTGAAGTAAAAGTAGATCAATTATTTGATATGAATGCATTTTGTAAAATTAGTAGAGCATGAAGTAGATTTAACCCTTTACCAAACCATCTCATGTTTTTTAAAATCCTTGAGGAAGCAGGCTTTCAAAAACATTATTGGAAAAGGAGGCAGCGTTTTCTCCTTTTTCCACAATGTTTCTACAATGTTTTCTTCCTTTTCAAAGACAAAGCCTATCATTTGAGAAATATCTGATTTCAAAAATTTTATATACCAGAACTCTCCATGTCATTTTAAAACAAATTCAAACATTGTAGATATATATTTTTTTTATTTGATTTAAACACATTTCACCTGCAAAGACCTAAACTCTTTACCAAATGACAAAAATTTAGACTGGCCCAAACTGAAAGCATTACCAGCCGATATAGCTCAGTAGGTAGAGCGTAGGACTTGTGAACACAATGTCCTACAGATTGTGGGTTCGTATCCCCGGCTGGCCAACTAAAAAATTACTAAAAGTCTTTCGGATGAGACATTAAACCGAGGTCCCGTGTGACGGTGCTATACGCCGAGCACGTTAAAGAACCAGGCGAAGCTCTCAGTAGTTTCGACCTGTATCCTTGCACTATCCCCCGTAACAACTAACCGTCTTCTGGGGGCGTCGCTCAGATGGGCAACCGGTAGCGACGATAAATAAACGGAAAAAAAATAACTAACTGAAAGCATTTGCAGACAATAAATTGAAGGTGGCTCAAATGACAAAATTTGTCCTTAATAGAGTAGAAAACATTGTGGGAAAAGGAGAAAATGCTGGTTACCAGCATTTTCTCCTTTTCCCATGTTTTCAAAAGGCTTCTTCCTCAGGGTAGTTAAAAGTCGGAATTGTGTGGTAAAGGGTTATTCCATGGAAAGTATACATTAATGACTGCATGGCATGAAAATCAGAAATTCAAAGACTTACTGCTGGGCTATGCTTCTCAGAAATTCTAAGGATCACCTTTGCCATTGTGTGTTTTGCATTCTTGTGGCTACTTTCATTCTTGCATGAACATATCCATGTAATCTTTTCATAGTTACACATTTGAGTCATGCTCTGGCAAAAGGGGGCTTAATGCATCACTGTGATGCATGATACCAAGCAAGTCATCCATAGCGGCCATTTTTTCTAACAAATGACTGAATCATGAGGTAGAATGGTCCTTTGACATATAGAAAATTGACCAGTAACGAAAAGTTTCGGCCCAGGTGAAAAGGGGGCTTAATGCATTTGCGAAAACTATCTACCCATGTCAGCCTGCGCAGTCTGCACAGGCTGACATGGGCCGAATTTTTCGCTATCTTTGAATTTTTTGTGTGTCAAGGGATAATTCTACCTCATGATTCAATTGATTGTTTGACAAAATGGATGTTACAGATCGGTAATTAGGTGATGTCTTGCTTGATATAATGCATCACGAAGATGCACATTAAGTCCCCTTTTGCCAGAGCACAGCTCATATTTTGTGATTGTATGATTAGATGACCAGTTTCTGGACACAACATTCACCGAGCTTGAGGGTAATACATTACAGTTTGTTGTGTTTACTTTGCTGTTTTTTTAATTATGTTCAGCATTTGTTGTTTTTAGATACTCCCATACTTCTGGAAAAAATTAACTTTATCAGTCATTTTGATTTAACTCTTTACCAAATGACGAAATTTTAGACACATCCAAATTGAAAGGATTTGCAGATAACAAATCACATGTTTCTAAAATGCTGATTTCTGATCAAAAAACATTGTGGGAAAAGGAGAAAATGCTGGTTAACAGCATTTTCTCCTTTTCCCACAATGTTTTCAAAAGGCCTCTTTCTCAAGGTAGTTAAAACTTGGGATTGTGTGGTAAAGGGTTAACAATTCTTAAATTGATCATCCAAATACAAGAGTAAATATGAGCACACTGTCTACATCATTTGCAAAATTAAACAAGATATGCTATATGGCAACAAGAACAGCATTATTGGTGAAAAAGTTGAATTGAACATGTAGACAGTTTGTTCAAACTCTCTCATGCTTTCATATTTTAGCCAAGATATTTTCATTGTTTATATTTTCATTCTTAAATATTTTTTTTTTTTATATCAGGTTTTATTCATTTCTTTTAGATACTCTTTTTAGACATTTTTATAACATTGGTAGTCCACTGAACTTTTCCCCCTTGGGAAAAATATTGGCATGTCTCCATTTCGCACAATGTTTTCTACCTGTTTTAAGGACAAAGCCTATCTTGTGAGCCACTTTTATTTTGTCGTCTGCAAATGCTTTCAATGTAGACAAGTCCAAAATTTTTGTTGTCCTGTAAAAAGTTAATGAAGTTTTAATATGTTTTGTAATTAGAGCAGATCAAGGTGTTGCAGTTCTATAGTTGTTAGGCAAACTATTTCATACAGCTTTCCAGTGTCCTCTTCACGGTGTACCAGAAGTGCTCAAAGTTGTGGTTAAGGGTTGGAAAAATGTATAAACTTTGCCTGTTTACCTGTTTACTGGAAGACAAAATTTTAAACTGGTCCAAAATCAAAGCATTTGCAGACTGCAAAATAAGTAAGGCTCAAATGATGGAATTTGTCTGTGAAAGGGGTAAAAACATTGGGGAAAAAGGAGAATATGCTTTTTGTCATCATTTTTTCCTTTCCCCACAATGTTTTCAAGAGCTGTCCCCTACAGGGTCATTAAAACTCTGGATTGTGTGGAAAAGCTTGTGTAGTAAAAAGATCATGACTGACATTTTTGTCTTTACATCTCTTTTGATATTTCTTAATCTTTAATCTTATAAAATTCTGAACCTATCCCAAAGAAAATAATTATTTTATCAAAGCCCTTGCCACACAATTCTGACAGTTAGCTACCCTGAGGAAGAAGGCTCTTGAAAACAGAAAAAAAAGAAGAAAATGCTGGTAACAAGCTTTTTCTCATTTTTTTCACTATGTTTTCTAACTTTCGAATACTAAGTTCCAATTTTTAATTCAAATTTGTTTCGTCATCTGCAAATGCTTTCAACTTGGACAGGCCCAAAATTTTGTTGTTTTGTTTAGAGTTTGAGAAAAAAAGTTGACCTAGTACATGTAGATCAATTTTAGCTTACTGAGTTTATCACTAGGTGCCTTTGGAGCAAGTGTAATCAAGATAAAACTACATAGACAATGAAGTCAGATCTTGGCAACTGATACTTTGTGAGAAATCTGACTAAATTAGCCTTTACTTTGAAGTATGTGGTCCTTCTTACAGACTGTATTTTATTCAGTTTGTAGACTTAGGATTTAAAAGATGTAAACATAGGATACAGTGTTTTTTCATTTTTCCTCTTAAAACATTCTGACAGTGAATTCATTCTTTGTGTATGATTTTTTTTTTCTACAATGCTACCTCATTCATGCATTGTTTTTCTGCCTAAACTAAGTGGCTTTTCCCTACAATTCAAGATAAGATTCTTTTCCTTTTTTCAAGCATTTATTCTGAAAATTAATGTGTTCCCTATTAGATAGAGAACTGCCATATACATTTCAGTTACCAAGCTATCACTGGAACAAACTGCAGATCTACTAGGGATACAGCCCTCACATATAGAACAAGCCCTCCTGTACAGGAGCATAATGTCTGGGAACAATGCTAGACGAAGTATCTTTATCAAGCCAGTCCCTCAAAGAGAGGTATACAGTCGCAGGGATTGTCTTGCGACATTATTGTATTCAAGGTGAGGTTCTTTCAAGGTGTTAAACCAGGTTTTATCTTAATTTGTTGCCATACAGGGTAGTTTTAGACATACTTGAAAGCTGTTAACCCATAATCCTTTATCAAAAAATCCTACATTTTAGTGATCCCGAAGGAAAAAGGTTTTGAAAACATGATGGGGAAAGAAGAAAATGCTGTTAATTAGCATTTTTCCTTTTTCCACAATAATTTTTACCCTTTTTAACAGAAAACTCCTCTTAATTTAGTCACACTGAATTAGTTGTCTACAAATGCTTTCAGTTAGGAAAAGCCTAAAATGTTGTGATTTCGTAAAGACTAAAACTGCTTAATACATTAAATAGTAATTCCCTGCAACTTCCTCAAAGTTCTTTTCACAGAAAAATCTTAAAATATTTTACAGTGAAGATTTGAGATCAGACTGCATGTTTAGTGCACGCAGATCTTGATCACCACTGTCTTCAAAGTGTACTAAGTTGTACTGAATAGCATAAGGATTAAACTGATGTAAAGGAGAAATAGTTTCAATGGAAGGTTATTCATTGTCTTTTTTAATTATAAGGAAAACTGCGAGAAAAAAAAGAGCAAGCAATTGCTTTTGTCATGCAACTTATCCTTTTTCCACAATGTTTCCATAAAATGGTCTTTGACAGGCTGTTAAGTCATATTTGTACAGTAACAGGTTAAAAGACTAATTTTTATACATGCCTTGGATTGAGGAAGTATCAGTTTTCACGCTTGTACCTGGATATGCTAGTCTGAAATTTCTTCTACAGGACACAGGTATCTACTCGTTCAAGTCAATGTACATGTAGTTATAAAATACTCATTTTTTTTTTAGCTCTACTGGCTGAAAGCCAGCAGAGCTTATGTCATGGCGGGGTTTCCGTCGTCCGTCCGTCTGTCTGTCCGTCTGTCCGTCCGTCCGTCTGTCCGTCCGTTAGTCTTTTTCTTGTTTACGCGATAAAGTCTGCATTTGTTGCCGGATTTTCATGAAACTTGCACAGTTTGTTTATCTCATCAATAGCTTCAACCCTATTGAATTTGAAAAAAAAATCCAACAAACAGTATGGGAAAAGTAGCCATTTCAAGTTGAAAATTTCCAGTTCTTGTTTACGCGATAAAGTCTGCAAATAACTTCAGATTTTCGTGAAACTTGCACAGTTTGTTTATTTCATCAATAGCTTCAACCCTATCAACTTTGAAAAAAATCCAACAAATAGTATGGGAAAAGTAGCCATTTAAAGTTGAAAATTTAAATTTTCTGTTCTTGTTTACGCAATAAAGTCTGTATTTCTGGTCAGATTTTCATGAAAATCACACAGTTTGTTTATCTCATCAGTAGCTTCAACCCTATTGATTTTGAAAAAAAAATCGAAGAAACAATGTGGGAAAAGTAGCCATTTCATGTTGAAAATTTCCAATTCTTGTTTACATGATAAAGTCTGCATTCCCTGCCAGTAGAGCATATTCAGGCCCTTCAGGGCCTTCTAGTTTTTTTTTATGTTCCTTTTGATAGGTCCTTCTCTACCATAGCAGAGAATTCTGTAATACACAGCTTGAGGAGATGTTTTGATTTGAGATTTATTTTAATTATATGGAAAACATTGTGAGAAAGGGAGCAATTACTTGTGGCAAACCATTGCCCGTTCTCATACAATGTTTTCAAAAGCTTCCATTTGATTGAGCATTAAAAATTGTATGGGTATCCTGATGGGCTTACCTTTTTCATATTACTGAAATTTATGATGACATAGATAAATGAGCCATGATCTGGCAAAATGGGGTATAATGCATCTCTAAGATGCATTATACCAAGCAAGTCACCACATAATTATGAATCCATAAAATCCATTTTGTGTTACAACCAACTGAATTCTGATGTAGACAGGTCCTTGGGTATGCAGAAAATTTACCAAAAGCTAAAAGTTTCTACCCAGGTCAGCCTGCATGGATTGTGCAGGCTGACCTGGATTGCTACTTTTTTTAGATGTATTAAACCCCCTCAAGGAGCACAGCTCAAATATACTTTATTTCTTTTTGCAAGGTTTCTCTCTGAAACATGTGTTTGACATTGTGTAAGGTCACAGTTTATCAGTGTCCATTTGTCACTCTGCTTTTTGTCGTTTATAGGTTATTTGATTGGCTGGTGGAATTCATCAATAGTCAGATTGAGGCAGATAATTCCAGCAACACAATAGGTAATTTCAATTTGGTCCATAATGACACTAGTTTGACTGTTTATGCCCTAGGCACATTCCACAATAGCCATAATATAACTGAGACACTGCTGAAAGGGGTATTTATCTTTTACCAGACAAACTGAACTTTTAATGACCTCGAGGAAAAAGGCTTCTGAAAACATTGTGGGAAAAGGAGAAAATGCTGTTAACCAGCATTTTTTCCTTTTCCCACAATGTTTTCAACCCTTCCAAAAACATATTTCAATTTTTGAGTTACATTTATTTTGTAGTCTGCAAATGCTTTCAATTTGGATATTTCTAAAGTTTTGTCATTGGTAAAAATTTAAAAAAATGAAGTTTCCCATAGTTTTTCTTACCTTGAGAGACTTTATGTTACAAAATACATGAACATGTATTTCAGGATTACTTGATATCTATGGATTTGAAGCCTTTGAGAACAACAGTCTGGAACAACTCTGTATCAACTATGCTAATGAAAAATTGCAGCAACATTATGTTAAACATTTCTTGAAGGACCTGCAGGTTTGTAGTAGATAAAATTATTTGAGCAGTGCTCTGGAAAAGAGGGTTTAATGCAACTCTGTGATCCATTCTACCAATCAAGTCATCACATAATTATTGATCCATTACAAAAATCAATTTTGTCTAAATTTTGAATTATGAGGTAGACTGGTCCATTGACTTGCACAAAATTGACCAATAGCTAAAAGTTTCAACCAAGGCCAGCCAGCACAAACTGCAAAGCTGATCTTGGTTGGTACTTTTTGCACATGTATTAAACCCCCTTTTCACAGAGCATGGCTCATTTATTACTTGTTATTTAACACATTCTTATAATTGTTACAAGTGGCACAAGTAGCTCAGTAGTTGAGGTGTAAGATAGGTAAGTAAGGGATTATGGGTGCAATCCTGACCCAAGACAAATTAGTTTTCATAAGAATGCCATTGTTCAAGGCAATTTAAGGCCAAACCTAGTAATGTTGAAACCTAGAAAAACAGGTGAATAAGTGAGCTGTCAGTGTGATATGACTGAAATAATGTTGAATATGACCAAAACCACCCTTTACAAAATTATTTGTTCACATGTATTCTTGGTAATTATCCATATTTTACCACAGTGTTTTATAGGTCAAAAATTTGTTCCAGGTGTTTTAAAGATATATCTTTACAGCCAGGGAGAAAAAACGCTGTTAAAACTTGAAAATGTGTAGAATGGCTCAGAATTTGGTCAGCTTTGTAAACATAGATAAATTACCAATATATATGGTGTAAGGGATAGAGAAACTCAAGGGATTTGTCCTCATTTAAAACTCTATACGACAACAATAATTTCTTTGAAGGCTGCCAAAAAATGAAATTTTCTATCCGTTGTAATCCGTGCCTCCTTGGAGCCGTCAGCGGCAACATTTGGCATGAAGATACAAGAATGATTATAGTTTCATAAACTAAAGATAAAATGGGTTAAAAACTGACTGAAAAAGAGTATAGATTTATCTTTAAATGAGAAAAAAATATTTTGACATTCCTCTCACAACTGAACAATGTCTTGATATAAGAAATGATTGTAAGCATAGTGCCGAGCCCCCGTAGCTCAGTCGGTAGCGTACAGGACTTGAGAACAGGAGGTCGCTGGTTAGATCCCTGGCTCCCCCAATTTCTTTCTGAGGATTGATGATAGTCATTGCGACAGGATTCATTCCTCTCTCACTGCTGACCATAGTTTTGACAATGGTTATGTGGGAAAGCAGCCAGTGGCTTGGAAAGAATATTGTGCATAGAGCTGGTAAAAGAAACTCCAGGAAAGCATGGATATGTGCACTGGCCGCTGCGATATAACTGAAATAATGTTGAAAAGGGCGTTAAATACCATACAATGTAAGCATAGTGCTGGTTAACTCTTTACCAACTCAAAATTCTGGACCTGTCCAAATTCAAAGCATTTGCAGACAATACATTAAATTTGGATCACATGATTGAAACTGACTTTGAAAGGGTTGAAAACATTGTGAAAAAAGCAGAAAATGCTGTGTACCAGCATTCTCTCCTTTTCCCTGGATGTTTTCAAAAGCCTTCATCCTAAAGGTTGTTAAAAACTGGGATTGTGGTAAAGGGTTAACCCCTTCCCAAAACAACAATTTTTGAAATGATCCAGATAGAAAGCATCTGAAAGCAACCAATTCATACCAGTGAGCTGAAAACCTAGGATAGGATAGAAAACATTGTGGGAAAAGAAGAAGGGTCACATAAAAATTGAATTGTATGGTAAAAGGCGGCTTATGTATTTCCAGGGGGAATATGAGGAAGAGTGTATCAACTGGCAACCATTGGAGTATACTGACAATAAACCCTGTCTAGATATACTGGAGGGCCAGCCTAGTGTATTAGGACTTCTAAATGAGGTATGGTGCTTGCAGATTCGTTTATGTAGCCTTCAAAAACAGCCCTTTACCACACACTCAGGTGTCTTAACAACCCTGAGGAAAAAGGATTTTCTACCCTATCATAGACAAACCTTCATAATTTGTGCCGTATTTGATTTGTTGTCTGTAAGAGCTTTCAAGGCAGAAGAGTCTAAAATCTCTTACACCTTACGACATTTAGTAGCTTCTGCATAAGAGAATGCCAAGCCCCTGTAGAGCAGTCGGTGGCATACAGGATTTGAGAACAGGGGGTCACTAGTTTGAATCCCCAGGTCAATCTATTTCTTTCCAAGGACTGATGATAGTCATTGTGACAGGTTTCATTCCTGTCTTACCGCAAGTCATTATTTCAGTGAGGGTTATGTAGGATAGCAGCCAGTGGCTTGGGAAGAATATTGTGCAAAGTACTGGTAACAGAAACTTCAGAAAAGCATGGATAGGTGCACTTGCCACCACCATATGGCTGAAATATGACTTTCTGTGGGATACGGCATTCATTTCATAATGAAAAAAGAACTGAAAGTGCTTTCTACTGTCTGTTACAGGAAGTACAGTTGAACAGAAAAACTGACACAGTCCAGTTGTGTGAGAGAATACTTCAGTTATCTCATCATGCCAAAGGTTATGTTATCAAACCCAAGACATTCATGAAATGCCCTGCCTTTACCATACACCACTATGCTGGCAATGTGACATACAATGGAGAGAGGCTGGCGACAAAAAATAGAGATAACATACCCCAGGTTTGATTTCTTGCGTAGTTCTACAATCTTTCCCAAACAACAAATTTTTTACTATTCCGAATTCAAAACATTTACAGACCACAAATACAAAAATTAGTACAAATGAGCTTAAGTTCCATGATAGGGTAGAAAACATTGTGGGTAAAGGAGAAAATGCTGGTTACCAGCATTTTCTCCTTTTCCCACAATATTTTCAAAAGCCTTCCTACTCAGGGTTGTTGAAACACGGGATTGTGTGGTAAAGGATTAACCAAACAACAAAATACTAGTATCAGACTTATCCAAATTCAACACATTTGCAGATGACGAATTAAATGTGTAATGAATTATGGGATTTTAGTGGAATTTCTTATGCTGCTATGCACAACAGAAAATTTGCTGTAGTCAAAAATGAAATGAAAAATGTTATCAAAGAAACATTCACAGGTTTTTGAAGTTTTCTCAATATTCATTTCATAGCCATATAATCTTTCATAAGGAAAGGATTACAGCATTTACATGAGGACTTTCTGATGATAAAGAACTTTAGGCATTTTTTGATGTTTCAGAACTTCATGTTTTTGCAAGTTTTTCCTCCATTTTTTTAATTGAAAAAATTTCAATAAATTCTTTCAAGTGATGGGTAGCATGTTTCCCTTTAATAGTTCATTCTAATCCTTTACCATACTGAGTAGACGACATTTATTGACTTATTTTGAATTTTACTGTGGACCAATGTAATTTTTAAGATGATTGAACCCATATATTGTGAAGAAATGATGGGCTGTAGCAATCAAATATCAGGCAACAGGCTTGGACAGTGCTCTGAGCAGTCTGATCTTGGATCCACATCATGGTCAATAATTGTATTTTGAATTACACTGTAATGCTTTTGGTTAACCTTTTACTAAACAAGAAAACTTTGGACTTACTGCTTATTGAAGAGACTTGCAGAAGAAAAATGAAATGTTGGTCAAATGATGAAATTTGTCACGGTATGAGCAAAAAGCCAGCATTTGATCCTTTTTCCATATTGTTTTAAAAAACCTTCCTCTGTCATATATGATTCTTAAAACACATTGTTTGGTGAAGGGTGGAAAGGGTAACATTCTGTTTGCAGGAGCTATTAGATTTGCTAAAGAACAGCACAAACCATTTTGTAGCTGATATATTTGAGAATTACCATGTTGACAGTTCAAGTGGTAGAAAGAGAAAAACAGTCCTTGGAAAGTTTAAGGTAAAAAGCATTACTTGTCATTTTAGCTGTCATTTTTCTGTCATTTTTTCTACTGAATAGAAAGCATGGCAGCCACTGGTCCCCTAGTCTGGTTTCTAACTTTGCCAAATGTTTCCTAACTTTCAAAGAGAGACAGAGCACAAGACAGGCATGTTCATAACACGACTCACCAAACATACCAGGTTACATATTACCTATGAACTGCTAGTAGAAATCTCACAAAGATTAGGGTTCACATACTATTGCCTTACTGTGTTGTGTTTAATTAATACTGCTGTGTTTAATGATAGCTCAGTTTTGTCATGCACTTGTATCTAAAATACTTTTCAAAATGGCGAAAAAAAAAAAAGATGAAATTACTAGTATTGCTAGATGCAATTACTAGTATTGCTGGACTTAATATTTTCATGTGAAAAAACTGTTTTCTTTTAGTGCTCCTAAGATCAGCTGACATTGTCCCTCAATACTTCACCTGTAAATTCTACCAAAAGTATTAAATCAAACATAGACTTTATCTTGCTACTGACCACTTTTGAAAACATCTTGGCAGAAGCATAAAGTGCATGTAATGAGCAATAATTACTCTTTTTGCCACTGTGTTTCTGTATGTAATTATGCTGTAAACACAATTCATGTTCATTATCTAGGACTGTTTTTAACACTTTACAACACAATTCCAAGTTTTAATGACTGTGAGAAAGAAGGTTTTTGAAAACATTGTGGAAAAAGAAGAAAATGTTGGTAACCAGCATTTTCTTCTTTTTCCCCACAGTGTTTTCTTTCTTTTCAAAGAAAAATACTATCATTCAAAAAACGTCAGAATTGTAGTCCGTAAATTCTTTCATTATGGTTGAGTCTGAAATTTTGCTGTGTGGTCAAGGGCTAAGGGTCATTTGCTGCTAATTTATTGTACATACAATGTATACTGAGTATCCTGTGTTTCAGTGCTCTCTAGATCAGCTTTTGCTGTCCCTCCACACCTCAGATGTACATTATATCAGATGTATAAAACCAAACACAGTGTTTGAGCCAGGACTTTTTGACAGACGGTATGTCATGGAACAACTTGTGGCTGGGGGTATTGTAGAAACTATAGAGATTAGTAGTCATGGATACCCAGTAAGGTAATGCTCATAATGAATAATTGTTCGTTTTAATGTAAGATTGAATTTTTAATTTTTTTTTTTTTTTTAATATGAGTGAATACAAAAATAGATTTCCTTTTTTTTTCATTAGTTGCAAAAGCATAAATAAGAATACATTCTTTGCAGTCTGATCTTTCTAAACGTAACTAAAGCTGGGTTCAGCACTTTAGCTCTTTCCTATACAATCCTGACTTTGAATAAGAAAACTTTTGAAAACATTGAGGAGAAAAGGAGAACATTCTGATAACCGGAACTTTCTCCTTTTTCTACTGTGCTTTCTACCCTATGAAAGACAATTTCGTCTTTCGAGTAACATTTAAGGTGTCGTTTGCAAATGCTTTCAAATCGGACAAGGCTAGAATTTGATCACTTGGCAAAGATTTAAGAGGTAATGCATGTAAATCAAAAGTTATATCCTTCAACTGGGTGTATATCTGTTGTTAACCACGAAACTCATTATTTCATTACTGGGTTTCTGTAGCATTCATGATGTTAATATTATCTGACCATCAACATTTTGATCTTGAATTAAAAATGGAAAATACATTTGTACATTAAGTATATTTTAAACATAAGGCATTGATTTTTAAGATCTTTGAAAATCTTGTGGTATAACTGTGATATAATTATGTTTTGCCTTGAAATTTTGAGCAAGTATTTTACTGATAAATTTATGTAATCTGCTATTACCATGTAAGAAATATTTAATTAAAGCTTATGCTTGACAGACAATGAAATAGAAAAAAAACATTTGATTGTAATACATGACCTGTATTTTCTAATCCTTTACTTTTAGCAACAGTTCCAATTTAGAATGACTTTCTTTTGCCTCTGCAGACCACAAACTCTTCAGTCTTGTTCTTCATAGTCGGTAATGCCAACTGAAGATTCCCCCCCAAAGTAAAGGATTTTTTTTTTATTTCATTTTCAGGATGCCATATGGAGAGTTTTTACAGAGATATGGGTTAATTCTACGAAACTCCAGCACTCCAGATAATTCAGGAACTGTAGAAAGCAAAGATAATGATACACTGTATGACCCTCTTGATCTGTTGTATAAAAAACAGCTAGAAATTATTCCACAGTCTCCAAGAAAATCAACAACTCCGAGGAAACGCTTGCGTAGGAGAGCAGGTGATTAACTTACCATCTCCTTAGCCAAATTTTTGGTAGATAACTCAAAACATCCTTGCAAGATGGGGGATTATAATAAGTTATGGTTTGATACATTGATACATGTAAAACATTGTGGAAAAGGAAAACATGCTCATTATGAACAATTTCTACCTTTGCAACAATATTTTCAAAAGTGGTCTGCTGCCAGATGACTAAAACTCTTTACCTCACAAAAAAAAAAGTTAGACCTATCCAAATTAAAAGCACATTGCAGACAAAAATACCAATGTGGCTCAAATGATGAGCATGGAATTTGTCTTTTATAATGTAGAAAACATTATGGGAAAAGGAGGAAATGCTGTTTCTTTTCCTTTTCCCACAATGGTTTCAAAAGACTTCTTCCCCAGAGTCATTAAAACTCAGGATTATGTGGTAAAGTATTAAATACTTGGTACGAAGATTTTGTCGCATTATCAATATTTTTCATAATGTTCTATACATCAGCTTTCTGTATGAATCTGGGATGAGCAAGAATAGGTTTTTATAATGTAGTATACTGGTCTGTCCACAAATAGATATACATGTATAGCTTGTATTTGTACAAGGGGACACTTATACTACCTTGCTACAGCCAGCTTTTGTAGCAATGTGGTAGAGCGTTTGCCTTGGGATCAAGAGGTCCTTGGATCAATCCACTGGGAGGTCATTTGTCAGAACTATTACACTGTGGTTAATAGGTTAACATTTAACCAGGTGAAAAAAGTTTAAGTTTGTCCATATTGAAAGTTTCCTGGAGGCAATTTAAATGTGGCCTACAGTTATAGGTCACATCATGCATACATCTTGTTGTATTGCACAACTTTTAGAAGTCTTTACTGCACAGGTATGTCTTTTTAGGCCCCTGCAGTAGATGGCTTTTGAAAATATTTAGAAAACAGTTGCAATTACTACTAACAAGAGAAAAGTAGCAATTATTGCTAACAAGAAGTTAGTCCTTTTCCTTCAATGTTTTCATTTAACTCTAGAAAAGTACTTTCTTGTCCTTTAACTCTTTATCACACAGTCCCAAGTTTTAATGACCCTGAAAGATAACACTTTTGAAAACATTGTGGGAAAAGGAGAAAATGCTGGTAACCAGCATTTTCTCCTTTTCCCACAATGTTTTCTATCCTATCATAGACAGAAATCATCATTTGAGCTACATTTGATTTGTCATCTGCAAATGCTTGCAATTTGGTCCAGTCCAGAATTTTGTCGTTTGGTATAAAGTTAAATTGATCCCTTTAGTGTCAATACTACAAGTTTTTAATCCAGTCTAGAATTAGCCTGTACAGTAATTGGTCAGAGAACGTCAGCCTATGAATAGACCAATACTACAGAAAAATAATTTGTCAGTT
Organism: Tridacna gigas; assembly: GCA_945859785.2. Classification (NCBI taxonomy): domain Eukaryota; kingdom Metazoa; phylum Mollusca; class Bivalvia; order Cardiida; family Cardiidae; genus Tridacna; species Tridacna gigas. The sequence goes on along the minus strand of OX244042.2, from coordinate 25,559,695 downwards.
CTTTTTCTCTCTTCTTTTAATAGGTCTATCAAGTGCAGACCATGCAAGAAGATGTTGTGCTGCTGTTCTTAAAGTACATTTTGATAGCTGTGAGGGTCTAACAAAACAGTTCGGAAAGACTAAACTCTTTATGTATCAGAGTCAAGTAGGTTGATGCTACTGCCTTAGTGCTTTTCTACGCCATATGCAAAAACAAGATTTTCCAGACAGCATAAAGATCAGAATGCACATTCTGTGCAGTCTGGTCTTTGATCTATACTGTCGGCTTGTTAAGTCAGGGCTGCTAGATAAAAATTGTTGAGTTTCACTGTGTTTTATGTTCAGCCGTTGAAAGATATCCAATTTATATATTTGTCACTGAAAGACTTAAAACTGTTACTCTGTTAAAATGATGTGTTTAAATAGATGCTTACTGTTTTGAAGAGTGTGCATTGTGCAAAAGGTGTTGGGCCATAAAACATGTTTTTTATGATGAGATATCTTTATGAATGTTGAATATGTGAATTATTTTAGAAATACACAGCCAGCATGAAGATCTAGGACTCCTCAAAGTTGCAGACCTATGAAAAGAAATATATATTTAGTTTGAAAATGAAACTTGGATGCTGTGACCTCCTAGTTTATGCAACATACAGAGAAATAACTTGTTTTGAGAACAGAAATTCATATTAGAGCAAGAAACTTTCAAAAATCAGTTTGACACAAAGAAATGTCCAAGTAAAGACTTTAGTTTGCTAAAAGTTAAGCAGTTATAACTAAGCTTTCTTTGTGTTTTCTCTATACCTAATTTATATTAGGATTTGCAAGGGGAGCAGCATAACATCTTTTGCAAGATTTTTGTTTTATTTGTGCATTTGTAGACCTAAACATGTTTCACATATATAAAATGTACTTTTATGCCATATGGTATCTATTACAATACAAATAATGCAGGAGACAACTTTCGAAAACATTGTCAGAAGAGGAGGTGTTTGTTACAAGTAATTGCTCCATTGCCCAAATATTTTCCATACATCAGGTGGAAGGCATTTTTCTGCTCCTTCAGATTTTCCCTCGTCTGTGTAACCTTCAGTGCTCAGACCAGAAATGCCGCGATATAAGCTCTGTTCATCTTTTGCTCTTATAGGTTGATAGCCTAGAAAAGAGACGACTAGAAATTCTTAACATGAAAGCTTCTGTGATACAAGGGATATGGAGAAAGTTTATCTATAGACGTTTATTGAAGAAGAAAGCAGAAGAAAAACTGGCAGCTATTACAATACAAAATAGATGGAGATCCTATGTCAAGTCAAAACAACTGAAGGCAGTTTTGGTACTTCAAAAAAGTTGGTATTGTTTTTACATATACACGTATTTTCACTCTTTGCCAGACATCAAAATTTTAGATTTTTTAGAATTTTAGAAATTGAACCATTTGCAGATGACAAACTGAATGTGGTTCACATGATGGAATTGTCTTTGAAAGGAGAAAAAACGTTGTGGGAAATGGAGAAAATGTTGGTTGCTAGCATTTTCTCTTTTTTTCCACAATATTTACAAAAGACCTTTTTCTCAGGGTCATTAAAACTAGGAATTGTTTGGTATAGGGCTTAAATCTGTCAAAGAATAAATATTTTATTACACACTCATAAGATACTAACGGCATTATTAGGTCTTTTTGACTATTGAGTTGATCAAGATCATACTGTTCAGGGCATGAGGTAAACATGACTTGATCCTTTACCTCTGAAAATAATAGCCTTGTCCTCACTGAAAAAAATTACAAAGTTAAAGGTACAAGTTATTATATTTCAAGTAAAACTATATGTAACTTCTCAATCCACAGGCACAAATAAAAAATATTATTTTAGGATGTTGTTCAAGAAAAATAAAGAATGAATTTGCTTTATCAAAAAAAGAATTTCTTACAGTAAATGGTAACTGCATTACAAGTTTCATGTATGTTTGATTGCCGGTGTGTTGCAGTTATCAGAGGACTTTGCTCATTCCCTTGCAACCTTAAATTCAATGGATTTTAATGTAATCTTGTTAAGTGTACCCACTGGCTGTTTCAAGCCTATTTAGATTACTACATTTATATTCACTCTTGCACTTGCAAAATGTCTGTATATTTATTGGCACTTTTAACTCTTTACCACACAACAGAAAATGTAGGCTTTTTCAAATTGAAATTGAAATTGAAAGCATTTGCAGACAACATTTAAATATGGCTCTAATGATAGAATTTCTCTTTGATAGGGCAGAAAACATTTTTGGAAAAGGAGAAAATGCTGGTTACCAGCAGTTTCTCCTTTTTCCACAATGTTTTCAAAAGGCTTCTTCTCTAGGGTTGTTAAAACTTTGGATTGTTTGGTAAAGGGTTTATAATTCCATGCTATATGCTTACTTTAGGTGTAAATTAGGACTTTTTCAACATGTATTGCATATTATGTATTATCAGACTGCATATTCTGTTTAGTCTGACCTTGACTTCATTCTGTCATGTACTTTGAGGGGTATTTTGACAAAAACGACCAGAACATTGCAATAAGTAGACCTTCTCAGGCTCATCCGACTGAAAATAATTTATCGAAATCGTAGGCTAGTTTTATTTGCTCTTATTTCAGCAATCCGAATGCATTCAGCCAGACGGAAGTTCCAGAAAATGAGGGAACAAATGCAGGAGAAGCACAAACCCAAGAAAAGATCATGGCGAACAATAATTGACAGATCAAACGCTTCAAAAACATCATCTTCTAGATCTACAAGGAGTTCCAGTCAGAGGTCAAATGTGTCGGAGGATAATGCAAGTAAATCGTGGTCAAGTTCTGCATCAGATCTGTCAGGGAATATTTCACAGACATCTTCAAATACAGAATTACCGATTTATTCATCTAAATTTTTGACCAGTACTCCTAGAGAAACAGATAAAAAGAAAAAGAGTGTTGAAGTATCAGATGTCAGAAAACTAGGTATGGGAATAAAATCAGCCAGCAATATTAAAGGTCGACCAAATTTTGTGATTGACCAAGCAACAAAACATGGTTTAAGACGTTCCTCAATTTATGGAAGACTTCCCTTTGTTGCTGTGGAAAACAGAATATGCCAAGACACAGGCATTCCACCGGTGAAAAAACAGAAAACTGTGGATGGTTCCAGGACAACACAATGTGATGTGACACTTGGAGATGGTATTATTACCAGGCGGCGTCTTCCAAAGGTACATTTTCTTATATTATATCAAGAAGATTTTGTATTTCTTACTTTTAGCTGGGCTGTTTCCAAAGAAAATGTTGAGGTCTTGTCATAGCCCTGGTGTTGTCTGTGTTGTTGTCAACATCTCTGTGCAAAGACTTACATTTTATAATATCTCTGTCATTACTAAAGATATTTACCCCAAACTCGGACAAGTTGTTAACCATCAAAAGGGAAACCCACACAAGGGCAGGTAACCATCAAGGTATTTTTGACACAGCTATGCCCATTTTTCGACTTAGAATTGTCACTGAAAATTAAGTTACTACAGCCAAGCATTGGCAGCTGCATGCGGTGCTCTTGTTTTAACTACTTATGACCAAAAAATGTAGAGATTCACTACGTTCACATCTGTAGGTCAGATTATATATATGCTTGTCCCTCTTTGTCCATCTGTCTTTCAGAGTATTCACCTCCAACAGATATACAAAGTTTCAGTCTCTGGATCCATTCTTTGAAGGCATTTTCAGTCTTTTTTAGGTATACTACTCAGGGTTGTTAAAACTAGGGATTGTGTGGTAAAGAGTTAAAAAGTTTTATTATGGTAAAGAGTTAACTCATTATTTCCGGACACAAATTTGCTGCAAACAACTTGGAAAACAGTTTTGTAAAATATGAATAAGGTCCTTTCGGATAGTTCCAGTTCAATTCATGATGATATTTTTTTCTCCAGGTACCCATCAAATTTCACACCAGACCCAGTGTTTTAAAGAATGCCCATTTTATCCACCAGAGAGAACTAGCATGTGGTCTGGAAGATTGCCTACCTGACAACCAATCAGTAGATGGACTAGATTAGGATTTGTTCAAATAAATAAGGCATTAACCTTAACCTGCTAAATAAATGAAATGAAAATTCCCTCTGAATAGTAAAAACCAGAAAATTGCGATTTCAAAGTTGATGTTACCGGAAAGTAAATACCATATCAGACAGTGTGAATCAGAGATCAGACTGCAGGTTCTGTGCAGTCTGATCTTGATCTACTGTGCAGTCTGATCTTTATCTACACAGTCGGTCAAAGGTCAGTGAGTCACGCTTAGCAGCTTAAGGGTTACTTCATTTCCTCCTAGAAAAAATCTACAGCAGATGATTTTAAAAACAGGCATGTACAAATTTGTCGTCTGCAGATGCTTTCATTTCAGAAGGGGGTTAAAATATGTCGTTTGGGAAAGGGTTAAAAGCTTCTGGAATTTTGATTAATTGTAATTGTGATCATCTTTTAAGCCTTTACCAATTGATGCTGAGTTTTAACAACCCTGAGGAAGAGGCCTTTTGAAAACACTGTGGGAAGAGGAGAAAATGCTGGTAACCAACATTTCCTCCTTTTCCCACATGTTTTATACCAAGATAAATCCCATCATATCTTATTTGTTTTCTGCAAATGCTTACATTTTGGACAAGACTAAAATATTTCTGTTTGGTAAGAAGTTAACATTAAACTGTATAGATAAGCCTGAAATATGTACAAATTATATGAACAAGCCTCTGATTACATCTGACCTGATCCTGTCAAAAATATTGTCTTTATTTCATGCTTTCCGGTAGGATATCGAGAAATAGCGGTGAAAATATTTTTCGATAAAACACGGGTACAACCAGTGAGAATACCGACCATGGGGAGTTTGTACCGATTTTTATGGAAGTCTCGACAAAAAAAGGCGTTAGAAGCATGAAATAAATGGAATATTTGTTTTTTTCGGTGAAAGATCGAAATTTATTTCATCTCGTGAACATGATCGGTAATATTTTCACTTGTGGCTGTGCCACTCATAAAAATATTACCGATGATGTTCACTCGATGAAATAAATTTCGATCTTTCACCCCCCCCCCAAAAAAAATATCCTCAATAACTTATATTAATATTGTTTATGCTTCACTATAAAATAATGATCAGCATTATCCTTACAATATAGTTTATCTTTAGAGATATCCTCTAAATACACTCTGCATTCCAAGATCCAGATAGGGAATATTTGCCTTCTAAAGTCATTAAGTCTTCATGAAAAACTATGTTGTTGGTGCCCACATGAATTTTCTGGACCACACAGTGTATGAGTACCAACAACAAAGATTTTTGTGCTGAAGGCAAATCTTAATGCTTTTTAAATCTCACTTCACTTTCAGTACCTATAGCCTTAATATGTCTTGGTGAATAAAAAGTTTTTTCCTCTCATCTTCCCCCTTCATCATTTGTATCGCTTTTCTTTCAGTTTATAATATGGCTGAACCATTATATTGCTCTCTATGAAATGGGGGCATAATGCATTTGTGAAAATAATTGACCCAGGTCAGCCTGCACAATCTACACAGGCTGACTTGGGCCAAAACTTTTCGCTATTGGTCAATTTTCTGCATGTCCAAGGACCAGTCTCATGATTTAGTTGTTTGTTAAAAAACATGGCCTTTATGGATACTGGAGAAGACCTTTGAAAACCCAGAGGGAAGGAGGAAAATGATGGTAACCAGCAGATTCTTTTTTCCACACAATATTTTCAATCTGTATAGACAATTTTCCCCATTTCAGTAACATTTAATCCTCTGCCCTACAATCCTGAGTTTAAATGCCCCCGAGTAGAAAGGCTTTTTAGAACAAAGTGGAAATCGGAGAAAAATGTAATGCTTATTACTCCTTTTCGACACTTTCTACCTTTTCACACAAAGATGAGTTCTAACAACCTTGAAGAAGAATGCTTTTGAAAACATTGTTGAAAAAGGAGAAAATGTTGGTAACAAGCATTTCCACCTTTTTCCACAATGTTTTCTATCATTTCAAAGACCGTTTTTACCATTTGAGCCACATTTAATTTGTTGTCTGCAAATGTTTTGAATTTGGTTGAGTCCAAAATTTTGTTGTCTGACAAGGACATACTAACTGAAATAACTCTTATTTTACTTCTCAGTGTATAAGAGATCAAAACTCGAGACTGATTCTGACTGTAGTATATTTTATTTGTTACTCTCTTCATCAAAGTAAATATATACATGAAAAAATTATACAAATATAATCATGTAAACCTGATACAAGATAAAAACAATCAAGCTATGGATTTTGGTTAATATGTGTGTGTGTTTTTTTTCCCACAGTGCTTTCCTGTACTTTCTAACTCGGTACCTAATTGATAATTATCACAACAGCTGTTGGTTTCTGGAACTCCTATCTATCTTTTCTCATCTGTGCTCCTTATGTTGTGCCAAAATTTACATTTTTTTTAAAAACTAGTTATTTAGCTTTTATCTCTAGATAAGGCCCCAAATTCAAAAGGATTAATAATGCCTCAGAGATACAATCAAATTATTGCATAGAAACTCAAGTACCCATGGGGCCAAATGGAGAAAATGTATCTTTATTGAACTCTAAATTTGGTTCAATGTTTTCAAATACCTTGCACAACAGAGGCTCCTACAAATGTTGCCTGAATGGAGAGCAAGTCTTAACCCTTTACCACAAAACAAAATTTTGGACTTGACCAAATTCAAAGCATTTGCGGGTGACAAATGTGGCTGAAATGGTGAAAACTGTCTTTGTAATGGTAGAAAACATTGTGGGAAAAAAGTGAAAATGCTGGTTACCAGCATTTTCTCCTTTTTCAACAATGTTTTCAAAAGCGTTCTTCTTCAAGGTCGTTAAAACTCAGGATTGTGTGATAAAGGGTTAAGATGACACACATAGTTTGAACACATAAGGGGAAACAAATTATACATAGGACAACAAATTGGCCACAGAGCACTGTGATAAAATCCTGTTATATACAATGTATGTAAAATTAATTTACATGAATCAAGATTTAAACTTTTACCAAACAATCCAAAGTTTAAGCAACTTGAAGAAAGATGCTTATGAAAACATTGTGGGAAAGGAGAAAATGCTGGTAAACAGCATTTTCTCCTTTTCCCACAACATTTTCCACCCTTTCAAAAATTAATCCCACCATTTAAGCCAGGTCAAATTTTTGTCTGTAAATGTTTTTACTTTAGACAAGTACATGTATATATAGCATTTGTAGATGACAAATCAATTGTGACCCAAACGATGAGATTTGTCTTTGTTAGGGTAGAAAACATTGAGAGAAAAGGAGAAAATGCTGGTAACCCAGCATTTTCTCCTTTTCTCACTATGTTTTCAAAAGCTTTCTTCCTCTGGGTCATTAAAACTCAAGACTGTTTGGTAAAGGGTTCACTTGAAATCTATTTAGCTGCCATCGGTCTCCTCTTCACTGCAACATACACTGACCAGAACAACCCAACAATGTTGCCGAATAATACTCGATACTGAAATATAATAACAGATTCTTTTACGTACACATTCTAAAATGAATGAAAAGCCATCCACACAATTTCTTACAGCCACATTCCATCACTGCACTGTTTAACTTATGTACTTAATGCAAGTTATTTTGAATTAAAGGCAGTGTTAGACTGAATGATATATGATGATCAAAACAACTGAACAATGTTGCAAACTATTACTTCATATTGAAAAAAAAAATACATGTAACTAATGTTATTATGTACATTTTCTAAATGCTTTCAAATCCTGACATGTAATATTAGTGTAAAAACAAGAAATCATGATGATTGACCATAGAATTTCATGTTGGCCATTGACAGCCTAATTTTGGATTCTTAAATACTGGGTAAACAAATTAAATGTAAATAAAATAATGGGATTTGCCTTTGAAAGGGAAAAATCTATCACAAGGTTGGTTGCTCCTTCAGGGCCTGCACAGATCAAGATTAGGCTGCACAGACGGTGACCGTTTCACTGAGAAATTGTAGACAAAAGCAACCTTGAAATGTTACAAATTCAGGACTCATTTTTAGACTGAAAGTCTAGTAGGTATAAATGACACTCTAAGGGTTAACACTTTACCAAACGACAAAATTTAAACTTGTCAAAATTCAAAGTATTTGCAGATGACAATTAAATGTGTCTCCTATATAAGGGTTGTCCTTTGAAAGGATAGATAATGTGAGAAAAGGAGAAAATGCTGTTTGGCAGCATTCTCTTCTCTTCCCACAATGTTTTCAAAAAGCGTCCTTCTCTGGGTCATTAAAACTTGGGACTGTGTGGGAAAGCGCTTAGGAATAGTGGCTTACCCTGACAGGAATATAATTAACATTTATAAAGGTAAAAAGTGTCCACACTTTCCAATTCATCACAAGTATTGTCCAATAGAATTCCTTGATTTTGGCAATTGCTGCTTCTAGTCCTTGACCCTGTATAAATGAAACATTCTGATAGATGATATTAGGTTTAATTTGGAAAAGATAAATAAAGGTATACAACTGGTAAACCTTTAACACACAATCCTTAAATTAAACTACCCTGAGAAAGAATGCTTTCGAAAACACTGTGAGGAAAGGAGATAATGCTGGTAACCAGCATTTTCTCCTTTATCCACAATTTTTCTACCTCTTCAAAGAATATCCTCAATTTTACCCACATCAAAGTTATTGTCTGCAAATGCTTTGGGTTCGGACAAAAACAAAGTTAAGTAATTGGGTGAAAACACATAACCACCTGCAGATTACTTTGAAGACCATTGTGATAACGGACAAATTACGCTGCGCTGAACCCTTTCCCATATGACAAAAAAGTTACATCTGAGCCACACTGGAAAAATTTACAGATCATGAAATAACTAGCTCAAATGATAGTACATGTTTTTGTCATTTGTAGAGTGATGAACTATGTGGGAAAAGGAGAAAATGCTAGTTTAAAGCATTTTCTTTTTACACATGTTTTCAAAGGCCTTCTACCTCATGGTTGTTAAAACACATAATTGCTTGGTAAAGGATAAGACGGTTAATATAAGACAGAAGCCAACAGTCTCAATTAGTTTGCAAGAAACTGTTCCGACTACATTAACCAGCTGCAGTCTGATTTAGCGAAGATATGTGACAAAGTCTAGAATTTAGCAAAATAATCATGGCTATCTCATGTAAAACAGATTGTGAAATGTTTCTCCTAATGGTGCCCAATTTCAGTGGATTAGCTCCATGACCAGACTGCAAGTATGGTGGGATGTTAGAAAATGTAAAACTCATGCTCTGTGAAAAGGGGATTTAATGCATCTACAAAAAGTATCGACCTGGTCAGCCTGTGCAGTCCACACAGACAGAAACTTTTGCATTTTTCTTTATATGAAAGGAAGCAGTTTACCTCTCGCAATTTTCTGTATATCAAAGGAAGCAGTTTACATCATGATTCAGTTGATTGTTAGACAAAATTGATATTATAGATCAAGAATAATGTGATGACTTGCTTGGAATACTGGATCACAGAGATGTAATGAACCCCTTTTTATTGGAGCAACTCTCATGAATTGGTGAGCTTTTGCAAGAAGGGGAGAAAATGTAATTATCAACTACATGTAATTCTTTAATCTAACCACTACTTTATTCCTACATCAAATGTAACTGCATGCCAGACTTTTGAGCAATTACTTTGAAAGCCTCAAAACACTCTTGCATGATCTTCCATCTACTATTCAAACAGATGATCTTTTTTTGTAACCAGATTGTTGTTACAATGGGATGTTTCTTTTCAGCCAGTAGATCAGAAGAAACAGCTCAATCATAACAGTTCCAAGGATGTTCTTTGCTAAAATATCTCACAGTGCAAATCCATGATCAGACTGCACTGTGCAGTCTAATGTTGATCTACACTGCCCAAAACAAGTTGGGTTGAACACTCTTGAACTAATACAATAATAAGTATATTGGCTCACCTCTAACAATGGCACTACAATTAAGAACAGTAGTATAAATGGAGGTGTAAAAATAAATCTATCAATTATGAGTCTTTTGATCATATCAAATCTCTGGGATTTCTCCTTCTTTGGGAAATTCTTCTCTAGGAATATGTAGAAATAATGGATAATTGGAGCACTGAAACAAAACCTGAAAAAGAAATACAATAAAACCTGTGTTAGAGGTCCACTAAGTCTTGACAAAACTGACCACCTGTATCAAACCTTGCATTGCAACATACAACTTTATTTGATTTTGTATACAACACTAAAGATCAGACACACTTCTGCAGACACTGGTCTACAGTGTTTGCTATTTTGAGAAATATTCTGCAAAAAACACCCTTAAAACTGCAATGTTTTGCCTGGTTTGTGATGGTTTGCCTGCTATTGCCTTACTTTAACTCAGTGATGACTCATTTTTTTATGTTTCATAAGAATATAAAGATAAAAGTCTGAATAGCTCCCTCTAAGCAGTCCCTTGCTTGTATTAATTATCATTTCTAGCTCCCAAATCAGATCTTGAATTTGCTGCAATTCAAAGTCAATGTTTTCAAAGCCTTCTTCCACAGGCTTGTAAAAACACTGGATATTTGGTTCAGGGTTAATGAACCCAAAGAAAGCCCCAAATAATAAACTGAAAAAGGATATTGAAACTTTACATTTGCTCTGTTTGTATACATGAAGTTTAACCCTTTACCACACAATCCTGACTTTTAACGACCCTGAGGAAAAGCCTTTTGAAAACAGTGAGCAAAGGAGAAAATGCTGGTAACCAGCATTTTCTCCTTTTCCCACATTGTGTTCTGCCCCACCAAAGCCAAATTCCATCATTTGAACCACACTTAAATCATTGTCTGCAAATGCTTTCAATTTGGACAAATCTACATTTTTTGTCGTCTGGTACAGAGTAAACAAACACTACAGCAGGGAAATGGTTTCACAGACATACTAAAAATACTAGATCTAGTTTATGAAGTTCCTATACTCCAAATTTTACAGTTCAAACCTGTTTTTCACCAGGAAAGTGTTCAGGTCTGAAAAAAAAAAAATAATCAAACCTTTGCTTAACTTTGACAGGAGAAATGAAATTTTATAAGCACATTATCTCCAAGACAATTTACATAACATCACACAGGGAAATTGCCCATGATAAGCAGTTTATCTTTTTTTAACCTTTTGCCACAGTATTTTCATGTCTTCTGGTCTTTGTACTTTTTACCACATGACAAAGTTTTAGACTTGTCCAAATTGAAGGCATTTGCAGATGACAAGTTATGTGTAGAGAAAGAAATGATATTTGTATTTGAAAGGTAAGAAACATTGTGGAAAAGGAGAAAATGCTGGTTACCTGCACCTTCACTTTTTCCCAACTTATTTTCAAAAGCTTTCTCTTTCGGGGTTGTTGAAAATTGTGATTGTGTTGTAAAGGGTTAAGTGTCCACTGAAGTTCTATAAGAATGTTTTCCAAGGTTGTCAACTTCAAGTTTGTTTCAGAACTCAATAACTTAATTTTCTACAGACATGCAATTACTCACCCAAATGCTGCATATGACAACACGCTTCTCCACACTATTTTACCATCAGGATTGGGAGCAATTTTCTGAGACAAAAACTGACCAAGGGCAGATACAGAGGAACTGAAAATAAAAACAGAAATTATTATCATTATCATAACTTTGCATTGTGTTGTCTGTCTCATCAAACAACCCAACACCAAGAAGTACATGGGGTATTTCAAATATGCTGATGAGTAAGTCACTGGGTATCACAAAGTAATTTGTTAATACTGTATTTAACACAAAATGAATCCCTCATCTGCCTTTGATGACTAAAGTTGCCTCTGCTAGCATTGTACATCAAGATCAGACTGTACAAAATGTGCTGTCTAATCTTTGATCTATTCTCTCTACTTTGCTGAAACATTCTAAACAAGAGCAACCTTGAAACTGCAATTATTTGGGTTTTGTTTCTAGAATAAACATGTTTGTTGGATTTATTCTGAACTATAGAGATTTTTCGAGGTGGGGGGGATATTTTAACTCTTTACCAAATGAAAAAAATTTAGACTGGTCCAAATTGAAGGCATTTGCAAACAACAAAATATATGTGATTGAAAAATTGAAATTTGTTTTGGGCAGGGTAGAAAACATCGTGGTAAAAATGATGGTTACCAGCATTTTCTCCTTTTCCGAAAATATTTTCAAAAAGCTTTGTACTCGGGGTAGTTATAAGTCGGGATTGTGTGGTAAAAGGTTAAGTTTAAGGCTGCTTTACCAAAACGGTTCACTGAAGGGCGGACTGTAAGGATCAAATGACAGAATGTTTGTTCTGTAGTCTCAAACTGTCTGCAAAAGCAAATTTCTTAAGCTCGATAGGGGTTAATATATTACTATTGCTATATAAATTTATACAGATCAATGGCCTTAACATAGGTTTTAAAAACATATTAAGAAAAAAGAGAAATAGTTTGTTAAAAGCAATTACTCCTGGAATGGGAACAGGGATTTTTTTTTTTTTTTTCGCTTAAGAAATCCATCATTTCAATCCTGTTTGAAATGTTGTCTGCAAATATTACCAATATGGACAAGCCTAAAACTTTGTTGTCTGGTATACAAGTAAGCTTGTCTCTCCGTGACATTACCAATACATCAAATTGTGAAGAAATTTCAAACTAACTCTTTATCAAACAATCCTGGGATTTCGGGACCCTGAGAAAAACTTTTTGAAAACATTGTGGCAAAAGGAGGAAATGCTGGAAACCCATATTTTCACCTTCTCAATATAATGTTTTTTACCCTTCCATAGACAAATCATTTGTCAAATGTTGCTTGTCTGGGTCGAATTTGTCGTCTGCAATAGCTTTCACTTTGGAAAGTCTAAAATTTTGTGTATTGGCCAAGAATTAATGTCAGACTTATTCGCTGTGAGAATGTTCATTTTATTGCATGTGCTACATTTCAACCCCAGATTTCAAGGGACGGACTCGGGAAGTCGATGAAACCGAAAATAAGGGATAGAAGAATATACCTTGTGCATGCTTTTGTGATGAGTGGTCTTGTTTGAAGCAATCTAAGATATTTATTTAGTAACCGTTCGAAAAAGTTTTCTGTGTTTTCTTTACTTAAGCTCATTTTGCAGCAGTTCGTATCGCTCTTCTCAGATTGAGAGCAGCCGATAAAATGACAGTCGTGTGTCAAAAACTAGAATGTTTACAAGCGCGTTGACATTTTGTCGCAATTGGTTTTCGGTCTTGGATAGCTCCGTTGCAAAAAGTTCGTGACAGCAGAGTACCAATAGTTCTCGGGAATTCTCGTGCTTATTTAGGAGGTTATACGAGACGAACCAGAATCTGACAGCCGACCTAGGAAGGATGAAACGTCAAATTTTACTCGCACAGAACATTTTTCTAAGGATGAAATAGCCTAATAAGTGTACTTTTTTACAATGGATTTGGCATTTGCGGTACTAATTTGCCTTGGAAGTGTAGGTTAGTAAAGGTCTTAATTCATGTCATTTTTATCATGTTAATTGGATGGGTGGGGTATGGTTTCGAAGCTGAAACACCTTTCTCATAAATTAATATTTATTACACTCCATGTATCATTTAGAAAGATGCACATTATGAAGTTTTTCACTGGGAATGTAGCAAATTTTGCACTACATTCTGCTATAAATATAGAAATTATGTGTAAGAGACAGGCAAGTTACTAAATAAAAAATTTTAGTGACTGATTGAAAGGCATGTCCCTCACATCTCTGTCATCCATGCACAGTCACTGTACAACATCTATTGAGACATAAAAATGTGTTTCCATAAATTATGGCATCAGCATTATATTTTTTGTTACCTGTCAGAACCTTGAATTTTTTTGTTTATTTGTAGCATTCTTGAATCAAATAAAGTCTCAGTAATGAGACATTTTTGGTGCTTCTTTCTTATTTGGACATTTACTGTGTGCACCTCACTGTTTCGAGTCCATTGTGAATTTTTCAGTAGCAAAGCTATAGCACTGCACTGACTTTCTGTTTCTTCCATTTGATCTGTATTGCACTTTAGTGACACACATGACAAAGGACAAATTATTAAATGTTTCATTACCTAAACCACTTGTAGAAGACTTCTATAACACTTAAACCTTGAAAAGAACGAATGAAACTCAGAGTATTTGGCGGACATTTTGTGTGTATTTTTGGGAACGTAAACACCTCAAGTAACAGATAACTTTTTTTTCATATGTTTAGTGATTGAATGGAAAATATTTGTATTTCAAACAAAGGATTATTGACTACTTAAGCAACAGGTATATTCAAATTCTAGTTTGGTCCTCTATTTGTGAAAATAAGAGTTTCAAAGTGTGCACAAAATCTGCGGGCAGATTTCAACTGTTTTTTTTTTCATGATCTTCTCTGTACCCAGAGGCGACCAATCAAAAAACTATTAATGCATTGGGGAACAGTTACCTGTACTGGCAAAAAATTTTATTACTCAACAATCAGTGATGACCATGGCTTCATGCCTTTTATTTGCTGTCTGCAGTTCAGGATGTTAACACTGGACCCATTTTCCAAGGGACATAGAGCATTAGGGACACTCCCTTTTATTACTCTACAGTCAGTGATGATCATGGCTTCATGCCTTTTATTTGCTGTCTGCAGTTTGGGATGTTAACACTGGACCCATTTTCCAAGGGACATAGAGCATTAGGGACACTCCCTTCCCTCCTCCCCCCTCCCAGATTCAAAGGCTTGTTCCGATATTATTTTTGTTATTGTGTTTCTGCTAGCCCCCATGCCAGCCATTCTTCCAATGCTTCAAGCAGACAGGAAAACGCTTCAAGCAGACAGGATTACAAGGTAGCGAACTTTTGCATCTGCTTTTGTGCCTATGTAGCAAATGTGTTTTTCAAGCAGCAAATTTGCTACTTGCTCTGCTAATTTTGAACCCTGTTTTTGGCTAGTAATGTGTTCATAATTATGTCCACAACCTGCATTATTGTATTTGAAAACTGATGAGTAAAGTTAATTCTTAGTGTTGTAGAAAGTGGCATCTATATGTAGCATCTATGATTAAATGAGAAGCAAGGGTGAGGAAAGAGTTGAAAACATGTAGTTAGTTAACTCTTTACCAAAAACAAAATTTTATACCATTCTTAACTCTTTACCAAATGACAAAATTTTAGACTAGTCCAAATTGAAAGCATTGCAGACGACAAAATAAATGAGATTGAAAAATTGAAATTTGTTTTGGGAAGGGTAGAGAACATTGTGGGAAAAGGAGAAAATGCTGGTTACCAGCATTTTCTCCTATTCCCACAATGTTTTCAAAAGGCTTCTTTTACAGGGTCGTTAAAAGTCAGGATTGTGTGGGAAAGAGTTAATTAAAAGCATTTGGAGACAACCAATAAAATGTAGCTCCTATGATCGATTTGTCAGTAAAAGGGCAAAACATTGTGGGGAAAGAAGAAAATGCTGGTTATTAGCATTTTCTCCTCGTACCACAATGTTTTCAGAGGCCTTCTTCCTGAGGATCATTAAGATACTTCCAATATGGACATGTCTAGAATAATTTTGTCTGGAAATGACTTACTACTAATGTTTTTTGGTTGTCATAATGTTATTGCAAGATTTCTGCAGTAAACACCTACAGATATGGGGTTTGCTCAGTTAACTCTTTACTGAACGACAAAATTGTAGACTTGTCCAAATGGAAAGCATTTGCAGAGGACATTGAGAGTGTGGCTTAAATGATGGAATTTGTCTTTAATAGGATAGAAAACATTGTGGGAATGGAGAAAATGCTGGTTACAATGTTTTCAAAAGGCTTCTTCAAAAGGGGTGATATGGTAACTTCTTCACCGATTACACATGTTGTTAGCTCTTTATATTGGAATGGCCTGATTGGTACTATTTTATTGTATAAAGTCATTATTTATAATAAGAATTCCAACAACATTTTTCGATATAAATCGAAAGTTTGCTGTGAGGAAGAAAAACGCTATTGACTTGGATGCAAATGACAGGTCAGTGACTGATTGCCCATAGGTAATGTTTATATAGGCCATTACTTGTATAGTTGTTAGACAGATGTCTAATGTTTACTGTACCTGTCAGAATGTAAAATGTCTATATCATGTCATTACAAATTGGTTTCACCCTTGATACCCCTTCTCTGTCTTGGGTAGTTAACTTTACAACACAACAGAATTTTAGACATGTCCAAATTCAAAGCATATGCTCAAAACAACTCAAGGGTGCTCAAATGATGAAACTTGCCTGTGTATGAGTATGGAACACCGCTGGAAATGGAGAAAATGCTGGTTACCAACATTTTCTCCTTTTCCCACAGTTTTTTCATAAGTTTCCTTTCTAAGGGTCATTAAAAGTCAGGATTGTGTGGTAAAGAGTTAAAACAGCGATTGTTTGGTGAAGGGCTAAGGAGAGAGACAGAAATACCAGCATATTTTCCCCTTTCCACAATGTTTATCATTTCAAAGATAAATCCCATCATTGGAGGCAACATTTCATTATGTTGTCTGCAAATGCTTTCAATTTGGACAAGTCTCCAGTTTTGTCATCAGAGTATATCCAGGATGAGACTGCCTGTTCTGTGCAAGCTGGTCTGAATTTACAGTACCAACATAACTTCCATTTTCTTTTATATTCAGAAACTTGATAACCATGTGCAAATAATCCATGTGCAATATTTGTTCATTATTTAACCCTTAACCAGACAACAAAATTTTGGCCTTGTCCAAAATGAAAGCATTTACAGAGTTCAGTGGGCTCAGATAGTGCAGTTTTCTCTTGATAGGGTAGAAAACACTGTAGGAAAAGGAGAAAATACTAGTTACCAGCATTTTCTCCCTTTCCTACAATGTTTTCAAAAGGCTTTTTTCCCCAGGGTCATTAAAAGGCAGTATTGTGTGATAAAGGGTAAATACTAATCACAAACTTGTTAAAATTATTTACCTTTACAGTCTTTTGGATTATTATTCAACTTCAGTAAAGCTAATCAAACATTTGAGCTTTTATGATGATGCTGAGCACTTTTAAAAACATTATAGCAAAAGGAGAAATTGCTCTTGATGAACTCTTTCTCAATCAGCTACAATGTTTTCTGTATCAATCTATGTATGTTAGACGTTAATTGGGTTATCTGTATTGTACATTAATGTTTTATTTATTTGTTTATGGAGCTCTAGAGTAACTTGCATGTGTGTCAGGAAAAGCTGATTGACTAGTACAAAATATTTCAGGAAACACTACTATGTGTTAAATAATTGAAATAATATTAAGTACATATTAAAACACTAAGGAAGTCATGAACCAATTAACTTGTACCTTATTACAGATTAACAGCGGTGTTGAGATAAGCATCTAATAATCATAGAAAAATCACTTAGCAGAGCAGGTTTTCATGTAACTTCTCACAGAAGGTGATGCTTATCAGACAAAAATGTTCCTAATTAGCATGAAAGGTGTGCAGGCTCTTCTTCTGGTCTGTGGATGTTCTTGCCGAATTCTTGACTGTTTACCAAACAAAAAATAATGGACTGGACCAAACTCAAAGTATTCGCACATGACAAATTAATTAAAAGAGAATATGGTTGCTGAACTCTTTACCAGGAAAAAAAAAATGGCAGGAAACATTTTTGGTAAAGGAGAAAATGTTTGTTTAAAGATGTATCTTTACTGGTTTCCAGCCATTTTTTAATCCATTTCATCTTTATTTTATCAAACTACCTAAAATCATTTTTGTATCTTTGTGCCAAATGTTGCCTTTCACAGTTGGAAGGTTGCATGGATTATGACGGATAGAAAATGCATTTCATTTTCTGGAGGCCATCAAAAAAATCGCTGTTGTGACGTTTCTGGCCTTAAAGAAGTTTTCCGATATATGTATGTTTTTACAGCTGACTTATTCTGAACTATTCTCTAGTCTATCAAATGTTTATGTTTTTTTTCCCACTAGCTGTAAAGATGTACATGTCTCTTAACCAGGTTTTTAATAGTTTTTTGGGATTGTTTGGTAAAGGTTTAAGTGCCATCTTGAGATAGATTTATATTTTCTTATCAGATATATTTCTCCCAATGGCCAAATTTGTTTCAGGTTTTTGAATTTTTATCATGCATGTTTCTAAGATGCTTAGCACTGGTAAAGATAAAGAAACTCAAGAAGCATGGGGATAGTTGCACAGGTCGTGTGATATGGCATACTGTTGGAAATGCTTGTTGAAAACATCTGAAAAAGAATTAGTTTTAACCCTTTACCATACAATCCCGACATTTAATGACCCTGAGAAAAAACAACTTTGAAAACATTGTTGTAAAAGAAGAAAATGCTGGTAACCATCATTTTCTTCTATTTTCACAATACTGGTACATGTATTTTTTCTACTATCAAAAGCAAGTTCAATCATTTGAGTCACATTTACTTTGTTGTCTGCAAGTGCTTTTAATTTTGACATGTCTAAAATTTTGTGGTGTGGTAAAGAATTAAGAAAGTTATTTAGAATGTGTTTTCCTTGATCATGTGATGCCCAAAACAACTGTTGTTGATTCAAACTGAAGTAAAATATTTGTAATATAAAAGAATGAGTGGGATAGTTACTCATGCTACAGAAGATGGCGTGTGTAATCAAGTGAGATATTGGAATTGGGAAGCTGGTTAGTGTAACAGACATGTCATGTTCCCTATCCAACCCTTTCTCTCAGTAGGAAAATATTAGTAAAACAAATCAGCCATGCTCTATGAAAAAGGGCCTTCATGCATTGGTGAAAAGGATAGACCCAGGTCAGTCTGTGCAGTCTGTGCAGGCTGACCTCGGCTGAAACTTTTCACTATAGATCAATCCTTTGTATGTCCTGAAAGACCAGTCTACCTCATGATTCGGTTGATTATATTAAAAAGGTGGCTATGTTGGATCCATAATTGTGTAATGGCTTGATTGGTACAATGCATCACAGAGATGCATTAAGCCCCCTTTTGCCAGAGCATGTCTCAAATATTTAGTTACCGTAACTCAAAAGTAACCCTACCCTTTACTAGAGAATTGCATGTTTTAGTGTTCCACTAGAAAAAAAGCCTTTTAACTCTACCAAACAAGAAAATTTTAGACAGGTGTGCATTGAAAGCATTTGAAAATGAAATAATAAATGTGTCAGAAATAATGGGATTTGCCTGTGTAAGGTTAGCAAACATTGTAGGAAAAGGAGAAAATGCTGTTTACCAGCATTTTCTCCTTTTCCCACAATCTTTTCAAAAGCTTTTCTCAAAGATGTGTTAAAACTTGGGATTGTGTGATAAAGGATTTAAATATAGTGGGCAGAGGAAATGCTTTCAATCAGAACTTTATCCTTTTTTCCTACTTTTTTTCCCAATTCAATAATATATTTCATCGTTTGAACTGCATTAAATTGTCCTCTGCCCATGCTGTCATCTTGAACAAGTCCAAAATTTTGTTCTCTGGTAATGAATTTACAATGAGATACAGTTCCAATTTTTTTCTACTCAACCCAGAACAATGTAATTTCACAGATATACCAGTAACCATCTTTTGATTATCTTGGTCAGAGGTTGTGATCAGTGTCATACAGACAAGTATTTTCGTAGTGCAGTAGGATCTTTTTGAAACATGGTGTTTCAAAGGAAAAATTGCTTTTAGCATGCTGTTTCTCCCTTTGTTACAATGTTTTCACGTGTATTCATATATCAAACATTAATTCTTATTTGGTTATCCATATTTTACAATGAAATTTTTCAGTGTTTTTTCACCTCACATTTTGTCTTAGAAGGATGTAGCGAGTGAAACAGGCACTAGGAATTTTACAGTTACTCTAATTCTTTCCCACAAAATCCCCGAGTTTTAAGGACCCCTAGGAAAATGAGCCCTTGAACACATTTTTTGAAAAAAGAGAAAATGCTTGTAACCAATATTTCTCCTTTTCACACAACATTTTCAACCTTTTCTAATTTAAACAATTTCTTTTTAAAGACAAATTTCGTTATTTGAGCCACATTAACTCTTTACAAAATAACAAAATTTTAGACTGGACCAAATTGAAAGCATGTACAGGCAACAAATCAAATGTGGCTCAAAAATTGAAATTTGATTTGAAGGGTAGAAATCATTGTTGGAAAAGGAGAAAATGCTGGTTACCAGCATTTTCTCCTTTTCCCACAATGTTTTCAAAAGGCATTTTCTTTAGGATAGTTAAATGTCTGGATTGTATGGTAAAGGCTTGAATTGATCGTCTGCAGAAGCTGTTAATTTGGACAAGTCTAAAATTTTGGTGTTTGGTAAAGGGTTAAGCCATAGCTGATTTGTTGTCTGCAAAATGCCCTCAATAATTTAGACATGCTGACACTTTTGTGCTCAGGTAAAGGGTAAAAAAGATATGATATATTTGCAGAAAAGGGTAGATAAAGATTGACTTTTATTAAAAGCCAGAAAGAAGGTAAAAATACTTAAAAGTATGTTGCTTTTTTCTCCCTCACTTGATCTTGAAAAACCGGCTGTTAAGTGGTGATAACAGGAAGATTATAATCTTGTAGAATTACACATGCATTTCTGCAAATTCTTACCTGATCAAACAAAAAAAAAATTCATGAATGCTGTTTTGATTTGACTGGTGAATACTGTTGGTTAACCCTTTAACTGCCTTTCACTACTGTAGTTGCTTTCCAGCCCGCATAGATCAAAATCAGATTGTGCAAAATGTGCAGTCTGATGTGCAGTCTGATATTTGATCTACACTGTCGGGTTTACTGTGCCATTCTAGCCATAAGCAGCCTTCAATTGGCAGTTATGTGAACATTTTTTCCAGACTGAATGTTTCTTTTTTTGTTTTTTCGGGCCTTCATACAAGGGTTATCAAACCTCATATGGATTTTTTTAGAATCACCCAAAAACAGAGGTTAACCCTTTATCGCACAATGACACCGTTTGACGACCCTTGGAATAAAGCTTTTTGAAAACATCGTGGGAAAAGGAGAAAATGGTGGTAACCAGCATTTTCTCCTTTTCCCACAATGTTTTCTACCCTGTCAAAGAAACATTGCACCATTTGAGCACCAATGAAAATGTCATTTGCAAATGCTTTCAATTTGGACAAGGCTAAAGTTTTGTCATCTGGTAAAGGGTAAATACATGTACGGTATTTACCTCCATAGCACAATATGAATATCAATGGCTTTTCTCAATATTAGCGGAGATGAAACAAGATAAAAATAAGTTTTAATTCCAAGAGTGCATTTGTCACTGTATTTTACAAACAATGTTTTGGACAATGTCAATCTAAGGTCAGACTGTATGTTCCATGCTGTCTGATCCTTATCTACATTGTCTGCAAAGCCAGTATGTTGTTAATCTACATTGTCCACAGAAACAGCCAAACTTGCCCCATTTATCTACATTACACACATGTGTAGGATGCACGAAGGAGGTAATACTTTTGTTGGTTGCTAGGGTATGCTTTCCGAAACCAAACTGAACTAATGATTTAGACCTTTTTAATAAGGAAAAACAGCTTGAAATATTGCTATTTCAAGGTTGTTTCTGTTAGACTTTGTAATATAGTAGAGGACAGTGTAGACCTAAGATCAGACTGCAGGTTCTGTGCAGTCAGATCTTGATCTACACCTTCTGCAAAAACAACTAAAATCAGTTCCAGGGCTTCAAGGTTTAAGCATTCAAATGGGCATTGCATTAAATCTTTACCTTAAAATTGCGATTGTTCATGATCCAGAGGAAGGAGCCCATTAAAAACATTTTGAGAAAAGGAGAAATTGCTGGTAACCAGTATTTTCTCCTTTTCCCACAATGTTTTCTATCCTGTCGAAGACAAATTCCTTTATTCCAGCCATGCTTAAGTTATCATCTACAAATGTTTTCAATTTAGACAAGTCTACTTTTTTGTAGTGTGGTAAAGAGTTAATCCATAGAGTGTCAGTTAAACTTCAAAGCACCCTTCATGCTTCTGCAGCCAGTGTAGCTTAAGGTCAGGCCGCACTAAACATGCAGCCTGATCTTTGATCTACACTATCAGCTTCGGTGAAACACTATCGACACAAGCAAACATGAAATTACAATTATTTGGGTCGTATTTGTGGAATGAAAATGTCTAATAGGTTTATTTGGCGCTCTAAGGCAGGGTTTCCATTCACGCACATATGTAGGTGATTCACACACTAAATACAATAATTATGCACAAAAATATGAAGTGAGACTTGCATGCACACACAGGTTTCAGGGCTCCAGCAGTCAATCGCCATTGGCGCCAAATAGGACAAGTTAGAAAAAATGTCTCCTAAACAGAAGCACTTGTTAACCTGCTTGCAACATGTAATATCCTTACATGATATTTAAAAGATGTAAACTCTGACATATGCAATAGCTATCAAGTATGAAGGTCATTGTTTAATAGTGTTTATCACAGCTAATCAAGCTGTTATGTCATTTATTTAAAGGTATTAATGGTATTATTCAGCCTTTCTAGTGTAAAATTACAGATTTTCAAGTTACCTGCTACCCTAATTGACAGATTTATGTAAAATCATGTAGAAATACCACTAAAAAATTTAACTAGCATGAAAAAATAGATCGCTGCAAAAAAACGAAAACCCATGACACAACAAAAATCAATTTTACATTGTCCGATCATAGGAATTTCAAACTTTCTACTTGGCTTTATTATGACTTTAAGCAGTGAGTTTACACAAATCTCTCAATAAAACAATAAGCGAAAGGTAATTATTGTCTGATACTGACAGTGAAATGGAAAATTCTACTGGCCATCAGGTTGCAAGTCATCCCTCTGAAACTGTTCCAGTGAGGAACTAAACATTACAAGCAACTTCTTTTTCCAATTACCCATATTGTTTTCAAGAACAGATGACTGCAGAGTGAGGCTCATCAAACAAATTTTCAATACAACAGGCACTTACTTTCCTCCATAGAAGCTGTAAAATTGTCATTATTAAATGCACTCCCAGAATTTCTCTTGCACTCCCAAACTTGTCCTCCAGGGAGTGCATGCACTCCCCCTCGCCCCCCCAAAAAAAAAGATGAGAGGGAACACTGTAAGGGTTAAAGCTAAGAGACTGGTCAAGAAAAAGACAAAGTTTTTTTGCAATTTCATGGATGTTTTTTTTTTTAATCTTACACATTTAATGTAACTCTTTAACAAACAATCCCTAGTTTTAACAACCATGAGAAAGAAGCCTTTTAAAAATACTGGTACTCTGCATTTTCTCTTTTTCCCACAATGTTTTCAACCCTATCAGAGACAGAAATCATCACTTGAGCTACATTTATTTTGTTGTCTGCAAATGCTTTCAAATTTTGCTCTGGTCCAAAATTCTGTCATTTGGTAAAGAGTAAAGAGTCTGTTTTGGCAGAGAGCCCCAATTCAGAAAGAGTGAAAACAAAAAAGTAAATTTTTAGTCGAAAATAACTACCAAAAGGCCCTGTGTAGAGCCCTATTCATACATTAGTCATTGGATTGTTCAGGTCCAGGAAGAGATTGCAGATTTGGTGCACTCTGATCTTAATTTACATTGGCTGCGAGTTGGTGTTATTGCCAAGTTGGAAATTTCCTATCTGTAGTACAACACTGGGATAGGAAACCTTGAACCGGCCTAACCATGTTTTTATTTTACCTTTTGATTTTATAGAGATACCTATGGTTTTCATGAGGTGTTCATCACTCAGGCTTTTTTCCCTTTGGCAAAATTAAACCCTTTACTCTATACCACACAATCCTGAGCTTTAACAACCCAGATGATGAAGCCTCACTCTTTTTAAAAACATTAAGGGAAAAGGGGAACATGCTGGTAACCAACACTTTCTCCTTTTCCCACAATATTTTCTATCCTATCAAAGACAGAGTCCATCATTTGAGCCACACTTAAATTGCCATCTTCCAAATGCTTTCAATTTGGACTAGTCTAAATTTTGGTGTGTGGTAAAGAGTTACCTCTTTGTCGAAAGGCAAAAATTGTAACTATTCCACACTGAAAGTGATTTTAATCTTTGAAAATGTAGAAAACATTGGAGGAAAAGGAGAAAATGCTGGTTACTAGTATTTTTCCCTTTTCCGAAAATGTTATTAACAGCCTTCTTATTAAGACACAGCATTATTTGGTAAAGGGTTAAATTGCTGCATAGTTCGAATGATCATTTTCAGCCAATAGTGAAAAGAAAAAACTTCAATTTCTATTCACCAAAAAATCTCACCATGTGGGGCAGTGTTGATTCAATATCAGGCTGCACATTCTGTGCAGTCTGACCTTGATCTACATTGTATGCAAAAGGGCATTGAGATGCACTTACATGTAGCCTCCTAACGGTTTAACCCTTAACTAAACAATCCAAACTTTTGACCCTCAGAAAACAAAGCCTTTGAAAATATTATGGGAATGGTTATGTCATAACATTCCCACAATGTTTTCTAAAGGCACCTTCCACAGGGTTAACCCTTTACCACACAGTCCAGACTTTAACCAACCCTGAAAAAGAAACCTTTTGAAAATCTGGGAATAGGAGAAAATGTTGATAACAAGCATTTTCTCCTTTTCCCAAAATTTTTTCAAACCTTTTCAAAACAAACTCCAAATTTTGAGTGAAATATAATTTGTTGTCTGTAGATACTTTCGATTTGGTCAAGATTAAAATTTTGTCATTTGGTAGAGAGTTAAAACATTGGATTGTTTGGTAAAAGGCTTAACTCTTTACCACACAATCCCGACTTTTAACGACCCAGAAAAAGAAGCCTTTTGAAAACATTGTGGAAAAAGGAGAAAATGCTGGTAACCGGCATTTTCTCCTTTTCCCACAATGTTTTCTACTGTTCCAAAAACAAATTTCAATTTTTAATTCACATTTATTCTGTTGCTGCAAAAGCTTTCAATTTGGACTGGTCTGAAATTTTGTTGTTTTGTAAAGAGTTAAGTTTACATAACCAATTAGAGTTATGAAGATTTAGCTTCATAAAATAATTATGCTGTCTGACCTTAGATAATGATCTTGTGATTTTCTAATAATTATTCATGAACATGCAGAATTAGTATTTCATTTGCAAATCTAATCATTTCAGGAACACTTGATCAAATCTTTTTTTAACTTTTTACCACACAATCACGGGTTTTAATGACCCTGAACAAAATGCCTGTTGAAAACATTGTGGTAACCAGCATTTTCTCCTTTTCCCACAATGTTTTCTAACCAATCATGGACAAATTTTACCATTTGGGCCACTTTTTATTTGTCATCTGCAAATGCTTTCAATTTTGACCAGTCTAAAATTTTGTCCTTTGGTAAAGAGTTAAGGGAGGGAAGTCATTTGATGCAGATTATGTGTTAAGTTGTTACCGAACGACAAAATTTTTGACTCAACCAAACTGAAAGCATTTGCAGATGGCAAGTTAAATGTAGCTCAAATAAGGATTTCTGTCTTTGATGGGGGACTCAACTCTTTTCCAAACAAAATTTTACTCTCTTCCAAATTCAAAGCATTTGCAGATGGAAATCATGAGTGGCACAAATGATGAAGCTAAATGGTCTTGATAGAGTAGTAAAAATTATGGGAAATGAAGAAAATACTGGTAACCAGCATTTTCTCCTATAATTATATTGCCACAATGTTTTCTAAAGCCTTCTCCACTAGGGTCATTAATACTCTGCTTGTTTGGTAAAGGATGTAGTGGATTTTAATATAGTAAGAAATTTTCCTGCCATTCTCATGCATTGATTCTTACCAGTATTTCAAGCAACAAGCTGTTCTTCGCCATTGCGTCACATTAATAACACACTCAGGCAACTGATGAAAAAATATCTATAAACAGTGTATGAATATGAAGTATCTTTTATTATACTCCCCATCTATGAATAAGAGAGGGGTATATTGGTTTCACCACGTCTGTCTATCTATCTGTCCGTCTGTCCGTCTGTCCATAAACCCATCCATGTTTTCGTTTCCTTGCTCTAACTCATAACCTGTTCGACCTAGGACCCTGAAACTTTGTCATGACCCAAGGAGGTTCCCTATTGATTTTGGGTCACATGGGTCAAAGGCCAAGGTCACAGGTGAACATTGTTTGAAAATTGTTTCTGTGGTCTAACTTGAAAGGAGTTTGATCTAGGACCCTGAAACTTTGTACAAGTGTTGCTCATGACCCAAGGAGGTGCCTTATTGATTTTATGTCACATGGGCCAAAGGTCAAGGTCACAGGTGAACTTTATTTGAAAATCATTTCCATATTCTAACTCATTCACTGTTTGTCCTAGACCCTGAAACTGTCTACAGGTGTTGCTCATGACCCAAGGAGGTGCCCTGTTGTTTTAAGGTTACATGGGTCAAAGGTCAAGGTCAAAGGTGAACTTTGTTTTGAAAACAATTTTTGTACTCTGATTGTGCTGCTTCAGTGACAAGGTGCTTAGGTGAAGGGGGGAGGTATTTGTCTACTTTGCAACAGTTCTAGTTTTGGTTGAAATACAGTACCAAGAAATATGGGATGTAATGTATTGTTTGGTCTATTTCTGACTAATCTTGATCTTTGCTCTATGCAAAAACTAGAATTGAAAAAAAAAGAGTAATATGAAGAAAAGGTTAACCTATTTTCCAAGATACAGGAGATATTGTGTGAAAAAGAGCATTTTGTTTGTTACAAGCAATAGTTCTTTCTCCCTCTTAGTGTTTTCCACAGCCATGGTAGAAAAGAGTTGCTCAGCCAGTATTAATACTTCCCCTAACAATGGAATTCAAGCCTCATCCAATTTAGGTGCATTTGCAGATGACAAATGAGGTTCAGCTGATGGGATTATTTTGTCAAGGGATAGAAAACATTGTGGTTACCAGCATTTTCTCCATTTCCCACAACGTTTTCATAAATGGTCTTCCTCAAGGTCATTAAAACACAGGATTGTTTGGTAAAGGTTTACCAAACAACAAATTTTTAGACTAGTCGAAATTGAAAGCATTTGCAGACGACAAAATAAATGTGACTGAAAAATTGAAATTGGTCTTGGTAAGGGTTAAAAACATTGTGGGAAAAGGAGAAAATGCTGGTTACCAGCATTTTCTCCTTTTCCCACAATGTTTTCAAAAGGCTTCTTTAACAGGGTCGTTAAAAGTTGCGATTGCGTGGTAAAAGGTTAAACAGTACAAGGTTTATAATTCAAGTGTCATCTTTTGAGTTCTAGCTTGGCCAAATTAATATCTAGAATTGATGATAGTTGTTCTGATAATGTTCATTCCTCCTCTTCTGTTGAATCTTTTTTTTGGCATCCTAGTAGGAAAGAAGCCAGTGGCTAGTCACTTGGAAATTAGAAATGTTGTACTAAGCACGCGTAAAAGAGACTCCAGCTAGAATAGGCGTTAATATGGTCCCAAATATATTTTGATGTTGTAACCTGCATGCAGACTACTCTCTGCTTGGCATATGCAGAGTCGCGGTAGCTCAGTCGGTTTTGTACAGGACTTGAGAACAGGGAGTCGCTGGTTCGATCCCTTGCTTGGCCAATTTCTTTCTGTAAGGATTGATGATAGTCTTGTGATAGGATTCATTCCTCTCTCACCGCTGACCATTGTTTCGACAATGGTTATGTGGGAAAGCAGCCAGTGGCTTGGAAAGAATATTGTGAGTAGTACTGGTAAAAGGAACTCCAGGAAAGCATGGATAGTTGCACCAGTGGTTGGGATATAACTGAAATAGTGTTGAAAACGGTGTTAAACACCATACAATCAGTCAACTGCTTGGCATACAATTTGATTGGTCAAAATGATATACATTTGCTATCCATAAAAAGAAGTGATTACCCACTTCATCAGTACATGTATTTATTTCAATGTCTGACTGTTCGTTTTTAAATGACGTTGTCTATAGAACTTTGAAGTACTGGGTATTTTGTTGTTAGAATTTGTAGGTTTATAATGAAAGGGATATTATGTTGAAACTTTTCTAATGTTTCTATTGGCCTCCATCTGAGTCGAAAACTTTGACATTTCACAAGACCAAAAAACAAGTTACTATTACATATTCTGTAACATGATTTTCCATTATGTATTTGTACATTAAAAGATCTGTAAGAATTATGTATACAGAGCGCCAGAGACTGGTTTCCTGGTGTGGGTTGATAATGATCGACCTTTCCATACAATTAGGTAAGTGATGTGAGCTGTCAGACATACAACAAGACTCCAGGAGAAGAAATAACAACAAAACTAAACTCTTTACCGCACAACAAAATTTTAGACTGGTCCAAATTGAAAGAATTTGCAGATGACATTAACTCTTTCGCAAACGACAAAATTTTAGACTGGTCCAAATTGAAAGCATTTGCAGACAACAAAATAAATGTGACAGAAAAAATGAAACTTGTTTTTGGAAGGGTAGAAAACACGGGAAAAGGAGAAAGTGCTGGTTACCAGCATTTTCTCCTTTTCCCACAATGTTTTCAAAAGGCTTCTTTCCCAGGGGCGTTAAATGGCGTCATTGTGCGGTAAAGGGTTAACTCTTTACCACTCAATCCCGACTTTTAACGACCCTGAGGTAGAAGGCTTTTGAAAACATTGTGGGAAAAGGAGAAAATGCTGGTAACCAGCATTTTCTCCTTTTCCCACAATGTTTTCTACCCTATCAAAAAAAAAATTGCACCATTTCAGCCACAATGAAATTGTTGTCTGCAGATGCCTTCGATTTGGACAAGGCTAAAATTTTGTCGTGTGGTAAAGGGTTAAACCACACTGCAAAATTTTAGACTTGATCATATTGAAGGCATTTATATACCACAATTCAAATGTTTTTCAAATGATAGTATGTGTCCTTAAATAGGTAGAAAACATTGTGGAAAAGGAGAAAATGCTTTTTAACAGCTGTTTAAGACGTAGGATTTTCTTGTAAAGGGTTAACTCTTTACCACGCAATCCCGACTTTTAATGACCCTGAGAAAGAAGCTTTCTGAAAACATTGTGGGAAAAGGAGAAAATGCTAGTAACCAGCATTTTCTCCTTTTCCCACAATGTTTTCCACCCTTCCCAAAACAAACTTCCATTTTTTTGGTAACATTTATTTTGTTGTCTGCAAATGCTTACAGTTAAGACCAGTCTAAAATTTTATTGTTTGGTAGAGGGTTGAGCATTAACCCTTTACCGCACAATGCCGCCTTTTAACGCCCCTGGGAAAGAAGCCATTTGAAAACATTGTGGGAAAAGGAGAAAATGCTGGTAACCATTTTGTTGTCTGGTAAAGTTTTAATGATACATACTGCTATAGACGTGAATAAATGAGATGGATGTTTTCCATCAAAAATCTTAATTATAACTGAATTTGTGGCTGAATTACGAAAAAAAAAAAACCCCAGACAATTGATGGTTAAGATCAGACAGCACAATTTATACAGTCTCCTATGCACTTTAAGTCTGCTGAGACTAAATGCAGTTTGCTAGACTTGTTTAGATCCTAGATCAGACTGCCAAGAAAGTGGAATCTGATCTTGGAATTACACTGTCTGATGGGTTGAGATTTTTCAGAAAGTGGGGGGGGACTTGAAACAGCAAATGGGTGTTTACCATGGACTGAATAATTTCCATTTAACCCTTTACTGCACAATGCCGCCTTTTAATGACCCTGGGAAAAAAAGCCTTTTGAAAACATTGTGGGAAAAGGAGAAAATGCTGGTAAACAGCATTTTCTCCTTTTTCCACAATGTTTTTTACGCTATTAAAGAAAAATTGCCCTATTTGAGCCACATTGAAATTGTCGTCTGCAGATGCTTTCAATTTGGACAAGGCTAAAATTTTGTCGTCTGGTAAAGGGTTATTTAGTTTAGGGCTTAATTGCATTAATTGTATTATGCACATGTTAATGTTATCAAATGGCTTTACAGCTTGTAGATAAATGAAAATGCAAATAACAATTCAATTCTTTACGATGCAGTTTGTTGTTTTAATTGTTTTAATGGCCTGAGGAAGAATGTTCTCGAAATCTTTGGTATTGAAGAAAACAATGCTGGTCACCAGACTTTTCTAATTTTTTTCCCTCACAACATGTTTACCCATTCTAAGACAAATCAATTTGAGTCACATGCAATTCCTTCTTTGCAAATCCTTTCAGTATGGAGGTGTTTAAAATTTTGTCTTATGGTAAACAGGTGCAGTTGAGTTGTTTTTATGGACAGAGCAGATTAACCCTTTACCACACAATCTGATGTTTTAACGACCCTGAGGAAGAAGTCTGTTGAACAAAACATAGTTGAAAAAGGAGAAAAGGCTGGTTAACAGCATTTTCTCCTTATCCCAAAATGTTTTCTACCATTTCAAGGATGAATCTGATCATTTGAGCCACATTTAAATTGTCTGCAAAAGCTTTCAATTTAGGCAAGTCTGAAATTTTTTTTTAGGTGAAGAGTTAAGATCAGACTGCTTAGAATGTGCCATAATGGTCCTGGATGTGTACTGTCTGATAGATTGTGGGATACATGTTACATGGCAGTCTTTAGATCTTATTAACCCTTTACCACACAATCCTGAGTTTTAAAGACCCCAAGGAAAAAGACTTGAAAACATTATGGGTAAAGGAGAAATTCTGGTTACCAGCATTTTCTCCTTAACCCATAGTTTTCAACCTTTTTAAAGACAAATTTCATAATATGTGCAATGTTAAATTTATCGTCTGCAAATGCTCTCGATTTGCTCTCGATTTTTGTTGTCTGTAGTTAAATGACTAAAAATGTGAGGAAAAGTAGAACAGGCTTGTAGATTGTAGATGCTGGAGTATTTTTTTTTTTTCACAGAGATTCCTTTAAAGCCTCAGAATGCCAAGAGCCGAAGTTTGTTTTGTGGACATTGTAGATAAAGATCAGAGTGTACATAAAGAATACAAAGTCTGATCTTTGACATCATGTGATGTCAGATTTTCTGTGAGGCACTGTGACCCAGACAGCTGTGAAATGTTGTAATATCTGTTATTTAACTGTTTCCCACACAGTCCCGAATTTTGAGAACTTCATTAGAAAGAAAGCTTTTGAAAACATTTTTGGAAAAGGAGAAGAAAATGCTGGTGACTAGCATTTTCTCCTTTTCTCACAGTGTTTTCTACCCTTGCAAAGAAAAATATCAGATTTTGAGTCACATTTACTCCATCGTCTGCAAATGTTTTCAACTTGGACAAGTGTGAAATTTCGTTGTTTGGTAAAGAGTTAACTCTTTACCAGACAACAAAACACAAGGCTTTTCCAAATTGAAAGCATTAGTTGCAGACAACAAATCAAAATTTACTCTACTATTGGAATCATGTTTAACATGGAAGCAAACATTGTTGGTAAAGAAGATGCTGGTGACCAGCTTTTCTCCTTTTCTGACAATGTTTTCAAAATGCTGTTGATAGACTGCACATTTTGCGCAATTTGATCTTGCTCTACCACAGAAGCAACAAAAGCTGTAATATGCATTCTAAGATACAATTCTTTTCCTAAAGGCCAGTACTTTTTTATGCATCTGCAAAAAACAGTGTGGAAATTGAAGAATTGGCTCATTGTGGAGCTGTTTCTTAATTTTGTCTCAACTTTTTCTTGTTGTGGTTCTTTTTTGTGCACAATTTAACACATTTGCAGATGACAGATTATGTGTGGTTCAGATGATGAAGTTCATCTTTAATAAGTTTGAAAACACTGTGGAAATAGGAGATGATCATCTGGCTACCAGCATTTCCCCTTTTCCAATATTTTGAAAAGGTTTATTTATTCCAAGGGTCATTACAACAGAGCATTTACAGTGTGGTAAGGGTTGAATCAGAGCTGCCTTGGGTAATGGGTTAACCTTTTATCATTCAGAGTTTAAATAAAGCCCCCACCCCAGCCAGGGAGAAGGCTTTTGAAAAGCATTGTGGAAAAAGGAGAAAATGCTGGTAACAAGCATATTCTTCTTTTCCCACAATGTTTTCTACCCTTGCAATACAAATTTCAGCTTTTTAGTCTTATTCATTTTGTCATCTGCATATGCTTACAGTTTGATTGATTGATTGATTGTATGGTGTTTAACGCCATTCTCAACATTATTTCAGTTATATCGCAGCGGCCAGTGCACCTATCCATGCTTTCCTGGAATTTCTTTTACCAGTACTCCGCACAATACTCTTTTCAAGCCACCTTACTGTTTGAATGAGTCTGAAAATGATGTTGTGTGGTAAAGGGTAAAAACAGGTACAATGTAGATAATGCAGATTGCCTCATTTAAGATGAGTCAAAATATAACTCTCTGGAGCAGGAAGCTACTGGTAATTACTTTTTCAGCAGGGAGAGGTTTTACCTTAACCCTTTACGATACAGTCCTGTGTTTAACACATTACCACACAATCCCAACTTTTAACAGCCTTGAGGCAGAAGCCTTTTGAAAACATTGTGGAAAAAGGAGAAAATGCTGGTAACTAGCATTTTCTCCTTTTCCCACAACGTTTTCTATTGTTCCCAAAACAAATTTCATTTTTTTAGTCACATTTATTTTGACGTCTGCAACAGCTTTAAATTTGGACAAGTCTAAAATTTTTTTCGTTTGGTAAAGAGTTAAATGACCCAGAGCAAGAAAGCTTTTGAAAACTAGGGAAAAGGAGAAAATGCTGGTAACCAGCACTTTCTTCTTTCCCATTATGTTTTCTACCTTTTCAAAGGCACTGTCCCAATTTAGGCCACATTTAATTTGTTGCTGGCAAAGAATAGTATTACTTGGACTAGTCTAATATTTGGTTGTTAGCTCCACTGGCCGAAGGCCAGCGAGCTATTGTCATGGCGTTGTGTCCGTCGTCCGTCCGTCCGTTCGTCCGTGCGTGCGTCCGTAAACTTTTTCTTTAAAAAACTTCTCCTCAGAAACTATTGACTGGATTTTTACCAAATTTCACAGGAATGTTCCTTTGGTGGTCCTCTTTCAAATTCCTTCAAATAATTGTGTTCCATGAAGAATTCTGGTTGCCATGGCAACCAAAGTAAAAAACCTTTAAAAATCTTCTCCTCCCAAACCGCTATTTGGATAGCATTATTATTTTGCAGGAATGTTCCTTAGATACAGGTTTACAGAATTCCTTTAAAAAAAAATGATCTGTCAAAAAACATGGCTTTTATGGGAGACTCATTTTCCTTTTATGGTATAAAGTAAAATCTTTGAAAAATTTCTTCTCTAAAACTATTCATTGGATTTCATTGTTGTTTTGCAGGTAAGTTCCTATGGTGGTTGTCTGCCAAATTGTTTCTATGGTGGTTGTATACCAAATTCCTTTTAAAAAAATGATACACCTAAAAACACATTTTTTTATAGACAAGGCTTATATTTCAAAAAAATGTTCTTCTCCAAAACTATTTATTGTGTTAGTTTTATCGACTAACAAAGAAAAAGGAAGAAAATTGGATTGACTTGACCTAGTCAGGGCTGTCCTATTTAAGCCCACACATTTTCCTTGGTATTAAGATCACAATTTACTCCAATGATATGCTATTAGTTAGTACTAGTAATGAAATATCACTGGCCATAAATAAGATAAAAGCTTGAGCACCTTTCACAACTTGAGCTTTTCAATTTTGCCTTATTACTAAGCCTGAGTAACCATGCCAAGATAAAAAAGAAAAAGTATTTTAATAACAAAACCCCCATGTTGTAGGTACTTTATAGTCCTTTTGATATAGAACAAGAGAACCTCTGCACTTTTATTAGTTCAGGTAAAGGTTTGTTGACCTACTAATGAGTAAATGCAGAGTGGACAGAGAAGGGGTGTAAATCCTGGTGACCTGGTACACAGTGGGACAGGGCTTTACATTTGTGATAAGGCATTAATGTTACCCAGTCAAACTGATCCCGCAACTTCAGTACACCGGAATTAATCTGTGCCCTGGAGCAGGATATTTGATTTATGTAAATGCATTTGTAGACCATTTTGTGTTGTTTGCCACAGAAGACATTCTAACTGTGAAAAGTTGATTATTAGGGATTAGGTGTTCATTGTATGCCAGCATATTTCATTCTGTCGGTGTATTGATGTAAGTTGATCTATATTGCTATAACATTCATTCATTTGCCCTCCTAGCTGTTCTTTTAGATTACCCCTTTACCACACAATCACAACTTTTAACGACCCTGAGAAAGACATATTTTCTATATTTTGATGTTTCCCCACCCAAAATGGTTTGTGAAAGGACCTGTTGCAGACAACATATCTTCAAATTAGTAAGACATATATAAAAAAGGATAGAAATTATTGTGGGAAACTAAGAAAATGCTGGTTACCATTTTTTTCTTCTTTTCTCACAAGTTTTTTCCATACCTTTTTTCTTCAGTGAGCTAAAATGCAGGATTGAATGGTAATTGTTAAAAACTTCTTTTCGCCATTATAGAAATATCAGGCCTGTGGAGCGATACAGGCGCTCAAGCGCCTCTAGTTTGTAAAAAGTTACAGAATGATCCTGTGACTTTATGAACTTAGGACAGACAACTTTTGGAAAAATTCGTTGAAAAAGAGCAAATGCTGGTGACCAGAAGTTTCTCCTTGTTCCCTGGAAACATAACTGGGCTTTTTATGGGAGTGTCCTTAGGCAAGAATCTCTGGAGTCCTTGCCTAGTACTGGCGAAACCCAGGTGACACAATGGGTATGTGAGCTGTAGCCGTGATATGACTGAGATAATGTTGAAAGTGGCCAATCTGTCAATTCTCCATTTTCCCTACTACATATTCTACCCTTTCACGGACATATACAACTTTTTATATTTTGGTACATACTCTTAATAACATTAAGAAAATTTCCATGTATGTTGTATTTCAGAAGTTTACAGCAAAGTCCTGCACGCCAAACAGAATCAAATGCCTTCTTATATTTGATAAATGCGCAGAAGAGCTTACTTTTTCAGGTTTTTAAATATTCTGACAGTGCATAAAGGATAAAGATGTTATCAGTTGTAGAATGCTTTTTACGGAAACCTGCTTGATTATAAGATAATAGGTTATTCATTTCAATGAATCTAGTTAGTCTTGCATTTAAAATATAGGTGAATAGCTTGCCCATACAACTCAAAAGTGTTACGGGTCTGTAATTTTCTGGAGAGTTTACATCTCCTTTTCTTTTGTAACTAGGAATGGTACACCCGTTGACCAAGAATCTGGGATAATAACCTGCTTTAAAACAAGATTAAATAACTTGACATAAACTGGTAGAAGAATAGCAGACGACAAATCTGAAATTGGTGCAAATGAACTAACATTCTTTGATAGGGTAAAACACATTGTGGGAAATGTAGAAAATGCTGCTTACCAGCATTTTCTACTTTTCCCACAATGTTTTCAAAAGGTTTTTTTTTATCAGGGTCGTTAAAACTCAGGATTGTGTGGTAAAGGGTTAAGTGTTCTTTGGTAAAGGGTTAAAGGTGTGCTTGGCATTTTGTGGG
Organism: Tridacna gigas; assembly: GCA_945859785.2. Lineage (NCBI taxonomy): Eukaryota > Metazoa > Mollusca > Bivalvia > Cardiida > Cardiidae > Tridacna > Tridacna gigas. Next base: position 25,524,285 of record OX244042.2, on the reverse strand, counting down.
TTAAAATGCCAGTAAAGGCTTGATGAATGAGGTGCATTATGACATTGGGAAACCCCTTGAAAAGTTATCTCTGAATCCTTAGGTCTACACCAGGTAACAAAACTTTAGACATGTCTAAATCCAAGCATTTTCTCCTTTTCCCCGAATGTTTTAACAGCCCTCTTTCTTGGGGGTCACTAAAAGTTAGGATTGATTAGTAAAGACTTGAACCTCTCAATGAACTTAATGAAATGTAAAACCCAAAATACTGGGGTTTCAAAATTCTTTTTGCACAAAAAGTCTAATTGTATCGGACAGTACACATCTAGGATCAGACTGCAAATTCTGTTTGGTCTAATCTTGATCTAAATGTATACAAAAGTCCATCAAGTGGCACCTAGCTTAACTGGGAGACTAGAGTTCATACATGCAGATTGCAAGCATTTGCAGACAACTCATAAAATGTGGGTCAAATATGGCACAACATTATGATGGCTTTTTAGCTCACCTGAGCACGAAGTGCTCATGGTGAGCTATTGTGATCGTGCTGTGTCCGTCGTGCGTCGTCAACTTCTTACCTTGTGTACGCTCTAGAGGCCACATTTTCAGTCCGATCCTCATGAAACTTGGTCAGAATGTTTGTCTTGATAAAATCTGGGACGAGTTCAAAATTGGGTCATGTGGGGTCAAAAACTAGGTCACTAGGTCAAATCTTCAAAAAACCTTTTGTACACTCTAGAGGCCACATTTTCAGTCAGATACTTGTGAAATTTGGTCAGAATGTTTGTCTTGATAAAATCTCGGACAAGTTCGAAATTGGGTCATGTGGGGTCAAAAACTAGGTAACTAGGTCAGATCTTGGAAAAACCTTGTGTACGCTCTAGAGGCCACATTTTCAATCAGATACTTGTGAAATTTGGTCAGAATGTTTGTCTTGATAAAATCTGAGACAAGTTTGAAATTGGGTCATGTGGGGTCAAAAACTAGGTCACTAGGTCAAATCTTAGAAAAACCTTGTGTATGCTCTAGAGGCCACATTTTCAGTCAAATACTTATGAAACTTGGCCCGAATGTTTGGCTTGATAAAATCTCACACAAGTTCAAAATTGGGTCATGTGGGGGTCAAAAACTAGGTCACTAGGTCAAATAATCGAAAAACCTTGTGCAAGCTATAGAGGCCACATTTTCAGTCAGATACTTGTGAAATTTGGTCAGAATGTTTGGCCTCTTGACTCAGGTAAGCGATCCAGGGCCATCATGGCCCTCTTGTTTCTTTGAAAGGGTAGAAAACACTTTGTTAAAAGGAGAAAATGATGGTAAGCATTGTCTGGGTCTGTCTGAAACTATTTAATTCTCAAAAAAAAAATCAAGATTTCTCTGACCCATACAATATATCACATCCTTTCCCACACAAGAATTTTCTCAGAATTGTTATCTGGATGAAAATTTAATGATCCATGCTTTATAATCTTTGTATGTTTCTGCCAATGTAATCCTTTAACCCTTTACCAAACAATCCCGACTTATAACGACCCTGAAGAAGAAGCCTTTTGAAAACATTGTGGGAAAAGGAGAAAATGCAGGTAACCAGCATTTTCTCCTTTTCTCACAATGTTTTCTACTCGTTGCAAAACAAATTTCAGTTTTTGAGTCACATTTATATGTTGTTTGCAAAAGCTTTCAATTTGGACTGGTGTAAAATTTTGTTGTTTGGTAAAGAGTTTACCCTATGTACTACCTTCCCAAGTTTAAATAAGAGCCCTAGGAAGGCTTCCAAAAGCATTGTGGAAAAGGGAGAAAATGCTGTTAACCAGCATATGCTCCCTTTTCCGCAATATTTTCTATCCAATCAGAGAACTATAGCTCAGTAGTTCCTGATTTTCAAATTTGTTATTTGCTGGTACTCTAGTTTCAGTACAGAAGAGTCAACAATTTGTTGTTTGGGAAAGAGTTACTCAGTTGCATTCTTCAATCTGCAAATTCTCTTACTTCAGCAGACGATTAGTCATGGGATCTTTTTTAAGTGGAAATATTTAGAAAATGGCCTGTCTTAACCATTTACCACACAATCCCGACTTTTAATTACCCTAGGGAAGGAGCCTTTTGAAAACATAGTGGGAAAAGGAGAAAATGCCGGGAACCGTCATTTTCTTCTTTTCCCACAATGTTTTCTATCCTTTCCAAAACAAATTTTAATTTTTTGGTCACATTTATTTTGTCATCTGGAAATGCTTTTAATTTGGACCAGTCTAGAATTTCGTTGTGTGGTAAAGAGTTAAAAACTGTTAAAGTTTTTCTTGCCTTTCACACTGGGTGGCAGACTAACTACTGCTTGAGGTATCTAGTAAGTGCAGTTTGTGCAGCTGATAAATTTCTGTTTTTGAAACTTTTTATGATGATCCCAGTCACATTTGTGTGAGAAAGGCCCTTTTTTATTGCTTGAGTCTTGACCCATACCACTCAATCCAGACTTTTAACAATGTTATGGAAGAAGGCTTTTGAAAACATTGGGGGAAAGGAAGAAATCTGCTCAAGGTCGTCAAAAGTCAGCATCATGCGGTGAAGGGTTAACCTCTAGAATGCACACTTGGTTTTTCTAAGATTTATACAAGTTTTGTTAAACCTACTCTTTGAACGATATGACCCTTTTTCAAACTGAGTCATGAGGTACATGCAGTAGCAGAAAGTTTTAATCCATGTCAGCCTGCGCAGACAGCGCAAGCTGACATGGGTTGATAGTCTATTTCAGATGCATTAGATCCCCTTTTGACAGAGCATGGCTCATTTATAAGTAAACCAGGGACTTGTCAAAACCCTGCCTTTCTTAACCCTTTCCCGCACAATGTCGCCTTTTGACGCCCCAAGGAAAGAAGCCTTTTGAAAACATTGTGGGAAGGGAGAAAATGCTGGTAACCAGCATTTTCTCCTTTTCCCACAATGTTTTCTACCCTATCAAAGAAAAGTTGCACCATGTGAACCACATTGAAATTGACGTCTGCAAAAGCTTTCAATTTGGACAAGGATAAAATTTTGTCGTCTGGTAAAGGGTTAAGTGGGAGGAAAAGTTCCCAGCATAACATTTTATGAAGAAAAATGTTCAGTCCAATCAAACTCTAATATCTTTGCACTCTGATCCCTAAAAGGCTTGTCAGATTTGAGGATCTATTCCAATTTCTGGCTTGAAATCAAAATCAATAGATGGTCAATTTAAGAACTCAGTTTGCAGGCTCTTCGATTTCGTCTTTGAATTCCCTAGCTTATGATGTAAATTAAATTTAACTTCTTACCAAACAATCATGTGTTTTAACGAGCCTTAGGGGGAAGACTTTTAAAAGTATTACTGGAAACGGACAGAATGCTGGTAACCAGCATTTTCTCCTTTTTCCTCAATGTTTTCTTCCAATCCAAAAACAAATTTCAATTTTTGAGTTGCATTTATTCTATTGTCTGCAAATGCTTGAATTTTGTCGTTTGGTTAAGAGTTAAAGATAGCATGACCTTGTGTTACATAAATTTTGTTTCATGTTAGATTTTTCACTAAAAGGAAATCACACCAACAGCAAGACCATACTTTTGCAAACACTTTAACACTGAACAAAAGACTTGTCGAAATAAAAAGCATTTGCAGAAGAAAAATAAAAGAGGATGAGAAACTAATGAAATTTCAGGGAGTTGAAAATACTGTTAGAAAAGGAGAAAATACTGGTCACCAGCATTTTTCTCCTTTGCCCAAAACATTTTCAAAAGCATGCTTCCTTTAACCCTTTACCGCACAAAATAATTTCACCCGGGTCCGACGAATCACCGAAATACCGAAATGCCACCGAAACACCGAAATACCCCAGATTTTTTTTTATTTCAAACAACTGAAGTTGTGGTGTTTGACACAAATTGTAATCATACTGATGAAGGAGGGTTAGTTTAAAACCTAATGACAAAATAACAACATGCCATTGAAACCTGACGTGAAGAATGTGCACCGGAATATCCCACCGGTACTGTAAATGTTCACCGAAATACCCGCCCGTCGTAGTAAAATTTGTCGATTCAGGGATTCTACATCCGCAATCTAACTACAGTAGCTGTGCTTGTGCACAAGGTTGATGTGTCTGATTTTTATCCATAACTATGCTGGCAAAAATAGTTTTCACTTTTATGTTGGATATAGATGAAATTAAAAATCACCAAATTGGAAAACCGGTAGCCATTTTAAATCTGTGGTTAACACGTTACCAGGTGTAAATTGATAAGACAATTATAATTCCACCGATAAGATTATTAATAATAGCCATGCCATTTTAAAAATCACAATGACAAACTTACACAAAATAAGTTTGATCATATTAGCCGAACGCCTTCAATTACGATTGCATCACTTTAACAGAACAGAACCGAGCTATTTGTGCGTTTCGATGGATCAGAGACCTACATTCTGATTTGGTCTACTTCGTCCGCAAATGATTTTGTTTGTGTGTTTATCATTCAAAGAAATAATAAATTCATGTGATCATATGATATTGATAATTCTTCAGGTCTAGATTGGCGTAATCAAGATCGGGTATTTCAGTGTGTAACAGACCAGACACGCGAGTGTTTCAGTGATATTGATCTCCATGTAAATTAATGATGACTATATTAACAACATCATTCTTCTCATTAATGATTGATACTTTCATTGAGCGCATTTTCAGTTAAAGAAAAAAGAAAGAAAGAAGAATACTGCCAACTAATATCAGTTATCTGAACTTAATATTGAAAAAAAAAAAAAGGGGGGGGGGTATTTCGGTGTTTCGGTGGCATTTCGGTATTTCGGTGATTCGTCGGACCGATTTCACCCTGCTCAATTTCGGAAGCAAATGCAGATGACAAGTCAACTATGGATGAAATTTTAGGATTTGTGTTTGAAAGGTTAGAAAATGGGAAAAGGAGAAAATGCTTGGTTACCAGCATTTTCTCCTTTTCCCAAAATGTTTTCAAAAGCTTTCTTCCTCAGGTTGTTAAATGTCAGGATTGTGTGGTAAAGGGTTAAAGAATGGCTTTTGGAGGTCAGCCTGTGGTATAGGACAAAATGAATTCAACCTTTTAGCATATAAATATGCATTCTTATGCCCTTTCAATTAACAGGTTTTGGAAATATTTTTGAAAAAGGGGTTGTTTGCTAAATTTCTTCTACACATTATTATGCTTGATAAATTTTTCAAGAGTTACATTTACTACCAGTAATTCTCTCCACAAGCATATTATCTGCTCTTATCTGTTGAAAAATGAAACTGTGAGGTTGTAATTTGAAAAAAGGTTCAGCAAAAATTATTCTACAGAATTTGACGTTATAAGCAATAATGTATGTTGTATGTACACATATTTATGACCAAGGTCATACCTTTCAGAGGTCCTGACATTGCCACATCTGTACTTGCTTGCAGCATAAAATTATGGTAACATGCCATTAATGTCTTATTAACATGTCAGCCATTGGCCTTGTATGACCTCAAAGCCAATATATTATGATTTGTGTGTAGATGTTTTTCGGCTGGCCAGAAACTACTGGTAGTACAAGACTACAGCAAATAATCAGAAACACAGGTAGTTAATGGTGAAGGAAAATGTTTTTCTGTACTTGTACATGTAAGATGGACAGGTAAGACAGAGGGAAAATGAATAATTAGTTATTACAAGCAATCACCATTTTTCCCTCAATGTTTTTTCAAAAGCTGTCAAGTTCAGGGACATTAAAAATGAGTTTGTGCTAAGGGATAAAACCTTTGAATGCTAAGGTAACTGTAGTTAGAATGCCTAGGATAAGCTTTGGTGCTTCGAAAACAAAGGAGATCTAGATCAGCCTATGTAACATACACTGTTTAATCTAGGATCTACAATTTCATTATTGTTGTGTGAGATATAGCCTGTAGTGTTAGGGGCTTCACATCGACTCAAAATGCAATTTATTCAGTACTCTTAACCCGTAAGCTGCTGATTAAATGAAAATTTCTACTAAAAAATAAAAGCCCAGACATTGCATTTTCAAAGTTTATTTCACCGGAAAGAAAATACATACTGCACAGTGTAGATCAAAGATCAGACTGCACATTTTGTGCAGTCTGATCTTGATCTGCAGTCTGCAAAAGGTCAGTGAGTCATGCTTAGCAGCGTAAGGCTTAAATTTGTAATGTTGATCTTTTCTCAGAACTTAAACTGCCAAACTCAGAATAGATGATGTTAAAGGTATTTGCAGGTGACAAAAAATTATGTCAGTATTTGGATGTTGCAATCTGTACCATTCAGAATCTCACAGCATGCTGAAAAGCATAGATCTAAGATCAGGCTGGATGGTTCAGTTATGATCTTTACTGTCTTCAATAGCCATTACTGTTGTGCTTTGCTTTTATATTTGGGTGATGCTCTTTGAAAAGGGGGTTTTCAAGGGGGTGAAAATGCTCTTTTTAAAGGTGTTTTTGTTTTCATCTGCAAAAAGTATGGACCCATGTCAGCCTGTGCAGTTTGTGCAGGCTGACACGGGATGAAAAGTTTTGCTATTTGCAAATTTTCAGCATTTCATAGGACCATTTTACCTCATGAATCATTTTGCTGGTACTGGCATTTTCTCCTTTTCCCCACAATGTTTTCAAAAGCCTTTTTACTATGGGTTGTTAAAACATGAGATTGTGTTGTAAAGGGTTAAACCTCCTTTTGCCAGAGCACTGTTCATTTATTATTATTTGTTTTATTTTAATGTTTTCAGTGCTTGGAGAAAAGCCTAAACTGATGTGCTCTGACTGGCAGGGCAAACTCATTTCCCCTGGTGTGGAGTATTACCCCAAGGCTGAAGACCCATGCTATAAATGCTTCTGTGGGGACAAGGGCTCCGCTACAAGCTGTATGACTGTGTCCTGCGCTCCACCCAGCTGCCCCATGGGTTATCGCACAGTGACCGGAAAATGCTGCCACTTTGAGTGTACAGAAGTTGGTGACAACACAACAGGTCTGACACCCCCAAAACATGATGTGACAGGTACTTAACTTTACCTTTTACCAAATTATTCTATAATTTAGCGATCCTGGGATAGAAAGTTTTGTAAAAGATTGTAAAATAGGAGTAAATGTTTAGGTAGAGTTTATGCTTTTTTCCCATATTCTAACCCTCGTAGTGGGAAATAAGTTAAATAGACAGTCTAAGGCAGTACTGAAGATGTAGATATTGCAATTTCAAAGCTACATTCTTCTAGATATTTGGCAAGAAAGGGCACAGTGTAGATCCAAGATCAAACTGCAGGTTCAATATAATCTGATCTTAATCTATACTGTCTACATAAGCATTCAAATTAGTTTTTGGGCAATAAGGGTTTAAAAGACAGTATACAAAACCTAGAATTTGCAAGGCTTCTGTATCCTATACCAAGTGGCCCTGTCTGTTAACGACCTGCAGAAAAAAATATTTGAAACAGTATGAGAAAAGGAAAGAAATGCTGATGACTAGCATTCTCTCTTTTTCTCACATTTTCCACTTCTTCAAAGAAAATTTTCATCATATTTCACTTGTTGTCAGCAAATGCTTTTAAAATGGAAGAGTCTTAGATATTGCTGTTTGGTTAAGAGTAAACCAAAATATCTTGCATCTTATGCAGTCTGATCTTGTTGTACACTTCACTATCTGTTGTCTGTAGTATGCTTAAAGGTAAGACTGATCACATGTAGGTGCATTCTGATCTTGGATCTGCTGTGTTGGGTATCTATGAGATAATCTAGTCAAAACAGCCCTTAAATTGCAATATCTTGGGGGTTTATTCACTTATACAAAATACATGTATCTGTTTTATTTAAATAAGTCTCAGAGTTAGGTGAATCCCTGAATTGCTTTCAAGCTGTTACCTTGAAAAAAATAGACTTTAGCACAGCACTATTCAGGTAGTGTGATTTATCAGTAATATTTGAGGTAATCTTTAAAATCTTATGAAAGTCAAAGATACCTGAAATAAAAATGAGTCATGCTCTGGCAAAAGGGGGTTTTATGCACTCAAGGGATGCAAAGCAGAGCATAATTATGGATCCATAAAATAAATTTTGTCCAACAAAAGACTGAATTTTGAGGTAGAATGGTCCTTGGATGTAAAGAAAATTTACAAAGAGCATGAAGTTTAGATCCATGTCAGCTTGTGATACTTTTTCGCAGATGCAGTAAACCTCCTTTTCACAGAGCGTGACTGAAATAGAAGGTTTAATTTATATACCCTAATTTTTTAATCCCTATATTGCAAGTTTACGATTGCTAGAAAGCGTTCATAATAAGCAGACTTTGTAAATATACAACAATATCTGTGTTTGCCACAACGCTTTAAGTTTGCTTGGAGGAGTACAAATAAATTTATTGTTATTGATCAGGGTTGTGGTGGCTTTATCATATCTTCTTTGTAATCTGTCAATTACATGATATTTTTACTGTTCAGATTTCAGCATTCAGATATCTTTTGATCTGGTACTTCATAAAGATTATTTGGGATTGTCCATTTTGAAAGAACTTCTGTGGAAAAGTGATACTGTATTAATCAAACACTGTATAGATAGACACTCCATCACCTGGTTACCACACGATGAAGAGTTTTAATGACCCTGAAGAAGAAAGCTTTTGAAAACATGGTGGGAAAAGAAGAAAATGCTGGAAACAAGCATTTTGTTATTTTTTGGCAATGTTTTCCAACTTTTCAAAGACAAACACAATCATTTGAGCCAAATTCAATATATCATCTACAAATCCTAACAATAAAGACATGTCCAAAAATTTGCGATGTGGCAATATCGCCGCCTCCCTGTGTTTCAACATCGGAAAAAAATGTGTCCATTTTCTTGGAGGCACTCAGGATAAGATTATGATAATAGTAATGGGGAAAGATTGTTCAAACATGTCAGCCATAGGATCCAAATTTTATCAGAAATGCAATGCACTGTACAAACATGTCAGATGTGAAGTTAAGCAAAGATACAATATACTGATAATCTGTAATTGTTTGTTGTGCCATTTAGACCATAACTCTTACCAAACAACAAAATTTTAGACAGAGTAGTCCAAATTGAAAGGTTTTGCTAAATGTGACCCAAAAATTGAAATTTGTTTGGGAAGGGTAGAAAACATTGTGGGAAAGGGGGAAGCTGGTTACCAGCATTTTCTCCCTTTCTCACAGTGTTTTCAAAAGCTCTTTATCTCAGGGTTGTTGAAGTCTGGATTGTGTGGTCAAGGGTTAATTTATTATCAGAAAATTAAAGTTTCTTCTATACTAGATGACAACAGTATTTTAGACTTGTCCACGTTTAGCCCTTTACCAGATGACAAAAGTTTAGACTCTTCTGCACTAAAAGCCTTGAAGACAACAAAATTAAACTTGGCTTGAATTATGAGATTTGTCAGTAAAAAGGTAGAAAACATGGTGGGAAAAGTAGAAAATGCAGGTTACCAGCATTTTCTCCTCTTTCCCCACATTTTTTTCAAAAGTGTTCCCTGTCAGGGTTGTAAAAACTCAGGTTTGTGGTAAAGGGTTAAACTTAAAGGATTCACAGATTTCATTTATATGTCTGGTTCAAATGATTGGAAGGATGGAAAAAAATGTAGAAAAAGGAGAAAATGCATATAACAAGCATTTTCTCCATGTTCAGGTTGGTTTTCAAAAAACCCTCTTCTTTAGGGTCTTTGAAATTCAGGATTGTTTGGAAAAGGGTGAAGAAAGTTTTACTGCGTTTTTTACAGATCAGAATCTAACAGAAACTTGTGAAAGTAAAAGATCATATTGTGCCCAAAACAACCCTGAATATCTCCTTATCAAACCATCTATTGAAAAATTAGGAAATTACAATTTGTGGGAAAAAAAGCTGTCAGAATGTCCCCTGAACAAGAGACAGATTAACCCTTTTCTACACAATAACGAGTTTTAATGCCATTGAGGAAGAAGGCTTTCCATGGTAACCACTAACCAGCGTTTTCTCCTTTTCCACAGAGTTTTTTACTCAATCAAAGCCAAAGCCCACCATTTGAGCAACAGATAATTCATAGTCTGCAAATGCTTTTGATTTTGGCATGTCTAATATTTTGTCGTCTGGTAAAGAGCTATATAAAAGATAGGTTTCGGGGGAAAATGATGGTCAGAAGCAATTATTTGTAGTAATCTGTGTTATAATTGTATCTGTCTGTTATTGAGCACCGGCTCCTTTTTAACCCTGTCAGTGTCAAATACACAAGTGGTACTCTGGCAAAACAGGGTTTAGTGCATCTCTGTGATGTATTATTCCATTTAGCAAGGTAGTATAATTATGGGACCATAAACAATGGACTGAATCATGAGGTAGACTGGTCCTACAGAACATACAGAAAAACTAACCAATAGCAAAACGTTTTTGACCCAGGTAAGCCTGCGCAGAATGCTCAGGCTGACATGGGTTGATACTTTTTGCAGATGCATTAAATCCGCTTTTCTCAGGGCTTAGCTCGTATATGAACTGGACTCTGTTAAGATGTGAAAATACAACGCACTAAAACTCAGAACAATTGTTATCATGTGGGGTTGACTAAACAAGCAGGTATAGGTCCAGGATCATACTGCATCTTCTGTCTGCCAAAGCCTTTGTTGTCTACCATGGCACTTAAAAGTGTCTGGGCACATTTAATTTGTTGTCTTCAAATGCTTTCAGGGAAGTGATGACTGCCTCCGAATAAGGATTCCGGTCTTTATTAGATAAAATAAGTTCAGTCAAATTGGCACCAGTACTTTTAGGACAAGAAATTCAAGGCCATTAAATCTTTACCACACAATCCCCAGTTGTAACGATCTTGAGAAAAAAGCCGTTTGAAAACAATGTGGGAAAAGGAGAAAATGCTGCTAGCCAACATTTTTTCCTTTCTCCACAGTGTTTTCTACATTTAAACAGTATTTATTTTCCTATCAGTAATGATGCTCTCAGTTTGGCCAAGTTCAAAATTTTGTCATTTGGTAAAGGGATATTAAGTCCCTAAGTGCATTATGAAGCTGTGCCAGTTAAATCTTAACCACACAATCCCGAGTTCTAACGACCCTGAGGAAGAAGCCTTTTGAAAACGCTGCACAAAAAGAATACACCGGTAACCACTAGCCAGCATTTTCTCCTTTTCCCACAATGTTTTCTACCCTTCCTGAAACAAATTCCAGATTTTCAGTTGCATTAATTTTATAGTGTCGTCTGCAAATGCTCTCATTTTTGACAAGTCTAGAATTTTGTTTGGTAAAAAAAGAGTTAAGAATGAGAATCCCTTACTTTTTCCTCTGAAATTGTTTAAGTATGTATCCTGTAATTAATACATAACATCATTAAGTTACTGTCTTTGGTACACTAGGACCTTGTTGGCACGCTTAAGTTGAGCTATAATTGGCAGCATTGTAGATATCAGTAGTGCTTAGTGAAAAGGGGGTTCACTGCACCTGCAAAGAATAGTGGCCCAGGTCATCTGCAGTCCTGTCAAAATTTTGCTATTGGCCAATTTTCTGCCAATTTTAGGACTGACCAGTCTACCACATGATTCAGTTGGTTGTTTGACAAAATGGATTTTATGGGTCCATAATTATGGGATTACTTGTTTGGTGTCATGCATCAAGGATATGCATTAAACCACCTTTTCACAGAGCATAACTAGTAATACTATAATGATATTTTCTCTGACTGCCATTGCACACTTGAAAGTTGTGGAAAGAGAAATACATGTATCTCATATATTTATATTTTGTCTGACTGCCATGGCACATTTTTGAAAGCGCTAGAAAGAGAAATATCTCAAAACATGACATGGGACATACAAATATTCTCCTCAGATTTTCATTCTTTGTGTTTTCATGATTGACTCTTTATTTGAAGCCTTCATTTCCATCAAATCATGTTGGAAAATCTCAGACCACCCAAACTGACAGATATAGTGTAAATGGATCAATTTTCACCTCTACTGTATGGTGCTGAGCCATTTTTATCTAGCATCTTGAAGGTTCTGACATGGCAATGTTTTAGTGTAAAGATACCCTGTTTTTCTGAATTATTCTCTAACTCATTTTGATACAAGTATGATATTTTATGCCTCTTAGCAGTAGATATTTTTTGAAACATTGTAGCAGCAGTTGCTTATTAATAGCTTTGACTGCTTGTTCCTTTTTCTCCTCAATGATTTACATATCATTTAACTCTTTACCAAACGACAAAATTTTAGACTTGTCCAAATTGAAAGCATTTGCAGACGACAATTTAAGTGTGGCTCAAATGATGAAATTTAGCTTGGATAGCGTAGAAAACATTGGGGGGAAAAGGAGAAAATGCTGGTTTCCAGCTTTTTCTCCTTTTCCCCCAATGTTTTCAAAAGCCTTCTTCTCATGGGTCGTTAAAACTCAGGATTGTTTGGGAAGGGGTTATAGTCTTGGCCAATGAGAAGATTTTCCTCGAGAGTTTAGACATAGTACAGTATTTAAAACTTTCTGGCAAAAAGAAACCATGACATTAATTGCCACAGACAGAGAAAATTAGAGGGGAATAAGAATGAATGTCATTTTGATAATGTCCCAGAAAGACATGTTGCTGAAGAAATCTCAGATTTTTACCAGGTGATAAAATTTTAGACTTGTCAAAATTGATTGTGTTTGAAGACAACAGATTAACCCCTTGCTAGATCACAAAATTTAAGACTTGTCCAAATTAAAAGCATTTGCAGATAAAAATTTAAAGTTGGCTCAAATGAAAGCATTTCTTTGAAAATATTATAGGAAAAGGACAAAATCCTGGTTACCAGCAGTTTCTCTTTTTCCCGACTACATTTTCAAAAGCCTTCCATCTACATCAGATTTCTAAAACATGAAGTTGTGTGGTAAAGGGTTAATGTTACTTGGCATAGAAAAGTAGATCAGAGAGATGAAAATGGGATTCCATGTCAATAATCATTATGGCTTAACTCTTTACCACACAATCCTGACTTTTAACGGCCCTGTGAAAGAAGCCTTTTGAAAACATTGTGGGGAAAAGGAGAAAATGCTGGTAATACTTTTCCCACAATGTTTTCTACCCTTCCCAAAACAGATTTCAAATTTTCATTCACATTTATTTTGTTGTCTGGAAATGTTTTCAATTTGGACCAGTCTAAAATTTTGTCATCTGGTAAAGAGTTAATTGGCTTTTTTATCTTCAACAGGTAAAGCATCCGAAGACTCGATGACAGACCTAGGTTTGAGACTGGTGGCCAGCACTGTGACAACATTCCTCATCCTTGCGGTCCTTCTTGTTCTCATCCACAGACTTAGACAGCGTAGACTGCTGGTTGCATTAAGACGTAAGGAGTTTTGATCCTCAAAAACTGTGTTGTTTAACTCTTTACCACACAATACCAACTTTTAATGACCCTGAGAAAGAAGGCTTTTGAAAATATTGTGGGAAAAGGAGAAAATGCTGATAACCAGCATTTTCTCCTTTTCCTACAATGTCTTCTTCCCTTTTCAATACAAATTTTAATTCTTTGAGTTACATTTAATTTGCCATCTACAACTGCTTTCAATCCGGACCAGTCAAAAATTTTGTCGTTTACCAAACAATCCAGGGTTTTAGCGACCTTGTGGAAGAAGCCTTTTGAAAACATTATGAGAAAAGGAGGAAATGCTGGTAACCAGTTTTTTCTCCTTTTTCTTCTCAGCCGAGCCCGGATAGCTCAGCCTGTAGCATCCAGCTTTTGAGAATAGGGCTTGCTGGTTCGATCCCCAGCTCAGCAATTTCTTTCCAAGGATTGATGATGGTCATTGCAACAGAATTCATTCCTCTATTACCTCTGACTATTGTCTCAAGGATGGTAAAGTGGGAAAGTAGCCATTCAACCAGTCAATCAATCAATCAATCAATCAATCAATCAATCAACCTTTCCCCACAATGTTTTCTTCCCTTTTTGATACAAATAATATCACTTATGCTACATTTTATTTGTCATCTGCAAAAGCTTACATTTTAGACCAATCTAAATTTTTTTATGGTAAAGAGTTTGAAATACAATAATATAGAATACAGAAAAGGGGGAAAATGCTTGTCACAAGGTTTTTACCCTTTTTACACAATGTATCCTTGGCAGAGAACAACACATGAAATGTTACTTAACCTTTTACCACACAATCTGGAGTTTTAACGGCACTGAGAGAAAAGTTTTTTGAAACATTGTGGGAAAAGGAGAAAATGCTGGTAACCAGCATTTTCTCCTTTTCTCACAATGTTTTCTACTCTTTCAAAGAAAAACATTAGTTGAGCCACATTTAAATTGTTCTCTGCACATCCTTTCAATTTGGACAAGTCTAAAATTCTTTTGTTTGGTAAAGAGTTAAAACTGATGGGATTTGTTTTTGCAGGGGTAAAAAACCTTGTATTAAAAGGAGGAGATGCTGTTTACCAACATTTTCTCCTTTTTGCACTGTATTTTCTAAAGGCTTTTACAACAGGTTACTTTAGACACAGGATTGTTCAGTAAAGGGTTGAAAAAGACCACTAAAAGCAAATTAAGGGAAATGGTCTGTTGTAAACACTTAATTTTAGCTGTAATTTTTTAGCTCACCTGAGCACATAGTGCTAAGGGTGAGCTATTGTGATCGATCGTTGTCCGGCGTCCGTCCGTCCGTGTGTCCGTCCGTCCGTCTGTCCATCCGTCCGTCCGTCCGTGAACAATTACTTAAAAAATCTTCTCCTCTGAAACCGCCCAACAGATTTCAGTGAAACTTCACAGAAATGATCCTTAGGTGATGCACTTTCAAAATACTTCAAAGATTTCAATTCCATGAAGAACTCTGGTTGCCATGGCAACCGAGAGAAAAAAATTTAAAAATCTTCTTGTCCCAAACCTTAAGGGCTAGAGCTCTCATATTTGGCATGTAGCATCATCTAGTGGCCCTCTACCAAAATACTTCAAATTATGGCCGTAATGTTGAAAATGGCCCTATGTTGTGGGTTCTCGGATTTCACATAGAGATAAAGAAGGAAATCTGTAAAAATCTTCTTGTCCCAAACCATAAGGGCTAGAGCTCTCATATATGGCATGTAGTATCATCTAGTGGCCCTCTACCAAAATACTTCAAATAATGGCCCTAGTGTGGAAATTGGCCCTATGTTGTAGGTTCTCGGATTTCACATAGAGATAAAGAAGGAAATCTGTAAAAATCATTTTGTCCCAAACCGTAAGGGCCAGAGCTTTCATATTTGGCATGTAGCATCATCTAGTGGCCCTCTACCAAAATACTTCAAATTACGGCCCTAGTCTTGAAAATGGCCCTATGTTGTGGGTTCTCGGATTTCACATAGAGATAAAAGAGGAAATCTTTAAAAATCTTCTTGTCCCAAACCATAAGGGCTAGAGCTCTCATATATGGCATGTAGTATCATCTAGTGGCCCTCTACCAAAATCCTTCAAATTATGGCCGTAGTGTTGAAAATGGCCCTATGTTGTGGGTTCTCGGATTTCACATAGAGATAAAGAAGGAAATCTGTAAAAATCTTCTTGTCCCAAACCTTAAGGGCTAGAGCGTTCATATTTGGCATGTAGCATCATCTAGTGACCCTCTACCAAAATACTTCAAATTATGGCCCTAGTATTGAAAATGGCCCTATGTTGTGGGTTCTCGGATTTCACATAGAGATAAAGAAGGAAATCTTTAAAAATCTTCTTGTCCCAAACCATAAGGGCTAGAGCTCTCATATATGGCATGTACTATCATCTAGTGGCCCTCTACCAAAATACTTCAAATTATGGCCCTAGTGTGGAAATTGGCCCTATGTTGTGGGTTCTCGGATTTCACATAGAGATAAAGAAGGAAATCTTCAAAAATCTTCTTGTCCCAAACCTTAGGGGCTAGAGCTTTCATATTTGGCATGTAGCATCATCTAGTGGCCCTCTACCAAAATACTTCAAATTATGGCCCTAGTTTGAAAATGGCCCTATGTTGTGGGTTCTCGGATTTCACATAGAGATAAAGAAGGAAATCTGTAAAAATCTTCTTGTCCCAAACCTTAAGGGCTAGAGCTTTCATATTTGGCATGTAGCATCATCTAGTGACCCTCTACCAAAATACTTCAAATAATGGCCCTAGTGTTGAAAATGGCCCTATGTTGTGGGTTCTCGGATTTCACATAGAGATAAAGAAGGAAATCTTTAAAAATCTTCTTGTCCCAAACCATAAGGGCTAGAGCTCTCATATATGGCATGTAGTATCATCTAGTGGCCCCCTACCAAAATACTTCAAATAATGGCCGTAGTGTTGAAAATGGCCCTATGTTGTGGGTTCTCAGATTTCACATAGAGATAAAGAAGGAAATCTGTAAAAATCTTCTTGTCCCAAATCATAAGGGCTAGAGCTCTCATATATGGCATGTAGTATCATCTAGTGGCCCTCTACCAAAATACTTCAAATTATGGCCGTAGTGTTGAAAATGGCCCTATGTTGTGGGTTCTCGGATTTCACATAGAGATAAAGAAGGAAATCTGTAAAAATCTTCTTGTCCCAAACCTTAAGGGCTAGAGCTTTCATATTTGGCATGTAGCATCATTTAGTGACCCTCTACCAAAATACTTCAAATTATGGCCCTAGTGTTGAAAATGGCCCTATGTTGTGGGTTCTCGGATTTCACATAGAGATAAAGAAGGAAATCTTTAGAAATCTTCTTGTCCCAAACCATAAGGGCTAGAGCTCTCATATATGGCATGTAGTATCATCTAGTGGCCCTCTACCAAAATACTTCAAATAATGGCCCTAGTGTAGAAATTGCCCCTATGTTGTGGGTTCTTGGATTTCACAGAGATAAAGAAGGAAATCTGTAAAAATCTTCTTGTCCCAAACCGTAAGGGCTAGCGCTTTCATATTTGGCATGTAGCATCATCTAGTGGCCCTCTACCAAAATACTTCAAATTATGGCCCTAGTGTTGAAAATGGCCCTATGTTTTGGGTTCTCGGATTTCACATAGAGATAAAGAAGGAAATCTTTAAAAATCTTCTTGTCCCAAACCATAAGGGCTAGAGCTCTCATATATGGCATGTAGTATCATCTAGTGGCCCTCTACCAAAATCCTTCAAATTATGGCCGTAGTGTTGAAAATGGCCCTATGTTGTGGGTTCTCGGATTTCACATAGAGATAAAGAAGGAAATCTGTAAAAATCTTCTTGTCCCAAACCTTAAGGGCTAGAGCTTTCATATTTGGCATGTAGCATCATCTAGTGACCCTATACCAAAATACTTCAAATTATGGCCCTAGTCTTGAAAATGGTTCTCGGATTTCACATAGAGATAAAGAAGGAAATCTTTAAAAATCTTCTTGTCCCAAACCATAAGGGCTAGAGCTCTCATATATGGCATGTAGTATCATCTAGTGGCCCTCTACCAAAATACTTCAAATAATGGCCCTAGTGTTGAAATTGGCCCTATGTTGTGGGTTCTCGGATTTCACATAGAGATAAAGAAGGAAATCTTCAAAAATCTTCTTGTCCCAAACGTTAAGGGCTAGAGCTTTCATATATGGCATGTAGCATCATCTAGTGACCCTCTACCAAAATACTTTAAATTGTGGCCCTGGTGTTAAAAGTTGACCCTATGTTGTGGGTTCTCGGATTTCACATAGAGATAAAGAAGGAAATCTTTAAAATTCTTCTTGTCCCAAACCATAAGGGCTAGAGCTTTCATATTTGGCATGTAGCATTATATATGTTGAGCTGAGTAGCATTTCAGGTGAGCGATTTAGGACCATCATGGTCCTCTTGTTTTTCTTTTTTATATTTCAAAAATCAAGATGGCCATATGCAAGAATCATACAGGCCGAGTATGAAATAATATAAGCCATGCTCAGGCAAAAGAATGTTTAATACATTTCCATGATCATTATAACAAGCAAGTTGTCACATAATTGTGGATCCATAAAATCCATTTTATCAACAGCAAAAAGTTGCAACACAGGTCAGCCTGCGCGAAGTGCACAGGCTGACATGGATTGATACTTTTTGCATATGCTTAAACATCCTTTTGCCAGAGCACGGCTACTATATATAATACATTATATACTACATGGATAATGTGTGCCTCCTTTCAATTTGCAAATACTGTATTTGTTTCAGATGAGTTAGAATACGAGTGTTATCTTTTAAATTTGCGTGATTGCTCTATAATTATTCGTTTCAATATAATTTCATAATTTTGTTTGATTGCTCTATAATTAATGTTTCATTATAATTTCATAATTTTGTTTGATTGCCACATTGTTTTTTCCTAGGGAAAAAAAGAAACCATTTACCTTGTACAGCTGCCTTTTTATTGGCTTATCGCAGACAGCTTTTGAAAACATTGTGGAAGAAAGGACAGTCGAAATTTCCTACCATATCATTGGGAGAAAAAAAAAGTGTGATTCAAGTCAATTTCTTTTTGAGTCACTTTTACACTGTAGTGATATGTCTAGAAAAAGCTGTTATGGTCATGGTATTATTCTTCAGTAGATGACATAATTTTAAACTGGTCAACTACAAAAGCATTTGTAGATGACAAATGTAGCTAAAATGATGAATTTTGTCTTTGGAAGTGTAGAAAACGTTGGCAAAGGTGAAAATGATTACAAGCCTTGTAACTAGCATTTTTTTCCTTTTTTGTTAATGTTTCAAAAGCCTTCATCAAGAGGGTAGTATATACTGGGGATTGTTTTGTAAAGAGTGAAATGACTAAATGTTAATTAAATACTTATGTTAAAAGGTAGTCATGATTCCATTAGAGAAGAAATAAATGACTGTTACCCCTATATTTTTTTCAGGTTATGGTCACAGAAGGGAACATCTTGATGATTCAGATAATATTAGCTACTCTCCGGACTATTTTGGGATCCAGTGTCCACCCTACGTAGACCCACCGCCCCCATATACGCTCCCCAAACCACCATATTACCAGCATGGGGAACAGCCCCCTCCATATGAAGAGGTGGTGGAAAACAGTAATGAGAACACTACAGGAGACCAGATCACAACCAATGGGAACCCAAGAGGGTCTTCCAGAAATGCAACTTCTAATAATGAAATGCAGACAAATACTTCAAACAGATACCTTGCAAGTGAATTGAGGGAAAGTAATTCCAATTCTTTTGTATCTGGTGTTAACTATCAATTTCATCAAAATGGAAATAATTCATCATTAGTAAGGGAGAGCAGAAATGGAGTAAGGTCTAGTGTTAGGGAACACAGCACTCTCTGCAATAATTCAGTGGATGCAACTGATGGGATTATTACTACAGATAGGCATTCTGGGATTGTTCACTTCAGAAATAGCATGGCCAGTAATGGAGGACAGTTGAATATTACTATGGGTGTACAAAATAGAGGAAGAAACAATCGCAATAGATTCTCAGATAGTCAGTTCAGTGTCGCACATAGTAGAAATGCTCACACAAGGAATCTCAATGTAAATCAAATAAATGGGTTGAATCTTGAAATAAGAACTGGCTTGCAGAATTTACGTCACCATGGTAATAGTATACCACTCCAGCCTATGAGATCATTCAAATCTAGTGTAAATCCTGGTGCCACTATGTCTTCCAGCTCAACTGATATTGGAGAATCTTCTACATCTGCGGAATCTCTAGAGAGTAGTCCTAATTTCACACCAGAATCACCAGATATGGATCGGGAACCAGCTGTATGTAATGAGAATGGAAAGCATGAAGCAAATGATGATGCAGATATAACAGTCAAGCAATTTATGGACAGACAGTTTGGACCCTTTTCTCGAGTTAGGCGGTATCCTACAACAATGTCTCAGTCATGGACTAGTACACAGCTTGGTTCATTCGGAATGCCTAACTTCAGTCACAGTGTCTCTCTAGGCTCTTTCTTACCTAACCAAGACAATAGAAATAACAGTGATGATAAGGTAACTAGCGAGGAAAGGGTGTCCCAAATGCACGGGAGTGTCGTGTCTGATTGTAAGCTACAAGACAATCAGTTATTGAGATCAAAGTCAGAACAATTAAAGACAAATGGTAGTTTGAAAACTCCACCTTTCAAAGGCATTGTCAGGAGCCAAACAACAACCAGTCACTTACCACTGCCAAAGACAGGATACGGGGCTCGAGTATCATATGTTGAACCTGATGAACTGTCACGATTTATGAATGAACAGAGAAGGGCCAAGTCAGGGGACTTTTCACATTTTCATCATAATACATGTCCTCCTGATAACATAGATTCAAATGTTAGTGAATGCTCATCATCTTCTCAGAATAGTAAAAATATGTCCATTAGAAATCTAGATCCTGATAAAATCATTGTGTCTAAAAGACAAGATCTTCTTAGAGAGTTACGACTCTCTCACTTACTGCAACATCCAGACCAGCCTACATCACAGTTGACATCAGTTAAGGTCAGTAATCATGACACTGATACAAACAAAGTTATCAATAAAAATGTTAGTGAGGTGCAAAACACTGGAATAGCAATAAGTAATGATGCTCATTATCCAGATAACTCGTACAGAAAAATAATCAGACATACACAAGTAAAGTCTGATGACAGAAGTGAAGAGAAAGATGAGTCTGGTTTAAGTGGTGTGCCACATCAAATAGTTTCAGATACAAACTCTCTTATATCTAATAGTGACTCTAGTAAAAATTCAACTCCAGTAAAAACTTTAAAGAATAAGGACAAAGAAGCTAATAGAAATCCTATAATGAGCAAGAGTTGGCATGGCAACCACGTTGAGTCCTGTGAGGAGAATTTGCCCAAATGGATGCCTGGAACAGATACATTAGGGCGTAATGTTAATACTCATTTTGACAAGAAAGTTGTGGATAAAGATGTTTCAAATTTGTTTTATCCCCAGTATAAACCATTACATGATCTTGCTGTTGTACATAACACAGATGTGATACCAAGCAGTAATATGAGAGCCTGTGCTGCACAAATGTACAATTATGAAACTGAAGACAGATTGTTAAAAAAAGGCAAGAGGAAACATTTACATAAGAGACATTCTGCAGGATGTTTTCCAGTGAAACGAGACTCAAGCATCCAATCAAATCAACAATCTCCATCTAGACCAAAACTGTCTCACAAACTGAAGAACTTCCAGATCAAAGACAGGCATTCAGGTCACAGATGTTGTGACAGTGTAACTGACAGTATGAAAGACCAGTGTTGTGATAAAATCAAAAAACATGCTGTTGAAGATTTAGAACCAGATGTTACAGAATCCAGTGAAATGCCATCATTATTGTATAACAAAAACATTGCCTCACCTCCATGTTTAGTCAGCCCACATTTCGATCATATAAATAGCCCTGGAAATTGCGATAGATTTGGCGATAGATATGCACTTTTTTCTTCGAAAAGTCAGAAAAGAAGATCAAAGTCACTTGGAAGGATTGAAAATGTTAAATCTCCAGAGAGAAGAGCAGAGAATAGTTCAGGAAGAAGACAGTATCCAAGAGCCAAGAAAGCACAGCTATTGCAACCAGGAAAGAGTAATCTCTTACATGATGACATTGTACGTAATAGAAATAACGTATCTGATACCACAGATCCAGAGTTTGGAGTTATATGTCCAACAGGAAATGACTCAAAATTAATATAAGCCATGCCCTTGGAAAAAGGCGGCTTAATGCATCTCTAGAATTCATTATACTACACATGTCATCTCGTAATTATGGATCCATAAAATTTATTTAGTCTAATGATTGACTGTGTCTGGAGTTAGACTGGTTCTTGGACATGCAGAAAATTTACAAATAGTAAAAAGTTTCATGGACTGCTGACATGGGTCAATCCTTTTTTGCAGATGCACTAAGCCCCATTTTCACAGAACATGACTGAAATAAATCTTAACCACATAACAAAATTTTAGACCAATCAAACATGATTTGATTTTTCTTTGAACTATTTGAAAATATTGTTGGAAAGGGAGAAAATGTTACCAGCATTTCCTGTTTCACTGTATGTTTTCTAAGGCCCTCATCCTCAGTGTCATGAAAATGCAGGATCATTCAATATAGGGTTAATACATTACTGCCTGCAGATCATTTTTGCATCTCGCAGCAGACCCTGTTTGAATACATTGTGGAAAAATGAGATACTGTAATTTTTCCCTCTGTCATAACTTTCTGAAAATATTCATGAATGTATTTGACCTTGATCATATTGAGCATGCCTGCTGTTGGACAGTTGTCTCAGGAGGAATACTTGTCTAACCCTTTACTGCACAATCTGGAGTTTTTAATCCCAAGAAAGAAGGTTCTTGAAAACATTTTGGGAAAAGGAGGAGATGCTGGTAACCAGCATGATTGTTTTCTTCCCTCTCTGAGACAATTTCTAGATTTGGTACAATCCAAAATTTTGCCATCTGGTAAAGATTAAAACTGCCAAACAAAATTGTACATGTATTTATATGTTTAGATAGTGTTAGACTTTGTACAGGTAATTCTATTTGTGCCATTGGAAAGTGCCAATCCAAGAGCAAGGATGAGGGAGAGGATGATTATGAAGTTTGGATGTAAGATTAGGAAACAGTGTGTAATTTCATTTAGTGAGACAAATTTATTTTTGTTTCAAACTAAAATTAAATTAACCCTTTACCAAACAATCCCTTGCTTTAACAACCCTGTGGAAGAAAACTTATGAAAATATAGGGGGAAAAGGAGAAAATGCTGATTGACAGCAATTTCTCCCTTTCTCATGATGTTTTTCAAAAGTTGTATTTCTGACAGTTTTTAAATCTCAGGATTTTTCTATAATGGAGTTCAGATGACCCTGAAAAAGAAAGCTTTTGAAAACATTGTGGTAACCAGCATTTTTTCCTTTTCCAACATAGTTTACTAACCTATCCAAAGACAGGTCAATTCATTTGCACCGTATTTAATTTGTCAACTGCAAATGCCTTGAATATAAACAAGTCTGAAATGTTGTTGTTTGGTAAAGGGTTAATGACCCTGACAAAGATGGCCTTTGAGAGTTTTGTGGGAGCCACATTTTATTTGTTGTCTGCAAATGCATTCAATTTAAATAGGTCTAAAATTTTGTTGTTTGGTAAAGAATTAAAGGATTAACATGGGATGTAGACTCATTATGTTGATAGCTTACAGTAGTGGACTGTTTAACTCTTTATCATGTGAGAAAAATGTCCAAATTGAAAGCATTTGCAGAAGACGATTAAAATGAGACTCAAATGAGGATTTTGTCTTTGATAGGGTTCAAAACATTGTGGGAAAAGGAGAAAACGCTGGTTACCAGCATTTTCTCCCTTTCCCACAATGTTTTCAAAAGGCTTCTTTGTCAAGGTTGTTAAAAGTCATTTTGTGGTAAAGGGTTAAAACAGATGGTGTCTAAGACAGACTCAACTGTATTTTAGGTTGTAGGACAGGGAGTTAGAAGGAATTGTGAGGGAACATGCAATGTTAAAAAAAGAGTAAAAAAGAGTCACTCAAATTGAAGTCTGTGTCAGAAGTACTGGTATTAGTGCATGTGTGCATGAGGCCATTAGCTTCATACATAGAAGAAAGAGAAATTTCCTTTGGAACAGAGTAGCAACAGGTCTGATAAATAATGTCTGATCAGAATTGTGGATAGATCTTGCGAGTGATCAGAAGTGTTGCCACTTTTGTTTTTTTCCCAAGACACACCTGGTCAGTACTTTGAAGTATGGTATTATATTTTTAAACATTTTTGACTCGTAAACTTTTTACTGGAGATCCGATGTGTTAGAAACATGTTTTGGTGTGTTTGTAATGCTGTATCATTAGTGAGCTATTAAGTAAGTGTTATTGTTGAAAGTGACATTTAAATAAGTTTTTGTTTAACTTTTTTTGTCAAGATATGTCCTTTTACTCCAAGGAATTATGTTAAAAGAAATTAACATACAATAACATTGGGAACATTGACCCTATGTACTGAAAGTTCTACTGTGCTATGTGAAAACGGTTTGTTTCAATTAAATTTGTAACTTCATTAAAATCATGGCGAGAAAGAAATTTCACAGAAATGAAACAAAACTGGACAGACAACCATTGTTTTCTCTATGTATTGCTGTAGGTATCTTAGTTTTTAGGCAAGTGTTGATGATTAGTTTTAACCCTTTACCACATAATCCCCAGTTTTAACCACCCGTAGAAAATGGCCCTTTGAAAACATTGTGGGGAAAGGAGAAAATGCTGGTAACCAGCATTTTCTCCTTTTCCCACAATGTTTTCTGACCTTTTACATACAAATCTCACCGTATGAGCCATATCTATTTTGTCATCTGCAAATGCATTCAAGTTGGACAAGTGTACACTTTCAAAGACAATTACCATCATTCCAGCTGCATTTAATTTGTTGTCTGCAGATGCTTTGAATTTGGACAAGCCTAGAATTTTATCATTTGGTCAAGGGTTAAGTACAAGGGGAAGCAACCATTACAGTGGAATGCTGTGTACATGTACTACTTCCAGAAGAAACATCTGAATACATGAGAAGATGCATGGGCTGCTGTAAAGTAACTAGCAACACTGTAAATGTCTGATTGTTTGTTTGCTTTGTTTGTATGGTGTTCAATGTCTTTTTGGACATTGTTAAAAACACAGGTCATATATCATGCGATTGTCTGTTATGTTCTTGAATTCACATTGATTATTAACCTGTATCCTGCTAAATATGTTAAACTTCCAAGCTGATAGCTAAAACCCAAATAATTTTATTTCAAAATTACTGATATTTTTTGGAGAAAAAAAAATCTCCTTATTGGACAGTGTAGATCCAAGATCAGATTGCACTTTCTGTGCAGTCTGCTCTTGATCTACACTGTCAGCAAAAGGTCAGAAAGTAGCACTTAGCAGCTTAAGGGTTAAACCATGTTGTTTATGGCTTCAGCATTTATTACAGTTAGAAGATGTTTATGTTTTGTGTTTTAGTTCTTCAGCAGAAGAAATGCCATCATAGTGGCTTATCTGTAAATTTCTTGCCTGACGACAAACTGTCAGATTCATCCTTGTTGAAAGCATGTGCAGATGAGTCGTTAGATGGAGTTCTTATGATAGAGTTTGTCTCGAAAGGGTAGAAAACATTGTGGCAAAGGGCAAAAATACTTGTCACCAAATGGTCTTTACGCTGATCAGTCAATGCAAGTGAACTATTTACTTGACCTCAAAATTTTCTACTGGTCGAGATTGAAAGCAAAGGCAAATTTCACAAATACAGGGTGTTAATTTGTCGTCTGCATGTGCTTTGAATTTAATCAAGTCTAAATTAGTGGACAATTTTAGCTTGGCTGTTTTTGAAGAAAAAAGTTGATAGCTCAATCATCATCTGCATGGTCTGCATTATCAATTTCGTTGTTGATTTGCAAAAACCTTGACATTTTATAATATTTCTGTCATAACTGAAGATATTTCCTTCAAACATGGACTAGTTGTCAACATCAAAGCGGAATCCATAAAACAAGGGCAGGTAACCAGTATTTTCCGCTTTTCCAGCAATGTTTTCTACCCTTTCTGGTTCAAATCCCATCATTTTTGACAAGAGTTAATTTTTAGCTCACCTTAGCACAACGTGCTAAAGGTGAGCTATTGTGATCGCCCTATGTCAGGCGTCCGTTGTCTGTTGTCTGTCGTCCGTTGTCCGTCAACAATTTCTTTAAACATCTTCTTCGCCTAAACCACTGTGCCAATCTTGAGGAAACTTGGCAGGGATGTTCCTTGGGTGAAGCTCTACCAAAATTGTTCAAAGAATTTAATTCCACCCACAACTGGTTGCCATGGCAACAAAAAGGAAAAAAAAAAAAAATCTTTGAAAATCTTCTTCTCTGAAACTAGAAGGCGCAGAGCTTTGATATTTGGTATGTAGCATCTCCTAGTGGACCTCTACCAAGTTTTTTCATTTGATGCCCCTGGGGTCAAAACTGGCCCCACCCCGGGGGTCACAAGTTTGAGCATAGTCACAAAGAAGGAAAACTTTAAAAATCTTCTTCTCTAAAACTTGAAGGCGTAGAGCTTTGATAGTTGGCATGTAGCATCTCCTAGTGGACCTCTACCAAGGTTGTTCATATGATGCCCCTGGGGTCAAAACTGGCCCCGCCCCGGGGGTCACAATTTCCAACATGGGAACAAAGAAGGAAAACTTTAAAAATCTTCTTCTGTAAAACTAGAAGGCATAGAGCTTTGATATTTGGCATGAAGCATCTCCTAGTGGACCTCTACCAAGTTTGTTCATATGATGCCCTTGGGGTCAAAACTGGCCCTGCCCCGGGGGTCACAAGTTCAAACATAGGAACAAAGAAGGGTAAGTTTAAAAATCATCTTCTCTGAAACTGGAAGGCGTAGAGCTTTGATATTTGGTATGTAGCATTGCCTAGTGGACCTCTACCAAGTTTGTTCATATGATGCCCCTTGGGTCAAAACTGGCCCCGCCCCGGGGGTCAGAAGTTTGAGCATAGTAACAAAGAAGGAAAACTTTAAAAATCTTCTTCTCTGAAACTTGAAGGCGTAGAGCTTTGATATTTGGCATGTAGCATCTCCTAGTGGACCTCTACCAATTTTGTTCATATGATGCCCCTGGGGTCAAAACTGGCCCCGCCCCAGGGGTCACAATTTCCAACATAGGAACAAAGAAGGAAAACTTTAAAAATCTTCTTCTGTAAAACTAGAAGGCATAGAGCTTTGATATTTGGCATGAAGCATCTCCTACTGGACCTCTACCAAGTTTGTTCATATGATGCCCTTGGGGTCAAAACTGGCCCTGCCCCGGGAGTCACAAGTTCGAACATAGGAACAAAGAGGGGAAACTTTAAAAATCATCTTCTCTGAAACTGGAAGGCGTAGAGCTTTGATATTTGGTATGTAGCATTGCCTAGTGGACCTCTACCAAATTTGTTCATATGATACCCCTGGGGTCAAAACTGGCCCCGCCCCGTGGGTCACAAGTTTGAGCATAGTTACAAAGAAGGAAAACTTTAAAAATTTTCTTCTCTGAAACTTGAAGGGGTAGAGCTTTAATATTTGGCATGTAGCATCTCCTAGTGGACATCTACCAATTTTGTTCATATGATGCCCCTGGGGTCAAAACTGGCCCCGCCCCGGGGGTCACAATTTCCAACATAGGAACAAAGAAGGAAAACTTTAAGAATCATCTTCTCTAAAATTAGAAGGCATAGGGTTTTGATATTTGGCATGAAGCATCTCCTACTGGACCTCTACCAAAATTGTTCATATGATGCCCTTGGGGTCAGAACTGGCCCTGCCCCAGGGGTCACATGTTCGAACATAGGAACAAAGAGGTAAAACTTTAAAAATCACCTTCTCTGAAACTGGAAGGCGTAGAGCTTTGATATTTGGTATGTAGCATCGCCTAGTGGACCTCTACCAAGTTTGTTCATATGATGCCCCTGGGGTCAAAACTGGCCCCACCCCGGGGGTCACAATTTCCAACATAGGAACAAAGAAGGAAAACTTTAAAAATCTCTTCTCTGAAACAGGAAGGCATGGAGCTTTGATATTTGGTATGTAGCATCTTCTAGTGGATCTCTACCAAGTTTGTGCATATGATGCCCTTGGGGTAAAAGTTTGCCCTGCCCCGGGGGTCACAAGTTCGAACATAGGAATAGAGAAGGAAAACTTTAAGAATCATCTTCTCTGAAACTGGAAGGCGTAGATCTTTGATATTTGATATGTAGCATCTCCTAGTGGACTTCTACCAAGTCTGTTCCAAGGATGCTGCTTGGGTCAAAACTGGCCCAGCCCCTGGGGTCACAAGTTCGAACAAAGGAACAAAGAAGGAAAACTTTAAAAATCTTCTTTTCTGAAACCGAAAGGTGTGGAATTTGATATTTGGTATGTTGCATCTCAGAGTGGACCTCTACCAAGTTTGTTCATATGATGCCCCTGGGTCAAAACTGGCCCCGTCCCGGGGGTCACAAGTTCGAAGATAGGAACAAAGAAGGAAAACTTTAAATTTCTTTTTCTCTTAAACGGGAAGGTGTAGAGCTTTGGTATTTGGTATGTAGCATTTCCTAGTGGACCTCTACCAAGTTTGTTCAAATGATGCCCCTGGGTCAAAACTGGTCCAGCCCCGGGGGTCACAAGTTCGAACATAGGAACAAAGAAGGAAAACTTTAAAATTCTTCTTTAAAACTGGAAGGCGTAGAGCTTTGATAGTCTGTATGTAGTGATTCTCTTCTAAGTTTGTTTGCCCTTCTAAGTGCAACAAGTTCATTGAGTTCAAAATTGGGTCATCTTGGGTCATAAACTAGGTCACTAGGTCAAATTAAAGAAATACCTTGTTGGCACTCTCGAGGCCACATTATTTGCTCAATTGCCTTGAAAATTATTTAGAAAGTTTGTCTTTATAATGTCTCATATAAGATTAATTTGGGTCAACTTGGGTCATAAACTAGTTCACTGGGTCAAATTAAAGAAATACCTTGTTTGCTTTCTTGAGGCCACATTTATTTCTCAAATGACCTGAAATTTGGCCAGAATGTTTGTCTTGATGAAATACCAGATGAGTTTGGATTTGGGTCAGCTGGAACCATAAACTAGGTCACTAGGTCAAAATAAAGAAATACCTTCTGGGCACTCTAGAGGCCACATTATTTGCTTAATTGCCTTGAAAATTGGTCAGAATGTTTGTCTTTGTAAAATCTCACATGAGTCTGAATTTGGGTCAACTGGGGTCATAAACTAGGTCACTTGGTCAAATTAAAGAAATAGCTAGTGGGCACTCTAGAGGCCACATTTATTATTCATTTGATTTGAAAATTGGTTAAAATGTTTCTTTTGATATAGTCAAAGACCAGTTCAAATTTGGGTCACCTGGGGTCATAATCTAGGTCACTAGGTCAAATTAAAGAAATATCTTTAGGACACTTGAGGCCACATTTTTTGCTCAGTTGACTTGAAAATTGGTCAGAATGTTTGTCTTCATGAAATATGAGTTTAAAATTGGGTCACCTGCGGTCAAAAACTAGGTCACATGGTCAAATTAAAGAAAAACCTCTAAGGCACTCTACTAAGGTGAGCGACCCAGGGCCATCATGGCCCTCTTGTTTTTAGACCAGTCCAAAATGTTGTTGTATGATTAAGCGTTAACTTAAACATAATCATGTTTTCTTTTCAATTTCACCTTCTTTGTGCAATTTCAAGGTTGTAGTAGTCAAAGTATTTTTTAAGATGTTGAACAATGTGGTGATCGGACTGCATTATTTTGTGTTGTCTGATTTTGAAATATCATGTCCACAAGAGCAACTTTGTTTGCCTGTACCATGCAGAGTTCACATATATCATGAGCTCACATATATCATGAGTTTACTAATATCATGAGTTCACTTATATCATGAGTTAACTTACTGTATATCATACAGGTTTTTTTTATCTTCAAGGGTTGAAGCATGATGTTTTATAGCATTGATAATTACATATGTGTACCGATTTTTCACCGTTTTTGATGCTAAGCATGACTTAGGACAGAGTAGATCAAGATCAGGCAGCACAGATTGTGCTGTCTGATTTTTAGCTCAACTGGTCAAAAGCTGGCAAGATTATGTCATGGCCCTGTGTGTCTCGTGTGTGCTTTCATGCAAGTTTTATTTAAAACATCTTCTCAGAAACTACCCATTCAACTTTTAGGAAACTTCACAAAAATGATCCTGCCATGTTCCTCTTCAGAATTTGTTAAAGAATCTTGAGTCCAGTAAATCCCTGGTTGTCATGGAAACAAAAATGAAGAATATTGAAATCTTTAAAAATCTTCTTGTTCGAAACCATAAGGCCCAGTGCTACCAAATTTGGCATGTAGGTTCATCTAATACATCACTACCAAACTAAAGAAAGTCTTCAAATTATAGCGGGGCGGGGGAGGTCACAAATTTCACATGGGCTTGTACAGTGAAAACTGAAAATTCTCTTGTACCTAATGATAAGGCCCAGAGCCACCAAATGTGGCACGTAGCTTTTGGAACCCTGTTTAACCGTTTACCACACAATCCCGACTTTTAACCACCTTAAAAGAGAAGGCTTTTGAAAACATTGTTGGAAAAGGAGAAAATGCTGGTAACCAGCATTTTCTCCTTTTCCCACAATGTTTTCTATTCTATAGAAGAGAAATTTCTACTCTGTAGAAGAGAAATTTCATCAGTTGACCCACGTTGAAATTGTTGTCTGCAAATGCTTTCAATTTGGGCAGGGTCAAAATTTTGTCCTGTGGTAAAGAGTTAAAATATAGTCCTGGGGTCAAATTTGACCCTGTCCAGGGGGTCACAAGTTCTACATGAGCATATATACTGAAAACTGAAAAAATCTTCTGGTTCTGAAACGTCATGTGTAGGTCTACCAAAGTTTGCATGTGGCTTCATCTTGTGGACCTGTAGCAAGGTTGTTAACCCTTTACCGAACAATCCCTTGTTTTCGTGACCCTGATGAAAAAGCCTTTTGAAAACATTGTGGGAAAAGGGGAAAATGCTGGTCACTAGCATTTTCTCCTTTTCCCACAATTTTTTCTACCCTGTCAAAAAACTTCAGTTCATTTGTACCACTTTTGAATTTGTTGTCTGCAGATGCTTCCAGTTTAGAAGGGTCTAAAATTTTTTGCTTGGGAAAGGGTTAAACTATAGCCCCTGGGTCAGTGCTGAGGGTAGGACATTTTACACAGCTAAAATAATGAAAACTATAATCTTGTTGCAGTACATGAAGTTAAAATGAAAGCTAATTACTCACTCATAACAGAAACTTTGTCAAAGAATTCTTTGTTAGAGTTCATTTATACTTGAGTAGACCATGTATTCACTGACATCTTCTTTGCATTTGAAAAAGATATTACTTTTTTTTGGGGGGGGGGGAGGGGGGTAGGCTACTTTCTCTATGAAAGTTTATTGCCATACAGACTTCTTATGATTTAATGTCTTTCTGTGCCCATTAACTCTTTACCAAACAACAAAATTTCAGACTAGTCCAAATTGAAAGCATTTGCAGATGACAAACTAAATGTGACTGAAGAATTGAAGTCTGTTTTTGGGAAGGGTAGAAAACATTGTGGGAAAAGGAGAAAATGCTGGTTACCAGCATTTTCTCCATTTCCCACAATGTTTTCCAAAGGCTTCTTTCTCAGCGTTAAAAGTTGGGATTGTGTGGTAAAGAGTTAAGTGCATAATACATTTATTTAAAAGGCACCAGAGTGATACAGGGCCATTATGGCCCTCTTGTTTATCATACTATCAGATACAGTGAGTCTAATCCGTCATAAAGAACTTTCAAATCACAATATTTGGATTTTCACACTTGGCTGGAAATATCGGTTTCATGTATTTAGCAGTGAAAGGGTCAAGATGCTTTTTTTATGCTTACAGTTTTATTTTTTTTAATTCATTATTTCCAACTTTGTTAGAGACTTTTGTTGTCTATGTACTGTTCTTGTCTTTCTTTTTCAGTAATTATTATACATGTATAATAAAATACTTGAAATTGTAGCGATGTCTTTGACATTTATTTCAACCTGAAAAGCTTAACCTTTCCCACACAATTCCAACTTTAATGACCCTGAAGAAGAGAGCTTTTCATAATATTGTGGGAAAAGGAGAAAATGCTGGTAACCAGCATTTTCTGCATTTCCCACAATATTTTCTACCCAGTCAGAAACTGTATGTTCATTTCTTTCGTGTAAAGCTTCACTGGCCAAAGGCATTCATGTTTGTGTTGGTGTCTGTGCGTGTGTCGGTGTATGTGTGTGTGCATTAACTTTCATTTCAAACATTTTCTCTGAAACTACCCATCCAATTTTGTTGAAACTTCACAGAAATGATCCTGCCATGGCCCCCCACACAACTTCTTCATATGACTAAATCATGTTTAACTCTTCAACCTTGAGGAAAAAGCCTTTTGAAAACTCTGTGGGAAAAGGTAAAACTGCTGATAACCAGCATTCTCTCCTTTTCCTACAATGTTTTCCATCATTTCACAGGAAAATCCCATAATTTGAGCCATATTTGTCGTCTGCATCTGCACTCAGTTTTGAAAGACTGAAAATTTTATGTGGTAAAGAGTTCAAGTTCAACTCGCATAAAGCACCACTGAGCATTTAGTTCATCAGCACTGCACAGGAGGAACAAAAAAAAAGGTAGAAAATAAAAAGAATTTTTTTCATTAATATGGAAAAGACTTGTCCCAATTAAAAGCATTTGCAAACGACAAAATAAGTGACTCAAAAATTGAAATTTTTTATAGGAAGGGTGGAGAACATTGTGGGAAGGGGAGAAAATGCTGATAACTAGCATTTTCTGCTTTTCAAACAATATTTTCAAAAGCTTCCATTCTCAAGGTGGTTAATAAAAGTCAGAATTGTTTGGTAAAGGGTTAATACATTACCTACTGCAAGCCATTCTTCTTTCAGTTGAGAACATTTTTGAAAATGATAAAAAGGCTTGTAACCAGCATTAACTCCTCTTGCCAACTTTTTCTGTTGTATGCTTGTATTTTAACCTAAAACATATCATTAATATTCTATGAGGATATTTCTAGGTTTGTAAAATTTGTTGAAGGAGGTACTTACCCTTTACCAGGCAACAGAATTTAAGATTGGCCCAATTTGAAAGTACTTGCAGACAATTTAAACATGAATCAAATGCTAGAATTTGCATCTGTAAGGATACAAAACATTGTGGAGGAAGAAGAAAATGCTCCATTAAAACTCGGGATTGTTTTGAACAGGGTTCAGTTTACCCATCAATGCACAAAATTTAATATTTGCATTGTTTTTTTTTATCCCATCTCAACCCTTCATCACACAATCCTGAATTCTAATGACCCTGAGAAAGAAGCCTTTAGAAACATTGTGAGAAAGGGACAAGTCTAAATTTTATCATGTGGTAAGAATTGATTATTTATTCCTCTTTGAAAGCATTTTGGATATGAAGTGACTGCCTGTAAGATGCATTTGCACCTTTCCTCGCAATGTTTTCGATCACAGTAATTTGATGTTTTTCTTTCCTTCCAGTGCTCCTCCTTTGCGTTGTTTGTAATTCACGAAGTTTTAAATTTGTTTGAAAATAGTGAATAATTTACTGATCAAAGCGAGATAACAAGCAACAAACAGCGTCTTTCTAATTTGGATTATCTCCCTTGCTCTAAGCGATTATAGCCTGAACCTTATGGTTGTTGTTAATTTTCTCCGCAATGTTCTCGCAAAATTATGCCCGAGCGAAAACCCCTGATTAAAAAAAAAGAAAAGAAAATTTACTCTTGTCAAATTTATGAGAAAACCAAAAGAGTGCAAAGATTTTTTTTTTTTCAAAACAGAAATACAATTGGCCAAGTTGTCTACTTAAAACAGATATTTAAGAAAATAAAAAAAAAAATTGTGAAGAAAATCAGGGATCATATATGTATATATGTCCCACAGAAAATATAGAAAACTACGAAAACTAAATATATAGATTTATCTATATCCCTACATTTCAACTGAGAGTTTTTTTTTTTTCCCTTAGGTGTGGTTAACAAAAATTCCAGCGACCTATTTAGAGACGACAACAATGCAAAGTTAATAAATAAGCGATTTTTATACTAGATCTTTAATGGCGGACAAACAGAAGTACAATGTCAAATAGACCCCCAAACGAAAGGTAATACCTGTTCGTCATATAATTTGACACTCAGCACATCGATATTCTAAAGAAAAAGGCTTTCGACTACCAGTAGATTTTAATGAAGGGCTGAGATAATATTATATTTAGCTGTTTTTGTCTGTTTCCGTCACCACTACATATTCACTGTTTACATTGTGTGGTCCCGACTCACTTAGTCACTGTTTGATTTTTTAAATGTTTATTACAGTACGCAGTACAAAGAGATGTTTGCTAATAGAACACAGATTCCTTGTTCTCTTCACATATATTTTATCCTTCTACTGTCCTAATATCAACAATTTATGGCCCTGCTGTTGACAGTTGTGAAAGACATCGTGGGATAAGTACCTTCAGTCAGAAGGGTTGCACCGATGTTATTTTTGTTGTTGTGTCTCCGCACCATTTATATCAGCTATTCATTTAAAACTTCTGGAAATTTCAAAATTTTACCTGTCATGTTTCATTTGGCTTAACTTTTCTTAAATCTGCTCATCAGTTGCGAAAATGGACATGAATCAATAGATAAATGAATTAACTTCACATTGACACCAAGTGTAGTGCAAGGTTTTCACTGGGCTTGTTGTAATTTATCTTTTATTTGACATAAATACATCTGTTCAATTTGTAAACAAACACTTATAAATTCATTGTCATTTTTTGAAAAAATGAAATTGTGTCACTGTGATCGGCAATTTAAGTGATAAGTATGACTCCTCATAAATGAAATACATCCTGTATATTTTAGTTTCCCTTTCAGTGCCTAAGCTAATGAAACAGAAGCTGATAAATTATGAAAAGAAAGAAAGAATTTTACTGTACTGGAAATGACTACTAGAACATGAGCAGTAAATGTCAAGCTTAGTTTTGATTTCCTTGGAAGTAGGTCAATGGATTGTTTGAAAAAATGGAATTAAAGATGGAAATGGTATCTTTTTGAAAATATTTTGGTGTTTTTGTAAAATTTTGTCATTAGTCTATCAATCAATAGCCTCATTGGTAGCTGACAAAGGAGAGATCAACATATTCAACCATATGTAAATAGCCTGCTGATGGTAGCCGGGTTGTGGGGGCGGGGGGAGAGTCAAACATGCAACTTTCCAGCCCATGAGAAAACACTCTACCACATTGCTTCAAAAGCTAGCATATTAGCAAGGGGTAGTAACTGTCAGTTTGTGGTATACCTTGTTATTTCTGTTCTTGCTGCAATTTTGTAATTGTGTTTTTTTTTTCAGCCTTTTATTGCATAACAGTGCTTCAGCACCTTTACAGCAGATAGTAAATGTAGTTGACATCCTTCCTCTCACAATGTTTATAATATTATGTCCTCAATTTTGTCTTTTGCATGTCTTGGCTATACCTAGTATTCAAATTAAGCCTTTCTACAGACTTGCTATTACATATACATGTACATGCCGAGATAAATTTGCAGTTAAGTTTTATACAAAGAACAAGGTAGGTATAGATCATCAGTGCAAATCCCTGAAAAGAGGCTGATAAACATTAGATGCTT
Organism: Tridacna gigas; assembly: GCA_945859785.2. NCBI lineage: Eukaryota > Metazoa > Mollusca > Bivalvia > Cardiida > Cardiidae > Tridacna > Tridacna gigas. Next base: position 25,489,196 of record OX244042.2, on the reverse strand, counting down.
TTTAGGGAACTCCACAAGAAACATTTACTGTATTAGAATAACACATGAATCATATAAGTAGCAGTGCTCATTGTTTATGAATTTTTTTTTTTTATAAAACAACTGTTTCATCGGTTTTGTTTCACAAAACACAATCATCATACAAAACTTTATCAAAAACCAGTCAGGAGATCAAAATAGTTACTTAACTCTTAACCAAATGACAAAATTTTAGGTTTCAAAGCATTTGCAGACAATAATAGGATGTGGCTTAAATGGTTAAAACTTGTCTCTGAAAGGGTAGACAACATTATGGAAAAATGAGAAAATGCTGGTTACCTGCATGTTCTTCTTTTTCAACAATATTTTGAGAAGGCTTCTCTCTCGGGATCATTTCAAGTTGGGATTGTTTTGAAAAGGGCAAAGGAAGCCTTTCAGAGTTTCCAATGAGTATAGTTCTATATAGTGTATACCAAACATAGATTATATACATTTATTACTTTCGAACAAGATAGCTTGTTCAGTGTGTCCACAGAATTCTTCAAATGGGGCTTTTTGTACTTCTTGGGTTGCAGAATTGGGGTTACAGAAAATGAAATGGGGGTACAATAATTTTCAACATTTAGATCTATTTTTCGATAAATGCCACTTTCATAAATCTATCAGGGCTTCCCCTACAATTTTTAATTGAGTGGCATCAAATTTGTAGATGATGTGGTAAGCGGTTAATGTATAATTTGATTTTCTTTGGAAAAATGAACCTCTTATACCTTCTTCTTTAACACTTGTTCCAGTGTTACCACTGTAAGTCAAGGTAGCCTAATCCCCACCCTGCCCTGTCTGATTCACAGGTTGTTCAATTTTATCATTTCGTAAAATCATCCAAGTTTTTTTTCCATTATTAGAGAGATATTTTTGTACCCACTTCTTGTTTTACACTAATATTATGCAGATTTACTGGTTAAAGTCATCAATAAAGCTGGAAAGACAGTCAGAATGTCTCTGATCAGACAAGGTCCAACTAGCATTTTGTTATGTCATGGGTTTTGTGGCTTTCTGTTTTTCATGTTGGTTATTCTTTGGAAAGGTATTTCCGCATGATTTGCCATCAATTTGTCCATAAGGTAGCAGGTAACTTCAAAATTTGTCATTTGTATACTAGTCCAGTCATTATCACATTTTTCATTAACGACATGCCAGCTTGATTAGCTGTGATAACAGTGATGCATATTGTTGATGTCAGAGTAGAAATCTTAGGATTCACATATAGGCATTACTTGTCGCTATTTGATTCGCCAGTGCATCATTTTTTAAGACTTTTTTTCTAAATTATCGCACTGTCAATAGACAGTGGGAACCCGGTTTATATTGGACTTACTTTTCCTGGTGGCGTAATAGCACCAAGCAATGAAGGCAGATTGTCCTTAGCTGATGTGCATGGCACAATTTCAGATTGATCGTTTTCCTGGGAGGGTCTTTTGAAAAGGTTGAAAGTCAACAAGGTCGGTTGTCGCTTTGTCAAATGTTATACAGTCAAAATTTTGCTACATACTTATATATCTATCTAAAACGCAACATTACTGGCCTAAATTCATCTACACTGAGCACTGGTGTCAATCTGATAAATGAACATATTGATATCTTCATCAGGATTTCAGTCTACGAACACTTCAGTAAAAATTAAGGTATCTGAAAATAGTGTGTTTCTATATTTGGTCATGCAAAATTCCATGTTTTTGAATTCGCAGCCAGACTGACTTACCCACTATCTTTTTGCATCAGTCATTTATGGTAAAATTTACGACTTTCGGCATCCATTTTGCATGCATTCCAGCATGTATATGGGTGTTAAGTTGTACGTGATTATTTCAAAATTTTCGTGATTCACATGCATTTTTATGTGATTGGACACGCTGCATGTTGTTATTATCTTCGTGAAATCTTTTATATTGATGTTATGATAATTATGGAAAACCTCTGTAAACTATATTTGAGATAAGATCTAAAATATTTTATGCATTTGGAGGTATTTTGCATAGGAGCAAGCACACCGGTACACCTGATTTATATTGGGCAAGTACCGGTAGCTGCAGCCTTACTAGATGATTTATTTCAAACAAATACACACTCACAAAAGGTATGTTTACGATTGCTTTACATAACAATATACATGTAGCTAGTTGCTCCAAACACCAGTAGCAAGCAACCACATCATTGGGTTCCACCTCCAAGTTACTTTTTTACTTGTGCTATTTTGTATGGAATTGCCTTGGTGAGAAAAAGGGGCTTATCAGTTAACTAGGTACAGTATTTTATAATATTCAAAACATTCCCAGGAAGCAAGAAACATTGAAGAGACAAAAAAGGTATGAGGCTTTGTCCTAGCTTTTAAAGATCCTGAAGAGGAATAATTGAAAACAGTTTGGGTAAAGGAGAAAAAGCCGGTGACCAGCATTTTCTCCTGTTTTCACAATTTCTTGTATCCTTTCAAAGACAACTTCAATTATTTTAGCCATTTTATGTTTAAACTCTTTACCAGATGACTTTAGATTTTTCTAAATTGAAATCGTTTGCAGTTGCCAGGTTAGATTTGGCTCAAATGATGGAATGTGATTGAAATTGTAGAAAACATTCTAGGAGAAGGAAAAAAATGCTGCTTACCAGCATTTTCTCCTTTTCCTACAGGATTTTCAAAACCTTTCTCTCACAGGGTCATTAAAAGTCTTGATTGGTAAAGAGTTAGGGAAAATTAATGTGAATACTTTCGAAAAGAAATGCTATCTGGAAAGGATTTAACTGTATACCAAAGTGCAAAACTTTAGACTTGTCCAAATTGAAAGTATTTGCATGTGACAAAATAGACCTGACTCACCAACTACATTTTTTTTTTTGAAATGTAGAAAACATTGTAGGAAAAGGACAAAATGCTGGTTTCCAGCATTTTCCCACTGTGTTTTCAAAAGTGTTCTTTTCAGGGTCGTTAAAAGTTGGGATTGTATGGTTAAGGATTAAAAGGTATGTCTGTCTGCATGATATCTAGACCAATCGCAAACCTGGATTGCATAGGGTCACAAATTATCAGTACATGTCTATCTGAGTGTCACTAAGTCAGTTCCACAAAGCTGTTGTTTGCCTTCAAAATTTCTTTTTAGTTATACATGACTTTTTGGAATAAAACACTTTTCTCACCCACTGAGCCATATTGTCCTATACAGCTACTGTTCCAGAAGTTTGAAGTTCACCTTGAAGAGCCGAGCCCCGGTAGTGACCCGTAGTTGGTAGGGTACAGGACTTGAGAACAGGGAGTCATTGGTTCAAATTCCCTCTTATGTAACCTATGATCAGTGTAAGTACTGGTAATAGATACTCCAGGAAAGCATGAAAGGTGCGCTGGCTGCTTTGATATAACTAAAATAATGTTGATACTGGACCAGTGGTATTTAACACTATGCAATTAATAAATTATTCACCATGTAGAACATGGATTTTTTTTTTTTTGATTGTTGAGTAACTTGAGTTATCTCCCTTCCCTCTGTGTAGCCTGTACTAACCATGTATCAAAAACCATTGTAGATGTTATTACTTGGTATCATTTAACACTTTACCAAGGAATCCCTGGTTTTTACAATCCTTATATAAGAGCCTTCAGACAATGTTGTGAGAAAAGGAAAAAATGCTGGAGACCAGCATTTTATCCTTTGCCCATAACATTTTCTATCCTTTCAAAAAGATTGTCCATCATTTGAGGTACATTTGACTAGTCGTCTGCAAATGTTTTGAATTGGAACACAAGTAAAATGTTGTTGTCTGGTAAAGAGTTATCTAGGACTTAGATTTGAAGATTAATAAAGGCAAGAATTGAAATTAAGCAAATGGAGACACTTTAACCCTTTACCACAGAGTTTTAACGACCCGTGGGAAGAAGCCTTTTGAAAACATTGTGGGAAAAGGAAATGGAGACAGTTTAATCCTATACTACACAATCCTGAGTTTTAATGACCCTTGGAAGAAGCCCTGAAATCATTGCAGGAAAAGGATCGAATGCTGGTAACCAAAAGTTTTGAATTTAGTAAAACTGCTGCTAGGCTGTAATCTGTGACATGTCTCTTCCTATAAAATATGTTAGATAGTTGAATCTAGAGGTTCTGGCTTCAATTCTCACACATGGGGCAAATTTTTGTTGGAAGTCCTAGGAAGAGACATTGCAGAGCCCTAGCCAATTTTTACTACCTCTTGTTAAAGTACATAGCTTGAAACCGGGGGTCATTGGTTCGAATCCCCAGCTTAGCCAATTTCTTCACATGTATTGATGATAGTCCTTGTGAAAAAATTAATTCCTTGCTCACTGTTGATTCTTGTTTCAATGATGCTGATGTAGGAAACCAATCAGTAGCTTGGGAAGAATATTGTGCAATGTACTGGTAAAAGAAATTTCAGGAAAGCATGGATATAAGTGCACTAGCTGCTGTGATATAACTGAAATGGTGTTGAAAGTAGTTTGAAAAACCACACAAAGAAAAACAGAGCCCCAGTGTAGCACACAGGAACCATAATGGAGAACGAAACAGCTGTTGTTGTATATAACTTAACCCTTTACCACACAATTCTGACTTTTAATGACCCTGAAAGATAAGGCTTTTGAAAATATAGAGGAAAAGCGAGAAAACTAACATTTTCTCCTATATTCATAATGCGTTTTACCTGTCTTCTGCAAATGATTACAATTTGGTCAAGCCCAAAATTTTGTCATTTGGTAAAAAGCTAAATACTGTTGAAAACGGGATGAAAACACCATTCAAACAAATCAAAAACGATATCGCACACTTTTTTTTCCTTTGCCTGTAAAACTAGGTTACAGAATATTGAATTCAGACAGCTTTAGTGTTATAGCTTAGAAAAGAAGCCCTATTGAAGACAGAAGCCATACAGTACATATGGGACATTATCCAGTGTGGTGAATTCCTTCACTACTGTTAGGTTGCATGCAGGATACTGAGCAAAATTTAATGACCTGTATTTGACTTGTTTCATTTTGCAGGGGACCACTTTTGGAAAAAAATGTGGCAGCAGAAGAAATTATACATTATCAGTGATCATTTACCTGCAAGTGCTAAGTCTTGTACTCACAAGTTGAAATCTGAACCTGAAGTTATTTATTTAACTCTTCACCAAGCAACACAATTTTGGACTTTTTTGACAAATTGAAAGCACTTGCAGACGACAATTCAAATGTTACTGCAATGATAGAATCTGTCTTTGAAAGGGTAGAAAACATTGTGGGAAAAGGAGAAAATGATGGTTTCCAGCATTTTCTCCCCTTCCCACAATGTTTCCAAAGCCCTCTTTCTTAGGGTCAAAATAAAAGTTGGGATTATTTTGTGAAGGTTTAAGCAAGTCCCAGGGCCCAGTGAAATTATGACAAGGGAATGGTGTCCAGCATAACCAGCATTTTCTCCTTTTCCCACAATGTTTTGTTGCCTATCAAAGGAAAATCACCTCATTTGAGTCGCTTTGAAATTGTTGTCTGCATATGCTTTCAATTTTGATGGGTCTACAATTTTATCATCTGGTAAAGGGTTAAAGCATTAATACTCTTATGTATAGATACCAGAATGTGTAGAATATAGATCAGAATGCACAGTTCTGGCTGTGCTGGTCGTAGGGCAGTGCCATTGAACATTATGCTGATCAAAGCTACTGGCTTAGCACTGGTGAAACTCAGAAAAGTACAAAATGATGTATGTTGTTGTTATGATGACACTCATAAGATTCTGAGGGTTGAAAGTTGAATATTAATTTTCTTGGAGATGGAAAAATAAAAAAACTTTTGACGAAGAAAAGATGAAAGTGGTATTTCAGGAAATCGTTCAGATACTTTTGATGGCAATTTCATTGGTGATATTGCTGTCCATTTTAGTGTTAAATTAAGTTCAGTTGCTTTTATTGACAAAGTAGATAAAGATCACACTGGACACAACATGCAATTTGACCTGAGATCTGGATGATGAGATATTATCTGAGTTATTCTTGCACCAACTCATTCATCCCTTGAAATAAGTTTGAAAAGCTTGAAAAGTTTGTTGTTGAATATATTTAAAGTTACACAATCATGTTGTTGAATATATTTAAAGTCACACATTCAGAGTGAGTTAGACTAAAATGCATGTGAAAGCATTGTGTCCTAAGGAAAAGCTGGCTTGTTGTGAATTGTCTTGTTGTCATGCTGCCTTCAAAATAGAACTGTTGCAAAATGAAAAACTGGTTCTGTTAGGTATTATGACATTTTCATATATTTTCTCTTAACCCTTAACCTGTGAAATAAATGACATGAAACTTTCAAGCAGATACTAAAAACTCAAATGTGGTTATTTCAAAGGTATATTTTAGGGAAAAAAATCTCGGTATCAAACAGTGTAGATTGACACATTTTGTGCAGTCTGATCTTGATCTACTCTGTCTGCAGAAAGTCCTAGCAGCCGAAGGGTTAAAAAGGATTAATATCTGTCTTGCAAGCAAGGAAAACAAACAAAAAAAAAACTTCCAGGTTCCAAACTTGATGCAGCATAAAAAAACACAACAAAGAATATAATGGAAGCATGCTCTGGCAAAAGGGGGCTTAATGCATCTCCAAAATCCATGATACCTAGCAAGTTACCACATATTTATGGATCAATAAAATCCATTTTGTGTACCAATCACCTGATTCATGATGCACACTGGTCCTTCGACATGCAGAAAAAATACCAATAGCAAAAGTTTTGGCCCAGGTTAGGCTGACCTAGGTTGATACGTTTTGCAGATGCATTAAGTCACCTTTTCACAGAGCACAGCTTAATTATATTGGACTTGAGAGAATCAATAGACAGAATAAAGCATTACCTTAAAAATTCAGTCACAGGAAAAATATTTTCAAACGTAAAAGATCAAACAAGAAAAACCATCTCCGAAAAAAGAGCCATTACTGATGACATTTTCAAAAGAGTTCGTTAGTTTTCTAGATTGAAAGAGGCTGATTGTTGAAAGATAGAGATGTGAAAGGATGAGAATTCTATGAGAATGAAGACCAGATGGCGTGTCTTTAATTGAAGCTGACATTTCTTTAAGAATTATTTTTTTATATGATTTTTTTTCTACCTTAAAGGCTTTCTTTGTGACTAAAATAGATCTCTACAGTTAGGAGATCACGAAAACAAGGCGATCACATTTCCATTTTCATTATCCCTTAAAGTGCTGAACCAGACTGTATTTGCTTTTTTTTGACTGAGTAGATCAGGATCAAACTACACAGAACATGCAGTCTGATCTTATATCTATGTTGTCCATGACTTTGCTAGATATTCTGACAAAAACAGCCTTGAAATGGGGATAGTCCTGCATCTTTTTTGGCTGACTGAGAATGTTCATTTCAGTTCTTTAGCACTGTATTGCCTGTCTTCCATAGTACAGATGCCTGTCATGACAGCTGAAAATGATAAGAAATGGTCCAAACTTTTGAAGTACATTAACCAGCATTTTCTCCTTTTCCCACAATGTTTTCTACCCCATCAAAAACAAATTTTAATATTTGAGTTACATTTATTTTGTCTTCTGCAATTGCTTTCAATTTGAACGAGTCTAAACTGTTGCCATGTGGTAAAGAGTTAAGTTTTTGATGGCTGTAGAATGCAGTATGGTTATGGCTTGTGAAAACTTTGTAGGGAAAAGTAGCAATATTGTAGCATCTAATTCCACATTGTTTTCCTTAGTAACCCTAAATGCACCTCTCACAACTGTTGTTGCTTTTGAAAACAGTGTAGATCAAATATAATCTATAACTTGTTTTTTAAAATCCTTTTTCAAAACTTGCATAACTGATTAAATAAAAAATGTACCAATGAAAAGTGTTTCAGTTCATGTTCTTAAGCTTGTTTTTGTGCTGTAACCCTTTACTACACAATGCAGCGTTTTAATGATCCTGAGAAAGAAGCCTTTTGTAAACAGTGTCAGAAAAGGAGAAAATGCTTGTAACCAACACTTTCTCAGTTTCACAGTGTTTTAGATCTATTCAAGGACAAAATATACTTGTAAAAGTTAAACATTTGGATTGTTGTCTTTAACACTTTACAAAACAAGGAAATTTTGTTCTCTACCAAATTGAAGGCATTTGCAGACAAATTGAATGTAGCTCAAATGATGATTGCTGTCTTTGAAAGGGTAGAAAACATTGTGGAAAAAGGAGAAAATGCTAGTTACCAGCATTTTCTCCTTTTTCCACAATGTTTTCAAAAAGCTTCTTCCCCAGGGTCGTTAAAACTCGGGATTGTGTGGTAAAGGGTTAACCGTTTTTTTTTGATATTGTTGATTAAGATCAGACTGCACAGAGTGTGATACAACAAGAATTTCCTGATTAATAAAAAAATATTAAAATTGCAATATTTGGGTTTTTACACCAGGAAATTTTCGTTGAATCTATTTGGTAGTTTTAGGGTTATCTCTTTGCCACACAGCAAAATTTTAGATGTGTCCTAATTAAAATCATTTGCAGACAGCAAGTTAGATGAGGTTCAAATGATAAGATTTGCCTATCCAGATTCCAGAAAACATTGAGGGTGAGGGAGAAAATGCTGATTACCAGCAGTTTTTCTTTTTCCAACAATATCAAAAGAAAAAAAATCCTTTCTCCGAGTCGTTGAAACTCAGGATTTTTTAGTAAAGAGTTAGCAGTATTTGAGTCACATCAGAATGATGTTAACTCTTAGAGCGCCCAATAAACCAGGTATCAAACATTTTTGTCCTAGAAATATGACCCAAATAATTGCAACATCCTGGTTTCTTTTGTCTCTACAGGACTTCAGCGAAGCAGACAGTGTAGATCAAAGATCATGCATATTTTGTGCAGCCTGATCACTTGATCTACACTGGCATCAAGGGCAACTATAGTCCTGACAGCTGCTTTAACTCTTTACCAAACGACAAAATTTTAGACTACCCCAAATTGAAAGCATTTGCAGATGACAAAATAAATGCAACTGAAAATTTGAAATTTGTTTTTGGAAAGGTAGAAAACATTGTGGGAAAAGGAGAAAATGCTGGTTACCAGCATTTTCTCCTTTTCCCATAATGTTTTCAAAAGGCTTCTTTCTCATGGTCATTGAAAGTCGGGATTGTGTGGTAAAGGGTTAAGAGTTTACAGTGTTTGAATCACTTCAGAATGATGATTCAGCTCATTTAAGCTATCCAGGTTCTGTATTCACCAACCATTCTTAGGAACAGTCTTAGTCTCATTCTCAAAAATTTTCTAAATTTGAATGTAAAACAGCTTCTGGTGGTTTAGCAGATCAGAAGTTCGGTTACTTTCTTGAATCTAGAACTAGCCATAGAACAAAATAAAGAATGTTTGGTGAATATAGGCTATGGTTTTTCTGTGGCAAACAGTACAACCAAATTAGCCTGTGACTGTCTGATTATAGGAGTGCATCAGAATGAGTATTGCTAAATTTTCAGAGTTCAGTTGCTTAGATTTGTTCAAATCATACAGCTTACCTAATTTAGCGAGGCTCTGTTTCTAAGGTAACCGCCTTAAATCAATAGTTTAAAGGTCTGCTATATTTTTCAAGAGTCTGTATTTTTCAAGAATGTATATGAGCCCTTGTCTGTGAAAAGGGAGCTTAATGCATCTGCAAAAAGTTCTGACCCAGGTCAGCCTGCGGAGTTGGCACAGGCTGACCGGGGCAGAAACTTTTTGCTATTTGTCAGTTTACTACATGTCAAAGGACCATTCTACCTCATGATTCAGTCGGTTGTTAGACAAAGTGGACTTTATGGATCCATGGTTAAGTGATGACTTGCTAGGTATCATGCATCACAGAGGTGAATTAAGCCCCCATTTGCCAGAGCATGGCTCATATGTAGTAAACCTTTAGAGTGCCAAAATAAGGGAAAGGCTGATGCAAGACTTGAGATATTTGTAACTTCAAGGCTGTGTCAGCCAAAATACCTCACAAAATATCAGTGTAGATCCAAGATCAGACAGCACACTCTGTGTAGTCTGATCTTAATATATACATTGTTCAAAGAAGTAAGCCAATTGCATGTAATAGTATATATTCAACCCTTCCACTGTAATTGCAGGTAAATGAATAACCATAATGCTTCCATTTTTCATCAAAATGAAAAACATTGAGGAAAAGGGGCAATTGCTGTCATGGTTATTTTTTACTATTTTTGTTAATATTAACCCTTAAAGCACCTTTCACAACTATAGTTGGGTTTGCGGTCAATGTAGATCAAGATCAGGATGCACAAAACATGCGGCCTGATCTTTAATCTACACTGTCCGCTTTGCTGAATCACTGTAGACAAAAGCAACCACAAATTGCAGTTATTTGGGTCGTATTTCTAGGATGAAAATGTTTGACAGGTTTATTCGGCGCTCTAAGGATTAAGCCACAAAGAAAGCGTTTAAATACACAATTTCCAGTTCATCTGCTGTTGTCCAGCTTTTTGAGGGATATTTCTTGTTTAAGTGTATATTGATTGATGTTTGTTAATGGTTGTCTTGGGGTCCTGTGTGGCTCAGTGGTAAAGGGTGGGACTCGTGACCTGGAGGTCTCGGGTTCGAGCCTCACTCGATCCACTGGATTTTTTGTGGGAGTGTCTTTGGGCAAGACACTTCAGAGCCCTAGCCTAGTACTGGTGAAACCCAGGAAATACATGAATATGTGGGCTGTCGCCGTGATGTGACTGAAATAATGTTGAAAGCGGCGTTCATTCAGTCAATCAATCAATGGTTGTCTTTCCCAAACAATGAAGTTTTAGACTGGTCAGTATTGAAAGCATGTGCAGAAGACAAAATAAGAATGATGTGGCTCAGATGGTGAGGTTTGACTTTGAAAAAGTGGAAAACATTGTGGGGAAAGGAGAAAATGCTGGTTATCAATATTGTCTGAGGCCATTTTCATAAGGGCTATCCAGTTAAGGTTAAATGTACTCTTTACTCATTACCTCCTGAAGCAATGGCGTTGAAAACATCTGTGTCAAATATGGATTATAAAACATGTTTGATACAAATTTTCAATGAAGACATTGCTGTAAAAAAAAAAAATCATAACAACCAATTGCAACTTCTGCAAAAATGTTTTCAAAAGTCGTCTCCAGCAAGACGCAAAAAGTTGTCTGTGGGAAGTAATGTGGTAATTAGAGAAGGGTATTAAAAGAACAAAAGACAAGAAATTAGCAGAATATAGAAAGCAAATAACAGGGGAAAAGCTCAGGTGTGCCATAACCCTTTACTACACAGTCCCCAGTTTTAACGACCCTGAGGAAGATTAGCCTTTTGAAAACATTGTGGGAAAAGGAGAAAATGCTGGTAACCAGCATTTTCTCCTTTTCCTACTATGTCTTCTACCCTATGAAAGACAAAGTCCATCATTTGAGCAACATTTAAATTGTCGTCTGCAAATGCTTTCAGTTTGGAAAAGTCTTCATTTTTGTTGTGTGGTAAAAAGTTTAACCCTTTATCAGACAAAATAAAATCAGGCTCTAAATTAGAAGATCTACTTATCTTTTAAAGGGAAGAAAACTTTGAGGGAAAAGGAGAAAATGTGTGTTACCAGCATTTTCTCCTTTTGAAACAAAAATTGTTTTAAAAAGACTTCTTTTGTAGAATTTTTTGGTATGAGTTTGAACCTTTTCACCCTTGCTTATGTTTGATTTTCATCAGTCAAAACAAAATGTTTTCATAATATATGAGAAAGGGACATAAATATAAATGCAAAGGGTAATATCTTGTGCTTGCTATGGTAGTATGAGTAAAGATCTCAGATCAGACTGCACAAAACGTTTCATCTGATCTTGGATTTTACTGACCTTTATTACTAAAGATATTCTTGAAAAAGATAGCCTTATGGCAGTTCAATGAATGTGGTTTTTTCTCTGCTGACCAAACCTGTCCTTTTCAGTTACAGAGTTCAATAGCTTGAGCAAATGATTGCTTATTTAAAGAACCCCTAAGTAAGGCTGGTAACCAACATTTTCTCCTTTACCCACATTGTTTTCTTCCTTTCCAAACAGTAATGTCAGTTTTCAGGTCACGTTTATTTTGTTGTCTTCAGATGCTTTCTTTTTGGACAGATTTAAATTCGGTGGTCTGGTGAGGAGGTCAGTGTTTTGACTTTTATATTCCTTTGCAGTAGACAGCATAGAAACATCATGGTATAAGGAGTAATGTCTTGTAACAAGCCATAGTTGCTTCTTTTCCCATGATGTTTTGATTCAGCCACAGAAACATCGATTCTTGCAAGTGTTTATAGGCTCAGTACATTTAAAAATGCAACATTAGTTCTAAGTTGAAAATCAACTGGAAAATAACAAGTTTTGATCAAATTAAAAGGTCCCATGATTTACATTAAGTATGGTACTTTTTGTACCATTTTCCATTGAAAACCTTAGAGCATTCTAACACAACTTCGTGAATCATTCAATGGAATAACACCGAGATACATTAAAAGTCAATTTGATCAAAACTTGTTATTTTCCAGTTGATTTTGAACTTACAACTAGTGTTGCATTTTTAAATGAACTTCCTTTAATTTGTAAAAGATGTTGATAGGGCACAAGTTATTGTGGACATCAGTGGGGTAAGTGTTAAACACTGCAAAGGTTGCTCAGATCATACTTATTATCTCTTTTTTATGTGATAAAAAATGGCCTTTCATCAATCATTTCTAAAACTGGAACAAACGTCAGGAGGTAAAAAGAAATTTAATGATGACATTTCCATGGTGATGATCCTTAACACTCTATCAGATGACAAATCTTAGACTCATCCATGCAGAAAGCATTGCCGACCACAAAATGAATGTGGCTCATAAGGGGTTAACACTTACAGTGTCCTGCTATCACAAGGACAAAAAAAGTTTGGAAGAGCCGAGGGCACCTGAAATTTGGCATAATGGGAGAAAGACATGTATGAAATTATTGCTATAATATACCATCAAGACACCAGGCTGTAAAGGTAGTGTCCAGCCTTGCTAAAATGATGTTGCCTGGAAAAGTTATTTTTAGAAAACTGTTGCAAGTAGAGAAAATGCTGGTAGCAATGTTCACGGAAGCTTGTTTCTATGTCAATAAACTGTGATATTTTCAACAGGCTTTCCTTTGGCATGTCAGTCTTAGTTTCTAACCGGGTAATAACAATTATATGAAATCTACTACATAATGGAAGGGAAATGCTACTAATTAGATTAAATCCCTGGACTCTCTGGACTCCTCCTTTGCTTTTGATAACTGTTATTTTTTAAACAAAAGAGAGTCTTCTATCAGATAACTATAATCTCTAGACAGTAGTCACAATAAAACAAAATACTTAGCAATAATACCTTAAAGGAAATATATAAAATTCTGTGGCAATTGTATCTTATGATATTAGAAAATGTTTTCGAAAAATCCTCCAGATTTTCCATTTAATATTGTCCTTTTCTGCTGTAATAATAACTCAGTTTGGCCCTATATAATCTATTGCTATAATTTTAGGCCTTTTTATCATTGAGACTCATGAAAGATTTATTCTCCTTCTGCTAATACTAATACAAAGATTTCATCAGGTCTTCTTGGGATGTATGATGACTTCCAGCCAATCATCAAGTAATGAGCATCAGTTGTCTGTGCAAGCCAGTTTGGAGAAAAAAATTGACATTAAATTTGTTTCATTGAAAAACAACTGTATTTAGTCACATCATTCTACATGTTAAAATCATTCGGCAAACCTCAGGTGATCCATTGATCAAGTCCCACGACTATATAACGTAGCTTGATATGCACCTACATGGGACATTTCTTCGCTGGATATACACTGCTGTACGGTTCTTAAATGGTAATAACTCCTCTTAGAAACAGAAAACACTAATCATGATTTTCTACCAGAATCTTTCTAAATACATTTCCGTTGGCAAACAATTTGTACATTTATTTTCTAACTTGTTCTAATCACTTCCGTGGTAATTTTTCAGCAACAGGTTTTTTATCACAGTGGCTGTTGTTGCCGTTGCTGATATCGAACTGGGCACCGCCATGTTGAAGATTATATGACTAGCAGTATTTCAAAATGAAAACCTGAGTTGTGACGAGTTAAATGTTGAAGTGTTTACTGAAACTTGCCTTGTGTAGTCTTGATTGTTATGTTGTATCAGTGTGGTTCTTTGACCTATATCCTGGATTAGACTACATGAACATGCAGATTGTTTTTTGTCTACTTTCAACAGGGAAGAACTTAGGTTCATGAACTTTTGTTGATCTGTGAGAGAAATTATTAGTGACAATGACTTCATGCTATAATTTAGGTGAATTATGATTTGGCAGCTTGTTAAAGATATGGTACATCAAATTCTGTTTATGAACATTTGCTTAGATGGAACATATTGCATGACTAGTCATGCAAAAGGGACTTGCCACAAGTTCTCATGAACATCAACAACTTGCTGTGATGAACATGGTGATGGACACTGAGAATTCATGAACAATTCATGAATGTTCATCAACATTTCATCAGTTAATCAACAGATTCACAACTGCATACTACAATATATTGTAGGGGATAGATACCTATAATTACTGATAAAGTGAAACAAATTGTCATTTTCATTTCATAAATCTTTAAGAGTGCTGTATTAATAAATTGGACATAATTATTTAGACAAAAATACTCAACTATTACAATTTCGCGGCATTTTTTGTTGCAGCATTGTGGAAAAAATAGCAGTACACAATGCACAGGCAAGATCAAACGGCACATGCAATCTCACTGTTTAATCTTGCTCTACTGTAGACTGTTCTCAAGAGCAAATGTGATAGTGTAATGAGATGAGCTGAGTATTTCTTTAATTCTTTTACCACACCATCCAGTATTTTAAAGACTCCAAGAAAAAGGGCTTTCTAAACATTGTGGGAAAAGGAGAAAATGCTAACCAGCATTTGCACCTTTTTCTAACAAATTGTTTTCAAGGTAAACCTCATTGTCTTAGGCATTTCATACTGGTCATCTGCAAATGCTCTTAATTTGGAAAAGTGTAAAACTTAGTTGCCTGGTAAAGAGTTGATGCTAAGAGTCTGCTTCTGATGTTGACAGCCTTCATTGTTTTACTCTGATGAAGTGTCAGGTGCAGTATTTGGCAATTTCCCCTTCCTAGCCCTTTGTCTGTTGATCCTGTGCTTTCGTGTTTCATGTCGCCCAGAGTAAGAGGATTTTTGAAATGAATTTTTGCATTCTCTCCTCTAGCCACAGGGTTTTCAGAAGCCTCCTTCCTCAGGGTCATAACAACATGGAATCATTTGGTAAAGGGTGAACATTCCTCCATCACTAAAAAATCCTTTGGTTCAACAACACTGAAGAATATAGCTTTTAGAAATGTTGTGAAAGATGCAGAAAATGCTGGAAACTAGCATTTTTTCCTTCTCCTAAAATTTTTCTGTCCTTCATAAGAATAATCCTGTCATTTTACTGTGACCACATTATAATTTGTCATCTGCGATATTGATGCTTTGGACAAGTCCATGATTGGGTTGTATGGTAAAGAGTGCTGATTTTGCCAGAATTTCACACAAATTCTGTACAAGTGGTGCAGTCTGACATTGATTTATAGCACCTTGGCTTGTGCAATCTGACCTTGATTTATAGCACCTTGACTTGTGCCCAACAGCATTCCATGGTTCTAAGGGTATGTTGAACTGCCAATATGGATATCACAGTGGTTTGTGAAATTTTACCATTGACATGAAGGTTGATAACAGAATGCACTGTTTTCACATCTGATATCCTTAATGAAGTGTTAATTTAGAACTAATAGCTTTTATGAGGTGACAAGATTTTAAACTTATCCATATTGAAACTAAAAGCATAGCAGACAACAAATAAAATGTTGCTCAAGTGACTGGATTTGTCTCCTAGAATACGAAATATTGTAGAGGAGGGAGAAACTGCTGAATATGAGCATTTTCTCCTTTTACATTTAATGTTTTCAATGGTTTTCTTCCTCTACTGTAGTCATTCAAGCACATGACCATTTGGTAAACAGTCTGAAAAAGGTCTAAAGAGAATGACCTGGATGGAAAAATAATCTTATGGACTCTAAGCCTAGTCAGAGCAAAAGCACAGATGCTTTGAAAGCAGTGTGGATCATGATCCTACCACACAGAACATTCTGTCTGATCTTGGATTTTCATTGCCTGATATTTTGAGATGTTACCCATATCTAAGACCACCTGGAAATGGCAGAACCTTGATCTTTTGCTCTGATTGAAAATGGATGCCGTACTGTCCCTTATTATTGCTCCCCTGCTGATTAACACTCCCCCCCAGCTAAACTGGTACCTGTTGTATCTCCTGTAACTGTCCAATAGACAACAGGCAACACCCGGTTTATCGAGGGCAGCTATTGGTTTTCGTGTGCACAAAATCCACAAATCAGACAGCCCATAATATAATGTCTTAATTTCTGCTTTAAAATAACCGATCAATGTTCTATCTTTGGCTAAGATTTTCATGACAGGCAATAATTTTTCTGACCATGATCAATGTATCAAACTCGCTAAGAAATTATTCTTTATTGATAAGGTCGTAACCTCTTTGCATAAATGATATCGCAATTTAAATTTCCCAGTCTCGCGTTATCTCATGAATTCTCAAACCGGGCAAAAACTCGATATGTAAGCTTGGGTGTTACCTGTTGTTGATACCAAAATTGATAACAAGCTGCCAGTTTAACCCCAGCATCTCTGTCTGCACTGACTAAAACCCAGACAATAATGTTATTGTTGTCCTCCGAAAATTCTGTTTTCCTCTATTAATCACCCCCTTTCGGAAAATGTAATGCCACCAGGGGCGTTAAAAGGAGACAGTATCTCATTTAACTCTTTACCAAACAATAAAATTTTGGACCAGACCAAATTGGAAGCATTTGCAGATGGCAAATTACATGCAGCAAAAATGATGATTTCTGTCTTTAATGGGATAGAAAACATTGTTGGAAAAGGAGAAAACACTCGTCACCAACAATGTTTTCCAAAGCCTAAACACTTCTGGGGTTATGAAAAATCGGGATTTGGTGCTAATAAGTTAACTTTAAACCAAACAACAAAATTTGAGACTTTTCTCAATTATTGCAAGCATTTTCAGATGACAATCAAAATGTAGCTTAAATGATGGCATTAAAATGATGGGGTTTCGTAGTAGAAAACATTTTAGAAAAAGGAGAATAAAGTTATGCTGGTTACCTGTATCTTCTCCTTTTCCCACAGTGTTTTCAAAAGGCTTTCTATATTTCAGGGTCATTAAAACTGTGGATTGTGTGGTTAAGGGTTAACTTTTTACCAGATGACAAAATATAAGATTTATCCAGATTCAGAGTATTTGCATACAACAAAATTAATAGTGTTGCTAAAATGGCAGAATTTGTCTTCAAGAAGGACAGGCAAAGAGATAACCTCAATTTTCTCCATTTTCCACCATGTTTTCTATTGAAGATTTGTTGCCTGGAAAATGTTTTGAAATAAGGCATCAATTTTATCTTCTGGAAAGGGGTTAACAGTAAACTTCAATTCTTGTTTAACCCTTTACCACAAAATCCGGAATATTTTCAGCCCTAGCATAAAAGGACTTTTGGAAACATTGTGGGAATAGGAGATAATGCCACACTTTTTGATGAAAATCTCATCATTTGAACCTCATTTACCTGTTGTCTGCAAATGTTTTCAATTTGGACAAGTCTAACATTTTTCTATCTGGTAAAGGGTTAACTCTTTACCACAAAATCCCAACTTTTAATGACCCTGAGAAACAAGCCTTTTGAAAACATTATGGGAAAAGGAGAAAATGCTGGTAACCAGCATTTTCTCCTTTCCCCACAATGTTGTCTACCCTTCCCAAAATAAATGTTCGTTTTTTAGTCACATTTATTTTGTCTTCTGCAACTGCTTTCAATTTGGACAAGTCTAAATTTTGTTGTTTGGTAAAGAGTTAATGTTTTCAAAGTTGTCTGCTGCAAATTTGCTTCAGGAGGACTGGTAATGAAGGTAATTGACACACCAAGGGTTAATGGCTTTGTCATATTGCTCTATGTTGTAGATACAGACATATATTGGAAAAATTTGAGGAATATTGGGGTTGACAGTTTTCTGCATTTGAATGGTCACATGACATTGGCATTCGAAGAATAGAACTGAAGGGTTGTGTTCTTGTCAGTTTTTTGTGGAGACTGATGGATGTACTTAGAGAAGTTTAATAGGGAATTTGGACTGAAAGTGCTTGTTGATAGTTGATATAGAACTCTGTACCTGAAGTTGAAATTTTGTCTAGATTAAGAAGATTTTCAAATGAAAAAAGAAGTTAGGTTTATCGCATTTTCTTTTAAAGAGTTGCAAACTTTGTTGGGGAAAAAAAAAGGAAAGTGCTGGCTACTAGCATTTTCTCCTTTTCCTCCAATTTTTGTTAAAGCTTACTTTAACAAAGAAGTAATAAGATGGTATCATGGGATAAAGGGTTCATCTTTTTCTAGTCATTGGAATTATTATTGCATAGTTCTAGGTAAACACGTTACAAAACAGTCCTGTCATTAGATAAACACGTTACAAAACAGTCCTGTCATTTAACAACCCTTAGAAAGAATACTTCAGAATAAATTATGGGAAAAGGAACAAAATTAATGCTGGTAACAAGCATTTTCTCCTTTGCCTTTATTTAATTTGGTGTCTGCAAATGCTTTCGCTTTGGACCGGCTTAAAATTTTGTAGAGCATTACTATTGTTTGACATAATTAAAATGAGCTATATGCATATTCAGTGATCTTACTTTGGCACATTGCTTATGGCTCCATATATTTCACAGGAATTTACTTCTGCTAATGCAATGCTATAAATTATGATAAGTAAATGAATTGGTAAACAGCAGCAACTTTGTTAACTGGCTTACTTCTGCTGATGCAATGCTGTAAAATAGACAAATAATGAATTGGTAAACAGCAGCAACTTTATTAACATACAGGATGCTCTCTGATTTATATGTTAGACTTGCAATGACTTACAAATTAGCGATATAAATTTTCTAACTGTTGTATGCATGAACAAAGGTGAATGTCACTTGTCAACTGCCTATATTTCTGGTAAACACTCATTATCAAGTTTCAGTAACACACTGAGGTTATGAGGTATTTATTAACAACCCAGCATGAAACTTGAGAAATAGACTGGTCAGCAGTAGAAATATTTCCATTCAAGTTATGACAGTAATACAACCACATACCAGTCAAGTCCCAAATACTGGTTGTGTGTCTCACACCTTTTTAATCAATATCATATTTGCATGCTTCACATGCTAAGGTACTTTTTAAACCCACACATTTCTAGAAATCTTTATGGAAAAAAAGAAAATGATCCACAGTTGCGTTATTTGTATCAAAACAGTCGCCAAATAATTTGTTTTGAACATATGTGTATTATAGGACATAGTTTTATTGCAGATTGTGCAATTTATATAGACAACATAACTATGCAGAACACGGTTCAGATATATTTCTTGCATTTTTGGTGCCTTTATTTACCCACAAATGAAACAGAGTTTCAAGATTTGACCTTTGGGATCTGGGAGGACAACTTTTAAGATATGACTTATTTACACGTGTGAAAAAGGACATGATTTTTTATTCAGAATAGAAGAAAATAAAATATAGTTCAAATAGTGGAGGATTGAAGTGGCAGTGAATGTTGTAGCTTCCAGTGAAATTGGGGGTGGGGGGGGGGGGGGGGTGACCCTTCGCGTTCCTCCTGCTGGTAAGCCTATTTAGGAGGATACCATTTTAATTTATATCCTATGATAGCCATGCTGCTAGCTGGGATAATAACTATTTTTTAGCCCACCTGAGCACAAAGGTGCTCAAGGTAAGCTTTTGTAATCATGTTTTGTCCGTCGTGCGTCCTGCATAGTTGCTTGTCTTGGCATCAACAATAACCTTGTGTGCACTCCAGTGGCCACATTTTTGGTCACATTTATGAGCAGATATTGGGTGTGAAACTTGGTCAGAATGTTTGTCTTGATAATATTTCGGACAGTTTGAAACTTGGTCACATCAGGTGAAAATTCTTTGAAAAACCTTGTGTGCACTGTAGAAGCTACATTTTCAGCTTAATACTGTGAAACTTAGCCAGAATGTTTGCCTTGGTGATATCCTAGACAAATGTGAAATTGGGTTACTTTGGGTCAAAAAGTAGGTCACTGAGGCAAAATTTGAAAAATACTTATATGCACTCTAGAGGCTACATTTTCAGTCAGATACTCGTGAAACTTAGTCAGAATGTTTGCTTTGATGATGCCTCAGACAAGTTTGAAATTGGGCTATGTCTGGTCAAAAAGTAGGGCATTTGGCAAATCCTAAGAAAAAAGCTTGCATGTCCTCTAGAAGCCCTGTTTGCATTCTGATACTCATGAAACATGGTCAGAACATTTTGTCTTGATAATTTCTTGGACAAGTTTGAAATTGGGCGGCATCAGATCAAAAAGAAGGTCACTAGGGCCAACTTTAGAAAATTCTTGTGCGAACGCTAGAGGCCACATTAATTGTTCAGTCTGATACTCATGAAAAGTGGTCAGAATATTTGTCAGATGGTATCATGTACAAGTTTGACACTGGGTCACGTCAGGTCAAAAAGTAGGTCACTGGCCCGTGGGACAATTTTTAGAAAAACCTTTTGTACACTCTAGAGGCCATATTTTCAGTCAGGTACTCATTAAACTTGGCCAGAAACATTGTCCTGATGACATCTTGGACAAGTTAAGAATCGGGTTACATAATAGGGTCTAAATGTAGGTAAGGGGACAAATCTTTTGAAAAACTCTAGAGGCCACATTTTCAATCTGATACTCATGAAAAGTGGTCAGAATGTTTGGATAATTACATCATGTACAAGTTAAAAATTTTGTCATGTCTGGTCAAGAATTAGGTCACTAACACTTATGACTGTGTTTTACGTCTACAGCTTTATCAATTCTAGATGACTACAATATGATGAGAGCTTTTGGGCCAATGGCCCTCGTGTGCATTGTGATGGGTATTGAATTATCAAGAAACTCCTAGATAACTGGTTTTTAGTGCAAACCATTTTGTAAATAGTGCTTTTGGTGACATACAATAAGTACAATCCTTGAAGTACAAGTCCCATATAAAATTGAATATGGAGCCTTTCAGCATTACAGGCTATGAACCAAATAAATGTAAATCCTAGATCAGGGAAGGTTATTCACTAACAGTTTGAAATACTGGCCTATAATGGCCATCTGATTGGTTTAGATTTTTTGTACTAGCCAATCAAAATTGTTGGTATTGATATGTAGAAATAGGACTGAAACAAGTTTTAATGACCTTGAAAAGGATTCGGCTTCTGAAAACATTGTGGGAAAAAGGAGAAAATGCTGCATTTTCTCCTTTTCCCACAATGTTTTCTACCCAATCAAAGACAGAAATCATCATTTGCACTACATTTCATTTGTCATCTTTCAATGCTTTCAAATTGGTCAAGTCCAAAATTTTGTCGTTTGGTAAAGATTTAAGAAATTTGATAAATCTAATTATTGAAAGAAGTGGCACAATTAGTGTCTTATTGTCAGGAGTTAGTTCACACTTTACCAAATGAAAAACATTTTAGACTTGTTCAATTTGAAAGTTTTTTTTGAAGACAAATTTATTCTTGATCAAATGGGTAGATTTGTCTTTGATAGCATTGAAAACCATTGTGGGAAAAGGAGAAAATACTGGTTACAAATATTCTTCTTTCCAAACAATTGTTTTCAAAAGGCTTCTTCTTCAGGGTCATTAATACACAGGATTGTTTGGTAAAGGGTTAACAGGACCAAATTTTTGCCTCATGTTGACTCATGTACCTTGAACTGCTAGTCATAATCATTTTCTGTAAAAATATGACTTTTTACGCGCTTGACAGAATTTACATAAGATTGTGGGAAAGAAGCAGTAACTGTTGCTTAACCCTTTCCCAAACGACAAATTTTGGACTGATCCAAATTGAAAGAGTTTGCAGATGACAATTTTAAATTTGATGAAAATGGCAGAAAGTTATCAAAAAGGGTAGAAAACACTGTGGGAAAAGGAGAAATTGCACGTTACGAGCAATTTCTCCTTTTCTCACAGTGTTTTCAAAAGACTTGTACTGCAGACACGTGAAAACCAGGGCTTGTTTGGGAAAGGGTTAACCCTTTCCCAAACGACAAATTTTGGGTTGGTCCAAATTGAAAGAGTTTGCAGACAACAATTTTAAATTGGATGAAAATGGCAGAAAGTTCTCAAAAAGGTTAGAAAACACTGTGGGAAAAGGAGGAATTGCTCGTTACGAGCAATTTCTCCTTTTCCCACAATGTTTTCAAAAGACTTATACTGCAGACACGTGAAAGCCAGGGCTTGTTTGGGAAAGGGTTAAAACAAGCTAGTACTGATCAGGAATCAAAATACCATATTTCACCTAATTAATGCTCCCTCCCTAACAGTAGAGCCCTCACTATATTTCTTACAGCAGAGACCTCTGGACAACCCTCAGCCACATTGACCTTACCTTAAAATTGACGACTGGAGTGACAAACTTCCAAACCCAAGATAACTTCACTAAAACTTTTCAAATGCAGACTTATGAAAATCACTAATGACCAATATTTTATAAATAAACTTACCAGTATGGCATCTACATAATCCTAATTACTTCACAAATGGATGAACACATGACTATCCAAATACAGATACAGTTCTTATAACATTATATTCTTCTGGTAACACAAAATTTGTCAGCTAACTTTGAAAAACTTAAAGTAAGTGAAGTTTTGAATGCTAGTGTCCCATTATACTATACATTAATGATATGTAATGTCCAAATAAATCATGATCAGCGGTATTCGATATCTGTATTACTGCACACTGCATTGAGTCTTTCAAAATGGCCACCGCTTTGCACTCAGCACTAACTAAAACCCGGATCAAAGTACCGTAGTTATACTAAGTGATGGCGCTTGAATTTAGGGAAATTGGCTATGAAACAGGAGTGCCCTTTTGGTGTTTTGCATGGCACTTGGGCGCGTTAATTAGGTGAAATAGGGTATTTCCCATACTGTAACCCATAAAGTAGTTGTCTAAGAGATTTGTTCCAAGATTAACCTTTTATCAAACTATCCTGTGGTGTAACGACCCGGAGGAAGAAGCCATTAGAAAGCATTGCAGGAAATGGAGAAAATGGTGGTAACCAGCATTTTCTCCTTTTCCCACAATGTTTTCTATCCTATCAGAGAACTAAAGCTTACTTGTTTACAATTTTGAATTTGTCATCTGCTACTGTTTTGAATATGGGAGGGTCTAAAATTTGCTCTGTGTGGGAAAGGGTTAAGATAGACTTTTTGTCCAAAATAAAAGATGTGTCCGATTATTCTTATAATCCATCTCATGTAGCAGTCAGTTTGAAATTTCATAAAAACACTGTCATTTGATCTTGGTGGTTGAAAAAGAAAATGTGATCACTAATACTTGAATCCAAAGGCAACAAAATTATGAGCACAGCAGCCTCACCACTGAGCAACCCCACAACCCCACATTGTTTTATTGAATAAGGTTTATCTACTGATATTATATCAATAACTGGGTATGTGATACAGTCGAATGTCCATTGCTCGAACATCTACTCCTCGAAGTTCTCTATACGTTGAAGTAAGTTTAAAGTCCGGATTGAATTGCTCTGTTTTTCTATATAAAGTACTATCCGCACGTCTAAGTCCATATCTCGAAGTTTCTCCATACGTCGAACCTAATTTCAGGTCCGAACTTCAATGATCCAGTTAATTTACACATCTTTACTTCGAACACAGTACAGAATTTTCACACATTTTAATTGACTTTAATTATAAACTAAGGT
This sequence comes from Tridacna gigas, assembly GCA_945859785.2. NCBI lineage: Eukaryota > Metazoa > Mollusca > Bivalvia > Cardiida > Cardiidae > Tridacna > Tridacna gigas. The sequence continues at coordinate 25,465,292 of OX244042.2, read as the reverse complement.
GTTATACAAAATAAATAGAAATGCCAGATACGACGACGGTATGTTTTTCGCACATTTTTGATCATTGGCTTTTGTCAGCTCGGGTGTTAACGTCCCAGTGATCTTGACTTGCAGATGATTATCGGTAATTGGTTCGATTAGAAATGTTTGGACTGAGATTTTCATACCATACACTGTGATTTTGGCCGTGGCTATATAGAAAGACTGGGCATTTTGTTGTCGACCGAAAATACAAATGTCCTCGCTCCTGAGGACTTGTTTGGTGAAAGAAACCCGGTAAAGACCGGGAGATAGGCAGCAACTTCGGCTGACGAAATGCTTTTTTAATTTCACAATTTTCAGTATCGTTCTTACAAACAGAATTAAAGAAAAACATGTTAATAAAAGAAAATAAACAGTATGCATCCTTTACTCATTAATTTTCAAAACAACGATCGGTTAACTATAGAGGGAACAATGTAATGTACGGCCTGTGAATGAAGTATGCTCCGGTTACCAACTTCCAGTACCTGACACACTCATCTGAAGAATCTCTGCACATCGAATTTTCTATACCTCGAACTTTTTTCGGTAGTCCCCTGAACTTCGAGGTATGGATATTCGACTGTAATTGCTACTCCTTGGTTAACACCATGAGCAGCATCTTTGAAAAGTCAGTCATCTGACATGAATGTTGTACATTTAATGATTCCATTGACAGTTTAGTATACATGTACTTGTAAATATTATTTGTGCAAGCAAACACAGATTACCTTAGTTTTTGTCAAAACGAAAAGGATATATTTGCTGAGATGAAATCTTGTTCCAAGTCATTGTATTTTATTTAGCTCCACATTTCGTTTTTCTACAGGATTAATCATTTTGAGTTTTGCCGGAACTGGAAGAGTCATGCCAATGATATACATATGGAAAGAGTATCTCTTTCATATAGAGAGTCCAATATTGTTAGTTTGTTTGTTTGTTTCTTGCACAGGAGTTTCCACCATTCAGTGACATTTTATCCCTTGGATATAAATATGTAATTTATTTTTTTGCTCTTTGCCGTATTTGTTGGACGATAATTATATGCATGAGGCCTTGGCTCAAACTTCCTGAACACTCATGTGGACAAAATTGAAGCAGGTTTTGTTGAAGTCAAGTGTATACCTCTATAACTACAATGGATACTGAAAAGATGAATTCACTTGGACAGTATTATCATAATGTTTGGCCTCATCCTTATATGAGATTTTGGAGACATGCAGGCGTTGGAGTGAGGTGACCAGTAAATATTGTTTTGTGTTTACCATTCCCCACCCACACCCGTCTACCCCATCCTCTGTTTGTACATGTACTACAGTCAGGACAGTATTATGTATTGCTGTATGTCCTGGTATGAGATGGTGGAAAAGTGTAATTGTGTTGAAATTAAACATCTACTCCATAAACTTAACCCTTTACCACACAATCCAGACTTTTAACGACCCTGTAGGAGAAGGCTTTTGAAAACATTGTGGGAAAAGGAGAAAATGTTGGTAACCAGCATTTTTCTCCTTTTCCCACAATGTTTTCTACCCTATCCAAAACAGAAATCATCATTTGAGCTACATTTAATATGTCGCGTGCAAATCCTTTCGATTTGGACCTGTCTAAAATTGTGGTTTGGTAAAGAGTTAATGAACCACAGTCAGGATGATTTAACTGTTACAATTTTTAACCTCATCTTTTTGTGATATGTTGGGGGGAGGTGGTTAATATGACCAGTTACTATGGCCCATCTACCCATGTCATTGTGTGTGTACTTAGTCAGCCATCTTGTTGTGTGGAGGTATCTTTCCATTTTGTTTTCTTTTAGAGATTAACCCCTAGACTGCCAGTTAAATGAAATGATAGCATCCCCCCTACGTATTGCAGTTTCAAGACAGTTTCGGCTATATTTTAAGATATTGTAGAGAGTCAAGTAAAATAGACTCTGAGATCAAGCCATATCTTCTGTGCAATCCCATCTTGATCTAAACTGTATGCAAAAGCAACTGGGGTGGTGCTGTTGTATGTAATACCTAAAATTCAGGTTTTTTCAATCATTCAACATGACCAACTCAACACTTTTTAAATACATTTTTTAAAGATATCTTCAAAAATCTATCCCTTCCTATCTAAAACATTTAAAACATTGTCCGACAAATGCATTTTCATATGTTTCTATTTACACAATGTCACCTTGAAGTCCTGTTATTACAATAATTCATGTATATTTAAAATAGCTCAATTTTAATATTGTTCTAGTATTCTCATCCTTGTGGAATAGCAAAAGTTTTAATTGTTTAATTCGAACCTTTACTGAGCAATGAATTCACTTGTGCAGCATCAAAAAACCCACACAAATAAAAGAAATCCAAAGGTTGATGCTCATGAGTTATCAATTTCTAGCCAGGATTCATTAATATTCAAGTGAGAAAATAAATAAATGAATAGAAAAAACCCAAAAAGTTGTTTTTGATAAAAACATGTCAAATGCTTCTTTTTTCATCAAACAGGTCCAAACTTTTCGACATTATGGTTTAGTCATCTACCCAATACTGATGGTGGCCGGTGTGTAAGTCGGATATCGACCTCGTACATCAGCCTTTCCGTATAAGAAAGGCCTGGGCACGAACTTCACAAAACACCTGGAGCACTTCATGCACTGGTTGTTACGTGAAGCTTGTGCCCAGATCTTTCATATACAGAAAGACCTTGTACTAGGTCGATATCCCATACATGTTCTATGCAGCCCCAGACTATTTTTAGTTCAGATCAAACCTATAGCTCATTTATTCATGTTTACCCTGGCTTTCACCTCCACTAACTTTTGCTGAAACTTGGTCTCTACAGTATCTTTTGTAAGGACTCTTTCACATGACAGCTGGGAAGGAACCAGGAAACTTCTGTGTACAAATTTGATGTGTAACTCTTAAGAAAATGACAAAATTTCATGCTTGCCCAAATTTTGTTTTGACAGAGGAAAGTAAACGTGAATCAAATGATAGGATCTGTGTTTTGAAGTGTAGAAAACATTGTACAAAAAGGAGAACCTGATGGTCACTTAAATTTTCTTATCTCTCTGTGAAGCAAAATTCTTCATTGTAAAAACATTTGGATTTTTTGGTAAAGGATTAACTTTGAAAATGATCGTATCGGATCATGTTTAGCTCACCTGAGTGCGAAATGCTCAGGTGAGCTTTTGTGATCGTGCTGTGTACATCGTCCGATGTCTGTCATCTGTTTTTTACCTTGTTGGTCTAGAGGCCACATTTTCAGACCAATACTCATGAAACTTGGTCAAAAATTTTTTTTTTTTGATTATATCTTGGACAAGTTTGAAAATGGGTCATGTCAGATCAAAACTAAGTCACAAGGTCATTTCTTAGTAAAACCTTGAGTATGTTCTAGAGGCCATATTTTCTGTCCAGTAATCTTTAAAGCTGGTCAGAATGTTTGTCTTGATGATATCTTGGACGAGGTTGAAAATGGGTCAAAAACTAGGTTGAATCTTCGAAAATCCATTTATACACCCTAGAGGCAATATTTTACTTTTGAAATTAGGTCAGAATGTTTGTCTTTATAATATCTAGGTCAGGTATGAAAATGGGTCATGTTGGGACAAACACTAGGTCACTAGATCAAACTTTTGATAAACCGTGTGTTTGCTCTACAGGCCAAATTTTCAGTCCAATTACTCTTGAAAGTTGGTTAGAATGTTTGTCTTGATGATATCTCGCAAAAAGTTTGAAAATGGGTTATGTCAGGTAAAAAACTAGGTCACTAGGTCTAATGTTTGAAAAGCATTGTTTGCTCTAGAGGCCACATTTTCCAATACTCTTGAAAGTTGGTCAGAATGTTTGTCTTTATGACTTCTTTGATGAGTTTGAAAATGGGCCATGTTGAGTCAAAAACTAGGTCACTAGGTCAAATCTTTAAAAACCTTGTGTACGCCCTAGAGGCCACATTTTCAGTCTGATACTCTTGAAATTTGGTTTGAATCTTGGTCTTGGTGATATCTAGGATGAGTGTGAAAATGGGTCAAAAACTAGATCATTAGGTCAAATCTTTGATAACCTTGTGTTTGCTCTGGAGGCCACATTTACAGTCCAATACTCTTGAAAGTTGGGTCAGAATCTATGTCTTGATATCTTGGACAAGTTTGAAAATGGGTCATGCCAGTTCAAAAGCTAGGTCACCGGGTCAAATCTTTGAAAACCTTGTGTTCGCAGTAGTGACCAAATTTTCAATGCAATACTCATTAAAAGTGGTCAGAATGTTTGTCTTGATGACTTCTTTGATGAGTTTGAAAATGGGTCATACCTGGTGTAAAACTAGGTCACTGGATCAAATCTTTGAAAAACCTTCTGTATGCTCTGGAGGCCACATTGTTAGTCCAATACTTAATGGAAGTCTGTCAGAATGTTTGTTTTGATGATATCTCAGATGATTCAGAAAATTGTTCATGTTGGATCAAAAACTAGGTCACAAGGTCTAATCTTAAAAAAACCTTTTCTTGGTCAGAATGTTTGTCTTGATGATATTCATGACAGGTTTGAAAATGGGTCATGTTGGGTATAAAAGTAGGTCACTTGGTCAAATGCTTTAAAAATGTTGTGTATGCTCTCGAGGCCACATTTTCAGTCTAATACTCTTGAAATTTGGTCAGAATGTTTGTCTTTATGACTTCTTTGATGAGTTTGAAAATGGGCCATGTTGGGTCAAAAACTAGGTCACTAGGTCAGATCTTCAAAAAACCTTTTGTATGCCCTAGAGACAACAGTTTCAGTCCAATACTCATGAAACTTTGTTGGAATGCTTGTCATGTTATCTCCAAAGAGATTGGAAATGGGTCATGTCTGGTCAAAAGGCTCAGGGCCACAATGGCCCTCTTGTTTAAAATCAAATTCTATCATAAAGACCACAGTCATCTTGTTGACTTGAAATGTTTTCAATTTAGACAATTCTAAAATTTTGTCAGACAGTCATCTTGTAAAAAGTTAAAGCAATCAGAACTTGTGAAAAGTTAAAGCAATCAGAATAAAGTTGCTTTTCAAGAAACATTGTGATGAGATGTCACTTCTCAGACTCTCATTGTCATCTATCCAAAATGTTCCCTTTGGTCAACTTACTGTTTTCTTTGATTGATGAACTTTGATATCTTGAGTTATTATTCTTTGAATTTCTATTTGAACCTCTGATAATCACATTAATAATTAAGTTACCAGTGCTTTTCCTTTCAGGGGACCAGGGGGCTCCCAACATGATGCGGCATCCCCATACAAGAGGAGTAGGCCCCAGAGCCCATCTAGCTCTGTAATGCAGGGAGCCATGCGACCACAGTATTACCAAGATCCTAGATATGGTCTAGCAGTAGCAGCAGTGGCGTCAGGAGGCTTTGAAAGTATTTACAGAAACCCTTTTCAGACTACTGGGGTGAGCCTTGATCCTGTTACCTAGTACAGTAATACCAACTTCACATTTTGTTTACTCTTTTCTGTTATGGCTCAGTTGGTAGCATACATGACTTGAGAACAGGGGCACCCTGGTTTGATCCCTGGCTTGGCCAATTTTGGTCCTAGGCTTGATGATAGTCATTGCGACAGGATTCATTCCTCTCTCACCACTCACCGTTGTTGCAGCGATGGTTATTTGGGCTTTGAAAGAATATTGTGCGGAGTACTGGTGAAGGAAACTCTAGGAGAGCATGGACAGGTGCACTGGCTGCCGGGATGTAACTGAAATGTTGTTGAAAATGGCGTTAAACACCATACAATCAATCAGTTAATCAGTCAAGAGTGTTAGGGCACTGGGCTAGACCAAGTATACATTCTTACTCCAGAGATAAGAGCCATAAAATAAAATCTATATCTAGGATTCTTTTGTCCTAGATGTTCATACAAAGCAAACATTGTACATCAAAGATCAGACTGCATGGTCTTTGTAGTCTGATTTCATGCTAGCTGTAAAGGCAGCAGTTGCTTTATTTGCTTGTTAAGTGTGCAACACTGCTTTCAACATTGTTTCATTTATATAGGGTTGGCCAGTGCACCTATTCATGCTTCCCTGGGGTTTCTTTACCATTACATTGTAGTAAGTTTGTACAATATTCTTTCCAAAGCCACTGACTGCTTTTTCACATAACAGTCATTGAAACTGTGATAAGTGGTGGGAGAGGAACAAGTCCTGTCTCAATGACTATCATCAGTCCCTGTAAACAAGTTGTGAAAGGCACTTTACAGTTAATTACCTGGTAAACATTTTGTTTACTCTTCAACCTTATGTTGTTTGATGTGCTCTTTTACTTTCAGAGTAAGGTTGTGCTTCTGTAGTTAGGAAATCCTAGTTTGATCCCTGCAGGTGGAGTTGATCATTAGGTATGGCATTGCAGAGCCCCAGCCTAAAGCTGGTAGTTTAGGGTGATATATGTACATGCACAAGTTTAAATCCATAGCAAACAAACCCATGTGTTTACAACTCTGAGGAAGAAGTTTTTTGAAAATATTTTGAGAAAATAGAAAATGCTGGTGACCAGCATTTTCTGCTTTTCCCACAATGTTTTCCACTCTGTCAAAGACAAATTCCATAATTTGGGCCACATTTATATTGTGGCCTGCAAATGCTTGCAGTTCAGGCCAGTCCAAAATGTTGTGATCTGGTGAAGACTTAATGCTGGTTTAACTTGGAAATAACTTGGATAATGGAATGCCACACTGGTATGGCTGAAATTTCTGAAAATTTTAAAAGCAAACAGGCAGATTGTTTCAACTTAAAGATCAAGGAATACCTGGACCTGGACTCACTCTGCTCTGTAGTGGTACAAGGCATTTGCTCTTTTTCCTGCAATGTTTTTTTTTTACATTTTAGATAACTTACGTATTGTTATTTGTACAATATTTTGGCTTGTGTAAATTTAGATCTGGAGGTATTGGTTCGAACTTCAAACTCCAGACTGATCTCTTGACCCCTTACCAAAAGGACCACATGTTTTTATAACCCGGAAGGGACCTTTGTGGCTCTGGTAAAGTGTAGGACTTGTGACCTGGACGCCCCGGGTTCAAGCCTCACTGGGTTCACTGTGTTTTTCGTGGAAGTGTCCATGGGCAAGACATTTCAGAGCCCTAGCCTAGATCTGGTGGAACCCAGGAAGTAAATATGTGACCTGTCTCCCTGGTATTACTGAAATAATTTCGAAAGCAGCATAAAGCACTACTCAATCAATTTTTTTAACCCTGAAGTTCCTTTTGAAAACATTGTGGATAAAGGAGAAACTGTTGGTAATATATTTTCTTCCCATTCAAAGGCAGCTACCATTATTTGAACTACATTAATGCTTTAGCTCATCTGAGCATGAGGTGCTCAAGGTGAGCTTTTGTGATCATGCTGTGTCCGTCACACATCGTCCCGTCATCAACGTTTACCTTGTGTGCATTCTAGAGGCCACATTTTCAGTCAGATATTCATAAATGTTGGTCAGAATTTATCTTGATAAAATCTTGGACATGTTAGAAATTGGGTTGTGTTGGGTCAAAAAGTAGGTCACTAGGCTAAATCTTAGAAAAACATTGTGTGCACCCTGGCGCCACATTTCAGCCCGATACTCTTGAAACATAGTCAAAATTTTTGTCTTTATAATATCTCAGACAAGTTTGAAATTGGGTCATGTTGGGTTGAAAAGTAGGTCACTGGGCCAAATCTTAGAAAAACCTGGGATACACTTTAGAGGGCACATTTTCACCCAGCTACTCATGAAACTTAATCAGAATGTTTGTATTGATGATATCTTTGACAAGTTTGAAATTGGGTCATGTTCGGTCATTAAGTAGGTCAAAGGGCCAAATCAAATGAAAATCTTGTGTGCACTCTAGAGGCAACATTTTCAGCCTGATACTCATAAAACTTGGTCAGAATGTTTGTCTTGATGATATATCGAACATGTTCCTTATTGGGTCACATTGGGTAAAAAAGTAGGTCACCGGGCCAAATCTTAGAAAAACCTTGTATGCACCGTAGAGGCCACATTTTCAGTGTGATACTCCTGAAAGATGGTTAGAATGTATGTCTTGATGATGCCTTGCACAAGTTCGAAATTGGGTCATGTTGAGTCAAAAAGTAGGTCACTTACTCTCATGTGTTTTATATACATAAAACCAGGATCTCTTCAACTTTATCAACTGTAGTCGATGACTTTACTCAGATGAGTTCTTTAGGGCCAATGGCCCTCTTGTTTTTATCGATATGGACTGGTATAAAATTTTGTAATTATGTACATAAATAGGCCCATAACTGTTGTAAAACATGTAGAGTAATGTGCTGCAATATTTTGGAACTGGCGTAATTAATAATCCCTTTGTACAGGAAGTTCAAAGAATTATCGGTAAACAAATTTCCTTTGGTTCTCTCTATCACTTTCATACATACTTTAACTCTTTACCTGATGATAACACTCTAGAGTGGTCTAAATTAAAAGCATTTTGCAGGCAACTAACAAACTGTGGCTCAAATTATGGGATTTGCCAATGAAAGGTAAGAAAACATTGTGGGAAAAGAAGAAAATGCTGGTTGCCAGCATTTTCTCCTCTTCTCACTTTGGTTTCTAAAGCTGTTTTTCCCAGGCTGATTGAAACAGATTTGTGTGATCAAAATGTAATGCTAGGCTAATTATTTCTATGTAAATAAACCCCATACTTTTGAGCCGGTACATATCAAGATCAGATGGCAGCAAACATGCAGTCACAATGAAAATTTAACTATTTACTAGACAGCAAAATTTTATACTTGTCCAAATTGAAATCATTTATCAGACGACAAATTCATCATGGCTAAAATGGTGCAAGTTGTCTTTGAAAAGGTAGAAAACATTGTGGGAAGTGGAGAAAATGATGGTCGCCAATGTTTTCAAAAGCCTTCTGCCAAGCCCCCGTAGCTCAGTCGGTAGTGTACAGGACTTGAGAACAGGAGGTCGCTGGTTCGATCCCTGGCTTGGCCAATTTCTTTCCGAGGATTGATGATAGTCATCGCGACAGGATTCATTCTTCTCTCACCGCTGACCATTGTTTTGACGATGGTTATGTGGGAAAGCAGCCAGTGGCTTGGAAAGAATATTGTGCGGAGTACTGGTAAAAGAAACTCCAGGAAAGCATGGATAGGTGCACTGGCCGCCGCAATATAACTGAAATAATGTTGAAAATGGCGTTAAACACCATACAATCAATCAACAGCCTTCTCCCTTATGCTTGTAAAAAAAGGGATAGTTTAGTAAAGGGTGAACTGTTTACATGTGAACTGGTATCCAGCATTTTCTCCATTTCCTACAAGGTTTTCTAACTTTGCCAAAACAATTATGAATTTTTCAGTCACAGTTATTTTGTTGTCTGCAAATGCTTTCATTTTTAGACTAATCTTAAATTTTGTCGTTCGATGAAGAATTAAATTAGTGGATCTTTTTCTGCTTGAAAGTGCTGTGGCTTGTGTACGTATTTGATGCTCTATGGGAAAAAGCAGTTTGATTTTTTCTTGTAGAGTTTTAGAGTAAAAGACATTAAATTCATGTTCAACTTAACAGCTTGCACCTGTGTCTTTTTAACATTTGTGAGTTGATTAAGTGCATTTCGTTTCTACCGGATAGAAAAATTTGAAGCAGAATCTTTACATAGACAATTAAATACTTTAATTCTTTACAGAAGAACATTTGTTAAATACTGTACTTAATTAGGGATCCAACTTTGCAAGTGAGAAATATTGTTTTGAAAGGTTAGAAAAGATCATTGGAGGGGAATATGTCGACTACCAGCATTTTCTCCTTTTCCTACAATGTATCCAGAAGCCTTCTTCCTTAGGGTTTTTAAAACCCAGAAATGTTTGGTAAAGTGTTAATGCACTGACAATTTTAGACCTACCAGAAAACATTAATAATCAGAGGATCTTACATTCCTGTTTATGTATTATCATTTTCATCAAATGAGTTGACTTGAATTATATGACGCCAGCTTTGGGGAGCGTCATATACATTTTAGTCAATGAGTTTCATATAAATGTTAATAAATAAACATGAATGTGAGATTCTATTTATGACATAAAAAAGAATGACAGATAAATAAGTATCCTGCATCATCACCTTCAGCCTTCATAATGTTCACGGGCCCATTTTTACAGATGTTGTTTGGTTTGAAATGTTTACATACACAAGGAAATAACTCCGTGATATTTAAATCGAAAATAGAATGAAACAGTTTATAGAGGGGCCAAGCCCCGTAGCTCAATTGGTAGTGTACAGGACTTGAGAACAGGAGGTAGCTGGTTCGATCCTGGCTTGGCCAATTTTTTTCCGAGGATTGATGATAGTCATTGCGACAGGATTCATTCCTCTCTAACCGCTGACCATTGTTTCGACGATGGTTATTTGGGAAAGCAGCCCGTGGCTTGGAAAGAATATTGTGTGGAGTACTGGTAAAAAGAAACTCCAGGAAAGCATGGATAGGTGCACTGGCTGGTGAGATATAACTGAAATAATAATGAAAACGGCGTTAAACACCACAAAATCAATCAATCAATCAATCATTATAGAGGGGGTAAATCAACATAATTCCTCAGTTTTGTTGATTTTAAACAACTTCTACTTCATTTCTTGCTGTTATTAAACATGAAAATCATAGCATTTTCCACACATATACATCTTAATAGCAACAACAATGTCATTTTCCTGCAAAATGGCAAAGTAGAACAAATACTGGCAAGAGCTGTGATTGTTTGTCACAAGCTGTCAAAAAAGAATGGAGTCGTGCTCTGGCAAAAAAGGGGCTTAATGCATCTCTGTGATACATGATACCTATCAAGTCATTCACACGATCGTGGATCCACAAAATCCATTTTGTTTAACAACCAACTGAATCATGAATTAGAATGTTTCTTGGACATACAGAAAATTGACCGTAGCGAAAAGTTTCGGCCAGGTCAGCCTGCGCGGGCTGCACAGGCTGACCTGGATTAATATTTTTTGCAGATGCATTAAGCCCCCATTTTTCAGAGCATGGTTGAATTAGTTTTACAGTAATGAGCAAGATTTTGGTGATAGAAATATAACTTGTTTGACAATGGCAGGATGATTGCAGCTTAGAACTATTGTAGGCAAAAAGTTGCTTTTTAACCCTTTACCACTAACACAGACTTAACGACTGAGAGAATTAGGCCTTTTGAAAACATTGTGGGAAAAGAAGAAGATGCCGGTAATGAGCATTTTCTCCTATTCCTACAATGTTTCTTTTATCCTGCACAGAACAAATTTCAATTTTTCAGTCATATTTATTTTGTCATCTACAGTTGCTTTCAATTTGGTCTAATCTAAAATTTTGTCATTTGGTAAACTGTTAATTTCTTACTAAACATGTCTGTGAATTTATGACCCTGAGGAATAGGACTTTGGTAAACAAACTGGAATAAAAAGAAAATGCTTGTAACCGGCATTTTGTCCTTTTCCCACGTTTTCTTTATATGGTTCTAGGGCAAGTTTCATCACCTGAGCCACTTCAAATTTTTCCTCTGCAAAATTATGCTCTCAGTTTGAATAAATCTAAAATTTTGTCGACAGATAAAGAGATAATTTGTCACTTCTAAATGCTTGAAAGTTAATCTGAATCCAAAATTTGTAAAGAGTCAGAAAATGGAATGATACTGATACTGCATTAATCACAAAATAAACCGAACTAAATAACCTGCATGATATTGCTAGTGTCACAGTCTTTTGACCGGTTAATTATGGCTTATCAGTCATCCAATAAATAAGGATCTTTGATATGTATACTCCTTACAAGATGACAAATTTTAGGATATTTAAGATACAAGGATATCAGAATATGCAAAGTATTGGGAAAAGAACCTATATGAATAGTTGCACTGGCCGCTGCTATGTAACTGAAATAATGTTGAAAACTGCAACAAATACCATACAAACAAACAAACTGCAAATACAAAATAATCATGTTAAGTACATAAGTACAAATGATGTAAGACAAAAAATACCCTATTTCACAGTAAAGAAACAAGATTAGACATGGTATTGTATGCAGCCTGATCTCCACCCACAGTGCTTGCTAAAGTAAATGAAGTCCTGCCAGGCATTTTAAGTGTTTATATATACCCAGTTTGTTAAAGTTTAAAAGATTGCCCCCCCCATGATGTTAACCCTTAAAGTTATACACCTATGGTTGCCTTTGGGGCTAGTGTAGATCAAGATCAGACTGCACAAAAGCTGCAGTCTGATCTTTGATCTGCACTGTCCGCTTTGCTAAATCTTTATAGACAAAAGCGAGCATGAAATTGTAATTATCTGGGTCTTAATTTTAATTGAATATGTCTGTTGGTTTCTTTTGCGCTCTAAGTGTTTACTGTTATTCCCCATGCAGATGTTTACATCTTGCACCATAATGATTCCTCTCGAAAACACTGCAGTTAAAGGCGAACTGGTACATACTGAGCAACCTCTTGTTTTGCCAAAATATTTTCATGTTTTTCTAGACAATGAATTGTGATAATTATCCACTTTTTACAGGGATGCTCAAAGTCATGTGTTGAAAATTTGTTTTACCCTTTTCACACAATCTGGAGCTTTAATGACCCTGAGGAAGAAGGGTTTTGAATGAAAAGAAGAAAATGCTGGTAACCAGCATTTTTTTTCTTTTCCCACAATGTTTTCTCTCCTTTGAAAGACAAGTTTTATGTTTTGATCAACATTTAATTTGCCATCTGCAAGTGCTTTAAGTTTGGACCAGTCTGAAATTTTGACGTGTGGTTAAGAGTTCAGGAGGTGAAGAGTCAAGGGTCAAATGTATATTACTGTTATGTTAACTTTGTAGGGAGCCTTACTCACAGGGAATTTCATTCATGTTTTCTTTCATCATGTTATGTGGAAATTACTCAAGGCTAGTACATTTAGCTATGATCTAATTAGAATATTCTGGAAATTGAGTTGGATCTTTTAGCTATTGAGGTGAGGAAGTTTTTGCAAAGTTCTGTGCGTGTCTTTCTTGAAAGGTACCCGGACTAGTTAACCCTTTACCACACAATCCTGAGTTTTAACGACCCTGACCTTAAGGCCTTTTGAAAAAATTGTGGGAAAAGGAGAAAATGCTGGTAACCAGCATTTTCTCCTTTTCCCACAATGTTTTCTACCATATCCAACATCAATTTCTCCATATGAGTGACATTGAAATTGTTGTCTGCAAATACTTTAAATTTGGACAAGTCTAAATTTTCGTCGTGTGGTAAAGAGTTAACCTTTTACCAAACAGTCCTCTTTGTAAATGATACTGTGGATAAAAAAAGGCCTGTGCGTGAAAAATGAGAAAATGCTCGTAACCAGCATTCTCTCATTTTCCCACAATGTTTTCTACCATTGCATAGACAAAAATTTGAACAATGTTTAATTTGTCATGTGCCAATGCTTTCAATATACAGTGTAGATAAGGCTAATATTTTATTGTTTGGTAAAGGATTAATACTTAATCAGAAATAGCACTTAACTCTATGTAAAGTGATAGTAGCAGTAGTAGTAGTAGTTTCAGATATTGTTACTTATAGCAGAAGTTACATTTTACCTTACTTTTTACCCAACAATCGTATGTTTCAATGACCGTTAGGAAGATGGGTTTTGAAAATATATTGGGAGGACATACATCAATATTTCAGCTGTCACTGTGGTATCACTGAAATAATGTTGAAAACAATGTAAAACACCATTCAATCAATTAGTTAATCATCAAAATCAGAGATGTCATGAATAGCAGTGAGACAGTGCATTATTCCATCAGATATGGTGGTTATTCTGCCGCCATGTTTTGTTGAGTTGGTTTACTGGTCATAATGAAAGATTATTATTTTATAGAACAATTTCACCTTATCTTTATCTATTACATGTACCTACTATGACTAAAGCTAAAATCATCTGTAAATTAGGTTCACAGTTACCCAGGATTGACATGTCATTCAGCAGGTGTGAAATAAACACAGAGAGCAGTGTACAAAATGAGGTCTGCAATGTTTCCAATGATCAAAACTTGGATGAGACTGTTAATTACCATTGTCAGATACCTACATGTACAAACTGTGTGTGTTGGATTAACTCTCCACCAAATGACAATCTCTGGCATATTGAAAGCATTTGCAGACAACAAATAAAATGAGGTTTAAATTATGGGCATGTCTTTCGACAAAAAAGGTAGGAAGAGGAGAAAAGAGGAGAAGGTTTTCTCCTTTTCCCATGATGCTTTCAAAAGCCTTCCTCATCAGGTTGTTATAAGACATATTTTGTTTGATAAAGGGTTAATTGATTACCACCTATAGTTGAACTGGTCAGTAAGTAAAATAGGGTGTCTGATGTCTAGGTTGAGTTAGATTAGCCCATAAAGTGCTAGAACCGACTTAAAGTTGGTTTTGCAGACAGTGTAGATCAAGATCAGATTGCACACTACCTGCAATATGATCTTGGATCTACATTGTTGGCTACTTTGGTTCATATTCTGGCCAACACAACCTTGAATTAGATAGCGATATTTCAGATGTTTGTCCTGTGTCAGAAGGTCCATTTTACTAATTCATTGTTGTAAGGGTTAGATATTGTTTGCTAGTCCTTGTGGAGAAGAATTTTGAAATAACATGTCTGACGAGATACACTTATCATAGATGAATTTATTTAGAACAAGACCTATCAGACCACAAAGGTCAAGTTCATGATCACCGGTACACTATCCCTTTACCCTATAAGCTAAATGAACTCTTTACAAAAAGACAAAATTTTGGACCAGACCAAATTCAAAGCATTTGCAGACGACAAATTAAATGTTGCCTAATGATGATTTCTGTCTTTGATAGGGTAGAAGACATTGTTGGAAAAGGAGAAAATGCTGTTTACCATAAGGGTTGTTAAAAGTTGGGATTGTGTGGTACAAAGTTGAAAAAAAAAACAGATCACTTGGTGAAAAATTAACTCATTACCAGATGACAAATGTTTAGACTTGCCCAAATTCAAAGCATTTGCAGATGATAATTTGAATGGTACTAGAAGCATGAAATTTGTCTTTCAAAGAGTAGAAGCCAAGTTATAGCGTACAGGACTTGACAACATGGGATCGCTGGTTCGATCCCAGGCTTGGCCGTTTTCATTCCTAGGATTGATGATAGTCATTGCGACAGGATTCATTCCTCTCTCAACGCTGACCATTGTTTCTATGATGGTGATGTGGGAAAGCAGCCAGTGGCTTGGAAAGAATATTATGCGAAGTATTGGTAAAAGGAAACTCCAGGAAAGCATGGATAGGTGCACTGGCCGCCGCAATATAACTGAAATAATATTGAAAACGGCGTTAAACACCATACAATTAATCAATCAAAGAGTAGAAAACATTTTGGGAAAAGGAGAAAATGCTGTTTACTATTTTGTTTGTTTGGCACTCTATGAAGGAGTAAACCTGGTTTTCAGAGTTGTCTAGATGTGTTTTTATAGTACTCTTACTCAAATTTTCCAGGAATTTTTAACGTAAAAAGGTATTTCATTAACAATATTCCAACTTGGACAAAGCGTTGGACCTGTCTTAAGTGACAGCATTTTCAGTTGACAAATCAAATGTAGCTCAAATGACAAGCATCTGTCTCTGATTGGGTAGTAAATGTTGTGGGAAAAGGAGAAATGATGGTTACCAGCATTTTTTCCTTTTCCCACAATGTTTTCGAAATCTTTCTCTTTCAAGGTCTTTAAAACTCGAGATTGTGTGGTAAAGAGATAATATATTTTTTAGTACTCCTGCTCAAATTTTCCAGGAATTTTTACTTAAAAAGGTATTTCATCAACACTTTACCAAACGACAAAATGTTAGACCTGTCCAAATTGAAAACATTTTCAGATAGCAAATTACATTTGGCTAAACTTACCAGATTTATCTTTGAAAGAGTAGAAAACATTTTGGGAAAAGGAGAAAATGCCAGTTACCGCCATTTTCTCCTTTCCTCACAACGTTTTCAAAAGGCTTCATCCTTAGGGTCATTAAAACTGGATTGTGTGATTAGGAGTTAAATGCTCTTTTCCAGCCACCAGCTGTAATCTAGCATAATCAGAGCCCACATAGATGTAAACCTGTGTAGCACTAAACCTGTATGTTATTGCTATTACTGGCAGTGTACATTAATTAAGATTCTAACATGACACATGAATTCGGCTCTATACCTAAGTGCAACAGAAATACCACACGACAAAAATACAGACATGTCCAAATTGAAAGCATTTGCAGACGACAATTTACATTTGGCTCAAGTGATGGAATTTGTTTTTGATAGGGTAGAAAACATTGTGGGAAAAGGAGAAAATGCTGGTTACCAGCATTTTCTCCTTTTCCCACAATGTTTTCAAAAGGCTTCTTCCTCAGGGTTGTTAAAACTCAGGATTGTGTGGTAAAGGGTAAAGTGATAACATGATGATTTTTAGCTCCACTGGCCAAAGGCCAGCGGGCTTATGTCATGGCCCGGTGTCCGTCGTGCGTCCGTCTGTCAGTCCGTCTGTGCGTGCGTGCGTCCATCCGTGCGTTAACTTTTATTT
Organism: Tridacna gigas; assembly: GCA_945859785.2. Taxonomy (NCBI): domain Eukaryota; kingdom Metazoa; phylum Mollusca; class Bivalvia; order Cardiida; family Cardiidae; genus Tridacna; species Tridacna gigas. The sequence goes on along the minus strand of OX244042.2, from coordinate 25,448,710 downwards.
CAAACATCTTCTTCTCTGAAAGTACCCATCCAATTTTCATGAAACTTCACAGAAATGATCCTGCCATGGTCTTCTTCAGAATTTCTCGAAAGAATTTGATTCCGTCAAAAACTCTGGTTGCCATGGCAACAAAACTGAAAAATATTGGAAATCTTTAAAAATCTTCTTGTCTGAAACCATAAGGCATAGGGCTACCAAATTTGGCAAGTAGCTTTATGTAGTAGACCTCTATCAAGTGTCTTCAAATTATAGCCCTGGGGTCAAAATTGGCTCTGCCCCAGGGGTCACAAGTTTTACATAGGCTTATATAGAGAAAACTTTAAAAAATCTTCCTGTACCTAGCGATAAGGCCTAGAGCTACCAAATTTTGCATGTAGCTATATCTAGTGGGCCTCTACCAAGAGGGCCAAAATTTTAGCCTGGGCTCAAAATTGGCCCCGCCGAAGGGGTCACAAGTTTTACATGGGCGTACATCGTGACAACTTAAGAAATCTTCCTGTTTTGATTTTTTTTTTTTAAATTAGCCTTGCATCAGGGGTCTAATGTTTTACAGAGGCTTCATATGGACAAAACTTGGAAATCACCTTATTTATAACCATACAGCATAGACTTGTATTATTTTGGCATGACTGGCTTTATCCCTGTGGACCTCTACCAGGGTTCAAGTAATTATAGCTCTTGGATCAAAAATGGCTTTGCCCTGCAGGTCTCAACTTTCACATGGGCTTTTACAGAAAAAACTTTGTAAGTCTTCATTTTGAAACCATTTGGCTCAGAATTGAAATGTTTAGTATTTATATTATATTTGTAAGCCAGTGGAGCTATACAGGGCCATTATGGCCCTTTTGTTTTTTTTTCTTAGTTCATTTATTTTTCTCTCCCTCAAATTTAGCTCAAATTCAGCTCTGTATAAGATGATGAATTTTTAAACTTGTATACATTTAGAATAACAATAACAAATTTTGCATGGCCTGAATGATGGGAATTGTCTGTGAAAGGGTAGGAAACATTGTGGGAAAAAGGAGTAAATGCTGGTCGCCAGCATTCTCTCCCTTTCCAAGAATGTTTTTAGAAGCCTTCTCCCTCAGAGTTTGAAACAGGATTGTTTGGTAAAGGAATAACCCTTTACCGCACAATGCAGCCTTTTGACGTGCCTGGGAAAGAAGCCTTTTGAAAACATTGTGGGAAAAGGAGAAAATGCTGGTAACCAGCATTTTCTCCTTTTCCCACAATGTTTTCTACCCTATCAAAGAAAAATTGCACCATTTGAGCCACATTGAAATTGTTGTCTGCAAATGCTTTCAATTTGGACAAGGCTAAAATTTTGTCGTCTGGTAAAAAGGGTTAAAGTGCATAGCAACACTCTCCATAGCAGCTGAAATTTTCAGAACCATATATCAGTATCAGAATGTAAAGACTTTGCAATCTGATCTAGGTATCTATGCTGTCCAGAAACAAAAAAGCACCTCGCGATTACAATATTTATGGATATTCTATTAAGACTAAAAATGGTTTTTCCAAGACTTAGTGTTTTTTGGATAAAAGAATTAAATCTAACCCTTTACTAAATCACAGTTTTTATAGACCCGGAGGATGAAGGCTTTTGAAAACCTAGTGGGAAAAGGAAAAAGTCCTAGTAAACTGCATTATCTCCTTTTTCACCCACTATGTTGTCTACTCTTTCAAAGACATTATCACCATTTGTACCACATTTCATTTTTTGTCTGCAAATGCTTTGGATTTTGTCAAGTCTAAACTTTTATCATGTGCTGAAAGAGCTAATTTAAAGTACAGTAAATGTACTATTCTATAGTTCAGTACTTGTTTTAACTCTTTACCACACAATCCCGACTTTTAACGACCCTGAGGAAGAAGCCCTTTGAAAACATAATGGGAAAAGGAGAAAATGCTGTAACCAGCATTTTCTCCTTTCCCCCACAATGTTTTCTACCCTTTCTGATACATAAAATATAATTTCTGCCACAATTTATTTGTCGTCTCGAAAAGCTTTCAATTTGGACCAGTCTGAAAATTTGTCTTGTAGTAAAGAGTTAAAGAAGGTAATGGATCCTCATTTTGCTGACAGAGTTGTCTCAAGGAACTGCCAATTATTTTTGATATAAAGAGCTTTGTTATTTTCGACCTCTCAGATCTTGGGTATAAATTATTCCTTTTTCCGTATTTAGAGACGAAAATAGGAGGCTGTCACAGCCTTAAGGAAAGCACCTGTTGACTTTCAATAATTGACCAAGGTGCTTTCTCGACTTGTTTTCAGTCTTGTTTGTTTGTATTTGTTTAATTGCTTTCTGAATTGAGAGCATTTGCAGACCACAAGTTGAACGGTGCTAGAATTATGGGATTTGTCCCTGAAAGGATAGAACACACTTTGGGAAAAGCAGCCTAAGGATTAATTTTTCATCTGCAAAAGCTTTCAAGTGTAAAATTTTGTCTTCTCATACAGATTTACATTGTCCAAATGATGCAAGATTCTGTTTCTGACCTTGGTGATTTTATATAATGTAGGTTGCCATCATACAGTGTATTAGCACTACAAGGCCAAAGAAAATATCTTCCAAGCTATTATCATTAATACTCTGACTTGAAGAGTAATAATTAAGTGTTTGCAGGACAACAAAACTTTAGAATTGTTCAAATTAAAAGCATTTAAAGATGACAAATTCTGTCCGTCTCAAAAGATGGGAATTGTTCATTGTTTTTGAAAGGGAAAAAAAGTTGTGAAAGGAGAAAATGCTGGTCACCCGGATTTACACCTTTTGCCCCAATGTTTTCAAAAGCCTTGTTTCCTCAAGAGCACAAAAACACAGGATTGTTTGGTTTAGAGTTAGCTCTTGTCATGCCTTTGGTGGCATAATGTGCTGTTGGGGGTAGTGTAGATTAATATCAGGCTGCACTGTGCACAGAACATGTAGCCTGATCTTTGAAATTACACTGTCTAATGTTTTGAGAGATTTGTGTGATGTGCAGAATAGCCTTGTTTCAAGGGAGTTTGTCAGTTGACAAATCAAATGTGGTTGAAGTGTTAAGTTCATCTTTGAATCAGTGGAAAACAAGGTAACCAGCATTTACTCCTTTTCTATCTTTTTCATGGATAAATCACATCGGATGTGCCACATTTAATAATTGTCTGCAAAAGTATTTCAAACCACATGTGAAACATGGCTGAAATGATGGGACTTGTCTTTTAAACAGTAGAAAACATTGTGGGGAAAGGAAACAATTTTGGTTACCCCATTTTCTCCTTATCCCACGATATTTTCAAAAGTTTTCTTCTATAGGGTCGATATGACCATGATTGTTTGGTAAAGGGGTAGGAAGTAATTATGAATAAGTTATGGAATTCAATCTAATTACAAGCATATTGTTCACAGGGATCGCATGTCACTCATTGATGAAAGTTTAACTTAATCCTTTACCAAACAATCCCTAGTTTTAAAGACCCTGAGAAAAAAGCATTTGCAAACACTGTGGGAAATGGAGAAAATTCTGGTAACCAGCATTTTCTCCTTTTCCCACAGTGTTTTCTAGCCTTCCCAAAACTAATTTCAATTTTTGAGTTACATTTATTTTGTCATCTACAAATGCTTTTAATTTGGAAAAGTCCAAAGTTTTGTCATGTGGTAAAGAGTTAAGATGCAATTCTGAGACCCATGGTTCAATCCTTACTTGAGGCACTGAGTTTTTTAGGACACACATGGGTAAATGAGCTGTCACCTTGATATGACTGAAATGTTGAAAATGGCAGAAAACAATTTAATCAACCAATCAGTTGATAGTTTTATATTTTTGTACTTACAGACTGTGGAGCACAGAGACCAGTTTAGTCGAGACAGGCTTGTGGCTTCCAGTAGTAATGCTGATGCACTGCAGCTACACAAGCGGAGACCACAACTGTTGGACTATCATCATGGGGTTCATGCCCAAGCTGTAGAGAGTACAAGATACAGGTAGATTGTTACCAGTTGTGAATGCAAAGCTACCTCTACATTAGATACTGAAAGTTTGAACATACTCATATTGCATTGATTTAAAAATGACAAATTGTACCATTCACCACACTATCCTGATCCTGAAAAAGAATGCATTTGAAAACACTGTGGGAAAAAGGGAAACGCTAGTCTTCGTTTTCCACAATGCTTTCCTAGGTTTGTTAACCCTTTCCCAAACAAGCCCTGGTTTTCACATGTCTGCAGTACAGGTCTTTTGAAAACACTGTGGGAAAAGGAGAAATTGCTCGTAACGAGCAATTTCTCCTTGTTCCACAGTGTTTTCTACCCTTTTTGAGACCTTTCTGCCATTTTCATCAGATTTAAAATTGTTGTCTGCAAACTCTTTGAATTTGGACCAGTCTAAAATTTGTCGTTTGGGAAAGGGTTAAAACAAGAGGTAAGTTTAATAAAGGTGTAATGCTAGTAAAAAAAACTTGGGACTGCTTAACTCTGTACCACACAAAGATTTTTTAGCCTAGTCAAAATTCAAAGCACTTGTAGACAACACATTCATTGTTACTCTAAACAAAAATTTGTCTATCAAATGGTAAAAAACATGGTGGGAAAAGAAGAAAATGATGGATACCAGCATTTTCTTCTTTTCCCACAGTGTTTTCAAAAGGCCCCTTCCCCAGGGTCATTAAAACTGGGGATTGTTTGGTAAACCGTTAATTAAACTTCTGACTACCAAGTAAATAAATTAAACCCTATTTATCAGGAAAGAAAGGCCCATTTTCTCCTTTTCCCACAATGTTTTCTACTTTTTCAAGGCCAAATCCAATCAGTTGAGTCCTATCTTTTCTGCAAATGCTTTCAATTTGGAAAAAAATCTGTAGTATGATAAAGAGTAGAAAGCAGATGAAAGTCATTGCAACAGGGGTCATTCCTCTTTTACTGCTGAGCATAGTTTGGCTCTTGTATGTCTGTGAAAGCAGCCAATCGCTTGGCAAGAGTGTAGTGAGTAGTACTGCTGGAAAAAAATAATAAGGAAGCAAATTTTTTATTGAGCATATACCTCCTGTAGTTTAAGTCTTTTCTGTATTTTCAGACCTGATCCCTCTGCATATGGTCAGCACTTTAGACAGGGTAATATGGGTAACCTACAGGGAGCTCCCCAGTCTGCTCTTGGCTCTGCCCCAGACTCGGGTCCCAATATACCAAAGCGCCCACGCCTTCAAGATCGTCCAGATTTAGCTCAACCACTCATGATTGATGTCAGCCAAGCAGAACCAAAAAGGGTAGATATTGGCTTAATGCTTGTAACAGCTCTATAACCTTGTCTTATCTGCCTCTTCAATTTTTGCCTGATTTTTTTCATCCCTCAAATAATGATAACAAGATATGGTAGATGGGAAAACACAAAATTGTAAACATAGTGCTGAACCCCTTGTAGTTAAGTTAGTGGGGTCAAGGGCTTGGGTTGAATCCCAGCTAGACCAAACTCTATTCAAGGTTTGATGAAAATTATTTTGAAAGAAGTCATGTGGAAAAAGCAACCAGTGGCTATAAAAAAGCATTGTGCAAAGTGCTGGTAAAAGAAACTGCAAGGTTACCTTGATAGAATCACTACCTGTCATGATTATGACTGAAACCAAATGGTGAAAATGGCAGTACACACCAAATGAACAAACTGATCTTTGCTGTACACTGTTTGCCGCCTTGTAAGAGGTATTATGATTGAAATCATTGTTGAGATTGTATGATCTGTATACAATTGGATTAGTTCTTTACCACACCACAGACTTATCCGTATTGAAAGCATGTGCAGACGACAAATCGAATGTAATTCAAAGCACAAAATTTTCCTTTCATAGGGTAGAAAACATTATGGGTAAAGGAGAAAATGTTTGCTACCGGCGTTTTCTCCCTTTCCCTGAATGTTAACAGAAGGATTCTTCCTCTGGGTTGTTGAAAGTTGGGATCGTGCGGTAAAAAGTTAGTATCTGTATATTTAGCTGGGCTGTTTCAGAAGAAAGTGTTAAGGTTTAGATATGGCTGTGTCATTGTCTCTGTCTGGGTTGGCGTCATGCGAAAGCTTTGACATTTTCTGGTATCTCTGTTATTACTGTGGATATTTACTTCAAACTTTGGCCAGGTGTTCACTATCAAAAGGGGAAACCATGCCGGAAGGACAAATAACCCTCAAAATATTTTTAACACAGAACTGAAAAGCAACTACAGCAGAGCATTTACACCAGTGTGTGATGCTTTTACTTTCTTGTGTCCTGAAAATCAAAATCTTAAGCATTTGCAGACTAGAAATTAAAGATGACTCAAATAATAGAATTTGTTTTTGGAAGAGTAGAAAACATTGTGAAAAATGGAGAATTTCCTTCTTTTGCCACATTGTTTTCAAAAGCCTTTCTTCCTCCAGGTTGTTAAAACCAGGAATTATGTGGTAAAGGGTGAATTATACATGTATTTGACATTGTAAGGATTGAAAATGAAAGAAAGAACAAACATATCTGACTTATTCCTTTTAGGAACCAGCTTATAACCCACAAGTTGAGGCTATATCACCGACTCTCCCACCAGAGGAGACTCTCAAAGTGCAGAAGATGAAGGACGATTTATTACAGAACATTGCTCGTATTGACAGAGAGATTGGGATTGTAGAGCAGCAGATACAGACAAAAGAGAAGAAAAAGCAGGTAAAGATGGGAAGTTTGTAAGCAGGAAATTAAGAGATTTATTCCCACTTGAGGCTGTAGGTATGTTGAAATGCCCTTGAGAAAGGTACTGCAGAGCCCCAGCCTAGTGCTTGCAATATTATTTATATGCAAAAGCAGCCAGTGGCTTGGAAAGAGTGTTCTTAGAAACTGTAGGCTGGCAGGGGTAGGTACATTAGCTGCTTTGAAATGACAGAAATAATGTTTTGGGCATCAAACTTTAAAAAACTCTTAACAAAAAAGCTTGGTATCAATAGCAATTGTTCCTTTATATTCAGTCTTTTCTCTATCTTGCCAATTTAAAGTTATTTTAACTCAGTATGTCTTCAGATAGAGGAGGCAATCAATTCTGAAAGGTTTGTTTTTTCACTAGAACCCCTATTTCTAATGAGTACCCACAAAACAGGTTCCAGTGAAGAAGAAAAAAAAAAAACTATCTAGACCTGAAAAAATTCTACTCACCAGCACCTCTGACATATTTTTGATTTCATTAGCAACAAGAAGAGGCAGCTAACAAACAGAAAGAGGAGGTGGAGACTGAGGACAATGCAGAGACCCCAACTATTGACATGAAACATCAGAGCACAGCGCAGATAATTTATGCTGAAAATAGGGTAGGTGACCTATTGTGGTATTTAGCCCTTTGCTAAACAATTCCATATTTCATCAACCCTGAAGAATCAAGGACAAAGGTTTTGAAAACATTGTGGGAAAATGAGAAAATGCTGGTAACCAGCTTTATTAAGTCGACAAGACGTTACCATTCACAAACTTCTAAATGAAAGTCATTTTGCTTCCAAAGTTTTTTGAAGTGCAAAAGATACATTTACCCTTTATCACACAATCCAAAATTTTAAAGACCCCGAGAAAGAGGCCTTTAAGAAACCATTGCAGGGAAAGGAAAAACTGCTGTTAAGCTTCATTTTCTCCTTTTCCCACAATCTTTCCTACCAAAGCAAATTTCAATTTTTCAGTCATATTTGTTTTGTTGTCTGCAATTTTTTTTCAATTTGTACTAGTCTAAAATGTTGGTAAAGAGCTAAAGCAATATTTAGCCTTTCAACCCTTAACCAAACAACAAAGTTGTAGACTTGTCCACATTGAAAGCATTTGCAGAAAAAACCATAGAAAAGAGGCATTTTTTTTGACAAAAAATCTCAATACCCCACTTTCATGATTGTGTCTTGTGGTTTTATGTCCAACCTTATGTCAAATGATCTCATGCTGAATGATCCCGTGTTTTCAGACTATGAGGAAGAAGGCTTTTTAAAACATTGTGATAAAAGAGAAAATGCTGGTAAGCAAGCATTTCTATCCTTTTCCCAACATACACTTGTATGTACTTTCTTCCCTTTTTCAAAGACAAATCCCATTGTTTGAGCTACATTTCATTTGTTATCTGCAAATGGATTTTAACTATAATATGGACAACTCTAGAAATCTATCTTCATGTAGAAGAGTTCTCAATACAAGTTGATAATTCAGATCCATGGCTGTGTGCCACTCATATTTCAGATATGGAGATTGTACTGAATATATATTTTTTTTTCTCAGAAAAAGGCCCAAGAAGCCCACAATGTCTTTGCCAAAATGGGACCAAAGGTAGAATTGGTAAGTCATATATATTTTACTTGTCATTTTTCAATCCATCCGATTCACATAGAGAAATTTATCCTTTAATTATGAGTTTTAATGACCCTGAGAAAGACAGCTTTTGAAAACATTGTTTTTTTCAGTGTTTTCTAGTTTTCTTAAAACAAATTCCGCCTTGAATCACATTTGTCATCTGCAAATTACCACAACGCCTTTTAACTTTCTAAAAACAAATTTTACTTTGAATCATATTTACGTTGTCATCTGCACATGCTTTCAGTTTGGAAATGTCTAAAGTTTTGTCGTTTGGTAGAGTTAGCAGAATGTAATCCCAAGATAAAAGGATTAATGTGTTAGACATTCAAGGCAGCTTTGGATATCAATTTTTCAAAACTGTTTTTGCAGTGTGATCATGCACTACACTATTTACAAAAGCAATTTGAGATGTGATAAGCCCTTTAACTATTTACCAAACGACAAAATTTGAGACTGGTCCAAATCGAAAGCATTTGCAGAAGACAAAATAAATGAGAAAGAGAAAATGAAACTTGTTTTGGGAAGGGTAGAAAACATTGTGGGAAAAGGAGAAAATGCTGGTTACCAGCATTTTCTCCTTTTCCCACCATGTTTTCAAAAGGCTTCTCTCACAGGGTCGTTAAAAGTCGGGATTTTGTGGCAAAGGGTTAACTATTTATGAAACGACAAAATTTTGTACGGTACTAAATTGAAAGCATTTGCAGACGACAAATTGAACGTAACTCGAATGATGATTTCTGTCTTTGATAGGACAGAAAACGTTGTTTTCAAAAGGCATTTTCCTTTGGCTCGTTAAAACCTGGGACAGTGTGGTAAAGGGTTAAGGGCAAACTTATGCCAAGATGTTAGAGTAGGTGATGAACTTGTATTTTCTGGCCTTAAAGCTAACTTTAAAAAAAGCTTGGCAGAGAAAACCAACCAGATGCATTGGACAGCAATTGCTGCAGCATCAAATGCAGACATCAGTCTAATGCATTGGACGTTTCTATAGGATTTGCTGCAATCCAGACTATTATCTAAATCCAAAATACACCCAACATGTAATGTGTTTTCTCCACACATGCTAAATTAACATTATTTGTTGATATGCCATAAAACAATATTCATTTATTTATTTATTTCAGCCTCTTTACAACAAGCCATCAGATGCCCCAATATACCATGAAAATCAGCGCAAGTAAGTCATACCTAGATGTTGTATCAACAAGTTTAACCCTTACCCAGACAACAATATCTAAGAGTCCTCCATGCTGAAAGCATTTGTAGATGATAAATGACATGTGGTTGAAATGATAGAGTTTGTCTTTGAATGGGTAGAAAACATTGTGGGAAAAGAAGAAATTGCTGGTAACCTGCATTTTCTCCTTTTCCAACTATATTTTCAAAAGCCTCCCTCCTCATGGTCGTTAAAACTCCAGATTGTGTGGTAGAGGGTTAAGTATATCATAGCCTAGCTGAGTAGCTCACCTGATAACATTTGGGGTTTTTGTTTCGAATGGTGAAAGTTTGGGATACGGCATTGGAAAAAACTCTCTTTTTAGGTTTGATGATACACCCTATGATGAATCATTTCTGTGTAGCCATTGTTCTGACATTGTTTCTGTGAAGCAGACTGTTACCTGGAAAGGCTTGTTCGTGGTACAGGTTACAGAAACCCTTGGAATGCATGAATAAGTAAATTGATGGACGTGAAATATCTTCTACTGCTTAACTTTTTACCAAATGACAAAATTTTACACTTCTCCAAATTCAAAGCATTTGCAGACGACAAATTAAAAGTCACAAAAATTACGTCTTCTATCTCTGAAAGGGTAGAAAACATTGTGAGGAAAGGAGAAAATGCTGGTTACCAGCATTTTCTCCTTTTCCCAAAATGTTTTCAAAAGGCGTTTCCTCAGGGTTGTTAGAATTCGGGATTGTGTGGTAAAGGGTTCACTCTTTACCACACAATTCTAATTCACAATTAACAACCACAGGAAGGTAGGCTTTTGAAAACATGGTGGGAAGAGGAGAAGATGCTGGTAACAGCAATTTCTCCTTCTCTCACAATGTTTTCTACCCTTTCAAAGAAAAGTTTCATTATTTGAGCCACATTTACTTTGTCATCTGCAAACACTTTCAATTTGGACAAATGTAAAATTTAGACATGTGATTAAGAGTCAAAATGATGTAGGACGCCAAACAAACAGACAGGCTTATTGTAATCACTGAATGAAAATGAATGGAAGAAAGCTAAAATTATCAGCTGTTAAATATTGACATACAATCAGATTAAATTAGAGATGTTATGCAAGGAAATCGAGCCATGAAAAAAGCAGGTATAGCCATACTCAAACTGAAGCTAATCGGGAAAAAATACATGTTACATAAGTGCTAATGATTTTGCCCTAAATTCCATCTATCTTTCTGTATTTTCTATTGCAATTATTTAAGGACATCTGTACAAAGGCCCAAATGCTGCATATTCAAGGCTGTTTTTTAGTTAGTGCATTATTGACTTGGCAGACAGTGTAGATCCAGGGTCAGACTGCAAATTTGTACATTGTGATCTTTATCCAGTAAGTGTAGAAATGATCCTTCAGTGGTGCCCAGTATTGGTAGGGATAAAAAAATTGATATAAAACCAGTACTTGTACTTCTCTTCTTTACCTTTTGTAGATTTATAGAGTTCAAACCAAGACTGATTCAATACTTCAAAAAGAGACATCAAGCAAGGAAAATTAGGGTTAGTGCTATTTTTATTCTATTGAAATGTACTTGGAAACAGCTTTTTATTGCCTCAAAATTTATGATTGAATCTGAAAACAAATGGTCATAGCAAATGCGTAGCTCAAGAAACCAAATGACCCAAAATGACAACGAGATCTAATTAGACCACTGAATGCAGACATTTCACTGTTGCATCCAACATTTGGATAGAAATGCTCCAACCCAAGCTTCTGGATCTGTCCAAATATTTAAGTTTTCAGTGCCAATTGATCTTGTTTGCATAAATTTAGTAATACAGTCAATCTATAAAGTGGGTGCTATGTCTGGACTATAATGTATTGAAAATCAAAATGAATTAATGTTTAACTCACTTCCAAACAAGAAAATCTTGGACCAGTCTTAATTTGCCAACAACAAAGTGATTGTGACAGAAAAAATTAATTTTGTGTCAGAAGGGTAGAAAACATTGTGGGAAAAGGAGAAAAATGCTAGTTACCAGCATTTTCTCCTTTTCCCACAATGTTTTCAAAAGGCTTTTTCCCGTAGGTCATGTAAACTGTGGATTGTGGTAAAGGATTAATACATAAATTTCAACATGTGAAAACATTATGTCAGGAAAAATTCAGCATAACAAGCCATATCTTCCTTTGCCACAATGTTTCAGAAAATGCTTGCAATCTGCAAGAGATTTTGAGTTATGCAGTTTCAAAAGTGAAAAAGAGTTTACACAATTTCACTGCTTATACTGATTATCCTATTTAGTATTCTAAAGTAGTTTTTCCAATAAAATGACTTGTCTAAAATGATATGTGATATGTTTTTTCACATGCAGGAGAGATATCTAACCCAGAGATATGATCAATTGATGCAAGTTTGGGTCAAGAAAGTGGAAAAATGGGAAAATAATCCTAAAAGAAAGTAAGCATATTTTTGTGTGTACATTTTTACATAATCTTTTTTGTGGAGAAAGTAAACATTTTATCTCCTGTAGTCATTAAAGGTATGAAATGTTACGTTGTAAATTTCCTGGCGCTTGTATTTGATTCAAGCAATGTGAGAAAATTTGATATCATGCCAGACCAAAGGTCTAGCAAGAGCAAATGTCAAAATTTTCCTATGCAGCGAGAACCAGGAATGTTACTCCAACATAAAATTCCTTCTATTATATATCTACAACTTTCAACGACAAAATATTGTAATAACTGGCATTTTATTAGAAGATCGTAAACAAAATGAAACAAGTAATGGTGTAGTAGAGGGTAGTAAATTTGCTTTTATGAATGGCAGATGAATATTAAATAGCATAACATCAAATCTCATATCAGTATGTACATATTCCGAGTGCAAAGTACTTCATCATGCCACATTTGGAACTGTATTTAACCCTGTAGATACATTTTTTTTTTCTGTTGTGTGTGTTATTTTATCCATGTGTGACACATGTATTGTAACTGGAAAATTTCCTGGTATATGACGAAGCACAATACTGATTATTATACCTCCGCAAACGAAGTTTGTGGGGGGTATACTGGAATCAGCCTGTCGGTTGGTCGGTCAAGCGGTCGGTCGGGTGGTCGGTCTGTCCGCAAAATCTTGTCCGGACAACTCCTCCTACAGTTTCAATCCAATTCCCTTGCTACTTGGCAGAAGTGTTCATTAGGAGCTGTAGATGTGCAAGACACACATTTTGTAAAAATTCCATCAAGAATTACTGAGTTATTGCCCCTGATTTGACTTAAAAATGCTTGTCCGGACAACTCCTCCTACAGTTTCTGTCTGATTCACTTTAAACTTGGCAGAAGTGTTCATTAGGAGCTGTAGATGTGCAAGACACACATTTTGTAAAAATTCCATCAAGAATTACTGAGTTCTTGCCCCTGATTTGACTTAAAAATGCTTGTCCGGACAACTCCTCCTACAGTTTCTGCCTGATTCACTTTAAACTTGGCGTAAGTGTTCATCAGGAGTTGTAGATGTGCAAGACACAACTGTTGTGAAAATTCTATGAAGAATTAATGAGTTATTGCCCCTGATTCACATTTAAAATGCTTGTCCGGACAACACCTCCTACAATTTCAGTCCGATTCGCTTTGTACTTGGCAGAAGTGTCCATTTGGAGCAGTAGAGGTTCAAGACGCAAATTTTGTGAAAATTCCATCAAGAATTACTGAGTTATTGCCCCTGATTTGACTTAAAAATGCTTGTCCGGACAACTCCTCCTACAGTTTCTGTCTGATTCACTTTAAACTTGGCAGAAGTGTTCATTAGGAGCTGTAGATGTGCAAGACACACATTTTGTAAAAATTCCATCAAGAATTACTGAGTTATTGCCCCTGATTTGACTTAAAAATGCTTGTCCGGACAACTCCTCCTACAGTTTCTGTCTGATTCACTTTAAACTCGGCAGAAGTGTTCATTAGGAGCTGTAGATGTGCAAGATACACATTTTGTAAAAATTCCATCAAGAATTACTGAGTTATTGCCCCTGATTTGACTTAAAAATGCTTGTCCGGACAACTCCTCCTACAGTTTCTGTCTGATTCACTTTAAACTTGGCATAAGTGTTCATTGGGAGTTGTAGATGTGCAAGACGCAACTTTCGTGAAAATTCTATGAAGAATTAATGAGTTATTGCCCCTGATTCACATTTAAAATGCTTGTCCGGACAACTCCTCCTACAATTTCAGTCCGATTCACTTTATACTTGGCAGAAGTGTCCATTTGGAGTTGTAGATGTGCAAGACACACATTTTGTAAAAATTCCATCAAGAATTACTGAGTTATTGCCCCTGATTTGACTTAAAAATGCTTGTCTGGACAACTCCTCCTACAGTTTCTGTCTGATTCACTTTAAGGAGGTCTTTTCTGTCATATGTATAGTTGGCCAACATTATGCGAAAAGGCACCTTTGGACATTTGCAACAAGCGTGGATCCAGACCAGCCGCTGTGTCTCAGACATATTGTCAGATCATGGTCTACACTTTTTTACACTCATTTAGTTTTGTGTCCAATTAAATTGATACTTTGCATAAATATTCACCATGAGCAGTAGAGGTTCAAGATGCATTTTTCTCAAATGTTTGCCAAATTAATTACCCCTGAATTTACTCAAAACTTCTTGTCCAGAGAACTATTCCTTCAGTTTAAGTCTTATTCACTTGATATTTGTCATGATATTCACCAGGAGCAGTAGATGTGCAAAGCACAAATTTCATGAGTGTTGGCCTAATGATTACGGAGTTATTGCCCCTAAATTGACATTGCAGAGTTATTGCCCCTGTGACATGAAATATAGGGGCGGGGGTATTTATCACCTTTAGTGATAGTTATTCTAGTTTTATTACAAGATGGATCAACGAAGTATTTTGAATTTATCACTGTTTACCGGTTTCATAACAATGGTTACTTAAAATTTGACTTTGCATTTAACCTTTCTCAACTAAAGCTGCCTTGAAGCTAGTGTAGATCAAGTTTAGACTGCACAAAGTGTGGCTTGTTTGCTTTCTGGATAAAAGCAACCTTGCAGTTATTTTAGTCTTGTTTCTTGTCTGAAAATGTCTGTAACAGTTAAAGGATAAGTATGTGTAATAATGAGGTCATTACGTTTTCATTGAATTGTAAATGACAGGTTTCTGTGGCATTTTGATACGTGTCTTGAGTATTCATGACTGATCATGTTCTTGTTTTAGAGCAAAGGATGCCAAGCTCAGAGAGTACTTTGAGAAGATTTTCCCGGAATTGAAGAAGGCAAGAGATGATAAAGACAGGATTAACAGGTAGGGGAATATGTTGTTTCAGTAAATTGATTTACTTTTGACTAACACTATGGTTTATTGAGCTCATTACATCTAAAATATATGATAGAAAATGTATGATAGAATGTGCTGTTTTGGGGTTGTATGGAGGATGTTGTATAGGAAGGAGCAGCCTCTTTTGCTGCAATGCCTTGCAGAACTTAGTATTTTTGTTCTAATTTTCTCCTCTTATTTTTGTTCAAGCAACTTGTTAAATTTTCTTGCTAGAGCATTGTAACTTTCGTCATTGAAGTATTTCATTCATTCCTATTTCAATTTTGCAGCAGACCTTAAAAACATCCTAGTGAAATATGGATTATGAGCTCAGGTTTTAATTCTAGTACATGGATACATACTTTGATAAAAGGAGAAAATGCTTGTTTCAAGCAATTTCTCCATTTGCCACAACGTTTTCAAAAGTGTTCTGGTGCAAGACAAAAGTGTGGTCTGTGGGAGGCAATAAAACATGTTTTACTTCAACTGCAGAACTGGAACAAGAGCTGGGATGGCCCCCTATGCCAGGAGTGAAGCTGAGTTTGAGCAGATTATGGGCGGACTTCAAGAACAGGAGGTTTGTGTATCAGTCATCTTGTAAACTAAGTTTTGGGGGAAACGAAGGACATAAAAAATGACCCAAAATATATGTCAGAAAGAAAAGTACCCCTTTTTTGATTTTATGAAAAATGTTTAAGGCACAAGCAATCACTTGGAAAGCTTTCTCCCACAGGAACATACAACATTAGTCAGTCAATCCATTTAGAGCAATGTAAATTAGCCTATTGTTTAAGGTACATGTATACTGTGTTTTAGATCAAAGTAGGGGTAGTTAGTAAGTTGTAAGACTAATATTTCATAAAGATTGACTATCATAGTTGAAACAACTCAATACTTACAAGCTGACCCAATTTTTTTTTTTTTTTTTTTTAAAGAAAAAGTTTGATATTTGATAAAGTATTGTCCAAAAGACAAGCCTGTTTAGTCTTGGTTAGGGGAGAAATGAAGCAAAACTGGCAAAATTTTCAGTTTGGATCCCAAACCTTTTAACTTTGGGTCAGCATTTCAAACCTTTACCACACAATCCGGAGTTTTAATGACTCTGAAAGAGAAGGCTTTTGAAAACATTGTGGGAAAAGGAGAAAATACTTATCGAACATTTTCTCCTTTTCCCACAATGTTTTCTTTCCTATCAAAGACATTTACTTTGTATTCTGAAAAATTTTATCGTTTGGTAAAGGGCTAAATACGTGAGCCACAGTGCTTGGTATAAAACTTGCCACATGATAGAGGCTGCTCTATGACCATCAAGGTTAGATAATTGGGTGACATATCTGTGCAAAAGACCCATGGGTACAAAAGGTATTTGGAGACTCAACTTGTAAACTGTATTCTAGGAAGAAGAGAGGAAAATGCACATGCTTGCAGTCATACCCCCTATGATGCTTGATGCCCGACAGAGGAGTCTGAAGTTTGTCAACAAGAATGGGCTAATCAGTGACTGTATGGAACAGTATAAAGAGAGGAGATACATAAACACATGGACTCCACAAGAAAAACAGATCTTCAAGGAGAAGTATCTACAACATCCAAAAAACTTTGGACTTATTGCATCCTTCTTAGAAAAAAAGGTATTTTGGGCTCATTTCTACAATTCCTACCACATTATCTTGAGCAGACGACATTTTTCATGCAGCTTACCACTTTTGAAAATATTGCCAGAATGAGGAATTACTGTTGCTGTGGGCTGTTATGCTTTCACTTATACCCATGTATCAAACCTTTCTTCATTTTTAATATCTGCAGGGTACTAATCTTTCATTTCTGCAGGCTGCTGATTTGTTTTCAAAGTCAAAGACTGATTTTTTTTCAGGATGTATAAAGATAAGCAATTTATGTATTTACCAGAAAATTTTTAGACGTGTTCAATTTGAAACTATTTGCAGATGACAAATGTGGCTCAAATGACTTGTTTTTTAAAGAGAGGGAAACATTGTTTTAAAATGAGGATACCAGCATTTTCTATTTTTCCAACAATGTTTCCAAAGCTGTCTTTCTTAGGGTTGTGAAAACTTGGGATTGTGTGGTTAAGTGTTTCTCAGATGATGGCGTTTCCCAAAAAAGAAGAGGTTACTGTAAACAATGTACTATTGAATTTAACTCTTTACCACACAACAAAATTTTGGACTAGTCCAAATTCAAAACATTCAGCAGATGAGTACTGAAATGTGGTTAAAATGTTGGAATTTGTTTCAGATAGGGTAGAAAACATTGTGGGAAAAGGAGAAAATGCGGCTTACCAGTATTTTCTCCTTTTCCCACTATGTTTCTTAAAAGCTTTCTTTGATAGAATTGTTAGAACTTGGGATTGTGTGATAAAGAGTTAAATTTGTATTGTATCATTTCAGACAACAATGGATTGTGTCCAATACTACTACCAATCTAAGAAAAGTGAGAATTATAAACAAATGCTGAGAAAACAGAGTGTGAAGAAGAAACGCCAACAAGCTAAAGCACAGGTACAGTTTACTCGGAACATCTTTGATATTTAGTAAGATCCATGGATGGATGTTTTTTGCACTGGCTGCTTTTCTCACATGAACAGTCAAAAATATTTTCAGTGGGAGAAGAAGGAACAAATCATGTCCCGTTGACTTCCATCAATTCTTTGAATTACATTCATGACTTGATCAGTTATATTTACCAAGAGTCGTAGATGGATGTTGTCTGTACTGGCTACTTTTCTCACATGAACAGTGTAGAAACTATTTGGGAGAGGAGTGAACTCACGTCATGCTGACTTCCATCAGTCCTTTAAATCATGGATTTCAGACCCAGCCAGTGATAAAGGAAGAGCCACAGATGGATGTGAAGCCAGTAATAAAGGAAGAACAAATGGATGTTGTCTCTACTTCGGATGTCCCCACGTCACAAGTACCAAGTACATCCAACATGGAAGACACTGTCAATATGTAAGTGTTCTAAATATTTAACATGCAATGGGCAATATAAGTTAGATTTGCTATCATTGTAGACCAAAATCAAACTTTACAGGATATGGCCTGGTTAGTGATGTACACTATCTGACAAGGTATGGTCAGTGGACAGTGTCAAATACTGTTAGACAAGTTATGGTCGGCCCAGTGTCTGATGTGCCCACATCTCAGGTACCAAGTAAATCTAGTTTTAAGTCCAGTGCAAATATGTAAAAGTTTTTGAAATATGTGGCAGTATGCCAAAATGAGTGGCTAGCACTAACCCTAACAGGGCAAACAGCATAGCTAGAAATGCTAGTTCAGCAGCAAAGCTTGATTTTAAGGGCTCTGTACCAAAGGCCATGCTGCGAAATTTTTTTCCCTTTCAAGAAGTCTCGGCCCCTAGACTTTATTCTGGGAAGGAAGACTGATTAAGTTCATTCAAATCACGTAAAGAATTGAGTGCATGTTACCGCCCGACCAAATGTACTTGCTCTCAGGCAAGAATGGTTATACACACAATCTGTTGTCTTAACATGATAATGACTAGAAATTGACTGTTTGGTTTTGACCTATTGGGTGATCAGAAGTTTCAGTTTGATAAGATTTAAGCCTGGTATAATGAATTTCATTTTTCCAAAGAATAGTTTTTTGATCTGTCAAATTAATGCTGATTGTCAAACTTTAATCTTCATCAGTGTGACCTCATCAGCCCCTTCTGGACCCCATGTGAGGCCTGGTACAGGACCCATAAACGTTCCCAGTAGCTCTACAGGAAAAGAGAAGGAAGATGATGATGATGATTCATCAGATGATGATGTCAGTAAAGGAGGGGAGGGAGACGGTAATTTCTCTACCTGTTGTTAACTCTTTACCAAATGACAGAATTTTAGACTGGACCAAATTGAAAGTATTTGCAGACAACAAATTTGACCCAAATACTAAAATTTGCCCTTAAGCTTCACCCACCCTGAGGGAGAAAGCTTTTGAAACATTGTGGGAGAAGGAAAAAATGCAATTTCCCCTTTTCCAATATATTTTCTACCATTGCAAAGACAGAAATTATCATATGAGCTTGGTTTGTCTTCAAATGCTTTCAATTTGGTGAAGTCTGAAATTTTCTCATTTGGTAAAGATTTGAACTATTATATTAATGACTTGTAGACATTTAGATGAATGAAAGAATATCTGAAGATGAAAAATTGTATTGATTTTGTTGCATTTGTGATCTTGTTTCGTTTATTAAATCATGCTTAACCCTATACCACACAATCCCGACTTTTAACAACCCTGACAAAGAAGCCTTTTGAAAACATTGTGGGAAAAGTGCTGGTAACCACTATGTTTTCTACCCCTCCCAAAAAACAAATTTCCATTTTTTCTGTCACATTTATTTTGTCATCTGCAAATGCTTTCAATTTGGACTAGTCTGAAAATTTGTCGTTTGGTAAAGAGTTAACGTTTTGAAATATCGTTTAGTGAACCCATAGAAGATTTGTTGGACATTTAATAGTCAAACAACTTAATCACGTTTCTGTCACAGGTGGTGTCCATCCATGTGCAATATGTAAGACACAATTGGAACATTATGGACTAAGTCGACCACTAACGGCAAAAAACTGTGAGCTCTATGGTCTGATGCAGTCAGACCTCAAACCAGATATGAGGGTGTGCAGTGGTTGCAGGTGCAAGTCTGTTAGGAAAAAGTATACCCAGTAAGTTACTAATATTTGCGCAAGCTTTGTGTTCTGTTTTGTAATATCTGATGATTATCAAAATTAAACTTATAAAGTAAATAGTTCTCAGTAGGATATAAAAAGTGTTGTGGTAGAAAGAGCAAATGTTTGTTGAAGGCATTAAGTGCTTCTTTTGCCAAAATGTTTCAAGTGTCTACCAAACAGCATAAATTTAGACTTTTTTATTTTGAAAGCATCAGCAGACAGCAAGTAAAATGAGGTTCAAATGATATGATTTTTAGCTCCACTGGCCGAAGGCCAGCGGGCTTATGTCATGGCCCGGTGTCCGTCATGCGTCCGTCCGTCCGTCCGGTCATCCGTCCGTCTGTCCGTCCGTGCGTTAACTTTTATTTCAAACATCATCTTCTCTGAAACTACCCATCCGATTTTCACGAAACTTCACAGAAATGATCCTGACATGGTCCTCTTCAGAATTTCTTGAAAGAATTTGATTCCTTCAAAAACTCTGGTTGCCATGGCAACAAAACTGAAAAATATTGGAAATCTTTAAAAATCTTCTTGTCTGAAACCATAAGGCATAGGGCTACCAAATTTGGCATGTAGCTTTATGTAGTAGACCTCTATCAAGTTTCTTCAAATTATAGCCCTGGGGTCAAAATTGGCTCTGCCCCAGGGGTCACAAGTTTTACATAGGCTTATATAGAGAAAACTTTAAAAATCTTCTTGTCTGAAACCATAAGGCATAGGGCTACCAAATTTGGCATGTAGCTTTATGTAGTAGACCTCTATCATGTTTCTTGAAATTATAGCCCTGGGGTCAAAATTGGCTCTTCCCCAGGGGTCACAAGTTTTACATAGGCTTATATAGAGAAAACTTTAAAAATCTTCTTGTCTGAAACCATAAGGCATAGGGCTACCAAATTTGGCATGTAGCTTTATGTAGTAGACCTCTATCATGTTTCTTGAAATTATAGCCCTGGGGTCAAAACTGGCTCTTCCCCAGGGGTCACAAGTTTTATACATAGGCTTATATAGAGAAAACTTTAAATATCTTCTTGTCTGAAACCATAAGGTCTAGAGCTACCAAATTTGGCATTTAGCTTGATCTAGTTGGAGTCTACCAAAAGTGTCCAAAGTATAGTCCTGGGGTCAATTTGGCCTCATACTTGGAGGGGGGGGGGGTTCACAAGATTTACATAGGCTTACATAGGGAAAACTTTTAAATCTTGGTGTACATAGCCATAAGGCTTAGGCTACCAAATTTTGCATATAATTATAGCATTATTTAGTGGACAGTTACAAAGAGGGCCCAAGTTACAGCTCTAGGATCAAGTTTGGCCCTGCACCAGGGATCACAAGTTTTACATGGGTTTATGGAGTGAAAAGTTCAGAAACCATCTTGTTACCAGCCATAAGGCCAAGAACTCCCACATTTGGCATGTTATTCTTCTAATACAATATTCCCCATTTAGTCAGACTGTAGCCATGAGGTCAAAGTTTTATAAGGGCTTATATAGTGAAGACTTTTCTTCGTGGTTTATATTTATAAGCCAGTGGAGCGATACAGGGCCATCATGGCCCTCTTGTTTTTTTTTTGCCAGGAAAGAAAGCATTGTGGGAAAAGTAGAAAATGCTTGGTACAAGCATTTTCTCCTTTTCCCACAATCCTTTTAAAAGCCGTTTTCCACAGGATCATTAAAACTTTGTATTGTTTGGTAAAGAATTGAAAAAAGTGTCAACAGCAATGGTGCAATACATTGTTCTTATTCAGAAAATAACTAAACACATTGTAGGAAATACCTTTGATTTGGATGAGTCAGACATTTTGTTTTCTGGTAGAGTTCAATGGTTTTTGGCGAGAAAAGACTTTCATACTTAATACGCCGTCTGAGAAGCTTTCAGTTGGGCAAGTCTAAAATTTTGTCATTTGGTAAAGAATTAGGCTTTAACCATTTACCAAATGTTGAAATTTTGGACTTGTATGAATTGAAAGCATTTGTAGATGACAAAATAAATGTGACTCAAAAATTAAAAATTTTTATTGCAAGGCCAGAAAACAAAGTGGGAAAAGGAGAAAATGCTGGTAACCAACATTTTCTCCTTTTCCCACCATGTTTTCAAAGCTTTTATTCCTGAAGGTCATTTAAAGTTGAGATTGTGTGATAAAGGGTTGAATAATTTTTCAGATGTCCTGTGCCATCCTGTAAAACGTCCAAAAGAAAAGTCAAGCGTCTCAGGCCCTTTCCTGCCAGATGGGCAGACCTTTCTAATGAAATGAGGGCAATAGTAATGAAAGATTTACGTAAGTTATCTACACATTTGTCATTTTCAGAGTGATGTTGCTTATCATACATCTTATGTTTTAATATTGCTGGGGAAGAAGACCTTATAAAACTTAGTTGGAAAAGGAGAAAATGTTGGTAACCAGCATTTTCACCTATTTCCACGTTGTTTTCAACCATTTCAAAGTAACATTTATGTAAAAATTTAGGTGAGACCAAGGTTACACCATTGTTAGAAAATAATAATGTAATTATAATATCACAATGCAGACAACTTTATTTCTTCTTCTGTACATTGCTTACTTTACACGCCTACATTAAGTGTTGTCTCACGAGGTTTTAAACAACAAATTGTCCAGTCTCACGTTAAGAGCTTTTAGTTGAAAATACAAAATGTGACTTAATTTTACAGTAAATCTAGAAATTTGAGTAAAAGTGCATTTTATTGTCCTCTGCAGAACTTACAAGTGATATCAATAAATGCTGTACAGCCTGTTCCAACAGAATTGCAAGACGCTTGGACTCAGTCCAGCAGGCTGCGGGCCCAGGGGCTATCACAATGGATGCACAGCAACCCCCTCAGCCCATGGAACCTCAGCCCTCAGTACAAACGCCTCATGAAAGTTCTATGGAACCCACTTCACAAGGTATTTTAAACTTAATACCTTTTCTAAATTTGAGTTTCTCTTTGTTTTCATATTAGTTCACATTTTTGGGTATGGGTCACAAATGTTACAAAGGGAAACCTATTTCAAATGTCTTGTCATAAGGCGTAGAACTTTGATATTTTTTATGAAACGTTTTTTGTATGAAATCTCGACTGTTTGCCCATTACCAAACTAATTCAGACATTGCAACATTAGTAGAATTTGTCTTAGATGTTTTTACTGAATTGAGTACCTTAGGACCATCATGGTCAATATTACACAAACCCGAGTTTGACCAACTTTGAGAAATGGGTCTTTTGAAAACATTTTTGGTAAAGGAGAAAATGCTGGTAACCAGGATTTTCTTTTTTACCCATGTTTTCTTTATTTTCAAAAGAATAAGTCTAAAACATTAGTGTCATTTAATTTGTTGTCTGCAAATGCTTTCAACTTCATCAAGTCTAAAATTTTGTCATTTTGTCAAGGGTTAAAGCATTGGGTGTCGCTTGCCAAAAGGGCAAATTTGAGGACTTCACTTTGGATTTGATTTTCATTTGTATACATTTTTAGCATCAGTGTCTGAGAACGTGGATTCATCAGGATGGACAGAAGCTGAAACTGAGTTAGCAAAGAAAGGTAGTGTGATTATTGTTAGTTTTGTCAACCATTTAGAATTCTAAGTAAATATCACAACTTTAGGATAGTTAAAAAAAAAGATACTATCTTTTAACCCTTTAGCAAACAGTCACATGTTTTAATGAGCTTGAAGAAAACAACTTTTGAAAACTTTGATGTAAAAAGAGAAATGCTGGTAACTAGCATTTATTCCTTTTCCGTCTATGTTTTATACTCTTTCAGACACAAATTCCATTATTTGAACCCCAGTTAATCTGTCGTCTGCAAAAGCAGTCAATTTGGACCAGTTTACAATTTTGTTGTTTGGTAAAGAGTTAAGGTTATGTTTAACAGAATGTCCCATAGAGTGTGTGACAGAATAGATTTAAGATCATACAGAAATGAAACTTACTGTCTGATTATCATGAGCATTGTTGTTGTCGTGGGAAAACTTTACCGTTTTCTCAAATTTCTGTTATTATTGAAGATACATGTATTTACTTCAAACAACAGACTAGTTCATTATTATCTATAAGGAAACCCATACCAGAAGGCCAGGTAACTCTCAACATATTTGTGACATAGTTATGCCCAGTTTTTTGACTTGTAATTTACAATGAAAACGGCCTGCCACAGTTTTGGTATGCACATAATATTAATGTACTCTTGTTTTTTCCACTAAAGACCTCTATACCCTCTTTTAACCGTTTGCCACACAGTTCTGAGTTTTAACAACTCTGAGAATGAGACCTTTTCAATTGAAAACATTCTGAGAAATGAAAAAAATGCTGGTAACCAGAAATTTTGTGTTTTGAGTGACATTTTATGTTGTCTTCTAATGTATTTAAGTTGGATCTGTCTGAAATAATTTTAGGATTCAAGGAACATGGAAAAGACTGGGCAGCCATAGCAAGCACTGTAGGTAACAAAACAGAGACACAGATTAGAACTTTCTACAACAATTTCAAGAAGAAGTACAACCTTGATGCCCTTATTAGTGAGGCTAAAGAAAAAGTGAGTGACCTTGTTTTTCTTTGCCATTTTGTTCTGGATGTATCAAATACTAAATCTTACAAATGAAGCCCATTTCTCTTAATTCTTTACCGAACAATCCCAAGTTTGAATGACCTAGATGAAGAAAGCTTTTGAAAATATTGTGAAAAAAGGAGAGCATGCTGGTAACCAGCATTTTTTCCTTTTCTCTCAGTGCTTTATACCCTTGAGGCAACTTTCAGTTTTTGGTCCATGTTTTATTTGTTGTCTACAAATGCTTTGAATTTTGACTAGTCAGTTTTGTCCTTTGGTTAAGAGTTAAACCTTTACCAAACAATTCTGTTTTAAGCAACAACTATGAAAAACGCTTTTAAAAACATTGTTCTCCATGAAAAGGAGAAAAAGCTGGCTACCAGCATTTTCTTCTTTTTTCCACAGTGTTTTCAACTTTGTAGCTCACCTGAGCACGAAGTGCTCATGGTGAGCTATTGTGATCATGCTGTGTCTGTCGTGCGTCGTCTGTCGTCAACTTTTTACCTTGTGTACGCTCTAGAGGCCACATTTTCAGTCCGATCTTCATGAAACTTGGTCAGAATGTTTGTCTTGATAAAATCTCGGACGAGTTTGAAATTGGGTCATGTGGGGTCAAAAACTAGGTCACTAGGTCAAATCTTAGAAAAACCTTGTGTACGCTATAGAGGCCACATTTTCAGTCCGATCTTCATGAAACTTGGTCAGAATGTTTGTCTTGATAAAATCTCGGACGAGTTTGAAATTGGGTCATGTGAGGTCAAAAACTAGATCACTAGGTCAAATCTTAGAAAAACCTTGTGTACGCTCTAGAGGCCACATTTTCAGCCAGATATTTGTGAAATTTGGTCAGAATGTTTGTCTTGATAAAGTCTCGGACGATTTTGAAATTGGGTCATGTGGGGTCAAAAACTAGGTCACTAGGTCAAATCTTAGAAAAACCTTGTGTACGCTCTAGAGGCCACATTTTCAGTCTGATCTTCATGAAACTTGGTCAGAATGTTTGTCTTGATAAAATCTCGGACGAGTTCGAAATTGGGTCACATAGGGTCAAAAACTAGCTCACTAGGTTAAATCTTAGAAAAACCTTTTCAGCCAGATACTTGTGAAATTTGGTCAGAATGTTCGTCTTGATAAAATCTCTGTTGAGTTCGAAATTGGGTCGTGTGGGGTCAAAAACTAGGTCACTAGGTCAAATCTTAGAAAAACCTTGTGTACGCTCTAGAGGCCACATTTTCAGTCCGATCTTCATGAAACTTGGTCAGAATGTTTGTCTTGATAAAATCTCGGACGAGTTCGAAATTGGGTCATGTGGGGTCAAAAACTAGGTCACTGGATCAAATTTTAGAAAAACCTTGTGTATGCTCTAGAGGCCACATTTTCAGCCAGATACTTGTAAAATTTGGTCAAAATGTTTGTCTTGATAAAATCTCAGACGAGTTTGAAATTGGGTCATGTGGGGTCAAAAACTAGGTCACTAGGTCAAATCTTAGAAAAACCTTATGTACGCTCTAGAGGCCACATTTTCAGTCAGATACTTGTGAAACTTGGTCAGAATGTTTGTCTTGATAAAATCTCGCACAAGTTAAAAAATGGGTCATGTGGGGTCAAAAACTAGGTCAGTAGGTCAAATCTTAGAAAAACCTTGGGTGGGCTCCAGAGGTCTCATTTTCAGTCAGATACTTGTGAAACTTGGTCAGAATGTTTGTCTTGATAAAATTCGGACAAGTTTGAAATTGGATCATGTGGGGGCAAAAACATGGTCACTAGGTCAAATTAAAGAAATGCCTTGTGGGTACTCTAGAGGCCACATTTTTTGCTCTAGAGGCCACATTTTTCGCTCAATTGACTTGAAAATTGGTCAGGATGTTTTTCTTAATTAAATCTCAGAAAACTTGAAATTGGGTCACCCAGAGTCATAAAGTAGGTCACTTGGTCAAATTAAAGAAATACCTTGTGGACACTCTAGAGGCCACATTTTTCGCTCAGTTGACTTGAAAATTGGTCAAAACATTTGTCTTAATTAAATCTTAGATGAGTTTGAAATTTGGTCACCTGGGTTCATTTTGCCTATTGGCTCAGTTGAGCAATCCAGGGCCATCATGGCCCTCTTGTTTTGCCTTGGAGTGGTTTAGGTGTTGGATTGTTTGGTTAAGGGTTAAGTTTCGTGAATGCCTCAGATAATAAGAAAATTTGAAATTTAGGCATACATTGAAAGAAAGAGGTTCTGACAGCTACTAAAAGTTACTCTTTGAGATGTATTTGATTACCAGTACATTCTTTTGCCTGAAAGTCCACACCCTGTGTTTACAATAACTTTATGATATCAAGCAATTTCTTTATTTTTCACACTTTTTCTGTAACTTTCTGTGCATCTTTATAGTGATAATTACCATCTCGTCTTTTCCTCCCTGATTGTCTCTAACATAGAGTACTCCTTAATTATCATTCATATGTTATAATGCATGTCTATCTGCTTAGAGATTATGAGGTTTACAGAATTGAATGAACCTTAAATTGTAAAACTTTAACAGCCAAAAGACAGAACTATTTCCAGGCTTCAAGTAAGTGTATTGTATGGTAATACAGTAGCTTGACACTAGTAAATTGGTGTATTTATAATAATTATGTACTTCTATATGTGTATATTTTTTCTGTATCTTAAGTAACACAGCTTTGAGTATAACTTAGTGTTTTTCTGGATAGTGTAAAGATTAGAAGACATGCAGCATAGTCTGATCTTTATTTCACTCTATCCAATATTTTTAAAGATATTCTGAAAGAAAAAGGCTTTGAAATCACAATACAGCATGCACTCTGATCTTCATTCCACACTATTGGATATTTTCAGCTTAGCTGTTTTCGAAGAAAACATGGAGGTATTGTCATAGCTCTGGCATCGTTTCCTGCACCCTGCAAAAACTTTACAATTTTATATCTCTGTCATTATTTCAAACTTGGACTGGTTCTTAACTATTTAAAGGAGAACCCATACTAAAGGGGCAGGTAACCATCAGAATATTTTAACAGTTGTGCCCCTTTTTAGACTTTAGAATTTTCTAAAACTTTGACATTTTATAATATCTCTGTGATTACTGAAAGATGCTTCAAACTTGGACTAGCTGTTAACTATCAAAAGGGGAACCCATACAACAGGGGCAGGTAACCATCAAGATATTTTGACACAGTTGTGCTACTTTTTTGTGTTAGAATTTTCACAAAAAGTAACTGCAGCCAAGCAGTGCTCAGTATTAGGATATTCTGGCAAAAACAGCTTTGGTGCATCCATGTATATAATATTATTTTCATTTATATAGCAGTAGAATCAACTATTTCCTTAACACCAGTTACTTTGTAGTATTAGTTACTTTGTTTGTATGGTGTTAAACATAGTTTTCAACATTATTTTGGGGTTTTGTTGGGGTGGCAAGCTCACCTATCCATGCTTTCCAATAGTTTTGATCACCAGTATTTGCACAATTTTTCCTAACAACCATTGTGGAAACATTGATCAGCGGTGAAAGAGGAATGAATCCTGTTGCAATGGTAATCATTAATCCTTGGAAAAAAATTGGCTGTGCTAAGGATTTGAACCAGCAAGCCCCTGGTTTTATGCCTTTGGCTAGTATTAGCTACTTACATAAACATGTTTGTTGTGTATCTAGTCCTTATATCAGTAAATTCATTTACCCATTACTGTATACATATGACTTTTACACTATTTAACTCTTTACCACACAATCCCAAGTGTTAACGACCCTAAAGAAAATGCTTTTGAACACATTGTGGGAAAAGAAGGAAATGCTGCCGTTTTCTTCCCTGTCAAAGACAGAAATCATCGTTTGAACTACATTTGATGTGACATTTGCAAAAGCTTTCAGTTTGGTCCAGTCCAAACTTTGGTTGTGTGGTATAGGGTGAATCTAACAGTTTTTCAAAATTGTGAGAAAGGCAAATCTTCCTTTCCCACAATCTTTGCCATACTGTTTAACCCTTTACCAGATGACAAAATTTTAGCCTTGTCAAAATTAAAAGCATTTGCAGACGACAATTTCTATGTGGCTCACATGGTGCAATTTTTCTTTAATAGGGTAGAAAACATTGTGGGAAAAGGAGAAAATGTTGGTTACCAGCATTTTCTCCTTTTCCCACAATGTTTTCAAAAGGTTTCTTTCCCAGGGGCATCAAAAGGCGGCATTTTGTGCGGTAAAGGGTTAAAGACCATATTTCTTTTTCCTTCAAATGTTTTTCCTTTAAATACTTTGTAACAAAATGTGATAAATAGTGGATTCCGTAGAGGGTTAACTCTTTACCAGACATCGAAATTCTGGACTTGTCCAAATCCAGAGAAGTAGCAGACAACAAATATGGCGCAAACTGGAGGGGGGGAAAGCACCATCTTTATAAAATTAAAAAACATTGGTGGAAAAGGAGAAATTGCTGGTAAATAGTATTTTCCTCTTTTCCCATAATATGTCAAAAGCCTTTTTTTTAAGGGTCATTAAAGCTCAGGATAATGTGGTAAAGGCTTAAGGTATCCTGTCGTTTATGTGTAGTTTTTAGTTATGTGTAGTCATATGTTTCTCAAGCACATGTCACATTTCTCCAGTTCATGTTTGAAATTAGGTCATGTCTCATGTGAGTTCTATCTTTCTAAACACCAGTTTATTAGCTCACCTGAGCAGGAAGTGCTCAAAGTGAGCTTTCATGATCATGCTGTGTCCATAGTGTGTAGTTAACTTTTACCTTGTGTATGCTCTAGAGGCTACATTTTCAGTCCGATACACCTGAAATTTGGTCAGGATGTTTGTCTTGGTGATTTATGAACGAGTTGGAAAATAGGTCATATCTGGTCAAAAACCAGGTCACCATGTCAAATCTGTTAAAAATCTTTTGTACACTCCAGAGGCCACATTTTCAGTCCTATACACATGAAAGTTGGTCAGAGTATTTGTCTTGATGGTATCTTGGACAATTTTAAAAATGGGTCACATGGAGTCCAAAGCTAGGTCACCAATTCAAATCTTAGAAAAACCTTGTGTATACTATAGAAGCCAAAAAGTAGGTTACTGGGACACATCTTAGAAATACCTTGTTTTACACGCTAGAGGCCTCATTTTTAGCTCCACTGGCCGAAGGCCAGCGGGCTTATGTCATGGCCCTGTGTCCGTCGTCCGTCCGTCCGTCCGGTCGTCCGTCCGTCCGTCCGTCCGTTAACTTTTATTTCAAACATCTTCTTCTCTGAAACTACCCATCCGATTTTCACGAAACTTCACAGAAATGATCCTGACATGGTCCTCTTCAGAATTTCTTGAAAGAATTTGATTCCTTCAAAAACTCTGGTTGCCATGGCAACAAAACTGAAAAATATTGGAAATCTTTAAAAATCTTCTTGTCTGAAACCATAAGGCATAGGGCTACCAAATTTGGCATGTAGCTTTATGTAGTAGACCTCTATCAAGTTTCTTCAAATTATAGCCCTGGGGTCAAAATTGGCTCTTCCCCAGGGGTCACAAGTTTTACATAGGCTTATATAGAGAAAACTTTAAAAATCTTCTTGTCTGAAACCATAAGGCATAGGGCTACCAAATTTGGCATGTAGCTTTATGTAGTAGACCTCTATCATGTTTCTTGAAATTATAGCCCTGGGGTCAAAATTGGCTCTTCCCCAGGGGTCACAAGTTTTACATAGGCTTATATAGAGAAAATTTTAAAAATCTTCTTGTCTGAAACCATAAGGCATAGGGCTACCAAATTTGGCATGTAGCTTTATGTAGTAGACCTCTATCATGTTTCTTGAAATTATAGCCCTGGGGTCAAAATTGGCTCTTCCCCAGGGGTCACAAGTTTTATACATAGGCTTATATAGAGAAAACTTTAAATATCTTCTTGTCTGAAACCATAAGGCCTAGAGCTACCAAATTTGGCATTTAGCTTGATCTAGTTGGAGTCTACCAAAAGTGTCCAAAGTATAGTCCTGGGGTCAATTTGGCCTCATACTTGGAGGGGGGGGGGTTCACAAGATTTACATAGGCTTACATAGGGAAAACTTTTAAATCTTGGTGTACATAGCCATAAGGCTTAGACTACCAAATTTTGCATATAATTATAGCATTATTTAGTGGACAGTTACAAAGAGGGCCCAAGTTACAGCTCTAGGATCAAGTTTGGCCCTGCACCAGGGATCACAAGTTTTACATGGGTTTATGGAGTGAAAAGTTCAGAAACCATCTTGTTACCAGCCATAAGGCCAAGAACTCCCACATTTGGCATGTTATTCTTCTAATACAATATTCCCCATTTAGTCAGACTGTAGCCATGAGGTCAAAGTTTTATAAGGGCTTATATAGTGAAGACTTTTCTTCGTGGTTTATATTTATAAGCCAGTGGAGCGATACAGGGCCATCATGGCCCTCTTGTCTGTTTAAAACTGATGAACATATGTCAGGATATTCATCTTGGTGATATCTATAAGTTTAAAAATGGGTCATATTGGGTCTAAAAGAAGGTAACTAAGACAAATTCTAGAAAAAGCTTGTGTATGTTTTAGAAGCCACTTATTCAGTCCAATATACATGAAAGTTTGTACAGATGTTTTTCTTGATAAATTTGGATGAGATTGGAAATGGGTTGTATTGGATCAGAAATGCCCAGGTGAGCGACTCAGGGCCATTATCGCCCTCTTGTTCATATTTCCCCTCCAAAAAAGTTAGGGGGAGGGACACTGCATCATGTCCTTATGTTGTCAACTAGTTCTCATGGACTTGTTCTAGCTTATTTTAGAAAAAAATACCTGTTGTAACACTTGTTTGAATTCTCAAAGGAGTTTATATTTATTTGTTATTTACTGCTTTTTTTTTAGCTCATCTTAGCACAACGTGCTAAAGGTGAGCTATTGTGATTGCCCTATGTCCGGCGTCCGTCGTCCGTCAACAATTTCTTTAAACATCTTCTTCTCCTAACCCACTGGGCCAATCTTGATGAAACTTGGCAGGGATGTTCCTTGGGTGAAGCTCTACCAAAATTGTTCAAAGAATTGAATTCCACCCACAACTCTGGTTGCCATGGCAACAAAAAGGAAAAAAAAAAAGCAAAATCTTTGAAAATCTTCTTCTCTGAAACTAGAAGGCGCAGAGCTTTGATATTTGGTATGTAGCATCTCCTAGTGGACCTCTACCAAGTTTGTTCATTTGATGCCCCTGGGGTCAAAACTGGCCCCGTCCCGGCGGTCACAAGTTTGAGCATAGTCACAAAGAAGGAAAACTTTAAAAATCTTCTTCTCTAAAACTTGAAGGCGTAGAGCTTTGATATTTGGCATGTAGCATCTCCTAGTGGACCTCTGCCAAGTTTGTTCATATGATGCCCCTGGGGTCAAAACTTGCCCCGCCCCAGGGGTCACAATTTCCAACATAGGAACAAAGAAGGAAAACTTTAAAAATCTTCTTCTCTAAAACTAGAAGGCATAGAGCTTTGATATTTGGCATGAAGCATCTCCTAGTGGACCTCTACCAATTTTGTTCATATGATGCCCTTGGGGTCAAAACTGGCCCCGCCCCGGGGGTCACAAGTTTGAGCATAGTAACAAAGAAGGAAAACTTTAAAAATCTTCTTCTCTGAAACTTGAAGGCGTAGAGCTTTGATATTTGGCATGTAGCATCTCCTAGTGGACCTCTACCAAGTTTGTTCATATGATGCCCCTGGGGTCAAAACTGGCCCCGCCTCGGGGGTCACAATTTCCAACATAGAAACAAAATAGGAAAATTTTAAGAATCATCTTCTCTAAAACTAGAAGGCATAGAGCTTTGATATTTGGTATGAAGCATCTCCTAGTGGACCTCTACCAAATTTGTTCATATGATGCCCTTGGGGTCAAAACTGGCCCTGCCCTGGGGGTCACAAGTTCGAACATAGGAACAAAGAGGTAAAACTTTAAAAATCACCTTCTCTGAAACTTGAAGGCGTAGAGCTTTGATATTTAGTATGTAGCATCGCCTAGTGGACCTGTACCAAGTTTGTTCATATGATTCCCCTGGGGTCAAAACTTGCCCTGTCCTGGGGGTCACAAGTTTGAGCATAGTAACAAAGAAGGAAAACTTTAAAAATCTTCTTCTCTGAAACAGGAAGGCATGGAGCTTTGATATTTGGTATGTAGCATCTTCTAGTGGATCTCTACCAAGTTTGTGCATATGATGCCCTTGGGGCAAAAGTTGGCCCTGCCCCGGGGGTCACAAGTTCGAACATAGGAACAGAGAAGGAAAACTTTAAGAATCATCTTCTCTGAAACTGGAAGGCGTAGAGCTTTGATATTTGGTATGTAGCAACCTAGTAGACCTCTACTAAGTTTGTTCATATGATGCCCTTGGGTCAAAATTGGCCCAGCCCCAGGGGTCACAAGTTCAAATTTAGGAACAAAGAAGGAAAACTTTAATTTTTTTTTTTTCTCTTAAATGGGAAGGCATAGAGCTTTGATATTTGGTATGTAGCATCTCCTAGTAGACTTCTACCAAGTTTGTTCCAAGGATGCTGCTTGGTTCAAAACTGGCCCAGCCCCTGGGGTCACAAGTTCGAACATAGGAACAAAGAAGGAAAACTTTAAAATTCTTCTTTTCTGAAACCGAAAGGTGTGGAGCTTTGATATTTGGTATGTTGCATCTCAGAGTGGACCTCTACCAAGTTTGTTCATATGATGCCCCTGGGTCAAAACTGGCCCCGCCCCGGGGGTCACAAGTTCGAAGATAGGAACAAAGAAAAAAAACTTTAAATTTCTTTTTCTCTTAAACGGGAAGGTGTAGAGCTTTGATATTTAGTATGTAGCATTTCCTAGTGGACCTCTACCAAGTTTGTTCATATGATGCCCCTGGGTCAAAACTGGCCCAGCCCCGGGGGTCACAAGTTCGAACATAGGAACAAAGAAGGAAAACTTTAAAATTCTTCTTTAAAACTGGAAGGCGTAGAGCTTTGATATTTGGTATGTAGTGATTCTCTTCTAAGTTTGTTTGCCCATCTAAGCGCAACAAGTTCATTGAGTTCAAAATTGGGTCATCTTGGGTCATAAACTAGGTCACTAGGTCAAATTAAAGAAATACCGTGTTGGCACTCTCGAGGCCACATTTTTTGCTCAATTGCCTTGAAAATTAGTTAGAAAGTTTGTCTTTATAAAGTCTCACTTAAGATTAATTTGGGTCAACTTGGATCATAAACTAGTTCACTGGGTCAAATTAAAGAAATACCTTGTTTGCACTCTGGAGGCCACATTTATTGCTCAAATGACCTGAAATTTGGCCAGAATGTTTGTCTTGATGAAATACCAGATGAGTTCGGATTTGGGTCACCTGGAACCATAAACTAGGTCACTAGGTCAAAATAAAGAAATACCTTGTGGGCACTCTAGAGGCCACATTATTTGCTTAGTTGCCTTGAAAATTGGTCAGAATGTTTGTCTTTGTAAAGTCTCACATGAGTCTGAATTTGGGTCAACTGGGGTCATAAACTAGGTCACCTGGTCAAATTAAAGAAATAGCTAGTGGGCACTCTAGAGGCCATATTTATTATTCATTTGATTTGAAAATTGGTTAAAATGTTTCTTTTGATATAGTCAAAGACCAGTTCAAATTTGGGTCACCTGGGGTCATAATCTAGGACACTAGGTCAAATTAAAGAAATATCTTTAGGGCACTCGAGGGCACATTTTTTGCTCAGTTGACTTGAAAATTGGTCAGAATGTTTGTCTTCATGAAATATGAGTTTGAAATTGGGTCACCTGCAGTCAAAAACTAGGTCACATGGTCAAATTAAAGAAAAACCTTTAAGGCACTCTACTAAGGTGAGCAACCCAGGGCCATCATGGCCCTCTTGTTTTCATCAATTTAACGCATATACATATATACATATACCGGCTATTTTAGACTTAACTTGACCTGTAACAACACCGGGGAAGTACAAAAATTCAGTTGAAAAGGTCATTTTCTTGAGGAAAGGAAAACATTGTGGAAAAGGAGCAATGGCTTAACCCTTCACCACACAATCCTGACTTTTAATGACCCTGTAGAAGAAGGCTATTGAAAACATTGTAGGAAAAGTAGAAAATACTGGTAATCAGCATTTTCTCCTTTTCCCACACTGTTTCCTGCCCTTTCAAAGACAAATTTCATAATTTGTGCAACATTTTATTTGTCGTCTGTAAATGCTTTCAAATTGGATTACTCTAAAATTTTGTTGTTTGGTAAAGAGTTAAAGTATTTAATTTCTCTTTTTCCCCTTGACAAATTCACAATATTCTCAGAAGCTGCTTTCTGAACTGCAGTAAAGTCATATTTGTGCTGTTGTAAATAAGACATTGACTTTGTAATGAAAAAAGATCCAATCATTTTGAGGGCTGTTCTGACCAAAGCATGTCAGAAAATTTGAGATCGCTTATATGTATATACTGGTATTCAAGAGGAAACTGCTTTTCTTTTCTGTCTGATCTTTACCTTTAGTTTCTGTAAAGGCATCTAAATATGTACTCAGCACCGTAAATGCTATGTCTTTGCTTTACATAAAGATGTACATGTATATGAGCCATGCTCTGTGAAAAGGGGGCTTAATGCATCTGCAAAAAAGTTTCGACCCAGGTCAGCCTGCGCAGTCCACGCAGGCTGACCTGGGCTGAAAATTTCGCTTTGATTAATTTTCCGTATGTCCAAAGACCAGTCTACCTAATGATTAGATCAGTTGTAAATGCTGTGTCTTTGCTTTACATACACATGTATATGAGCCATGCTGTGTGAAAAGGGGGGCTTAATGCATCTGCAAAAAGTATCGACCCAGGTCAGCCTGTGCAGGCTGACCTTGGCCGAAACTTTTTGCGTTTGTTCAATTTTCCGTATGTCCAAGGACCAGTCTACCTAATGATTAGGTCAGTTGTTAAAAAAAAAGTGGCTATTATAGATCCATAGTAATATGTTAGCTTGATTGGTATAATGCATCACAGAGATGCATTAAGCCTCCTTTTGCCAGAGCATGGGCCATATTTATTTGGTTGTCAAGTTGGTAGTGGCTGGTTTTGGTGTAACTGTTTTTTGAAAGTATTGCAAAGTACATGTATATATCAGTGTGTCTTGTTGGGCTCAGTGCCAAGCTTTGTCACTCAGTAACACATACATTTTGAAACCAGATGGTGACTTGTTTGAATCTCCAGCACTGCCTATTTCTATCTAGTCATTGCAACAGGATTCATTCCCCCGTCATTGCTGATCATCTGTTTGACAATGCTAATGTTGGAAAGCAGTTGGTGGCTTTGGAAGAATACTTTTGGTAATACTGGCAAAAGAAATGCCAAAGGAAAGCATAGATAGGTGCACTGGCCATTGCAATTAAACTAAAATAATGTAAACGCTTCAAAAAGCACACACCTAACCCTTTACCAAACAATGAAATTTAAGACTAGTCCAGATTGAAAGCATTTGCAGAGGAAAAAGTAAATATGACTCAGAATCTGATTTTTTTTTTTCTTGGTAGGGAAGAAAACATTGTGGGAAAAGGAGAAGTATTGGTAACCAGTATTTTCCCATAATGTTTTCAAAAGCTTTCTTTCTCAGGGTTGTTAAAACTCAGGATTGTGTTGTAAAGGGTTAAACAAATGTAGGGTTCAAGGATTAATCGTCAAAGTGCCTTTCACAACTGAAGTTGCCTTGGTGGCCAATGTAGATTAAGATCAGACTGCACAAAACATGCAGCCTGATAATTGATCTACACTGTCCACTGCCCTAAGACATTCTTGCCAAAAACAATCTTGATATTGCAGTTATTTTGGTCACATTTCTATATTGAGAACTTCTGTTGGGTTTATTTAACATTCTAGGGGGTAAGACATCAAACCTGACCATTTAGGTCCAAGCCCTCCTGGTGGCACTGGTTGCCCAGGACTGCCCTGAAAAGATCAAGTACCATTCAAACTTATAAAACATTAATTTGTAGTCTGTCTCCATATTACAACAGAAATATTGTTTAACCCTTTACCACACAATCACTATTTTTAACGACTCTGGGAAATTAGACTTATGAAAAAAAAAAAAAAAAAAAATTGTGGGAAAAAGAGAAAGTGCTGGTTTCAGCAAATGAGACTAAAATGGTGGGATTTGTCTTCGAACAAGCAGAAAACTTTTTTTCCAAAAATGAGAAAATGCTAGATAGCTGGTTATTCATAAGAATTTTCTGAATATCACAATTCTGAATAACACAATTTCTGATTAGCTATACCATTTGGTAAAGACACATTTAGTTCAGCCAGTCAGAAATGTGTCACTTTTTAAATCTAGAATAAAGACTAAGAATGCAATTCAGAATGGCTTTTGAAAACTGGCCTAGGTCACTCAGGACTGTCATTGAGCAAGGCACTGCAGTACTGTTGAAACTTGGAACAACTTAACTGTGTCAACTGTGCTAGTGATAGAACTAAAATATTGCTGAAAGTGGCATAAAACCCCATTCAAACAAAGGAACTGTCAAGGCAAAATGATTGGTACTCACTTACATGTATTTAGAAAAATGTGGACGTAAGGAAAAAAAATCATACATAGAGCTATGAGAAGCTTAATGACCTCTGTCATAAGCTCAAGGTGACCAAAAAGGATTAGAAATCCAGCAGCAGTGTGTTGTTGGTTCTCGTTGACATAGTTGTCATTTTCATTTTGCAACTTTTCTCCTCTCACACCATAGGAAGATGATAAGAGAACAGTGTCAGTTTGTGAGAGTGTTGCTTCAACAGTAACAGCACCCTCTGATGGAGAACAAAATTTGTCAGATAATGAGGACAACAGGGACAGTGATGACAGCGGGACAGCCAGTGCCCCAAGTCCCAGGCCATTGAACATAGAGGAGAGAGGTATGTAGAAAACTTTTCTTCTAATTTAAATAAGCCATGCTCTGTGAAAAGGGGGCTGAATGCATCTGCAAACAGTTTCAGTGCATGTCAGCCTGCACAGTCCATGAAGGCTGACATGGGAAGAAACTTTTTGCTGTCTTTCTGCATGTCAAAGGACCAGTCTACCTCATGATCCTGTCACTTGTTAGACAAAATGGATTTAACCCATTACCACACAATCCCGACCTTTAACGACCTTAAAAAAGAAAGCTATTGAAAACATTGCAGGAAAAGGAGAAAATGCTTCTTTTCCAGCAATGTTTTCTCCCCTTTCCAAATCAAATTTATGTTTTTGAGTCGCATTCATTTTGTTGTCTGCAAATGCTTTCAATTTGGACTATTATAAAATTCTATTGTTTGCTAAAGAGTTAATGAATACATTATTATGTAATGACATGCTTGGTATGATGGATCATGGAGATATGTTAAGCCCCTTTTTGCCAGAGCATGGCTCATTTTGAGGATCAAGGTGATCCTGTTGAGCAGTTGCTTCTTCTGTCATAGTCTTTTCTAAATTAGCCAAAAACTGAATGTTTCAGAATATTCATACTGTTTGAAGCAATATACATAATATTAGAAACATATTCAAGGAAAAACACTTTCAAACATAACAAAAATAACTCTACTTACCTTCAGATGTCACCAAAGATTCTCAAAAACCAGATTCATCCAGGCCTGTTTCTATGGACACCCTGTCGTCCTCCTCAGATCAGCAGCTACCAAACAGTCTGACATCCCAGAAACCTCTGAGCACATCTCAGAGCAGCCTGAGAAGTATACCTGATAATGATAGTAATGCCACCCTTAGTGCTGATGAAACACCTGGTAGTCATGGAGACAGACCTCCCCAGCAACAGTATCCAGGAAGTGTACCATTGCCTGGTGGCCATGGACCTGGTAAGAACAATGTCTGTGACAAACCAATATTGTACTTACATTTTGAATTTACTGCAAGCCAGTGGTTGATCTACATAAATCTTTCTTACCAGGCTGGCTTTTTAGTTTGTGGAGGTTGTCCTGCACATTTGGAGAGACACATTTGTCTCTCCCTTTCTACTGTTTGTTAGGCTGCTCATTTGTCTTTCTGTATAAATGGTAGTAATTTTCTTCTGATATCCGAGAGAGATCCTAAAACTACAGTACATTAATTTTATTTATCCTTAACCCTTTACCACACAATCCTGACTTTAACGACCCTTAGGAAGAAGCCTTTTGAAAACATTGTGGGAAAATGAGAAAATGCTGGTAACCAGCATTTTCTCCCTTTCCTACAATGTTTTCTACCTGTCCCAGAACAAATTTCAGTTTTTGAGTCACATTTATTTTGTCGTCTGCAAATGCTTTCAATCTGGAAACATCCAAAATGCTGTTGTTTGGTAAAGAGTTAACCAAACAAGCCATTGTTATAGTGACCCTAGAGAGGAGGGCTTTTACTACCCTTTTATAGACAAAATTCATCATTTGAGCCACATTTGAATTAGTCATGCTCTATGAAAAGGGGTTTAATGCATCTGCAAAAAGTATCAACACCTGGTAAAGCTGCACTGTCAAACAGGCTGACCCAAGTCAAAACTTTTTGCTATTGGTCAATTTTATGCAATTCAAAGGACCAGTCTGCCTTAAAATTTAGTCAGTTGTCAGACAAAATGGATTTTATGGATCCATAATTATGTGATGACTTGCTTGGTATAATGCATCACAGAGATGCATTAAACACCCTTTTGCCAGACTGCTGCTCAAATTATTGTTTGCAAAATGCTTACAGTATGAATGAGTCTAAACTTGTGTTGCTTGGTAAAAAGTTAAGTGCCCGTGTTGTCTCCTTATAGATGGAGGCAGTGGTGGCTCCAGAAATCTGACGCATCTTGGCTCCATAGCCCTTGGTATTGTGGGAAGACCAAGTTCCAATACATCCCAAAGCCCGAGCAATTCTAATCAGGGATTTCCACCAAGACCTGGTTCTCGACAGAGCCCTGCAATGTCAAGTCAGGGCTACCATCACCAGAACCGCCCAAGCTCTGGTCCATCCAGTCATGAAGTTCCTATAATCAGGGAAGCTAACCCAAATCAAGGGGGCAACAATGCTTTGGATTTTTCTCAAGGAATGAAGTCACACCCATTTCAACAAGTTAGGGAACCACATCGCCCATCAAGCACTCTGTCTGAACCAGGGTTCCTAGGTCAGAGGGCACTTTCTCCACATGTATCAGTTGTTGCTTCACAGTTACTAGGTATACAAATCATTTTGATGATTTCTAATAATACTTTCTATTGGTAGGAATGTAAATGTGTTGAAAATGAAAATAGTAATAGAAAATTGTTAATAACTGCATTATACAAACATACAATGATTTAGTAGTGTGTAAATTGCATGAAACAAATAAATTTTATAAGTATCTCTCTGAGTGCATGTTAGAATAACCCTTGTAACAGAACATAATTTACATTACCTAAGATATAATACATGTACATTTTGTTATAACAACACATTGTTGCAAAAGGAGGAATTACTGGTTGTGAGATATTCTTTTTTTGCAACGATGTTATCAAGAATGGTCTTTTTCAAGATGAAAAAAAAAAGCAGTTTTCCACCAGTAATGGGTCAAAAATCACACATAGATATGATTTAATTTGCAGAAATCTCTTTTTTCAAAATGCAGTTTAACCCGTTAGCACAATATCACAATTTAAATGACCCCAAGGAAAAGGACTTTTGAAATTATTGTGGGAAAAGGAGAAATACTGGTAACCAGCATTTTCTCATTTTCCCATATTGTTTTCTACCCTTCCAAAGGTAAATTTCAGGTTTTGAGTCACATTTAATTTGTTGTCTACAAATGCTTTCAATTTGGACCTGTCTAAGATTTTGCCATTATAGGTTTAGACCCATCACAAGGCACAACCCAGCAAGAGAAAAAATCTCAACGACCAGCTACCTGTGTTCGAGACCTGATACACTCTGCTATAGAGAGAAACCTAAGCCAGGACCAGGCTGCACCTGATAGGCCAAGTAAGCCATTTAACATAAAGTTAATCATTTACCAAACAATCACAAGTTTTAATGACCCTGTGGAATAAGACTTTTGAAACTATTGTGGGAATAGGAGAAAATGCTGGACACCACAATGTTTTCTAGACTCTTAACTCTTTACTGAACAACACAACCTTAGACCTGTCGAAATTGAGAGCATTTGCAGACAGCATTTTAAATAAGACTCAAAAACAGTAATTTCTCTGTGGAAGTGTAGAAAAGAATATTATCAGAAGCCTTCTTCCTTAGGGTTGTTAGAACTTGGGATTGTGTGGTAAAGGGTTAAGAGACAATCCCATCATTTGAGACACTCTTAATTTGTCCTCTGTGAATGCCTTCATTATGGATTTTATATAGTCTTGTCAAGAGTTTCAATACATAAATAGTTGCAGTACATTTTGTATGTATAGTGAAAAACATGATGAAAAAAGGAATAGATCCACCATAGTTATCTGAAAAGATTTTTGTTTTTGATGGCAAATGCTTCAAGATAAAAGATAGTGTAGATCAAGATCAGACCAGACAGAACTTGCAATCTGATCTTTGGTCTACATTATCCTTTATTGTGACAAGATATTTCTTTGTTTTCTGTACTGTCTCCATTATCAAAATTCATTGTCTCCATTTAGTTTATAAGTCTGCCAGACAAAGTTTGAAAAGGAAATATATGATTTGACACTTTAGTATTTAAGATAAAAATCTATTATACGAGTCTTGAAAAATGTTCTTAAGCCAGGCTCTGGTAGCAGTGATTGTCAGATTCTTTTTTGTTTTATTCGTATATTAATATCTCACAAATTACTAGTCAGAATAAGCAAAACCAGACTTGCACTTGTGAAAATTTCCGTGAATAAAGCTAGTCTCATTCCTCTGAAAATACCGCAGTATAAAATTGAGTCACATAAGATATCACATAAAGCTTACCTCAAACAAGATGAGAAAACAAGGCTAGATTTATGAATAAGAGTTACTCCTAGTAATTATGTCCAGATAGATTGGTCTTTTTGAGATCAGTTTCTTGAAACCTGTTTTGTTTTGTTGACAGGGTCAACAGATGCAGCTTACAGATCTGGAGGTCAGCCTATGCCACAGATAATGCCACATGACCTTAGAGCGACTGACCTTAGGAAAGATGCCATGGCAGCAAATTACCCGGAACACAGGGGTTCCCCATACCAGCTGCAGATGAGGGGAGACCCAAGGGACATGCGTGACCTAAGAGATATACGTGGAGCCCCAAGTGGAGGCATTGACCTTTCAATGAGACCCTCAGACGGCATGGACAAGTCTTCTCACAGCTTTAAAGGGGACCCAAGGGATTTTGGGCCAAGACCTGGTGACCCATATAGGGGTTCAGCCGAAGATGCCCAGAGGAAGTCATTTAATACTAGGACCCCACCTCCTGCCCACTCTAACAGGCGCTCCCCTTTTCAAGTCCAACAGGAAGCTGTTGCCCTGAAAGGTAGACCTGATCCCATGGATAAATCTCCCAATATTTATCAGGAGAGGAATAACCTGTCGCCATCTGTCAGAGGTAATTCTATTCTATATACAGATACAAACTTTGCAAATGCAAGAACACGTATATTGCACATGCTCTGTTCAAAATACTGGAAATCTTTGATAATTATACCCTTTTTGAATAGATACAAGTAAAAATATTGCAAAGACGCCTAAATATTCTCTTCAAAATGTGGTAAATCCTTGATAACTATACTTCCTGCAAAAGTTGTTAACTATCAAAAGGGGAACTTCTACCCTGAAGGGAAGGTAACCCTCGTGATATTCTTGGTACATTTATGTCCCTTTTTTTTTGTCTTACCATCTTTACTGGAAAAGCAACTGCAGCCAAGAGTTCTCACCAGCATGTGGTGCTCTTGTCACTTTTAATCCTTTAACACACAGTCCCAAGTTTTAGTGACCCTGACACAGAGGTATATTGAAAACATTGTGGGAAAAGGAAAAAATGCTGCTAACCAGCATTTTCTCCTTTTCCCACAATGTTTTCTACCCTATCAAAGACAGAGTCCTTTATTTAACTCTTTACCACACAATCACGGGTTTTAAAAACCCTGAAGACAAAGCCTTTCAAAAACATTGTGGGAAAAGAAAAAAATGTGGTAACCAGCATTTTCTCCTTTTCTCACAATGTTTTCTTGCCTTCCCAAAACAAATTTCAATTTTTGAGTCAAGTTTATTTTGACATCTGCAAATGCTTTCAATTTGGACCAGTCGACAATTTTGTTGTTTGGTAAAGGGTTAAGCCACTGATAACCTGTTTTCTGCAAATGCTTTCAATTCTGACAATTTTCAGATTTTGTCATGTAGTAAAGAGTCATGCTCTTTTGCAATGGCTATGACATCCTTCATGCAAGATTCATGACAAAAACTTGTGAAAATGACATCAAAGAGTGAAAGGAAAGAAAGTTTCTAAACAATATGGGAAATATTTTGGGGAAAAACTGCAATTTTATGTGAAAAGCATTTTCAGCCATGTTTTCAAAAGCTGCTTTTCCCATGATATTTTCCAAAGATGTCTGTGAGAGAGGAATGAAAGGGTCTTGTCATGATTTACCCATGAAGACTGAAACACACCCTTCTCTACAGAATGCATGAAAGCTGCATATTCTGATTTTGTTTTATTTTGAAGGACCTCAATCCAGTTCTCCATACAGTCCCCATGGGGGTGATCCCAGCAGGTTGAGTGGAAAAGGGCCCATTCCTCCTCCACCTCCCTTAATCAACAGCAGCTCCTCCCCAAGGCTACCCAAGTCCCCTCCAACCAGTCATTTACCCGTGGCACCCCCTGGCTCAATAACACATGGTACGCCTGTTGGGATTCCTATGACTAACTCATCTTCATCAGGTATGTGTGTTTGCATAATGACACTAGGAATGCCAGGCAGAGGATTGACTTCTTTTACATATTGTGTAGATCAAGATCAGACATTAGCAGAACAAGTACAACTGGAGGGTTATGAACAAAGTCCAGTTATATCATTAACCCTGTACCACACAGTCCTAAGTTTTAACAACCTTGTGGAAGAAGCCTTTTGAAAAACTTGTGGCAAAAGAAGAAAATGCTGGTAACCTTTTCTCACACTGTTTTCTACCCTATCAAAGACAAGTGCCATCGTTTGAGTCGCATTTCAGTTTGTTTAAGTCTACATTTTTATTGATTCATAAACAGTTAAAAAGAAAAGAAAAAAGTAACTCTTTCTCTCCCCCTTCCCCCCCCCCCCCCCCTCCTCCTTCTCCCTTGATTGGTTAACCAAACTTATCTGTAGTGAGTTTGTGTCAGAAATTAATGAATCAACACCTAGGATGGAGGTTTCTTTAATATTTTGTTATCCAAATTTACTAACAATAATTAGAATTCTTTTTCTTATTCCCACGGAGAGGCTGTTTACTGCATTACATCTCACTAATTTTCTGTTCGTTAGGTAGAGCAAGTCAGCAGCAGTCTATGGTTCGTGGTTCAATCACTCAAGGGACACCTGTACATCCAAGAGAGAACAATATGGGGCGAGGCATGCAGCATCATGACCAGAATCAACCTAGACCACCAGGTGAGACACAGTATATTTTTACCTACAGTAAATTCAGCCTAAAGCAATATTATGGGGACCCAAGAAAAAACATGGTAACATCAAAATGTGATTAAGGCTGATGGCAGACTTGAGTATCAAAACTATATTACAATCGAAGTATATGTTCTTTTACAACTATGGGCTTGAAATTAATTTTCAAAATTACGGGAAAAAAAACCATAAGCCTTGATCTAATATGACATGTCGTTTAAAATTCAGCCTTTGAAACGTATGCTAAATGTTCAGTGAACTTTATTTCTATATGCAAATTATTGGTATTGAAAGATTCTGTTTTTGTTAAGATTGG
The DNA here is from genome assembly GCA_945859785.2 of Tridacna gigas. Taxonomy (NCBI): domain Eukaryota; kingdom Metazoa; phylum Mollusca; class Bivalvia; order Cardiida; family Cardiidae; genus Tridacna; species Tridacna gigas. The sequence continues at coordinate 25,404,836 of OX244042.2, read as the reverse complement.
AGTTTTCCTTGACTAGCACAAACACTGCTGATTTCAGTGAAAATATTCCTTAACCCTGTACCACACAATCCCGAGTTTTATCGACCCCAAGAACAACGCCTTTTGAAAACATTGTGGGAAAAGGAGAAAATGCTAGCAACTAGCATTTTCTCCTTATTTCACAATATTTTCTACTCTTTCAAAGACAGTTTCATTATTTGTGCAATATTTATTTTGTCGTCTGCAAATGCTTTCAATTTGGAAAAGTCTAAAATTTTGTCATGTGGTAAAGGGTTAAACCCCTATACATCTGTACTTCTCTTCACTTAACTCAATAAAATTTAACAGGTCAGTATGACATTAGGATGATGGAGCAAGGTCAAGTTCGTGGGGTCCACCCCTCACAATTGTATGACCATAGGTTAGAGCAGATGCGCCTTCAACAATCTGGGTACCAGCAGCCCCCATATCAGTTCCCACCTACGTCCGTAAACCAGCAAGGGGAATACAGTACCAAACAAACAATCATAAATGACTATGTGACGGCAAGACAGATGCAGATGAGGCATCAGTCTTCACCAACGGAGAAAGATCCTCGGATTGATGTTCGCGATCAGAGGGCAGATCTGAGGGGAGACCCCAGGAATGACCCTAGAGGGGACCCCAGGGATCAGACTATAAGCCCAAGGGCTCAAGAGCACGTTAGAGGGCCATCCCCTAGGATGCCAGCTGGCTATCCTGGCATGTACATGAATCCTAATCAAGGGCAGCCATCTTCTGCAAGGTAATTTTTCTTTGTGATAAAATTTTGACCTTATCTTCCCTCCTTTAACCCCTTATCAACAGTCGTATGTTTAAAGGACTGGGAACATTGTCAACCAGGATTTTATTTTTCCCACAATTTTTCAGTCATTTCAAAGACAAATCGCTTCATGTAAGCCGGCATTTGATTTGTTTTCTGCAAATGCTTTCAAAAAAGACATGTCGAAAGCTTTGTGTTCTGGAAGATAGTTAACCCCTAACAAACAATTCTGACTTTTAACAACGTTGGCGAAAAAGGCTTTTGAAAAGATTGTGGGCCCAGCCTGGTAGCTCAGTGGTTAGCGTATCTGACTCATGACCTGGTGGTTGCGGGTTCAATACCTGGTTGCGGCAAACTTTCTTTCTGACGATTTTATGCCTTTCACCTCTGATGCATGTGAGAAAGTAGCATGTGGCTTGGAAAGAAAGGTGTGTCACTACTGGTGTGGGAAGCCAGGAAACAGATGCATAGGTACCCTAGCCATCATAGTATGACCTAAGCTGTTAAAACAGCATTGGCCACCAATACACACAAACAGAATGAAAACATTGTGGGAAAAGGAGAAATGTTCGTAACCAGCATTTTCTCCTTTTCCCACAATGTTTTCAACCGGTTCAAGGATAAAAATCATAAGATAGAAATCATCATTTGGGCTACTTACAATTTTTGGTCAGGAAGTGCTTTCAATTTGGATGAGTCTAGAGGTTGGTTGTTTGGTAATGTAGGGATAATGAAAATGTTGCACATGTATTCGTATTCTAAATAACTTGTTACCAGAATTACAGAATTGTGGACTTCTCAATATTTAAAGTATTTGAAGATGACTAATTGAATGTGGCCATATGACAGGATTTGTCTTTTCAAAGGTAAAAATTATTTCAGGAAAAGGAGAAATTGCTAGTTACAAGTTTTTTATCCTTTTTTCCTCTATGTTTACAAAACTTTTCTTCCTCAACGTCTTAAAAACAAGGTATTGCTTAGTCATGGCTCTCTCTCACTGCTGATTGTTGTTTTGACAATGGATGTGTCAGAAAGCAGCCAGTGGCTTGGGAAGAATGTTGTGCAAAGTACTTGTTAAAGAAACTCCAGGAACTCAGAGATAGGTACACTAGCAGCCGAGATGTAACTGAAATAATGCTGAAAGTGGCGTGAAACACCACACAAACAAACTAACAGTTACAGGTTTAAACAAATGTGTCATGTAGTGAAATAGAGAACATGGTGAAATGTGAGATAAAATCATTATATTTCCTTGCAGGGTGTCTCCAAGGCCCACCCATAACATGCCTTCCCCTAGGGATGATAAGAACAGCGCTGCAATGTGGATGAGACCTCCCATGCCAGGTCAAGGTCACCCAAGTGGTCATATTGACCCAGCCACCCTTCCCTACCCTGCCCAGAGCTCTGGTAGAAGTATAACGCAGGGGACAGGAAGTCGCCAAACAGTCATCATGTCAGAAGAAAGGTACGATTTGATTTAACCCTTACCAACCAATCCAGTGTTGTAAAGCTGGTAACCAGCATTTTCTCCTTTTCCTACAATGTTTTCTACCTTATTGTCAAAGACAAATTTGATCATTTGAATCACATTAAATTTTTTATTGGTCATCTGCAAATGCTTTCAGCTTGAACCATGCTAAAATTTTACTCTTCAGATAAGCGTGAACTTCACATGCATTTTGTTTAGCTAATGACTGCCTGAAACAAATTTGCAGCAAATGGCTTAGAAATAAACATCCTTGTTAAATATGGATGATACGGATGTATTGTGGGCATCAGTAGTGTAGGTATAGAGGGTGGTACAGCCTCTTGCAACAAAGGTTCCAAATCAGAAATCCCATGGTGAACAGGGTCAACTTTTAGAACCAGCCACACCACGGCACTAGTGCTGGTTAAGGTTTCCAGGAAGCAGTCATCAGAGTGATTACTAGTAATAGAAGCTGTAAGAAAATCTTTCACAATGGATGTTAATTAAAAAGGTTTAAACTAAAATATGGATGATAAAGTCGAATGGTTTCATACATGAGTACATCTTGTAACAAGTGATGAAGTTGCCACCTTGAGAAAATATGTTGAACTTGGCATCAAAACTTTAACAAGAAGGAGTTTTATTTTGTAGCTATGTGTGCAATTTATCTAGCCTCAGTCAGCTCAATTTATCAAAATGATGATTTCAGTCTGTAGAAACCTAATTGCAGCAACATTACTCTTATTTGGGCCAGAATATCATATATTTTTAATCCGTCTGTTCCTGTTATATTTAGACATACCAGTACAATTGAAACAAAAGAAATTAATTTGAAGGAAAGGAAAAATTTTCAACCTGTATCAGTTTAGCCCTTTGCCACACAATCCCGAGTTTTAACGACCCTGAGAAAGAAGCCCTTTGAAAACATTGTGGGGAAAGGAGAAAATGCTGGTAACCAGCATTTTCTCCTTTTCCCACTATGTTTTCTACCCTATCAAAGAGAAATTCCATCAGCTGAACCCAAATTGAAATTGTCTTAAAATGCTTTTAATTTGGACAAGTCTGCATTTTTTTCTCGTGGTAAAGAGATGAATTAACTAGATGTACTTCTTTAACCAACAAGATATAAGACTGTACCGGATAGTTCGGGTGCCCCACATCACAGAGGTCAACAGGATGGTGGATATTTACAAATGCCAACACAGTCGGGGGACCACAGGCGCTCTCAACCAGTTCCACCGGAATACAGACAACAGGCTTTTGAAAGGGAGAGGCAAGAAAAAGAAATGAAGGAGAGGGAGAGAGAAGCAAGTAAGTTTTATTGGTGGATTTTTAGTTTCACAGACTAAATGTCACAAGATCTTTTTCATGGCTTGGTTCTTGTCTGTTTGTTTGCCCATCATTTTCTTTTACCTGACAAAGTCTACATTCCCCGCTAATTCTTTAAAACTTGTACAGCACACTATTCAGATATTTCTTATCTCTAGTACAGTCCAAGCCCTTAACAACAGGAACATTGTATGATAAAGTGTATATTTCTTCAAGGGCTGGAACTGTATTGGAAAATGATAACAGATACCAGTAAGTTACTATGGGTACATGAGGAACTGTATTGGAAAATGATAACAGATACCAGTAAGTTACTATGGGTACATGAGCCACATTTGCAAGTAGGATAAAGATTAGAGAAAAATTTTCATAAAGACAATAAATTTTACATTCTTTATTTCATTTTTTTTAAAATTTGAACCAAGTATTTTGTATTATTAAAAAACTCAAATCACAAGTTAGGAAACAGAAGCTACCAAGAATTAGGAAATTTACCAAGTTAGAAAATCAGTTAATTTCTGGTCAATTTGACAGAATCCTAATTTTTTTTTTTTTTGACTCAAAAGACTTTTATCATCAGACTTAAATTTCTCGTAATACAGAGAACTGGGACCTTTAGTTTGGAAAAGAGGTGAAAGAAATTGCGCAAGCCACAGGATAAATTACAGAAATGAAGGTTGGGTATTAACTCTAAACCAGATTACAAAATTCTAGATTTGTCCAATTTGAAAGCATTTGCAAAATGCAAAGTAAAGTGGCCCAAATTATAGGATTTGCTTCTTAAATAGTTACAAATATTGTTGAAAAAGGAAAAAATGCTTGTTACCAGCATTTTCTACCTTTTCTCATGTTTTCAAAAGTCTTGTCCTTTAGGGTGTGTAAAAAACTCTGGATTGTTTGGGTGAATATTGGGGTCCCCTGTGGCTCATTGATAAAGTGTAGGACTTGTTGCCTGGAGGCCCCAGGTTCGAGCCTCACTGAATCCACTTGGTTTGTTGTGGGAGTGTCCTTGGGCAAGACACTTGAGAGCCCCAGTCTAGTACTGCTGAAACCCAGGAAATACATGAAGATGTGAGCTGTTGCCGTGATATGACGAAAATAATGTTGAAAGTGGCATTAAACACCATTCAATCAAACAGTCATTGGTTAAGGATCAAACTCCCATGAGGATCATGTATTTTCTGCATTTGTGTTTTGTTAAATTTGACTAGTTAATTGATACAATAATGGTATGGTTCCTGCTTATTTGTTCATATGTCTACCTCTATATCCATCAGCATTCTCTCATTTACATGAGGAAGTGTGGAATTTTTATAGGATTTTACCTGTTTTTCATGGTAGTATCTCAACATGGTCATTGGTTCATGGTCAATAGATAAATGCAGCTCCCCTTTCGCGTCTTGTAAACCCATTACCCCAGGCTAACCCAGGCTAATAGATATGCAACTAATTTGTGCAGTTGAAGCTATTTCAACGCATGAGCTGTACCTTATTCTTCTTTTATCATTTAATACTCCCTTTAAATCTAATAAGAAAAGTATTCATACACTTCTGTATAGTCACTCAATGTGATATGGCCATCTACATAATACTTACAAATGTATTAGCTTAACACAACATAATTGTACCAGCCGCTTCCAAACTGTACAACTTGCATGAAAGCTTTCTAATTGTTCAAGTTAGAACTGCAGAAGTAAGGTTTTTAGCTCTTCACTAAAAACAAAATTTTAAGATTCTTCAATATTGAAAGCATTTTCAGACGACAAGTTGAACATGGCTTAATTGATGGAACTTTTCTTTGAAAGAATCAAAAACACGGTGGGAAAAAGAGAAAATGTTGGTTACCAGCATTCTGTCCTTTTCCCACAATGTTTTAAAAAGCCTTGTAACTCTGGGTTGTTAAAACCCAGGATTGTTTGGTAATGGGATGAAGGAGTTTGTGACACAAATATATCTATACATGTGTATGTCAACACTGCCCAGTAGTATGTAAGATTATCTGAGTATAGCAGTCTTTATTTGCAAAGTTCAGGGTTCATATTCAGCAACCAATTGTAGACTATTTCTAGTCTTATTCTCATGGTTTTTCTAGATTTGAAAGTAACAGAACTTCTGATTGGCTTAACCATTTGTTTAGCTGATCAGAAAGTTGTGTTAATTTTAAATCTAGAATAAGTCCAAGAATGAAAATAAGAAGGGTTGATGACTACAAATCCAGGCCTTTTTCTGAAGTGAAATTGTCCATTTTTCATGGTATGTACTTTCCACACAAGATCATAGGTATTTAGAATGGATTGTGAAAGATTGCCACAGTCTTGATTTTGCAATTTTTAGGTCTACTGTTTTTCTTGTCAGACTGAACATGTCTGTTTTACTTACCCAGCACTCTTGGTGCTAAAATAATGGAGGTTTTTTCTGTATTTCCACCCTCTTTTAGAGGCACAATATGAATCAGGAATACAGAGGTACAATGAAGAGCAGCAAAGACTGAAGCAACAAGAAGCTGAGGCAAAAGCCAAGGAAGAGTATGTTAGTAAAATCAGGCATAGTGTGGAAGACCCCAAAATGAGAGGTGCATACCAACAGCCAACTGACATACTTAAAGCATTTGCCCCAGACACCCAACCGAAGAAGCCACCAGACCAGGGGAGCAGGGGTAAGGGTGGGATGACAGCAGCCTGTCTGATTGATGCTATCATTGTGCATCAAATAAATCAGTCAACAGAAGAATCCTCAACGACAGACACACAGACAACAAAGTCAGCAATGGGTTCGGACCAGAAACCTGTCATTACACAGTCTACTATGTCTTCGCAACAACAACAACAGCAACAACAACAACAAATGAGACATGGTCAGCAGCAACCAGGGGGACCCCAGCCTTATCCCCAAGGTGATTCTTTTGTCTGCATATGCTGTCACCTCCTGCAAAAATATGAAGTAGTCAAGATTTGAAAATTTCCTTGTAGAATATGGAAATTTACAAAGGAAGAAGAAGGTTTAGCCCAGTGTGAAATAATTCCAATTCATCTTAACAACTCTGAGGAAAAAGGCTTTTTAAAAAGTTGGTAATCAGCTTTTTTCTTCTTTTCCACATTGTTGCTACTCTTTCAAAGATCAATCCCATCATTATAGCCATCTTTAATTTGTTATCTGCAGATGCTTTTGGTTTTAGCATATCTAGAATTCTATTGTCTGGTAAAGAGTTAATAGATAGATACAGTTAATAACAATGTGGCAAAAGGAGAAATTACTTTTTACAAGCAAATTGTCTGTTAGCCATGATATTTCAAACAGTTATCTGCTGAAACACAATAAAAAGTTAGCTGTCAGAGGTATTAAATGGTCACTGCTATGCCTAATTAATGTCTTGCTTCCTATTAACCCTTTACCAACAATTTTAGACTGGTCCAAATTGAAAGCATTGGCAGATGACAAATTAATCGTGACTCAAAAATTAAAATTTGTTTTTTAGAAGAATTGAAAACATTTTGGAAAAAGGAGAAAATGCTGGTAACCAGCCTTTTCTCCTCCCACAATGTTTTCAAAAGTCTTCTCCCTAAGGATGGTTGAAACTCAGGATTGTTTTGCAAAGGGTTAGTTGAAGTTTGTCTAGAATGCTTTGGTCTCACACCTTCTAAACTTTTTACCAAACCATCCTAACAGCTTTGAAAAACCATGGGAAAAAGGAGAAAATGCTGGTAACCAAATGCTGTCAATTTGGACAAGTCTGACTTTTGACAGTAAGAATGTTAATCTAATAGTTGGCTTGCCTATTGATCTTTATTTTAGCATTGTTTTAAGTCAGAATTATTTCTTTTGGGGCCAAATCCTTCTACAGTTTCCTTCTGAATTCATTCATATTTCACATGAATAGTAAAACCAACTTTAGTTATGCTAGAGGTTCCATCAAGTTCTGTATCCCTAACCGTGATGAAGTTGTTTGCTCTTTAACTTAAACTAACATGAAATAGGTTTGAACTACTGTCTTTTTTTATCACAGTACTTGGTTCAGGGGACATATCAAGTCACTTTCTATGGCAATGGTTCTTTATATTAAATATAAGGACAAGATATTAACAATTTTAACCATGACACAAACTCTTCCCAAAATAATCTTACAATTACTCTGTACTTATCTCACATAGAAAATTAGAAAAAAACAAAGAACATGTGGATAAATGATGAGATTCTACTGAATTATCTTTCAGCATCAAAAATGTATACATTTATATCATAACTTGATAGATTAAACACGCCATAGCCCTTTTTCTTTCATAGGTCAGCCGAACTACCGACCTCAAGGACTAGGTTACCCTCCCCAAGGTCATGGCCAAGGATTTCCTTCCCAAGGTCAACAACAGATGCCGACACAGCAGTACCCTGGACATCCATATCCTCAAGGCGGTAAAGGTCAACAAGAGAGCAAATCTCCTCCAGCACAAGGTCAAGGTCACTTAAAATTTGTTTGATATTTCACATGTTTAACCATTATCATGCCAAATTGAAATTTTTGATGATTACGTAAATAGATTTCCTAAAGTTAAGTGGCATTGAATTGGGTTTATATAACAGAAACTATTGACAGAGCAGTATACACAATACACACTCTCCACAAAATACATCTATAGATGGGAATGGTATGGTAAGGGTTAATCCACTTGCTCACTACATTTTGAAAAAAAATATGCTGCAGGAAACTTTTAAACTTCCATGTCAAATATGGATTATCAAGACTATGTAAGGCTCAATACAGAAATATTGTGTAAACAATGTGGCAAAAGGACCAAATTCTACTTTTTTCGCAATTACTTTCATGTAGTGTGCTTTAGTTGTGGTAATGTTTCAGTATTTCCTTTGTAGGTCCCTGCAGTAGGTAACTTAGGAAAACACATTGTTGAAATAGCGCATTTTCATATTACATATTTTTCGTTCCATGCTCAAACTCAATAGCTGTTTGACCTAGGATCATGAAACTCTATACAAGTGTTGCCCATGATCCAAGGAGGTGTCCTATTGTTTCTGTGTCATATGAGTCAGAGGTCAAAGTCACAGGTGATCTTTGTTTCGAAAATCATTTCCGTTTTCTGATTGTGCTGCTTCAATGAAGAGGTGCTGATGGGGGGTATATGTCCGCTTTTGCGACAGTTCTAGTTTTCCATGCCTATTGAAGAAGAAAATTTTCTTTCATTCAAATATGTTTCCATTGTATTAGCTAACCCTTTACTAAATGCCAAAAGTTTAGACTCGACCAACTAGAAAGCATTTGCAGACCACAAATTCCATATGGCTCACATGATGGGAATACCTATAAAAGGCAAGGAAACATTGTGGAAAAAAGGAGACAATGCTGTTAAACCAGCATTTTCACCATCTACCACAATGGTTTCAAGAGCCTTTACCAACAAAGTTGTTAAAACACAAGATTGTTTGGTAAATGGTTAACTAGTTACTGCTAGAAGTAAACTTGTGGCAAAAAGCACCCCTAACCTTTTACCAAATTATCCCATGTTTCAATGACCCTGAGAAATAAGGCTTTTGAAAACATTGTGAGAAAATTATGGTTACTAGAATTTTGTCCTTTTCCCATAATGTTATCTACCCTTTCAAAAACTAATTTGATCATTTGAGCACATTCAATTTTTCATCTGCAAACACTTTTAATGTGGGCAAGACTAAAATATTGTCACCTGTCAGGGTCAGGGCAACATTTGTAAAATATGTATAGGTAATAAATATAAATTAAGAGCTGATACCTAAATACATGTAAAAACTTCATGGCAAAAGAAGAAAGTGTTTTGAACAATATCTTTGTGTGCCACAATGTTTTCAAAAGTGGTCAGCTTGATATAGCTTGTCTATAGGTTGATTAATTGAATGTTTCTTTATGCCGCTTTCAACATTATTTCAATTGTATCATGCCAACAGCTCACATATTCATGTATTTCCTGGGTTACACCAATACTAGGCTGGGGCTCTGAAGTGTCTTGCCCAAGGACACTGCCATGAAACCCCAATGGGGCCCAAACCGGAGGCCTCCAGGTCATGAGTCCTATACTTTACCATTGAGCCATGCAGGACCCCCGCAGGTGTCTATAGGAGCTAATGTGGTAAAAATACAGTATACAGGATAATATGATTAGAATTGAAAGGATTTGAATTCTTGAATATAACAGATTTTTATTTCTTATAGCTGGCAAGAAAAGATGGATGCACTCTCCAGGCAACCAACCCACCTCTGGTGGGTCATTTCCTCAGTCAGCCCCCATGAAGACAGACCCAGACAGTAAACCCCCATCCAGGCCCTCAAGCAGGGGCTCAGGGGGCACACCTGCTAGAACACCTCCACAGGTAACACCCATCCTTGTCACTAAATGTGCACCAGGCAACATGATTTAAGAATTATTCATTAAAAAAGCATTTGCAGACAACAAGTTCCTTTTGTCTTGGATAAATTTAGAATTGTCCAACTTGAAAGCTTTTGCAAAGGTTTAAATATGGCTCAAATCATAGGATTTAATGTTGAAACGATAGGAAACTGAAAAAGGAAAGAAATGCTGGTTGTGAAACATTTTCTTCCTTAGCCACAATGTTTTCAGAAGCCTTCATCTTCAGAGCTTTAAAGGCATTGATTTTGTTGGTAAAGGGGTTAACTCACTGAAAGCAGAGGAAATGAAAAGTTTGTGGTTCTGTATTTTTTAAGATTTTCTTGACTATCTTTGAAACTATTGGGCTGTGTAGACCAAGATCAGACTGCATGCTCCAGCTGGACCAAATTCTTTTCAAGAATTGATGATAGTCATAGTGACAGGATCATTATTCTTTCACAGCTTTATATTTTGATGTACACTTCGAAAATCAGCCGGTGGCCAGGGAAACCAGCATTTTCTACTTTTCCCACAATGTATTTTACCCATCCCAAAACAAATCTTAAGTCTTTGGTCAATTTTATTTTGTCATCTGCAAATGGTTTCAATTTGGACCCGTTGAAATTTTTTCGTTAGGTAGAGTTAAGTCATCCGCTTCAAATTTGTAATTAAAAGTAATGATGTAATATGTAACCTCTATACTTCAGGGTTCACCAATACGTCCAGGGGTGACAGGAAGTCAAGGTCAACAAATGACCCTGGGAGACCATATAAACACAATAATACTGATGGATTATGAGAGGAAAAAGGAGCCGTCTGCAGGAAAGTCCTTTCTTAGCCAGATAAATGTGTCAGCACAGCAAGGTACAGTTGTTGTACCTCTAGTATGCGAAATTGTGGTATAGCAAGCCCAAGTTTTATGTGGGATAATATGAACGACATGCCACTGATTATTTTGTACTCTGCCTTCTTATTGCTATGTATAGTAATAAACTTCATAACTTTTTTGGGGTGCCCGAAAGACGTCAAACATACTTCATGCACATACAAATATACTGTAGCTAAAGAACAGTGTTATGGCTATAGTATAATGGTGATAGTGTGTCACTTAGTAAAGGATAAACTTAATGGTTTTTTGGTAGAAATATATTTGATAAAAACCCACTAAATATAATGTATGATATTATATATGATAAACTGTATTTGTCAATGAACATATACAAAAATTCCATCATCCACATGTTCTGTTTTGTTGTCTTTGATTTTTTGTGTAATTACCAGTGACAAAATTGATGATTAAGTATACTCTTTTTAATAGACTGTTTCTTTCTTTATAATACACAAAAGGCATTAAACCTCTACAAAGCCATGTTTTTATGACCTTGAGTTAGGGCACTTTTTGAAAATATTGTGGAATGCTGGTAACCAGCCCTCTTCTTTTTTTTGACCCACAGTGTTAACTACCTTTTTAAAACCCCAGTTTTAACAACCCTGAGGAAAAATCTTTTTGAAAAAACATTTAGGGAAAACGAGAAAATGCTTTTCCCGCAATGTTTTCTATTTTTTCAGGAACAAACCCATCATTTGAGCAACATTTAATTTGTTGTCTGCAAATGCCTTCAACTTTTTAAAGTTTGTCATCTGGTGAAGGGTTAACTTTTTACCAAACGTCAAAATTTAAGACTTCTCCAAATTGAAAGCATTTGCAAACAACAATTTAGAAGAGGCTCAGATAATTATTTCTGTCTTTGTTGGGGTAGAAAACATTGTGGAAAAAGGAGAAAATGCTGGTTACCAGCATTTTTCTCCTTTCCCGCAATATTTTCATAAGGCTTGTTTTCTCAGGGTCGTTAAAAGTCGGGATTGTGCAGTAAAGGGTTGTCTTTGTTGTCTGCAAATACTGTCTGAAATTTCATGTTTAGTAAAGGGTTGATGTACAGAAAATAAAGGATGTTACACGAGTATTTATGTATTGTCATTTTTATTAAACGAGTTGACTAAAATTATATGACTAGTCATATCAATCCAGTTGACTAAAATTATATGGTATTATATAGATTTTACTCAAACATGTGATAAAAATGATAATACATAAACACGAATGTGAGATTCTAATTATCACATAAATGAAATGACAGACAAATAAGTATCCTGTAATCATCACCTTAGCCTATATATCCTTCCCGGGTCCATTTTTCCCAATACAGTTCGGTTTGCAATATGAACATATAAAATATGACAGTTCTGTAACATTTAAATCAAAATACGAATAAAACAATTTATTTAGGGAGTAAATCAAAATATTTTCACAATTGTGCTAGCTTTAAATAATTTATGCAGCATCTTTTATTGTTATTAGACATGAAAATTATTGCAAAAGTTGTAGGAAGGGAAGATTTTTTTTTATCTAATAATTTGGCTGGAATTTGAAAATTTATAGTTTTTCACGAGTGTTTCACCTTTTTCGTTGTATGTCATTGTTTAGAAAGCAGTATATTTTCTGTTTTGTGATAGACTAATTTTGCATCCCTTGTATTGAAGGTAAAGACCAGATGCAAGGCCATGTATCAAGTTCCTCCACCCCTGTGTCAGAAAATGTGACATCTTGGTCTACAGCGCAGTCGAGCAGTGCTGACCCCCAAAACAAAGGACCTGGTGGGTTTCCAGGTCCAAAGAAATTTAAGTGGAGACAGGTAAGTGTGCTGATGTCACGAGGATCATCAAAGACATGAAAAAATTACCATATTTTGCATTCAGGACATGTATAAACAATACTTACTATAACCAATCCATTAGTTATCTCTCTTTTTAGTTTTAGCACTCATGTGCATATATCACAAGAAAATGATCAAGTGTCACGAGACAGCATGGTATTATCTGAACTTACACCGTGCTCTTACCATAGCCAAATCGTTCACTAATTAATAATGGGAAAAGAAAATACGGAATGAAAGCCTTGATATACTTATTAAACACAACATTGCAATGAAATGTGCCTCTGTTAGCACAGATGGCTGCGTTTGATCGTGCTTCCTACATGATGCCATTAATTTTTGTGTGCACATGATCGGGATAGGTCTAAATGCACCTTTAACTGGGAATTCCTCAAAGTATTTTAAACATGTGTGTGAACTTATTGTCGAACAAATTATGCAGTTACTGTAGATGACGACTTTGGAGATGTCCTTGTAAATATGGATAATCGATATGAATCAAGGTTCAACCCTTCACCACACACTCCCGACTTTTGATGACCCTGTGGCAGAAGCCTTTTGAAAACATTGTGAGAAAAGGAGAAAATGCTGGTAATCAGCATTTTCTCCTTTTCCCACTATGTTTTCTTCCCCATCAAAGAGAGAAATCATCACATGAGCCACATTTGATTTGTCGTCTGCAAATTCTTTCAATTTGGACCAGTCTAAAATTTTGTCGTTTGGTAGAGTTAATTTAAGAATCCATGTGAAATTATTGTGGCATAATGTTGAATTTGCTTTAACTCTTTACCAAATGACAAAGTTTTGGACTGGACCAAATTGAAAGCATTTTGGAATGACAAATGTTGCTAAAATGTTGCTGATTTCTATCTTTGATAAGGTAAAAAACATTGCGGGAAAGGGAGAAAATGCTGGTTATGAGCATTCTCTCTTATTTCCCCACTATGTATTCAAAGCCTTCTTTCTCAGGGTTGTTAAAACTCAGGATTGTGTGGTAAAGGGTTAAATCTTCTCCTGATGACAAAATTTTAGACTTGTCCAAGTTGAAAACATTTGCAGATGACAAATTAAATGTGGCTCAAATGTTGGAATTTGTCATTGGATGGGTAGAACACATTTCGGGAAAAGGAGAAAATGCTGGTTACCAGCATTTTCTCCTTTTCCAAAAATGTTTTCAAAAGCGTTTCTCCACAAGGTTGTTAAAACTTGGGATTATGTGTTAAAGGGCTAAAACAGACTCGTACTCTGTTAGATCTACTTCGAGCTGGTTACACTTTTAAGTCAATAAGCAGTGTCTTAAACTGGTTAACTCTATACCATACAACAAAATTTTAGACCTGGCCAAATTGAAAGCTTTTGCAGACGATAATTTCTATGTTGCTCAAATGATGCGAGTTTTCTTTGATAGGTTAGAAAACACTGTGGGAAAAGGAGAAAATACTGGTTACCTGCATTTTCTCCTTTTCCCACAATGTTTTCAAAAGCCTTCTCCTTCAGGGTTGTCAAAAGGCGGCATTGTGTGGTAAAGGGTCAAGCACAATCAGAAATTCATTAGGTTACTGCTTGGAATGGTATTCATGTTACCTGAAAATGATGGCTACTCTATGAAAATGTTAGATGCTGTCCAAATGTGGTTCTGTGTGCCAGGTTTAAACTGATTTATTACTTGTGATTGTCTCCTTGCAAGAAATTTAAAGTCAGATGTGTTATCATGTTTGAATGATGGAATTTTTTTAAATATAATATTCATTGTTACAGGAGATCACTCCTTCCTTACAGCATAGCTTCTTCCTTTATAAAATCATTACCTGACAACTGCGCAAGGTAGAATTCTCTTTAGCTCATGGGTTAGTGTATTGGTCTTTTAAACCTCGATAAACAAGGAACTTTGCCGCACGGGTTCGATCCCAGCCAGGGCAGTTTATATTTGAGCTATGCATTTGTTGCAAACTTTCATGTTCATAAGATGAGGGCTCGTCCGGGATAAGCCATTGAGCCATTTGTTCCCCATTATTGGCCTTTGAGCCATTTGTTATCTAAATAATAGACTTTCTGCCTAATAAGGCTTTCCATCATCAAAAATAATGACTTCTCCTTAGAGGGGGTATGTTAAGGAGATCACTCCTTCCTTACAGCATAGCTTCTTCCCGTCTAAAATCAGTACCTGACAATTGCGTTAGGGAGAATTCTCTATAGCTCAGGGGTTAGTGTATTGGTCTTTTAAACCTCAATAAACGAGGAACTCTACCCTACGGGTTCGAATCCCAGCCGAAGCAGTTTATATTTGAGCTATGCATTTGTTGCAAACTTTCATGTTCATAAGAACATGTAATTTTTTCTTAAATAAATATATACATTTATTTTTTTTTTCTCCTTTAACTTTTGTGAAAACATGCCATCAGATATGAATAATGCCAAGATATTTTTATATAAATACTCATACATTGTTTTATGTTACAGCCCAATGAACAGGCCAGCAGCAGTGTAAACCAGTTTGAGATGGGTGGCTCTGTGAGTCAGTCAGGGTCAGCTGGAGGGGATGACCAGGGTTCAAGGTCACAAGAAGGTGACTGGAGACAGATGTGCCCAGATCAGTCCCATTCCCCTACTGTGAGTGGGGCTATGAACCCAGCTTCTCCACCAGGTAAATAGTTCAATTTATATTAAATTGTCTTTCTGATAGTATGAATTCTTCATTATTCTATCTTTACAGATTTTGATGTATTGGTTAACTCTTTCCCAAATGACAAAATTTAGACTCTTCCCAATTGAGAGCATTTGCAGTTTAGAAATATGAGAGTGATGCAAATGAACTGAAGTTCTTTGACAAGGTAGAAAACATTGTCTGAAAAAGGAGAAAATGCTGGTTTCCAGCATTTCCCCTTTTTCGCAAAATGTTTTCAAAAGTTCTTTTCTTTAGGGTCGTGAAAACAAGGGATTGTTTGGTAAAGGAGTAATTAACTGATAGCATAAAGTCGTAGGGTGACTTATAGCATCATATTTGCTTTTTTTACAATGAAAACAAAAAATTGTCTAGTCTGAAGTAAATATTCCTGGACATTTATTAAATTCAAATTCATAATTTGAATTGACTCTTCTTGCACCGAAAAATTATCTGTTTCTCTGCATGATTCTTTGTTGAATTTCAAGTGTTTTTAACCCATTACTGTACAGATAAAACATTTTTGCCCATATGGAAGACAACTTTTTAAAACAACAACAACAAAAAAAAAAAATGCAGGAAAAGACGGAATCGGTTGCAACAAGTCATTACCCCATTTCCATTGTCATCCATATTGTTAATAACTGAAATTTTCCTTTCTTTCAAATATTTGTGCTTTTATTGGTGTGTGTGTGATAGGTTTTGGAAGTCATTGAAATTTCCTGTATAGTAATAGGTTAACCTTTTACACAGAATTTTTAGTTTTAACAACCCTGTATAACAAAGCTTTTGGAAACATTGCTGAAAAAGAAGAAAATGCTGTTAACCAGCATTTTCTTCTTTTCCCACAATGTTTTCAACCATCTCAAGGATTAATGCCATCATTTGAGCTACATTTATTTTTTCGTCTGCAATGCTTTCAATTTAGACCAGTCTAAAATTTTGTTGTTTGGTAAAGAGTTAATCAGAGAAAATCTGAAAATTGATATGAGAAAAAGAATAAGTGTATTTTGTCATTGATAACTGGTCTGTAATTTTTACTCTCTACATTTCTTGAAGGTCAAGCTGACAGCAGTAGTAGTAGCCTATCTGCAAGCTCTATTGAGGTTAAAGGAGTCTTGCGCAAAGGACTGCCTGACTCTGAGGTATCTAATGTGGAGTATGTGAAAAGCATGATTGCACAAGTAAGGCAGGAAGATGCTGGTGACCCTAGAAAAGGTCAGCAAGTTCAAGGTCATCACCAAGGTCACATGCCAGGTCAGCACATACAAGGCCAGGTTTCTGAGTCTATACAACCTAGAGGAAGAAGTCCACACTCACAGGTACATAGACTAAGTTTTTTTCTATGTCTGAAGGGTCTTATTATGTTATAACTTTGATCATCTTTCTGTTTGTCAGTCTGTGCACAATTTCTTGTACAGCTGCCTTTGCCATTACAGCTTTCATCTGAATTCCTTGAGACATAGTACAATGTAACTCTATATTATTGCATTCCTTACACCAAGCTACAGTAGTTAACAAACTTCAGGAATTTAGTATGACATGCCCCTTTTAGTGTATGTGCATTGCATAGTCCTTGTTTAGAGATTTTTTCACTTTTTAACAGGAAGTTGATCCAAAATAACAGGTTGAAAGAGAACCAAAATCATTGATTCCCAGTTTTAGCTTGGCTGTTTTCCAAGAAAACGTTGAGTTATTGTGGTAGCCCTGGCAGTGGCGGCATGGTGCAAAAATTTCGACATTTTACAATATCTCTCTTATTACTGAAGGTATTTACTTCAGACTAAGAGTAGTTGTTAACTATCAAAAGGGGAGATAACCATCACAGTTGTGTCCCTTTTTCGACTGAATTTTCACTGAAAATCGAGCAACTGCAGCCAAGCCTTAGCACCCACATTTGGTGCTCTTGACTTTTATATGAACCACACTCTGGCAAAAGGTGGTTTAATGCATATCTGTGATACATCATACCAAGCAAGTCATCATATAGTTATGGATGCGTAAATCCATTTTGTCTAATAACTGATTGAATCACGAGGTAGACTGGTCCCTTGACATGCAGAAAATTTACCAAAAGCAAAAAGTTTTGATTCAGGTCAGCCTGCTGACCTGGGACGATACTTTTTTCAGATGCATTAAGCCCTCCTTTTCACAGAACGGCTCATATGTGTAACATGTACCAGGCAGTACCTCCTTTTACCTCTGATTTTCTTGTTCATTAACTCCTTACCACACAATCCCAAGTTTTTTTTTTAACAATGTTGGAGAGAAAGATTTTAGAAAACAATTAGCAAAAAGGGGAAATGCGGGTAACCAGCATTTTCTCCTTTTTCCAAATTGTTTTCTACCCTTCCAAAGACAATTTTTACCATTTGAGCCATATTCATTATGTCATCTGCTGATGCTTCGGATTTGGACAAGTCCAAATTTTGTTATTCGGTAAAGAGTTAATCGATTAAACCATAAGTCATCAGGCTGATAATTCATATTGTACTGGGATGTTTTCAAAGTTGTAAGCTATAAATTTGCTCAGGAATTAAATAATAGGAAACTAGGTTGAAGTATCTGTAGAATATGGAGGATTGAATAATTAATTCATCATAAACTATTCTTTTGTATTTGTTCTTATATATGAAAATAAATCTACCCAATTATGAGCCAAATTAACAAGTTACCACCTTCAGACAACATTTTCTTCTTGCTACAGACCTATTTGAAAAACATGGCTAAAGGAGAAATTGCAAACAATCTCTCTCACTGTCACCATGTTTTCAAATTGGTCTTGCTGCAAGGCGCAGCCAGTTGTCTGCAGGAAGTAATTAGTTAACCATTTGCCACACAGTCCCAAGTTTTATTGACCCTGTGAAAGCTTTTGGAAACAATGAGGAAAAAAGAGAAAATGCTGGTAACCAGCATTTTCTCTTTTTTCTACATCGTTTTCTACCTTTTCAAAGACAAATCCTATCAGGCTATGCTTAATTTGTAGTCTGCAAATGCTTTCAATATGGACACATCTAAAATTTTGTCAGGTGATTAAAGTGTTCAATGGTTCTATTATACAGCATCATCCGCAGCCCACACATTCCTCCAGTAAACAGAGAACCCAGTCCCCAGTTTCATCTCAGTCCGGCATGGTGAAGGAGAACTCCCACAAACATCCTCGACCTGAACCCCGACAGACAGGGCACGTAAGCACATCCTCTGAGAGCCATCTAGGTCTGCAACCCCGTCAACAAGAACTGTCCTCTGTGTCGCCATCAAGCTCGTCACAGCCCTCTCCAGATCAACACCCCACACAGGTATTCTTTGTGGTCATAATTCAGTCTCTCAACTTTTGTACCTTGTCTAAGCATGAAATTCTCAATGTGAACTGTTGTGTCCATCAGCTGTTTTCAACATTCACCGTGGGTTCACACTTGGTGCCTTTTCTTCTACAAGTATCATTATGAAAATGTATCAGAATGTTTGTCATAGTAATGACCTTGACTATTTGGAGTAGAGGTAACCCAAGGCTGTAGAAAAAAATAAGTAACTAAGAGGAATAAGAGTCATCTGTGGTTAAAAAAAAAAAAAAAACCAAGTCACTAGGTCAAGTCTTTCAACATTGGCCTTTTACCAAGACTCTTCTGAATTGAAAGCTGCAGACGACAATTTCGAAATACAAATAAAGCTCTGACAGGGAAGAAAACATTGTGGGAAAAGGAGAAAATGCTGCTTATCAGCACTTTCTCCTTTTCCCACACTGTTTTCAAAAGCCTTCTCCTACAGAGTCATTAAAAGTCAGGATTGTGCAGTTATGGGTTAATAGTGTACATCCAAGATCAGGCTGCAAAAAATTTGTGCTGATCTTGGTCTATGTGGTTTGCTAAAGCAGCTTAGCTTGTATTATAAAGTGATTAGAGTGAAAACACTGTACAAACTCAGACTTCTTCGTTCAAGAGTCCAGTGAGTGGCCACTCTTCCCAATCTGTGTGGCTCCCTTCTTAATAAATGTATGATTCATCTCCATCTTTGCCTTTTGATGATTGTTTTCCACCTGAAACAAGGGAGTAATTATCCTAAAGACAGGTTTTACTCTTTATCTGATAACAGAATATTAGACATGTACAAATTGAAAGCAATTGCAGATGACAAATTTAGCATAGCTCAAATGATGGGATTTGTCTTTGAAAGGATGGAAAACATTGTTGGAAAAAGAAGAAAATGCTGGTTACCAGCATTTTCTTCTTTTCCCACAATGTTTTTAAAATCTCTGATGACAAATTGAATAGAGCTCAAATTGGGTGGAAAACATTGTGGGAAAAGTAGGAAATGCTGGTTACAAGCATTTTCTTCTTTTCCCTATGACGTTTTCAAAACACCTCTTCTGCAGGGTTGTTAAAACATGAGATTGTATGGTAAAAGGTCTAAGTTTCATCGATGAATAAATCTAAAGGGAAAAAAGCTGGATAAAAGGAGAAATTACTGATTACTGAAGTTGTCTGTAGATGGTAGTGTGTCAAGATAATTTGACTTAAGATGTGGTACACATACATATTATGACATGGGATGTGGAAATTAACACTTTTAGTTTGGCTTTGCAGGTATTGTCATAGGCGAACCTGTGTCTATGTTGTGTGAAAACTGGCTTTACACATAACAGATTTAGCTGAAATGTCAAAGGTCAAGGTTTCTTTAACCGTTTACCACACAATCCCAACATTTAACAACCCTGGGGAAGAAGCCTTTTGAAAACATTGTGGAAAAAGGAGAAAATGCTGGTAACCAGCATTTTCTCCCCCGCATTTTCTCCTTTTCCCACAATGTTTTCTACCCTATCCAGGACAAATTTTGTCATTTGAGCCAACTTTAAGTTGTTATCTGCAACTACTTTTAATTTGGACCAGGCTAAATTTTTGTTGTTTAGTAAAGAGTTAAAAGGACTATAAAAATGTCTTGCTTAACCCTTTACCACACAATCCCGACTTTTAATGACCCTGAGGAAGAAGCCTTTTGAAAACATCGTGGGAAAAGGAGAAAATGCTGGTAACCAGCATTTTCTCCTTTTCCCACAATGTTTTCTACTCTTCCCAAAACAAATTTCAATATGTGAGTCACATTTATTTTGTCGTCTGCAAAAGCTTTCAATTTGGACTGGTCTAAAATTTTGTCGTTTGGTAAAGATTTAAGGGGTTATTTGTAGTCATGGATAGTTTTAGTTTGATGTTTTTTCCCATTCTAGGAGGATGACCCTTTAAAAGGAGGCAGTTACCCCAAACCAGGATCTCAGGCCCAATCTCCAGTTTCATCTGTGGGAGACAGCCGAGACCAGGTGCATTCTTCCCAGCATCCCCATAGAAAGGGCAGGATTATCTCCAGACCAAGGTCAAGGATGGAGCAGGAAGAGCAGGAAAGAAAGACTGGTGTGCCTCTTCCTAGAGAAGGTTTGAAACAGTCACAGAGAGTGTCCCCTTCTGCATCTGTACAAGAAAGTGGGCGAGCAACCACATCATCTGACAAGAAAGGGCCCAAATCAGAATATGATTTTCCGGATAGCCCAGATGATGATGCAATTGGAAAGCCATTAAGTAGCTACATGGCCTTGTCCAGCAGCACCCGGAGCCCTAGACGAGGTGTTGTAGACAGCTCAGAAAACAGGACACATGGCAGTGGTGAACCTAATAGAGATGGAGACAGCAATGTGGAGAGTTCTGAAGATGTAGGTCAGTCTGATGCTAAAGTTAGTGAGAGTGGACCTGGGAAAGATAATGAAGCGCAAGGTTTTGAGCGATATTCTTCTGATCAACGTGATGCTGTTGCTGAGAGTTCTCCGATGATCGACCCAGCCAGGAAGGTTGATGAAGGTCATGTTACAAGCCGTATGGGAGCAACTGTAAGAAAGCAATCATCAGAGGCTGATGATGGGTCAAATGTATCTCACACAAGTGCAGATAGTACAGAAAGATTACTAGTGGACGAGTTGGCAAACATAGATAGCTCCTCTACGGGGATGGAAGTTTCATCTGTATCCCCGCAAGTTGGAACAGGTAGTCGTCGGAGCTCAAAGTCATCACGTGAGAGTGATAATAGTCCCCATTGTGCTTCATCAGATCTTGGTAGTTCGACAGAGCATGTCTCCCATAGTCGTCAGTCTCACAGATCTCGTAGCCCTCGCTCCTACCCCCAATCTAGCTCAGATATGTCCTCTAATATTAGTTCTGGAACCAGCTTAGGGTTTGTAAGGCGTACTGGAGAGACTGAGAGTGGGATTGAAAGCAGGGAACAAGAGCCGCAGCCTTTGTTGTCATCACAGTATGAAACACTGTCAGACGATGAACAGTCATGAAACTACTGTACAAATAAGGTTTTGATGTAAATGCCAACCTTTTAACTCTTTGCCAAACACCAAAATAAAATTTGTCCATGTTGAAAGCATTTGCAGATGACAAATAAAATGTGGCTCAGATGATGAAATATGTCTTTAAAAGGGAAAGAAAAACATTGTTGGAATAGGAGAAAATTTTGGCTACAAGCATTTTCTTTTTTTTTTCACACCATGTTTTCATATGTCATTTTCATTGTGGTCTTTAAAACACAAGGTTGTGCAGTGAAGGGTTAAGCCTTATACTGCCAGGCAGATAGACTTAAATTTTCAATGAGTAGACAGAATTATTTTTAAGCAATTTTAAGGCTGTTCTGATCAAGGTATCTCTAAAATTAATCAGTTGGTGTAGATCAGTGATTAGACTGGGCAATTTGTACAGCCTGATCTCATCTATCCTATCTATCTGCAAAGTTTTTGGTGCCCTTATCATTCAAAGGGTGAATTGTTTAGAGATTGTATTGTAAAATTTTTAGATTTTGCAAAAAAAGGCAAAACTCAACATACGTGGAAGGAGTAATATTGGAAATCTTGAAGGTGCAAATGTGTCTCTGGTATACCATCATTAGTTAGAATGCTGAAAAATAAAGAGAGTGGGCATTTTCAAGCAATAGAAAAAAAGCCAAGTATTTAGATTTCTAGGGCAGTAAAATGGACTTTGGTCCTTAACTCTATGCCACACAATTCGGAGCTTTAACGACCCTGAGGAAGAAGGTTATTGAAAAGATTTTGGGAAAAGGAGAAAATGCTGGTAACCAGCATTTTCTCCTTTACCCCCAATGTTTTCTACCCTATCAAGGAAGGAACTTGTCATTTTAGCAACATTTGATTTGTTGTCTGCAAATTCTTTCAATTTGGTCCAGTCCAAAATTTTCTTATTTGGTTTAGAGTTAATGCCTGTATTGGCCAGAATATCTTACAGAACTCTGGACAGGGGAGTGAACTATAAATACTGTGCAATCTCGTCTTTATCTACACTATCCATATTAGCAACCAAAGCAGTCCATTTTAAGAAGTAAACCTTTACTGTACATAATTCACATGACTCATCATACCACTATAATTTGAAACAGTGCTGGAAATGGATGAATTCCTTGTATTTCCCCAAAATGTTTCCCATTTCATCATAAGTCATTATTGTTCTTTTTCTGTAGTGCTTGTTGTGTGAATTGTAACAGTTTTTGGTTGCTCTAAAATTAGCCTGTGCTGTAATGGGATGATTGATTCCTGGTATAATATGTAAGTTTTAGTACATAGCTTGGATCATACATCTCTTTTATACTAGACAACAAAATTGGGTTCATCTTGAAAGTAAATGGAGACCAATGAAAAGCAGGTGAAATAATGGAATGTGTCTCTGATAAGATAAAGAAAAAACTTGTGGAGGGGAAGCGGGGGGGGGAAATAATGCTGGTTACCAGTATTTTCTTGTTTTTCTGTAGTGTTATCAAAAGCCATCTTCCTCGAGGTTTGTGATAAACAAGTAGTTAGTACTTGAACTCTTTACCAAACAACCAGATATTAGACTTGTCCAAATTGAAAGCATTTGCAGATGGCAATTTTCTATAAATGTGACTCTAAAACAGATATTGGAGTTGTAAAAAACATTGTGGGAAAAGGAGAAAATGCTGGTTACTGGCATTTTCTCTGTTTCGTTTTTTTTTTTTTTTTTTGTTAACAACTTTCTCCATCATGGTTGTTAAAAACTGGGATTGTTTAGTCAAGAATGAAAAGGCAGTAACAAATTTTTTGCTAAATCTTTTGAATTATAATAGTCTGGATTGTTTCTATTCTTTCTAGATGTATGAATCGTTAACTGCTAAATAGATTAAATGAAAATTTCCAGCAAGCAAAAAATTCCTGAAAATTGCAATTTCAAACATTATGAGCGAATAGGTCAGTTTTGATACTGCCAAGTACTTCAAATTTTTCTTGCTAATCTTTTCAACCATTTCCTTTAAGAAATGAGAACAAAAACCTGGTAGTTTTATGTGGATGACTGACTTATCAGCTGAACTCATTTTTGATGAGGCTAATTTTAGGTTCAACCAAAAATGAAATTCTTGTGAAATTATGAAGTATACACTGATATTTAGGCTAAATTCTTTGTTGCATGTCTGTAAAATAGTTGATGATGTGTGGTTCTGCAGCATGTAGTATATCATGGAATTAAAAAAATTGCATAGCTTCCATTTATCATTGATTACATGTACTTATTTTCATTTCCATTGAACTTTTTCCCTCCTGTGAAAATATCAATCCAACTCACAGACAAGCTGTGGAAAGATTTTGAATAAAAAAAAAATGAATATTTTGCCTTTTCTCTATAATAGTGCCTCAATTTATAACAGTGTTTTAAAACTGCTTTTCCATCCCTGTTTGTTAATCCATACTTTCTATCTTTTCTCCACATGTGTAATTGCTGTTAAATTATTATGGATAAGTCCACACAAGCCCCCCAAGTCAGACCAGCCCCAATAGCTCAGTTAGTAGAGTGTAACAGTTGTGAATGTCAAGTCTCAGGTCATTCGAGGGCGGATCTTTCAGGTCCTATGTGACAGTGCTATACACGGAGTATTTTAAAGACACGTGTTATTAAGGATGGGTTTCATCCTTGCACTATCCTCAGTAACATAACAAAGTCTTCTGGGGGTGTTGTCCATATGGACAATCAGTGGCAATGATAAATAAACGAAAAGCAATCAACCAAGATCCCCCAAATTGATGAAACCTTCACCAGATGACAAAGTTTTAAACTTGTCCAAATAGAAAAAGTTTGAGAATGACAAATGTCACTTTAAACATGAATTTTGTCCAGCAGTAGGTAGAAAACATCAAACATTAAAATCTCAATACTTGGGTTTGGAATGTTGGGCAGAAATTTCTAATAAATTTATTAAGCAAGTTGAGGTTTTAACCCTTTAACGACCCTTAGAAAGAAACCTTTTGAAAACATTGTGGGAAAAGGAGAAAATGCCGGTAACCAGCATTTTCTCCTTTTCAGACAATGTTTTCTACCCTTCCCAAAATAAATTTCAATTTTTCAGTCACATTTTGTCGTCTGCATAAGCTTTCTGGTCTAAAGTTTTGTTGTTTGGTAATGAGTTAAAGTGAATTCTAACTATAATAGCCAGGAGCTCATGAACTTCTATAACTCATTATCAAACGACAAAATTATAGACTGGTCGAAACTGAAAGCTGCTGCGGACGACAAATTACATATTGCTCAAAAATTGGGATTTGTTGTTGACTGCATAAAAACATTTTGAGTAAAGGAGAAAATGCTGATTACCAGCATTTTCTCCTTTTCCCTAAATGTTCTCAAAAGCTTTCTTCAACAGGGTTTTTGAAACTCAGGATTGTGTGGTAAAGGGTTGAAAGGGTGTGTTATGATTTTATAATGGCAGTCTCCTCACCTGTGCTAGTCCAGTGGAGGCACCTATTCCATGACTTGATTGGTACAGCACTAGCACAGTGAACAATGAGTCCAGTGTTTGATTTGAATGTTTTGGACCACATTTTTCTTCTCCATTCATTGCTACACACAAGGTAGAAAGATCTGTACCTACTTATATCAAACCGAGATGAGAAAAAATCTGTGATTACTTTCAAAATCACTCAGCAATCGTGTCAATTGAGATTGGACCGATGTTAGACCTATGCTAAGTGTACTGGCAAAAACATGACCTTAAAGTCCCATCATTTGACAGTCGTTACGACAAGAAGTACGGAAGATGGTAAAAACAGGTAACAGTTTCATTAAACCTGTCTACCTTGACAATAATGATCCAGAGGAGAAAGCCTTCTGAAAACATCGTGGGAAAAGAAGAAAATACTGATTATCTGCATTTATCCTTTTCCCGAATTTTTTTTCAACCCATTTTGTAGTAGAACCCCATCTTCTAAGCCATTTTTATTTTTTATTCTATAGTCTGATGTGGAATAAATGCTAATTGCAGTCCTAGAAGACCACCCTTTACCAAACGATGAGTTGTTGTAATGATCTGTACGAAATGAGGCGTAAGAAAACATTGTGGGAAAAGAAATGCTTGTTTTTAGGTAGTATCCAAGGTAAATCTTGCACTGCCTTCAATATAATCTCCCTCTCCCCCCGTACCCCTGATTAAAAATGAGAACAAATATCTTTTTATTCTAAAGAAGTCGGTAACTTCCATTTAAGAGACAATTTCTAGAGTGTTGACAGAAATCCTGATCTTTGAAAAACATGCAAAAAGCTTTTATTGAATTGTCAGAGTAAACAAAACGGGGTAAAGAGTGAAAATTATGGAAACATGGTCAGATTTCACATGTTGATATCATTTTTCAATGAACAATATAACGTGTCTCTAAACAACAAAATTTAACCCTTTCCCAAACAAGCCCTGGTTTTCACGTGTCTGCAGCACAAGTCTACTGAAAGCAATGTGGGAAAAGGAGAAATTGCTCGTAACGAGCAATTTCTCCTTTTCCCACAGTGTTTTCTACCCTTATTGAGAACTTTCTACCATTTTCATCAAATTTAATATTGTCGTCTGCAAACTCTTTCAATTCTGACCTGTCCAACTTTTGTCGTTTGGGAAAGGGTTAAGCAAGTGGGGCCCATATTTAATCTTCTATATTTCAACAGCAGACGCTGGAAATAATCGAACCGCCGTTTCACAAATATCATAGAGTGACCTCCCTTCTTGTGACCCCCCCCCCCATGAAGAGGAATTTATGGTCTAAGGGAAAAAACTCCTACAGGCCTAAACTCAAATTTATTAAGAGTGATCTCCCTTAACCTGCCATATTAACCCCCCCCCCCACACACACACACCCACCTACTCGACTTCTCCCGGCTAGCGTTAGAAACGTACTGCAAATCAGAATATACATCAAACATCAGAAATCAGCAGAGGTTTTTTTTTTTTTACATTGTAGTTATTTGAACTAAACTAGATAGTTCTAGATCACAGTAAATTTAAAAAAAAAAAAAATCGCTACGATTTATACCCAACACGGCTACTAGATCTACTGTACTAGTTAAGGAGTGAAACGAATCCTGCTACTTTCCAATACCGATCTTTAGAATCGCTGATAAAAGATTTGATACTCTGAGACTTATCCACCAGTCAAAAGTTTCTTGTTGAATTTTTATCATTACGATAACTTAGCAAGTTGATGACCTTCGACGACAACACGATACGATGTAGGTCTATCTAATCAAATTAGTAACATTTATCAGTTTATGGATAAGATATTTCATAACTTACATGAAAATGATGCTCTAGATCTATGTGAAATCTTACCTCGATATTAATTAATCAAACGGTTATTTCCGTCTTCAAATTTTGGCGGTTGCACATAGTGTTTACAAATATACAATACAAGGGAGACTACCGCCCAGTTACAAAATAAAAGTCACGTAGAAAGTACTGTAGGCCTACCTACTTATATCTAACTGAGATGATACAAAACCAGTGATTACTTTCAAAATCACTCGGCAATCGTGTCAATTGAGACTGGACCGATGTTAGACATATACTATATGTATCCGCAAAAACATAACCTTAAAATCCCAACAGTTGATGGTCGTTTCCACAAGGAACTTATTTACCTGAGTACGAAAGATGGTAGAAACAGGTAGGCCTAACAGATTCATTGAATGTGTCTGCCTTTACAATACAATCCAATGTTATAATGATCCAGAGGAAAAGGGATTAAAAAAAAAAAAAAAAAATGTGGGAAAAGAAGGCAATGCCTATTATCTGCATTTATCCTTTTCCCAAAATGTTTTCAACCCTTTTTGAAGGAGAACCCCATCTTTTGAGCCTTCTTTATTGTTTATTCTATAGTCTGTCGTGAAATCAATGCTAATTTCAGTCCAATCATGACCACCCTTTACCAAAAAAATGAGTTGTTGTAATGATCCGCATGAAATAAGGCTTATCAAAACATTGTGGGAAAAGAAATGTTTGTTATAATGTAATATCTAAGGTCAATCTTGCACTGTCTTTAATTTAATCTCTGTCACTCTGTCTCTCTTCCCCCCCATACCTTATCTAAAAACGAAGAGCAAATACCTTTTTATTCTAAAGTATCTAAAGAAGTCAATAACTTCGATTTATCAGACAATTTCTGGAGTGTTGACGGAAATCCTGATCTTTGAAAACTTATAAAAAGCTTTTACTGAATTGTTAGAGTAAACAAAACGGGGTAAAGAGTAAAAATTGTGGAATCATGGTCACATTTCACATGTTGATATCATTTTTTCAATGAACAACATAAAATGTTTCTAAACAACAAAATTTAAGCAACTGGGGCCTATATGTTTCCTTTTATATCAAGAGCAGACTCTGGGGAGACGGCCGAACAACCATAAACACAATAAACACAAAGAGTGACCTCCCTTATTGTGACACCCCCCCCATGAAGAGGAATTTTATGGTCTAAGGGAGAAAACTCCTACAGGCCTAAACTCAAATTAATTAAGAGTGATCTCCCTTATAGTACCATATATATATTTCGCCCCTACACCTACACAACTTTTCTCAGCTAGCTTTAAAAATGCATGTTGAATAAGAATAAGAATCAAACATCAGAAATCAACGTTTTTTTTTTTTTTCGTTTAAAAGAATTATTTTGTAGTTATTTGTATTAAACTAGATAGATACAGATCACAGAAAATTTAAAAATGGCTATGATTTGTACCCAACACGGCTACTCCTGTACTAGTGACGGAGTGAAAAGAATCTTGCTGTTCCAATGTAGATCTTTAGAATCGCTGATAAAGATTTGATACTTAGAGACTTATCCACCTGTCAAAAGTTTCTTGTTGAATTTTTATCATAACGATAACTTAGCATGTCGATGACCTTCAACTGAACGACAACATGACACCGGATATATCGATAGGTCTATGTAATCAAACTAATAACATAATCAATCTATGTATCAGATATGAAATTTCATAACCTAAATGAAAATTAAATTCTAGATCTATGTGAAATCTTACCTTGATATTAATTGAACAGTTATTTCCGTCTTCAATTTTTTGGCGGTTGTAGCGTTTACAAATATACTACAATACAAGGGAGACTACCGCTCGGTTACAGAATCTCAGTCACGTCTTGAACTGCTCTTATTGATGTCATGATATCTTTGGAATTGTAAGTATCTATGTTTTTATCATGCAAATATATTGGATATAAATGCATCGCGACTACAAAGATCTCTTTTTACCCATCTTTTTACTCAATATAACAGTTCAGAATTTATTCGTCTTTGGCTTTATGCTGTCCACAAATATAGGGTATGCGACTCTGGTATAAACTGGCAAATCATTGTAAGAGTTTTCTCCCTTAGACCATAAGTCGTTCTCAAAAATTACACTGGCAGACATACTTCGACATTTCTTCTTAAATGAAGAATCGTTTTAGAGCAAAGCGAAAGGCAAAAGTGCTCTACTGACAGAATAAGGAAAGAACTAACAGTTTAGAAAATAATGAATAAATGGAGATATTTTAGCATGAGAGGTTAACCCATTTTCTTTTTGCATCTTTCTTGTTGGGTCGCTAAATTCAGCAAACAAGTATGTGAATCGCTGACAAAAAATAAATGTTATCTCGATCTCTGCTACCAACAGAAGCACATGTATATAAATATACGATATCATAATGCATTCACACCTTAAACATGGATGTGCGTGTCTACACACATTGTAGATTGAGATCAGACTGCACAGAACGCACCGTCCCATCTTGCATCTACACCGTCTGATACGGTCAGATCTTCGGACAAAATAACTTGAAATAAAAATGTTTGGGTCTTAACTACTGTTTAGAAATTACTCAGCATTGAATTTATTTAAATATTTAAAATAAACTCTTATGCACAGTAGCTAGGAAATTGTGAACATCTGAAACTGGCTACGATATATGGCTTTTAAATTATATATGGCAGTCTCCTCACCTGTGCAAATGCAATGGAGTTATCTGTTCCATGAACAGATTAGTTCTCTAGCACTTGCACGGTGAGAGGAAGGTATGGATTCGAGTTCTGGTCAATTCAGCATTTTCTCAACCTGTTCCATATAATGCGAAGTTAGACAGGTAAAAGATGTGGTGATTGCCCCACTCTCGTTTATTCGTCTCACTCCCTCACCCCCCCCCCCTCCTCCTCCGAAAAAGTAAACAATGTACAGCCCAGAAATTTCTGCGAAATCTGTATTTTAATCAATATGTGATTTATGATCTTTCATTTAAGATTTTTTCCTTTCACATTAATGGGTATCCTATAGAAGATACACGTCAGTGTAAAAAAAAAAAAAAAAATGAAAGTAAAGTACATTTTGATATATGTTCACAGATGTATATTTCTTAGCTTTTTGTTTTACTTTTTTTCATTGGGATGGAAAAGGATAAGTGAGTGAGACATATCACCTAGGGCGGGACAAATCACTGCGTCTTTCATCTGTTGACTATGTATGACTCTCAGTTATGAAATTGAGACAATGGAAACTTGGCAGCAGCCAGTACTTAATAATAAATACTTCAGCGATTAGGTAAATTCAGATGACAACAATGACAAACAGGGTGTCTAGAAAACTCTTAGTTATCAACAGATCAGTCAGTTGACAAGCATTCATTTGCAATACCTCCAAGGTAAATTGGTATAGAAATAAGTGTATAGCCTCTAGTCTCGAAATAAATGAATACGAAAGATCATAATATCTAAAGAAATATGGTACGAATCAACATTATTTGGTTGGAGCGTCATGGCCGACTTGTATGAACCTGATGTTGGGACGGCGTATTATCGCTCAGCAGACCCTGTTAAAAACCTTAAAATCAGGTATATAGAACACCTTTTGGTCACAAACAATCCATAGATTACAAAGATATAGATATATGAGGAGAAACAATTCAATGAACTCATAGAAATGTCAAACGTTGCCGCTGTTGTTAAGGTAAACTTGTGGGTGGAGTTAAGGTAGCACCTTATGAGATCAAGCTTTCAGCTGATTAACAAAGTTATTTCTCGTTTTTATAAGTTTTAAGAAGTTTTACATTCACAAACATTTTATCCATCTTCCATTTTCTTTGATTATAAAGTCACAGCCCTTTAAAGCCAAGTTCAACCATTTCGGCGACAATCTAGTTTGTCGTCTGCAAATGTTTTCAACTTGGACAAAGTCTCAAGTTTTGTTGTTGGTAAAGAGTTAAACCTTTCCCCCCCCCCCCCCCCAACAATCCTGTGTTTTTAACAACCCTGAAGACAAAGCCTTTTGAAAACGTGGAAAAATCCATTTACCATAGTGTTTTCAACCCAGTGAGAGAACTTGAGTTTCAAATTTGTACTTTGTACCAGTGTCTCATCCATAGATGCTTTCAATTATAAAAAGTCTAAAAATTGTCCTCTGTGAATGGGTTGGGGGTGCAGACAGTACAGAGTTCCTGTTAGCAATCTGAGCTACAAAGACCACTCATGTTCAGAAGGTAAGAAATCCCACAAGTCATTCATATACATGAGCCATGCTCTAGCAAAAGGGACTTAATAAATGTCTGTAATGCATTGTACCAATCAAGCCATCTCATAATTATGGTTTCATAAAAGCCTCTTTTTTTGAAAGCCGACTGAATCATGGGGAAGTAGACTGGTCCTTGGACATACAGAAATTTTACCAATAGTGAAAAGTTCTGGCCCAGGTCAACCTACGCGGACTGTGCATGCCGACCTGGGTCAGATACTTTTTGCAGGTGCATTAAGCTGTCTTTTCACAAAGCATAGTTCACGTGTTTTTTAACAAAAACTTGGCACTTAGATACGTGAATAAAAATTTCGGACTGAAATAATAGAATATGTTCCTCAAAGGAAATAAAATTTAATAGCTGATCTTAAAATTCTGTTTCATTTGTTCTTTAAGTGTGAAAATAGACAGGATCACATCATCTGCCCTTGTTCCTCAAGTAGCAAAGACTGCAGATGCAGAGCCAAAAGACCTTTCCAAGCAAGGGATTAAAGACAAGGAGGACATGGTCATTGGTTGGCAACAAAAGGTTTTTAGTCAGGTACAAAGTGTATTTCATTTAGGATCTGAAAACTTGCCCTTTATTCAGCCCAGCCTTGACCTGTGTCAAAGGATATACTGAGCTTAATTTCCTAGAATAACAAGAAAAAAGAAATGTTATTTCTTTTTTGGGTTTAACCATTTCCCAAACGACAAATTTTAGCCCCTCCTAAATTGAAAGCATCTGCAGATGACAAATTTGAAACTGATACAAATGAACTTAAGATTTTTTAACAGGGTAGAAAACATTGTGGGAAAAAGAGAAAATGCTGGTTACCAGCATTTTCTCCTATTCCCACAATGTTTTCACAAGGCCTCTTCCTCAGGGACGTGAAAACATGGGATTATTTGTTAAAGGGTTAAGCTTGACTTATCTGCAATTTTATAACTTATTTTGAGTTGTACCAAAACTTGTAACAAATTACACATTGAAAAAAACATTTAGTGGACGGTAAAAAATATCATTCTCTACAAGAAAGGAAACATTGTGGTTAAAGGAGCAGTTTCTTATCACAAGCTGGTGCTGTTTTTCCTACAGGGTTTTTCAAAGCTTTCAACTTCAGTGATGAATAAAGTCATATTTCAGTTACTGTAGTAATCAGATAATCTTGGAGTCTTGGTAATTAATAAAAAATTATGGAACAGGTAGACAGATGCCAGGCCTTGATCCACATTTTGTGCCAGGCCTTGATCTACATTTTGTTTGGACTAGGGGAGAATCTATATCATGATAAAGTAAAGTTTGTGTAAATATCTAATTCATGCTTCTGTAGAAAGATGGTAAAATTCATCTGCAAAAAATGTAGACCCATTTCAGCCTGGGCACTCAGCATATTATAGGACAGATTGCTTGGTAAGATATATTTCATAGATGCATTAAATCCCCTTTTCTCAGAGCACTATTCATTTTTTGTAATATGTTTATGCAGGCTATTCTTTATTTGTATTAATCCTTAGAGCACCAGATAAACCTAGGAGACATATTTAGTTAAGCTTAAGACTCAAAGACTTCATGGTTGCTTTCATTTATAAAAATTTAGCAAAGCAGACAGTGTAGATCAGAGATCAGACTGCATGTTTTGTGGAGTCTGATCTCTATCTACACAGGCCGCAAAGGCAATTTTAGTTGTGAAAGGCTCTTTAACCCCATCACCATACAATCCAGAGTTTTAACGACCCTGAGGGAGAAGCCTTTTAAAAAAGGGTAAAGGGTTAAAGATAAAACAGCTAAGGATACACATCAGATACATTTTGTTGATGCTTTCTGAGTAATTGATAGCCATTATTTCTCTGTCTTTCCAGAGGGAGTTAGAGATATACAGCAATGAAAGTAATTGTTTATCACCGATTGAAAAGAAGTATCACAAGGAAGTTACTGCTATGTTGTAAGTAGAAGACAAAGATGGAAGCCTGTCAAAGTTGCAGATTGGTTTATATCAAAAGCATTTGTTGACGACAAATTAAATGTGGCCCAATAATGGAATTCGTCTTTGAAAGGGTAGAAAACACTTAATCCTTTACCACACAATGCTGATTTTTAATGACCCAAAGGAAAAAGCCTTTTGAAAACATTATGTGAAAAGGAGAAAATGCTTGCCACAAGCAATTTCTCCTCTTTTCAAAATGTTTTCTGCCCTATCAGAGAACTTCAGCGAATTTTTACCAGTTTAAAACTTGTCTTCTGCATATGCTTTCATTTGGACAAGTCTGAAATTGTGTCATATGGCAAAGGGTTAACAGGAAAAGGTAAACAGCATGTTCTCCTTTTCTCTTTATGTTTTCAAACTTCCAAAGTTCTTCACTAGGAATATAAAACAAGGGATTGGTTTGTTAAAGAATTAACACTTTACCACATGTGAAAAAGGTTTTTCTCTTGCTGCATATTACTTGTTTTAACTTGTTACCACACGACAAAAACATAGACATGTCCAAATTGAAAGCTTCTGCAGACGACGAATCAAATGTGGCTCAAATGATGTAATTTGTGTTTTATAGGGTAGAAAACATTGTGGGAAAAGGAAAAAATGCTGGTTACCAGCATTTTCTCCTTTTTCCACAATGTTTTCAAAAGGTGTCTTTTGCAGGGTCATTTTAAAAGTCAGCATTGTGGGGGAAAGGGTTAATCTTAATAAAAGATGATTTTCAATATTTTACGAGAATGTTTTCTTAGTGATCTGTTGCAAATTTGTTTTAGCAGGTTAGGGGTTAAAAGCAAGAGAGTTTACCTGCTTGTTTGTGCAAAGATTTTCTAACAGATAGGGAATATCTGTCTGCTTGTTCAGATTTGAGAAAATCATTTAGCATGAAGAGCCCAAAACTCTTTACGAGATTTGAAAACTTTAGATTTATCCATATTGAATGCATTTGCAGATGACAAATCTAATTATTAGCTTTCCCCTCTCCCCACATTGTTTTCAAAAGCATGTTCTTCAGGGTTGTTTAGACAGAATTGTTTTTAGCTCACCTTAGCACAACGTGCTAAAGGTGAGCTATTTTGATCGCCCTATGTCCGGCGTCTGTCGTCCGTTGTCTGTCGTCCGTCGTCAGTCAACAATTTCTTTAAACATCTTCTTCTCCTAAACCACTGGGCCAATCTTGATGAAACTTGGCAGGGATGTGAAGCTGTACCAAAATTGTTCAAAGAATTAAATTCCACCCACAACTCTGGTTGCCATGGCAACAAAAAGGAAGAAAAAGCAAAATCTTTGAAAATCTTCTTCTCTGAAACTAGAAGGCGCAGAGCTTTGATATTTGGTATGTAGCATCTCCTAGTGGACCTCTACCAAGTTTGTTCATTTGATGCCCCTGGGGTCAAAACTGGCCCTGCACCGGGGTTCACAAGTTTGAGCATAGTCACAAAGAAGGAAAACTTTAAAAATCTTCTCCTCTGAAACTTGAAGGCGTAGAGCTTTGATATTTGGCATGTAGCATCTCCTAGTGGACCTCTACCACGTTTGTTCATATGATGCCCCTGGGGTCAAAACTGGCCCCGCCCCAGGGGTCACAATTTCCAACATAGGAACAAAGAAGGAAAACTTTAAAAATCTTCTTCTCTAAAACTAGAAGGCATAGAGCTTTGATATTTGGCATGAAGCATCTCCTAGTGGACCTCTACCAAGTTTGTTCATATGATGCCCTTGGGGTCAAAACTGGCCCTGCCCCGGGGGTCACAAGTTCAAACATAGGAACAAAGAGGGGTAACTTTAAAAATCATCTTCTCTGAAACTGAAAGGTGTAGAGCTTTGATATATGGTATGTAGCATTGCCTAGTGGACCTCTACCAATTTTGTTCATGTGATGCCCCTAGGGTCAAAACTGGCCCCGCCCCGGAGGTCACAAGTTTGAGCATAGTAACAAAGAAGAAAAACTTTAAAAATCTTCTTCTCTGAAACTTGAAGACGTAGAGCTTTGATATTTGGCATGTATCATCTCCTAGTGGACCTCTACCAAGTTTGTTCATATTATGCCTGTGGGGTCAAAACTGGCCCAGCCCCGGGGGGTCACAATTTCCAACATAGGAACAAAGAAGGAAAACTTGAAGAATCACCTTCTCTAAAACTAGAAGGCATAGAGCTTTGATATTTGGCATGAAGCATCTCCTAGTGGACCTCTACCAAATTTGTTCATATGATGCCCTTGGGGTCAAAACTGGCCCTGCCCCGGGGGTCACAAGTTCGAACATAGGAACAAAGAGGTAAAACTTTAAAAATCACCTTCTCTGAAACTGGAAGGCGTAGAGCTTTGATATTTGGTATGTAGCATCGCCCACTGGACCTCTACCAAGTTTGTTCATATGATGCCCCTGGGGTCAAAACTTGCCCCGCCCCGGAGGTCACAATTTCCAACATAGGAACAAAGAAGGAAAACTTTAAAAATCTTCTTCCCTGAAACAGGAAGGCATGGAGCTTTGATATGTGGTATGTAGCATCTTCTAGTGGATCTCTACCAAGTTTGTTCATGTGATGCCCTTGGGGTCAAAATTGGCCCAGCCACGGGGGTCACAAGTTCAAACATAGGAACAAAGAAGGAAAACTTTAATTTTTTTTTTCCTCTTAAATGGGAAGGCATAGAGCTTTGATATTTGGTATGTAGCATCTCCTAGTGGACTTCTACCAAGTTTGTTCCAAGGATGCTGCTTGGGTCAAAACTGGCCCAGCCCCGGGGGTCACAAGTTCGAACATAGGAACAAAGAAGGAAAACTTTAAAATTCTTCTTTTCTGAAACTGAAAGGTGTGGAGCTTTGATATTTGGTATGTTGCATCTCAGAGTGGACCTCTACCAAGTTTGTTCATATGATGCCACTGGGTCAAAACTGGCCCTGCCCCGGGTGTCACAAGTTCGAAGATAGGAACAAAGAAGGAAAACTTTAAATTTCTTTTTCTCTTAAACGGGAAGGTGTAGAGCTTTGATATTTGGTATGTAGCATTTCCTAGTGGACCTCTACCAAGTTTGTTCATATGATGCCCCTGGGTCAAAACTGGCCCCGCCCCAGGGGTCACAAGTTCGAACATAGGAACAAAGAAGGAAAACTTGAAAATTCTTCTTCAAAACTGGAAGGTGTAGAGCTTTGATATTTGGTATGTAGTGATTCTCTTCTAAGTTTGTTTGCCCATCTTAGCGCAACAAGTTCATTGAGTTCAAAATTGGGTCATCTTGGGTCATAAACTAGGTCACTAGGTCAAATTAAAGAAATACCTTGTTGGCACTCTCATTATTTGCTCAATTGCCTTGAAAATTAGTTAGAAAGTTGTCTTTATAAAGTCTCACATAAGATTAATTTGGGTCAACTTGGGTCATAAACTAGTTCAATGGGTCAAATTAAAGAAATACCTTGTTTGCACTCTGGAGCCCACATTTATTGCTCAAATGACCTGAAATTTGGCCAGAATGTTTGTCTTGATGAAATACCAGATGAGTTTGGATTTGGGTCACCTGGAACCATAAACTAGGTCACTAGGTCAAAATAAAGAAATACCTTGTGGGCACTCTAGAGGCCACATTATTTGCTTAATTGCCTTGAAAATTGGTCAGAATATTTGTCTTGTAAAATCTCACATGAGTCTGAATTTGGGTCAACTGGGGTCATAAACTAGGTCACTTGGTCAAATTAAAGAAATAGCTAGTGGGCACTCTAGAGGCCACATTTTATTATTCATTTGATTTGAAAATTGGTTAAAATGTTTCTTTTGATATAGTCAAAGACCAGTTCAAATTTGGGTCACCTGGGGTCATAATCTAGGTCACTAGGTCAAATTAAAGAAATATCTTTAGGGCACTCAAGGCCACATTTTTTGCTCAGTTGACTTGAAAATTGGTCAGAATGTTTGTCTTCATGAAATATGAGTTTGAAATTGGGTCACCTGCGGTCAAAAATTAGGTCACATGGTCAAATTAAAGATAAACCTTTAGGGCACTCTACTAAGGTGAGCGACCCAGGGCCATCATGGCCCTCTTATTTAGAGACTTAAAACTACTGTTTTGCAAAAGAGATTTTTGAATAATAACTTACAGATGCAGATGTCAGACTGACTATTTTGCACATGTTTTATGTTTATACTTCATCATTTTTTCCTTCAGAAACAGGGAAAAGCCCAACAACAGAATCTTTACCTATGTGGATCATGACAAGTTTTCCCAAGAAGATGAGGTAATTTTATCTCAAGATATATTTTGTGAACTCACAAAGCGTGAAGAAAAAAGTTTTTATTAAGACAGTGAAATTAAAATAAGCTTTTTCTGGACAGGGCAGATCGAGATCAGACTGCATATGATGTGCAGTTTGATCTTGGATCTACATAGTATGCAATTTTTTTTGTTAATCTGATAAATAAATCCTTGAAATTTCAATGTATATCTTGTACGCTAAAAATGTCCATTTAGTTCTTGTGTTCAAACTCTTTACCAAACTATCCCATGTTCTAACAACATTCAGGGAGAAATAGGCTTTTGAAAACATTTTGGGAAAAGGAGAAAATGCTGGTAACCTCATTCCAAAATGTTTTAAAATGGTATCTAAGAAGAATTTCATTATGTGATCCACATTTGATTTGTTGTCTGCAAGTGCTTTCAATTTTTGGCAAGTCTAAAGTTTTAAATTTTGTTGTTTGGTAAAGAGTTAAGTGTTGAGTTAGAGGGCAAACATTATCAGAGATCAGAAGAATATCTTCTGTTTCAAAAACACAATATTGCTCTAGTTTCACTAAAATCTATGTTGTTAGTATGCATGAGAATTTTATGATCAGGACAAATCTAATTAGTAATTAGTAGGGATGGGAACGAATACAAATACTGGTATTTGAATGTTCGGTTTTTAGTATTCGAATATATTCGAATATTCGATTGTAGAACTCCAGAATTATGATTTGTTTTAGTGTCGGAAATTTGAATGTCCAAATACTGGTACACTTTTCGCCACAAGTTTATCAAGCAAAATCAAATTAAATGTGTGCATTGGATACTTTCAATAGCTAGCTGACTAACCTTTACAGAGATAGGTCATCAGTGAATGTGAAATCAGTCGGATGCCTTGCATAATTTACTTACGGCGAGAACTTTTTCTTCTGCCAGTATCAAAATGAAAGAGGCACATCAAAGTATGCTGAGTATCGCAAGTTCAGCCATCTCGTTTGTCATAAAAAATCGCTCGACATAAATTTTAAGTAAAATTAACTTAAAAAGAATAACTAATGTGGAAGAATTTCAGGTTTAAATACTAAAACAGTTAAATTGCTTCATGTTAAAGGGTAGTTAAATATTATACAACAGCAGCCACGACGAAAACAACAACAAATGCTTGCCTTATGCTTATATCAATGACAAAGTTACGTCGGCAAATCTATCGGGGGTAAAAAATATCCGATCAAGACTGGACAAAGGTAGTTTTAATAGGTACGATAACTAGAAGTCCTATCTAAGGTGTTATGTAATTTAATAGGTGTTAAAAACAGCTTGACACGTGTAAACAACACATCGACAGATACACAGTTGAGTAACAGAGCGCGGGATCACCTCGTTCTTTGAAACAGTTTCTTTTTTCCTTTGACGGGGAATCTATTTAGCCGTGTAAAAGTCGAAAAAGAATATTCAAATATGAAATTCATATTCAAATATTCGGCTGTTTTAAGAACATTCGAATATTCGATTATTCGGTCCCATCCATAGTAATTAGACTAGGAAGTGAAAATATGATTTTTTCCAAAATTTAATAAACCCCCGCTGATCTGGACTTGTGGTGTCAAGTGTGTCAAAGGGAAATTTTGGACATTTATTTAGCCTTTTAACAAACAATCCTGTATCTTAATGATCTCAAGGAAAGAAGATTTTGAAAACATTTTTGGAAATGGACAAAATGCTGATAACCAGCAGTTTCTCCTTTCCCCCCCAAATGTTTTGTACCCTTCCATCAGTCAGTCATTAAAACCAGATTTAGATTGTTGTCCACTAAGGCTTTCAATTTAGACTAGTCTAAAGTTTTGTCATAATTATGGTTAAGAATAAATGTCAAATTATGAAACTTTTCTCTCTGATGATAATCAGCTTTGTGGTACAGAGCTTTTGATGCAAGTGATAAATATCAATAAGAAATTGATTGATGAAGTAAAACTATGTGCTGATTAGAGAAGTTCTAGAAATAACTATTGTTGAATGCCCTTTGCCACCTCATTCCATGCTTTTGCTCCCCTCTAGGCACTTGACTTTCTAACATCCTCCCCAAATGAGCAGCCGTCTTTTCTAGCAGACAAAATGACGCATCTGAGAAAAAGGAAAATTGGTCTTGGGAAACAGAGAGTAACGAGGTAAATTTTGTTAGTGCAAACTTTTATCAACTGGGCATTGTTGTCAGTTTTAAATATTTAACACAGAATCATTTAGGCCTCTTTTTAGACTGACTAAAAATTTACAAATTGAACACAAAGGAGAAATATTGTAATGAAAAGGGAATATGTGATTCTCTTTTTGATTTAGAACATTGTGGGTAAAGAGAAGGGGTTAAGCTGTACGATAAACACAGATGAGCCACTACTGGCCATGATAAAAAATGTAGTGATGCAGAATCACAGACTGAAATTCTTATAATTTTTATTCATTGACATCTCTGAAAGTGTTAACTAATACTAGATTACACAACCTTTCCCAGTAATGCCTATATACTGTGTATAAACTGGTACCCACTTTGTCTCTCTTAGTGGAAGATCGATTACAGAATGCAAGTATACCAGGTAGCAATGCTTTAAAACTATAATTCATAAGCAATTGCAGTGCTTTGGACTTGATAGTGCTGAATCAATGTAATTGAGATTTTTGCCTTTATTTCTAAATAAATGAACAAGGGAAGAACAGCAAATCAAAATGTCTTTGACATTATAGATCATGCACGTGACAATGTGGGTGTTGTGAATATATAAAAGTATCGACTCAGGTCAGCCTGTGCAATCCATGCAGGCTGACCTGGGCAG
This sequence comes from Tridacna gigas, assembly GCA_945859785.2. NCBI lineage: Eukaryota > Metazoa > Mollusca > Bivalvia > Cardiida > Cardiidae > Tridacna > Tridacna gigas. The sequence goes on along the minus strand of OX244042.2, from coordinate 25,364,649 downwards.
AAATTTTTTGCTATTGGTCGATTTTCTACAAGTCCAAGGACCAGTTTACCTCAAGATTCTTTCGGTTGTTAGACACAAGGGATGTTATGGATCCCTTATCATGTGATGACTTGCTTGGTAAGATGCATCACAGAGATGCATTAAGCCCCCTTTTTGCAGAATATCACTCATATATTTTTTGAAATGCAAGATGTTTTCAAGCTTAAGTGTTCCAGACACATTTGTACTCTCTGAAAGATAAATTTGATGTTTTGAACCTGATGTATATATTTTTTTTTGTGTGCTTAGAGTCATGCAATCATGTAACTTGTATGCAACACTTCTAGATCTATAAACATGAATTTGATGACAATATTCAATGCATTTTAACAAATGTTTGTAGAAAGGATGGTTTGATGGGATTCAGGTAACAGGAACTAGTGTGTGTTCACTTCTCTTTCTTTAGTTCATCTTTGTGTATTTACTGGTTTGTATGTTAATGTTAAAACCTCTTCTCTTTCTTTTTGCTATTACGACTATTTTCACCATTTCACAACATAATGTAATCACACATTAGGTCTCAATAAAGGGGAGTATTCATCAGGGACATGTTTTATCAATGATCATATACTCATTTATGTCAAAAATTTATCAATGGGCTGCCTTTAACATGGCATATCTCTGATAATATAGAGCATGTGTAAGAGTCATACTGTCAGACACATGCTATTTTTGCTTATCATGTGAAATTTTTGGTAAAGTTTGTCATACAAAATAATTGCAGTATAAACTTTAACTGTAATACTGTCATACCAGTAGTTGTAAAATAGTTGATAAAATGCATTCTAGGTGTTTTGTCAACACATACATGTATTTATGTTGTGGGTACTTAAAAATATGAACCATCCAAAGATGGTTCTTTTCAGTATTCTGATCACAGGTCTAGGTGAAAGTTGAAAATATCAGTATATTAGGTATCCCATGATCTTCCACTTATCTATCAACTTGCAGACATTATGTTTGTTTCTTGTGTGACCTTTTGAGTTATCAGTTATTATTCATGTTAGTATCACTTGACTATCAAATTAGATGGTGGAGAAAAAATATTTAACTCTTTACCAAACAGTCCCCTGTTTTAATGACCTTGAGGAAGAAGACTTTTGAAAACATAGTGGGAAAAGTAAAAAATGCTGGTAACCAGCATTTTCTACTTTTCCCACTATGTTTTCTACCCATTCAGAGACAAATCTCATCAAATTTCTCACCTCATTTAATTTGTCATCTGCAACGGCTTTAGATTGGATGAGACTAAAACTTTGTCATTTGGTAATCACTGAAAACCCATAGAAATGTTATTAGATGGCACAAATGAATATTGCTTGTACTAATGCTTGAAATATACATTATGGAATACAATATAGAAGATTGATAGTTATGTTAATTGACATGCTTCTCATCAGCCTGCTTTTTTATGTTGCTCATTTTAACTGGAAGAATTGTTATACACAACTTAATTTATTTTTTGAAACAGTGTTGATAAAGATTAGATGGAAAAGAAAGGACAGTCTGGTCTAGAAGCAAGACTTTCTAAACGTAGTCTGTGATATTTTTGTTAAAACTGTCTTTGAATAGTGACATTTTTTTTATCTTCACTGAATGAAATAACAGATTCCATGTATTGCAACAGCATTTATAGTTAGATAGACAGGTGAAAAGTATTGCCTAATTAAAATGGAATTGGAGAGCTTGCTTTTACATGTGTTAATATCATGCTTTATTTCTATATTTTAAGCAATAAGCTATTTCAAATTTGGGGAGGATTATTTTGTCAACTATCAACCATTTACCATAATAATTTGCTATAGAACAACCAAAATATTTCATATAAAGGAAGATGTTACTTTTGATAAAGAAAACACTGTTGGTAAAGAGGTGATTGCCTATACTAAGGAATTAGCTTTCAAAAGCTGATTGATGCAGAGACATAAAAAGTCACATTCTTATGGTTATAGGTTGAGGTTGATTTTGTTTAACCCTTATAGTGCCTTTCTTAATGGTTGTTGCCTATGTGGCCAGTGTAGATCTAGATCAGACTGCACAACATGTGCAGTCTGGGTCCATATTCACAAACCATTCTTAAGAGCATTCTCAGTCTTGTTCTCCAAAATTGTCCAAATTTGAAAGTAACACACCTTCCGATTGGCTAAACCAAATAGTTTAGCCAATCAGAAGTTGTGTTACTTTCAAACTTGGAAAATCTTGGACAATAAGTCTGAGAATGCTCTTAAGAATGGTTGGTGAATGCAGACTCTGATCTTTGATGTACCGGTACTCTGTCTGCTTTGCCAAACATTCTTGACAGGAGCAACCTTGAAACTGCTCTTCTTTGAGTCTTATTTCTAGAATGAAATGTTTTTTTGGGTTTATTTGGCACTGTAAGGGTTTCATGTTCCATGCCATTTGCCTTACCCATGTTGTCTCATTGGTATAACCAATACTGGGTTGGTGCTCAGCAGTGCCTTACACAAAAATACTACTTTGTTAACTGCCGCTGACATTGTGAATCAAGCTGATTTCCATATTACATCTTTAATACCTTTTCCACTGAGCCACAAAGTTGAAATTGGAATAATGTTTGCTGATGTTTTTCCATTGCCCTCAAACCAAAACTTGTTACCAAATGACAAAATTTTAAATTCATTGATATTAAAAAGCATTTGCACGCGAAAAATTAAGAGTGGCCCATAACAATCGGTAGCGTACAGGACTTGAGAACTGGAGTTCACTGGTTTGATCCCCGGCTTGGCCAATTTCTTTCCAAGGATGGATGATAGTCATTGTGACAGGATTCGTTCCTCTCTCACTGCTGACCATTGTTTCGACAATGGCTATGTGGGAAAGCAACCAGTGGCTTGGAAAGAATGTTGTTCGAAGTACTGGTAAAAGAAACTCCAAGAAAGCATGGAAGGTGCACTGGCCACCATGATATAACTGAAATAATGTTGAAAATGGCGTTAACACCATACAATCAACCATACAGTCAGTGGCTCCAGTTATTAGATTTGTCTATAAAAAGGGCAGAAAACATTGTTTGAAAAGGAGAAAATGCTGGTTGTACAGGATTAAGGTGCTGAACCTAGATTTAGTTGCTTATGTGGACAATTTAAACCAAGATCAGACTGCACAGGAAGTGCAGCCTTATCTTGGTTCTACATTGCTTCTAGAAAATTGCTAGATATTCTGACAAAACCAGCTCTTGAATTGCATTATCGGCATCTATACTGCTGAGAATGTCTGCTTCCTTTATTTAACAAGGGTCAAGACAGTCAAGCTTTTTAATTTTAGTCGGGAACAAAAGATAGACTATCATGCTGGCTATTTCTGGATCTGAACTTAATTTCCTACATCATGTGATGTTAGCTCCTTTTGCCTGTTTAGTTTTGTATGGGTAGTCATTCGTGTTATGTGTTCATTCTGTTAGCAAATCTGCCCTGTGTAGTTGTGTCATGTAGGATATCATGTCCTGTGTACCTTTGTCAAGTAGGTTGTGGGGTCCTGTATATATGTGTCTAGTTGTTTTTCCCATGTAGTTATTGCTGCATGGTGTAGAGGAAAGAGATTGACAGTGCAAAAGTGCATCATCATTATTATTGCATAATTCTCTTTGTTTCACCTCCCCTTCACTATCTTTGCACCTGCCTCCATACCTCTTGGAACAAACTTGCAACAGACATCTCTTAAGCCTTTATGACCCAGTCCTGAGTTTTAATGCCCCAAAGGAAGAAGCCCGCTGAAAACATTGTGAGAAAAAGAGAAAATGCTGAGTGGCAACCAGCATTTTCTCCTTTTCCCACAACATTTTCAAATCTTAAGAAGACCATTCTAATCATTTTAGCCACATTAAGTTTGTCGTCTGCAAATTTTTTCAATTTAAACAAGTCTTAAATTTTTTCATGTGGTAAAGGGTTAAAAAGATCCTTGTAAAATAGCAAGTATCAATATAAATAAAGGTGTAATACATAACACTTGCAAAACATTGTGTTGGAAGGATAAACAGCTCTGCATGAGTAATTTCTTCTATTGCCACATTGTTTTTCGAAAAAAAAAAAAAAAAAAAAAAAAAAATGATCTGCCGTAGGATAGAAAAACAGCTGTAGGAGGAAATTAACCCTTTACCAGACGACAAAATTTTAGCCTTGTCCAAATTGAAGGCATTCGCAGACAACAATTTCAATGTGGCTGAAATGGTGCAATTTTTCTTTTATAGGGTAGAAAACATTGTGGGAAAAGGAGAAAATGCTGGTTACCAGCATTTTCTCCTTTTCCCACAATGTTTTCAAAAGGCTTCTTTCCCAGGGGCGTCAAAAGGCAGCATTGTGAGGTAAAGGGTTAAAAAAGAATTGTGTTAACCCTAGGAGTGTCAAAAAAATCCAGTAGACATTCCAGTATAGAATTCAGACCCATATACATTGTAAATGCAATTTGTATGGTTCTAACTATCCAGAATGTCGTAATCAAGTAGACAGTGTAGATCAAAGATTCCTCTACAGTCTGATCTTGATCTACACTGGCTGCACCGACAACTTCAGCTGTGAAAGGTGCTTTAAGGGTGAACCTGATGTTATATCCCCACCTATCCCTGTCTCCCACCACTCTCACAGGACTCTCACGCATAGATAAAAGCCTTTCCTGTAGTTTTATTTAATTAACAACCAGTCCTGTAGTATGAAAGACCATCAATCGGGTATCATAATATTATGTCTAAACAGACAATCGAAACTTTTCGAACGATTGCCTGTGTCAAGCAATGCCACTGTATCCAACAATTTTGTCCATACTGTTGAAAATGATAGCTTTCTTTCATACAAATGTTTTTCTGTTTTATTTGTAATTTTTCAAAGCATTTTGATAGACCCTAAAATAACCTGCATGGTAATAGGTTAACTCTTTACCAAACGACAAAATTTTGGGCTGGACCAAATTGAAAGCATTTGCTGACAACAAATTATATGTTGCTTAAATGACAATTTCTGTATTTGATAGGGTAGAAAACATTGTGGGGAAAGGAGAAAATGCTGGTTACCAGCATTTTCTGCTTTTTCCCACAATGTTTTCAAAAGGCTTCTCTTTCAGGGTCGTTAAGGTTTGGGATTGTGTGGTAAAGGGTTAAAGCAACTTATTCTCCATGTAGGTATTCCCGATGTAGAATTATGATATTTACGTACATGTATTTAACTCTCTACCAAACAACAAAATTTTAGACTTGTTTAACCCTTTACCACACAATCCAGTGTTTTAACGACCCTGAGGAAGAAGCCTTTTGAAAACATTGTGGAAAAAGGAGAAAATGCTGGTTACCAGCATTTTCTCCTTTTCCCACAATGTTTTCTACCGTATCGAAAAACATAAATCGGCATTTAAGCTACACTTCATTTGTCGTCTGCAAATGCTTTCAGATTGGTCCAGTCCAAAATTTTGCTGTTCGGTAAAGAGTTAACTTGAAAGCATTTGAGCAGTGCTCTGGTAAAAGGGTGTTTTATGCATCTCAGTGATACATTATACCAAGCAATTCATCACATTTGATGGATCCAATCCCACAGCCCAACCCAGGTCGATACTTTCTGCAAATGTATTAACCCTCTTTTCACAGAGTATGGCTCATTTGCAGATAACTAATTGAATTTAGCTCAGAACAAGGAAGCTGTGTTTCAAAGGATAGAAAACATTGTGACAAAAGGAGATGATGCTAATTACCAGCATTTTCCCCTTTTCCAACCATGTTTTCAATTACCCTCTCCCTTTAGGTCTTTTAGATTGGTAGAAGGTTAAGAAGAGCAAGGTGTTATTGTAAATTGTTCACAGTTTTCATGGGTCCAGCTAAGCTGGATATTCTCACCCCTCATAGTGTGAAATGAATAAAAATATCATGTTAAATACAACCCCCATGATGATACAATAAAACCATGAAAGTTTCAGAAGAATCAGATAAAAACTGGGGATCAAATAATTAAGAAATATATATCTTTAATTTTAAACAGCTACTATATCCTTTATTGATTGTCAAATCTTGTTCATTTTCAATAGGGTTTGAGCTATTAATGACATAGACAAGCAGTGCAAGTTTCACAGAAATCAGACCCGAAATGTAGACTTAATTGTGTAAACAAGAAAAGTTTAACAGTATAGAATATCATTAACTCTTTATCAGACAACTACATGTAAATTTATTAGACACATTCAGTTTGGAAGCATTTGCATAGCACAAATTCAGTAAGGCTTAATATGAGATTTGTCATCAAAAGGGTAGAAAAGATATAGAAAAAGGAAAAAATGATGGTAACCAGCATTTTCTCCTTTACCCACAGGGTTCTCCCAAGCTTTATTGCTCACAGTCATTTAAATATGTGATGGTCTGAGAAAGGGTTTAACCCAAAGTATTTGTAGCATGGTGTAAAACAGTTAATATCCTAAAATTAGGTGTAAAACTATTAATTTTATAATTTGATTATGTCTTTTATATCTATGTTTAGTAATAAGAAATTCAACAGAGCTGGTTTTGTTTGTTTACAGGGACAGTACGTTTGTTCCCAAACTCAATGTGATAGACACAGAACCAACAGAAGAACTGATCGTTAAGAACCACTTGTTGTCTGCTCCAGTCCAAGTGATGCACATCATGGCTGATCTCAGCCCTAGAGACAGGTATCGTCTGGTTTATTGATTATCTTATTTTATGTTGATTGTGATACAGGTTTGTACAACTCTGGAGTTTATGTCAGCCCTGTCCCAAACAATCCCGAGTTTTAATGACCCTGTGAAAGAAGATTTTCGAAAATATGGTGGGAAAGGGAGAAAATGTTGGTAACCTGCATTTTTCTTCTTATGCCACAATGCCACAATATTTTCTGCCCTTTCAAAGACAAATCTTGCCATTTTAACCATATTTGGCATTTGCCCACTCTCCTGCCCACTTCTTTAATTGTCTTTGATAGTGAATATTTCAAGCAACGGTCATCATATTACCACCTGTAGTTAAATTGATATGTATACATGAACACATGTGAGAATGTAGTGGCACAAGGAGGAATTGCCATTTGTCAGGGAATTTCTCTTTTAGCTACACTGTTTTCAATATTGATAAGCTGCAAGGGGTAAAAAAGTCTTCTACAAGGGGCATTTAGTTAGATCCAGACAAAAAAACAAACCAAATCACTATTTCAGAATGGCAACAGATGAAGAGGAGGTTGTTTTGTGCACCATTCAGATTGATTCTAATGGTGTGCTCTCAATAAACCCAGATTTCAACAGAGGTAGAAAGGCTTATGTTAAAGAGACAATGAAGGAGTTTGGTAGAGGTAAGCTGTTTTTATGGAAAAATTAAGATATTTCATCACAAGTCCATTGTGTGTTGTAAACCTGTTTGTCATGAAAAAAAGAGGGGGTGGGTGTCTCCAGATTCAGCACATCAATTGAGTTGTTCAAAAAAACAGTAAAATAATGCTGCATTAGTTGCAGTCTAATCATGGATTTTTATGTTTTAATTGGCAATGAGTTTAAAAGTAAATTAACTCTTTACCATACAACAAGATTCTAGACTTGTCCAAATGAAAAGCAGTTGCAGACAACAAATGAAATGTTGCTCAAATAATGGGATTTGGCTATGAAAGGGTAGAAACCAATTTTCTAAAGCCTTCTTCTTAGGGTCAGGAAAACACACGATTGCTTTGTGAAAGGTTGAAGTATGTTTCAATATTCAAAATTTTTTTGCATTTTTTTTTTTTCCAGAGGTTTTTGAGTACACAATTGAACATGCTTCCAAAGAGATGAACAGGTAAGAAATAAGTTTGTTAAACACTTTTACTTATTGATTTTCCTTTTTGTCTCTTGAAAAAATTCCAAATTAGTATTCTACTGAATTTCATTGCTTCGTTTTTATTCTTTACTACACAATCCAGAGTGTTACATAACACTGAGATAGAAGGTTTTTGAAAATATTGTGGGAAAAGGAGAAAATGCTGGTAAACAGCATTTCCTCCTTTTTCCCACAATGTTTTCTACCTATTCAAGGACAAACATTATCATTGGAAATACATTTGAATTGTCATCTGTAAATTCCTTCAATTTGTATGACTGTAATATTTTGCGATGTGATAAGGAGGTCAAAGGAAAAGAAAGTTTGTTTTTTATCTTTTGACATTTACAAGCATTTATTCACTGGACAAGTTTGAAAACCTTGTAAAACAGGCAACAAGAGTAAACCAATCATGTGCTATACTCTTAAGTTCTGTGGCCTATTAACCTGTAATGCAGAATTAACCCTTTACCAAACGATAAAATTTTAGACCAGTCCAAAGTGAAAGCAGTTGCAGACGACAAAATAAATGTGACTGAAAAATTAAGAATTGTTTTGGGAAGGTTTGAAAACATTGTGGGAAAAGGAGAAAATGCTTGTTATCAGCATTTTCTCCTTTTCCCACAATGTTTTTAAAAGGATTCTTTCTGTGGGTCATTAAAAGTCAGGATTGTGTGGTAAAGCGTTAAGCATGGACCGAAAATTATGGCTACCCTACATTACAATGTGTTATTATTTTCATTGAGTTTAAATAGACTACAGAAAAAACACTGTGAAAGCTGTATGCTCTACACAATGCAATTTAACAGATTGACCAACATGAAGTGATTAGGATTTTCAAATATCTTTGACAAAAAATTGGTTTGTTGGGTCATGATTAGCTCGCTACCTCTAGACTTGTAGCAGAGAACTTCAAAAGTGTCTGTGCAAGAATAACCAACATGAATTAAGGTTTTATGCATAATTATATGTGAAGATATAATTACTAAAAAATGGGTGATTTTTACTTTTTCCATGTGGTTTTTGAAAGTGTCTTCTGCATGATAAAAAAGAAAGTCATTGCGGGTGGTAGTGATGTAAAATTCTGTTCTGTTTCAGACAAGAACAAGACCGTGAGATGAAGATGTACAGAGAAGTGTATTCAAGACATAAAGACTTCTTACAAGCATGTGTGGGAAATGAATTTGAATTGGTATACATCTCTTTGTCTTCTTTTATAAATTGACTTTTCCATGTACAGTACAACTTTTTATGACCTGCAATGACAGTTTTTACAAACGTTGTAGCTTGAAGAGCATTTAATTGATATACATGTAAGTACTTGCTATTTTTCCCCTCAGTGTTTTGACATGATTTCATTCCTACTTTAAATGGATGAGTGTGAGGTTGTCAGCCACAAAATTATTTCAGGAGGAAAATATTTGTCCTTTGCTTAATTTAGATTTTAATAGGTCTTAAAAACTTTAAAAGCCTGTACAGTTTGAAATTGTGAGCAGTGCTAGTTTTTAGGTGATTTGAAAAAATAATATACATGTATATGCTAATTAGACCTTTTATTTTCCACAGCCACCTCAAGATGTTCTGAGATTGTTAGTGTATGGTGAAATAGGTATGTGAATAGAATTGTAAACATCTAAACCAAGGGCAACATTAAATGCTTTAGTAGACAGATTACACTGGACAAGAACATGAACATGATTTAAGATCTAGAAGTGTCTGTAAAAAGTTGCATATTTAAGAAAACAGTATTATATTTTAAGGTTTTAAACTTTATAGTTGGAGGAAGAAACCTAGAACCAAATGCAGTCTGATTACAGTAAGAAGAATACCCTATCTCAGTTTTTGTTGTAAGAGTTTTGCTAGAAGTTGATATTAAGCTGGGCAAGTTTCTTTGAAAACACTGGTTTTGCAAGATTTGTCATACAAAAAAGTTGTCCTTTTGTATGTCAGTATAGAACATAAAAAATATTAAAGGTTGCAAACAGAATATTATGTGCTCGTGCTTATCAAACAGGTTTATTGTGCAACTAGTGCAACTGTTAATCGTATGACAACATTTAAATTTGTTGTTACTGAAAAGCATTTGTAGATTACAATTGAGATGTGTTTTAGGGAGTGGTATTTGTCTTTGAAAGGATGACAAACAATAAAATATGTCGGCATTTGGGAATGAGTTATCATGCTTTTAGAAATAGAATGGTTGATTCACATTATTATAGCTAATCTTTAACTTTTCAGAATCAGTGAAAGACTTTGAGTATGATGATCTGTATCTACACTTTTTTGTTGATCTTCCAAAATGTAAGTATAGAAATTAAATTGTTCCTTTCTTTACTTCATTCATTCCCAAATGTTGGAATATACTACATCTATGTATACTATAATTTACATAAAGAAGAAGCAATTAAGAATAAGAGAGTGTCTTTATTTATGAGATACCAGTTACAATATGGAAAATGTGGAAAAAGGAGCAATTTCCTGTGGCAGTAATAGCTCCTTTTCCCACAGTATTTTCAAAAGATGTCTAATATTGGATCTTAACTCCTTGTTCAATTACAAAATTTTAGATTTCTTCAGATTGAAAGCACCTGAAGACAGCAAATTAAATGTAAGTCAAATAACAGGGATTGTTTTGGAAAGGGTAGAAAATTCTGTGGGAAAAAAGAGCAAATTCTATTTATAAGCATTTTCTCCTTTTCTGAAATATCTTTTGAAAGCCATCTTCTTAAGTGTTGTCAGAACCAGATTTTGCTAAAGGAATTAAGCCGATATTTTGATGGTACTTGGCAACTAAGAATATATAAAATAACAATATCTGTTTACAGATTGGACGGCAGAAAGGCATCAACAACTATCCTGGGTCACTCAGACATGTTCTACTAAAGTGGTAGGAAGGGTAAGTTCGACATTTGTGCCTGGCTACATGTACATGGGCATTGCTCTTGAAAAAGGATGCATCTCTGTGATCCATTATACCAAGCAAGTCATCACAATTATGGATCCATAAAATCCATTTTGTCTAACAATCACCTGGATCATGAGGTAGTATGCAGGAAATTTACTAATAAAAAAGTTTAGGCCCATGTCAGCTTGCGCAGACAGCACAGACTGACATGGTTCGATACTTTTTGCAGATGCATTAAACCCTATTTTCACAGAGTATGGCTCATATCCTTTAGACATTATGAGTTGTTTACGTCATTCTTTTCAAAAGATGAAAGCGTGACAGAAATGAAGGTTTATGCACAGAGTCTATTTTAGACATGCCATTATTTTGTACTAGTCACACATAGTAATCTCATTACCAAACAACAAAATTTTAGATCTGTCCAAATTGAAAAGTAAATGTGCCTAAAGAAATTGAATATAACTTTAAAAGGGTAGAAAATGTTGTGAAGGAAACAGAAATGCTGGTTAACAGTATTTTCCCATTTTTCTTCAGTGTTCTCATTGAATTTCTTCTCTGAAACGTGGAAATGTTTGGAAAAGGGTTTAATGAACAGGAAGATTTTACTACATGTATATAGGACTACACTATAAGATGATCTTGGTGTGACCTGAGCCAGAACCTCATGTAGAACGTCTAAGCTTGTGGCATCTAAAAGGATAAACAAGAGTGGCTACATTTGCGAAGTTTGATGTCCTCCATGACATACCACACTATCCCGACTTTTAACAATCCTGAGAAAGAAGCCATTTGAAAACATTGTGGGAAAAGGAGAAAATGCTGGTAAACAGCATTTTCTCCTTTTCCCACAATGTTTTCTACCCTTCCCAATACAAATTTCAATTTTTCAGCCACATCTATTTTTGTCGTCTGCAAATGCTTTCAATTTGGACTGGTCTCAAATTTTGTCGTTTGGTAAAGAGTTAACTTCACACCAGATAACAAAATGTTAGCTTTGTCCACATTGAAAGATATGGCAAATGACAAATCGAATGTTGTTTGAATGATGGTATATGTCTTTACCTTGTAACAAAGTTTTAGAATAGTCCAAATTGAAGTATTTGCAGACAACAAATTAAATGTGGCTCAAATGATTGGATTTGTTTCTGAAAGGTTAGAGAATATTGGGGAAAAAGGAGAAAATGCTGGACTTTTGAAAACATTGTGGAAAAAGTAGAAAATTTTCTACTTTTTCCACAATGTTTTCAAAAGTCCAGTTTCTCAGGGTTGTTAAAACTTCAGATTGTGTGGTAAAGGGTTAAATTCAGAGAAAACATTGTACTCGCAGTTTGATTTAAGTAGTGAAAGGCAGACACTCCACTTCTACACTTTTGTCTCGCAGTGGTTATACTTAAAAAGTTTTCGTTTGATCCTCACTTGCAGCCCTTGTCATTTGGAAGTTTCTCGGGTCAAGGCACTGAAAAGCCCCAGCCTAGCACTATTGAAATCTTGTAAAGAAATGAAAGCATGAGTTGTCTGCATGATATGAATGAAATACTGTGGAAGGTAGTCTAAAACAACCATTCAAACAAACACATTAGTACATAGACTTGAGTCATTTTCCCCATATATTTTACAGGATGATGTGGCCTATTTCAGTTTTCCTTTCCATTTTGAATTATTTTACAAAAATGACAATGTGGATGAGGATGAGAAAGGTAATTCCTAGCACAAGAATATACTTATTACTTATTTCTTCCTGAAAGTTAATTGTTGTAGACAAGTTTGAAAACTTTTTGTCAAAGATAGAAATTAGCCATGATCTTTTAAAAGGGAGTTTAATGCATCTGCAAAAATTAATCACCCAAGTAAGCCCGGGCAGTCTGCAAGGGCTGACATGGGTTGAAAATTTTTGCTGTTGGTCAATGTCCTGCATATAAAGGACCAGTCTACCTCATGATTTAGTCTGTTGGTAAACAAAATGGATCATCTGGATCCATGATTATGTCATGTTTTGCTTGGTATAATGTGTTATGGAGATACATTAAACCTCCTTTTGCCAGAACATAACTCAAATATAAGAGGTAATGTTTTAGTTTAGTCAATGTCCTGCATATAAAGGACCAGTCTATCTTATGATTCAGTCCGTTGGTAAACAAAATGGATTATCTATATCCATGATTATGTCATGTTTTGTGTGATACAATGTATTATGGAGATACATGAACATTAAACCCCCTTTTGCCTGAACATAACTCCAATGTTAGAGGAAATGTTTTAGTGTAGAAATACCCACTCCTTAGTCTTGTTAGTCGAAGTTCATGTGTACCTGATTTTGATTGCAATTTTAGCTGAAATATTGTACACTGTCTCTACTGAAACAGCCCACTAAATTTCACAGCAGTTTTGAGAAAATGAATTGTTTTAGCAAAAAAAAACAGTCTAGAGGCTTTTGACTGTATTGTATTTGTAAAACCCTGCACAATGGATGTATTGTGGGGTTTGTGAAATCAGCTTGTTTGTCTGTCTATCCCACCGCCGACCTGGATATCACTCTAATTTTTTTTTTTTCTTTTGTTATCCCAAACCCCTCCCAAAGTTTTGCTGTCATTGTATTGTATCAAAACTTTATACAACTTTTAACCACAAACTTTGAATGTGTAAGACATAATTTTGGGATGTCTAGGTTTGAACATTGATAAATTATCTTCTCTTGACCTAGACATTTTCGTGCCAAGTACATGTTAATTTTTAGGTTTGAATACTTTTTCTCTACCAAAGCATTATCAGTGTTTGTGACATTTCTGGATTTTCATTGTATTACACAAAATTCAAATGAAAAAAAAAAACTCAACAGCCATTCCCCTTCTAATCCCTTGTGTAAAATGCTGAAAATGTTAAATATGTTTTGCACAATGGATTTACCCGGTATACATGTACATCTATATGTATCAAGGAAATAAAACATGCTTAGCTCTTTGCCAAATTATGCAGAGTTTTAACAACCATGAAGGCAGAGACTTTTGAAAACTTTGTGGAAAAAGGAGAAAATGGTAACCAGCATTTTCTCCTTTCCTACAGTGTTTTCTACCTAGTAGCGGATGAGTCCAGTCTTTTGAGCTGCATTTAATTTTTCATCAGCAAATGCACTCAGTTTGTTCACATAGAAAATTCTGTCATCTACTTGAGGGTTATGCTAAACACTTAAACTAAGCTGAAGTATAGCTGACTTCATTCTGAATTTACTTGCAGAGTTCGAGTTACCGCACTTTCCAAGTATAATGATTGAGGTTTTATCACTGGACTCATGGAACAGATTTAGGACAGAAGGATACACATATCTCACAGTTCCAGGACAACCTGGTTTGTATAGATCTTTCTTGTTATAAGATAAATTTTCTCCCTCTTAAGATTCTTTGTCTACTGTTAAATTGTACGACATGGTGTATTGGTTCACATAATATATGAGTCATGCTATGGCAAAAGGAGGTTTAATGCATCTCGATGATGCATTATACTGAGCAAGTTGTCACATAATTACAGATCTGTAAAATCCATTTCTAACAACCAAATTAATCCTGAGGTAGAATGGTCCTTGGACGTGTAGAAAATTTAACAACTGCAAGAAATTTCAACACAGGTCAGCACGCAAGGATTGCACAGGCAGATGCATTAAACTCCATTTTCACAGAGCATGGCACATATAATGTTTTCTGAACTCTCTTCTATCCTGATCATTGTTCAAAATATTGGCCAGATATTTTTGCTTTGTAAGAAAGTGATGTTGAACTATTATGGGACAAAATTTCTGAAGAGTTCCTTTTTCATTATAAAAGAGAGTAATAGTGCATTTTCAGTACAGTCTGATCTTGTTGTAAAGTTTGAGGAAAGCATTAACCTATTTACACCTGAAACAGTTTTTGTAGTTGAGGATTACGTTCATGTAAAATTGGAATAATCATTATTTAGGGTTTATACAGACATACATGTTAAAAATGTTTTCAAGACTGGTCTTCTTTGGAAAAAGAGAAAGCTGTCTGCAGCTGGTAATGTGTCAAGTGAATTTGTTATAAAGCTGTGCCTGATACAGGTGAAGCAGAAAGAAAACATAGGTAATTTCACCTTCTGCAAGAAAAATTGCATTATGTCAAGACATGTTGTATATCACAAGCCATTAACCCCTTAGACTGATTAATAAATGAAATATTTGCAGTCTGACAAAAACCTGGAATGTTGCACATTCAAGGCTGCAAGGTTTTATTTTTTTGAATTACGTATCAGAATCTGAGATTGTGTAAAAAATTCAAAATCATTCTGCAAGGTGATTGTACTCTAACCTTGATCTGTGTAAGTGGCAAAAGCACTTAACTCTTTACCATACAATCCCAAATTTAAATGACCCTGAAGAAGGGGGCTTTTGAAAACATGGTTGGAAAAGAAGAAAATGCTGGTAACCAGCATTTTCTTATTTTCCCACAATGTTTTCAACAATCTCAGACAGATACTGTCATTTGTGCCCTATTTTATTTGTCGTCTGCTAACACTTTCGATTTGGACTGGTCTAAAATTTTGTTGTGTGGTATAGAGTTAATGAAATTTTTTTTTTTAATTCATTTTTGTGTGATATTATATACAGGAAAGCATGTAGAGAGTTTACAGTGCTGGAGACCTGTTGGTACTAATATCATATCACAGCTACGCAGATTTTTTATTGGCGGTTCCCCGGAGTTAGAGGATCTGACATATGCTGCTATACCCTCAACATTTCAGGTACGGAAACTATGGAAATCATTTGTATGTAGTTCTTATTCGGGGAACTCTATGGAGTTCGGTAGGAAAAAAAATTAACCACAGTATATTGTATTCAACAGAAATTCTAGATAATTATTGTTCTTACACTATATTCCTAGACTATCCATCAGATTGGTTTTTGTAGCGAGATCATATCATTGTCATTCACTGCTAGAGAAATTTCTCTATTAATGTGTCATGCTCTGGCAAAAGGGGGCTTAATGCATTTCCGTGATGCATTAAACTAAGCAAGTCATCACACAATTATGGAACCATGAAAACCATTTTGTCAAACAACCAACTGTGTCATAAGATAGACTGGTCCTTTGACATACAGAAAATTGACCAATAGCAAAAAGTTTCGGCCCAGGTCAGCCTGCCTGGACTGCGCATGCTGACCTGGTTCGATACTTTTCGCAGATGCATTAAGCCCTCATTTCATTTGATAGCATGTAAGAAGATCTGAATTAGTCACAATGATGTCATAAACATTTAGACTAGTGGTAGAAACTCTTAAATACATTTTTACATTGGCTGCATGTTTGTCTATTGAAATGTTTACAGGGAACCCATCTCAGCAAGTTTGGTTTTAAAACAGAATCTACCGGTACAGTGAATGTGAATCTCAATGTTATCATGCAGTCAAGGTGAGGAAAAATAACTTAAAATCAACATTTAACATGCTGAAGGCAAAAGGAGGTGCTTATGTGGACAATGTAAATTAAAATCAGACCCCAGAAAACACACTATCCGACCTTGATTTAGTGTTGTTCAGAACGGTAATGTGCCACCCTAAGGCCAGCTCATTTTTAAAGACCATCTTATTGTAACTGCTGGATTTGTGTCAGAAAGGGTAGAAAACATTGTGGGAAAGTATTTACACAATTTTTTGGAAAGCCGTCTTTCTCTGGTAGATGAAATTTGGGATTTTTTTGTAAAGTCTTAATGTATAGCAGCTTACACTTGTACATCAAGATTTCTTGAGTTT
Source organism: Tridacna gigas (assembly GCA_945859785.2). NCBI lineage: Eukaryota > Metazoa > Mollusca > Bivalvia > Cardiida > Cardiidae > Tridacna > Tridacna gigas. The sequence goes on along the minus strand of OX244042.2, from coordinate 25,348,152 downwards.
TGCCTTATCCAGTTTCATACTGTTTTCTGGACCACTTATCCAAGTGTTTTGTTTCTTTCCAGAGCTTTTAGGGAGAAGAAAGCCAGCAAACAGTCCCTTAGCTCGCTTTTAGAAGCTTTAGGGTAAGTGTTGATAACTTTGCATAAAGAATGATCATTTCAAGATTTTTGTTAATAGCCCAAACTCATAATATATAACTCTGTCTGCTTTACGAGGTTCTTTTGAAGTCAAAGGCATTTAAAACAATGAGAAAATAGGATGAATCGTCCAGTAAGCAATTCCTCTCTATTTTTCACAGTGTTTATTTTGGCTTTTTTATACAAAATAGTGTTTAATTTGGCTTTATGAGATCTGCACTTTTGCCCTTTATCTACAGAGCCCAGAAGAGTAAATCAAGTTGTATTCAGCATTCTTAAAAACAAAGCAAAACCAGCCACATTGGCTATACAACTTCATGAACAAAAGCTACATACACTAAAGTCTTTGTTCATTAAAGTGTTTGTTTTGTCAAATTTTAGGATTAATGCTGTCCAGCAGAATATTTCAAATGTTTTAGGTGAGTAGAATTTATCCTGTTATTAAACTCCTTATCAGATAACAGAAAATTTTACACGTGCCCAAGTTGAAAGCAACTTAGATGACAAAGCAGTTAGAATGACGAAATTTGTCTTTTAACCCTTTACCACAGAATCCCAAGTTCAAACAACCCTAAGCAGGAAGTTTTTTTTTTAAACCATTGTGGGAAAAGGAGAAAATGCTGGTAACCAGCATTTTATCTTTTTTCCACAATGTTTTCTACCCTATCTTAAAACTTCCGCTCATCTGTACCGATTTTGAATTTGTTGTCTGCAGATGTTTCAAATTTGGAAATCTAAAATTTGTCCTTCCGGAAAGGGCTAAAGGCTGTAAATATTGTCAAATATTGCATTGTTACAAGCATTTTCTCCCCTTCCTTTAATTTTTTCAACTGACTTCTTCTCATGGTCATTGAAACTCGAGATTGGCAGGTTAAGGGTTTAACATCATACAGACTTATTCTTGACAGCCAAAAAGCAGGTTCCAAATGACAAGAAGAAAGAGAACTTCTTTTTTTAGAAGGAAAGTGTCCTTTTCAATGACAGTGGAACCATTGTTGTTAATGGAGCAATTGCTGTTAGATTTGGTATACCCTTCCTGTCATAATGTTTTAACAGACTTTGGCTTTATACCATGGCAGATAGTCCTCAGGCAGTATTTTCAGGGAATTAGCCATTCGGTTGGTATGTCTGTGAAGCAATCTGTTTACCTATTGGATCATTATATTAGCTAGGCTGCTTTCGAAGAAACATTGAGGTATTGCTGTAGCCCTGGTGCCGTTGTGCGAAAACTTTGACATTTTATAATATCTGTTATTTCCGAGGATATTTGCTTCAAACTTGAACATGTTGTAAATTATCAAAAGAGAAACCTATACAACTAGGGCAGGTAACCATCAGTTATTTTTGACAGAGTTATGCACCTTTTTATTATTTAGAATTTTCACTGGAAATAAAGCATCCGCAACCAAGCATTGGCATCCGCATTTAGTGCTCTTGTCTATTACTCATGGAAATGATCTTCTTTAAGTTCTATTCACTGTTGATGGGCACAACAACAAATAATGGTCGATGTAAGATATATCTACCCCGACCTTAAACTTTTTTGGGTTCAATTTAAACAGCTCTCTCCTTTAGTAAACCAAGATCTTTATAAATGTGACTTTTTATATCCCACTAACTGACAGTTTCAGAGGAAAATTACATGGAGCAAGTCATACAGAAATATTTTGCCTAAAATTATTTACCTTAAGTATTTTCATTTCCATCGAATATTTGTCCCTTGTGTATTTTTTAACAGTTTCTCCTAAGTCTACAAATGATCTAACTGTGACAGGCTAAACCTTTCCCAAATGATATGGTGCTGGTAACCAGCATTTTCTTCATTTTCCACAAAGTTTTCTACCTGCTTAACCCTTTACCACACAATCTTGACTTTTAACAATCATGAGAAAGAAGCCTTTTGAAAACATTGTAGGAAAAGGAGAAAATGCTGGTAACCAGCATTTTCTCCTTTGCCCACAATGTTTTCTGTCCTATCAAAAACAAATTTTATCATCTGAGCCCCATGTAAATTTTCGTCTGCAATTGTTTTTGATTTGGACAAGTCCAAAATTTTGTGTTTGATAAAGAGTTAATCAATGAAAAGCATTACCTAAGCTATTTTTTGTGTCATTTACAAATGCATTCAATTTTGAGAAGTTGTGATTTTTGTTGTTTTGTAAAGAGTAAAAGCAACTGGTTTCAGGTATTTTCACTTTACATAAAAGTAGTGGTTTATCCCAAATATTGCTCATTGGTTTCAAGTAATTTTTCTTTCTCATATCAATCAAATTTGTTCCATTTTCCAGGAAAGAGTGATGAATAGATCTGGGGTACTTAGATCCAATTTTCTTTTTATTGCAAACTAATTTCTTGTTACATTTACAGATGCCTTCAAGAAAGCAAGAAACAGAATGTTGCAAGCCAGAGAGAATGCATCCAAAGATCTTATGAAAGACACATCCAAAACAGCAGCAGCGTGACAACATCTTACATATTACAGTCTGATTCCGTCCATGTTTAGGAGAATGAATATCATGAATATCACTTTCTGTTTACACATTTTGTTCTCTTGTGTTGTTATAGATATCTTTATACAAATCTACATCTTGAAAATGTCTTTACAATATTACAGTAAGCTTATAATTGACTTGAAATACAGTGAAGGTTTCCATGAGCTAACCCTATACCACACAATCCCTGAGGTAGAGGGCTTTTGAATACATTTTTAGTTAAAAAAGAAAACTCATCAAGTTTGAATTGTGAATAGTGTACATAGATGAAAAAAGGCACTGTGATAGAAAAATGTACATTTGGAGAAGTATTTACTTAAAGAATAGATCTTTGAAGTAGAAACTGAAAATTTTTTTATCCTTATTTTTCCGCCTTTAAAAATCTGCCTTTGGTTTTACATGTGTGATCTCTAACCTTGGTGTGAAACAAACCTCATTATTTCTTTATTTAGTGACTGCCCCAGTGTCTCAATATTCAGCTAACATACTGAAGTATGAGGGCCATTTTTCAGGTTCATAGAATACATGTATAACTTTTTGATTGACTATGAAATTACATGATTTTTTACACAGTGCTTGTGTAAACATTTCCTTATTGATTGATGTCAAGGAAAACGATACACATGGTCCTCATGCTCATGTATACTGCACTGAGATTTACAACACGTAGTTTAATACACTATATTGAAACATCTCTTTCAATATGGTGGAAATAGCTTGGTACAGTTTATAAATGGGTACAGTATTTTAAAGATGGCCAAGAGCCAGTTGAAAATGACCTTCAGGGAAGTAAACCTCTTTCTGTAATGACAGAAAAACATGTTGCCATCTCATTCAGTGACTGTGTCTCAATATCTAATTATTTAGCCACCATGCCCCAGCACTCATTATTCAGCTGTGATGCCCTACAATCTCATTTAGTGACTCTGCCCCAGTGTCTCATTTTTCAGCCAACATGCCCCTGTATCTCACTTTGTGACCATGCCCCAGTATCTCATTTTTCGGCTACCATACCTTAGTATCTCATTAAGTGACTGTGCCCAAGTGTCTCATTATTCAGCTACCATGTCCCTGTATCTTGTTATTTAGATACCATTCCCAAGTATCTCATGTAGTGGTTGTCCCCAGTGTCACATTTTTTCAGGTAACATGCCCCAGTATCTCATATTGTGACCATGCCTGGGTATCTCATTATTTACCTACCATGCCCAAGTATCTCATGTAGTGACTGTGCCACAGTGTCTCGTTATTTAGCTACCACAGCCTAGCATCGCAATTAGTGACTATGCCCAAGTGTCTCATTATTCATACCAAAGTGCCCCAGTACCTCATCATTCAGCTATCAGGCCCTAGTACCTCATTTGTACATATCAGGCCCTAGTACTCATTTAGTGAGTGTGCCCCAGTGTCTCATTATTCAGCTACCCCACTCTAGTATCTCATTCAGTGACTGTACCCCAGCATCTCATTATCTCATTATTCAGCTACCATGCCCAGCATTTTTTTCCCTGTATTGGGTATGGGTCCAAAACCATGCAAATTGGGAAAAAATGTGTTGCTTTCTCCCAAATTGGGAATTTTTGTGATAAACACAGAATCATGTCACTGATTATTTATAAGGGATTCTTTGTGACTGTGCCCATCTACCATGCCTAAGAATCTCGTTCAGCATCCATACCCTAATATCTTATTATCTAGCTACCAAGACCAAGTATCTCATCATCAAGCTACCATCCTTAAGTATCTCGTCATGCAGCTACAATACCCAGATATCTTATCCATCTACCATGCCTGATTATCTCATTATCCATCTACCATGCCAAATTACCTTGTTATTCATCTACCATGCACTAGTGTCTCACTATTCAGCCACCCTGTCCCAATATCTGATCAAGCTACGCTGCCCAGGTATCTCATTATCCAGCTACCCTGCCCAAATATCATTATACAGCTATTATGCCACAGTACTACTAGAGCTACTCTCCCCAAGTATCTCATTACCCAGGTATCCTTCCCAAGTATCCCATTCAACTACCATGTCCAGGTATCTCATTATTCATCTACCATGTCCAAATATCTCACTATTCAGCTACTATGCACAGGTATTTCGTTATCCAGCTACTACGCCCAAGCATCACATTATGCAACTACCATGCCTGAGTATCTCATTATTCAGCTACCACGCCTCTCTCATGATTCAGCTATCATGCCATTTTGTCTCATTAACCAGCTACCAGACTTAAGTATCTCATAATCAAGCTACCAAGCCCAGGTATCTCATTTTTCAGCCAGCATGCTTTTAAACATGTATTTCATGATTCAGAAACTATGCCCAATTATCTCGTTATCCAGCTTCCACGACCAAGTTTTTCATTATTCAGCTTCCATGTAGAGGTTTCTCATTATCCAGCTACTATGCCCTGTAATCTCATTATTCAACTTGCTGTGGTATTTCATTATCCAGCTAACAAGCCCTTTAACCCTTTCCCAAACAAGCCCTGGTTTTCACATGTCCGCAGTACAAGTCGTTTGAAAACACTGTGGGAAAAGGAGAAATTGCTCGTAACGAGCAATTTCTCCTTTTCCCACAGTGTTTTCTACCCGTTTTGAGACCTTTCTGCCATTTTTCATCAAATTTAAAATTGTCGTCTGCAAACTCTTTCAATTTGGGCTAGTCCAAAATTTGTCGTTTGGGAAAGGGTTAACTCATTATTCAACTACCATGTCCAAGTATCTCATCATTCAGCTTTCGTGCCCCAGTATATGAAAATCAAGCTATCATGCCTAAGTTTCTTACTATCAAGCTAGTATGCACAAGCAGCTTTATATCCAACTACCATGGCCAAGTATCTTATTATCCAGCTACTGTGCCCCAGTATTTCATTATTCATCTACTAGGCCCTAATATCTCATTATCCACCTACCATGGCATAGTACCTCATGACTCAGCTCCCATGCCCTAGTATCCCATTTAACAGCTTCCATACCCTAGTATCTTATTATCCAGCTACATGTACCATTTATTTGTATTTCATTATTCATCTACCATGTCCCAGTATCTCATTATTCATGTACCATGTCCCAGTTTCTCATTATTCAGCTATCATGCCCAAGTATCTCATAATCTTGCTACCATGCATTGGTATTTTATTTGTAAACTTTCTTACACAGGTATCTCATTATCAAGTGTCTGTGCCCTATTATCTCATTATTCAGGAACCTTAAACTGGATTCTTAGCTTCCCTGTCCTAGTATCTGATTATCCAGTTACTGTGCCCTAGTATTGCAGGATTCAACAAGCTCACCCAAAGTACTTCATTTTTCAGCTACCATGTCCTAGGATCTCATTATTTAATGACTGCCCTATTATCTCTTGATTCAGCTACCTTGGCCTGGTATATCATTTTTCAGTTTCCTTGACCTAGTACGATATTATTCAGTGACTGTGCCTTGTGTTGCGCGATTCAGTAACCTTACCGTAGTATATCATTTGTCACCTTCTTTGCCCTAGTATCTCAATTATTCAATGATTTGTCGTAATATCTTGTTTTTCAGCAATCTTGACCTAATTTATCATTTTTCACTTGCCTTGTCCTAAAATCAAAATTATTCAACAACCGTACCCAGGTATCTTACTTTACAACTGCTTTGCCCGTGACTGATCCTTGGTATTTCATTATTCAGATATCATGCCCTGGTATTATATTTTCTAGCTATCTTGCCAAAGAACTTTATTTAATAAATGTTCCCTAATATCTCATTATTTAGCTACAATGCCCTGGTATTTCATTTTTCAGCTACCTTGACCTATTATCTCATTATTCATCTATTTGGCCTCATTATATTAGACATCCAAGATACTTTTCTTATTTTCGAAATACTGCAGTTATGTCACACTGGCTCTTCTGTTGTATAAGATACTGTATTTTTGCACATTCTGGGTTATCCTAGGGGAATTAGAAAACGGCCTTTTATATGCTCTATAAAGGTCTTTTCAACTGTTTGACTATGTCTTGATATTTCATTCAGAAGACTAAAGCATCCAGTGATAGCACATTTGTTCCAAGCTTGGCACATCTTCTGTCCAAGGTTTCACAGTGGTCATTACTGACTGAAGAACATAACACTTTGTGACTTTGTTTAGCCCATCTGGGTAGCGTAGTGGTTAGCATATCTGACCCCTGACCTGGTGGATGCAAGTTTGATACTAGGTTGAGGCAAACTTTCTTTCTTTTGCCTCTCATCTCTGATTCTTGTGGGAAAAGTAGTTTGTGACTTGGAAAGAAAGTTGTGTAAGTACTGGTGTGAGAAAGCCTGTAAACACACCCATAGGTGTACTGACCACTGTGATATGTCCTTAGCTGTTAAAAAGGCGTTAAACCCCAATACAAACAAACAAATACTTCTTTAGAGAGAGAGAGAGGCTACCAATGGAATGGAAGGTTGTGTATAGTACTGGTAAAGACACACAAAAAAAAACACTGTATTGGTTCAGTGTATAAATTTATTTGACAGATTAACAACTAACATTGGCCATTAGCTTACACAAGTAGCTCCTGCAGATCATATAGATCAAGATCAGATTGCACAGTGGATGTAGACTGATCTTGGATCAACACAATCAGCTTGATTCTATGAAACTCTGACCATAATGTCACTTAACCCTTCACCACATAATCCCGACTTTTAATGACTCTGAGAAGGAAACCTTTTGAAAACTTTGTGGGAAAAGAAGAAAATGCTGGTAACCAATATTTTCTCCTTTTCTCACAATGTTTTCTACCCGTCCCATAACAAATTTGAATTTGTGAGTCACATTTGTTTTGTCGTTTAGAAAATATTTTCAATTTTGGGCAGGTCAAATGTTTTGTCCTGTGGTAAAGAGTTAATATGCATGACATTCTATTTTTATCAGTAGAGAAAAAATTCAGTCAATTAATTTTGCTGTGAAAGAAGAGTTCAGTTAATCCTTTACCAGATGGCAAAACTTTACACTTGTTGAAATTCAAAGCATTTGCAGACAACAAATGAGGCTCAAATTATATGTTCTACCTTTGAAATGTTAGAAAACATTTTAGAAAAAAAGAGAAAATGCTGTTTTCCAGAACAAAGTTTTCCAGAACAAACACATTCAACAACATTGCAGCAAAATGAGAAATTGTCACATGCAATTTCTCCTTTTGCTACAATTTATTTCAAAAAGTGCTCTGAAGTGACATGGAAAAAAGTTGTTTGTATAACACTTAACCAGATGAGAAAATATTTGACTTGTCATTCAAAACAAAAGCATCAGTAGACAACAAATAAATAAATGCAGCTCAAATGTGATTTATCCCTGATAGGATAACAAACATTGTGGAAAAAAAAGGAGAAAATACTGGTCATTTTCCACAATGTTTTCAGAAGCTTTTTTTTCTGAGGGTCTACTAAACATTGGATGGCTTGGTGGAAGGTCAACTCTTTACCAAATGACAAAATTTTAACCTTCAATGTGGCGTAAATGATGGGATTTGTCTCTGAAGGGGTAGAAAACAATGAGGGAAGAGAAGAAAATGCTGGTTACCAGCATTTCCTTCTTTTCCCCCAATGTTTCAAAAGCCTTTCCTTTTCAGGGTCGATAAACACAGAACAGTCTGGTATAGGGGTCAAGACACCTTTGACTTATTATTACAACAGGTTTCAGATACTGATGAATTACAACATGTCCATGCCTGATTTTCTGTATTCTGTCTCTGTTCCTCACATTCAACTTTTCCCTTTGTAATGTCCGAGTCACCCTTTTTCTCTTTCTCTACTTTAATTTTTACTGTTCTAGATTTCTTCTGCCGAACTGGCCTATGAGCTTCATTATTGTTTGTCCATGGTCCAAGACTGTCATTTGCATAAAAGTCCATTGGATATACATGCTGCCATTTTATTGTATCCAAGGCAACAGACATCTGCAAACAAATACAAATGATTCATAATAATAACAGTAAGTAAGTATTGAAGTCATTTCTTTATATAATGCAGAAAGGCAACTTTACAAGAAGTTAATCCTGCAAATTTTATGTAGGCAAGACCAGACTAGTGGGCAGTCATGTGGCACATACAGTACATGTGATACTTTACTCGACAAATTTTAGGTTGGTTCAAATTAAAAACAATTGCAGACAACAACCTGAACATGAATGGAATGATGAAATTGTCTCGGGAAAGGGATAGAAAACATTGTGGGAAAAGGAGAAAATGATGGTTACCAGCACTATCTCCTTTTCCAACATTTCTTGGGGTCTTTAAAACAAATTTTAGACATGCCCAAATTAAAAGCAACTGCACAAGACAGTATGACTCAAATGATGAAATTTGTCCTGGAAAGAGATAGAAAACATCATTGGAACAGGAGAAAATGCTGGTTACCAACATTTTCTCCTTTTCCCACTGTGTTTTCAGAAGCCTTCTTTCTCAGGGTCTTTAAAACAGGATTGTTCAGTAAAGGGTTAAACATGGAATAATGAGAGGATTTTTGAAACAAGAAGTAAAACCTACATGAAAAATATTGTTACTATCAATACACACAGTCTTATGGTACTAATGCCTTACATTACTAGGAGCAAATTTAAACAAGTGTCTTACCTCATATGGGGACAGTAAAGGCTTATCAAAAGCCATGCCCCAGTCTATAGACAGTCTTGGACAAGCTATCTGCACCCACCTGGACAAGAGAGTGAAGCCTTTTCAAACACTGACTATGATCAGAAAATACCCTTGTCTAGTAAACAGACTTAAAAGGGAAAGATAATAATGATGGAAAGGGAAAATCACTATCTTGAATCATACTGAACCCTTTACCTAACAACAAAACTTAGACTTGTCAAAATCCAAAGCATTTGCTGACAACAATTTTTTATGTCGCTCAAATGGAAAAAACTGTCTTAGAAAGGGAAGAAAACAATGTTGGAAAAGGAGAAAATACTGGTTACCAGGATTTTCTCCTTTTCCCACAACATTTTCAAAAGATTTTTTCGTTGGGGTCATTAAAAAGTCAAAGAACAAACAGTTTAACAACTGAGTCCAAAATCATAATTTTCATTCAAACTTGTAAACACACGGAAAAAATGTATTTTCTCAAACAAGTATACATATAAATTCATAATCCATTTAACCCTTTCCCACACAACAAATTTTAGACTCTCCCACATTCAAACCATCAGCAGAATTGAAAATAAATTCAAAATTAATACAAATGTGCTTAAGCTCTCTGATAGGATAGAAAACATTTTGGGAAAAGGAGAAAATGCTGGTTACCAGCATTTTCTCCTTTTCCCAAAATGTTTTCAAAGGGCCTCTTTCTCAGGGTCGTTAAAAGTCCGGATTGTGTGGTAAAGAGTTAAACAAAATTAGGCCAAAAATACTTACGCATCAATATGACTAAATAAATTCAGCTTATCAGGGAATATTTCAGATAATAGCACAATGACATATTTTTTTCCACACTGTGTTATTTGGTCCTGTAGAGTCTGAAAATATACAAATAAAAGAGAACATCTTTATGATACATTGTGAGCCATGCTCTGTGAAAAGGGGGCTTAATGCGTCTGCAAAAAGCATTGACCCAGGTCAGTCTGCGCAGGCTGACCTGGATCAAAACTTTTCCTTTTCAGCAACTTTTCTGCATGTGAAACAACCAGTCTACCCAATGGTTCAGTTGGTTGTTAGACAAAATGGATTTTATAGATCCATAATTATGTGATGACTTGCTTAGTATAATGCATCACGGAGATGCATGAAGCCCCCTTTTGCCAGAGCATGGCTTTCTTGTATTTCTTACAACTCTGCAGTACCTCCTGAAACAGATTGGAAGGATAACAAGGGAACATCCTTTTAAAATATCAAGTTTTTGCTTAATACATGAATACAATATGCAAACATTATGGCATATGGAGAAAAAGCACATTACCAGAAACTTCTCCTTTTGAGAGTTATCTAAAATGGACTGCTGCTAGACAGAAAATTAATGTCTGCAGGTGGTATGGATTAATGAATTACTCTAATGAATTTATGAACAATATATAAAACCTATTTGCTATAATTCAGCACTTTGTAACAGACGGTATCTGATAACATTTCCAACAATGACATTAATTCTTATGAAGAAATTAAAGTCACAGTAGCAGCCAAAAGAAAACAATGGGGTGTTAAAATGCATCTAAATATAGTTCATACCATTTGAAAGTATCGAAACTATTATGAAGATGACAATCTGTTGTTGTACGGTCGGCCAAGTGTTAGTCGCTGGTAGGAAAATTAATTTCAAAACCAGGTAAAAGGTAAACAAAAGATAGAGTGACCAGGCAACTTTAATCCTAGTCTTCAAATCTATTTTTTCTGCCAGTGACTTGCACTTAGACCTACCACACAATAACAAATTGTCATCTTCACAAAAACTTCCACATTTAAATGGTATAGTTTAGCTTTAAATGCATTTTACCACACCCTTTGTTTAGTTTGGCTGCTACTGGGCCTTTAAGGATCATCAACAATTCAAAATGAATATTTTTATAAAATTTGAAAACCTAGATCAAACAGAGTGACAACTTACTACCCAGAGTAGGTTTGGTAGACTGAGAAAAGTACTGACAAGGCGTCCATTTGACCAATGGACTCGCATGCTAATGTACCCTTTTCTCTTCAAAGATCAGTAATAAGTTGAGGCTATAGAGAAAACTTCCAAAGTAATCGCTGTAATCAAACACAGATAGGTGAGTTCTGAAAATCTTTCCAAAAGATTTCAGAGAAGATTAACGCTCTGCCAAATAGTCCCAATTTTTAACGATCCTGAGAACGTTTTTGAACAAACTGTGGTAAAAGGAGAATATGCAGGTAGCCATTTCCAAAACAAATTACAATTCTCGAGTCTCATTCATTTTGTCGCGTGCAATTCCTTTCAATTTGGACTAGTCTAAAATTTTGTGATGTGGTAAAGAGGTAACAGTCAGTTTTACCTGTAATATTTTAGGGTTCCCCTGTCTACCCAATGTGCCAAGTATAACTCCTATTGTCTGGGCTGTAGAGGCTTTACTTATGGCTTCTTTCCTTATTTGGTGCATCTTGTCTATCTCATAATACTCCCTTGAAAATATCTTGCTGTAGGGGTCATATCTGAGTATTATAGAAAATTTTCTGTTCTTGACTCAAGAAATCATTGAGCCATGCTCTGGCAAAAGGGGGCTTAATGCATCTCGGTGCTGCATTATACCAAGTAAGACATCACTTGGGGATCCTTAAAATTCATTGTCTAACAACCAACTCTATCTTAAGGTAGAATGGTCTGTTGACACACAGAAAATTGATCAATAGCGAAAAGTTTCGGCCCAGGTCAACCTTTGCAGACTGTGCAGGCTGACCTGAGTCTATACTTTTTGCAGATGCATTAAGCCCCCTTTTCACAGAGCATGGATCCATGCAAACTGTTCCAATTCTAACTCCTGAGACTAGCCATCTGATTGGTCAAGACATTTTTTCATTGCACTTGTCCACCTATCCATGCAGCAATGGTGACCTACATTCTATCTTTATAACGCTGTATCAAACAATCCTGTATTTTAACCTTTTTCCTGCTAAATAAAGAAATGAAACTTTCAAACTGATAGGGTAAACACAAATTTTCCTATTTCAAAAGTATTTTTGAAGGAAAGATGTCTCTTTATGGGACCTTCTGATCTTGATCTACACTGTCTGCAAAAGGTAAGTGAGTCGCACCTAGCATCCTAAGGGTTAACAGCCAAAAGGAGGTAGCCAGCATTTTATCCCTTTCCTTCAATGTTTTCTCCCCTCAAGATAGATTTTATCATTTACAGCACATTTTTTCTTCTGCTTATAGCTATCACATTAGACATGTCCAAATTCTTGTCATCTTGTAGAGAGTTAGCTAAACTGGGTCTATGCAATAGCTAGCTAATCAAAATGCTGAGCTTCTGTTCTAAACCATTTTTACACTGTTAAACTTTGTTATTTGATTGCATTGCTTTTTTTCCCTACATTGTATTACTGTTGATAAAATATGATTGAAGAAACTAATATGTTAACTCTTTCTGGGGGAAAAAAAAGAGAAATCTCGGAAGTTGAATATCAATGAACAAAATTACACTGACAGTACAAATAGGAAGCACTCAAACTACATGTATTGCTTTATCTACTGAAGAATACACCACAGTTGTCCAGTAACTCAACACTTCCTTGACCTTTAAATTACTGATAAATTAACCTTTAGTCTCAATATCTTCAAAAGTAGTCTGCAAATGAGGGGCCTCTAAAACAACTTAACCCAATCCTTGACCTGCAACCATGGTGACTAATATTTGATAGTTATAATCCATAACTTAAATATACATGTTATAAAGAGAAACTAACGTATAAATCATTTGACTGATATGACAATTACAATGTACCAAGTCAAAATCAGTACAAAAAATTTAAATACTGCAATTTAAGGGTTGGTTGCATCTGCATATCCAAAAAAGCTTTGGACAGGACAAATGCAGAACCAAATTCAGAGGGTTCATTTAGTACAGTCTGATCTAAATCCACTCAGCTCACGTCAAGAGCATCTTTTTGGCTCTTTGCATACTGCAATCAAAAAAATAAAAAAACTAATACCTATAAGCAGGTAAGTCTGGATTGTGTATCATGATAGATTCTAAGTGGAATCTTCCATCCCCCAAATATCTGTAGGAGAAAAAAAAGTTGTGAATGTATTTAACTCTTTTTACCACATAAGTCTGAGTTTTAACAACCCTGACAATGAAGGCTCTTACAAAAAAATTGTGGGTAAAGAAGAAAATGCTGGTAACCATCATTTTTTTCTTTTCCCACAATGTTTTCTATCGTTTCTGTTACAAATCCCATCATTTGAGTCACAGTTCATTTGTTGTCTGCAAATGCTTTGAATTTGGACCAGTAAGTTTTGTTCTTTGGTAAAGGTTTAACTCTTTCTTGGACAACAGTCTAACATTTGTACAATTGAAAGTATTAGTAGAACACAAATCAAATAAGGCTAAGCCACTGGGGATAATTACATGACTTTTGTTTTGATACACTGCTTAGAAAAATGGTGGAACTTTGATGAAATGCTAAAGTAGATGGCTTTCTCTATCTTCTGTACTTAATTTTATCAATTGATCAATGCATAATATTCCAGCGTACTCATGTCCAAATTTAATGATACTGTAATGGCGCCATAAAAATCCATACTCTTTGCAGTTATCTTGTCATAAAATTTTGAGTGATCATTATCGAAATTTTCATTTATTTGAAATATTTTCAAAAGCTGTATTTCTCAGGGTCTCAATGTATTCAAAACCTTCCTTAGCATGACTGTTAAAACACAGAATTGTTTGATAACAAGTTAATGGTTTAACCCTTTACCACACATTCCCGAGATATACTGACCCTGAAAGAAAGGGGCTTTTGAAAACATTGTGGAAAAAGAAGAAAATGCCAGCATTTTCTATTTTTCACACAATGTTTTCTACCCTTTCAGGAACAAATTCCACCATTTAACAAACATTTCAATTTGTTGTCTGTCCAGGCTTTCAATTTGAAACCGTCTAAAATTTTGTTGTACAGTAAAGTCTAAAGAGCACTTACATGATGACATCAGCACCTTCAAGTTTTGGAGATGTGCAACCTAAGATTTCTCCAGGTGACAATGGTTTGCACTGAGGTAGTATAATGTGAAACTCTTCTTTCAAGTGCTCACTAACAGACTATAAGAATACAAAGACGGATAGTGGAAACCTGATTATTCAAATATGATCTGTTCATTCATACACATAGCGGTTCAAATTTATCATTATATTAATTTCAAGTATTGACTTGAACACACTTAGTAAAACAGTTAAGCAGCAGCTCTGATTGCTCATGTGCATTACTTTGCAAGAAAAAAATATTAAAGTGAAATAATTACCTGTATGCATATCTTTTTTTACTTTTACATAAAATCATGTAATTTATTTCTGATTATATGAAAACTTCATTACATTATGAACCAATCTTGCTACAGATTACTCTGAAAATGTACTTGAAAAATATACATAATAAGCACGAATAAATACTTGTTGGGAAATGGAACAATTGTTACAAGCAAATGCTTCTTTTCTGGGAAAATGCAAAAGCTATTTAGCTGGAGAAATGTTACAAGTCTTATCTGTGAGGGAATAGGATAAACTTAGTCTGCGAGACTTTTATCCCTGAAATGCATTTTACATCTTCAGATTTCTTTGTGACTAGTATAGATCAAGATCAGAATGCACAAAACATGCCACCTAGTCTTTGCACAAAACATGAAGTCTGGTCTCTGCTGAGACATTTTGGACAAGAGCAAGCCAACCTTGAGATTGCAATCATTTAAGTCGTATTTCTAGACTCAAAATGTCTATTATGTTAATTTGTTGCTCTATGGGGATAAAATAAAAGCCTCTATATACCTGAAGTGCAGTTACAAACTGTATAGTACTAACAAGAGCCAAACTTTGTCCTGGTGAGAAGTTATGTCTCAAGGTCTCAATGAAATGAACAGTATCTATCTTTATATCCACAAACACATACAACATCTGTATACCTTCAGTCCTATCTATGGGCACTGAAACAAAGTAAAAACAATATAAACTGAATTATATAACACATATGATTAAAGTATTCTACACTAAAAATTGACAATTCCAAGGCTGTCTGCTTTAACTCTTTACCAAACGACAAAATTTTAGACTAGTCCAATTTGAAAGCATTTGCAGACGACAAAATAAACGTGATTGAAAAATTGAAATTTGTTTTGGTAAGGGTAGAAAACATTGCGGGAAAAGGAGAAAATGCTGGTTACCAGCATTTTCTCCTTTTCCCACAATGTTTTCAAAAGGCTTCTTTCTAAGGGTTGTTAAAAGTCGGGATTGTGTGATAAAGGGTTAAGGACCATGCCAAATGTATTTTCATTTTCTGAAGTTTTTAATCCCTGAAAGAAATGTATGATATATTGACCTCTTGTAATTCTACAAATGAAACAGTTTAACCCTTAGAGTGCCAGAATAACCAAATGGACTTAATCGATCAGGAGAAAAATAACCAAATGCTGCTCTTCCATGGCTCTTAATTGGCTAAAATGTATTAATCTAGCAAATGGTGTAGATCAAGATAAGACTGCACATTTTTGTGCAGTCTTATCTTGATCTACACTGTCTGCAAAAGTATCTTAAGTTGTGAAAGACACTAATTGGGTTGTTTGGTTTGTATTAGAGCTTAACGCCATTTTAACAGCTTAGGTCCTATCATGGCGGTCTGCGATGCACCTATGTGCTTCCTGGCTTTCTCACACCAGTACTGACACAACTTTCTTTCCAAAGCCACTGACTACTTTTCTCACATGCATCAGAGGTGAGAGGCGAAAAATAGCCGCAAAGACAGTTTGCCTCAACCGGGTATCGAACTTGCAACCACCAGGTCACGACTCTGACACACTAACCACTGAGCTACCCGGGCGGGCTGAAAGACACTAAGGTTTAAAAACAAACCTATGCATACCTAGACAACTATGCCCATAATGCACCATCAAGTCGGCACCCAGGGCCCGTGCAGAATAATCATCCACACAACATGCTCCGTAGGTTACGTCACCCATGATTAAAGTGTCTGCATTGGTAAATCTGAAAATAACATTGAACTCTTAACAAACAGTTCTGCATTGTTATAACATTGTGCTTACCAGCATTTTCTTCTTTCCCCACAATGTTGTCAAAAGGCCTTCTCTAAAGGCTTATTAAAACTGGAGATATTGTGGTAAAGACTTTATTGTGCCTCTTTCTCTCTATTCACCATGTTTTCTACCCTTTCTAAAACAAATCTCATCATTTCAATCTCGTTTCATTTTTTTTTTGTCTTTTGCAATATGTACAAGACTAAAATTCTGTCATCTTGCAAAGAATTAGTCGATCAGACAACAAAATTTTAGACTTGTGGAAATTGAAAGCATTTGCATACTTCAAATTTGGTCTGGCAAAAACAGCTTTACATCACTGCATTGACAGATTCTGAAATCCGTAAGAGAGAACGAAATCTTTACCATACAATATGCAAGGGTATTTTATGTTTCGATGAAATACTGCTCATTTTTTTTTTCTTCAGAAGTACTAGATTTGGCAGATATCAAATTATCACATGCTATGAAAAATTAACCCTTAAAGTGCCTTTTACAACTGTAGTTGCATTTGCGGCTAGTGTAGATTAAGATCAGACTGCACAAAATGTCCAGTCTGATCTGTGATCTACACAGTCCACTTAGCTTAAATACTATCAGACAAAGGCAACCATCAAAAAACAATTATTTGGATCATACTTCACCACTGAATATTTCTGTTCGGTTTATTCAGCGCTCTAAGAGTTGATAGAAATCAGCCCATTATTAACTCTTTACCAAACAACAAAATTTAGACTTGTCAAAATTTAAAGCATTTGCAGACAACAAAAAAAATGCGACACAAATACTGAAATTTGTTTTGGGAAGGGTAGAAAACATTGTGGGAAAAGGAGAAAATGCTGGTTACTCCTTTTAAAACATGTTTCAGGAGATAAAGAGCCAATCAGAGCAACATACAGACAAATTTTTACATTCCTTGCATACAAAGAGTCAGAAAGCTGATAAAAATATATCTCATACTCCTCTATAATATCAGCTATCGTGCAAGCAAACAGCAACAGTCCCTCTGGAAACTGTAGAGCAACTGAAAAAAAAAAAAATTAAGAAAATAACAAATCACTCTGCTGATGAAATTATGCTGAGCCTAGTGGCTCAGTCCACAGTGCACAGGGCTAGAAACCAGGGGTTACTGCTTTAACTCCCCAGCTCTGCAAATTTTTGTCCGAGAATTGATGATCATCACTGCGATGAAATTCATTCCTCTCTCACAGATGATCATTGTGAAGATGATGATTGTGTGGGAAAGCAGGCAGTGGCTTGGCAAGAATTTTGTGCAAAGTATCGGTAAAAAAACCTAGAAAACATGGATAGGTGCATTTGCAACCATGATATAACTGAAATAATGTTGAAAACATCATAAAATGCCATACAAACAAAGCTGATGAAATCATGAAGTCTTTACCTTCTAAAATAAATTTGAAACAAATGACTAAAAAGATCAAAAGAATAAAATAAATTTTGGTGCATGGTTACAAAGGAACATTCCTATGTAATTACTTCAAAATCCTTCCACTAGTTTATGAGAGGAAGTTTTTCATTATTTTTTCTATATTTAGCTCTAGCAACAATATGGTTCAACAGAGCGGAATGAATTGGAAACCTTTTGCGCAGGGTCACTAAAGGAACATTTCCCTAATATCATTGCTCTAGCAACCTTTTTCAGCACAGCGGAACATTTGAGCAATTTTTATGCTGGTCATTCAAAAAAGAATTCTAGAAAAATCCTTTGAAATCCACCCATCAGTTTTAAAGTTCTAAAAGCAAAACTTGATCACAGACTGTTGATAAAGATTGGTGACAACAGCTAACCTCTCTCAATCAAACCAATGTATTGCAATTTCAAGGGTGATTTTTGTGTGAATTTTCACACAATAGCCCACAGTGTAGATCCTAGATCAAACTGCATGTTCTGGTTAGGTGGATTTTGAAGAAATGGTCAAGACATCTGCCACTTTCAATTATGAAAATGTCACTTTCAATCATAATTGATGTTTGGTAATTAACAGGCAGACACAAATGCAAACACTGAAAAACACTCAACAGACATCGGGCCTTAAGAGACACTCACTGGCCTATATCAATCAATCAATCAATCAAGTTTATTTGTTCAAATCATACATACATGATACATGAACAAAGAGTACAACTTACATACATATAAAATTATAGAAAGTGACGGGGAAAAATAGGTTAGAAAAGTTAGGGGGGGCCATAACCTTGGTCAGAATAAGAAATAGACTATAGGACATAATGTAAAAGGGCCTTTTTTATTTGATTGGTCAATTCGTTTTACACACAGTGACGTGGTTTCATTGATTAGGTTAGGTAAATAAACAAATGTGCACGTGATAAACAGTTTTTCTATGGAGTGATACTAGAATTTTGTAGACTGTAAAGTCCTTATAAATAGAGAGTTGTCGGATGTTTCAATGAAAATTTAATGGATTTTATGCTTATCAGTGTAAGTACATGTTTGTCAATTAATTTCTATGTTTTTTGAACATCGTATCCACTGAACATCCATTCGATAGATAAGAAGTTCATTTAGCATTTTAAGAGTCATTCAAAACACTACATCTAAATGGGTCTGTTTACACTACATGTATTTGTTTACTCTCTCTCTCTCTCTCTCTCCTCCTCCTCACTCGCACCCCACACACATACACAACTCAACACAACACATACATAACATAAATCACATGCAATTAACTGGACTGTGAAAATGTAGGTCATGATCAATCAGCACAAATGTGTAGACCGATCATTAACCACATCATCCACAGAATTTTGATATGATGTTAGCTAGCGCGGTCAAGTTGAACTAAAAACAGAAATCTACCTCTCTTTGCATTTATCTGCTTTATTCTCCAGATTGTCTTTGGTATTTCAAAATTATAATTTGATGGGAGCTGAAAAGAAAGATGTAATTAAAAGTTCAGTGTTATTGTTTGATAAAAGATTTTTTTTGTATTGGTATCATGTTTGAAATGTCAATCTTGTTCATGTAGATCAAGATCAGACAATACTAAGTTATTCTGTCCAATACAATATTAGAATAGATATATTTACCATAAGAACTGTATTAAGTTTTTATGCTTCAGCTAGATTTGTTTGGTACTGTATGAAGTTTGTAACAGCATTTCAGTTATATTACAACATTTTGTTTGTTTCCTTTGGCTTCAACCAACCTTCCATGTACAAACTATGGGTGTTACTGGCTGCTTTCCCACATCAAAATATTTGAAGCAATGTTCAGCATGGAAAGAGAAATAATCCTGACACAGTGACTCTCATCAATTTATCAGAAGGTAATTTGATCAATTTACACAGATTCAACCTTAACCTCCTTGGCTATTGGGCCTATACATGTGCATTGCTGAGTCAGCTACTTAGGTTTAGCGTTGATGTCTTATACCTCAAAATGTAAATGTACATTAACCCTTTACCACACAATCCTGACTTTTAACGACCCAGGGGAAGAAGCCTTTCAAAAACATTGTGAGAAAAGGAGAAAATGCTGGTTAACCAGCATTTTCTCCTTTTTCCACAATGTTTACTTTTGTTCCCAAAACGAATTTCAATTTTTTCAGTCACATACATTTGTCGTCTGCATATGCTTTCAATTTGGACAAGTCTAAAATTTTGTTGTTTGGTAAAGAGTTAAATTAGACTGTGGCACAGTAACAGTTTACACTATCTTTTCTGTTTGGCTTCACTTTTACATGAAAACAAAATTTTAGACATGTCCATTTGAAATCAATGGAAGACAACAAACTAAAATGTGAACAGGGTAGAAAATATTGTAGGAAAAAGAGAACTGCTTGTTACCATACTGGTTTCTTCTTTTCCTACAATGTTTTCTTCTCATCTTTGCCATCTTAAAGTGCTTCAAAATTTGACACATGGATCAACAGATTTGTTTTCTGGTAAAGACTGGACCCTTTACCACATGATCCTTTGTTTAAATGACCTTGAGCCAGAAGGCTTTTGAACACACTGTGGGAAAAGGAGAAAATGCTGGTAATCAGCATCTTCTTCTTTACCAAGGCAACCATGTTTTTTTTTTTTTTTTTAACCTTTTCAAGACATTCAGCACTTGAGCTACATTTAATTTGTTATCTGCAAATGTTCTCCGATTGGACACTTCTAAATTCTGTAGTCAGGTAAAGTAAAGAGTAGATTAGCCATACTTGCGATATAGCATTCTGTAACTTTGGATCAGTCAGAATGTCATCTGGTATCTGGTGTGCTGTTCTTCTAGTACCTGGAAAAAAAAAAAGTTAAACAAAGTTTCATTCAATGAAGCTACCAATGTTTTATGTAAAATAAATACAACTCGGGTACTTTAAATATTAATGGGATTTCGTGTCTACTTTCATTACGGGGATATTCTTCAGTATGGACCACATTAAAAACTAAGAAAAGAAGATTATTACCTTTATTGGAAGAAAAATACTTCCTTTTCGGATCAGCAGCAATTACAGTCGAATCTGTCATTATTTATGATCCGAGAACGTGTTCAAAAAAAAAAAAACTCTCCGAAAACAGACATGTGCGATATTATTTGAGTACAGTAGATCAAAGGTACGGTCTAAAATATTTGGCGAATAACTTTATCCCCATAACCGTCTCATAAGATCAGTAACAGGTTACAAGTGTATTGCAAACTATTTGACTTGAATTCGCTGTTTTGACCATAATCGGGTTCGTGATGTTACTGTGGATCAGTTGTATTTTTTTTAAGTATTATTTATTAACCTGTCACCAAATAGTCCTAAGTTTTAACAACCCAGTAGGAGAAGGTTTTTGAAAACTTTGCGGGAAAAGGAGAAAATGCTGTTAACCAGCATTTTCTGCTTTTCCGACAGCGTGTTCTGTTCATTGAAAATTAATCTAGAACCATTTGAATCGTATCTAATTTGTTATCTACCATTGTTTTCAATGGATGTGTCAAAAAAATTCTGTCGTTTGGTAAAGAGTTAAGAAGTCTTTAAACGGTGACAAGGCATTACAGATTGAATATAATAATACATGCCAAAACGGAGAATTAACATTCATTGCATACAGGAAAATATTTGAATTTCCGAGTGATTAATACGATAGCATATTGAGTTTATATCTATATTTATGGGTGCATGATTGCGATTTTAATCGTACGAAAGTGTTGACTGTGAATTTGGGGCCTACGTGAGGTTATTCATAATTGCAAATTCGTGCCCTTAACAGTGAAAGAAACAAATTGGCAAACCTCGGGTGATCGTTGATCAAATGTTTTGATGTAGGTACGCAATCGACCGAGTTGTGACGAGTGCTGTTGCCGAGCAATAATCGGGATTGTTCGTTTATCCTTTTTCTACACACCATGTGAATGACAAATAATGATAGCGTATTTTACGCAGACGAGGTGCTCTTTCTCTGAAAAAGGTGTCTCAAAACCTCGGCAAGAGTTTAATTTTCGTAAAATTACTGTGCATCTCGTGTCTGAAGTTAAAAGTATGTATTTGATTGGTATATATGCCTTATGTCTTCCTGTCAGAATTGTGCAGATATGACATCTCGGCCCATAACCATTTCAACCCATAGCAAACTCGGAGCATACAATACCAAATATGTATTAAGGTTTGTAACATGAGCCATTGAAAACCAGTTAGTCTTTAAAAAACGATGAAATTTTAGACTTGTCTATATTGAAAACATTTGCGAACGGCAAGTTAGATTTAGTTGAAATGTTGGTTATTGGCTGTGAAAGTGCAGAAAACCTTGTAGGAAAAAAGAGAGCATTTTCTTTTTTTTTTCCAAAAGGTTTTCATGAGGCTATATCCTTGGAGTCCTTAAAGCTCGAGAATGTGTGGTCAAGAATTAAGTAACTGGTGGGCGTCTTATATCGAAGATCAGACTTGACATTCAGTGCAATCTGATCTTGATCTCCATAGGTATTTATGCTGACCCGGGTCGAAACTTTTTGCTTTTGGCAAATTTTCTGCATGTCAAAGGACCAGTGTACCTCATGAATCAGTCGGTTGCTCCACAAAATGGATTTTATGGATCCATTAATATATGATGGCTCGTTTGAACTGATGGATCACGGAGATGCATTAAACCCCCTTTTGCCAGAGCATGGCTCATTTGTGTTTTCCATAATCACAACCAGGAGCGCTTCAAATTTTATTAATCCTAGATGACTTTACTCAGATGAGGACTTTAGGTCCAGCGGCCCTCTTGTTCGGCTTTCCAACTTGGTTGATCATGGCAACTTAGAGATTCCATAGACTTTCAAAGCGAAAGTTGAAAAGTGGCATTTACAGCAGATATTTTGACAAAACTTTTATAAAAATGTACCTTGAGCAGTCTGGTATCATCCATATGATTTTATTGAACTGGTAGTCTGTAGCTCATCTGTTTACGAAGACAACATCAAGGTATTGTCAAAGCCTATGTGTCATTGTCGTCGTGAAAAAAAAAAAAACTTTGACATTTTATAATATCTCTTATATTCCTGTGGATATTAATTTCAAACTTGGACAAGTTATTTACTGTCAAAAGAGGTACACATACAATAGGGGCAGGTAACCATCAAAATATTTTTGAGACAGTTACGCCCTTTTTTATTACTTTGAATTTTCAGAACGTTTGACATTTTATCATGTCTGTCATTAATGAAGATATTTACTTTAAATTTGAACTTTTCGTTAACTATTAAAAGGGGAATTTTTATGAGTACAACAGAGGTAGGTAACCACCAAAATATTTTTGGCAAAATTATGCCAATTATTATGTCTCTTTTTCAACTGAGAACTTTTAGCTCAACTGTTTTTAGAGACATGGTATTTTCATAGCCCTAGTGTCATCATCTTCGTCGTTTGTGTCGTTGTCAGGCAAAATATTTGACATTTTGCTATATCTTTGTTATTACTGAAAATATTTACTTAAAACTTGGACAAGTTGTTAACTATCAAAAGGGAAACATAAACAATACGGGTAAATAACTATCAAGTTATGCCCCTTTTTCAACTTTGTATTTTCACTGAAAATCAACCGAGCATTGGCGCCCGAATGCTTTTTATTTTTTGCCATAGAAACCAAAACTTAAAAACAAAAAGAAATACGTAAACGATTGTCTTCTCAGACACCAAATCGTGCTCTGTGATATTAGCCTTGAAAGACTTTGTGTTTTTCCTTGTCATTGCTCAAAGGACATGGTTACTATTTCATCCTATAGACTGAGTGTGGTAAAATGAAAGAAAAATATGATTCACTGCTTGACTATTGTGGATTTTTGCACTTTCCAGAAATATTCCCTGCTGTTGCACGCTGCTCATTTTGGTTTGTAACCATGATTTGTTGCCAAAGCAATGTAAAGGAAGAAAATAGGAAGCAGAAAATCCTTTGAAAATTATCTCCTTTCCATCCATAAAGACCATGAGACCAAGGCTATACAAAATACTCATTATATTGGCCTTTACAAATTTATGTTTTTCTGTTGTCAACTCCACAGAATGTCAGTGTGAGACATGTAGATATTTTTTTATTAGTCTGTACAAATGTGATTGCAGTTTTTAAGCCTGTACAAATGTGATAGCAACTTTGAGCTTCTGGGCCTCATTTTCCTACCTCTTCACCCGTTCCGATGCCAAGGCCTTCAGCGCCTTCAGCGCTTTGATTCGGATGAGACGTTAAACCGAGGTTCCGCGTGACGGTGCTATACACCGAGCATGTTAAAGAACAAGGCATGAGTTTCGTCCTGTATCTTGCACTATACACCGTGATATAACTAACAGCCTCCAGGGGGCGTCGCCAATATAAATCAATCAACCTTTTGCATTCTGAGCTAAACATCAACAGGGCCCATATTCACTAACCGTTCTAAAAACATTCGTGGTCTAATTCTCACAATTTTTTTTGAATTTCAATTGAATTACAGTGTCTGATTGGCTTTTAAACAAATGGTTCAGCCAATTATAAACTACGTTACTTTCTACGAGTACATTTAGAATAAGACTAAGTATGCAATTTAGTACGGTTAGTGAATACGGGCCCTGGCAGGTGCTTCGTTAACGACAGTGGTCAAGATCAAATCTCTTCTTAAACTCTTTACCAGATGGCAAAATTCTAGACCCGTACATGTTGAATAGCATTTCCAGGCGACAAATGTGGCTCAAATGATGAAATATGTCTGTTTATTCTAGCGAAAACTAATTACCCTCCCCCCCATTTTTTCCGAGTGAATGCATTCATCTATCTTTTTCCACAGTGACTGGAGATTAAGTCCAATGCTAACAGTGATCATTGTTGTTTGCGCCATAGTCCTGAAGGTTTGCTTAACGGCATTCTGCTACATTGCAGTACTAAACAAACGAAAAGCTGGACGTGGTAATTTTCGTATAATTATTTTAGCTCCACTGGTCAAGGGCCAGCGAGTTTACGTCATGGCTCTGTGTCTGTCAAGACGTCCATCGGTGCATCTGCTCGTGTGATGGTATCTATTTCAAAAATGCCCTCCTGTGGAACGACTTACCCAAGGATCAACCAGAATGAAGCACAATCATCCTGCCATAGTCGTCCTTGGAAATTCGCCATATAATTTAATTTCAGACTTAAACATGGCTACCATGACAATAAAAAGGATTAATTCATCAGAAATCTCCTTTGTCGAAACATCAGGTTTATTTTTCTTCAGTTTGGTATAAATTTAATGAATCATAAAAGATTTGTATACAAGATTGATACATCAAACTATAGTTCTCTAAACATTTGTGCATTGATTGTATTATGAAGTGTTAAATGCATTTCCAACATTATTTCAGTTATATCCCAGCGGCCAGTGCACCTATCCATGATTTTCTAGAGTTTCTACAACCAGTACTTCGCACAATATATTTCAAGCCACTGGATGCTTTCCAACGTAACCATTGTGATAACAATGATCAGCCGTGAGAGAAGAATGAATCCTGTCGCACTTAGAATATGCCATCGTAAGGCTATTGCTTGCTTAGTACAGGTACATTTTAGCAAAATGCTTTCAATGGGAACTCAATGCATGCTTACGTAACACATGCTGTTTACTCGATAGAGGTGGCCAAAATGACAGGTTTTGACACAGGCGACACAAGTGGATTTACAGGTAGATGTACTTGCACTTGTAAGCTTTTATCGGGAGATCATATTTGTACGCGCGACTTAATGTCTTAACGTCAATGTCTTGAAATCTGCACCTAAAAGAGCCACTACATCTAGAACGCGTTGAAGAAGATCGTTTGATCTCAATGGAAGACCGTGATCCTGTGAGAACAAATTATGGAAACGGTTTTGTAGATGACTGGTGTACTAGTTTCACAAGGCTATCTGTATTATTTACAGATCGAATAAGACTCACCAATGTTAAAACCTCTGGCAGCATGAGAATTCCTACTTTAACGCTTTACCAAACAATCCCGCGTTTTAACGCCTTTGAGAAAGAAGCAATATGAAATCATTGTGGAAGAAGGAGAAAATGCCGATTACCAGCATTTTCCCGCTTTCCCCAATATTTTTTACCGTTTCAAACAAATTTTGGTTACACTGGATTTATCGTCTGCAAATATTTACAATTTGGTCAAGTCTAAGATTTTGTCGTCTGGTAAAGGGTTAGGGCATAAGCAAATTCATTGCTTGTTCTTCGTTATTAAGCCGTGACATAATTTTCATTTTTGGCTTGTAAGTTAGATAATTGAATGCGTATTTCATGTCAATACATAAAACAATGTTTGATCGTCGTACCAGATAAACGACGAAAAAGGTGGCGTCAGCGAAGCAAAACGTTTTTGATTCAGTTAGAAAAGTTAACGGAAGATAAAGGCTGACACATGAATATCGTATTCAAAAAGTTCAAGACAGGGCGTAGTTAAAAGTCAATCGTCACAACACGGAACTTATCATAATACATTTCCATTTGATTCCGTTACATGTACCTCATCGAAAGTGTAACTATGCCTATGTTTCTCATTTTCTGTCCACAGTGTTGTATGCACCAGGCCTATATTATGGTGGTGGCCCAACACCACCGAGTTACGAATACAGCAAGCATGGTGGAGCATATCCGGCGGAAGTAGGCTCACCACCACCTTACACAGAAAAGTAGAGCGGACACTTCATAATATTTTTTACTGAACTGTTTGATTTGTTAGAACATGAACTATCTGTTGCAAAAATATGTGCGTTAGTCCGCGTGTGTGAGTAAGGACGGGAGCATAATCGATTAAGCAGCATTTTTCTCATTTTTCACCATGTTTTCTACTGTTTCAAATATGAAGCCTATCATCCTGAGCAACATTACATTTCTTGTTTGCAAAATGCTTTCAAATGCTTTCAGTGTAGACATGTCTTAAATATCAAAGTGTTTTTACGAGTTAAACTATTAAACCTTAGAAAAGTCTTCGCAATAAAAACTTAGCCATGCTCTGGAAAAAGGGGGTTTAATGCACCTCCGTGATGTATTATACCCATGAGGCCATCACATAATTATGGATCCATAATAGCCACTTTTTTCCACAACGGACCTAATCATACGGTAGATTGGTCCTTGGACATACAGAAAATTGACCAGTAGCGAAAAGTTTTCGGCCCAGATCAGCCTGCGCGGACTGAGCAGGCTGACCTGGTCCATACTTTTCGCAGATGCATTTAACAGAGCGTATTGTGCATTGCAGTTGCCTAGCCACAGTAGCTCAATTGGTAACGCTCAAGGTTATGGTCACAAATCCTGACTACTAAATATTGTATCGGTTCTGTACATTTGGGAGAGCACCCAGTGGCCCAGAAAGGGGGCTGTCCGTAATAGCGATTAAAGACAATTCACGCATATATAGATATATTCATACATGTATGAGCAATGCCATCTTGATACATGTACATGTATATGCACCGCCACCATGGCAGAGAGAGAGAGAGAAAGAGAGAGAGACACAGACAGACAGACATACAGACAGACAGCAGGAAACCGGCAACAGTAAAATTTAAAGGCAACCAGTTGGTTATTGTACTCAATTTTTTAATATATCAATTAATTACAACTGCATGACAAGACAGACAGACAGACAGCAGGAAACCGGCAACAGTAAAATCTAAAGGCAACCAGTTGGTTAATGTACTCCATGTTTTAATATATCAATTAATTACAACTGCATGACAAGATAACGCAGATACGTGCACAGCACGCCAAATCCTAGACCGGAAGTATGGGATAGACATCCGTCTGCAATAAACAGAAAAATGTACTTTAATTAAATTCATCCTGCACTCGTCACAACTCGACCGATTCCGTAACTGCGTCTAACATGATCAACAGATCACCTGAGGTTTGTCGAATGATTTGTCATGTTGAATAAGTATAATCAACGGAACCGAGCACGGTGTTTTAACTCTTTCAGTGCTATAGGCTGTAATCAGAGCCTTTTGCTGACACCATAGATCAAGATCGGGCTGCACAGAACGTGCAGTCTAATCTTGGATTTATACAGTCTGATTGTTTTGTCAAGCCTGTGATATTTAGCACTGACTATTGTACTTGATTGGTTGGTGGTTTGCGCCGCTGTCAACATTATTCAGTCAGTCATATCACGGCGACAGCTCACATTTATATGAGTCGTGCTCTGGCAAAAGGGGGCTTAATGAATCGTAGTGCATTATACCAAGCAAGACATCACCTAATAATGGATTCATAAAATCCATTTCGTCAAACAACAGACTGAGTTGTGAGGTAGAATTATCCCTTGAAATGCAGAAAATTCAAAGATAGCGAAAAGTTTCAGCCCATGTCAGCCAGCGCGGACTGCGCTGGCTGACATGGGTCGATACTTTTCGCAAATGCATTAAATCCCCTTTTCACAGAGCATGGCGCAATTATCTTTTGATAACGAGAAAATGCTTTTTTCTATTGATCCACAATGTTTTTAAATGCCATCTTTTCTTACTTCTCTTAGGGTCGTGAAACATGAATAATGTTTCGTAGAGAGTTTACTTTGGCGAATTAAAACGAAGCCATGTGATCCGAGACATCTAATACCTATCGAGCTTTTAAAGATTATTAGGACTCGCTTTACTTATGGCTTCTGTCCTTATTTGGTGCATCTTGTCTATCTCATAATACTCCCTTGAAAATATCTTGCTGTAGGGGTCATATCTGAGTATTATGGAAATTTATCTGTTCTTGACTCGTATTTACCAAGAAATCATTGAGCCATGTTCTGGCAAAAGGGGGCTTAATGCATCTCGGTGCTGCATTATTATTATCTAATACCTATCGAGCTTTTAAAGATTATTAGGACTCGCTTTACTTATGGCTTCTGTCCTTATTTGGTGCATCTTGTCTATCTCATAATACTCCCTTGAAAATATCTTGCTGTAGGGGTCATATCTGAGTATTATAGAAAATGTTCTATTCTTGACTCATATTTACCAAGAAATCATTGAGCCATGTTCTGGCAAAAGGGGGCTTAATGCATCTCGGTACTGCATTATTATTATCTAATACCTATCGAGCTTTTAAAGATTATTAGGACTCGCAACTTGAAGGCTACGGTACTTCATTGGATGCACTGGGCCTTTCGTGGGAGCACATTCCGCGCAGGCTTGCCTGGGTCAAAACTTTTTGCCACTTGTCAATTTCCTGCATGTCAAAGGACCGGTCTACCTTCTGTTTTAGTCGGTTGTTCAACAAAATAGTTTTTATGGATCCATAATTATGTGATGACTTGCTTGATACAATGCATCACAGAAATGATAATAATAATAATAATAATAATAATGCTGGACGAGCCCTCGGTGCATATTCGGTTATCTCCGTACGCTATAATTATAGCCGATAACCGTTACGAAAGTAAATGCATGGTAAGCTGAATTTTGTTTATTACTACTATAAATAACAACAATGATAAGCAACACTTTCTATTAAAATACAGGGATTCCCCATAAAATGCATTGGTAACATCTTCTGTGTGTCTCGCTCAGCAGGTTTCTACTTTAAACTTTATCTATTATTCATGTTGTCTGGCTTTGTCGACTTCTTGTTTATGCAGACTCAATAACAATAACAATAAAGAATATCAACGGTTCTTTAATTAGATCTTTTAGCTTTAATGTGTTTCTCGTTTGTTTCCTCGATTTTTTTTTGTATAAGCCATGCTCTGTGAAAACGGGAGTTTAATGCATTTGCAAAAAGTATCAACTTAGGTCAGCCTGTGCAGTCTGTGCAGGTCTGTGTAGGTTGACCTGGATCGAAACTTTTTTCCATTGGTCAGTTTTCTGTTTGTCAGTGGACCAGTCTACCTCAGTATTCAATCCGTTGTGAAACAAATTAGCTTTTATGGGCCGATAATTATGCTTAGTAACCAGCATTTTCTCTTTTTCCCACAATGTTTTCAACCCTACCAAAAAATGACTAATTTTTGAGTCACATTCATTTTGTCGTCTGAAATGCTTTCAATTTGGACAAGTCTAAGATTTTGTCGTTTGGTAAAGAATTAATCATTTGTTCCCTAATGAAAAGAACACAAAAACTTACCCTTCATTGTTTTCTCTCTGAGCAGTTTTCTCAAGGAGTATCGACCCGAATAAGCTCTGGAAAATGAAACATTTACTTTTCCTTTTATAATGAAGGAAATAAAATGGAAATACTAGAAACAACAAAACACAAAGAGGCAGTATAGAAAAAAAAAAAAAAAAAACAACATCTGCGAATACAAATGAGCCATGCTCTGTGAGAAGGGGCTTAATGCATCTGCGAAAAGTATCGACTCAGGTCAGCCTGTGCTGTTCGCGCAAGCTGACATGGGCCGAAACTTTTCGCTATTGGTCAATTTTCTGTATGTACAAGGACCAGTCTACCTTATGATTAAGTCGGTTGTTAAAAAAAGTGATTATTATAGATCCATTATCATGCGATGGCTTAATTGGTATCATTGATCACGGAGATGCATTAACCCTTTCCCAAACAAGCCCTGGTTTTCACGTGTCTGCAGTACAAGTCTTTTGAAAACACTGTGGGAAAAGGAGAAATTGCTCGTAACGAGCAATTTCTCCTTTTCCCACAGTGTTTTCTACTCTTTTTGATAACTTTCTGCCATTTTCATCAAATTTAAAATTGTCGTCTGCAAACTCTTTCAATTTGGACCGGTCCAAAATTTGTCGTTTGGGAAAGGGTTAAGCCTCCTTTTCTCAGAGCATGGCTCAAATGTAGGATAGTTATCCATATTTAACTCTATGAGCGCCATCTGCGAAACAGGGGCTTCTGCGGATGGCAGAGATCAAGATCAGACTGCACAGACTCTCGGCGCTGAGAGAGTTAAGGCTGTCAGTGAAATAAAAGTCGGGACTACTTCGATCGACTGTTTTAGTCACGGTTTCTTTAAATGTAGGATAGTTGAAAATTCAAGATCAGACAACATGTTCTGTGCAATCTGATCCTGATTTATACAGTCCAACAGGCAACTCAAGTTACCGTCGCCAATTTATCCGTTTACCAAATGGTGTTGTATTTTAAAGAATCCCCAAGAAGAAATCCTTTTGAAAACGTTGTGGGAGAAAAAAGGAGAAAACGTTGGAAACTAGCACTTTCTTCCTTTTCTCACAAGTTTTACTGTCAGTAAAGGTATTTATGCTAGTCTGGGTATTTGAGGCGTTCAGTGTTTTGAAAAAGCAATAAATTTTTATTCAAACCGAAACCTCGTCTATTTCGGTGGACCAAATACCGTTATTGCCGATTGGATTGTCTTTAATAGAGTTTCACTTCACTGATCTACACACAGCCCGTCTAGCTAGCTAAGTCGGTAGAGCATCAGACTTATACGTGCAATGACTATCTGAGGGTCGTGGGTTTGAGTCCCACGGTGGGTGTTTATTTTTGCATGGTCCAAGTATTTGACTCGGTTACCGTAAACTATAGATTGCCTTAAACGAAGATAACATTTTTTTTATACTTCAAGTGTATTTTCTTTACATCATCAAGCTTTCGGTCGGTCTAGAATTAGCAGACGGACCCTCCACCGCCAAGTGCTAACGCACAAGACTAGTATTTAGGTGGTTGCGTGCTCGGATAACGGCTAGACAGATATAGGTTAATTCCGATGATTAATGAAAGCCTTTGCAACAGGATTCTTTTTTCTTCCATCGTCGAATATTGAACTGACACTGTCTTTTCGATAGCGCAAAAATAGCTGAGAAAATCAAAGTACTGAAAGACTATCGAATGTGAAGTAAGCTGCCTTGGTAAAGATAAAAATTGGTTGGTCCATACAAGATTGAAGAAAAATACTCTAATCCGTTTGTCAAGCCCGATCTGGTCCAATCCGGTTATTAAGTCTGATCCAGTTCGACCCTGTCTCATCGGCTTACCAAGTTCGATCCAGTCCACTCCGGTGACTTTACCCACCGCTCATAGCCTTTACTTATTATAGTAGGAATAGTAGGAAATGCCATGAAAAAATCGGTTTGCTGATCTTTAATTGAAAAAAAAAAAAAAATGAAAAATAAAAATTGATAATGTGGCATTTGAATACTTTCTAGAATTCACTTTGAGATTAAATTCCCACCTTTCCACGCTTTTTTTTTTTACTTTCTTCTAGGTTCGACAAACTCGTGACTGGACTAGATCTACAACACACGCGATGAGAAAGGTTGCGTTGGGATAAGTAAAGATGACCCTGATTTGCACGGGTCACTGACCTAATTTAAATTTAATCAGAGATCGTGCTATTTTATTCTGTCTATGACTGTGTGAGCAAATTTGAGTGGTACAGATTTTGTAGTTCATGTCAACATTGTCCAAAGAATTTCACAGAATTACGATTTCTAACAGATGGAATTATTTTCTTTGAGACAGTATTCTGCGACTGTCGGGTATTTCGTTTACATTTGAATCTGGTTCACTATCGACGTCATAGATTAGCGTTGGCTTGTCTAATCAAAGTTCTGAAAGTAGGCTACTTATAGAAGGTCGTGGTAGGAAATTGCTAGCAATTAGGTTTTCTACCCTTTCATGAACAAATTACATTAGTTGTGCGAATGCTTTGAACTTGGTCAAGTCAAAAAGTTTGTCGTTTGGCAAAGCGTTAAATAAGAAAACACGTACGAATCTGTATCAGTATCCCTTCGTCCATCCTTTTTGAATTCTTTACCAAGTAAATCAACCAGACTCTCTATCTGCTGCGTTTTCTGCGATGCAGATTCCACGTTAAAATTGTCTATCTTTTTCTCTATTGGCTCTAAAAGAGCGGCCTCAATTTCCTGGAAGAAACCTGCCCTGAAGCAGCCAATGCGCTTGTCTGGCCATGTTAATACCATTTTCATCCAGTCTTCTCGCATAAAGTCTTCGAATCCAAGAGGTCCACACAGCACGGCTGTAATTAGTATAATTTAACCCTTAGAGCTCCGAATAAACCCAACAGTCTTTTTTGGTCTAGAAATAAAACCAAAATGATAGTAACTTCCGGGTTGCTTTTGCCCAGAATGTGTCTGCAAAGTGGACAGTGTAGATCAAAGACCAGACCGCACGTTTTGTACAAAGGCGCAAAAGCTACTGTTGTTGTGAAGGCGCTTTAAGGGTGAAATCACGTGACAACTTTCTTGAGAGCACGATTTGATTGATTTATTTAATTTAACCCTTTCCCAAACAAGCCCTGGTTTTCACGTGTCTGCAGTACAAGTCTTCTGAAAACACTGTGGGAAAAGGAGAAATTGCTCGTAACGAGCCCAGAGTTTTTCCCACAGAATTTTTTACCCTTTTTGAGACCTTTCTGCCATTTTCATCAAATTTAAAATTGTCGTCTGCAAACTCTTTTAATTTGGACCAGTCCAAAATTTGTCGTTTGGGAAAGGGTTAAAATCTGTAACGTGATATACAGTGAACGCTGTTGGTCATAGAACGTCTTTCTTTTCCAAATAATTATACAATTTTAGAGTGAATAATGAAAAATATGTCCCCAACGGGTCAAATTTTGCAATCACGAGGATTTAATCATTTCTTTCGCCGTATTTATTGGGAAATGATAGAAGTCCCTGCAACTCATACCTTTACGTAATGCAGCGCTGTGAGATAGAGGAATCGGGTTCATTACATGATAAAAGCAACACAAAATAGATTAATTCATAAAAACAATTAAATCATTACCAAACGACAAGATTTCAGACTTGTACAAATTCAATTCATTTGCAGACGACAAATTAAAGGTGGTCGAAAATTAAGAAATTTGTCCTTGATAGGGTAGAAAATATTGTGGGGTAAACAGAAAATGCTGGTAACCAGCAGTTTCTGTTTTTCCCACAATATTTTCAAGAGCTTTCTTCCCCAAGGTCGTTAAAACTGGGGATTGCGTGGTAAGGAGTTCAGCAACCAACTACAAAGTCCGTGGGCATTCACGTCCATAGATCAAGATCTCTGATGAATTGAGTAATCTTTTTTACTTCCCAATAACACAGCAACAAACGCTAGAATGCCACTACTTTTCACACATTTCCCGGTGGCTCAGTCTGTAACATCCGAAGTTTGAAACTCATGGGTCGCTGGTTCGATTTCCAGCTTGGCCAAACTCTTTCCGAGGACTTACGATATGCATTGCGACAGGGTCATTCACCAGTGAACATTGTTCGACGATGTTCATGTTGGAAAGGCATGTACGTAAATTATGTGCGAAGTCCTAGTTTAAAAAAAGGAAAAAAAAGAGGGGGGGCATGGATAGGTACTTTTAAAACCACACATAACAGGCAATTTCTTCTTTCGTCGCAATGATTTCAGAGTAATCTGCAGAGAGGAAAAACAAATATCTGTAAAACATGATAAATCTTGCTCTATATGTTTAACTTATATCCTGCCAAATAGCAATGTGGGCATTGTAGATTCGAGATCGGACTGCCTGTTTTGTACATTCTAATCTTGATCTATACTGGTCGCAAAAACAACCAGAAGATGAAACCTAAAAATCGAATCTTTAATTCCTATATTACAAGGATGGTTTCAAAGTTTGAGTTTAAAATTTCTGTTTTAGAAGGTTATGAGTGAAAAGGCAGTGTCAAAGAAAATCTCGGCTATATAAACACAATATTTAAAATCAATTCCGGGAAATACCCTAGGGTTTCATCCTGTCTTAATGATAAGAGCTTTAATCCTTAAAGTGCTGGAACCGGTTTGCGTAGCTTTTTACGGACGGTGTAGATCAAGATCAGACTGAAAAGAACGTGCAGTCTGATCTACATAGTCCGCTATTTTATTGCAAACTTTGGCTACAACAACCTTAACTGTTTTACAAAACCACAAAATTTTAGTACAAATGAAAAGCATTCGCAGACCACAATTAATAGTGGCTTAAATTATGGCTATTGTCTTTGAAGGGGTAGAAAATGTTGTGGGAAAAGGAGAAAATGCTGGTTACCAGCATTTTCTCCTTTTCCCAAAACGTTTTCAAAAGGCTTCTTCTTCAGGGTGATAAAAACTCGGGATTGTGTGTCAAAGGATTAAGATATCAAAAGTTTGGGGGGGGGGTGTAATTGAAAAGGACTATATCATTATTTCAGCCTCTAAGGGTAAATAGATCACCTTTTTGTGATTTACTTGGTATGAAATCTGCACCTGAAAACTGTGTAAATCAAGATCAAAAGAAAGTGCATAAGTACGAATAAATATCTGAATAAAATCAATCTAGATCTGAGTCACGTGACTCTCACTTACTTTGTTCTAAAAACAAATCTTTCTGTCGTGATGAAACCTTGCCAGTATTTGATAACTGCTCTGATTCTTTATATATTTTCTGACAAAAGTCTTCTTGCACATTGAAAAGGGTTCGTCCGTTTAGATAACCATCCAAAGCCGATCGGCATCCGACCTGAAAACAAATGTGGAACAATGCATGTTCAACTAGATCATACACTACTATCTGCATTTTAAGACTACAACATATTTGCCTTGCAGTAGACAAATTTAAAAACGTAAGAAACAATCTGTTCTGTATTAAACCCTTGTCGTTTTTCAATATAAATTTATAGTCATTTCTTATGGTGCTAAGCTTGTGTTGCTTCTTATAGCGGCTGATACTTCAGGCATAATGATGTAAGCTATTTTTGTTTCTTTAAAGTTCATCGAAATCTGCCTAGCCTATAGAAAGATGGAAAGATAAACACAAATATCCGATATAAACAAATACATATCTAACTGGAACAGGCATTAGTCACAAGACACCAAACTACGTACATGATCGACCATTATGAAGAACAGCAATTGGTGAGTTATAAAGTAACCGGAAGTTCCTCCCTGCGTCATGTAGTTCCAACAGTCGTCCGTGATGTTACATTTAGGCAACTTCCTGTAACCAAAGGCAATAGATAGTCGACATTTTCGACACATGATTTTAAAAAAGATCATAGTAAGTTTAGCTAAAAAGATTGCTTCAAGATAGAACTGACAAACATGTTTTTAATATTAAGCAACCATAACATCCACCCTGCGTGACATAGTATCTACAGCCGACGATCACGTTACATTTAAGCTACATCCTGTGCCAAAAATTGTGACAAATCAGGCCTAAAAATATTGTTTTAACATCGAGTCTTTTGTAAAACTGAACAGGAAAAATCTTTACATTTTTCCTCCAATATGACCTCTGGCCTTTTGCACAAACATAACATAACCAGGCATAAACACCTATTTTACGTAACAGATGTAGGTTACCAAAATATTCAAGCTTTCAATAAACATATGTCATGAAAAGTTAGTTAAATTTCCCAATAGGAAGAAATACAGATGAGTCACTGTTGGATTAATACCATTTAGACATTGTCAAATACATATGAGCCATGCTCTTTGAAAAGGAGGCTTAATGCATTTGCGAAAAGTATCGACTCAGGTCAGCCTGCGCAGTCCGCGCAGGCTGACCTGGGCCGAAACTTTTCGCTATTGGTCAATTTTCTATGTCTCAAAGGACCAGTCTACCTTGTGATACAGTTGGTTGTTAGATAATGGATTTTATGGATCCCTAATTATGTAAAGACATGCTTGGTATAATGCATTACGGAGATGCCTTAACCCCCCTTTTGCCAGAGCATGGCTCATATTTTTTGTTACCTTTCTTCAATACATTTGAGGCAAACGACTAGATTTAGTAAATGGGTTGCTACGCATACTCACATTTCATTTTCCAAGTAGGTACCCATCATCCGGGCGTAACAAGCATCGCCTCTCTCTTCATCATATTTGGTATTGGTTCCCCCATACTCAGGGGCCTCTGGAAACTTGGTTGGGGTATAAGGATTTAAATAGGGACCATCTATTGTTGCTAAAAACCTGAAAGAAAGAAGAAATACTGAATCCATGTAACATGTGTTTTAAAGAAAAAGGTTGACCCGTAAGGGTAGGAAAGTGAGAGAACTATCAATAAAATCTACCCGTGTAAGAAAGTGTTATAGACAAAGTCCTGAAAATCTTATATTTCTATATACGGAGATTTCAAAATCTTCCAGTTGGACAGTGTATTGACTCGTCAGCACCAAATAATAAACCAAACGCTTTCGACGGCTGAAAAAAAAAATCCACTAAAACAACGAAAGATTTTTATCTTACAGGCTTGACTAAAGATGTAGACAGTACGGGTCAAAGATCAGACTGCACGTTCTATGCAGGCTAATCTTGATCCATGCCGTCAGCAAAAAACCGCTGGTTTCGCCTATAGCGCAGAGAGGGTTATACAACGATAGTCAAAATATACAAGTTGGAGAGAGTAACAGACAGCGACTCTTATCATGGATTAATAAATGCACAATCGGTAAGCAAAGAGTACCAATAAACGATCATGAAATTCTGCGACAGAGAAAAAACAAGAGGTTTTACGAGTAAGTGAGCAAAAAAGATAACAGCAACCAGAAATATATACGAGTTCGAGGTGTATATAAGAACAAAAATATACGGGTTCAAGGGTATTAAAGACTCCAATCGTGACAATAAACGAGTTAAATGGCGCATAGACAATGACCCTGACGAAATGCAAGTTTTAGGGTGTAACCAACAACGAGCATGTCATTATACGAGTTTGAGTGAGGAAAATACAAGTATGTACTAGGGCAATATACGAGTTCGAGGGTGTAAAATGCAACATTCATGACCATATTGCGTTTGATAGTGTAACAGACAATAAACGATAGACAATATAAAAGATAGTTATTACAAAAAATCAATTTTGAATATGTATAAGCCAATTATCATGAGTTTTCGAGTGCAACAACCATGCCAATCGGGCAGAGTTTTACAAGCGACTAAAGAGAAAGTCTATCAGTTAAAGTGCTGAAGAATGGATTATGGAAATCTATGAGTTCGAAAGCTTTATTGAGAAAGAAAAGGTCTACGTTTATCATATAACTACCTTTGTTTTCAATGTAAGGTAATCATTACGAATTTCCCTGTCTAACACACGTGTGAGATAAGAAAATAGTGCCGTAGTTGGTCAACGCGCTGTAATTATACGCCTCATTTCTAAAGCATTGCCGACCAAGATTCCTGTATGACACTGACTGTCAAAACTGATGATCGTGACAAAGCTGGACATTTTAGAATCTTTAGGTGTAAAACAAAACCGTTATGATGTATGTTTCTTTGGAACTATTTTTGTCTGTGATGTACAAATGTGTCAAAGAAACAAATAGGCTTCATGCAAATTTCAATGCACATGCACATGTAGGCCTATGTTTTAACACGTCATGAACTATAATTCTCGAAATATAGTTGTGTAACAAAAAGAATCTGACATTGTTGGCTTTTGAGGTAAAATTTTATTAAACTCGTCTACAAAATTGTTATTAAGCTCCCCAATGGCTCGCTTAATACCATTTTTTGGTAGACTCGTTTAATGAAATTTTATTTCAAACACCAAATCATGCCAGATCCTATATGTGTGAAAAGAAGGCGTACCTTTTAAGACCTACAGAGAGTCTCATTTTCCATAACACGAGCCTTGTCGAAACTAATCCGAATGTAGAAAACGTACCTTTCATAGTAGGCTGGATCTGCCTGCTCTACGTATGGGAGAGCGGAATCACAGGCTTTATCAAGTTGAGCATCGAGGGATTGTAATGTTTTTGTCAGGTCTGCGCCGCACGACTTCTTTCTACAAAGTTTAACAGCTTCTTCCAACTGTCCTGTAAGTAAATAAACCGCCTGGTTGAGGCAAAAAACCTTCAGAATATTCAGGCCTTCATTCAGCTATCTGACCCATGACCATTGTGACTATTTTCTGATATAACATTTGCAAGCACGAGTGATGCAAAAGAGGAAAACTTCGAAAGAGAATGACACGTTGTTTAAAATGACATGGAAAATAGAGTGAGAAAGGGGGCAACAGTTTGTTTTAGCGCTTCCAACAAATCATTCTACTGCTGGTAGTGTCAAATACCGCTTGTTTATTGTGCCTAATAATAGATGAAGTAAACGACCGGGGTCCGTATTCAGCAACCATTCTTAAGAAGTCTAAATCTTATTCTCGAGAATTTGTATATTTGAAAGTAACACAACTTCTGATTGGCTAAACCAAATGGTTTAGCCAATCAGAACTTGTGTTGCTTCCAAATTTAGAAAATTCAGCAGCATAACAAAATTCTGCAGTAAAAGACTAAGAATATTCTTGAGAATGGTTGGTGAATACGGGCCTAAATGAGGTTTAGAATGTGCTAAAGGAGAACTGACATTTGATCTATTGAGGAGAGAGCGAGCAAGACAGGTCCAGAGGTATAATTAAATAATGAAGATAAGGACTATCTGATATTCTGATGTTCTTGTACAAGCAAATTAGGCAAAATTATTTATGTAGTCTTCACGATACATCGTCATAGGAAGGTTATTAAAAAAACACCTTAAAATACCTCTTGCAACTGTGGTTGAGAAAATTAAAAGACAAGCACCGTTTGAAAAGGAGCAATTGCTTGTACCATGGAGACACTGGTGTCCATTTAGAGTTAATTTTATATACTAAGCAAGCACCACACATAAAAATGTGCTTGCTTGGGAAAAATTCTTGCTTAGTGCTTATGCTGCTGAGCGCGACTCAAGGACCTGTTGCGGACAGTATAGATCAAGATCATGCAGCACAGAACGTGACGTCTGATCTTGGATCTACAATGTCCGATAAGGAAATATCGCCCCATCCATAACTCTGAAATAGCAACATTTGAGTTTTTACTATCGACTTGAAAATTTCATTTAACTTGTTTAGCAGGTTAAAGAGCCAATCAGGTTCTGATTTAAACTGAGTTCGTAATTTGAGATACATTTCACCAACATTAACAGACAAGACACTTAGCAATATAAACGTACTTAAGTCTGTTAACAAACTTAAGTCCATTGTATTACTAAGTTGAGTCTGAAACGTAGTGACAACTAAGGGTATGAGAACGTTACAAAAGTATGTTAATGTTAGTGAAATGCATCTCAAATAACGAACTCAATTCTTTACCACACAATCCCGACTTTTAAAGACCCTGAGAAACGAGCCTTTGAAAACACTGTGGGAAAAGGAGAAAATGCTGGTAACCAGCATTTTCTCCTTTTTCCACAATGTTTTCTACCCTTCCCAAAACAAATTTCAATCTTTCAATCACATTTATTTTGTCTGCAAATTTGGTCCATTGTAAAATTTTGTCGTTTGGTAAAAGGTTAAGTCGAAAAATGAGTCCGTTTGTGGATTTGAGCAAAATATGAGACTTAAGTTTTTTCGCGAAACAGGGCCCTGAGTTTCACGACCGCTGACTGCTTTCTTACATGAGTGACAATATTTTTTGCCATGAAAGAGACAAGAATCCTACCGCTACGACTGTCATCCCTTCTCTGTAATATGATGGCCCTACACCCATTTGAACTCTGTAATATGATGGCCCTACACCCATTTGAACTCATCACCACTAGACTGCTAGAACTGGGCGTTATTCGTACCACTGAGTAACCGGGACTCATTCATTTCTCACTCACTGAGTTGATACTGTAGATTTTCGACGTGAAATTCAAATCGTTTTTAATCCAATCTGTGATTTTAACCCTTACAGCGCGATAGGAGTAAACACGAGCTTTTGCGGACGGCATAGATCAACATCAGAGTGCACAGAACGCGCAGTCTGATCTTGTATCTGTACCACCCACTTGTTTAGTCAAGCCTATACGATTAAAATGTTTCTGAGTTTCGTTGAATTGTATTATTGTATTTTCAGCCATCTATAGTGGCTGTGTTTATATGTTTGGCGTTCAAAGAGTTAATTCCATTAGATCTCTTGTATTTAAAGGGGTCTGTTTATATTTTTCGCCGTTTTTTTTTTTGGGGGGGGGGGGGGTAAAACACCTATAAAAATACACTATTTATAATTTTCAGTATAAGCCGAAAGAAACCAGACCGCTACATTTATTACAAAAGTGCCATTTTGAGGTTGAAAAATGCGATGGTCGTTTTGCAATTTTCGAAGTCGGATATGACGTCACCCTACCTATTTGAATACTATCCAACCAATTCGACCGATGCGTGTTATCGATCATGAGACATTTCCAGAAACCTTTGCGAAATTCTGGATAGAAATCTGAAAGTACTAAAAGAGGCGTAACCTTTTACTACACAATCCCGAGTATTGAAGACCCTGAGGAAGAAACATTTTTAAAACGTAGCGGGAAAAGGAGAAAATGCTGCATGGTAACCAGCATTTTCTCCTTTTCCCAAAATGTTTTATACTCTTTCAGACAAAAATTCCATCATATGAGCCACCTTTAATTTGTCGGCTGCAAATAGTTTCAATTTAGACCATTCTGAAATTTTGTCGCTTGGTAAAGAGTTAAGGGGATACTGTAAAAACCCTATTTTTTTTTTAAATCCTTCTTTTTGTTGAGTTTGCAAACTATTGTTGCATTAAAGTCAATAATAAAACATCCTTTTTTTTAAAGTTTGGTATGAGTATAATATCCCCCTTTAATATTAAATTGTGAAATTCAAATCACCTTTGATTCAATCTGTGATTTTAATTCCATTACATCGTTAGATTTAGAGAAAAAATCGACCCCAGGAATTCCGAGGAATCTCAACTCTTTCCCTGATACATGTAAATGCATCAGAACCAAACATGTCCGCAGTTCATTTGATTTGACAAATAAAGAAATGAATTCAATACCAGACGAACACATTTTAGACTTGTCCAAATTGAAAGCATTTGCAGACGACCCATCAAATATGATGCAATTGTTGAATTTGTCTTCGAAAAAGTAAAAAAAACAATATGTAAAAAGGAGACACTACTGGTTACCCAAAAGCCTCCTACCTCACGGTTGTTGAACTTCGGAATTCTGAGGTAAAGGGTTAAAATCCTTGAGAAAAATTCCTTTTGAGAACAAAAATATATGTTCTTCCTGCTTATATTGTGTGTATTGTGTCTGTTTGTGTCTCCAATGTTTGCTAATACTTTCTATATGAGGCGCGCTCTAGGAAAACGGTGTTTAATGCGTCTCCGTGGTACATTATATCGAGCAAGTTATCAGACCATTATGGATCCATAAAATCCATTTTGCCTAATAACCAACTGAATCATGTAGTAGACTGGTCCTTTAAATATGCAGAAAATATACCAGTGGCAAAAAGTTTCAACCCATGCCAGCCTGCGCGGACTGCGCAGGCTGGCATGGTCGATACTTTTTGCAAATGCATTAAACCCCTTTTTAAGAAGCACGGCTCATATTCATTTCTTTCTGTGAATGCGAATGTCTTAAAATCCAAATAATCAATTCAATCGGAGAAGTTAGTTTCAATAATGCGGAAGACAAATTTGTAATTCAACTCCAGAGACACTCTAAAACCTTCTGTTATTTTTTTGCCATCATTAATCACTACAAAGTTAAATAAACATTAGGATATTTCTTTCACCAACCGATTATTTCAAATCCCTGCAGACAGTCGAACTAAAGAATTGTCTCTCAGTATAGTTTTCCAAGAATAATTGTTGGAATATCATCCCATACAAATATACAGTGCTACTCCTCAGAAACATTTTCACGTTATTTATTCATTTATTTGCAATGATAAATCAATCGACCTTCATAGTGATTACATACAAGAACAATTTAGTAGAATGCTTTCAAAGGTGGCTGATCTGTATTTTGAAGCCACGGAGTTCATTCTTGACCAGACAACAAAATTTTAGACCTGTCCAAAAAGAAAGCAATCGCACACGACAGATACAATGAAGTTCAGGAGATAGAATTGATGTTTGAAAGGGTAGTAAATATTGTGTGAAAAGAAGAAATAGCTGATGACCAACATTTTTTTCTTTCCCTACAATGTATTCTATAGCCTTTTCAAG
Organism: Tridacna gigas; assembly: GCA_945859785.2. NCBI lineage: Eukaryota > Metazoa > Mollusca > Bivalvia > Cardiida > Cardiidae > Tridacna > Tridacna gigas. The sequence goes on along the minus strand of OX244042.2, from coordinate 25,305,469 downwards.
GGTTGTTAAACTTTGGGATTAAAAGGTAAAGGATTCAATACGCAAGAGATGCAGTTATATCACCTCGAAAGGTTTGATAACAATTCATCTTGAAATAGTATCCTTAAACAACCCACAGATTTTAATCTTTACCTACGATATTTTCATACGTCTGCAAATAACAGAGCCTCAGTAACACTTTAAGTGCTATAGGCGAAAACAGGAGTTTTCGCGGTAGACATAGATCAAAACCAGACTGCAGAGATTATGCAGTCTGATCTTCTGATCTTGGATCTACACATTTGAGTTGTTTATTCAAGCCTATCAGAGAAATGAATCTGAGTTTGAATGAATTGCATTTTCAGCCGTTGAAAGGGTCCGAGTTTATATATGCGGCATTGCAAGAGTTAAGATTAATTTTCCGAAGACAAACGCTTTTGAAAACATTGGAGGAAAAGAAGGAAATACTGATTACCGGCATTTGCTCTTTTTACCGCAATGTTTTCTACCATTCCAAAGAAGATTTGGACATTTTAAGCCACAGTTGATTTGTCGTCTGCAAGTGCTTTGGATTTGGACAGGTCCAAAAATTTGCCGCTTGGCAAAAAAGTATGTATGTAATCAAGTTTTTCTTTGTTTAGTGTCTGGTCTGTCTAAAATACATTATATTTGAGCCATGCTCTGTGAAAAAGGGGTTTAATGCATCAAGTATCGACCCAGGTCATCCTGCGCAGTCCGCACAGGCTCAGCCGGTTCGACACTTTTTGCTGTTGGTCAATTTTCTGCAAGTCAAAGGACCATTCATCCACAAGATTCAGCCTGTTGTTGGACAAAATGGATTTTATGGATCCATAATTATGTGATGACTTGGTCGGTACAATGCATCACGGAGATGCATTAAACCCCCTTCGACCAGAGCATGGCTCATTTATTTCAAGGATCAGTCTGTACCTCTAATTTCGCCGTCTGCAATTTTGGTGAAAATATATTCTGGCATGGTAAATCGCCGGAAGTCACACAGCTTTACCGGAAGTGCAAAGAAGACCATCATTCAGACGAATTGTCTATTTTCGTCGTGATACGTCGTTTTTACATGAAAAGACCATTTAACTGTCTTAGTCTGGCTGTAACAGATCCTAAAGAAATTGACGATTGCGCAAGGTTTTCAGTCTTTTCTGTCTGCATTAGAGATTCCAAATAATGTGGACTTTAATGTTTGAATAACCTTGCCAAAATGCGACCGTACAAGAATAATTAACGGACACAACGATATGAACCACGCTCTGTGAAAAGGGGGATTAATACATCTACAAAACCTATCGACACAGGGCAGCCTGCACAGGCTGACATGGGTCGAAACTTTTTGCTATTGGTCAAATTTTTGCAAGGACCATTCTTCCTCCAGATTCAGTCATCATTGGACTGAATAGTTTTTTTTTTTAAATCATGTATCATGCAGATGCATTAAGCCCCCATTTGCCGGAGCGTGGCCTCATATTAAAACACAAGATTACTTGGTACAGGGTTAAAATCAATAATATGCTCCGTGATTTAAGAAAGTGCTAATTTTTCCAATATTTATTAAAAAGCAGCCTTCCATTGTAGGAACGAACGAGTTTTTATTTGGGGAGTTAGTGGTTCTTCAAAGACTTCCAACGGTAGAAAACAAACAAACAAACAAACAAAATCAAGATCGTGATCTGTCCTAATACTAAAACGTTGAGAACCGTTGCTGGTTACCAGCCAAGATTTAACAACCTATAGGAAAAGTACCGTTGAAAACATCGTGGGAAAAGAAGAAAATGCTGGTAACCAGCATTTTCTCCTTTTCCTACAATGTTTTCTACCATTCCAACGGCGAATTACAGTTTTTTGAGTCACGTTTACTTTGTCGTCTGCAAATGGTTTTAATTTGGACCAGTTTAAAATTTTGTCGTGTGGTAAAGAGTTCACAGTTGAATTCATGCAATCTCAAAATCGAGTTTCCCAACAAAACGAGAAAATGCCGTAACATTACTCTCGAATAAACGCTACGTTCTGGCGAAATGGGGTTTGATGCATCTCCGTGATGCATTATACCAAACAAGTCACCGTATATTATTTATTTATCCATAAAATCCACTTTGTGTAAAAACCCTACTAAATCATGAGGAACACTGGTCCTTTGACATGCAAAAATTTTACCGAAAGCAAAAGGTCAGCCTGCACGGACTGCGCAGACTGACATAGTCGATACTTTTTGCAAATGCATTAAACCCCCTTTTCAAATAGTGTGGCTCAAATGTGTTAATCACTAAGACTGAAAAAAGAAGCACTCCGAGATTTCTCATTGTCATTTGCAGTAAGGTCGAGTTACTGTCGTAATGCCGAAACGTTGAGAACCGTTGCTAAAGTAACAGGTTTGTAGTTTGCGCTATTTACCATTTACGGCAACAGTTTCAAGGAAATACGATTCATAGATAGTGCAACTCATTTTCATTGAAAATTAACCTTTAACCTTCTGAAATAGAGTATTAGAGTGAATCTTCCTTGGTTTAGATTCATTTGGTTGTTTCAAAACGAATATGTTAAACGTGCAATCTGATCTTGGATCTATACCGTCAGCTTTTTCAGTGATGCCTACAAAATAAAATCTCACTGAGTTTCGGTGGATCATATTTTTAATCATCGCAAATGGACGAATTTACATATTTGGCGCTCTTAAGGTAAAAGACAAACAGATGCGAAAACCTTGCGGTAAAAGGAGAAATGGCCCTGCTACCCAGTTCTCCTAATACGTGACTGTTCCAAATTTTCGTTTTATATCGAATTATCTAATGTTTGAATAATGTTCGTGTCGGTTATCAACATGAATTGAGATTCTTGTTTTAAACGAATAGCTCTACACGTGAAAACGTATTGATGGTCAACACGAATTATGTTTAATGCACGAATGCATGTGAAAACATTGAGACTAAAGAAGGAATTGCTCTTAACTAGCGACTGAAACAAACGGAGAAGTTCCTCGGAAAAAGCAGTCTCTCTTTTTGCCACAATGTTTTCAACAGTGACCGGCTGCAACGCGAAAAATGTCAACTTGCCGGTAACGCTGTTTTAATTCTTTACCACACAATCCCGACTTTCAACGACCCAGAACGAGAAAGCTTTTGAAAACATTGTGGCAAAAGGAGAAAATGCTGTTAACCAGCATTTTCTTCTTTTCCCACAATGTTTTCTCCCAAATGGGATGCAGAAATCGTCATTTTAGCAACATTTAATTTGTCGTCTGAAATGCTTTGAATTTGGTGCAGTCCAAAAATTTGTCGTATGGTAAAGAGTTAAACAAAGTCGAAACCATGGTATGTAAACAGCGTTATCTTTCAGTGTGTTGAAGTATCGCGTAGTTGTTTAACTCTTTACAAAGCCGCACAATTTTAGAATCATCCAAATTGAAAGTGTTTGCAGACGAAAAATTAAAAGTAGCTAAAATAATTGGATTTGTCTTTGAAAAGGTTGAAAACATTGTGGAAAGAAGCAGAAAATGCTTGTTACCAGCATTTTCTGCATTTTTCCCACAATTTTTTCAAAAGTCTTCTTCCTCATGGGCGTTAACTTTTAAGCTACTAGGTGCGACTCATTGACCTTTTGCGGACAGTGTAGATCAAGATCAGACGGCACAGAACGTGCAGTCTGATCTTTGATCTACACTGTCCGATTAGGAGATTCCTTAACCCCCCCCCCCCAATAACTTCGAAATAGCCAAATTTAGTCTTTAATATCGGCTTGAAAATTTCTTTTAAGTTATTTAGCAGGATAAGGGTTAGGACAAGGAATATTAGTTAAGTATAGGGTTTGACATGAAACTGTATTTTGTTATCCCTCCTACTTTACAGTTGATGGGGGTACGGGCTATCCGCTCTTAGTTGATCGGGTTGGCCCCTGCCTTACACAAACCCCTTATTTCCTGGTATTTGACGGTTACAGGAGATATTTACCCTTTACCACTCAATTCCAACTTTTAACGACCGGAAAGAGAATGCTTTTGAAAACATTATGGGAAAAGGAGAAAATGCTGGTAACCAGCATTTTCTCCTTTTCCCACAATGTTTTCTGCTCTGTCATGGACAAATTTCGACATTTGAACCACCTTTCATATGTCGTCTGCAAATACTTTGAATTTGGATAAGTCTAAAATTTCATTGTGGGGTATAGAGTTAAGGGTACCAGTTGATGCTCCGACACCCATACAAAATGAGGCTCGATTATTCTTTACCCATTTAGAAATCCAGAAGCCACACGCTGCATGGCTGTATGCCGCCTGGCGAGCATAAATAAGAGAAATGATGATGACGGTGATGGTTTTTCATTACCTTCTGAAACAAATTACAGCATATGTCTTCGAAAAACACGGAATACCAAAATTAATACCATCATGAACTAGTGTTTAATAAGTAATGATACAGGCAAAATGGGAAATCATTCTCGTTCAGAGTATTTTTCCCCTTGTGATGATGTTTTCTTGTGGTTTGGTAAAGGTTAAAAAGTTTGTTTACTTGAAGTTGCGATTTCCTTTTGAAAACCCACGGCCAGGAAGAAAAGTTGCAACGGACCATCCATGTTACATATATACATCTCTTTCTCTCTCTGTCTCTGACTCTCTGTCTCCATTTGTCTGTCTGCCTGTCTGCCTGCCTGCCTGCCTGCCTGTCTGTCTGTCTGTCTCCATCTGTCTGTCTGTCTGTCTGTCTGTCTAACTGACTGACTGACTCACTCACTCACTCACTCGCTCACTCACTCGCTCACTATATCTGTCTTTTAGTCTGTCTGTCTGGAAAATTTGACGGAAAAGAGAAGTAATTCTTTAAGAAAAGTAAAAAAAAAAAATCCTATTTCCCAAAATTGAAAATAATTGAATAGATTTGCATAGGACAAATTAAATTTGGCTTATCATCTAAGCCACTTCTGGTTTATGGTCTACAAGTTCTTTCAATTTGGTCATGTCTACTATTTGATCTCCAGGTGAAGAGTTAATACCCGTTTAGTCGACTGTTTGGGATTGTTTTGCCTACATACTCTCTCTGGGTCAAAGTCTGTATAAGATAAAAGACGATCATGTCGTGCAGGTAATGAAAAAACCTTACACTTACCTTGTCCTAATCTCAGTCCAAATAATCCGTCGACATTGATCGAGCTATAGTCCTCTGAGAAGAATTTTAACTCTTTTTCGATGATGTTAACAACGTCTGTAAGGATATTAGCCTGTACCTGAGCGGGCGACAAAACGCACGCGCTGATTAGCGCCACGAAAACAGCTGTCTTCCACATCCGTTCAGAAACGATAGTGTGTTCTCTGTTGTCGCTATCTTCGTGAACCAAATACCGTATTTGTCACAGTCGGTTCTTTATCGCTGTGAGATTGGCACACCTGTAGGAGAGAAAATTATCAAAAGATCTCTTATGTTTTGTGTTTTATACCGTTTTCAACAATATTACAGCCATATCTATGCGGCAACTACGCCTTAGCAGTGCAAGAGACATTCCAACCCACTAGTTCCCCCCCCCCCACGCTTACCACAGGCACTTGATTTTTGACAACCTTCGTCCTCTAATACCCAATATTTAAGTCTAGTACCATTCAGGGACACAATTCTGCCAAGTACTGTTTGGGTTCTACCTGTTGTTGCTGGGAAGGTCGAAAACGGACAACTGTATAATGCCAGTTTACGTTCGTTGGAATGATGTACGCATAACTAGCCTCGTTTAACAAAAAGGCGTGGGTCAGGACATGCAGTCGTCAAAAGCGCAGATTCTTTCTATCGCAAGCGCGAAATTTCTCATAACCTCTTGAGCAACGTTCCATCAATGCAGATTTCTTCACTTTAAACAGCTTATAATCAGCCACAGTATAGAGACTGTTGACGGTACAAATACATAATAAAGGTACACGTAGTACTGACAATAATGACAAAACGTATTTACACAGTAAAATCTTGAAAGTCGAAAACGGGTTATTTTTTTACATTACTTTGGTTGTACATCAATATTTACAATATGTTTAATTTTGTGAGGGTGTTTGGTTTCAGCATGTGTTTATATGGTCTAACTTTTTACATGTACGTATGTATGTATGTGTGTATGTATGTATGTATGTATACTCATTCTTATTTTGGCTGAAAGTATAAAGGTATAAGATAGTGTGGACCAGGGATCGGACTGAATTTCTACGCAATCTGATCTTGATCTCCATTTTCCATAACAGAACACTGTGTCCCTCTTCCAAAGCAGAAGTCGGGTATGTTTAAATTTAGTGTCATTTTTATAAATATAAGGCTGGACTATGATGATAGTGTATGTATATATAGTGCATGAATATGCATATATATACATATGCTGAGATTACAATTATAATAATTCAAGTGTATTCATCTCCATAACAATTCTAAAGTCATTGAATCACACTAAGTCTGCAATAGATTTTCGTTCGATCTTAAAAAAGCGAGTAGATTTGTGTGTGTGTGTGCGTGCGCACGCGCGCGTGCGTGCGTGCGTGCGTGTGTGTGTGTGTTAGAGAGAGAGAGTCAGTCTTCGACTGTATTTAAGAACATTCTTAGTCTTATTTTCAAGAATTTTCTAGATTTAGAAAGTAACACAACTACTGACTAGCTAAACTAAATGGTTTAGCCAATCAAACGTTGCGTGATACTTTTTAAATCTAAAATTAAACTAAGGCTGACCTTAAGAATGGTTGGTGAATACGGACCATGGATCCAAGTCTAGCTCTCAATGAGAGCCATCCTTCAGTTATTTCTCCTGATTCCTCTCCAATACTACATTGGTCTTAATAAGGGGATTACTTAGTCTTTATCCTTGATTTTCTTGCACCACACAGATGTGTTCTTGAGATAATATCTCAACATAATCTGGACAGATTGTTTTACAAATCGATATATACGCATTTCTCTGCTGATTGAGAGCAGAATTTGCTTTAAAATCACATGGGGACCTTACATATAATCATAAATCAAATTATATTTATCGCAACATCCCGAAGGGAATCAAGGATAACAACAAAGGAATAAAGGTAAAAGGACAATCTGTTATTTAATTACTTTTTGTCTTTATCTAGCAATGGAGATAATTTGACTTACAGGAATGGCATCCATTCGAGGACTTGCCATCTAACTGGCTGATATAAGCAGAAAATATATACCCAAGTATATTTTTGCGACGGTAAATTTTCTGATCTGTACTCGTGAACCAAAGTTAGATATTATTAGACAGAATTTGAATGCACATTTTTGTTTTTTGACTCACATAGGGAAACACTAACCCTTTATCAAACAACAAAATTTCAGACCGATCCGAATTGAAAGCATTTGCAGACGACATATTAACTGTGGCCAAACTAAGGTGAATTGTTTTGAAATGGAGGAAAACAACGTTGTTTGAAAAGGAGAAAATGCTAGTTACCAGCATTTCATCCTTTTCTCACAATGTTTTCCAAAGCTTTCTGCCGCAGTATCTTTAAAAGGTTGGGGTTGTGTGGTAGGTGTTAAAATGTTATGTGGCCGTTACAAGTTCTATTTAGACTCGAAACAACTCTGAAAGCAGTCTAACTTCTTCCATAGAAGTAAGCGGGTGACCTCTTTTGTCAAGTAGAATTGGCACGTATACCTTATTTCAATATTGCAATTCGAGGTGTTTGCTATAAAGCACTTTTCTTCGTGAGCGTATTTACTCGTCACCAAGCAACAAAATTTGATAATTGTCCAAAATTGAGCGTTGTCTGCCCATGTCATATTCTTCGAAGATTCGACCTGTCTTATATGACGCATCACCCATCCCCCGTATACCTGGGAAAAGTAGGGCTTATATTGAAGCTATTAGCCTATTACCAAAGCATGTAGGGGCTGTTTTAATAAATGGTCGGTGCATAGGTTACATGTTAGCCGATCATAGCTGAATGAATGGCACCAGGTAGCCTTTTATTGAGTAAATGTTTATTTTATTTGAAATTCAAAGTCACGGTTGTTGTTTTGAAAAATTACTCCGCTTCTGTATCCGGGACGGCCAAATTAGATAGATGTGTATTTGTAGAATGCCATCTAGCGGGAGATAATGAAAATTGAGAGTATTTGCAGACGATAAATTGAATGTGTCCCCAACGGTAAACGTTGTATTTTGAAAGGGTAGAAAAGACTGCGGGAAAGAAAGCTTGTTACCATCTTTTTCTCCTGTTCCCTCATTGCTTTTAAAAACGTATCTCCTCAGGGATTTCCAAACAGGAGGTTGTTTGGTAAAGTGATGGATAGATTCTAATATCAACTTTCCGGCTTAAAAACAAAAAAAACACGCAATCGAGCCAGTGAGACACGAACCTGTAACATTTCATTCAAATTTGTAACACTGTCTGCTGCCAGCGCGAGTTATTACGTGCAGTAAATATTTGGGTCATGCTCTGTGAAAAGGAGGCTTAATGCATCTGCAAAAAGTATCGATCCATGTCAGCCTGCGCAGTCCGCGCAGCCCGACATGGATCGAAACTTTTTGCTATTTGTAAATTTTCTGTATGTCAAGGGATCATTTTAACTCCAGATCCAGTCGATTGTTAGATTAAATTGATTGATTTTTATAGATCCATAATTGAAATATTTCTTGCTTGGTAAAATGCACCACGGAGATGCATTAAACCCCCTTTTTGCGAGAGCATTGCTTATATACTTGTAAAAGAAGCGGGTGAAACCATAGACATTCCAATATTCAGGTATGTATGAATAAGTGAATAGCCGGTCATAATTATCATTGTGGAAAAAGTACACTATCAACAGAGTGAGACAGAAACTTGAAGCATTTTATTCAAGTTTACAACAATTTTCAGGCTTTAATAACAATAAACACAACCACAGGAATCGAATGAAAACACTCCTAACCTGTCTAATGAAATGAACAATATTACAACAGACGATATTGTGAGAAAAAAAAATACCAGGAAATTTATCCCTTAGGCTGCTAAGAGCGACTCGAGGACCTTTTGCCCAGTCGTCTGCTGCAGCTGTGTTGTAGGATACTGGAGAGGATTCTTAAATATACTTAAAAATTTCGGATTTGTCCAAAATCAAAATATTTACCCACGACAATTGAAATGTCACTCAAATGACAGGATTTTGGTTTTCATAGGGTAGAAAACTTTGTGCGAAAAGGAGAAAATGCTAGTTTTAACGACCCTTAACCCTTTACCAGACGACAAAATTTTAGCCTTGTCCAAACTGAAAACATTTGCAGACGACAATTTCAGTGTGGGTCAAAAGGTGCAATTTTTCTTTGATAGGGTAGATAACAGCATTATAGTTCTTTTGAACTCTTTTCACTCTCTACCAAACGTCAAAATTTTGGTCTTGTCCAGTCTGAAAGCATTAGCTGACGACAAAGTAAATGTCACTGAAAACATAAAATTTGCTATAGGTAAGATAAAAATACATTGTGGGAAAAGGAAAAAAATGTTGGTTAACAGCATTCTTTCCTTTCGCCACAGTATTTTCAAAAGTCTTCTCCCGCAGGGTCTTTAAAACGCAGCTTTGTTTGGTAAAGCGTAAAAAAAATGACACAGGACTTTAGCGTGACAAAAAGTAAGGTTATCTACTAGATCTAAAGTGCATTTTTCACCTTCAGCATGATTGGGACTTTTACCAGCCGTTCGATAGGTGAACCTCCTCTACAAATGACTTTTAAACTGCTAAAAAAATTGAAAGCTATAGTAAGTGGCAAACATTGTAGATTCAGATCACATGTGGTGTCTGATCCGTGTAAACATTTGCCCAATGGGGTTTTTCGGTACAAGTAACCCGATCCCCCCGTTATGACATACAGACTGATCGCGTTTTGAAGCAAAATTAATTTTTATTTATCTAGGATGAAATGTAGGTATATTAACCCTCAGGCTGGTAAGCGCAACTTAAAGGGGTCTGTTTAGTTTTTTTTTTTTTTGTCGAGAATCATAATTTCTTTCTCATAAAAAAACCCGACAAATACAACGAGATATGAGCCATGCTCTGGCAAAAGAGGGCTTGGTGCATCTCCGTGATGTATCATACCAAACAAGATCGACTGATTGTATGGTGTTCAACATTATCGGCGGCCAGTGCACCTATCATATGTAAAAGAAATCCCCCGGGGTATCAATTTGCAGTAGCAACGCTTTTCAATCTTTGCTTCATAAATATGTAAGAAAATACGGCCACCAGGGAAAAAACGTGCACATTTTTTACCAATCGCAATTTACCGTTTATTCATTCTGTATCAATACAAAGAAGTAGGTCAGCAGTCAGCGCATTCAGTTACGCCGAAAAAAAAAGCAAAAATAAGTTACCGTTTTCACAATAATTGGAGATTGTTCGGTCCTTTTATTCCGTTATCTCTTTCCTTTGGTCGACACGACAAAATAGATTTTATTCGTAAATTTATATTAGAAAACACAAAGATGCGTCAGGCATATTTTAGGGAAAAAAAAAAACCGCACAGCCATGATAATTGCTGCTGTGGTATTAAATACATGTAGGATTTATGAACGGATTCCATAAATCGAAGTTAAGAGCGATAGTATCCAGGAAGGTCAGTACAATGGAATGGCTCTTAACCGGCAGCCATTGTTAAGTACCTCAAGATCCTCTTGTCGTAAGAAAATAAAGTGATTCCTTGTTCCTACTGACGGGGTTGCTGATTGTCTGTCTGTCAGCCAGCCAGCCAGTCAGTCAGTCAGTTAGTTTGTTTTTGGAGTGTCTCCCTGTCTCTCTGCCTCTCTCTCTCTGCCCAAAATGACTCACTATGTTGTATGACGGGTGTGTTTCGAGATGAAGACATTGTCGTGTACAGATGTTCATAAGAGACGCCTTACCCAAGGCCATAGGAATCGATTACCAAAATTTCAACCCCATCCAAGCATTTACGGAAAAACCCAAGTAAAAGTGAAAAGTACCGCCTGCAATCCATCTCACTACGCTGAAAGAAATGACCCCTTAAAATAATAGAAATACTTCGATTGGAACACCACAGCAAGGTTTGATTTCACAACAAACTTTGGTCTAGAGGTGCGATGTTAACCGTTCGAAAGTGTTAACTGAGAATTTTGGGCCCTGATGAACTTATTCGTAACTGCAAATTCGTGCGCTTAACAGTGAAGGCAACAATTGGCAAACCTCGGGTGATCGTTGATCAAAAGTTTAGATGTAGGTACGCAATCGACCGATTTGTGACGAGTGCCTTTGCCGAGCACTAATCGGGATCGTTCGTTTGTCCTTTCTCTTTCTGTCAGAATTGGCCAGATATGACATCTCGGCCCATAAACATTTCGACCCACAGCAAACTTGGCGCATAAAATATCAAATATGTATTAAAGTTTGTAACATAAGCCATTGAAAACCAGTTAATTTTCATAAAACGATGAAACTTTAGACATGTTTTAATTTAACACATTTGCGGACGGCAAGTTAGATTTAGCTGAAACGTTGGTTATTGGCTGTGAAAGTGCAGAAAACCTTGTAGGAAAAAAGAGAGCATTTCTTCCTGTTCCAAAAGGTTTTCATGAGGCTATATCCTTAGAGTCCTTAAACTCTGGGTCGTGTGGTAAAGGGTTAAGGAAGAGGCTTTAGATAATGTTGTAGGAGAAGAAGAAAATGCTTAAAGTAAAGAGTTGAGTAACTGGTGGGCGTTTTATATCGAAGATCAGACTTTACATTCAATGCAATTCGATCTTGATCTCCATAGGTATTTAGGCTGACCTTGGTCGCAACTTTGTGCTTTTCGCAAATTTTCTGCATGTCAAAGGACCAGTGTACCTCAAGATTCAGTCCGTTGTTCAACAAAATGGATTTTATGAATCCATAAATATACGACGGCTCGTTAGGAATGATAGATCACGGAGATGCATTAAAACCCCTTTTGCCAGAACATGGCTGATTTGTTTTTTATATAATCACAACCAGGAGCTCTTCAAAGTGATAAATTGATCAATCCTAGATGACTTTACTCAGATGAAGGCTATAGGTCCAACTGTCCTCTTGTTTATGAAAATCGGCATTCTTACTTGGTTGATCATGGCAACTCAGAGATTCCATAGACTTTCACTGGAAAACTGAAAAGTGGCATTTACAGCAGATATTTTGAAAAAACTTTTATAGAAATGTTCCTTGAGCAGTCTTGTATCACCCATATGATTTTATTCAACTAGTAGTCTTTAGCTCATCTGTTTACAAAGAAAAAGTCAAGCTATTGTCAAAGCCTATGCGTCATTGTCGTCGTGCAAAAAGTTTGACATTTTATAATATCTCTGTTATATCCTGAAGATGCTTACTTCAAACTTGGACAAGTTATTTAATGTCAAAAGGGGTACCAATATAAGAGGGGCTTTTTCGTTACTTTGAATTTTCAGAACCGTTGACATTTTATCATGGTTACTATTTCAAATTACAGACTGAGTATGGTTAAATGAAATAAAAGTATGATTCATTGCTTGGCCATTGTGCATTTTTTGCACTTTCCAGAAATGTCCCTGGACTTGTCCTCTATCAGTAATTTTTTGCACGCTACTTATTTTGGTTTTTAACCCTTTTGATTTGTTGCCAAAGCAACGTAAAGGAAGAAAATAGGAAACAGAAACAGAAAATCCTTTGAAAATTATCTCCTTTCGATCCATAAAGACCATGAGGCCAAGGCTGTACAAAATTACTCATTATATTAGCCTTTACAAATTTATGTTTTTCCATTCTGTCGTCAACGCCGCAGGATGTCAGTGTGAGACATGTAGATATGTTTATATTAGTTGTACAAATGTGATAGCAGTTTTGAAGCCTATACCAAATTTTAACTTTGAGCTTCTGGGCCTCATCTTTCTACCTCTTCGCCGTTCTGATGCCCAGGCCTTAAGCGCCTTCAGCGCTTTGATTCAGTTATGAGTCAACTGGTAAGGAATCAGTGGACCTTTTTTCCGACTAGTCTTATCCAAGACGTCAGACAAGCAGAGACAAGTTCTACTAACCACAATCACTCGTGATCAGCTGAAAGCGTTGGTTCAGATCGCCATCAATTTATGGCAAATAACGTTTACTATGCCTTCTTCCGTGCTCGCTGCTTTGGAAAGACACAAACGCCTGCTACGAAGACTCGCCGACAAATCGATCACCCTCGGAGATAAAAATCAAACGCTGAGAAAGCCAGCGAAGGCAGCTATCCAGTTCTTAAGAGCCGGTGAACAAGCTTTGATGATTTACTTAACCCTTTACCAGACGACAAAATTCTAGCCTTATCCAAATAGAAAGCATTTGCAGACGACAATTTCAGTGTGGCTCAAATGGTGCACTTTTTCTTTGATGGGGTAGAAAACATTGTGGGAAAAGGAGAAAATGCTGGTTACCAGAATTTTCTCCTTTTCCCACAATGTTTTCAATAGGGTTCTTTACCAGAGGCGTTAAAAGGCGTCATTGTACGGGAAAGGGTTAAAATGAGTTCCGTGCAGAAGTCCGTGTTGCTCCCGTTTTATACCAAATGTTAATTGCGGCTTCGAACCGAGACGTGAAGGATCAAAAAGAAGATCGAGTTGTAAAAACTGACCCCGTCACTGTAGGTACGCCCAAAACTCCTCCTTTATAAGATTGAGCGACGTAAGGGCCCTCCCGGTATCCATGCAAGGAAACGACGGAAGAAAAATGAACGGAAAGCTTGGATCGACGATTAAAAGGTGACCGACTGGAAAGAGTATCTAACCTCCATTTATTTCGATCCAAATCATCCCAGAAGTTTTTCGGGTCCTGAGAAATTGTATGAGACGATAAGGACAGCGGGAAAATTCAAAATTGGAAAATACAAATTTTCTAATTGGCTTAGAGACCAAGACTCGTATTCACTGACCAAAGGGGTGAGGTGCAAGTTTAACCGATCTAGGGTTCTCGTAGAAGGCCTGGACAGTCAGTGGGACGTTGATCTGATAGACATGAAAGCTGTGGTCCACAAAAATGGCGGCAATCAATACTTATTGGTAGCTATCAACATTTTTAGCAGATTTGCTCGGTGTTGGTCTGTACGAGATAAAACTGGCGGGAAGGTCAAAAACGCTTTGGAACGTATATTGAACGGTCAGAGACAACCTAAGACCATACGAACGGATAAAGGAAAAAAGTTCAACGATAAAGAAGTATCTAGGCTTTTCGAAGATCAAAATATACATCATTTTAACAGTCAAAATACGGAAGTGAAAGCCAATTACGCGGAAAGATTCATTAAGACGTTAAAACACGGGATTTTTTCGATATTTTATCCGTTATAGAAGCCGAAATAACATCGACATTATACAAGATATCGTAAGTAGCAATAATTCTACCAAACATGCCAGCCTAGGAAGGTTAACTGCCTCAATGAATAAAGACAACGAGGCTGAGAGTAGATTCGAACAGTATCTTCTGCGAGAAAAACGAACAAAAGGCAACAACAAAATAAAAATAGAAAGGAAACACTTTTCCTTTAAAGTAGGTCAGGTGGTACGACTTTCTCGTATTAAAAATATGTTTGACTGTGAATACTCTCAGAAATAGACGGGCGAGCTTTTTAAAGTCAAGCTCCGATTTAGAAGGGAAGGATTACAAGCATACTAGATCGAAGATTGGTAACGGCGAAGATGTAAAAGGTACCTTTTACGCTCAGGAACTGCAGTCGGTGAATGCAGATGAAAACAAAGAATAAAATGTGGAGAAAATATTAAAGAGAAGAACGAAAAGCAACAGGTTGGAATTACTGGTTCGATGGTTACACTGGCCAAAGAAATACGATTCTTGGATACCGGAAACAGATCTAGTAAAGTTTACTTCATAAGAGGCCTCACCAGCCACTGTTTTGTTAAAATAAGACGAATGGAGGCGACAGTCAAGAGTGGAGATTTTTTGGCAACAGGGTCGAAAGCCGAAACCGTTACATTTGCCAAATCGTCATCGTATACGTCATTATCGTAACTTCCATCGTCAACCTGTCAATCAGGAACGGAAACGCTGAGCTGTGGATAAGTCTTTTGTGTAGTGCCACAAGGTACTCTTTGCCGTCGCCATCATTGAATCATGGAAGAACATTACCTGTTTCTAAGCAGTCTTCAATTCACCGATCAACATCCGAATAACGTTCCCTCCGACTTTACCATAGAGTTGCCATATCCGTACATTTTGTACGGTCACTGGATGTGAAGACTGAAAGACATAGCGCTAAGATGAAAGACGATGTTTTGTTCGTATGTTCCGATATTAGCTACGAACCCGACGCAGAAAACCCGATGACGGCTGCACTACGTCCTCTACAGACCCCCCCCCCCCCCCGGGAAGAAATCTAAAGGATATTTTCCGTTCGAGAAACCCGCATACATAAATGTCAAAGGAAACCATTTAACATGTAAGTCGCGTAAGAATCTTTGTAAGAGGCAGTCAGCTGGAACCGGTAGACATGAAAGGCTGTATCGTACGGTGTACTAAACATTTAAAAAGATGGAAGTAGACAAATGGAAGAAACATTTCGAACAGATCGCGGAAGGGTAACTCCACTCCAATCGCGAGGGACGCTATATCGTGGATCATCATCAAAGCGGGAAACGGGGTTGGGAACGATCGCTCAAGACACAGAATTAGCCAAATCCGAACTGAAAGAAAACGATGACCCCTCTCCGCAAAAACGATATTATAAGAAGCCGTCACTCATCAAAAACAGATGATCTAAGAAACCGAGGTACACAGATCACGTCTTCACGGATAAACGAAAACGATGAATACAGACCAACACGGTAATGACTTGGCTTTATTTCGATGGCCGGAAGTAGAAGCAGTCATGAAAAAGATAGAATGGATTAAAGTCAAACCCATAAATCAACTAAGGGAAGGTGCGGCGATCGAATTCAATATCCCCGGAACAGCGATGACTTATATCGATCTCAAGAACTTACTCATAAACGTCAAACTGAAAATCGTGAAAGCCGACGGAACTGATTTAGCAGCCGATGAAAAGGTAGCATTATCCAATAACGCTTTACAAAGTATGTTTTCTCAAATTGACGTTAATGTGCAACAAGTTCCAACCAGTCAAGTAGGCACAAATTACGGTTTTAAAGCTTACTTAGATACTTTGCTGGAAAGTCGAAGTCAACACAAACTGAACTGTCAGCTATTCGTCAAGTCGATGGCGGGAAGGATATGTCCGTTCCCTATCCGTCCGTTCAAAAACAGATTGCAATTACGATCGAAACCTAGGGCTGAAAGCAAGGAGGTAGACCTCTTGGGTCGCCTGTATATTGACCTTTGCCAACAAGATAAACTCGTTTTGAACGGGGTACCTATAAACTTCAAACTCTGGCAGACTTCCGAACGATTCCGATTGATGGCCAAGGACGGGACCGAATCTTATCAATTACAAATTACAGATGCGGCACTGAGAATTGCCTTGGTGAAAGTACACCCCGACGTCGTTTTAGGCCAGGCTGACATCATCAAAAAACCCGACGCGTTATACCCCTACAGACGTTCCGTCATCAAGACGTATGCGGTGCCTAAAGGCCAGTTCTCATTAATCACGGACGACCTTTTTTTCAAGGAGACGTTCCCCAACAACTGATCGTAGGGTTGGTCGCCTCCGAGGACATGCACAGATCTTACCAAAAGAACCCTTTTAACTTTCAAAATTTTGAATGTAACCACACCGGATTCTTCACAGATGGTCAATCGACGCCTTCCAAGCCTCTGCAGATGAACTATAAGAGTGACCAATTTAGGGACGCCTACCACCGATTGTACTTGGACGACGGAGAACGGGCGGTTCATATCGACAAAACAGGTTTCAAAGACGGATAAGCCTCTACGTTTTTTTAGACCGAGATGCAATACCGAAAATACGCCAGAGGACAGAGCTCATGCTCGACTCGAATTAAAGTTTTCTGAGGCCCTTCCAGAGACACGCACTGTTATCATGTACGCCCACTTCCCTGTCCTACTAAAGATCGATGTCACTAAGAAACGTCACACTTGATTGATGTACGAATCTCAGCTGAACGCAATCTTTTATCAAGATCCCTTGCTTCGATACCGGTTTGAAGGTGTCTGCGCTGCCGACGAGCTACTCATCAGGATTAAGAGACGCCCTAGATTGTTCATCGTAAATACGGATGAAACAGGACAACCCGGAACTCACTGGACCTTATTCTACTTCCAAGACACGGACCTTCCGAGTTTTTCGATTCTTTGGGCCATTCATCGGACTTTTCCTAAGGACGATTCAGGACGGTGTTGAAGAGAAATGAACTTCGATACGTATAGAATGGACTTCAAGTACAACCTTCTGGTACGACGACTTTTGCGTAAATTATGCAATACTGCGCTGTAGGGGATGGACTAAGAACAAGATTGTGTCGTCGTTTCTTTCATATACTTTTTTTTTTCATTTGTATCTGATTATAGCATGCTATTTGGTAAATAATAATAAAACAACAACAACAACAACAAACAGTTTCTTATTTTATTACGTCCCACTCAATACAGCCGGGTATTAGGACGGTCCCTCCGGCAGAGCTTTACAACAAAAGTAATTCAAGTAAAATGGGTATGCACACGGTATATAATCGAACTTGTCTTTTTTATACCCGTCACGAGCACCGTACCCGACCGAAAACATGTGAAATGTATCCCAGTGACCTTAAACATGGTCGCTGGAAAGAATTCCGGTTCGTAACCTCCTGAATAGAAACCACACACTTTGGTCAGATTTATCGCTGAGTCCGATTTTGAAGAAGCAGAAATCTTCACGACTCTAATCCTCGAAAGTTGTACTCGCTATCCAAAATGTTGTAGTTGTCTCGTGTATCGTCGCACTCGTCGTTTGGCTCGGGAAATTGATGCAACTCGTCCATTTGCGGATAGTTTTCCGGACGAAAACGCCATACATTGTCCTCCAATTTTAGGATGTTTCCCTTTAAGCCCCCAAATATCACTTAGTATCGTTTATAACTTTGGCGGTCTTGTTTACAAAGGTTCTGACGTTAATGTCACAGTTTGTGTCGACGGTACACATGACGTTGGTAATCATGATTCGAAATAAATACCACGCACTTTATCCAGTGTAATTGGGCCGTCTTTTCTCGCTAGATCTCCGTTGTCCAGGATCTTGGAAGCTGTTAATTTCTCTCTGACACTTTAAAAAGCGTAGGCGAGTTAGGGTTTAGAACGGTCGCACTGAATCACAACTTTGTGCCACTCGTCGATCAACACATAGAGTAAGGTTTCGATCTGACTCTGATAACGCTTTTTAAACTGTCCATTTGTCGTTTTTCGTATCCCAGATGTATTGCGCAGGGCTCCCAGTTGCGCCCTAACTGTCTCACATTCTTTAGAATATCTTCCTGCGTTACTATGTCGGGGTTCCTGGAAAAATCGTAAAATACTCTAAAAATTGTCGGTGTGAAGTCTGTAATTATTAGTAATGCCATTTCAAGAATGAATGACTTTTTTCCACTCAGCAATTACCGCAGTCATCTGGATTGCACTCGGAACAACTCGAATTTCCCAGCTGGTTCATATGATCGCTTTGAAATCGGCAGGGTACGGTGGTAGACAACTCAGGGATCACCGCTGCAACGTCTAGGAAACTCTTTCGTAGCGTTTCGAATTCTGAGGGTCGAAGCCACAGTCCTTTCTTGCAGGGCACAACATCGTCCTGATGTTTCCAGTATTGCCTCACGTCCACGGAAGGATTGTTCTTCCTGACGGTGCAGTACACGTTCCCGCCTAAGTGGACCTGGTAGTCGACGTTCTTGTTCAACACCTCTTTCATCCCGTCGATCAAGTCTACTAATTCTTTTAACCGGAGTAACGTTAAAATGATTCCTTTCTTCATAGGCTTGTCGTTTTCCCACTCTATGAGAACCAGATTCGCCTTTCCACGAGCACACTATAAGATATCTCTTATTTCTGAGAGCGATGCTTGTATTGTTCACGATGAGAAATTCTGAACGAATGTCGACCAACACTCATCGCTATCGTTTTTTATAGAACGACTATGACGTCATTCCTTAGTATCGTACGTGTTGCCTCGTTATTGGTCAATGTTTAAAATAACCGTCGATTTTTCTTTAGTGGCATCCATATACGGTAACATTTTATCGGGTGACGCTAGCCCGTTAAAATGATTTAACGCCGCGTGATACGATTCGTATTCTATTGACCTAGATTCGAATGGCTTCGTTCTTGTAAAACTTTGACCCTTTGGGGGACGCTATGAAGTCACTCAGCCCCTCGAAAAAGTCATTAAACACTCATTAAAAAAGCAATAAAAATGCCCAAGATCGGCCCGAATGTAGTTCTAACATTGATAAATCTGAAATTTTGTCGCTTGGTCAAGAGTCAGTGTTTCTTCATTGTGTCAATAGAAGCAGTTCTCAAAATGTTGAAAAATAATACGTGTATGGTGAAAAATACTGGTATTTAATCTCACTAAATTTGGAAAAAAAAAAAAAAAAATCACTGGAGTGAGCCAACAGCTGGCAAATCATCGAGAGTGATTAGTATAAGTTGTAAGAAATTGTCTCACAATCGATGGAAAAATAAATTTGAGTCATGCAGGATCGAAAGATACGAGCATACTCGACTGTGGTCAGTAATGGTCTATGTTAGTAGCTATTGTGGTCGACGTAGATTGGGATCAGACGACACAGAATCTGATCTTGGCTCTGCGTCGTCCACTTCTTGATTGTAAACCACGATCAATAGTTTATTCATTTGTAGTTAAATTACACTTTTTATTCCTCGTAAAAAGAAAAGGACATTTACATCGGGAAGACAAAATCAAATGAAGAAGTGAGTTATAGTGTCGGAAACGGACACTTAATCATTGAGCTGCTAAGCGCGACTCACTGACCTTTTGCGGGCAGTGTAGATCAAGATCAGACTGCACAGAAAGTGCAGTCTGATCTTGGATCCACACTGTCCTAGAAGGAAATAATTTTTTTTTCCTAGAATAAATTTGAAATAGCTTTATTTTGGTTTTTACTACCGGTTTGAAAATTAGATTGCACTTATTTAGCAGGAGAAGGGTGAAATGGTGCGTAAACAAACTCTAATATATATCCAACATTCTCTGCAGCTGTCTATCTGACTGCCTGTCTGCCAGTTCTGTGCAGTCTGATCTTGATCTACACTGTCCGTAAAAGGTCCTTGAATCACGCTAAGCAGCCTAAAGGTTAACATATCTTCCTCATCCTCATATGTACTGCCTGCCATCCCAGCATACAATCGGACTCGTCCTAGAGACCCCCTATATCATGCAAACCACTGCTTTAAATTTAACAGATATGAAAATTCTAAACCTGCCCAATTGAAAGCTTTTGCAGATGATAATATATTATATCTCAAATGATTCGAGTCATGCTCTGTGAAAACGGGTTTAGTGCATCTGATAAGGACATCTACCTACGTCAGTCTGCGCAGTACGCGCAGGCTGACCTTGGTCGATAATTTTTGCTTTTTGTAGATTTTGCGCATATCAAAGGACCAGTCTACCTCACGATTCAGTCGGTATTTAGACAATATGGATTGTATGGATTGAGAAATATGTGATGACTTGCTTGGTATGTCATGGGTATGCATTGACCCATTTACCCAATAATCCCGAGTTTTTACGATCCTGTAAGAGAAGCTTTTGAAAACACTGTGGAAAAAGGAGGAAATGCTGGTAACCAGCATTTTCTCTTTTTACCACAATGTTTTTACCCTATCCAAAATAGAATTCGTCATTTGAGCTACTTTTACTTTGTCGTCTGCAAATCCTTTCAATTTGGACCAGTCTAAAATTTGGTCGTTTGGAAAAGTGTTTAAACTCGCTTTTCACAGGGTGCCGTTCCTCTGATTTGTATTTGAAAACATTGTCAAATACTTCCAGATAATCTTGCGCTTTAAGGTCCAATGGGGAAAAACGGACCCTGAAAATATTGTGGAAAGAGGAAGTTTTGCTGGTGGCAATCACTTTGTCCTGTTCCTACAATATTTTTCACTCTTTGGAAGAGAAAACCCATCATTTGTGCCACGTTTCGTAAGTCGTCCGCAATGGCTTTAAATTCGGGCAAGTGATCTGATGGGGGAGATAATAAAGTTGTAGTTGAAATATAACTTCATCGCAGTGATCTCCCTTATCTAGCTCAAGGCAACAGCTTAGTTTACAGAGAAATTTTGTTTGTTTGTTTATTCGTCTATTTGTTCGATGTTTAATGCCGCTTTCAACATCATTTCAGTTATATCATGCCATCTAAGCATCTATCCATGCAGTCATGGAGTTTTTACACCAATAATTTGCACAATATGCTTTCCAAGCCACTGGCTAATTCCACATAGGAACTTAAAAACAATGTTGAACAGCGAGACAGGAATGATGCCTTTCGCAACAACTATTATCTTCTATTCATCGAAAGAATTTGGTCGAGCTGATTTTTTTTTTTTTTTTTTTTTTTTTCGGGGGGGCGGGGCGGGGGGGGGAAAGGTGGTGGTAGTGGTGGAAAGTAACGGAGTGGGAAGAAATTGCTTACTCAAGATAAAGATATGAAATATTGACACCAACAGTTTGTTAAAGATTTATTACAACATTTTCATCAAGCGCTTTTCTTCAAATCTAATACTGCTTTCAGGAGCTGAACAGTAATCTTTGCTCAGTCACATGATTTTAACTCTTCAACAAACGACAAAATTGTAGACTTGTCCATATTGAAAGCTTTTGCAGACTACAAAATAAATTTGACTCAAAAGTTGAAATTTCTATTTGAAAGGTTAGTAAAACGTTGTGGGAAAAGGAGGAAATTTTTCCACGAGGGTCGTTATAATTCGGAACTGTTTGGTAAAGTTGGGGAAACGCTCTATGTAAGACATGTGTTCATTGGTGGAATCTTTCGACATTCATGAATACATAATGGTGAATCGCTCTATTAGACATTTGTTAATGGTGGTATAATCGTTTGTAAGTCGATCGGTAACAGAAGGTACAAAGATTGTATCCTTGACTTAATGAACAAATGGCACAGTTTGTTGGCATCTAAATTTCTTTCATCAGTCATGCTTAGCTTTCTCGGTGGACTGGCTCAACGATGATTCTTGCTTTGTCTGCCTATAAGCAGTACTAAAAAGAGAATCAATCAGTAGAAACACGGGTACCAGTAGGTATGGTAAATAGAACATGGCAAGCGTCAGTCGTTCCTGGAGATTGCTAGGTCCCGGGTTAGCATCATTTGTGAAGTCCTCACAAAACATGTGGGTGTAGATTGGAACCATCGTCGTGATCACATGACTTGAGTAGATAATCATGGGAATTCGCGCCCATTTGCATTTAGACACACCTGGAAGACAATGTGTGTATTTAATTGTAAGATGTAAGGAATATAAGGACTCGAGAGAAGTTTCCCAAGCCATTAAAAGGACTTCCTTCTTCAACAAGGGAGACAACCATAATGAAGTTTCTACAGCTTTAAGAACTAATTATTCCCCTTGGCGCATTTATGATAGTGTTTTAACTCCTTACCAGATGCTAAAATTTTAGACTGGTCCAAATTCAAAGAAGTTTTAGACGACAAATTATGTATCCTTCAAATTATGGAATTTAGTTCTGCAAAGGCAGAAAACATTGTCGGAAAAGGAGAAAATGCTGGTTAACAGCATTTTCTCCTTTTCCGACAACGTTTTCCTTCTTTCTCGGGGTTGTTAAAAGTCGTCATTGTGTGGTAAATGTTTAGTTAAAGGTATATCAATAATAACGATTTAACAATTCTAAATGTACAATTTTCGATTACATCCTAATCTAAATCATGCTTGGACAAAAGTGCGACAGAAGTTTCTAAATCCCGAATGAGTAAACAGAATGGCTGCGTCGCTGCTTTTCAAGGGTATGTTCATTCCAGTTGAAACTCCGAGTACACATACACTACATATTGAGTCATGCTCTATGAAAAGGGGGTATAACGCCTTTACATAAGTGTGTCGACCAAGGTCAGCCTGCGCAGTCTTCATGTTTAACTCCATGTCAATGGACCAGTGTACCTCATGATTTAGTCGGTTGTTAGTCGAAATGGGTTTAATGGATTCATAATTATGTTATGACTTGCTTGCTGTGATCCATCTCAGACGTTTTACAACAATACATACATGTATGAGAAATTATCTGGAAAAAAGGGGATTGAATACATCTGCAGAAAATATCGATTGAGGTCAGCTTGTGCGGATTGCGCAGGCTGACCTGGGTCGAAACTTTGGTATTGTTAAATGTTTCTGCATTTCAAAGGACCACTCTTATATTGTGAAAGACATATGGCTGGAAAATGGTAAAAAAAAAAAAGTTCATACAATGAATATATGCGACACGAAAAAGTCCGAATGGCCAGTGTAGATCAAGATCAGACCGGGGTTGACATATAATTTGATTACTGATTCGAAAATATCCTTTTATTCTTGGAGGTTTTCTCAGCCCTTCCCAACTCTTCGAATAAAATTGTATTTGGGGAGTCTTTTTAACCTGTCTGTGATATAAATATGATTATCATTTATCATTATTATTACTATTATTATTAAAAAGGAATCTGACTTTAATCTACAAAGTACACGCGGAACATTGTGGCGAAGAGGAAATAGACTGTTGCAAGCAATTTCTCCTTTTGCCAAAATGTTTTCAAAGTGATTTTTAGCAGGATGCAAAACAGACACTTGCAGACAGTTATACGAGTACGTTAAAATAATGCTGTAAGAACGATTAATGAAACTCGTACCAAGGTTCGAAGAATGCCAGACCATCTACCACTTAATTAATTTGAAAGGTCTGTTTCTATTGGTTGAAATTACCTTGCCAGTACACGTACGCGCCAACGAAAGAAAATGGCAAATGTAAAAGCAGTTCGCAAACACAAAACGATAGATACCAATATGGCCGCCCACCAACCATCGGGTCCTTGTATGTGCTAACATAATTGTCCACAACATTCCGAATCTGAAAAGATATATAATAGGATGATAACAAAAAATTCAAATACAAATGAGCCATGCTCTGTGAAAAAGGGTCTAATGCATCTGCAAAAAAAGTATAGATCCAGGTCAGCATGTGTAGTCCGCATAGGCTCACCTCGGTCGAAACTTTTTACTATCGGCCAATTTAATTTTTTGCATATCAAAGGACTATTTTACCCGATGATTCAGTCCGTTGTTAGACAAAATGGATTTTATGGATCCACAATTATGCGATGACTATCAAAATTCATCATGGAGATGCATTAAGTCCCCTTTGCCAGAGCATGACTCAAATCAAGTAACCATAGATACGTATTCCGTTTTGCCCGCCCGCCAACTATCGGGTGTTTGTATGTGTTGACATTGTTGACAACATGGCGAATCTAACAAGAGAACAACATGCAGACCAAAACATATGCGTTACAAACACAAAATGACAGAAACATGTACCAATTTGGTCGGCCGTCATCCTTCCAGTCTTTTACTATGTGCTCATGTGATTGTCGACAGCATTCCAAATCTTGAAAGAGAGAAAACACTATGTCACAAATACGAAATAACGACAAAAAATAATAGTAGATAGGCCACCCGTTACCTGTTTGGTCCATGTTTGCGTTTGAATAATTGTTCACAGCAGCACAAATAAAGTAAAGACAAAGAAATATGCGGAAAAATGTCAACGTCACTAAGATGTTAATAATAGGAAGATACTAGCAGCAAAAGACACTAAAATTAAAAATATTAGTGGTTGCAGGGCAGGCTGGAAGTATTGTTTCTTTTCCAAGATTGTTCTGTGTGAACAGCAAATAGTTCTGTGTTATCAATGACTTTTCAAAGTTGCCTTGCGGGTTTGCCAGTAGATGTAAGCCCTCGGTCGTCTCCGTGTGTCACGTTTGACACATTCGGCAAACCTCGGTTGATCCGTTGACTAAGTCCCTTGGCTGTATCACGTAGCTTGATATGCACCTATATGGTACATTTCTTCGCCGGAAATACACCGCTTTACCGTTCTTAGAATTGTAATGCTTCTCTTTAAAAAGAAAACACGAGTTACAATTTTCTATCGAAATCTTTCCAAATACATTTCCGTTGACAACCAGTTTTTACATTCATTTTTTATCCTGGTTTATCAATTCACCAGCAGATTGATAGATGTGAATAACTTCAATGTGGTTGTTTATTTCGTTGCTAATCGATTTTCAAGAGCGCAGTCATGTTAAAGATCATGTGACTGGCAATTAAAAATAGAAGCCTCCTTGATACGGACGAAGTTGGATGTAGTCAAGGAATCGGCCGAGTTGTGACGAGTGACGTCTGACGGAGCCACTGTAATTTCGCACAGAATGACATAAACCAACAGGGTAGCCCATCAACCATCAAATTCTTAAAAGTTCTCCGATAACTGTAGACTGCGCTGTCTGATAGGCAGAACAAATGTTTTGTGCCATAAACACTGAACGATTTGCATCCATGTGGTCGCTCATCAACCATCGGTTCTAGTACGAAGGCAGCTCAGAAAATATTTGGCTCTCTCTGTAAAGTCTTTCAATGTGTTTCAATGTTTCTTTTCATTCTATAAAAAGATATTCGCAACCTATCTTTTAGCGTCATGTCACGATGGGAATAGAAAACATTGGTATCCCCCGGAGCTTCGACCTTAATGATTGATTGATTGTATGGTATTTACCGCTGTTTTACAACACTATTTCAGCTTTATCACGGCGGCCAGTGCGCCTATCCATGCTTCCCTCGATATCTTTTCACTGGTACTTCGCACAATATTCTTCCAAAGCTCTGGCTGCTTTCCCATATAACCATCGTCGAAACAATTATCAGCAGTGAGAAAAGAATAAATCCTGTCGCAATGACTAGCAGCAGTTCTCGGTAAGAAGTTGAAGGAGTGGGGCTTTGAACTAGCGAACCCCAAGTCTCAAGTCCTGCACATTACCGACTGCATTCCAGGGGCTCAGCAATTTCGACCTTAACACAGGACTACAGGATAACGTTATACATGTACCTAAAAACAGGTCTAATTCACATATTTACCACTATACCAGACAACAAAATTTTAGACTTGTCCAAATTGAAAGCATTTGCATACGAAAAGATAAATGTGACTCAAAACTTGAAATTTGTATTAATGGCCCGCAACATGCGAAATAAGACCTTCGAACATATGCGTAAAGTGCCGTCTCGGATTAACCTGCGCAGTCCGCGCAGGCTAATCCGAAACTGCACTTTACGACTACATAAGATTTTTTTTCATACAGAGACTTTCGTGAAACAGAAAATCGCACAAAAACGTGAAGTATCGTTTCGGATCAGTCACAGACTGCACAGGCTGGTCTGGGATGACACACGTTTACGAATATGTCCGAAGGCCCCTTTGCGTGTGTTGCGCGCCATTAGAAGGGCAGAAAACAGAAACAGAATGGGATAAGGAGAAAATGCTGATTAAGAACATTTTCACCTTTTTCCAAAATGTTTTTAAAGTCTTCCCCAGGGTAGTTAAAGCCTGGAATTGATTGAGAAAGGATAAACTCATACTACGCCTAATATATATACCCAATGGATCGACTGGCTCAAAATACAATCCACTGAAGTCCAGAAAGATTTTAACTCATAAAAGCTTGACTACGCAGGCGGATGGCAGAGACCAAAGATCAGACTGCAAGTTCTGTGCAGTTTGATCTTAATCTATGCTGTCAGCAAAAGCCTCTGTTTTCGCCCACGGCGATGATGAAAGGGTTTCATGGGCGTACAGGTCACTGATCTCTTGCATCAACTCACACGACCTTGACCTTGATCAGATTACAGCGGCTTTATGTAACTTCCCACTTATGTTATCGGTATCTCTCCGACGAGCGTAACTCGAGAACAACGTTAATACAGCAAAGTAACCTTGACCTTAAAGTTAAGGCTGCTGACATAGATTTTAAGTGTTATTCGCATACCTTCTAGAACAAACAATCCCAGGCGTGTCGAAATTCGAAAATAACGATAATGATGTAGTGACAGGGGACCTTGACCTTGGTCTGCCGACATCGATACCTGTATTACTTTACATTCCGCTTGCTTTTTCAAAATAAATTGTTCTTGTTGAAAGTGTAGATCTAGATCCGACTTCACAGATTGTGTCTGCTAATCAGTAATCCATACTTTTCAATATTTTGAGAGATATTTTAAATACAACAGTTTTAATCATTTAGCTTCTAAGCGAGACTCAATGCTCATAGTCATGCGACCAATGTAGTTTAAGATCAGACTGCACAGAATATGCAGTGAAGTTTTTTTTTTTCCCTGTGAGAAGACCTTTTCAATGGCAGTATTTGAGTATTTACCACAGACTGGATTTTTTATTTAACCGTTTAACAAACAATCCTGAGTTTTTACGAATCCGGTGAGGATGTCTTTTGAAAACATTGTTCGAAAAGGGGAAAATGCTGGTAACCATCATTTTCTCATCTTCCCACAATATTAAGAGATTCCGTTATCAGTTGTCAATGCCGTTTTCAGAATTATTTCTGTTATATTGCAACGACCAGTCCACCTTTCCGTGCGTTCCTGGAGTTTTCTTCTGACAGTACTTATAACGTTCCTTGCAAGCCACTGGCTACTGTCCCTTGTAAGTGAGCGCCGCTCTGAGCAAAGGGGTTTTCATGCATCTTCGTGATGCATTATACCAAGCAAGTCATCATGTCACGATGGATCCATAAAATCTATTTTGTCTAAAAACTGACTGAATTTGGTGGAATGGTCCTTGGTCATGCAGAAACTTGGCAAAGTTCAAAAAGTTTCAATCCATGTCAGCCTACGCGGACTGCGCAGGCTAACGTGGCCCCCACTTCACAGAGCATAGTTCAAGTACCCTCGAAACTATGTTTAGCAGTGAGAGAGACACTGATCCTCTCTCACTGACGCTCTTCACATCGTTGAAAAGAGTTGGCTGACTTGGAGATTTTGAAGTAGCGACCCCTTACTTCACGCTCTATGTGTTTCCGACTGAGCTACCGGGTTCGGTAGATAAGAGTCGTTTACTTGCTGAAAATCCATCTCTATAATCTCAAAATGTTACTAGACTAAAATAGTCGAAGTTAAAATTAATAGTAATAATAATAATAATGACGATGATGATAAGAAGATATAATCGGATTATTACTTAAATTACCAGCGAATTTGCATTATCATCGAAAAGTACAGATGCACTTAACATAACTGCACTTGCGACAGAATGTTTACTATGACCTTTCCCTCTAAAAAAAAAAATTAGTTACACAATAAAAATAGAACATAGAGACGAAATCCCGTAGATTCAATTTTCTTGTTAAGCGCTTATCAATTCTACAAAACTCTTTTTCTCTGGGAAACCCTCTGAGCGGACACATTCGGTAACAAAAGGTGCCAGTTACACGTTTAACTCTCTGAATGGAGTTGTCTGCGCATGTCATATTCTTTGAGGATTTGATCGGTCTGCTATGGCGCATCACCGGAAAAATAATGGACAAATATTAACATGTGGTGCGTAAATTACCGCCTAAAAAGTGCAGGCGGAAAATGGCAATGAATAATACGTCTGTGGAAATATCAAACAAGCTTTTCGCTACAATTTTCTTAAAAAAGACAAAATGATTTCAAACGTGGAAAATATTTTTTTTAAATACCAACTGTTAACTGCAAATCTCTGTAGACAGTTTCTTAATATAGAAGTGGGGGAAACCGAGATTTGTGCAACAGGCTGACAACAAAAATAACGTCCCCACCTTGCTGGACTTATACCGGGGCTTTTCCCCTAGCATATAGGGGCTTATGTTTATAAATGGCTTGTGTATAGGTTATATGCTAGCTAACCATGGCTAGTTGAATTGTACAGGGTAGATTTTAGACAGTAAACATGTATTTTATTTTGAAATTCGTTGCATTGATTCCCTCCTTGAAAAATAGTCCGGTTCTGTTCCCAGAATGCCCATATCAGATAAGTTATGTATTTGAAAAATGCTACCTAGCGGAAGATAATGATCCACTATGACGCCGCTCGTCACAACTCGGCCGATTCCGTTTCTACATCTAATTTGATCCATGTATCATCTGAGGTTTGCCGAAAGCTATGACGCATCACATGTTGTGCAGGATATATATCTATACGCGGTGCGTAAAATAATCAAAGTGCTGAAAGTACTGACAGACTAGCAAATTTGATTGATTGATTGATTGTATGGTGTTTATCCCTTTTTTCAACATTATTTCAGTTATGTAGCGGTGGCCAGTGCACATATCCATGCTTTCCTGGTGTTTCTTTTACCAGTACTCCGCACAATATTCTTTCCAAGCCACTGGCTACTTTCCAACATAACCATCGACGAAACGTGAGAGAGAAATGAATCCTGTCACAATGACCATCATCAATCGTCGGAAAGAAATTTTCCGGGTCGGGGATCGAACCAGCTACCTCCTGTTCTCAAGTCCTGTACGCTACCGACTGAGCTGCCGGGGCTATGCGCGCTATTGGTTAACTATAATCCAGTTTAAGTTTACCCCTTAACCTGCTACAAAATATTAAATGAAACTTACAAGTCGATAGTAAACACCTGAATATTGCTATTTCAAAGTTACATTTTGGAGAAAATACATTCTCTTATCTGACAGTATAGATCCAAGATCAGACTGCACGCTCTGTGCAGTCTGATTGTAATCCACACTGTCCGCAAAAAGTCCTTGAATCGCGGTAGTGCTGGTAAAAGAAAGTTCAGGAAAGCATGGATAGGTGCTCTGGCCTCCGCAATATCACTAAAGTAATGTTGAAAATGGCGTTAAACACCATGCAATCAATTAGTCAATATCCAGTAGCACAAGATGTAGTTTACTATCTAACTCTCTTGACAAAATGAAAATTTTACACTTGCCCCAATTCAGAGCTGTTGCAGACCATAGATAAAATGTGGTTGAACTGATGAAACCTGATTCCAAACAGGCAGAAAACAATGTGAGAAAAGGAGAAAATGATACTTACTAGCAGTTTCTCATTTTTCTGCAATGTTTTCATAGAGATTCTTCCCCAGTGTCTTAAAACTTGTGATCGTTTGGTAAAGGGTTAAGACATTGAATAGCAGTTTAGCATGACAGTTTAACGGTACACAATGTTCTAAATAATGAATGAATGCAAGAATGACAAGGGTTCCCTGTCCAGTGAGGGTTAATATAGCTGGGATTTGCTACAAGTTACCTAGGTGTATCTATTAATAGATTCATTCATAATGTTTCAGTGGTGTAGGAATAAGTGATTCTCTGCTTTGCATAGGTCACTTAATTTACATATAAGCAAAGATCTTGCACCTTATAATTGATATCCTGTTCAGTTTATTACTTTGTAAGACGAAATGTTCACATTGGAGTGTTAGAGATTTAGTAGTTTTGGTCAAAGTTGTCATTATATAACAGAATTAAAGATTTATAACAGAAAGAAGTATTTTCTGTGAGGCAGTATTTGGCAACTGTGGGTTTTTTTGTTTACTTTGACTATAGGTCAGTCTTGATGCTTCGCTAGTCTAAAACTTTGTCGTTAAAAAAGTAACAAGTGGAAAAATGCTACATGCCTTTACAATAATGTCTGTGGAAAAATGAAGCCTATTTTTTGCTTGGATTTTCTTAAACATATAACAATTTTAAACGGGAAAAAATATTTTAAAAAATATATATTTGTTTACGGCAAATCTTTGTGTACAATTTCTAAGTACACATATGGGGAAAACCGGGATTTGTGCAACAGACTTTGGCAAAAACAGAACTGCAAATTCAACTAGAAATACTTAAGCAGTCATACCTACACTACACTAGCACCTTATTTGCATCTATTGAAGGGAGGTAATCATGCTAGTCATACTACAACCAAAATTTAGATACAAAAGAGTTTATATTTGAGTTGTGCTCTGGCAAAAGGGGCTTAATGCATCTGCGTGAGGCATTATACCAAGCAAGACATCACGTAATTAGGGATACATAATATCCAAATTGTCTAACAACCGACTTAGAATGGTCCTTTGACATGCAGAAAATTGACAAATAGCGAAAGGTTTCGGCCTAGGGCAGCATGCGCGGACTGCGTAGGCTGACCTGGGTCGATACTTTCTGCAGTTGCATCAAGCCCTCTTTTCACAGAGCATGGCTCATTTGTTTGATGGCCCAACCTTTTTACACAGCTACATGTACGAGATCCCGGCTGCCAGTGCGCCTGCTATTAGTTCTCTTACTAGAGCTGCCAACAATCCTTTCCAAGCTACTGACTGCTTTCCAACTTTCGTAACTTGGAAAAATACCTCACCATAAGAGCGGAATAAAAACCCGTCTCAATGACTGTCACAGTTTCGAGACATGAAAAGTAGACCCCGCTAAGACTCGACTACACAATCCGTGGACTCTTACATTCACGAGTGATGCAATGAAAATGTAGAGCAAACGACATGTTGAAAGTTTCAAATAGCCAACTACTGTAAACAGAGGGAAACAGACGAGACAACATACTTATCAGCCCTTTTACATACTCTGTTTTAACGACCTAGCACAGAGAAGGTGTTAGAAATCTTTGTGGGAAAAGAAGTAAATGCTGATGACCAGCATTTACTTATTTTCCCACACTTGTTACTACCCTTTCACAGACAAATCCCTGGAGAGCTTCACATAATGTTTCGTCTGCAAGCGCTTTCAATGCAGACGATCCTTACAGTGAGTAGTCTGGTAAAGGGTTACAAGCCTGACTCATTATCATAACTGAGCCATGCTCTGTGAAAAGGGGGCTTTATACATCTGCGAAAGGTATCGACCTAGGTCAGCCTGCGCAGTCCGCTCAGGCTGACCTAGGCCGAAACTTTTTCGCTATAGGTCAATTTTTTACATGTCAAAGGACCAGTCTACCTCACGATTCGATCGGTTGTTAAAAAAAGAGGCTAATATGGATGTATAATTATGTGA
Organism: Tridacna gigas; assembly: GCA_945859785.2. Classification (NCBI taxonomy): domain Eukaryota; kingdom Metazoa; phylum Mollusca; class Bivalvia; order Cardiida; family Cardiidae; genus Tridacna; species Tridacna gigas. Next base: position 25,273,514 of record OX244042.2, on the reverse strand, counting down.
TGGCTTGATTGGTACAATGCTTCGCGGAGATGGATTAAGCCCCCTTTTGCCAGAGCGTGGCTCAATTATATTTTGTACGATGTATGCAAAGCACTGTGTTATGCAGTCTGTTAACATTGAAAGTTTAACATTAGTGCTTGTTGTCTAAATATGGACAGCGTACATCGAGATCAGACTGCATAGGACCTTAAGTCTCGTCTTATATCCATACCGTTCGCTTATTTAGTCAAGCCTATACCCTAACAGTACTTTACAGTTTTAATGGATTGTATTTTCAGCCGTCGAAAGAGGTCGTTTTCTACAAAAGCATTTGCGGCTGAAAGAGTTCAGAGTGTTTCTAAATGAGCCATGCTCTGTGAAAAGAGGCGGGTTAACGCATCTGCATAAAGTATCGACCCCAATGCTGACATGGGCTGAAACTTTTTGCTCTCTTCAAATTTTCTAAATGTCAAAGAACAGGTCTACGTTACCTTATGATCCTGTAATTTGTTAGATAAAATGGATATCGTGGATCAATCATTATGTGATGACTTGCTTGATATGATGGATCATAGAGATGCGTTAACCCCCTTTTGCCAGAGCATGGCTCAAATTATTTCAAACTCGATACCTTCAGTAGGGAACTCTTCCCGTCTTGCGGTAACCAATGGTGGAAAACATTGTCCATTTAGGGAAAGTTGCTGCCATTGTTAGTTTTAATACATATTAATGCCTTAGCGGTCCGATAGCGGCCGGAGGGGTCCGGCGTGGCTCAGTGGTAAAGTTTGGCATCCGTGAACTGGAGGCCCCGGGTTCGAGCCTCACTAGATTCATTGGGTTTTTCGTGGGAGTGTCCTTACGAAAGACACTTCAGAGCCCTAGCCTAGTACTGGTGAAACCTAGGAAATACATGAATATGTGAGCTGTCGCTGTGATATGACTGAAATAATGTTGAAGACGGCGACAAACACCGTTCAATTAATCAACCGATAGTGGCCAAAAGTGAACAATGCGGGTGTTAAAATGGATTTTAATTTTATTCATACCATTGAAAGGAAGAGAAATTATTGTGAATATAACAGTCTGTTAGTGTACGGTCGGTCCAAGTTCAATTCGCTGACAGAAAAAAAAAAATGAATTCAAAACCAGGTAAAGGGTAAACAAAAGATAGAGCGACCTGGCGACTTTTCACCTACTTTTAAAATTAATTTTTCTGCCAGGGGCTAAAACTAAGACCGACCGAACAATAACAGATTGTCATCTTCAAAAACAGCTTCCAAACTTTTAGAGGGAATTATTTATCCCAAAGGCTGCTAAGCACGACTTAATGACCTTTTGTGGACAGTGAAGATCAAGATCAGACGGCACAGAACGTGCAGTCTGATCTTGGATCTACACTGTCCGATAAGGAGATATCTTTCCCCCAAATGTACATTTGAAATAGCAACATCTTGGCTTTTACTATCGGCTTGTAAGTTTCATTTCACTTATTTAACAGGATAAGGATTATATTTAAATGCATTTTAACACCTGCATTTTTTAATTTTGGCCGCTTTTGGTCCTTTAAACCGTTTATCATTTTGAAAATCTTCAAACGCTTTGAATTTGGACCAGTCCAAAATTTTATCGTCTGGTTGAGTTTAATACCAATGATTATCATGATGTTGTATAACAATCCTAACTCTTTCTGTACACACTGAATCAACTCGATTCGAGATCTATAACGTCTAATTCTACTGCAATATTGAGATGAATTTGGTTACAATAAGCATCTAGAAGTAGACTGTGTAGATTAAAGATCAGAATACACTTTCTGTGCGGTCTGATCTAGATCTACACCGCCCTCAGAAGCTATTTATGTTGCAATTGACGGTAGAAAGGATTTAAAAAAAAAACGCCAATTATCTCGTAACCATGGGTTGTTTACAATGCGGAAATGTGGGTCAATGTCGAAATGGATGATTTGGGCGAAACGTGTATAGAGCAGATAAATTATGTTCCAGAACATTCTTTTGATGATGATTCAACAGTTTTTTTTTAAAATATTTTTTACACTTTACCAAGCAACCCCTGTATTTTTACGAGTGTAGGACAAAAACGCTACGGAGAAAAATCCCTTTAAAGTGAGACAGAAGAACACTCGGACAATGGCCACATAGGAAAAAGCCCTGTTTTAAATGAGCCATACTCTGTGAAAAGGGGGCTTAATGCATCTGCAGTCCGTGCAGGCTGGCCTGGGCAGAAACTTTTCGCTATTGGTCATTCTTCTATGTGTCACAGGATCATTCTACCTCATGATTCAGCTGGTTGTTGAAAAAAGTGGCTATTATGGATCCATAATTATGTGATGTCTTGCTCGGTATCATGCATCACGGAGATGCATTAAGCCCCCTTTTGCAAGAGTATAGCTCATTAATATATTTAGCTTATCATTAGCGCTGACTTCATATCCTCAATTCAATGATAGGTTTAGCTATGTTCTAGCAGAAGAGAAACTCATTTTGTGAATGATCCGATGTGTAATTTTGTGTTTTCAAACGACCTATCAATGATAACCATTTGAATGATAGATTGTATGACGTTTATCGCCTTTTTCAACATTATTTCAGTTATATCGCGGCGGTCAGTGCATGTATCCATGCTTTCCTGGAGTTTCTTTTACAAGTATTTCGCACAATATTTTTCCCAAGCCAGTAGCTGCTCTTCAACATAAGTGTCGAAACAACGATCCACGGTGAGAAAGGCATGAACCCTGTCTCAACGACTATCATCAATCTTCGGAAAAAAAAATGGCCGAGCTAAGGATTCGAACCAGCGGCCCTCTGGTCTAAACTCCTGTACGTTACCGACTGAGTTGTCGAATTCGGCGATAAGATGAGTTATTACTGCTTATCTGTAGTGTATTCAAAGGACACATGTGATCGTTCGGTAAAGAGTTCAACCCTATTTTTCTCTACCTTGTTACGAGGATTAGTCTCTTGTTTCATTAACACACAGTAAAAGCCCATAACAACGAAAATACTCACGATTGTAGATATTATGGGGAATTTGTCCGTTTTCTGTTAAGGGCATGGGGCTTTTTTTTCCGATTTTTTTTTCCGAGGGGTTTTTGTCCCGTGGGGCTTTTGTCCATACTCCGTTTTTGTCTGACCCTGCGATGGTCAACGCCTCTAGAAAAAACATTGTGGAAAAAATGGAGAAAATGTTAGTAACCAGCATTTTTTCCCTTTTTTCCCCCAACTGTTTTCCGCCAAGACAAGTTTCGTCATTTGAACCACATTTAATTAATTCGCTTGCGTAAATGCATCCACTTTGGGCGAGTCTAAAATTGTATCGTCTAGTGTTAAGTTAAGAGGTACTAAAGACCCTGAGGAATAAAGCTTTTGAAAACAAAGTGGGAAAAGGAAAGATGCTGGTGACCAGCATTTTCTCCTTTTCACATCTTGTTTTCTACCCTTTTAAAGACAATTTCTATCATAACAGCAACAATAAATTTGTCCTCTGTTTTCAAAATGGAACGATCCAAAATTTTTCGATTGGTAAAGAGTTAATTAAACGGCCTCCGAAAATCGCTTTGTTATCGATTATAGGCTTTTCAAATCATTAGTACTCACTGTCAGATTTATGCAAACGTGTCCTAAATCAGCAGATCTTGTAGTTTAGTGATTATAAAAATGTTCTCCATCCTTTTTTCGTTGGGGGGGAGGGGGGATTAGTGGGTCGTTACTCAGACGGTGTAAAATGATACATAAGAAATGTTAGTATTCTTCGGTTTCAACTATATTGGCTAACTTTTTTATCTTATATTGGTTTACGGAGTATGAACAACATTCATTTATACACCGGCGACAGAACATACTCCTGGATTGTTTCTTTACTTGTACATTATGAAAACCAGTCACATTATTCTGACACTAGAAGACCAGTCACATTGCTAGCCCGAATTTCTCTTTCTGTTTTCGATGACAAGTAAGATGTAGATCAGACTTCGTTCGCAGTCAGTGTAGACCAAAATGCAAGATCATGCGATCTGATCTTAATCTACATTGTTCAGTTAGATGCGAAATATTCCGGAAAAAAAAAACCGAGTATTTTAGCTCTTTTCGGGTTGAACCTTGTAGCGTCAATTAAACCTAATGGGCATTTTCAGTCTGGAAATAATACCCCAAAGGTTTCAATTCTAAGATTGCTCTTGTTTAGGCTGTCTTGGCAAAGCAGACAGTGTAGATCAGATATTAGATTACACATTTAGAGCAGTCTTATCTTGATCGACACTGGTCGCAACGGCAACTATGTTTGTGGAAGGCTGTCTACGGGTTAACAACATGGTCTTTCTGGTTTTGTAACCACCGAAAATAATTATGGCGAAAAATGAGGGATGGGGAAGGGCGGTTCCTATTATAAATTAGGTATGCAATAAACCACCAGAGCCGTCTGGAAAAAAAAAGTTAGCCTATTGTATAATGCTCTATTGTATAATCTTGTGTATTTACATAAGCCGAAAATATTATGTAAACAGAAAAAGTCATGCAATTAAAATCTCGTTAATTTAAATTCCATGCAGATCGCAAAAATAAATTCGACTGCGCTGATGAAGGGAGGAGGCTCCTTTAACCCTTTACCAGACTACAGAATTTTAGACTTGTCCAAATTGAAAGCATTAATTTTGCAGACGAATAATTAAATGTTACTCAATAAAATTGTGTTTCATATGGTAAAAAGCATTGTGGGAAAAGGAGAAAATGCTGGTGACCAGCATTTTCTCCTTTTCCCACTATTTTTTTTTCAAAGGCCCTCTTTCTCAGTGTCATTGAAAGTCGATATTGTGCAGTTAAGGGTTCAGGCTTTTCCATTCTAAGAAACACGAGAGGCAAAATCATACAGAAAGGAAAGACAGTATCGTTCTTTTAGTAGTATACAAAATACATGTATCGGTGGTATGTAAAATACATGTATCGGTAGATAGGTAATTGTTTGTGTCTCGTGCTTATCCCATACTATCAAGTTCAGTGACATAAAAGTAATTATACAGAAGTGAATTAACTCTGAGTCAGCATACAAAAAAAAACACACACACACACTCCTAACAGCAATAATAATAATAATAGTTTTGTTTAAAAAATTTACTTTACATCGATTGAGAAACAAGTTCTTGCAAATTATACTAATCTCTCTCAATTCTGCTTCCTGGAAACTCCACCAGTGCTCGCGCCGAATACGTGCGCCGAAAACTCGGGACCTTCTGGTTACAAAAACGACGCTCTACCTCACAACCACGGACCCCAATAATAATAATAATAATGGTAGTAATAGTACTAGAAATAGGTGTAGCACAAGTAATAGGAATTTTCACTGCTACCAATGAAGTTATTTGAAGAGATGCTTTTGTTTTCTTTCATTACTTAGGAAAAATAGCAGACAGCGTAGATCTCACATCAAACTGCAGATTCTGCTGGACCAACTCAGTCCGCAGAAGCTACAATAAATATTGTCCCCAGAGGCAGCGACAGGCTCTATCAGATGGTGCTGCAATGGTTAATTTTGAGATATGAACTTTTTAACTCTTTTAACATTAGAAAAGTAGCTCGACCTTTCTCGATGGCTGAAAATACAACCAGGTGAAACCCAGGAAAGTCCACACAAGCCCCTGTCTTCGCCTATGGAGCCTGAAAGGGTCATTTGAGCGGATAAAACAAAGTTTGTGACAAAAAATTTGGAAGAAATTCATTACATTACGTGTATGTACAAGTGTACAAGAGATGCAAGGGCAATTGGCTGATTTGAAACTTTGCCAAACTCTGAACTTCCTGAACTTCTGAAAGGCTTAAGTCGGATAAAATAATAAGAAAATACATTATGCAGACCTCCAGATAAAAGGCAGTGATGGTATTTTAAATCCATTATTTCTCTTTCAAAGCCTATGTTGTGGATACTCATTAAAATCGTCTCGATGAGACGACTCTTATGAGTACCCATAACATAGGGTTTAGTGGAGACTGATTAATATTTTCAATTTTGAAATCAAAATCACTCCCTCCATCTGATCATGTATAGAAGGTGCATGGACGTTAAAGCAACTTACATGTAGCTCTTTGCTAGACGATAAAAATCTAGATTTATCCAAATGGACAGCATTGGCAGACGACAAAGTTTATACTACCCAAGATCTGAAATTTCTTTTTTGGGGATAAAAAAAAACTGCTGGAAAAGGAGAAAATGATGGTTACCAGCATTTTCTCCTTAACTAACACTGTTTTCTTCCTAAAGGTCGTTGAAACTCAAGATTGTGTGAGAGGGAGTGAAAGCTTTCTCATACAAACACACACTGAATTATCGGACTGTATGGATGAAAGATCAGATAGCACCTTTGTTTTAAATATCTGCTGGATATGTATGAAAATTATTGTGAAGATGACAATCCTTTATTGTTCAGTTGGCCCAAGTGTTAGTCGCTGGCAGAAAAATGAATTTTAAAACTAGTTAAAAAGTGAACAAAAGATAGAGAGACCTGGCAACTTTTGACCTACTCTTAACATTCATTTTTCTGCAAGCGACACTTAGATCAAACGCACAATAACAGATTGTCATTCCCTCAATAATTTCCATACTTTCAAATGGTATTATTTAACTTTAAATGCATTTTAACGCTTGCATTGTTTACTTTTGGCCGCTATTAGGGCTTTAAGTTTAATAGTACAATAATAACTAAATCAGAAGCTAAAGGGAATTATGAGTTTAGATGTTGAACAGTTGCATGAGATTGTCATATTAAATAATTGATAATGTTGTTTACAGACACAGCATTAGGGCAAAATAGAAACAGCTCGTGTTCATTATTTTTTTCTAATGCCATTTTGGTGGATGCATCGGAACATGCCCACAAAAAATTAAACCATAAATAATTTCCGAAGTATCTGTATTCCTTGAAAGAAATTTAGACTATCATTTCATTAACAAACACTGAAATTCTAAAATAACGGTAGCATCTAATTCAACATGATTCAAATACGAATTTACTTCAAAGAAACAAATTCAACATGATTCAAAACGAATTTACTTCAAAGAAACAAATTCAACATGATTCAAATACGAATTTACTTCAAAGAAACAATCACATATTCATTAACCAGTATATATCGTAGATACGGGGTAATCATTGCATCCCTTTCGATATCGTCGTTTGAAATTGTTATCAATAGTCCACGTTTATATACATATGCTTTGTGGTGTCTTCTCCTCTTCTGCGATACATTGAAATAATGATCATGCCATTTCTCCCCGAAGATAGAATAGGACGAAATAATTTTAGGTGTCGTTCTTCTACATATTATTATCATTTCTTTAACATGAGTGTATTTCCCTCGATACATTAATCTGTATTGGTGTTATATAAAGATTTATCTCAAGTTCTCCGTTGTTTTCAGTGAAATAGATCTATGCCTATTTTACGAGTTTTCTGAATTTCGAAACGAAAGTGTTGAAGAAAATGAGTCTATAAGGCAATCTTCAGGACAAATATTTTTGTACACAAACTATATTGAGATATTAGCATTTGCACATATTCAAAAGTACGCAAAGGACTAAATATATGCATAATATTAATGATAGCGCAATAAAAAGCGAATGAAATAATAAATGAACCTAAGGTGGTCAAGAGAGTAACTCAAGAGTAGTGAGTTCTGCTTTACGTATACCCGTGTAATAATAAAATATTGTTGAAGACAGACAGACAGACAGACAGACAGACAGATATTAAGAAAAACAAAACGAAAACATGGATGACTTAAACAATAAAATAAAACAAATTCAGTTAAAATAAAATTAGTTATGATAAAAAGAAAAATAAATAACGAAAGAAAGAAAGAAATCAAGAAATAAACAAATAAACGAAAAAAGAAAACATGGATGACTTAAAAAATTAAACAGAACAAATTGAACTAAAATAAAATTAGTTGTGATAAAAATACATGAATGAATACATAAATAAATGAATAAATAAATGAATAAAAAGAAAGAAAGAAAGAAAGAAGGAAGGAGGGAAAGAAAGAAAAGAAAGAAAGAAAGAAAGAGAAATACAGAGCATTAATGATTCATAAATAAATAAATAAATATAAAGAAAACCAAAACGAAATAAAGTTTATGAATTGAAAATAAATAAATAAATAAATAAAACATGGATGACTTACAATTAAAAAAAAACCAAATTGAACTAAAATAAAATTAGTTGTGTAAATAAATAAATAGATAAATAAATATTGTACGGACAGATAGATCAATCAGAATATCTTCAACAGAGAAAAAGTAGCAATATCTCAAACCAGTGAAACAAGGGAAAACTTCGACGAAAAAAAAAAGTGTGGATCATGAATAAAATGTACGACCTGGGGTGGGTGTATGGAGACATTCCTAACAAAAATTTGGTCTTGAATGTAAAATACATGCAATAACATTTTTTTCCATCTAAGAATAAAGTATATTTTCTTCTGAAATAAAAGCTAAGCACATAGCACAAACAGAACATGCATTTTTCTTTATTTGGGCAAATTTCTGTTTGTTAGTTAATCCATTCAGCTTTAGTAATATTTATTGTTAAAAATTCAATGATGTATTGTGGTTTTTTGGTGTCTTATACAGCCAACACATCTAGTTCATGTGTCGGCCAAATATCTCTACTCCTACAGCAATGTATATGCATATCGACAGATCTATTCTTTGTATACACACAAATAAAAATTTGCATTTAAAGATGTAAGTTATATTGATAGTTTACATAAGTCTGAAAGATTTATATGAGAATAAACAAACTTAAATGAACGAATACTGACAAACCTGAAAAGGTCGATGAATTTTTGTACAGATGCATTGTCATCTTAACTTTACCTCACAATCCCGATTTTTAACGACCCTGAAGAAGAAGCCTTTTGAAAACATTATGGGAAAAGGAGAAAATGCTGGTAAGCAGCATTTTGTCCTTTTCCCACAATGTTTTCTACCCTTTCAAAGACAAATTCCATCATTTGAGACACGTTTAATTTGTCGTCTGCAAATGCTTTGAATTTAGACAAGTCCACATTTTTGTCGTGTGATAAAGAGTTAAAGCACTTGAAAATATTTCCAAGATCTTAACAAATACATAAATACTAGTAAATTAATCTAAAACAAACACAAATGATGATTACTTTAGGGAGTAATATTTCATAATCATAAAGTTGTTCTGTGTAATAGTATACACATTTTTCTATGACAGATCACAGGATTAACCTATGAAAATAATTTTTCTACAACTTTTTGCGTTCTGCAAACATTGTGCGAAATCTAAATTTTCACAATTTTCATCTTTTATAACATTTAAAAATTTTTATAGATCACGGGATTAACCTATGAAAAACATTTTTCTACAACTTTTTGCGTTCTGCAAACACTGTGCTAAATCTAAATTTTCACAATTTTCATCTTTTATAACATTTAAAAATTTTTGTTATCAAAGAAAAATTTTCAAGAATCTTGGATATATGAAAAAAAAAAACCACCAAAAAAAAACCGAAGCACATTTCACATCTTATACAAAAATTTCAATGCGGTGGTCGTATGCATGTGTGGCCAAATATTAAACAATGCAGAATCACCAAACTGTCATTTAACCAATTCCGATACATTTGAGTCCTACTGGGGACTTTTGACACAAATGAAACAAATATTAGACTGCAACTCGATAGCTGAGTGGTAATCTCTGTGCGAAAAAATAACAATACAAAGTAAAAAATAATTTTAAAATATGAGAAGGTACCGATATCTGTTTTTACCCGTAATAAGATAAGAAGAAATACCTACATAAATAAATATTAATCTCATAATCTGTCCCATAAAGAATCCCATATAGCCGCAGCTACACAATATTTTTGTTTTAGAGGGATGACCTGGACCAGTGCATAAACAGCGGTCGCCGATGAATTCGGATAAGAATACAGACCAAAACCAGTACAATCAGAGTTTCACAAATTAATTAAAAAAAAAAAGAAATTAACAGATTGCTCATTTGAAATGAAATATCAATTTCCAAAGTGCTTGGTTTAGATTCACATATAGATTACCTGTTAATATGCGGACTCATTTTTTTCTCTTTGTTTTTAGTTTTACTTTAATTAATATAAAAAAAAAATATGCCATTCATAAGGCACCACACAGTCTAAAATTAAAGTCTTCACAAAACTTGTGTCATTGTTTTTTTTTTTAAGAAAATGAGTTCATACAATAAATTAATGGTAATATGAACCCTTAATTGATGCACATGCACATGTTGATGTGGCCGATGAATTTGTATGTTTACTTTGGATTACTTTGGAGTGAAAATAAAACAAAAGGAATCTACTTACCTGCACAGGATACCATTGCCTCGGCAGTACAAATTGTGAGTCGAAGAATACCGTTAATGGTATATGGGATAAAAAGTACAATAAAAATAGTAAGTCTTGTGGTCGCTCCATGTTTATTATGTCTGACATCGGAACCTCGGTTGAAGTCTGTGTCAAGTTATCTATTTATATCCACCAATGAGAATGCAGATATTTGTTGCTATTTGCTGAAAATCACGTAGACTACTAAAACGTTGGACTGCCTTCAGCCAACTGTAACTGGTACTAACTTCTTTGAGTTGAGTACTTGAGGTCGTATTTATAGTGTCGACAAGCCGATAGGCGTTGTTCCGGTCAGAGAGGGTCACGGGATGTAGTTCACGTATAAACTCAATAGGCTATCGTAAACATTGTCGGGAAATTCCGATATTTACCTGTGGATAACAATGGTTTGAGTCATTATGCATAATTTCACGTATAGGCCTAATGCCTAGGTCATTTTTTTGGTTACTTTTTTATTCTTCCGAAAATCATCGAATCGAATTTCCGGATCATAGATTGACTGACTGAACAGCTAAGCCACAGATCATAATTAACTCTAATCCTTCACAACCCCGTGTTATACAGACCCTTTGGAAGATAGCCGTTGGAAATGTTGCGGAAAAAGTATTGTGCGGGTAGTCAGCATTTTCTCCTTTGTCCATGCTTTATTTGTTTCAAGACAAATCTCAGCAGTTGACACACGGGTACTTTTCCATCTTAACTCTTTACCAAACGACAAAATTTTAGACCAGTCCAAATTGAAAGCTTTTGCAGACGACAAAATAAACGTGACTCAGTAATTGAAATTTGTTTTGGGAAGAGTAGAAAACATTGTGGGAAAAGGTGCAAATGCCGGTTACCAGCATTTTCTCCTTTTCCCACAATGTTTTCAAAAAGCTTCTTTCTTGGGTCGTTAAAAGTCGGGATTGTGTGGTAAAGAGTTAAAAGCACTGTCAACATGAAAAATTCAAAGATTTTTCGTTTGGGAAAGAAGTTAAGGATAAGTACACGAACAATAATGAACCTTTACCAAACAACAAAACTTTATACTGGTCCAAACAGAAAGCACTTACTGACGACATATCAAATATTGCTCACCTGATGTGATTTGTCCTTGTGATAGGATAGAAAACATTGTGGAAAAAGGAGAAAATGCTGGTTACCAGCATTTTCTCCTTAGCCCATGATGTTTTCAAAAGCCTTTTTTTCCAACGATCGTTAGAAAACGGGATTGATTGGTAAAGGGTTAGTAAGGGCTTAAAGTAACAGTATCTGCCAAAAGTAAACAAAGTGGGTTTTGAGAAGCATTTAAATTTAAATCAAACCATTTAAAACTATGACAATTATTGTGAAGATGACAATATTGTATTGTACAGTCGGTCCAGGTGTAAGTCGCTGGCAGAAAAATTAATTTCAATACTAGGTTAAAAGTTGCCAGGTCACTATATCTTCTATTCGCTTTTTGCCTGATTTTAAAATTCATTTTTCTGCCAGCGACTAACACTTGAACTGACCACACAATAACAGATTGTCGTCTTCACAATATTTTCCATACTTTTGAATGGCATGATTTGAATTCAAATACATTTTAACACCTGCATTAATGGTTTGGTCGCTATTGGGCCTTTAACTTTGCAGAAATTTGATCTCTAACTTAAGGCTGTCAAAACAAAGTTAATCTGTACTTTTTAAACTTATGTTTCTTTACAAAACTCACCATTGTTTAATATCCATAGATTGATTTTCTACGTAAATAGTGAACTTTTCACCTATAATAGGTACAGGAAAGTGAAGACTGTAATTATCCCTAACATCGATGCAGTCTGATCACAGCCTGCACGTTCTGAAATGCGATTGAAGGTCGTGAGAGTAATTCCAAAATGATGGAAGATCGTTGTTTTCCCGTCCCTTTATTTATAGCCTACTGATGGTTAAAGAATTTTCCAGAAGGTTATATAAACGGATATTACAAAACACACGCCTTTACAGAGACCTATGATAAAAAAAAAAACTTTTAGAAACAGGAAAGATGATCTTGGTACAATATCGCTAGACAAGCTCGAGGACTCAGTCGGTGAGGTACAGAGCTTGAAACTGATGGGTCGCTGGTTCGATTCTATAGCTGGGCCCAAATTCTGTCCGCGGATTAATGATAGGTCGTTGCGACGATAGTAGTTCCAATCTCGCAGCCGATCATTGTTGGGGAAAAGCAGCCAGTGCCTTGGAAAGGGTATTATGCGTAGCTCTTGTAAAGGAAACTCCAGGAAAGCATGGACTTCTGCACTGGCGGCAAAGACTGAAATAATCTAGGAAAAGGCGTTAAATATCAAGCAAATAAACAAACACATGTATCTGAAGAGTAGGTTTGGTTTGTGTTTGACAGTAATATTCCAGTCACGTCACGGCGGCAAGTTAACTTATTCCTGCGTTCCTGAAATTTCTTAGAAAGTTCTACAATAACAGTATTTCCAAGCCAGTGGCTGCTTTTCCACATACACAAAGCCAAGATAATTCTGAAGTAAGAGACATGAATCATGTCGCAATGACACTAGTCAGAGTCAATAACATAAACCACCGGAGGATTTATGGCCACTCCGGCGTTTCGAACTCAAAACCTTACATGTGTGGCTCTGTACATTGCCACCGGAGCTGGTGAAGATTCAGAATAGTAATTTGGGCGTTGCCCGGTAATCATGGCCGGCAATGATAAAACTTGACCCTGCTCAATTCAGCTGAGCATGAAATTTCAAAGTTACATAATAAAATTTTAATGTACAATGTAATTTAATTCTGTACCAGTCGATCAAATTTCAGACTTGTCCATATAGAGAGTACATATATTTGCAGACGACAAATCAATTGTGGCTAAAAGTGTGTAAGTAAATGTAGAAAACATCGTGGAGAAAGAAGAAAACGCTGGTATCCAGTATATTTTTTTTCTTTTTCGTTCAATGTTTTCTACTCTTCGAAAAACAAAAAACAATGTGTATGTAATATCAACCACACTTTGATGGTCGTCTACATTTTTTTTTACAGTTTGAATGAGTCTAAAAATTTATCGTCTGGTAAAGATTTATATCTCAGTTCGTCTTGAATATCTGCTTTTCATGAGAATGTTTGTAACCCTTTACCACATAATACCGAGCTTTAACGAACCTGGGGAAGAAGCCTTTTGAAAACATTTTGAGAGAAAGGAGAAAATGCTGGTAACCAGTATTTTCTCCTTATCCTACAATGTTTTCTACCCTTTTAGAGTCAGGTTTCATCAGTTGCGCTACACTTAATTTGTCGTCTGCAACAGCTTTGAATTTGGACAATTCTCATTTTTTTTTTGTGGTTTGATAAATAGTTGGTGTCAACTGCTGCGAATTGTTTCAGTAGGCATTAATCGACAAATTCAGTCAAATCTCGCTAGGGCAACAAAGTTTTGTACAGACTATAATAAGAGTTAACCCTTTACCAAGCAACAAAACTCTAGCCTTGTCTAACTTAAAATCATTTGGAGACAACAAATTAATTGTTATTCAAAACATCAAATTTCTATTTCAAAAGGTAGAAAACATTGTGGGAAAAGGAGGAAATGCTTCCAACCAACAGTTTCTACTTTTCCCACAATGTTTTCAAAAGCCTTCTTCCTCAGGGTCGTTAGAAGTCGGAAGTGTGTGGGGAAAGAGATAAACTCTTTTCTGACTCTTTACCAAACGACAAAATCGTAGCCTAGTCCAACTTAAAAGCGTTTGCAGACGACAAAATGAAACGTAACTCAAATCAAGAGGGCTTTTCTTTGATGGGTAGACAGTAATGTTGGAAAAGGAGAAAATGCTGGTTTCAATTTTTTTTTTTACCCTTTGGGGAAAAAAAAAACCATAATAATAATAGCCTACCAACCAAATTTAATTTGTTCTCTTTTGTTCCAGTTGAACTCTGTCTAACAATATTTGTCGTTTAGTAAAACTTGATTTGTCTTTGAAAGGGTGGAAAATATTGTGAGGAAAGGAGAAAATGCTGGTGACCAGCATTTTCTCCTTTTCCCACAATGTTTTCAAAAGTTATCTTTCTCAGGTTCGTTTAGACACAGGACAGTGTGGTCAACGTTTAAATAAATGTTACGTAACAAACTTAAATCGGTACGATATAGTTTTAACTATTTGCCAAATGACGAATATTTGAGACTTGTCGAAATTGAAATAATTTACAGACGACATATTAAGTGTGGTCCAAATGTTAGAATTAGTCTGGGAAAGGTAGAAAACATTGTGGGAAATGGGGAAATTGCTGGTTACCAGCAATTTGTCCTTTTCCCTAAATGTTTTCAAAAGACTTCCATCTTGGGGGGGTCGTTAAAACTCGGGATTGTATGGTCAAGCTTTATCTACCATGTTTCTGAAATGGCCTTGAACCATCTGCAATACATGAGGCTGCGCTATATATGGGCCATGCTCTGGCAAAAGGGGGCTTAATGCATCTCCATGATGCATTGAACCAAGCAAGAGACATGACGTAATTATGGATCCATAAAATCCATCTTGTCTAAAAAGCCACTGAATCATGGGGTAGACTGTACTTTGACATACAGAAAATTGACCAATAGTGAAAAGTTTCGGCCCAGGTCAGCCTGCGCGGACTGCACAGGCTGACCTGGTTCAATACTTATCGCAAATGCATTAAGCCCCCTTCTCACAGAGCATGGCCCATATGGATATCTTAGATAAATAATTATACATATACATCACGTGAAAACCTTTGATCTCAATATGACAATGAAACAGGTATATTTGTGTTGTTTAACCCATTACCACACAATCCAAAGTTTTAATGACCCTCCATAAATAAGAAGTTTGAAAACATCGTGGGAAAAGGAGAAAATGCTGGTAACTAGCATTTTCTCCTTTTCCTACAATGTTTTCTAACCTTTCAGAAACAAGTGAAATCATTTGAGCCAGATTTCATTTGTCATCTGCAAACTCTTTTAATTTCAACCAGTCCAAAATTTTGTCGTTTGGTAAAGAGTTAACCCATTACCTCCATCAAATGACTCATGTTCAGTGAAAGGAGGGTTTATTGTATCTGGAAAAAGTATCGACTCATGTCAGCCTGCGCAGGCTGACCAGCGTCGAAACTTTTTGCTATTAGTAAATTTTCTGCCCAAGGACCATTTTACACCTCATGATTCAGTCGGTTGTTAGATATAAAGGATTGTTTGGAGTTATAATGATGTGTTGACTTGCTTGGTATAATGCATCAAGGAAAAACATAAAACCCCTTTTTGCCAGAGCGGTGCTAGAATATATTTGCAGCATGCGGTTTTAAAAATCCATCGTTGTATAATTCGATAATAAATATGTCATAATGCCTGACAAATGCCATAATGTTTTTGTTTGTTTGTACAGTGTTTAATGTCGTTTTAACAATATTTCAATTATATCGCGGTGGCCAGTGCACATATCCACATTTCTGGGAGTTTCTTTTACCAGTACTGTGCACAGTATTCTTCCCAGGCCACTTGCTGCTTTCCCTATATCACCATCTATCGTCGACACAAATAGCAGTGTCGAGAGAAGAATTAATCCTGTCGTAATGACTATCATCAATCCTCTGAGAGAAATTTGCCAGTCGGGGAATTCGAACCAGCGAACCCATGGTCTCAACTCCTGTGCGCTACAGACTGCGCTTCTGAGTTCGGCAGTTTTAATGCAGAAATGCATATGTGGAGATATTGTGGCACAAGAAGAAATTGCTCGCTTCGAGAAATTTCCAAATATAGTCTGCTACAAGATGCAAAAAGTAGTTTTTTACGTGGAATTAATTTGTGTTTCTTTCTTTCTTTCTTGAGAGAGAGAGGGAGAGAGAGAGAGAGATGAGGCATGCTCTGTGAAAAGGGGGATTTAATACATCTGCAAAAAGTATCGACTCGGGCCAGCCTGCGCAGGGCTGACCTGGGTCGAAATTTCTTACTCTTGGTCAATTTTCTGCACCCAAGGATCAGTCTCCCTCAGGATTCTGTCGGCTGTTAGACAAAGTGTATCTTGTGGATTTATGGATTCATACTTGTAGGATGACTTGCTTGATATAATGTAGCAAAGGGATGCATTAAAACCCCTTTTGCCAGAGCATGGTTCAAATATCTGTTATTTGATAATACAGTTGATACATCGCAAGTCCTGGGCCCGTATTCACCAACCATTCTTGAGAATATTCTTAGTCTTATTCTCCAAAATCTTCAAGTTTTGAAAGTAACACAACTTCTCATTGGCTAAACCATTTGGTTTAGACAATCAGAAGTTGTGTCACTTTCAAGTTTGGAAAAATTTGGAGAATAAGACTAAGAACGTTCCTAAGAATGGTTGTTGAATACGGACCTTAATATACGAGGGACTGGGAGCTACTTCTGGTGTCTTATGAATGAAATTCATACCGTTTTGACTTCAAAGCACAAAATCTTTCTCGCACACAAACAGCAATTCGAACTACTTTTATCCTTGTAATTCATACACTTATCATGGATAGTATCTCTTTCTTTGTTTCGATGACTAATCGTCATCAATGTTTCAATCTCAGTAAGACTGTCACAAAAAGAATGTCTTAGTCATAAACAAGGAGCAACATTTGCAAACGATGGGTTTTCAGCCAAACTTTTGCCCGTCGGAAGGCGCTCGTCAAAGATTTACTTACAAGCCAACAGCACTCGTACATTTTTTTCGAGGTCAGAGAGGTCAAATACACTGTTCGATCTCCGGATGGCGGCGCCTTGACGCCGTTGCTTGGATTGTGTGGCCGCCTTACGATGCGGTTCCCCGATATATTCAACATTAACCGTCTGGGCACACTCCTGGAGCAGGCGGGTGCCCGAAAACGCTCCACCCAATGTAAAGTTATTGGCAGCCTTGCGCCATGCCTTAAATTCACCGCGCGACGCTTGTTGTGTCGGACGGCAGCCGATGGGCCTTGCTTCCAGTTCTGTGTTGCTTTTATGTAATTTTTCCTGCCCCTGACTGTAAAAGAATAGCTTTGCTTAAAAATTAAGTCAGGCGTTTTTCTTCTCTAGTTCCACTCGTCCCGTGGCGTCTGGCAGCCTGTCATCGATCTTCGTATCAACAACAGGTAAAACCCAATGCTTACAAGCACTCGTCACAACTTGGCCGATTCCGTACCTACATCTAACCTCGTCTGTATAAAGGAGGCTTCCATTTTGAACTACCAATCACATGATCTTAAACATGGCGGCGCCCCTGTAGATCGCTTAGCAACGACATGAACAACCACAGTGAAGTTATTCACTTCTATCGATCTGTCGATGAAAGCTCCCAACGGAATTGATAAACCACGCTAAAAATTGAATGTACAAACTGTTTGCCGACTGAAATATTCTGAGAAAGATAACGACAGAAAATTTACTCATGTTTTCTTTTCTAAGAGGAGCCTTACAATTTCAATAAAAGTGAAGGGGCGTGCTTCCGGAGATGTGCGAAATGTACCGTGTAGGTGCATATCAAGCTACGTGATACAGCCGAGGGATTTGATCACCAGATCACCCGAGGTATGCCGAATGGCTTACAAGCTTAGGTTTCTGCCCGTTTCGAGATTTTATGAGATAAGGCGAGACTTGGAAATTTAAATTATGATATTATTTATACACAGAGACAGACCTTATCGATAAAGATTAGATTCATTTAGTGAGTTTGATGAATTGATCGTGATCAGAAAAAACTTTGTCAGTCATGAAAGCCGAAGATGGAATATTGCTCGATTATTTTAAAACAGAAATTAAGACATTTTGTTAGGGGATGTCTGACTGGTGGATTAGATAAATATGTAAACCATTAGCTGCCGTCGATAAATCGGGTGTTGCCTGTTGTCTATCGGACGGTTACTGGAGATACAACCGGTACCAGGTTACGTGGCGTTCTCTTCGATCATAGCCGACACCATAGTAATTTTGACGTCCAGACAAAAGTGTTGGATTAACCCTTAACCACACAATCCCGAGTTTTAACAACCCTAAAAAGAAGACTTATGGAAACATTGTGGGAAAAGGAGAAAATGCTGGTCAGCAGCATTTTCTCATTTTCCAGAATGTTTTTTATCCTATCAAGGACAGAAATCATCATTTGAGCTAAATTTATTTTGTCGTCTACAAATGTTTCAAATTTGGTTGGGTCCAAAGTTTTGTTGTTTGGTTATAAGTTAAATAAGGCTGACAGAGGCTGACTTTACAAGTAACATAAAGTGACGCGCCAGTAACGTATCGCGATTCTTGTTTTAGCCTCGCCATGAGACATGCATCACACCTTCTCTAATCTACATGTGGCTAAAAAGCCGAGTTTTCTTGAACAGAATTGATGTACTGATGTGCTGTGCTTTCCATGGAAACGAGTGGTTCTTTAAACGAATCAAATTTTACCAAACTAATAGATCACAGACATTTCTGCTATTTCATTTCTTATCTCAATTCAGAACATCTTCTTACGCGGACTTATCTTTCCTTGAAGGACCGACGATTCTATTTTTTGTTAGACCGGTCAGAATAGGTCAATTTACATTTAATTTCCTTAAACCTTTCACCAACAATTGAACAACCTTTGTCTTGTGCAAATGATAACAATTATGATTATAAGGCAACTTTTTTATGGCATCTTACCGTTGTCTTATTCGTAGCCAAGTGTTTGTTTAAAGGTCGCCTGGCTAAATGTATTATAGTACAGAAAACTGGAACATTGGAACATTATCTGAATTTTAAAATGGCCGAAACTTTGAGATTTGTAACTTTTCTAGTTCTTTGTGGTAGTCTTTTCGTCATATCAAGTAGGTCGTTTATTTTTTCTCAATTTGCCGTTTAACACCGTTTTAGCCGAAATTTTCATTCATTTGACGTGAAACCAGTGCACCTATCAATAATTACCGGTGTTTAGAACTATAGCCATAGCTACATACAAAATTCTTACCTGGCTGTTTTCCTATATCTTAAAAGTCGAATCAAAGTCAGGCATTAACAGAGGACTTAACTGTGTTGAAAACACTATCGCCATGTAACCAGCATTTTCTCACAATGTTCTCTACCCATCTACAAGGCCTTTTGAAAACATAGTGGGAAAATGAGAAAATGGTGGT
This sequence comes from Tridacna gigas, assembly GCA_945859785.2. NCBI lineage: Eukaryota > Metazoa > Mollusca > Bivalvia > Cardiida > Cardiidae > Tridacna > Tridacna gigas. Next base: position 25,254,033 of record OX244042.2, on the reverse strand, counting down.
AACCAGCATTTTCTCCTTTTCTCATAATGTTCTCTACCCATCTATGACAGAAATCATCATTTGAGCAATATCTTGTTTGTCGTCTGCAAATGCCCAAGCTTCAGTGCTGTCAAATCTGAAATCTTGTTGTTTGGTAAAGGGTTAATTCACACAAACAACCACTTGATCATGAGCATAGTACATGTATGTTGCCCACAGATTGACCCGGAGCTTTTAGGTAACGGCATAATTCCAATCAGTGAAATGTTTAAATTTGTTTTAAACTGTGTCTTTTTTTTTTTATTTATTTTCACTCGTTTATATTTTTGACCTGGAAATCTGGATCAATCTCCTTTGGTGGCGTCGGTCTCGTCATAGTTCCCTGGCGTCAGTCACTGCATATCGCGAACTTATTACAAGGACAAGACATAAATGAGTAGGCAGTCGTTTACAGGTAAAATGGGTACCATAGATATTTGACTGTACCCACATAGATATTTCACCATACTCACACAAATATTTGACTGTACCCACATAGTTATTTGATTGTACCCACAAAGATAGTTTACTGTACCCACATACGAGCCATCAGAGCTCCAGACAGAGGGAGTGATTTTGATTTCAAAATTGAAAATATTCATTATTGTCCACTAAACCCTATGTTATGGGTACTCTTTAGAATTGTCTCGTCGAGACGATTCTAATGAGTACCCACAACATAGGGTTTGGAAGAGAAATAATGGATTTAGAATACCATCACTCCCTCTTTACTGGAGCTCTGAAGCCATGCTCTGTGGAAAGTAGTTTTAATGCATCTGCAAAAAAGTATCGACCTGGGTCAACCTGCACAGTCCACGCAAGCTGACATGGGTCGAAAATTTTTGCTTTTGGTCAATTTTCTGCATGTCAAAGTACAAATGGAAACTTTTTGCTTCTGGTATATTTTCTGTATGTTAAACGATTGTTCTACCTTATATGATCCTGCCGGTAGTCTGGATTACGTGCCCCTACCACTACGTTATGGGGTCAGGCAAAGCGCAATAATGGCGGCCTCCATGGCGACCTCTAGTTAATGCTTTCCTGTTTTTCTTAATTTCACGTGATCCAGTTTGATCAGAGAATAAAATGAGATCAATTTTGTACGAAATATACATTCCCGAATCTAAAACGTGCTTTTGGGATGTAGTTTAGATATAAATTTGACTATGAATCATTTTAAAAGTAGCCCTGTTTTCGGACGTTATATCGGTCCACTGAAATTTCGGATACTTAAAGCATTCTGATACATAGTTTTTCTCGCTAAATAAGAACGACACTTCAAAAAACTAACTTCCATTACTTTTTGGCAACCGATCTATTTTCAGTTCACTCTCTAGTAGGATTTAATCAAGTGAAATAACATTAATCCGTTACTTCTGCATATTACAAACGAGGGCCGCCATTATTGCGCTTTGCCTGGCGTACTTTTAATGTACGGCGGGGTACCAGACTATCCAGCCGGTTGTTAGACGAAAAGAATATTATGGAACTATAATTATGCGATGACTTGCTTTGTATAATGGATCACGGATATGTATTAAACCCCCTTTTGGCTCATATTTTACTGTACTTTACAGACCAAAAGTGTCCAGCGGGATATAACTTTGCCTTTGATGGTTCTTGTTACATGTTTAGTCACGATGCTGAATCATGGACTGGGGCTTTGGTATGTATGTCCACTTCTTCTGTAATATCTGTGACTTTGACCGGACTATTTCTTATTGCCAGCACTGATCGACTTTGTGAAGAAAGTAGACCAAGATCATACTGTACGGTTGTGCATGTCCGTGCACGCTGATCTTTGTCAAGTGTCCACGACACCAGGGTCCGTATTCACCCAGTATTCTTAAGAACATTCTTGGTCTTAGTCTCAAGAATGTTCTAAATTTGAAAGTAACAATTTCTGATTGGCTAAACCAAATGGCCTACCCAATCAGAAGTTGCGTTACTTTCTAATCTAGATATAGACTTAGAACAAAATTAAGAATGGCTGGTGAATATGGACCCAGCAGTCAATTCTTTACTATAACCATATAAAGTCAAAAAGTGATTCTTAAGCCTTTACCATACAACGCCGTGTTTTAACGACCCTGGGGAAGAGGTTTAAAAAAAAAAAACATCGTGAGGATAGGTTAGATCTTCTCCTTTTCCAACGAATCCATTGCTGAGTTGTGTTGTATTTCATTTCGGTATAAATCCAAACAATTTGGTTTTAGTTATAAATACATCCTGCCATGATTTCCTCCCATCCAGGTATCATGCCAACTACTCGATGGCTACTTGCTGGAGATAAATACGCCAAATGAACTAACTTTTCTTCGAAATATACTGGTAAAACTGACAAGTAAGTTCTATACTTCTAAATATTTATTTAACACTTTTCGTCTCATGAGTCGATAAACACTGGCATATGAATGCGTTAGATTCTCTTCTCAGAACTTGTAAAAATTTAAGAGTGTCTGGCTGTTAATTGTTCTGTTCTCTAACACTTAAAGGTGAGAATATATAATTGCATGGGTTTAAAAGACACTATCTTACATCATAATGAACTATAAAATCAGTCACATGTTCTTTGTCGTCGTTTAGGTTCATGTGGAGCACAGTTTTAATTGCTTTTGTGGATCCACAAATTTAACCCTTGAAATGTGGAGCACAGTTTTAATTGCTTTTGTGGATGTATAAATCCACGTTTATAAAGCACAGACTATCTGATTAGTGTGAGGCACTGGGCCAAAGCAGCCTTGGTACAAAAGGTTGGTTTGCTCTACTGGCTGAGCTGTTGGTAAATGATTTGACTTACTTTATCATTGCAAAGAAAAACATTACATTACAGACGAAAGTCGTTGGATTGGAATTTCGAACAAACGTAGACAATCCGAGTGGGAATGGGCAACCAGTCGCATGGTTTTCGATAACTCATTTGCATTGTGGTCGCCTGGTGAACCAGACAGTTACGCCGGGGACAGAGATGAAAGTTGCGGACTCTTGGATTACTTAGAAAAATTGCACCACGTCTACTCACTTGCGGATGCTCAGTGTGATCGTCTTCAAAAATATGCTTGCGAAGCATCGTAATTATCACTTTTTTGTTGCATTTGATGGTAACTGCATACGGGCAATTATGCAGTATGTGTTAACGATTCAGCTGACGACACCAACTCCTTAAACTTAATGATGTCTTTTATGTTGTGCGGTGCTTACTGTTGTTTTTACATTTGAGCCATGCTCTGGTAGAAAGGGGTTTCATGCATCCACGTGACGCATGATATATGTACTAAGCATTCGCAAGTCATCACGTAAGTATGGATCCATAGAATCCATTTTGTCTAACATCCGACTGAATCATTTGACATGTAGAAAATTTACCAAAAGCAAAAAAGCAAAAAGTGTCGACCCAGGTCAGCCTGTGCGGACTGCGCAGGATGACGTGGGTCGATATTTTTTGCAGATGCATTAAACAACCTTTTCACAGAGTATGGCTCATTCTCTTTTAATCGCCCTTGCCCTCCATTCAGCTATTCCCAATGCTTCTGTAACTTCTACTACGACCTACTTTCACCATTTTCAAAGTCACAGAGAACAACGTTCAACGTTGAGATAGGAGCGATTCGTATCGCAACAATTAACTGAGCTGTCTGTCCTCGACTAGATCCAGTAAAAGTGGGTAGGTACCAAGAGAGTCTGTTTACAATCTCCCTCACAGAAGGTAAATTGTTCTCGAAGCTCTTTGGACAACAAAAGATAATAAAGATCACCGACTGTGTTGTCACCATGGCACCGTACACGTATTCGACAGTATTCTGCGGCTTCTCTCGTCACATTCCGATAATAGTATATTACTAATAAATACTTCCATGAAATGCACATTTTTAGTCATAGTTTGTTCGTTTGGGTTTACAATTGAGTTTAACGCTACTTTCGAAGCATTTCAATTATACCACGGCGACCTACAGCTCTCTAACACATGTCTAACACAGGTGTTTCCAGGTTTCAGTAGGATAAGGCTCTGTGGCGCCTTGCTGAATGACGCTACCGGCGCAGACTGCTAGAACCGAACGGAGAACCTGTAGATAACAAATCTAATGCAAACAAAAGGGAGTGTGCCACGGGGTTCCAGGTACTTTGTGAAACAAGGCTAAATGTTGCAGTTTCTAGACTATGTTTGCCCAGAATACTTTGCTAGAACATCGGACAGTGTATATTCAAGATCAGACTGCACGTTCTGTGCGTCCGCAAAATGCATGTAACTCTGTATAAAAATGCCATTTGATAATGACATCTTACGTGTACCCGTCCTTTATTTTTCAGAGAGCTTCCAGAGGTGCTAGCAGTTGGTTAAGTATCAGAAGAAACTGCGATTAATATCGTATTTTCCTCGTTATTCCTGTAGTCTTATGAAAGTAATAGTCTTCATGTGAGCTCTGTTGTTCAGCTTTGTCAATTTGTGTGCACAGTGCTCAACAAACCTCGATAAAGAATGTATTTATAATGGTGCTGGCCACTGTGTTCAGAGTTTTTTTTCGTAACAAAATGTATAGATATAAATGAAACATTTAAACAGTCTGCATTTCTGTGTAAGTCGGATCAGAACAAGTTATGTATGTAAAGAGGTGCGTACCGGATGAGACAGAAGGTTGAATCCGATGCGAATCTTTTTAGACAAGCACAGGCCTGGTCCGGCAGCACAGAAATTCAGACTGTTGTAATGTTCCTTTGACCATATACCTTCCCTTTATAGCTGTAAAAAAAGCATCAGAAAATAAATTAAGAAAAAAATCAGAGAGCCTCACATTTTAGGGATTTGTTGAAAACAGCCAAACGTGAATACAGCTAGTTTGTCAGAGAATACTACTAATGTTCTACTCAGAGTACATGTGATTAGGTGTTACGGAAATCAAAACAAGGTACAAGCATGGTACGGAAATAGTCTTTTGAACTACATGTACGTACTTTGTTGTATACATATATGTGTTTTAGATAACGTCCGAATTTTATGTTAGATCATTTATAGCTATATAGGCCTAATAAACATATTATAGCATCATAAGATGGGACCACAGTCAGATTAACGAGATCAGGGACGTAGATAGCCATCTATTTCATGTCGATTCATAGCTGTGCTTGAAGAGCAGATGAACCCTCTCCCCTGCGGAAAATTTTGAAACATTAGTGCAACCTTGTGCATTCTAGGCGATATGATGTACTTTGCAAATTATTCAAGCAAAAATTCTGACTACTAGTATTTTTATTACGGACGGGGAGAGGGTTCAATGACCAATAATTGAGATGTTTCCTTTGTCAGAATTTTGTGGATTTAGTCGCATAGACCTACCCGGGTTTAGGCAGTTACGCGCATGAATGTATAGCTTTTATTTGAAAAGAACACTTGAACCTCTCACATAGAGACAGTAGGTTTTTTTTTTTCGACAAAAGGTATAGACTTCTCATCTTCTAAAACTGTAAGTTAGAGGAAGCTTGTATCTATAAAACCAAGCCATGCTCTGGCAAAAGGGGACTTAATGCATCTCCGTAATGCATGATACCAATTAAGCCATCACATAATTATGAGGCCGTAATAGCCAATTTCTTAACAACCGACTGAATCATGAGATAGACTGGTCGATTGGCAAACAGAAAATTGACCAATAGCGAAAAGTTTCGGCCCAGGTCAGCCTGCGCGGACTGCGCAGGCTGACCTGAGTCGAAGGCTTTTCGCAGAGGTAATAAGCCCCCTTTTCACAGGGCAATACTCTGTTACATCACAATAAAAAAAGAACTGTCTGTTTAACTCTTTCAGCGCCAAATATAATCCCGACTTCTTTCAAAGGCTGAAAATATAATCCACTGAATCTGCAAACTTTTTATCATAAAGACGTGACCAAAAAAAGCTATGAGTATGGATCGGAGATCAGAGTGCACGTCCTGCAAAAGCCCATGCTTTCACCGATGGAGCTGGATGGGTTGATATTGTAATGAGGTAAATATTCGTTAGAACTGTAGATCAAAGGCTTCACGTCCATAACAGCCCGGTCTCACAGAGGTCGTATCACACAAAAAAAAATCGTAGTATCTCGGGAGACGGACTGTTTACCGAATCACTACGAAATCGCGGCGTTCATACATGCTTCCCCGATGTACACTGATTTTTTTTTTGTTCCAAAGTGCCACGACGTGCTCGATGTAAATGAAGAAATTCTCGTATCCTGCAGAACTACCCTACTGCGATTTCACCCCGATTTGCTCCCGAACTGCGCAGAGTTTTGTAGCCGAGGTACAAGTGAAAGTATCACGAATCACACAGACTCTCCCGATTAGTAACTTGTACAAAGTATAACAATGTACGGCAACTTACCGACAGCTCCGGATTTAAACGATTTTCAAATCTTCTCCAAGAATTTGCTTTCGAGTATGAAAAAAATACACACCCCAGAATATAGGTACAATTCAATTTTCAGTTGAGACCGTTATTCCAGTGACTGTTGAACTTTTGAAGGAACCTCTTCTTGGATCGTCCCACAAGGAGTAGAGGCAGCAGCTTTTCTCCTTGTGTTGTCCTTTTTTTATTCCCTATGTGGTGCGACGTGACACCGTCTCCAACTTTGAAAAGCAATAATTCGCAAAACCGTCTTGCCCTTGTTGTACTCTTCCCAGATTTGTAGAACTTTGTAGTGAGACCTACTAAACATTCAAAGAAGAGCCACATAAACTTTGCCGAAAATTCAACGGCATAAGTTTCACACGCGCGGAGGGGGTACGAGTTTTAGGGACCCATGGTCACACCCCCTTGTGATAGATTGGTTGATTGAACGTTGTTTTAAGCCGCTTTCAACATTATTTCATTTATGCCACGGCGAGAGCTCACATATTCGTGTATTTCCTGGGTCCCACCAGGCCTAGGCTAGGGCTCTGAAGTGTCTTGTCCAAGGTTTCCTCGTGATAAAATGGGCCTATAGAAATATAGGGGTAGGCCTAGAACCAGACCTGATATAGACATATAGTTTTCAGTTGTATTAATGGATGTCTAGAATCTAAGTTATATCTATAAATCCAACCCTGTGCTGGTATAACCAGAGTCCCACAATCTACAAAACTTCCATATGCCTAACACGTCTTCTTAATCGTATAAAATCCAACATAAAAAATGCACAATAAAGTTAGAAATTCTGTTAAAAACAACGCAAGCTTTGTCTGAAATCAGACAATGGATCGGAACTAAGTAGAACTTCCTTGCACCTAAACTTGACTCGGTTCACGGAATTTGTCTGCAAACACATACAGCCTATAGCAAACAAAAAGACCGCTTACTCTTCACTTTTGGTTGATTCATATTGTCAATTCTCATAAAGGTGAAATTTTATTAACTGATAGGTAAAATTTGAAAGATCTGTGCCAAGATCTGAAACAGCCAACTCCCAGTTGCGCAGAAGCAAGGGTAAGTACTGGATGTTAGACGGGTAGGTGAATATTATTGTCACATCGAATAGTAACGGTACACGGGTGTAGCCTATCATCCGGATAAACCACCCTTGACTTATAAAAGGTTTTCCGATAATATTTATGGTAGGTACCTGTAATCTTAAAATTTTCATAAGTTTTTAGACCGTAATCTTAGATGAATAACTCAAAATTATGACCCGACACGGAATATATCAAGAACAATCATTGGAAACATGGTCTTTATTGGAGAACCAGAGTTTTCCCCCAACATTAAATATTGGGGATCATTGTGACCACTTGCCGCCGAAGTTGAGGGTCATTTCTTTAAATTTTGAGGTCAAAGTAGATGAGTTTGCATGAACCATGTTTTGTAAATGAAAAGCAAATAAAATACTTACTGTTCTATGCTTCGATGTGGCTCTCGTATGTTATTAACATTCTGAAGTAGACAAGCCAAAGTTTGTACAACCGTTCAAAACGAGGTTCAATTTCTTCATCTTCAGTTCATTTCACCTTCTTTAAACTCTTACTAAGTAAAGTCTTTAAGCCATTTCTGATGGAAAGCTTGACTTAGTTTAATAGCAGACGGTACATTCTCGTTTGAATTACTGCTTGATGTGGCATGATCAGCAGTGCTGCTCAAAGCAGACACTAAAAATGCTGTAGTATACTCTGTCAACATTTTTTTCGCAAACAACAAATTGGTAATGTGTAATTTTATCTACCTGAAGCGGTGTTAAATTTGATACAAAATACAGAGAACCTGACTACGAACTTGATGGGACCCACATTTATGACAACTGGTCACAGTGATTTACTCCAATAATGCATCAATCATTTTTATTCTATGAATTACTGGAAAACCACTTTTATCTAAAATAAACCCCGTAGTGAAAAAAAAACGGTGTTCATCTGATACTGACACAGCATGTAGCTAGTACTGACTTGGATTAATGACGATTTATTCAATTTCCTGGATGATTTAGATTTAGGGAAGTTGTGTTACTGATGGCACACTCTTATTTATTTTAGGGGTCATTTGAAATAAAATTGGGTCTTTGACACAGGATTTGTGCCTCACGGAACCCTGGAGAACAATTTGAATTTTGATAAAAAAGAAAAATGTTTTTCTTCTGTGAAAGATATGGAACACAAAGAAACAACTACTTCTTTCTCCATGTATTTTCAATATCTGTGACTGTCTACAGCAGTTGAAATGATACTTATAGGTCTAATCCACAGATGGCTTCCTATTCAGAATGGCCTATTTCAAGGAAATAAGATTTGAGACAAAATGGTTGACTACTTTACAAGTATAAATTTGTCTAAGAGAAGACGAAGAAAGACAAAAGATATCGACAGTGAAATAACTCAATTTTAGAATTTTTTCTTGTCAAAATGTTCTTGACACAGTCTGTTTTTTAGTGTGATATTTTATATGGATATATATTTCCACCAGTAGATGACTCTTTTTTTCATCTTCCTGTTGACCAGTATGGAAAAAGCCTTGTGGCAAAGGAGAAGCTGCTCCTCTCTAACCCTATACCAAACAAATTTACAATCCCTAGTTTTAATGACCCTGAGGGAACAGGCTTCTGAAAACATTTTGGGAAAATGCAATGTCTTTCTCACAATGTTTTCTGACCTTTCAAGTTTCAAAGACAACTTCCATCATTTGAGCCACATTTAATTTATGGTTTGCAAATGCATTCAATATGGGCAAGTGTGAAATATTGTCTTCTCGTTAAATTTGAAGGTTAACCACATTGTTTGCACTTTTTGCATGCCTTAAATCTTTGTTTATGTTGAATGGCCATACTTTGCAAGGACGCATTCAAAGTTATCTGCTGCAAAATTGTTTTAAACCTTAAGATTAATGACTTGAAGAACAAAAATTTTTGAACACATTATAAAAAAAAAAAGAGAGAAAAAATGCTACTAATTGGTATTTTCTCCTTTTCCCTCAATGATTTTTACCTTTTCACATCTCTCATCATTTGAGCCACATTTATGTTGTCTGCAAACACTGTGATTTTGGTAGAATCAAATTTTGATGTCTGCAAAAGATTTAGGAGGTAACAAGTTACATGTTCAAGTAGTCTGAATTGTCAGCATTTGTCATTTCAGATAGCAGAGTCTGGGAGCCATGTTGCCAAAAGATTCCCACAAGAGGGCTATTGTGAATCAACTTTCCCAGTATATACCTTCATTTACTGAAATTTTTGATGAGGAATCCTTCTATATTTTCGTCTTCTTCTTAGTGATTATCACCATCGGTGTAGCCATCTTTCTGGCCAAGAGAATTGAGATAAAGGACGCAGGACATGTGGATTAGTTTTATTTTGGAGGCGTGAACTGACAAAAATAAAAGAAGCCCTATTTTGTGACAATTAAACTTAAATAGGTAAAACTCTAGTAAACATTTAAAATGAGAAAACCAGTTACTTTGATTTCAACAAGTATCATTTCATTTACAGATATTATTCTATCAACAATTCTCTTCTGTCAAGGCAATCATTTTTCAGTATTTGATTATTTATCTGTGTACACATTTACAAGTTCTGTATTTGAGTTGTGGTGTTTATCTATCCTTCGCGCTTCAGTTTTACTGGGACTAGTGTTTGGTGTACTAAAAAATACCTATGCTGCAGTTTCTAGGATCAAGTATGGAAGGGCTCTTTTTTATTATTTTGCTGCAATCCTGTTCATGTTTACCTTGATAAAACTTTTAGCCGTGTCTGAACATGAAGCTTTTATCCACAATGTCTGGTTTTGGTGCTTGTTGTCATGGTGTCTGATGGGTTCCATTCTATTTGCCATTGTAATTACCATTCTTGGAAATGTAAAAGTGACACAGTCTGACAGACTGACAGCCTTGAATATAAATTCAGATGACAGTGAAACACAGCCTTTACTTGGAGAGAAGAAAGAAGAAAAGGCTGCAGAGAAAGAGCATAACGAATCAAATGGTAAACCATCTTTTTACATGTGCCTTTTGTTTCTCTATGGAAAATATATGTGGAAGACATTGTGGCAAAGGAAGAAATTGCTCTCAAGAAATCTGTTGTTTCTTCCATTTGCCATTTGTCTTTGTTGTACATGTAATTATCCATAATTTTAATTCCCTCCTTTCAAATGCACATGACTACCTCTCAATCAAACAACAGAATTTTAGACTTGTCCAGTTTGAGAGCATTTGCCAAAGCTTTCTTCAAGGTTATTAACACATAAGATTGTTTGGAAATAGGTTGACTCAATACCATACATTAAAGTTTTACATTTTGCCTCATTCAAAGCATTTACAGATGACAAAACAAATGTGACTCACAAATTTGAATTTTTTTTTTGGAAGGGTAGAAAAAAAACGTGTGAAATGGAGAAAATGCCTGTTACCAACATTTTGTTCCCCCACAGTGTTTTCAAAAGCTTTCTTTCTTAGGGTCATTAAAACTGGGGACTATTTGGTAAAATGTTAAATCTTGTGTCATCCTAAACTAGCATTCTAGGGCATTTGTCTAAGTATGAGATTTGTCTACATTTCTGTTGTGTTTTATATAATTATATGTTACCTACAGATCTATAAGTGTGATAATTCATACCAATACTAATTGTACATGAGCCATGCTCTGGCAAAAGGGGGCTTAATGCATGTCCATGATGCATTGTACCATGCAAGTCATCACATTTTTTGGACCCTTGATATCCATTTTCTCTAACAAATGACTGAAACTTGAGGTAGAATGGTTCTTGGACAGGCAGAAAATGGACTAAACGCAAAAAGTTTGGCCCAGGTCAGCCTGCACAGATGCATTAAGCCCCTTTTTCACAGAGCATGGCTCACATGTATGTTGGCTCTTATCTTTAAAAATTTGAAGATTTTACAGTTGAAGATAAAATCTTGATTGTGTTAAGGTCTATGTCCACTTCCTGAGGCAACAAATAATAATTCTGTGCACATGTATTACTTAATTTCAGGTGAGAAAATTTCCAGAGGTACCATTCGTAGACTGATACTGTTTGCCAAACCTGACTGGCCTCTTTTTGCTGTTGGATTTCTTTTTCTGACCATTTCTGCTACGGGTATTGTGTGCTTTCAGTGTCTATTTAACTTCAACCCTTTACCACACAACCCTAAGTTTTAACGACCCTGTGGTAAAAGGCTTTTGAAAACAAAGTGGGATAAAGAGAAATGCTGGTAACCAGCATTTTCTCCTTTTCCCACAATGTTTTCTACCCTTTTATGAACAAATGTCATGACTTGAATCATGTTTAGTTTCTCCTCAAAAAGTGGTTCTTAATGTGGATGATCAAAAATTTTGATGTGTGGTAATGGATTAAAGCGCCTTTCACAACTATGATTGCTTTTGCAGCCTGTGTAGATCAAGATCGAACCACACAAAAGACATGCTGTCTGATCTTTGATCTACACCCTCCATTTTACTGAAACACTATAGATGAAAGCAACCTTGAAATTGCACTTGATTGGGTCATACATGTATTTCTAGACTGATAATGTCGGTTGGGTTTATTCAGCGCCCTAAGGGTTAAGCTGAGTCGAAAAATGATATCAGTTGAAAAATCAGTACAGCTTTGAAAACATTCCTGTAAAATAACTGTCATTCAATATGAAGTAAACCTTTACAGTGCAATCCAGTGTTTTAGCCTGAAATTATTATAAACAGAAATAGAGGGCTTTTAAAAAAAAAGTGCTGGAAAAGGAGAAAATGCTGGTAACCAACAAGCATATTCTCCTATTCCTACAGTGTTTTTCAACCTTTTCTGAAGGAAATTACATATGAGTTGAGCTAAATTGACTTTGTTGTCTGCAAATGCTTTCAATATGGCTGAAGTTATAGTGCATGAACACAGGTGAAAACTGTTACCAAGAGAGAAATTGCTAGTTCATCCCTGGCTAAACTGTGGTCAGAAGTTGTCTGCTGCAAGACAATAGAAAAACATCTGCAGGTGATGAAGTTTTGACTCTGTACAGAAGGTGTTTCATGAGTCAACAAAGAAATATAATGAGCTATGCTCTGAGAAAAGGGATTTTAATGCATCTGCAAGCCATATCATCCTAGGTCAGCAAATGCATTCTGCTCTGGCTGACCTAGGTTGAAACTTTTGCTAGTGGTCAATTTTCTGCATGTCCAAGGACCATTCTACCTCGTGACTGAGTTGGTTATTAGACAAACTGGGTTTTATGGATCAATAATTATGAGATAAGTTGCTTGGTGAAAAGTGTCATGGAAATGCTTTAAAATCCCTTTTGCCAGAGCATGGCTCCAGTGGAAGACACTTAACCCTTTCCCAAACAATAAATTTTAGACTGGTCCAAATTGAAGAGTTTGCAGACGACAATTTTAAATTTGATGAAAATGGTAGAAAGTTCTCAAAAAGGGTAGAAAACACTGGGGGAAAAGGAGAAATTGCTGGTTATGAGCAATTTCTCCTTTTCCCACAGTGTTTTCAAAAAACTTGTACTGCAGACACGTGAAAACCAGGGCTTGTTTGGGAAAGGGTTAATAGAAAAGAAAAGAAATAGGATAGTGATGACTAACAGCAGTATTTCGGTATTGCTCTCTCTGCTACCTTGTTTTCATTAGTCTTCTGCTGAGAAAGTCTAATGTATGACTGATCGTAGTGTCTTTGTGATAATTGGTTGACAAATTTGTTTTATCTTCCAGGTGAAATATTTATTCCATTCTACACAGGAAAAGTTGTAGATGGTATAGTGATCGATAAATCCCAGTCTGAGTTTACAGGTGCTATTGTGAAGATGGCTTTAATATCCATTGCAAGGTAATTATAATCTCTTTTATATTGGTTTCTTATTTAACCCTTTACCAAACAACAAAATTTTAGACTGGTGCAAACTGAAAGCATCTGTAGCAACAAATTAAATGTGGCTCAAAAATTGAAATTGTTTCGGGAAAGATAGAAAACATTGTGGGGAAAAAAAAGAAAATGCTGGTTACCAGCATTTTCTCCTTTTCCCACAATGTTTTCAAAAGGCTTTTGCTTCGGGGTCGTTAAAAGTCAGGATTGTGTTGTTAAGGGTTGAAGTCTGCCATGCAGTGTACCCATCAGTTATACAACTGACCAGTCTTTATTCCACCACAAAATTTAATAAAGTATGTTGATTAACTTTTAATAAATTCTAATGGTTTTCTTTTTTTTTCTCAACCCTAGGGAAGAATTCTTTTGAAGGCATTGTGGGCGTGCTTGTATTTAGCATTTTCTCATTTTCCTTCACTGTTTTCTACCAAGACAAACCCTGTTTTCTTTCAAGACAAACCCTGTCATTTGAGGCACATTTAAGTTGTTGTCTGGAAATGCTTTCAGATACATGCACATATAAAATGTTGCCATCTGGTAAAGATTTAAACAAGTGTCCTTACAAATAAAGCTTGCCAGTAATACTGGTAGACATGTAAACAAAGATACTGGTCATATGACCACCTTTGCTAGGAAAGCTGGTTAGTCATCTGATACTAGAGTTTGTCAGTGATATATTGGGCTTTCATTTACCAGTAGTCTGTTGGTCATTCTGTCAATCAACTGCTGGATCATTTGGTCTGTCTTTGTTTTGTTCTTGTGTACATAGTGTGGAATGAACTCCTGTCACAATTTTCCGTCAGTTTACATTGAAACTGTGTGAAGATGGAAAAAAGAAAAAAAGGAATATTACATGTGCTCAATGTGCTTTTGAGGAACGCATTCTGTAGTATCATAGAGTTAGTAAACCCTTTACTACACAGTTCCAAATTATATAAAAAAAGGCTTTGGAAAGCATTGTGGGGAGAAGGAGAAAATGCAGGTTACCAGCATTTTCTCCTTCTCCCACAATTTTTCTATCCAATTAAAGATAAATTCTGTCTGTAGAGCCATATGTAATTTGTAATTTGCAAATGTTTTCAATTTGGAATAGTCGACAAGTTTGTTGTTTGGTAAAGAGTTAACCATTTACGACACAGCAAAATTTTGTACTCATTCATATTGAAAGAATTTACAGACAACAATTCTAATGATTTTTGAATAAAAGTTTTTGTTCTTGAATAGGTAGAAAAAACATTGTGGAAAAAGGAGAAAATACTGGTTACCAGCATTTTCTTCTTTTCCCACAATGTTTTCAAGAGCCTTCTTTCTCAGGTTTGTTAAAAATTGTGATTGTGTGGTAAAGGGTTAAAAAGCTTTGTGGCAGATGTAGAGTGGGAAACCAAATGTCAGTTAGCTAAAACACCCTGTTTTGATAAAGAAATTCTCATAATTGGCAGATGTAGAATTTGTTTGATTGAGAACATATCAAATGAGGGAAAAAAGAGTCTTTTCCTCTTAGATTGTTTTTTATTGAACACCATTTCAGTGATAGAAGTCTGTGTTTTTTCTCAATCCATAGTTCAGCTGATATAACCTTGGACTGTTTGTGTTTTTCTTACAGTGCAATATCAGCTGGTATAAGGGGCGGTTGCCTTAAGCTTGTCAATCAGAAAGTTAACATTAGAATCCGTAACACACTGTTTGCTGCCATACTAAACCAGGAAGTGTCATTTTTTGATACCATACAAACAGGTGATGTTTATTTTACATGTTGCCCTGCACTATCTGTGTGATTGCCATGACTCATCCACCAGTTATTTCAAACAGAGCTTCAGATAAGGAGAGTGCTCCAAGGTTCAGGTGATGTCTGTCTGTACAACCTGACAGAGATTTGGACTTTCTAAGTTTTAAAGGATTGCTGATGACAGAATGTAATCATACTTCAAATAATGGTATTCATCACCAAATGATAGGTAACAATATGAGAAATGGAGGAAATGCTTTTTACCAGCAATTTCTCTTTTTTCCACATTGTTTTCAAAAGCTTTCTTTTTCAGGGCCATGGTAATACAAGATTATGTGGTAAAGGATTAAGTTTGGGGTTCTCCATGGATCAGTGGAGGATTGGATTTGTAATGATATTCATGTCCTGTCCTTGCTGGCAGTGCTGGTCATAGGGAACTGCCTAGCCCCAGCCTAGTACTGCTGAAACCCAGAAAGGGTATCAATAAGTAGTATGTTGGCCTGATATTTATCCAAACATAAAAACAGAAGTGCTTTAATCCTTTATCACACAATCCCGAGTTTCAATGACCCTGGGAAATTAGACTTTTGAAAACATTTTGAGAAAAGGAGAAAAATGGTGGTAACCAGCATTAATTATTTTTCTCTTTTTCCCCACAATGTTTTCTAACCTTTTAGAAACAAATCCAATCCTCTGAGCCACATTTAATTTGTCATCTGAGTTAAGGGAATATCTTTTTTTATTCTTCACTAAAACCTGTGTTGCAGGGCATCAGTAGAATTGCCTCTTTGAGCTTAAATAAAGAAACCATGTTGTATTTTAGAATGCTTACACTTATCTGGATCTCTGGTTGAAAAAAAAAAAAACATGTAAAGGCTTGTTTCTTTTGTGCTAATTTTGTCTGAAAACCTGTGTATAGTTTTGCTTGAACAGTTTAGTCCCATGGATTGTTGTTTCTGTTTTAGAAAAGCATAATGTTCATGTTGTCCACATTTATTCTGTAACCTGTATTCAACTTGGGCCTTTTGTAGCTCTGTTGTTAAGTGATTGTAGCAGATGCTTTTGCATGAATAATAACTAAAACTATGTAGAGAAAATATTTGCTCCCTTGTGTGCTAAATCTTCAACACTATTCTGAATGTTTCCTTCGTCTATGTTTAGTTTTCCTCTTTTCTGATGGGTCTTTGGTATTGACAGTTGTATTATGTGGTGATGGATAGAGAGATATTCACACAATGATGAAAAATGGCTTTTTTTGTATTTAAGGTTCTAAAGTCTAGTCTAGAATTTATTTGTTTACATGTCGTCAGTCTAGATTACGATTATACTTGCGCAGAAATTTTCATCTAAACATGGATCTTCAATGTTCAGTGTGTTGTGGTATAGACTGACCAAAATAGTCTTGACATAGTCACAGTGGTCCTTTTTTTTCCTTTGACTGAAAACCAATTAACCTTTGGCAGTCAAGGGTTGAAGACAGGTTGTATGGTTTATCTCTGTAGAACTTTACATGACTGGGACCATAGCATAGTGGTCCTGAACTCTTTATCAAATGTCAAAATTTTAGACTGGACCAGATTGGAATCATTTTCAGATAACAAAATAATTGTAGCTCAAATAATGTTTTGTGTTTTTGATAGGGTAGAAAATATTGTGGGTAAAGGAGAAAATACTGGTTACCAGCATTTCCTCTCTTTTTCTCACTCTGGTTTGAAAAGCCTTCTTTTTTAGGGTTGTTAAAACTTGTGATTGTGTGGTAAAGGGTCAAAGTCTGTTGAAGTGGAGATTCTTCACAGGGGTTTGGCTTTATACATGTATAGAAACACTATGCAAGTTTTAAAAAAAAAAAATCCACTATTTTTACAGTGCAATTGCAGCTGGTGTAAGAGGGGGCATGTTTACTTTAACAGATGAAAGACTAAACATTCGTGTAAGAAATAGACTGTTCACATCAATCATAAGACAAGACATAGGATTTTTTGACTCCACACAAACAGGTGAAACAACCTACTTCATAGATTTTCTAAAACCTGCACCTGTAATACACATACTATGTTTTATGCAGTTTCATGTTGTATGCTCTGTCCAAGTGTTAGTTGCTGGCAGAGAAATGAAATATAAAAACCAGGTAAAAAGTAAATGAAAGATAGAGCAACCAGGCAACTTCTAACCTAGCTTTAAAAGTCGTTTTTCTGCCAGCGACTAACATTTAACCATTTTGACCGACTGAACAATAACAGATTGTCATCATTACAATAATTTCCATACTTCTAAAAGGTATGATTTAAATCTGAATGCTTTTTAACACCCACACTGTTTACATATGGCTGCTATAGGGCCTTTAACCCTTACCACACAATCCCGACTTTTAAGGACCCTGAGAAAGGGGCCTTTTGAAAGCATTGTGGGAAAAGGAGAAAATGCTGGTAACCAGCATTTTCTCCTTTTCCCACAGTGTATCCTACCTTGTCAAGGAGCTTGAGCTCATTTACACCGATATCAAATTTGTCATCTGCAGATGTTTGGAGGAATCTAAATCTTGCTGTGTGGAAAAGGGTTAAAGTTTATGTGTATTAAGCAAAGGAGTCTGAATGCTGCATAGTGAATTTGTTTTAGACACAATAGAAAAGGGGAGCATCTTTGACCAAGTCTGACCTTTGATCTATACGGTTTGCTTTGCTGAGACATTCTGGACGAGAACAACCTAGAAATTGCCATTATCTGGGCCTTATTTCCAGACTGAAAATATCTGTTAGGTTTATTGGTGAGGTTATGTTTATTTTCCAGCTCTTAGGATTAAATTGTGCATTTGCTCTAAGCCTCTACTAACTCTTTACATCAAAACTAGTCTTCAGATTACAAGCCTTTAACTCATTTCCAGATGACAAAATTTTAGACTGCCTCAAATTAGAAGCATTTGCAGACAACAAAGTCATTGTTTTTCAAATAAAGGGACATGACTTTGAAAGGGTAGAAAACATGGGAAAAGGAGAAAATACTGGTTACTAGCATTTTCTCCTTTTCACATGATGTTTTCAAAAGTCTTCTCTCTCAAAAGTCTTCTTTTTCAAGGTCATTAAAACATGGGATTGTGTGGAAAGGGGTAAATAGATTTGGAGAAGGGTTAAGGTCAAGATTGCTCCATAAGAAAAAGTAAGGTCTAAGCTCTAAACAGGAAAGCGACTTACAATTTGCCTTGCAATAGTCATGCTCTGGTTGACTCTGTTGAACGTAATAAAGTTATCGTTGTCCTCTTGTTCTGATAAACTTGGATTTATCAAAGAAATCACCGTGATGTTGTCGTAGCCATGGTGTTGTCATCCGCATCATCAACATGCAAAAACTTTGACATTTTGTAATATCTCTTTACTGAATATATTTACTTTAAACTTGAACTACTTGTTAAATATGAAAAGGGGACCCCCATACAAAAGGGGCAGATAATTATCAAAATATTTTTGACATTGTTATGCCCCTTTTTTTGACTAAGAATTCACTAAAAGCAACTGCAGCTGAGCCTTGGCACCTGCATGCAGTGCTCTTGTTATTGTAATGTTTATTTCCAACCCATATATTACTGCTACTGTAGGGCTAACTCCTAATGCTTAACTTAGTGCTTACTTATAGAAGTAGAAGTGATAACAAAATCTGTTGAATCTCTTTAGATATATAACATACTTGCATTATCTATCTAACATAGAGATTATGATATACAATGTACCTATACTACATAGGAACTCTGTCAGGGGTCTCAAAATAACCTCAGTTTGCCTGTTCATTTGGTTTTTAGCTCCACTGGCCGAAGGCCAGCGGGCTTATGTCATGGCCCGGTGTCCGTCGTGCGTCCGTCCGTCCGTCCGGTTGTCCGTCCGTCCGTCCGTCCGTCCGGTTGTCCGTCCGTCCGTCCGTCCGTCAGTCCGTCCGTCCGTGCGTTAACTTTTATTTCAAACATCTTCTTCTCTGAAACTACCCATCCGATTTTCACGAAACTTCACAGAAATGATCCTGACATGGTCCTCTTCAGAATTTCTTGAAAGAATTTGATTCCTTCAAAAACTCTGGTTGCCATGGCAACAAAACTGAAAAATATTGGAAATCTTTAAAAATCTTCTTGTCTGAAACCATAAGGCATAGGGCTACCAAATTTGGCATGTAGCTTTATGTAGTAGACCTCTATCAAGTTTCTTCAAATTATAGCCCTGGGGTCAAAATTGGCTCTGCCCCAGGGGTCACAAGTTTTACATAGGCTTATATAGAGAAAACTTTAAAAATCTTCTTGTCTGAAACCATAAGGCATAGGGCTACCAAATTTGGCATGTAGCTTTATGTAGTAGACCTCTATCAAGTTTCTTCAAATTATAGCCCTGGGGTCAAAATTGGCTCTTCCCCAGGGGTCACAAGTTTTACATAGGCTTATATAGAGAAAACTTTAAA
This sequence comes from Tridacna gigas, assembly GCA_945859785.2. NCBI lineage: Eukaryota > Metazoa > Mollusca > Bivalvia > Cardiida > Cardiidae > Tridacna > Tridacna gigas. Next base: position 25,234,583 of record OX244042.2, on the reverse strand, counting down.
AATCTTCTTGTCTGAAACCATAAGGCATAGGGCTACCAAATTTGGCATGTAGCTTTATGTAGTAGACCTCTATCATGTTTCTTGAAATTATAGCCCTGGGGTCAAAATTGGCTCTTCCCCAGGGGTCACAAGTTTTATACATAGGCTTATATAGAGAAAACTTTAAATATCTTCTTGTCTGAAACCATAAGGCCTAGAGCTACCAAATTTGGCATTTAGCTTGATCTAGTTGGAGTCTACCAAAAGTGTCCAAAGTATAGTCCTGGGGTCAATTTGGCCTCATACTTGGAGGGGGGGTTCACAAGATTTACATAGGCTTACATAGGGAAAACTTTTAAATCTTGGTGTACACAGCCATAAGGCTTAGGCTACCAAATTTTGCATATAATTATAGCATTATTTAGTGGACAGTTACAAAGAGGGCCCAAGTTACAGCTCTAGGATCAAGTTTGGCCCTGCACCAGGGATCACAAGTTTTACATGGGTTTATGGAGTGAAAAGTTCAGAAACCATCTTGTTACCAGCCATAAGGCCAAGAACTCCCACATTTGGCATGTTATTCTTCTAATACAATATTCCCCATTTAGTCAGACTGTAGCCATGAGGTCAAAGTTTTATAAGGGCTTATATAGTGAAGACTTTTCTTCGTGGTTTATATTTATAAGCCAGTGGAGCGATACAGGGCCATCATGGCCCTCTTGTTTTGTAAAGCCTGGGTACGATACATTTTGCTTTTAGTATTAAACACCTGTTTCGCAGAGCATAACTCGGATGTATTTAGTGCTTGAATTTACACTACTTTTGTTAGGTTTTATATATTATTGTTTTAATGATCACACTTTTGATACTGATACTGTAAGTTGTATGAAAACAGAGTTTCATCATACTTACTCAAAAATGAACAGTATTTCCGATTTTCAGTATTTTCATACATTTGCTTCAAAGGTCATAACCAATTGGTCCTCATATTTTTTTAGGGTTGGATGAAAGTAATTTTGCAACAAGAATCATATCTCAATTACCACTGAAAATTACTTTTTCAGTATGTTTTTCTGCTGCAAGTGTGTCTCAATGGATAAAGAGTTAAGCAATGATCAAAGACACATATAGGATTACTACTGTAGCAAGTTACCCATGTTTTAGAACCAAACAACAAAATTTAAGACTTTTTCACATTAGAAGCAGTAGCAGACAGCAAATTAAATCTTCCTCAGATGAATGAATTTGTCTGTGCAGGAGGAAAATATATTGTTGATAAAAGAGAAAATTCTGGTAACTAGCTTTCTGTCCTTTTTCCACAATGTTTTGTAGAGTCTGTAAAGAGCCTTTTACTTCTGGGTTTTTTATTAAAACACAGGATTGTTCGATAAAGGGGTATAAAGTTTATTTATCTGTTTATCAGGACCTACAATGGGTTTAACTAGGCAAGCACTAAGTGTAGTATCAATCATCATATGGTGTGCAACACACGAAAAGGGGCCTTCGGACATATGCGTAAGTGTGTCGTCCCAGATCAGCCTGTGCAGTCCGTATTGACTTATCTGAGACGACACTTTCCGTTCTTGTTTGATTTTCTGTTTCACAAGAGTCTACTATATGACAAAATCTTATGTAGTCGTAAAGTGCCGTCTCGGATTAGCCTGCGCGGACTGCGCAGGCTAATAGGGGACGACACTTTACACAAATGTCAGAAGGTCTCATTTCGCATGTTGCTGGCCATATGATTGAACCCATTATTGTACAAGTAGAACTGTTTACACGCCTGTTGCCAACATCTTTGGAAAACATTAACTCTTTACCACACGACAAAATCTTAACCTTTTCCAAATTGAAAACATTTGCAGACAACAATTGAAATGTGACTCAAATGATGGTATTTATCTTTGATAGGGTAGGAAACATTATGGGAAAAGGAGAAAATGCTGGTTACCAGCATTTTCTCCTTTTTCAACATTGTTTTAAAAAGGCATATTCCTTGAGGGTTGTTAACATTCAAGATTGTGTGGTTAAGGGAGAAGAGCAAGTGTTTCTAACAAACATTTTCTCTTTTCTTACAGTGTTTCCAGGCGGCTGAAAAAAATGGTCTGCTTTCCTTCAACTCTTTACCACACAACAGAAATGTAGACTTGTCTAAATTGGAAGCATTTGTAGATGACAGTTTCATTGTAACTAAAATGACAGAATTTGTCTTTGTTAAGGTTACAAAACATTGTGGGGAAAAAAGAAAATGCTGGTTACCAGCATTTTCTCCTTTTCCTACAACGTTCTCAAAAGGCTTCTTTCTCTAGGTCATTAAAAGTCCGGATTGTGTGGTAAAGGGTCAAACATTTTTCCTATGTATAATTTGTAATACGTGTAGTAAACAGTAAAGGCTGAATAGAAATATCACGCACAATAATGGATTAATAGGGAAAGCATCATTTACAATCTTCACCAAAATCAATTTTCTATTTGCTTCAGTATTTTAACCCTTTCCCAAACAAGCCCTGGTTTTCACGTGTCTGCAGCACAAGTCTTATGAAAACACTGTGGGAAAAGGAGAAATTGCTCGTAATGAGCAATTTCTTCTTTTCCCACAGTGTTTTCTACCCTTATTGAGAACTTTCTACCATTTTCATCAAATTTAATATTGTCGTCTGTAAACTCTTTCAATTTGGACCAGTCCAAATTTTGTCGTTTGGGAAAGGGTTAATAGCTTCTGAGATAGAGTAGCATCAATACATATCTGCTCTTTAAATATATTCCAAACTACAAAATTTTAGACTTGCCATAATAGAAACAACATATTAAATGACTCAAATAATGGGATAGCCAGCATTGTCTTCCTTTCCCACAATATTTTCAAAAGCTTTGTTCATCAGTGTCATTGAATTCCAGGATTGTTTGGTAAAGTACTAAAGAACTGTTATACATATTTTCAGGAGACATAACTTCTAGGCTAACGTCTGACACAACAACAATGAGTGATGCAATTGGCTTAAATTTGAACATATTCTTGAGAAACCTGATCAAAGCTGGAGGTGTGGTTTTCTTCATGCTGAAGTTGTCATGGCGATTGACTGTGGTCACTTTGATTGGTCTACCTTGTATCATAGCTGTCTCTGAGATCTATGGGAAATATTATAAGGTATGAGGTCTTGTGTGGGTGTAAGAAGGTTTTGGATGTTGGAGCTAAAATGTTAAGCACCAGTTGTATTCTATCTTAGATCAAGATCAGACTGCACAGAATATTTTTTCTCATCTTTGATCTACAATGATGGTTTTCCAGACATCCTGACCAAACCAGTTTTAAAATTAAAATATCTGGGTCTTGTTTTGACTTCAAATAGCATTTTCATATATTTGATGCTTTAAAAAAAAAAAAGACAGTTAACTCCGAGTTTTAACAACCCTGAGAAAGAAGCCTTTTGAAAACCTTGTGGGAAAAGGAGAAAATGCTGGTAACCAGCATTTTCTCCTTGTTCCACAATATTTTCTACCCTTCCTGAAACAAATTTCAACTTTTCAGTTACATCTATTTTGTCATCTAATGCTTTTTAACTCTTTACCAAACGACAAAATTTTGGATTGGTCCAACTTGAAAGCATTTGCAGACAACAAAATAAATGTGACTGAAAAATTGAAATTTGTTTTGGAAAGGTTAGAAAACATTGTGGGAGAAGGAGAAAATGCTGGTCACCAGCATTTTCTCCTTTTCGCACAATGTTTTCAAAAGGCCTTTCTATCAGGGTCATTTAAAGTCGGGATTGTGTGGTAAAGGGTTAATTTGGATAAGTCTAAAAGTTTGTTGTTTGGTTAAGTGTTAAGACATGTATATTTAGATACTGAAGTGGGGATAATTGATATGGTTGCTCCCGTTTCAAATGTACATGTAATTGGGGGTGGAGAGGTCTTTGCCTGTATAGGACATGCCCTCCCCCCATTCTCCATTTAGGGCACTCTCATTTGGTTTTGTATGAATGTCTGACTCTCTTTTGAACCCACATATAAGGGAAAGAGTATAGTTGACTGTTTTTAGCTCACCTATGTAGTATTGAGCAGAAGATATTGCGCTACCTCATGGGAGTTGGCATCGGCATTGGAATCAGTGTCCACTTTTACCTTAACTCTCTACCAAACGACAAAATTTAGATCAGTCCAAATTGAAAGCTTTTGCAGATGGCAAAATAAATGTGACTGAAAACTTGAAATTTGTCTTGGGAAGAATGGAAAACATTGTGGGAAAAGGAGAAAATGCTGGTTACCAGCATTTTCTCTTTTTCCCACAATGTTTTCAAAAGGCTTTTATTCATCAGGGTCGTTGAAACTAGGGATTGTGTGGTGAAGGGGTAAAGTTTTTTAAGAGCTCACATTTCCTACCATATCATAGATTTGGTTCATATTTGGTACGATGATAGATATAGGTCCAAAGTGTCTTTCAGCAGTACCTTGGTCTTAGCTCTTGGAGTCCAGGAGGAACTATTACACTACTGACATCAGATTTATTTTGTTAATCAATGGGGAGAAGAAACTAAAAAGAAAGTTTATTGTTTTCTTCTTTCAGAAATTAGCAGAAGAAGTTCAAGACAGTCTTGCATCTGCCAACAATGTGGCAGAAGAGGCTTGTTCATCTATGAAGACCGTGCGATCCTTTGCAAATGAAAATGGGGAGATAGCTAGATATGCAGAAAAGCTCCGTCATACCTATAGTCTAAATAAGAAACAGTCCATTCTCTATGCAGGCTTTGTTTGGTGCTCTATGGTAGTTATGCTTTAACCTTCTATCTGCAAGAATTCCCTATCTTTACAATTCTTAGGAAAAAGGCATGTGACCAATGAACAGTGCACTGGTAATATAGTGTTTAATGCATCTCCATTGTACATTATACCAAGCTAGTCATCACATGATTATGAATCTATGAAATCCCTTTTGTCTAACAACTGACTGAGTCAAGAGGTAGACTGGTCCTTTGATATGCAGAAAATTGACCAATGGCAAAAAGGTTTTGACCAGTCTGCACAGGCTGACTTTTTTTGAAGATGCATTTAAGCCCCTTTTCACACAGCATGACTCGTTGTTTTATTTCAGGTACTAGCTTGAACAGACAAATGCTCAGAGAACATCTTATCAGGAGTTAGCAGACATATATTTAGAAAATAATACAAGAAGATATTCCGATTGCCCATTAATGTCACACTATTTTCCAAGAAAAATGTTTGTAAATAAATGAAATCCCATATGAGCCATGATCTGTGAAAAGGGGGCTTAATGCATTGCAAAAAGTATTGACCCAGGTCAGCCTGTGCAGTCCGCACAGGCTGACCTGGGCCGAAACCTTTTGCTGTTGGTCAATTTTCTGCATATCAAAGGATCATTCTAACTCATGATTAAGTTGGTTATTAGACTACATGGATTTTATGGATCCATAATTATGTGATGATCTGCTTGGTATCATGGATCATGGAGATGTATTAAGTGCTCTTTTGCCAGAGCATGGCTCATATATATATGTGTGCCTTTCTGTATTTGACTTAAAGTGAATTTTTCATGAAATCTCGCAGAACTGATCATTCAAAGTACATGTACTTTCTTGTTCATGCTCCCATTGAAAATACACATGAGCCATGTTGTGTGAAAAGGGTGCTTAATGCATCTGCAAAGATAATCGACCCAGGTCAGCCTGTGCAGTTTCTCCGGGGCCCCCAGGAAACTTTTTGCTATTGGTAAATTTTCTGCATGCCAAAGGACGAGTTTACCTCGCGATTCAGTTAGTTGTTGGACAAAATAGGCTTCATGGATCTACAATGATGTGAATGCTTGTTGGTTATTATGCATCATGGAGATGCATTAAATCTCCTTTTGCTGGAGCATGGCTTCAATTCAGGTTTCTCTGTAATTCTGCTGATTTGATTAAACATATTCGAAGACTAAGTTTGAGATAGCAGCATGAACCATCACCTTTACATAACTGTACCGTGTGAACAACTTTGTGTGCAAGACAGATATGTGCTTCTTCTCAGGGTTAACCCTTTCCCAAACAAGCCCTGGTTTTCACATGTCTGCAGTACAAGTCTTTTGAAAACACTGTGGGAAAAGGAGAAATTGCTCGTAACGAGCAATTTCTCCTTTCACCACAGTGTTTTCTACCCTTTTTGAGACCTTTCTGCCATTTTCATCAAATTTAAAATTGTCGTCTGCAAACTCTTTCAATTTGGACCAGTCCAAAATTTGTCGTTTGGGAAAGGGTTAAAGTTGGAGGAGGAAAAAAAGTAAGTGCAGGTGCTGTGTATTGTTCTGTATGCTTGACTCTTTCAGTAGAAGCAACTGGATTTGAAATTACATGTACAACCATTTATCTCCCCTAAAATTGACAACAGCAGCAAACTCTATGGAATGAGTTAAACACACAGATTTGTCACATTTTTTTTCAGTTGTTTCAACTTGCCTTGACTGTGTCTGTGTTATATTATGGAGGTGGGCTGGTTATTCGAAGTGTAATCACAAGTGGGACATTGATCTCATTTATACTATATCAAATACAGCTGGGGGACTGTTTTAATGTAAGTTTTTCATAACAGTTGCCTTGAAATGTCTATGAATAGTGCAGAGCCTCACTCTATCACTACCAAAACCTATTATACACATAAAATATTGAGTTCTGATGGTGTTGAAAGTAGCATACTTTAACATCCAAACAAATGAACAAGTATAAAGCATTTCAAATCATGCTGTCAAATAGAGAAATAGCCCAATATGGAAACAAAAACGTTATGATTGTATTACCCTTTACCACATGTTCCTGTGTTTTAACAGCCTGATGGAGACAGCTTTTGAAAACATTGTTAGAAAAGGAGAAAATGCTGGTGATCAGCATTTTCTCCTTTTCCAACAATGTTTTCTAACCTTTTAAAGACAAATCGCATCACTTGAGACACTTCTTATTTGTCTTCTGCAGAATTTTGATTAGTCTAAAACCTTGTGGTGTAGTAAAGAGTTTAAAGTGCAGGTAAAAGTTAAATCCTTTTGCCATTTACTCTATACTTAGTTTGGAATGAAAAATCCTGTCCTGACCATTAGAACTCTAGCTTCTATTAACCCTTAAAGCGCCTGTCACTAATATAGTTGCCTTTGTGTCCATTGTAGATCAAGATCAGAGTGTGCAAGACGTGCAGTCTTTTCTTTGATTTACACTGTCGGCTTTCATAAAGCACTCGGACAAAAGGAATCTGTTGATAAAGCACTCAGACAAAAGGAAGCCATAAATTTGCAATCATCATGGTCTTGTTCAAGACTGAAAATGTCCGTTTGGTATATCTGGTGCTTTAAAGGTTAATAAAGGATTTTCAGGTAAGTAGGCCAAGCAAAGTTACAATTTCAGTGGCAGATTTTGTCAGAGTATCTTACAAAATATTAGACAGTGTGGATCCAAGATCACACTCCACAGAATATTTATCCTGCTGCTGATCTACATTTTTTGCAGAAGCAGACAGTTATGAAAGGTAGTCTGAAAGTACATGTTTTATCCTTTTAGTTTAAACATATTTATTTTACATTGATTGAGAAACAAGTTCTTGCTACTTATACTAATCTCTCTCAATTCTGCATCAAGGAAACCACACCAGTACTTGGGCTGAATGTGTGTGCCATTGAACAGTCCTAAAGTTGACACCTGCTGGAGGAAATGGAATTTGGGACCTTACGTTTGCAAGGCCAATTCTCTACTTTACGACCATGCACACTATACAAATCCTTTATCCATGTGCTATTTTGTTACAGAATATTGCCAATGTATATACAGGCCTGATGCAAGCTGCTGGTGCCTCAGAGAAAGTGTTTGAATATATTGATAAAAAGCCGGATATCATACCATCAGGCACACAGAAACCTCCAAGTCTACAAGGGGAAATTGAGTTTAAAAATGTCAGTTTTTCCTATCCTGCTAGATCATCCACAAAAGTTTTACAGGTAGGTTAATAGAGAATGAAGTGTAGGGTTGCTAGGTGATACTTTGGAATCTTTCGTGGGCAGTATAGAGCCAAGATCAGTCTCAAGTGTTTGTTCATCTGATCTTGGATTTGCACTGTTCATTTTTTGGGGACATATTCATGTTTATACTGACTTTATTTTTTTGGTTATTTTCTCTTCTTCTCTTCACCTAGGGCAATAAAATGCACAGATCAGCCACAACCAGTGAAGTATTGAAGGACTTCATATGCCTTTCCTTATAAAAAATATCCATCTCTTTTCTTGGCAGTGAATCTATAATTGTGGTTCGTTTCTAGCTCTTTCAAATTTGTCATCTGCAGTTCCAACGTTCACTTTGGAAGGGCCTAGAATTTGTCTTTTGTTAGAGAAAGAGTTAAACTTATCTCAGATTGCTTTAAAAAAATAGTCCATGACAAGGGTGGGACAGGTAATATTGTACTATTTGTAATGTGTTGGTCAATTTGAATATTTTTACAGAACGTGTCTTTCATGGTGAAACCTGGGGAAGTTGTGGCTTTGGTTGGGGCAAGTGGAGGGGGTAAAACAACCTGCGTGAATTTATTGGAGTACTTTTATAAACCGTCCTCCGGCCAAATCTTGTTGGATAAACTTCCGATAGAGAATTATGATCATCATTACTTTCATAAACAGGTTTGTGATATGATACATCAATGATGATGCTTTAACTCTTACCAAATGATAAAATTTTAGACTGATCCAAATTCAGAGCATTTGCAGACAACAAATTAAAAGTCATTATAATGATTGGATTTGTCTTTGGAAGGGTAGAAAACATTGTGGGGAAAGGAGAAAATGTTGGTTACCAGCATTTTCTCCTTTTCCAACAATGTTTTCAAAAGTCCTTTTTCCCTTGGGTCATGAAAACTCAGGATTGTGTGGTGAAGGGTTAATAGTATACCACACAATCCGGTGTTTAAATGACCCTGGAGGAAGAAGGCTTTTGAAAACATTTTGGGAAAAGAAAATGCTGGGTTACCAGCATTCTCTCCTTTTCCCACAATTTTTTCTACCATTTCAAAGACAATTTATATAAATTTAGTCATAGTTAATTTTTTTGTCTGCATTTGCTTTCAATTTTAAATTTTGTTGTAGGGTAAAGAATTAACAAAGAAAGTTCAAAGACTTTTGAATATTGAAAGTATTTTTGATTATCAGCATTTTCTACATTTCTCATGATAATTTGAAATCAACAGTCTATTTTTAGGCACTTTTTAGCTTGGCTATTTTTGAAGAAAACGTTGAGGTATTGCCATAGCCCTGGTCTCGTCATTTGCATTGTTGTCTGCGTCATGCGAAAACTTTGATATTTGCTTAAAATTCAGCCAAGTCGTTAATTATTAAAAGGGAAACCCATACAACAAGGGCATATAAACATCAAAGTATTTTGTATAGTTATGCCCTATTCTGGACTCAGAATTTTCACAAAAAAATCAAGCAACTGCAGCCAAGCATTGGCACCCTCATGCGGTGCTCTTGTTTGAGCCAGGCTTAGCTGCCTGAAGGATAAAACTTGATAAAGTGACATTAACCCTTTACCACGCAATTCTGAGTCTTAATGACCCTGAGAAAAGAGGCTTTTGAAAACATTGTGAAAAAAGAAGAAAATGCTGGGTTACCAGCATTTTCTTCTTTTCCCACAATGTTTTCTTCCTATTTGAGGACAAAAACTGTCATTTAAAAAAAATTTGAATTGTTGTTTGTTAATTCCTTCAATTTTGACAATTTTGCTGTGTTGTAAATGGTTAAGAGGAAACATTTTGAATAGAAAGAGAAATGTGTCCCCTTTTTAGCTCACCTTAGCACAACGTGCTAAAAGGTGAGCTATTGTGATCGCTCTATGTCCGGCGTCCGTCATCCGTCGTCCGTCGTCTGTCAACAATTTCTTTAAACATCTTCTTCTCCTAAACCACTGGGCCAATCTTGATGAAACTTGTCAGGGATGTTCCTTGGGTGAAGCTCTACCAAAATTGTTCAAAGAATTGATTTCCACCCACAATTCTGGTTGCCATGGCAACAAAAAGGAAAAAAAGGCAAAATCTTTGAAAATCTTCTTCTCTGAAACTAGAAGGCGCAGAGCTTTGATATTTGGTATGTAGCATCTCCTAGTGGACCTCTACCAAGTTTGTTCATTTGATGCCCCTGGGGTCAAAACTGGCCCCGCCCCAGGGGTCACAAGTTTGAGCATAGTCACAAAGAAGAAAAACTTTAAAAATCTTCTTCTCTAAAACTTGAAGGTGTAGAGCTTTGATATTTGGCATGTAGCATCTCCTAGTGGACCTCTACCAAGTTTGTTCATATGATGCCCCTGGGGTCAAAACTGGCCCGGCCCCGGGGGTCACAATTTCCAACATAGGAACAAAGAAGGAAAACTTTAAAAATCTTCTTCTGTAAAACTAGAAGGCATAGCGCTTTGATATATGGCATGAAGCATCTCCTAGTGGACCTCTACCAAGTTTGTTCATATGATGCCCTTGGGGTCAAAACTGGCCCTGCCCCGGGGGTCACAAGTTCGAACATAGGAACAAAGAGGGGAAACTTTAAAAATCATCTTCTCTGAAACTGGAAGGCGTAGAGCTTTGATATTTGGTATGTAGCATTGCCCAGTGGACCTCTACCAAATTTGTTCATATGATGCCCCTGGGGTCAAAACTGGCCCCGCCACGGGGCTCACAAGTTTGAGCATAGTAACAAAGAAGGAAAACTTTAAAAATCTTCTTCTCTTAAACTTGAAGGCGTAGAGCTTTGATATTTGGTATGTAGCATCGCCTAGTGGACCTCTACCAAGTTTGTTCATATGATGTCCCTGGGGTCAAAACTGGGCCTGCCCCGGGGGTCACAATTTCCAACATAGGAACAAAGAAGGAAAACTTTAAAAATCTTCTTCTCTGAAACAGGAAGGCATGGAGCTCTGATATTTGGTATGTAGCATCTTCTAGTGGATCTCTACCAAGTTTGTGCATATGATGCCCTTGGGGCAAAAGTTGGCCCTGCCCTCTGGGTCACAAGTTCAAACATAGGCACAGAGAAGGAAAACTTTAAGAATTATCTTCTGTGAAACTGAAAGGCTTAGAGCTTTGATATTTGGTATGTAACATTGCCTAGTAGACCTCTACTAAGTTTGTTCATATGATGCCCTTGGGGTCAAAATTGGCCCTGCCCTGGGGGTCACAAGTTCAAACATAGGAACAAAGAAGGAAACCTTTATTTTTTTTTTCTCTTAAATGGGAAGGCATAGAGCTTTGATATTTGGTATGTAGCATCTCCTAGTGGACTTCTACCAAGTTTGTTCCAAGGATACTGCTTGGGTCAAAACTGGCCCAGCCCCTGGGGTCACAAGTTCGAACATAGGAACAAAGAACGAAAACTTTAAAATTCTTCTTTTCTGAAACCGAAAGGTGTGGAGCTTTGATATTTGGTATGTTGCATCTCCTAGTGGACCTCTACCAAGTTTGTTCACATGATGTCCCTGAGTCAAAACTGGCCCGGCCCAGGGGAGAGAGTAAGAGAGAGAGTGCAAACGCAAAATATGGAATATTGGGGTATCGGTTAATGTAGGAAATGTTAAAATAACCCGGCTATCGAAACCTTTTTTTCGCACTTCAAGTTTTCGCACTTTTTTTTTGTTTTTTACACCTCCCACCACCTGCAATTGCACACACCACCACCAACTATCCACCCGCTAACCGTTGACTGACTGACTGACTGACTGACGGAATGGTTGCCTCGGTTTTTCCGGTTTTCTCAGTTTTCTCAGTTTTCAAATCCTCCGGATTTTCTCGGTTTTCTTGGTTTAGCCGACGTAGCCGACGTAGCCGGCTTAGCCTGTTTATCCAGTTTTGCCTGTTTTTCCAGTTTACCCTTAGCAAAGCGAGCGACAGCAGCCAGCAAGCAAGTGAAACGGAGCAATTCCCGGCAATCCTCGAGTTGATGGATGTTAGAATGACTTGATGCCTCGGTTGACTGGTTGGCTGACAAGCGGGTAAAAGCAGCGGATCACAGCGAATCACAGCGAATCGTGGAGCATACAGAGACAAAAGAACAAAAGAAAAAAAACAGAGAGAAAAGAAAAAACAAACAAACCAACAAAAAACAACAAAACAAAAAAAAAACACGGTGTTATTTTAACATTTCCTACATTAACCGATACCCCAATATTCCATATTTTGCGTTTGCACTCTCTCTCTTACTCTCTACTCGCTAAATGCACCGCATCCGCAACTGATTACATGCAACAATACAATACAAAACAAAAAAAAAATTGATTTTTTTTTTTCTTGCAATATTAAAAAGAGAGATTAGAAAAATGGGAAATACAAATGAAAACAACAGTGCTATTAACAACAATGAGGAAGAATTTCCAGATTTGACGGGGGAAATTGAGGATGTGGAAGAATACCAAAAAATGATGCAAACAGAAGAAGCTAAAGAATGGAAACGAAAACAGCATTTAAAATATATTGAAAGAAAAGAAAAGAAAGAAGAACAAAAAAAGAGAAGAAACAAGGAAAAATATATTATTGGAAAAGTTATGAAATTTATACATGTAGATTTTATGAATGGATCACACAATCCAAATCCTTGTATAATATACAACAAAGAAGAAGAAGAAAAATTTAAAGAAGTTATAGGGGGTGGACTTAATTCTTTCGTTTGTTTGGTTTTAATACATATAGACAAACAAAACAAAAAGGTATTAATAACTTTTAATGATTATGAAAAAGATAGATATTGTAAAATGTTATACACAAGAGAAGAACAACGAATACATGCATTAAATCTACTACAAGATGAAGAAGATATAGAAAATGGAAGTCTAGATTATAGAGAGTGTTTTAAAACTTTTACATTCGATGAATTAAAATATTATTAAAATGTATATATATTATCATATATATATATACATTAATTTAAAACTATGGGCTGTCCCCCTATTAAAAGATTTGTTCCAAAGCTTGCTATACTGTGAATTAAACAGGTATTAAACAATGCTCTGACTTCATCTTCTGACATTTCATAAATATTTTTTCTTTCTAGGTTTAACCTATACTGGGTGCTTCCATGTTCTACAAGATTAAAAATATCTTTGTTGAACTGTTCGTATACTTTCTTTTTTAAAGCTTCTACGGCTCGAACAATTACCGCTCTTTGCATCAGCTCCTCCTTTTCCTTGAAGATCTCCTTTAAAAACTCATCTCCTATAATATCAACTTTTTGCGTTTCACTCGTCATATTTTTAAAAATATTTTTTTTTTCTTAAAATATTTTTTTTTAATTTTCTTCTTCGTCATCTGTGAAGTAACCAATGGGAACCGTATTAATTCCATCTTCTAAAACATGCCTCACATCTTGTAATGGATTCAATGCTATCTTCTCAAACTTTTCTGTATACACTTGATGACTTGAACTTTTAAATCCTAAAAATTTTACATGCTTTTCCTCTTGTTCAAATATACATTTTAGGTAATCCTCAAACTCTATATCTTTTTTAATACAACAATCAACGACACCCTTGATTTTTAAGTTTTCTTTTAGCTCCCCCTTGTCTTCCACTCTGTAAGCATACGATTTAGCACAGGTGCCGGCATAATCTTTTATTGGTTTTCCCTTTGTTTCATCTTTAAAAAATCCCAGTTTGTTTTTGTTAGCCATTGAATGAAGCGGGTGATTTTCCGGATACTTCCACGTATCAAAACACACATTAACGTCGTCTTTCATCTCTTCATAAATATCATCACTCTGTATATCCAATATGAAGCTGTCAGTGTCAGTATACAACAGTTTTACACAATCTCCAAATTTAGGCTTTAAGTAATCATAAAACAACTGATACATTTTTAATTTCGCTAGCTCTAAAACACAAAACCCGATATATATAGGTTTGTTAGCTCTAACCACGGTTTTCTTTTTTGTAACACTTACCAAATCTTCACTAAATATTTTAAATCCTGTATACTCTGGACTTTTTAAAAGTTTCTCGGCTCTTTGTTCTGTGTTGACTATTACAACATTTGAACGTTTTTCTGGGTTCTCTATTGTCTTTCCATATATAGCATTGATTGAAAGCTTAAAAAAATTCTGTTTAGATGTCTCTTTTGTCTCTCCTCGTTTCTTTGCGTTGTTTGTAATATATGGTTCAAGCCATTTAGACACTTTTAAAACATATCCCCGGTATATCTTCGTAATCTTTACTCCAAGCTTTACATAATACTTCAACAGTTCCCCATACACTAAATATTCTTTTTTGTTTCTTAAATTTGTTACTAGCTTTTGAACTCCGTTAATTGTTACATGTTCCGGGCAAGGTGGATAATCTTTAAAATATTCTTTCTTGTCTCTCGGTATCTCTAAATCACAAACTACGACACACCGGAATTTTTGCCATTTGTTTAATTCATCTTTTCTAAGTTTCCTCTCTACCTCATACGGCAACTCTTCACTCATGGCATCCCCGTAAAGGCTGTTCATATCAATGTAAAATATGTAGTTGCTCGGTTTGTTTGGGTCATAATCACTTAAATACTTGTTATTGGCTGAAGCATGCCTACAGACACATATAGTAACACCTCCTCTAATCCCATTTTTAAAGTCATCATAAGTATCACGGTCAGTAATGAGTGAAATTTTCTGTTCTGTGAATTTTAACATATTCATCCAAGACGCCCCAGGTAAAGTATAGCCGTATACTATAGGATCTAATCCGTATGTTTCAAAGTTAAGTTTTCTGAAGTTCTCCACTACATCGACCAATAAAAAAACATCCAACTCACAATATTTAAGTTGGTAGTCATTCATTGTTTGACAATTAAAAACATTCCAAGCTTTTAAAGCGTGTCGGTAGTCTTCCTCGGTTATCCCTTCTTTTTTAAGTGAAGAGTAAAAATTATGTATAGGGGGTAACCTGGTGATTTTTGTTTTTTCAAATCCATCCATCCATTCATACGGATAGACGCCCTTACTCGTTAACACATCCAGCGACACACCGGGGAAAGCAGAAGTTGTATATTTAAAGTTATCTTTGTCTTTTGGTGTATCATTTACAAGCTGAGACAAAGCGGAAGACAAAAATTTAAAACTATCTAAAAATCGTACTTCGTGTTGTTTGTTACTAATGAAGCAATACTTACTAAAAGATATATATTTTTCTTCATTTGATGGTAACACGGAGAGATGACCGGGATACGCGGCAAGTTTTAAAATACAAAGGTGGGCATCATATCCACTTAAATTATGACAAAGAACGGGGGTTAATTTTGAAGCTTGCCCCATGTTTAAAAATGTTTCGTTGGCGTTTGTTATCACATCCATTAATTTTTTAACAAATATTCCCGCGATATCCTCCCCTTTCTTTTGTATGACATATGACACCTTGTGACTTTTATAAATTTTTTCATCACTAGAGACAACAACAAAACAAAAGCCGCTGGGTTCGTGTTTTTGTGTTTTGTTTCCTTCTTCATCTTTAAACGGGATTAAAAAACTTTCAAAGTCGAAGTATACCGTAATGTTTGGCGGGTTGTCTGGTTTTTCTTTGAATTGTATGAATCTTTCCTCGGAGTCTTCTTCAGGTAGTTGTATGAGTGTAGCATCTGAACATTTTTTTAAATGATTGTTTAATACATCTTCATCTTTAAATCCTCTTTGGCATTGATAACAAAAGTGTAAACGTCCATGATGACGGGAAAGTTGAGAAGAAAGAAGACGGGAAAGATCACCTACAAGATAGAAATGTTCTTCATGTAGCAGTAGATATATTTTTTCTTTTCCCCATTTTTTCCTTCCACTCCCTCCGTCAAATATCACAGGTGTGCGTTTGTTAACACTGTCTACACCATATACGATTAAATGAATATTTGGGTTTTGGTTTTGGAACAGTTCAAGATCATTAGCTGAAGTTGGAAAATTGACATCTGAAAAGTTGGCATATTTGTTTGGTTCTTCTTTTTGTATCTTTCTTAATTTCTTGGTAACCCTTCCTTTGTCATTTTTTATCGGGTTGAAGTGACGAAGTATACACCAATAAAAACACTTATCATCTCCTGAAATTATACAAATCAACGCGTGCTTTGACGTTAACCAGTGTGGGAGTTTATTGTTTCCACATCCCCCTCTGAATGGGTTGTATTTTCCATAGTTGATACTTACACCATCAAAATTTAAAAAAGTCCAACCGCTACCCTCAAAGTCTTGTTTGTAAAAACTATTTAATACTTCTTGTATCATAGTATTAATTAATTGTTGTTTATTGTTTAGTAGAGTGACAACATGAGGTGAAGAGTTAAAATAGAATTTTTTAGTTTGTTCGTTGTTTGTCATCTTAGCACATACCGAAAGTATAGCCTTGTATCCCACATTTTTACTTAAAGACAAACCAGCAGAAGGTTTAAACTTTGATATGTAAGTTTCAAGATTTACACTTGTTGAAAATTGGGGAACCTCTAAAAATGTTTGTTTGAAATATCCGTTTAATGATGTATTACCTACCGTTGTTTTTGCTTTCACAATATTGTTTAAACTTCTTGATGTACCAATTGAAGGAGTAGGATCCGATGTTTTAACCATTTTCACCACTCCGTTTTTAACTATATATTTGAAATTCTGCGCCATAATTTTTATTTAAGTAATTTTTATTTAATTAAAAAACAAAGATGCCAAAAAATCAAAGCGTTGATACAAAAAAGAAGAATACAGATTTAAACACTCCCCCAACTCCTGCTCCTTCTCCTGTCCCTTCTATAGTTTACACTCTCGGCCCAGAGAATGCTATTAAGGGTGAGAAGAAGACAGATAAAATATTTTTCAGTGATATCCGACACAATGGTAAGACTGGGATATATACAAATATTGTAAGTAAGACTCCAGAAGGCAAACCAACACTTCTAACTTTTGGACAAAACAAGTATATTAATATTGAGCTATCTGATATGTTTGATCAGTTTTTAACTGGGATGTATCAAAGGTTCGACCCTGAATATATGGATTTGATTAATGACGCCTACCAACTAGAAGGAGTTTTTCAATCATACGTAACAAATGGGTTTGTAAAATGTAAAATAGACCTTGAAAAGTTTAATAGTTCTTTCTTCTCAACTGTTGTACATGAGGGAGGAATTAAAAGTATTCGACCTCTTCAAAATGTCGATTTCTTGTATGACCGGATTACTTCAGGTGTCTATACTTTGAAGGTTACCGGGTTGTGGAGAAAGGAAAGCCTCGTTAATGGTAGGCTTCAAACAACACATAGCGGTTTGAGTATCAAGGTAATTAAAGTTCTAGTTAATGGATATTCAAACAGTGAAACAGAAGATGATGAATACGAAAGTTTACAACTTTCACAACTTCAAGAAGATAGTATAGCTTTAGCAGAGTGAGATGTTTTAAAATGTATGTAGCTCTTGTCATCCATGGTATATTTTCCCGTTTGTGTGCTTTGTCTGTTTTTATAAATTTTTAAATATTTTTGAAAATATTTAAAAAAATCTATACTATTAAAAAAGGGAGGGATTAAACCGTTTTGGTTTAATATCTTTCGGATGGGATGGGTTGGGATTTTAACACTGTTGATTTCATTTCTTTCCATTTTATGATTTCTATATTTTTTTATAGATATATTTTATCAGAACACCGATAAAATATATATTTCATTGTTTCATTTAATAGTTCTGAAAATTTTGTTCTGGTTCATATATCGGAATGTAAAACCTCCCGAATCCATGCCTATATTTTCCTTGGTCTCTAGGACTTGACCTATCAATTACAGCGAAACTATACGGTTCAGCCCAACATGTATACAAGAAATTTTTAAATTCATCCAGTGTCATATCTCTGCTTGCATAGTCTGTATATATATTCATAATATCCCTATCTGGTAAATCAAACAAAATTATAAAATTTGAGTTTCCACGTATTGTATGACGAGGCAAACTAAAAAAAGATTGAGACAAGTAAAAACAGTCCGTATTACTATGTCTTCCTCTTGTATAGTATTTCTCAGGTATGTCTTGTTTCTCCTTTAACAAGTCATCAAAAATCATTAAATTTTTGTTTGTATTACTCAAATCACGAGGATCTGGAACCTGGTCATCCTCTTCATTAAAACAAGGGGTAACCACGGTTCCCTTCTTTTTCTTTTTTTGTTGTTCTTTGGCTTCTTCTATTACATCCTTACGTGAAATTTCACGGTTTTCTATTTCCTGCATATTCTCAAATATCCCATCAACTGTTTCTTTAAAAAGTCCATTTTCTAGTGCCTCCCTCAATAGTATATATTCCGGTTGTTGCTTCATTGACTTCCCGAATATATACAAATGATCATAATCTAACCAACCGGGACGAAGAAGAAGATTTAAAAGTGTTGTAGTCTTACCACACCCACTCTCTCCTATAATCAAGCCTCTGATACTCCTAGGCAACATTTGGTTGTT
This sequence comes from Tridacna gigas, assembly GCA_945859785.2. Lineage (NCBI taxonomy): Eukaryota > Metazoa > Mollusca > Bivalvia > Cardiida > Cardiidae > Tridacna > Tridacna gigas. The sequence continues at coordinate 25,216,175 of OX244042.2, read as the reverse complement.
TTTTCTTTTTGTCTTGTTCAAGTTACAGCTGTAATTTTTAACTTCCATAATTAATTAATTTCTTAATTTAGAAAACTAAAAACTAAATTAAAAAATTTTTTTTAATCTTCTTCTTCTTCTTCAGCTTCTTCTTCTGCTTCTGCTTCTGCTTCTTCAAGCTTTCCCTTGGTATCTATTAGATGATCAAGGCACATTATAGCATCTCCCATTTCACACTTCAATTCATGCCAATCTTCACTATATGTTGGGTAATATTCTGCTCTTGTTAATGTTTTAATATATGATACATAAACCTTCATTTTTCTTAATATTTCTTCACAATCAACTACAGCGTCTTCAATAACTCCCCTTTCATCTTTTTCTTCATCCATCTCATCAAACAATTCATAAACGTCAATTATGGTACTTTCTAGTAATTGCACATAATACTTAAAATCATCCTCTACTTCTTCTTTAAATCCTTTAACTGCGGTAATATTTCTATTTGTTCCTATCATTTTTTAATATTTTTTTTTACTTAAAATATTTAATTTTTTTTTAAAACGAAACATTATGACTATGATTTATTGTGTAAAGTGTCGAAAAAAGACAGATACAACAAATGAAACACAGACAACAATGAAAAATGGACGGCCAGCTCTTAGAGGTGTCTGTTCAATATGTGGAACACAAAAGACCCAGTTTTTACCAGGGTCAGGTGGTGGAAGTAAAAAAAAAAAGGGCAAGGGTATCGTTAACAAAATTATAGAATCGGTTCCCGTTGAGATGCATCTCCCAGGTTACAACTTCTGCGGTCCAGGCACCAAACTTAACAAACGACTAAATCCTGATTTAACACCTAAGAAAAACAGTAAACCTATAAACCGAGTTGATGAGGCATGTATGAGACATGATATTTTTTATAGAAAAAATCCAGATACAAAGACACGAAATATAGGAGACGGTCACCTTTTAAATGATTTAAAAGGAATATACAACCCCACTTTATCAGAAAGACTCGCACGAAATGTGATAACTCCGGCTATATCATTAAAAAAACGTTTTGGTATGGGATTAAACGATGAGGCAAGCGGAGCAAGTAAAAAAAAAAGCTGCTCGTAGAAGAGGATGTTACACTGTCTAAAGAATTACATAGACCAGTTTTACGTCAATATCCAACACTTAGGGTAACCGTTAAAAATATTGATGATACATGGGCGACTGATTTAATGTTCATGCCAAAAAAGATTAAAGCAGGTGAGGCAAAAGGACAGGAGGAAATAGACGCCCGACTATCTGAAAAATTCGGCGGACCAAGAAAAACAGCCAGTGAAAAACAGAAAGACAATTTAAACATCTTTTTAGTTGCTCTCGATGTTTTTAGTAGATATGGTTGGATACGTCAAATACCCAATAAACAAGCTTCTACTATAGCCAAGGCATTCGAGGATATCTTTAAAGAAACAAACAGAAAACCTAAAAAATTATGGAGTGATAGAGGGGGTGAGTTTACCGGTTTGTTAGAAAAAGAAGACTGCCCCGATGAATTAAGATGCCCCATTTGTGGGCAATGTAGTAAAAGTAAAAATGGATTGATGCAGCATTTAAAGTGGCATGAGAAAAATCCAGACAAGGCACCAAAAACAAGATTAAAAGGTGATGTTGAAATTTACCATACTGAAGGAAAGGACAAGGTGTCATTAATAGAACGATGGATTAAGACTATTAAAGATAGAATAGGGAGATGGATGACAGACAACAATACAACGGAGTATATACCTCATTTACAGGATATAGTGGAAGATTACAACAATACACCACATAGAAATTTTAAAGATCAGTATACACCAACACAAGCGAGTAAAAAAGAGAATGAGGAGAAGATTTATAAAAAATTTTATGAAAATGCTAAACCGCGAAAGTTTAGAAAAAATGACAACATCACCCAGAAAATCATATTAGACAAGGGTGATCTGGTCAGAGTGGCAAAAGTTAAACCCTCACAAACTAGTTATGAAAAAGGTTCGGTTCCTAAATGGTCGAATGAATTGTTTAAAATTCGTGAAATTAAAAATACAAATCCTACAACTTACCATTTAAAAGATGCTAATGATCATGATATTATAGGAACATTTTATAGGCAAGAATTACAAAAATCACGTTTCAATATGGAAGAATGGATGGGATTTGATAAACCCAGAAGAAAAATAGATGTAAGGTTGGGGATGGAAGCGGTAAAAGAAGAAGCAACAAGACAAAGGGAGAAGAAACAAAGACAACGAGAAAAGGAGAGACAAGAGAAACAAGCACAAGCACAAGCACATGCACAAGCACAAGAAGAAGAACCGAAACCTAAACCTCAACTAAAACCCCAACCTAAACCAACACTGCCACCCACTCCTTCAACTAGTAAACAAGAAGAACAAAAACATATATGTGAACATTGCGGTAAGTCTTTCTCATCAAAGAAACACGTAACCAGACACCAAAAAGAAAGCTGTCCCGTTTTAAAAGGTGAACTAACAAAAGCTCAAGCAATGGCTCAAGCAGAGAAAAAAACAGACTTTCAATGTGAACACTGCGGTAAATATTTCTCATCAAAGAAACACGTAACCAGACACCAAAAAGAAAGCTGCCCCGTTTTAAAAAAATCAGCCGGTAGTTTAGAGTTTAGCAATACTGTTAAATCACTCCCTATTAAATCATTAACTAACTTTGAGTTAGAAGACATATGCAAACGTCTTAAAGGTTGGCGTGGTGTGTATTCACGTGATGATTTACCAATCACTCCCCAAATGTATGAATGTGGAATTTTAAATCTTGATGATACGGAAGGCCCAGGTACACATTGGACGGCATGGCATCGTAACAAAAAGCATAAATTCTATTTTGACAGTTATGGATTACCTCCTCCTCTTGAGTTTCAGGAATATATGAAAAGTCCGATTTTGTATTCATCTGATCAAATACAAGATCCAAAGACTGTAATTTGTGGTCATCTTTGCATTCACGTCTTACAAAAATTAAACAAGGGTTACCATATCCAACCAGTAGTAAATCATTTAATGACTTTAAAAGAAAAAGGATTACTATAAAATGTCATATAGTAGAGTTTCAAAATTTGGAGATCCAAGAAAAAAAGAAAGTAGTGAAGAAGGAGGGGTTGCCCTTCCTTTCATTGTTAAAAACTTTTTAAAACTTGATGGAGGTGAATTATCCGGTAATCTCAACTTAGGAGGAAATTTTATAAAAAATCTTCCTGATCCTGTTGATGGGCAAGATGCGGTAACCAAGAATTATGTAGATAGTAGCCAGGGTCATTCGTTTTTTAGAAGAATACCAGGACAGGGTTACGCCGCTGTTAAAGATTTAGACATGAATGAAAACAGACTGTTAAATTTGGGAATGCCAACTGACAACCGAGAGGCAGCCAATAAGCTATATACTGATATTACGGCTAATGACGTAAAACAAAGTTTAGAAGCTCATAATCCGTTCTATCTCAACACTGATAAACACAAAGCAAGGGGAAGCATTGATATGTTAAATTTTAAAGTCGAAGGCTTGCCATTTCCTCAAGAAGACAAGGACGCCGCTAATAAAATATATGTTGACAGATTAACGGAGGACAGAAGGAGAAGATTAGAGGCAAACAATCCCTTCAGTTTTGACAATGGAGAATTTCAAGCAAAAAACAAGGTTGACATGAAGGGCTTCCAAATTAAAAATGTCGGGTTTCCTGATTTACCGGAAGACGTGGCAACCGTGGCTTATGTGGATGAAGCTAATGTATGGGAACGAAAAAATGGGGGATTCGTTGCTAAAGATCATATATATTTGGGGAGGAAGAAGTTGGGAGGGTTGAAACAACCAGCGGCAGATGGGGAAGCGGCGAACAAGAAGTATGTGGATGAAGAGTTAAAGAAAGTAGCGGAGCAAGTAACAGATGAAGCGTTAAAGGTTATAGATGAAAAAACGGCTAATCTTCAACCGGCACAACCAGGAGTTGATCCTGCTGAGTTAGACAGAATTAAAACAGAACTTGAGAAAAACCAACCGTTTAATACAAGAAATCAAAAAACTTTTAATGCTAGGGGAAATATCAACATGAGGCAAAAGTCAATACGAAATGTTCCCGATCCTGTAGAGCTTACCGATGTTGTAAGTAAGGGATACGTTGACGAAATGAAAGAATTTTTTGAAGATCGAATTAAAGAAGTAGAAGATGAAGCAAAGGAAGCAAAAGCATCAGCTGATAGAGTGGCAAGATTACAACCTGGAGGTGGAGCAGGAAATGGAAACGGGGCTGATTTTGGAGATATGAAAGGTAAGAAATTAATTAATGTTGGAGATCCAGAAAATCCAGGAGATGGAGCTAATCGGAAGTATGTAGACCAAAAAACACCATTTACTAAAACTAACGGATATTATACAACGACTCACGGAATTAATATGGATAAAAAGAAAATTACAAATTTGGGAGAGCCAACGGGGGAGGGGGATGCAACAAACAAAAAGTATGTAGATGAAAAAGCTTTTACAGCTTTAGAAAAACAAGGAGACAATATCAAATCAAAACACAACATTTTAATGGATGGGAAAAAGATAGAACAACTCGGGGCACCGTATTTTTTGGAAGATGCTGTGAACAAGGAGTATGTAGATAAAAAATTAGAAGGAATTCCTTTTACGAAAGTTAATGGAAGTTTTATTGCTTCTAATCAATTAGATATGGGGATAAAAAGAATAAAAAATTTAGCACTGCCAGTTGATGATGAAGATGCGGTCTCCAAAACATATGTAGATGAAAAAGTTACCCTAGCAGAAGATCAAGTAAAAATATTTAATGAAGAGATCGTAAAGCTTAAAACGGAGGATGGGAAAAGGAAAACAGAAACGGATAGGGTGCGAGTTTTGGTGAGAGGTGTAGAAGAGAAAGTAGAAACAAACAATGAAGATATTGAAAAACTTAGAAAAAATGAAAAAGAAGAAAGAGAAAAATTAAAAATTTTTTTAAAAAATGATTACAATGATAAAATATTACAAACTTTTACAGCAGAAAAACAAAGTGATATTTTAATGAATGGTTACAGAGTTACAAATTTAGGAGAGCCTAGAGAAGAAAAAGATGCAGTAACAAAAAAATATGTGGATAATAATTTATTAACAAATGAAAAAATTTTTAAATTTATGGGAACTTCTATAATTTTAATACGAGGAGAAGCAAAAGGGCCCATTATAGGAATGGAAGAAGTTACAAATTCAAACAGAAGAGAATTAACAGATTTAGGACTTATTCCAATAGACAAAGATAACAAATTAATTAAACCAACTATTGTATATTTTGGAAAACATGAAAGTGCAACGTATGAAAGTGAAATTTTTGTAAATACAATAAAAAAAGAAGTTAAAGTAGATATATCACCAAGTTATTTAATCCCTTTTAAAGGTTCTATTTTTAATATATCTTTTACATTTACAAGAACAAAAACAAGCAGAGATACAGAATATTTACATACAGTTTTAAGATATATTGATGGGGGAGATTTAGGTCTTGCATCACGCCAAGCTGGGGTTTATGAAGATAGTTTAAATGTTGTTACTGGATTATTTGAAAACAGAAGAGGTAAAGAATATGAAATTAAGCATAACTATATAGTTGGTGGGTGGAGTGGAAAACAATACAGAAGATGTTTTACTTTACCAAAAGAAGATATTATAAAATTTGATGAATGTTCTAGTCTTTTTTTGTATTTTAAAGAAAGCGCAAAAGATATAGAAAGTGTTTTCATAACTATAGCTGCACAAATACATTTCCCCAGCTATAATGAAGATTATCTTCCCGTAGGCTTTTAATTTATTGTTTAAACACACATACAATAATATCTAACCTTTCTATAGGTTACATATTATACAATATTTTAATCTTCCTTCGTCTCCTCTATAACACTATAAAAATTATACCTCTTTAAAAATTCATCTTGTAACATTCTCACTACATCCTCTATTAAATGCCTCCTTACCTCCCTCTTCTCATCCCCATTTTCTACAAAAAAATACACTTCAACATCTGGAAAATAGAAATGATCCAAAATTTTAAAAAGTTTTTCTGTTTTTTCTATTAGTTGTGTCTCACTCTCATCAAAAAAGAATACATCATCATACCGGTGTATATATTGATTTTGTACAACCAAACATTTAACTACCATATTAAAAGTTTTTTCTTCTTCCTTTCTCTTGCTCCATTCATACATCAAAAACGACTTAATCCTTTCTTGGTATTGTTCGGCGCATTCATACGTGACAGAGGGGCAAGTTCTAAACCTATACTTCAATTGTGTGCATATCTCCCCGTGTTCGTTTTCTTCTTTCTTTGAATGTATAAATTTGTTTTCCATAATACTTAAAAGTTCTGTATTCATATTTTATTAAAAAATTTTTCTTTTAATACTATTTTCAGTTCTACATTTTGGACATTTAGAGTTTGTAATCATCTCTTCACATTCATCACATATACACAGATGACCACAAATACAAAAAAGAATATTTGGTTTGTTTTTTAAACATATTAAACACTCTTCATCTTTAAATACTGAAATTCCGTTTTCATCCAAAGGTTGAGCATTTAACTTTTTTTTTAATTCTTCATTTTCTTTTTGTAAGTCTTTAAAACGTGTTGCAAGTCTGTCGTGTGCTTTGACTATATTACAAAGTTGAGATGTTAAAAAATGAAACTTATCAAACATATCTGATAATGTTAAGTCATCATTTTTTGTTTCATTTTCTTCTTCTTCTTCTTCTAACACATATATGTTTTCATTTCCTTCCGTTTGCGTTAACGATTCCATTTTTATTAATACAATATTTTTTTTTAAATTCAATCAATTTTTTTAATATTTTAGTTAATTTTTTGTTTAATAAATATGACATCTATACAGATAATACTGAGTGACAAGAAAACAGAGTTTACAACACATTTTAACCCTACAATAAGACTTAAAAAACCGTGTGAAATTGCACTCGTCAATCTTGAGACATACTATAGTATCCCAAACATTAAACCCGGTTTTAATTCTTTCAGATTGAGAAATGTAAACAACAATCAAATACATACTATAACATTGGATATTGGGTCGTATGGTTTGGAAGATATCAACAAAGCAATACAACAAAAATTTAATTTTTTGGGTTTGATTGATGCTAATGATCAATATCCAGTTGATATTTCAGCAAACTATAACACATTAAAAGCATTAATGGAAATACAACCAGGGTATGAAGTGGATTTTAGTGAAAATTCATTAAATCGTGTTTTAGGCTTTAGTCCTATAAAATACATAGGAGAAGAAAAAAAAATACATATTAGTGAGAATGTAGTAAATATTTTAAATGTAAATAGTATACTTGTAAATCTTAATATATGCTCTGGTTCATATGTAAAAGGACAAATGGGAACAACGGTTCATACATTTTTTCCAAATGTAAACCCTGGATACAAGATTATAGAACGTCCACCTTTCCCAGTTTACACTCCTATAATACTAAATGATATACACAGTATTAAAGCAACTCTCACCGATCAAGACGGGGATTTAATTGATCTGAGGGGTGAAAATTTAACTATGCGTTTTCATATTAGGGATAAAAAAAACATATAAAAAATGTCATTAAATATTGGTAAAAATAAAACTAAAAACCCCTGTGGTTTGGTTAATTGTAAAAGTTATTTTTGGGAGGGTAATAGTTTACTAGATTATCCACCTGAATTTTTCGATGAAGCCGGAAAACTGAGAAGAGAAAGAGAAATAATAAGAGTGAGAGAGGAAAGAGAAAAAAACGAAAAAGAAATTATAGAACAATTTAATAATGCAAAAACAAAAGAAGAAGCCAAAAAAATATATATTTACTCAGTTGATTTAATGGGATTTTTTCCAACTGAAGCATATAATCCTCTATTATTAAAAGAAGAAAGACAATTATTATTAAATTAAACATTTAAATCATATTAAAAAACTATGACTAAAACGACATATATTAAAACAAATATTGATCTTTCTGATAGTCAGAAGCAAAAAATATCCAGCGCTCACAAGAACAAAACAAAGGCAACAATAAACTTAAATCCTGAAGATGTTGATGGGAGTGATACTTTCTATTTTACAAAAAGCCAAGTTAACAGAATGAATAAGGCTTTTAACAAAGGACACGGTGTAAATATTAATCTTTCAAAAGTACAGATTAGATACAACGCCAAACACGGGGGTTTTCTTCCACTTTTAGCTGGTTTAGCTGGGGCTTCCGTTCTTCCTGCTATCTTTGGAAGGGGACAAGGAGAACAAGAAGGTGGATTTTTGGGTGGATTTGCAAGAACGGCACTTAAATTTGCTAAACCTCTAGCTAAACCTCTTTTAAAAAATGTAGTTAAACCATTAGCAAAGGGAGCTCTAGGTTCAGCTGGCGCACATATAGCAGACTCTATATTTGGTAATGGGTTGTATTTGGTTAAACGAGGACATGGGTTAAAGTTGGAAACTGACGGGAGCGGTTTGTATCTGCTCCCCACTGCTGGTATAGTCCAAGCATTAAGAAAAATGAATTTTAAAGGAAATGGTCTATTTCTTGTACAAGATGGCCAAGTACAACATGGGGGATTTTTACCGGGTATTCTACCAGGTGCAATTAAAGGTATTGTTGATTTAATAGCATAAAATATATATTAAAATGACACAACCTAAAACGATATATTGGAAACCTGAAGAAGGTTTAAAATATCCTTCATTGAAAAAGTCGGGGACTTGTTGGTTGATATACACACAACAAACTTTAAAACTCGAACCACTGGAGAAAAAGACAATCGGATTAAACTTTGGATATATGTTTTCTGATGGCTTGATTTTGACGTTCGCCACTGATGCTATAAAACAAAGTTTAGAATTTAAAACTCCTTTTCACTATGAGAAGAAGGCAGACAACATTAAAACGGTGATGTATAACTTTTCTAAAAATCCTGTGGTGATCCCTGAATGTACGCCGTTTTGTTTCGTAAAATATATTAAAGTTTAAACAATAAAAAACCATTAAAAAATGACAGAGCTTAAAGATGATAACAGACAAAGCGGGATTTATCCTTCTATCGTCGGCCCTGATCCAACTGCTCCCGTTGCGATCATTGAAATGCAAGACTCGGGGCAGAGTTTCAGATTAACTAAAATTTCAGATGTTCAGAAGTTCCTAGAGGAGGAGATCAGAGATAGGGGAAGACTTGAAAAGAAATTTTTAAAATATTCTAATGTAGGAGATGGACTAGAGGCTGGACTCGGTGTTGCTACTTTAGGATTGGGAGCCGGTGGCGTTGCGCTACTCTCAACAATTGTAGCAATTCCGGTAACAATAGCATTAGAGGCCTGTGCTTTAGTCTCAGGTCTTGCCGCCGTATCACTTAAATTTTTTACAAGAAGAACCAGAACAAAGGCAGAGAAACACGGAGAAATTAAACATCTGGCAACTTCAAAGTTGAATACGGTAAACTCTCATATATCACATGCTATAAATGACAATAAAATATCGCATGAAGAATTCAGTTTGATAATGGAGGAATTGGAGAAGTACAAGGAGCTAAAAAATGAAGTAAGAACCAAGACAAACAAAAAGAAGAAGGAACAAGAAAAAAACGATTTGATAGAGAGGGGGAAGAGGGAAGCAAGGGAAGAATTCCGCCGTTTGGTGGAAAGAAACCAGCCAACACCTCACACTTTCTAAATTTAAAAGTTCCTAAATTTTCTTTTAGTTGTTCTTGTGTATGTAGTAATATGGAGGAAAGGAGGCCGCCGTTTGATATGATATAGAATAAAATGTATTAAGTAATTACTTAATATATTTTAAGTATCACCAACCTTTAAAAAAAATATGTCGTTCTATACAATACAAAGTCCTGGAAACAGGAATGAAGAAGTTAAAAAGTATCTTGAGTTGAAGAAATATTTAAGAGCCAAAGATAGCGCAGAACAAACAGGGGACTATACGAGATTAGAAGAATTAAGTAAATATTTTAAACCTGTTACTCAACCTTTACAAGAAATTAAAAAAGATGTTAAAACTCTTCCTTCAGAACTTGTAAAAGCTTTACCAACTAACACTCAAACCAAAACAACAACAAGACCAACCAAACCACAACGATTAATTGAAGGGTATGATGTATCAAAAATTAAAACTATTGAAACACAAGATACGAAGGACGGATTTGAAGTTAGAATAGCGGGGGCTCCTTTAAAAATCTATGAAGGAGACATTGAATACAAGGGAGTCAGATACAAGAAAACCCCAGAATTATTAAAACTGCTTTTTTCTCATGATCCACCAACTGATTTAAAAGTTAGATCTCCGGAGTCATGGGATGATTACAAGGAAATTATGAAGGCAAGTAATAGTTTGATAGTTCCCGGAGCAAAACCAGGGACGTATAAATACAACAACACAATTAAATCATCAGGGGGTAGATGGAAGTATATAGTAAAACCTATAGCAGACGAAATTAAACAAGATTTACAAAGTGGAACCGGTCTTAAATCTGCCTCTCCTTCTGCCGTTTTTCTTTCATCAAATCCGGTGACCCTTGCTGATCGTCTCGAGTTACTCTGTGCTGCTGCTAAAGCCGGTAACACAGGAGTAAGAAATGAGATGGTGGAAATATGTAAAGAACTGGTAAGGATGGGTGCCATGAATAGACAGCAAAAAACCCAAATATTAAAGAATTACATTTCTTCTTAAAAACATCATGTATATCAGAAGAATGGCAATAGTTCCAAGGTATGTAAAAGGTGGTTCAAACATCTTTACAGATGCCTATAAAAAGATTAGGAGACTATTTAAAAGACATGGACCAAAGGCTTTAAAATTTGCCAAACAAGAAGGTTTAAAACTAGCAAAGAAACACGGACCGGCGCTATTACAAAAAGGAGGAGATAAACTTTTAAAAATGGCTATGGGTAAGATTTCAAACTTAGCGGGAGGAAATATTATCCCCGTTATGAAGCCGAGTATTACATCAGGGAGAGGTATAAAATATGTTTAAGACTTAAACAATTAAAACATATTTAAAAATGACAAGTTCAAATATTCTAGATTGGAGTGAAGAGGTGCCACTAGATGAGGGAATCGAAGAATACGAGTATAGAAGATATCCACCAAATGCTGGGGGTGTCGCTATGCTAAACCAACCCGGACAGATTCGTTTTAGTATTGAAAGCGGGGATATTTTTGTTCACCCTCACCGTTCATATATTCAATTTGAAGGAAGAGTAACAAAAACTGACGGTTCAACATATTCTCATACTGACATGGTAACAATAGCAAACAATGGGCTCATGTATCTTTTTAATCAGGTACGTTATGAAATGGGAGGCCGTGAAATTGAAACTCTACTATTTCCAGGACAAGCTACGACAATGCTGGGGTTGTTGGAGTATACCGAAGATTTCAGCAGATCGCGAGGATTGGCTCAAGGATGGGCAAAGGATGAAATGAATTATAGTGATGGGGAGGTGGTTGCTCAAACATCAGAAGAAAACCCAGGATTTAAAAGAAGACAGCAGTATTTATTGTCATCATATGGAAATGCTGTAGGCACCGAGAGAGGATATTTTACAATAAATATTCCTTTGTCTCACATTTTCGGATTTTGTAAAGATTATGATAAGATAATATATGGGATAAAACACGAGTTGTTTTTAACAAGAAAAGATGACAACCAGCCACTGTATGCAGTAGAAACTGGAGGAGATGGAATCCCAGGGCTAGGTAAACTAACACTGAATAATATGTATTGGTTCGTTCCAATAATCAAACCTTCAATATCAAATTTAAACAGTTTAATGACTGACATGTCGAAAAACATTAACATAAAAATAGACTTTGATAGAAGGCAAGTTTTCAGTGTTGACCTTCCACAAGCCAATACAAGCTATACCTGGAATTTAACAACGAAGGCGGCCAATGAAAAACCACGGTTTGTTATTGTTGCTTTTCAGGTAGGAAGAAGAGAAACACAAACGGAAAACCCGAGTACTTTTAATCATTCAAACATTAGAGAGCTTCATATATTTTTAAACAATGTTAAAAGATATCCAGCCCTTGATTTTACAATGGATTTTAACAAAAACAACTTTGGGGATGCTTACAACGCAGCAATGGAGTATAGGTGTCTAGTTTCAGGTCTTCCATCTTGTGTTTCTAATTTCTCAATTAATCCAATAGATTTTAAGCATATATATCCACTGTTTGTTTTTGATATATCGAAGCAGTCGGCGACTCTTAAAACAGCTATAACAAATATTACGGTAGAAATGACTTTTCATGAAGGAGTGGCAGCAAATACAACGGCCTACGCTGTCGTATTGTCAGATAATACACTACTGTTTAAGTCAGATGGAAAGGAGATAAGACCGGAGTATTAGATGATAAAAAATATTAAAAAATCTTAATATGTTTTAAGTAACATATTAAGATTGAATTGTTACATAATCTATTTCAACTTGTCTGTCTTGTTTCTTTTTTAATGGATGTCTTACACTTTGAACCAATAACAATTTTAAAGGAGATACAACCTTTGTTAAATCTTTGATTTTTTCATCTAGTTTATCCTGTAGATAGTAACCAGTAACAGGATATCTTCCTTCTTCTGTTTTGATGTATAGTATTCTTTTTAACTTGTTACCTTGTGAATATTCACTAAAAGCGTCTACCAGATATTCACCTGCTTCAAGTTCAATTAAATCTTTTGGTTTTACTTCATCTCTTTTAGGTTTAGGTAGACTTTTTAAAGTTTCAGGAGTTTTTCTCATTTCCTCTTCTATTTCTTTAAATCTTTGGACAGCATTCTTAACTTTTTCCCAGTCATTTTTAAATTTTGTTTTAAAGGCTTCTACTTGTTGTATATCTCCAAAAACAAGTTCATCTTTACCATTAATTTTTTTTGTAATCCCCATAATTAAACTATGTAAAGGCATACAGTAATAGTTCCCATCTTTCTTTTTAGTTTCAACTTCTCTAAAAAATACTTTAACCATTTCATAATTATCAAACTTCATCCATTTTTTTAAAACTGAAGTAGGAAAACAAACACCTTTTTCATCTGTATCACCATATGTAAAAAGTATTCTATAAGGGTGTTCTTTACTTGCTGCATTGTATTTACATTTTTTAAAAGCATATAATTTTATAAACCTGTGTTCTCTGATTTTTCTTAATACTTCTTCCTGATTTGATGTTTTAAAATCTTTTTCTAATGTACTTTTTCTTTTATCAGCTCTTTCTTGTTTCTCAATTAAAACTTTAAGATTTTCCTTTTCTTTTTGAAGTAGTCGTTTTCTTTCCTTTTCTTCTTTTTCTATTCGTTCCCTTTCTTCTTTGTTTTTCTTAAACCATTCATAAGAAAGATATTCGTTTTCTTTGATTATGATGTATTCCTTTCTTTTAGCTCTACTATACAATGAAATTATGAAAGAATGTTCCAATTTTATAGGTTTGTTTAAAATTGGACGTTCCCCTCTTGAATGGGTATTAGGTTTCATTCTAAACTCAAATTGTATATCTTTCGAATGTGGGCAAACATCTTTAATATCTGGTAAATCTTCATATTCTCCATAATTTTTTGTTGGAAAATTTAAGGGAGCTATAAATGTTGGTCCCTTTCTTGAATAACTTTTAGGTTCTAAAAAGCGAAAACGTTTTTTATCATGTTTGTATTCAATAACATTAATTACTAAATTGTTAAAACCTAAATCACTCATTGCTTCCTTCTTCGCTTTCTCATAACGTTTTAAATGTTCTTCTTCAGTTTCTCTTTTTATCTTATTTACCTCATAATTTACACATCCAATCCTATGTGTTAGAGTTGAACCATACCATATCATACATATTTTTTTATCTGTTTTATCACAAATTAAACAGGTTTTAGTAATTGCATCTCTCAACTTTTCAAATTGTCTAGCTTTTGGTTGACTGTGAAAAATTTTAAAATTTTGTATCTTTTTTAACTCTCTATTAATTAAACTTGCTCCGTTTACCTTTTCTTTTAAGGAAGGACAAAATGAAAGTTCAAAACGTGTCGCTCCATGTTCTATAACATCGGGATGACTAAAAAGTTTTTTCAAATATGGACTTTGATGATTGTATGCATATTCTGCAAGGTGAACCCCCATTTTTTCTTGGGTATTACCAGCTTCGAAGTTTGAAACTATCTTGTTGTAGTACTTGCAACGTATTGCTTGATCTTTGTAAAACGTAACATATTTTAAAATGTTACGCCCCGATTTTTTTTCTTCTTGTTTTAAATTTATTAAAATGTCTTTTTCACAATAATCTACATATAGTTCTTCTTCGGCAACCCCATCAATAGTTTCATCTTCATCTTCATCTTCTCCTTCTCTTTCCATACTTCTTCTAATGTCATATTGTTCTCTTGTGTTTCCATTGTTTAAAAATGCGTCATACAAAGCATTACGATCTAGGGTGCCCGCTTGATCGTATGTAATATCACATTGAGCAACTACATAACCTACCGTTTTTAAAATTTCATTTAATCTTTCAATATTGTCATTAACAATTTTAAAAGGAATATTAGAAACATCAAACTTAAATCCTACAATACCTATTGGATCTTCTCCTTCTTTTCTATTCCAAATTTTAGATCTTCTTAAAATTTCTTTATCCTCATCTATCTTACTCATAGTTTGTATTAAATAGCTGTTAGTTTTTTTTTTGAATTGCGCTGATGTAAAAATTTTTCCGGTACTACTAGAAGAAGGGCAATTAAAAGCTTGAAACACCAAAGCTTTAGCACTGTTTAAATATGTTGTTGATGCTCCTTTAGTAACAGTTCCATCATCATTTACAATATCTTTTTTAAGTGTGATACCTCCGCGATTACTTACTACAACATCATCTTCATAGACGTAAGAATATATGTATATATCATCATAGATAAACGGGATATTAAGCAATGGTTTAAGTTTCATTAAACCGTTTGAATCTTCGATATATGAAACATTTCTAATATCACTAATTAAATTACTGTCGAATGTATTTTCAACAGCAAGGTAATACATAAAATTAGAAAAAGACCTAAGACCTAAATCTTTTAAATGTATATATTCAGAAATAGGTTTTTCTTCTTTGTTGATTTTAACACTGCATTCATTTCTGTTTTCCATTTTTCTAATCTCTCTTTTTAATATATAGAAAAAATTACTTAAATCAAATATTTTTTTGCGTTTTTAATTCAATTTTAAAAGTTTGTTTTTTTTTTCTTCTTTTTCTTCTTTTTCTTCTTTTGCTTCTTTCTCTTCTTTTGCTTCTTTTTGTTGGTTTCTCTCTGTTTTTTTTCTTTTGTTCTTTTGTCTCTGTACACCCGCCGATTCGCTGTGATCCGCTGCTTTTACCCGCTTGTCAGCCAACCAGTCAACCGAGGCATCAAGTCATTCTAACATCCATCAACTCGAGGATTGCCGGGAATTGCTCCGTTTCACTTGCTTGCTGGCTGCTGTCGCTCGCTTTGCTAAGGGTAAACTGGAAAAACAGGCAAAACTGGATAAACAGGCTAAGCCGGCTACGTCGGCTACGTCGGCTAAACCAAGAAAACCGAGAAAATCCGGAGGATTTGAAAACTGAGAAAACTGAGAAAACCGGAAAAACCGAGGCAACCATTCCGTCAGTCAGTCAGTCAGTCAGTCAACGGTTAGCGGGTGGATAGTTGGTGGTGGTGTGTGCAATTGCAGGTGGTGGGAGGTGTAAAAAACAAAAAAAAAGTGCGAAAACTTGAAGTGCGAAAAAAAGGTTTCGATAGCCGGGTTATTTTAACATTTCCTACATTAACCGATACCCCAATATTCCATATTTTGCGTTTGCACTCTCTCTCTTACTCTCTCAGGGGGTCACAAGTTTGAAGATAGGAACAAAGAAGGAAAACTTTAAATTTCTTTTTCTCTTAAATGGGAAGGTGTAGAGCTTTGATATTTGGTATGTAGCATTTCCTAGTGGACCTCTACCAAGTTTGTTCATATGATGCCCCTGGGTCAAAACTGGCCCAGCCCGGGGTGTCACAAGTTCGAACATAGGAACAAAGAAGGAAAACTTTTAAATTCTTCTTTAAAACTGTAAGGCGTAGAGCTTTGATATTTGGTATTCTCTTCTAAGTTTGTTTGCCCATCTAAGCACAACAAGTTCATTGAGTTCAAAATTGGGTCATCTTGGGTCATAAACTAGGTCACTAGGTCAAATTAAAGAAATACCTTGTTGGCACTCTCGAGGCCACATTATTTGCTCAATTGCCTTGAAAATTAGTTAAAAAGTTTGTCTTTATAAAGTCTCACATAAGATTAATTTGGGTCAACTTGGGTCATAAACTAGTTCACTGGGTCAAATTAAAGAAATACCTTGTTTGCACTCTGGAGGCCACATTTATTGCTCAAATGACCTGAAATTTGGCCAGAATGTTTGTCTTGATGAAATACCACATGAGTTTGGATTTGGGTCACCTGGAACCATAAACTAGGTCACTAGGTCAAAATAAAGAAATACCTTGTGGGCACTCTAGAGGCCACATTCTTTGCTTAATTGCCTTGAAAATTGGTCAGAATGTTTGTCTTTGTAAAATCTCACATGAGTCTGAATTTGGGTCAACTGGGGTCATAAACTAAGTCACTTGGTTAAATTAAAGAAATAGCTAGTGGGCACTCTAGAGGCCACATTTATTATTCATTTGATTTGAAAATTGGGTAAAATGTTTCTTTTGATATAGTCAATGACCAGTTCAGATTTGGGTCACCAGGGGTCATAATCTAGGTCACTAGGTCAAATTAAAGAAATATCTTTAGGGCACTCGAGGCCACATTTTTTGCTCAATTGACTTGAAAATTGGTCAGAATGTTTGTCTTCGTGAAATATGAGTTTGAAATTGGGTCACCTACGGTCAAAAACTAGGTCACATGGTCAAATTTAAGAAAAACATTTAAGGCATTCTACTAAGGTGAGCGACCCAGGGCCATCATGGCCCTCTTGTTTTTTGAATGGATAGTATTGCCTGAAAAGGAGCATATGCTAGTAGCAAGCCTTTGCTTCTGTTCTAACCACATTTTGGAATGCTGCTTGGTGAAGCGACATGAACAATTTTATTAACTGAGGGATTTGGACAATACAACAACATTTCTTTCAGGTTGCATTAGTCGGACAGGAACCAGTATTGTATGCCCGATCTATCCAAGAAAACATCTGCTATGGTTTGACTGAGGCCGAGTGGGATTCTGGGAGTGTAGAGGCAGCAGCCAGGATGGCAAATGCTCACAACTTTATTTCTGATCTTAAAGAAGGATATGATACCCAGACAGGGGAAAAGGGTGTCCAGATGTCAGGTATTATTAGGTCACAGTTTTATTTTCATTGGCCATGCTCTGGCAAAAGGAGGTTTAATCTCTATGATTCATCGTACCAAGCAAGTAATCATATAATTGAGAATCCATAAAGTCCATTTGTCTAACAACAGATTGAAATATAAGGTAGACTGGTCGTTTGATACGCAGAAAATTGAATAACAGCAAAAAGTTTAACTCATTTCAGCCTGCACTGACTGTGCGGCTCACCTGGGTTGACTTTTTGCAGATGCATTCAACCCTCCTTGTCACAGAGCATGGTTCACATGTATGTGAATTTTAGGATCAAAAGAAAGAAAGAAAGATATTGAATTATGGCCATCAAATTAGTATTTTCATTGTCAGAAAAACTTCATTTTTGCATTGATGTTTGTCTTCAGGGTCCATAATTCTGTCAAACTTTGGTCTTCAACAATAAATAAAGGAAAAACAGTGCTGGAGACAAACAAATTGGCATTACTCTTAAGAAAGAACTTTGGCCAAGACACACATCAGACTTCTTGTAACAATAAAGGAAATACTGGTAACCCTTTGCCAAACAAGCCTGTGTTTTAATTTAAACAGCTGATACAGAAGATTTTAGAAAAACATTGTGGGAAAAGGAGAAAATGCTGGTATCCAGCATTTTCTCTTTTTCCCACAATGTTTTATACCCTATAAAAGACAAATGCAACAGTTTGAACTACCTTTAATTTGTCATCTACTGTTATGAATTTGGAAGAGTCTGAAATTTTGTTGTCTGGTGAAAAGTTAAGGATTGATGTAGCACGGAGCCAGGAATTATCATTGAAATGGTATAAGTCTGTACAGAAAGATACGGAGCATAATTCTTTGTTTTGGTGTATGATCGAAATATTTTTCATGGAGTGAAAAACTTAAGGCTATATTTTCATAAGTGGCAAAGCCAAGAGTGAAAGTATGACCTTTGCATTTCACAAGATGAAAGAAATTTCGATTATACACAGAAACAAACAACTATCCTATTTCTTTTATGGTCTTCATTTTAACCTTTCTTTTCACATCTAATTTTTGCTCATTGTGAAAAATATGTGTTTTTCAAGCAAAATAGATCTATTCAATCTAGTCAGATATTCACTAGCTGTAATAATGAGGTCATGAGTTATGTTGACATGTAATAAAATACGATGTTCACCTGCTAAAAATTCATTCATGTTTTTTAAATATCTGTGGCATGTCAAAAGTAAAAGTTATAACATTCACCGGTGTTTTATAATATTTACTGGTGAATTATACAGATGTAATTCACAGTTAGATTTATATAAAGTACTGTAAAGCATAAAAGAAATTATTTTCACTTTTTTCATGAAGGTGGTCAGAAGCAGAGGATAGCCATTGCAAGAGCTCTTCTCAGAGAGCCTCGGGTATTGCTACTGGACGAGGCTACAAGTGCTCTGGATTCTGAATCTGAACATTTGGTAAGTGATTGTTTGGTATTTAACATCTTCAGAAGGTCTTTTTTTTATGGGGGGGGGGGGTGTTTGACAATTTTCAATGTTATTTCAGTTATATGGCAGCAGCCAGTGCACCTATCCATGCTTCTCTGGAATTTCTTTTGCAATATTCTTCCCAAGCCACTGGCTGCTTTTCCACATAACAATCGTCGAAACCATGATCAGCAGCGAGAGAGGAATGAATCCTATTACAATGACAATCATCATTCCTCAGAGAGAAAGTGGCCAAGCTTTGGAATTAAAACCAGCAAACCAGCGACCCCCATGGTCTCAAGTCCTGTTCACTACCAACTGCGCTACCAGACTTGGGTGTTTAGAAAGCACTACTTTAACTCCTTCAACACCAGGAGTCCTGCATGGCTGCAGTGCTAAAGATGTGGTATTTGAAACCTAAAGACACCAGGTTTGTGTTGGGAGTGTCCTCGGGCAGGAAAGTTCATAGACCCTGTTGTTACCTGTGGCACTCTAAGGGTTAATAGCAGAACAAAAGATAGTTTCAAAAGATTGTCAGGCAGAGCCTGGTGGCTCTGTAACATAAAGAGATTGAAATCAGGAGAGTTGCTAGCGGGAATCCCAAGCTTGGCCAATTTCTTTTATGACAGCTGATTATTGTTTCGACAGTGGTAATGTCCGAAAGCAGCCAGTTTGGTACAAATAATTTAAAGTATTGGGAAAAGAAACTCCAGGAAAATATGGACAGATGCACTTGCTGTTGCAGCATATCTGTAATAATTTTGAAAATGGCTTGAAACACCTTACAGACAAATAAATAAATCCAGAAAGGTGTCCTCCATGGCTCATCTATTTTGTGAAATATTTTTGCAAAATACTATTGAAATTGCAATATGGTACTGTTCTTTCACAGACTGGGAAAAAAGTAAATTTGAGCCATAATCTGGCATGCCCGGAGGGGTTTAACCCTTTCCCAAACAACAAATTTTGGACTGGTCCAAATTGAAAGAGTTTGCAGACGACAATTTTAAATTTGATGAAAATGGCAGAAAGGTCTCAAAAAGGGTAGAAAACACTGGGGGAAAAGGAGAAATTGCTCGTTACGAGCAATTTCTCCTTTTTCCCACAGTGTTTCAAAAATACTTGTACTGCAGACACGTGAAAACCAGGGCTTGTTTGGGAAAGGGTTAATGCACCTCAGTGTTGCATCATACCAAGCAAGTCATCACATAATTATGGATCTATAACACACATTTTGACTAACAACCAACTGTATCATGACGTAGACTTGGCCTTGGACATGCAGAAAATTTATCAAAAGCAAAACGTATTGACCCAGATTAGCCTGTGCAGGCTGACCTTGGTAAAACTTTTTGCATCTGCATTAAATGCCTTTTACACAGAGCATTTATTACCATTGTAATGGTTTAACAGATTAGATTTAGATGTAGAGGGCAAGCAAACACCAATTATTAACAATATTTACAATATTCATAATGCCTCATGATACAGAAACAGTTTTCATGGGATGATAGGGTAAAACGTCTAAATATGTAGTCCTATTTTTAGGTGCAGCAAGCCCTGTATGAAAGCATGAAAGGCAGATCTGTGATAGTGATTGCTCATAGACTGAGCACTGTGGAGAAAGCAGACAAGATTATCGTGATTGATAAAGGCAAAGTTTTAGAACAGGGAACCCATCTACAGCTTCTTGAACAGAAAGGAATGTATGCCAGTCTAGTCAAGAGACAGTTGTTGCTGTCGGAAAGTTCATGGTCTGAAGCCTCCAAGAAAAAAGTCATGGCACAGGATTCTTTGCACAAGACAATCAGAGGAACTAGTCATGTTGGTGTGGAAAAAAAATCTATGAGAAATGGCCTGTACTCTGAAGTTATGTTTAAACCAGGATCAGTTTGATGAACGTTTATTTTATAGGCATTAAGCTATATATGCAATCATTTGACTTCTAGTTTGACATTTCTGATTGGTTGTAAACATGTCATGTGATACAAAGGAGTTGCATTACCGGTAATTACCAGTCGGTTTTAGACCTACTTTATCACCAGATTTTTATGCCATATAAAGAGGTAAGCAAAAATGAATGAGTATATATGATTATAGGGGTTTAACATTTTCCATGTCATGTTTGTCCAGAAATGAACATAACTCCTTCATGTTACAGTTTAACACAATGCCTCTACATATTATTCGATGCAATAAGAAGGAAAAAAGTTCATTTTCAGATAAACACAATACATTAAACACTTTAAAACACTACTAGTAAAGTAAAAAAGATGGGTTATACTGATCTGATATTCAGTCCCAAGTCAGTCAAATTAATCTTTCTTTGTAGACTAACACATACATAGGCTTATAAATTGTGCTTTCTGGGCAGTCTGGTCTGAATCTACATGAAAATAACTATCCTCATTTTCAGTCCTCAATTAGTGTTTTTATCCTTTACCATATGGCACAATTTAGACTTCTATATTGAAGGAATTTACAGAAAACAATCCAGGTCTGTTTCAAATGATAGTATTTGTCCTTGAAAAGGTAAAAATATGTGGGAAAAGGAGAAAAGCATTTATGTCCTTTTCACATAATGTTTTCAAAAACTTTCTTTCTCAGGGTTGTCAAAACTTGGGTTTGTGTGATGAAGGGTAAAGTAACCAAAGCTCTGTTAATAGATGTCAATTTTCTTGTGATGCAGATTGTCCCATTACTAACAAATTATATTCTGCAAAAAGAGCAAGATTGATGATGGCATTTTCCTGATATTGTAAAGACAAAATCTATGTTTAGTTAAATTTTCACAGAGATATACTTGAATTTTCTATTTAAGTTTCATTGAGATTTATGTGACAGCTCAGTTGGTAGAGGTCATAACTGTAAGGTTGTAGTTGAGGGTCATGTGATGGTATTTATTGTGTGATACAGTATATAGTCTTTCCCCATTAAAAGTATACCAAACAGTCCCAACTTGTAACAAACATGAGAAAGAAGGCTTTTGAAAACATTATGGGAAAAAGAGAAAATGTTGGTAACAAGCATTTTCTCCTTTTCCTGCAATGCTTTCTACCCTGTTTAAAACTAAGTCCAAGATTTGAATCACATTAAAGTTGATGTCTGCATATGCTTTCAATTTGGACAAGTCTACAGTTTTGTGGATTAATAACAATCTAATGATATTACCATACCCAATACAAGTTTGTTTTTTTTTTTAATCACTCTTTTGTCAAAATCCATTTGTAACAAGCTGTGAAAAGGCTTTTTTAACAATATAAACGGGTAAAAAATGGATTAGCAGCAAATTCGACAACAAAACAAAAGTAGAATGTCATAAATAATTTTGAACTACTATGTTTATGGAACTGGTAAGGTTTTTGACTTTGCCCTATATGCTGTGAGAACATATTCGTTTTGTTGCATTTTTAAATGAAAAAACTGTGAAAATGCATGACTGAAGGAAAACTATCACATAAGGTTAATTCTTTACCACACAATTCCAACCTTCTATCAACCCTGAGAAAAAAAGCTTCTGAAAACATTGTGGGAAATGGAGAAAATGCTGGTAACCAGCATTTTCTCCTTTTCTCACAATGTTTTTTACCCTTCCAAACACAAATTTCAGGTTTTTAGTTACATTTATATTGTCGTCTGCAAATGCTTTCGATTGGGCTAGTTTTTGTCGTTTGGTAAAGAGTTAAACCAAGTTGAAGCTTGACTGATGCTTGCAGAGGTATCCTGTATAATGGGTTGTTGCTGTGTAATGTACTGTTTTCATGTAATTGTTAGAGACCTAATTTGAAATTTTCAATTGTTTTTGTATATCCCTTTACCACACAGTCTTGACTTTTAACGACCCTGAAAGAAAGGGCTTTTGAAAACACTGTGGGAAAAGGAGAAAATGCTGGTATCCAGCATTTTCTCCTTTTCCCACAATGTTTTCTACCCTTCCCAAAACAAATATCAATTTTTGAGTCAAATTTATTTTGTCGTCTGCAAATTCTTTCAATTTGGACAAGTCTAAAATTTTGTTGTTTGGTAAACAGATATTTAGGTGTGGATGTAGACATTGGAGACATTTTTTTGAAAGAAAAATATATTATGGCTATAATAGAGAAATTACTCAGGATGTTTTATTGATTTTGTCCATCAATCTCTGTAGATAAAAAATATACAAGTTTATCTTTTTTTTTTCTCTCACATGTCACTTTTTTTTTCACACAAGATACTTTACAGTAAGGCTGAGCTAATATATCATGTTTTTTTTGTCCTATGTAAGTAACAATGTATTGTTTTCTATTTTCTTTGCAACACACACATGATTTAAAGAAACTGTATGATCTTCTTGCATTTGATTAGAATAACTTGAATTTACTGTTCTCTAGTGCAATTTTTCTAGAGGTTGGATGTCTGTTTGATCTTTATAAAATAGCCTTTTTTTTTTTAAATGCAAGAGGCAACAGTTTCAAATCATAATTCCATTTTACTGTGTAAAGAGTTTTTCTCCCATACTTTATACTGTATGTCGGTTATGAAACTGGGTTTTATCTGTTTAACTGTTTACCACACGATAAAAATGTAGACTTGTCCAAATTGAAAGCAATTGCAGACGACAGTTTAACTGTGGCTCAAAGGATGGAATTTGGCTTTGATAGGGTAGAATACATTGTGGGAAAGGGAGAAAATGCTGGTTACCAGTATTTTCTCCTTTTCCAACAATGTTTTCAAAAGGCTTCATCCTCAGAAGGCTTAAAGGGTTCAAAAACTAGGTCACGATGTCGAAAATACTGTTTAGACTCCATAAACAAACATTTCGTGAAAATTTCATTGAACTTTTCCAGGATGGGTCCCTGCAGTGATACTGCTTTTTGTAACCATTGTTGTGTATTTTATTTTTGGTATATTATTTTTGTTTTAAATATTGTATTTGTTTGCTTTTTTTTTTCTTCTATCTTTTCTATCCCGGTTGGCTATTAATTTTAGATGGCATAATACTTACCAGGAGATATAGTATATACATGTATTGTTATTATTAATTGATATTCTGTTTTTAACCCTTTGGTCGCTAAGCACAACTCAAGGACCTTTTGCAGACAATGTAGATCAAGACCAGACTGCACAACATGTGCAGTCTGATCTTGGATCTACACTGTCTGATAAGGAGATATATACGTGTATTTATACTTTTGGGTTTTAACCGTTTTTGCTATCAACTTGCTATCAACTTTCACCTTTTTAGCAGGTTAAGGGGTTAAATGCTGGATCCTTGTATTATTTTGTTGTATAGCCAAGCCTTGGGTTTTTAAAATTCTAAACCTACTGTTCCAATTGTCAATTCCAAGACTAGCCATCTGACAGAATAATCAGAGCCAATCAGTTGTCTAGCCTAGGAATGTAGCTTACTGGACAAGATCAGTTATGTAACTTCTTACCAAGTGACAGATTTCACACTCAACCTAATTGAAAACATTTGCAGAGGACGAATAAATTGTAGCTCTGAAGATGATTTCTTGATTTCCTTCTTTGATATGATAGAAAAAGTTGTGGGAAAAGGAGAAAATGATGGTAACCATCATTTTCTCCTTTTCCCACAACGTTTTTTACCATTGGGTTAAACAATCAAATAGGGTTTTTGCACTGTATAATGTTGGATGAATGGAAAGGATTTGGCCAGTTTACAAAGTCAGATGGTAAATGAATAAAATGGATATTTTCTAACAATTTAAGAATAAAATTTGTTGTATATTCCATGTCACATCGTCATGGTAACCTAATAAAATATAGAACAGTATAGATCAAAGATCAGACTGCAAGTTCAATAGCTTAGTTAGTAACGAACAGGGCTTTAAACTAGGAAGTCGCTAGTTTGAATCCTGAGCTCGACCAGTTTCTTCCCGAGACTTCATGACGGTCATCGCGGCAGGATTCATCCCTTTCTCACCGCTGAATATTCTATCGACGATAGTTTTGTGGGAAAGCAGCCATTTGCTTGGGGAAAAAAATTTCAGTAAGTACGGGTAAAGGAAACTCTAAAAACGCATGGATAGGTACACTGACCGACACCTTACAACTGAAAGAATGTTGAAAACGGCGTTAAACACCATACAAACAAATTATTATACACCGATCTGACTTTCGGTGAGGTCATAAACGAGACAGTTGATTCTATTCATAGAACTGATACGGGATCTGCAATCACGTCGTTTGGCCAGATGGAGCGTTTCCCACAGAATTTAATAAGTTTATCCTTTCTACAGAGAGGACACGTGTAAATTCTGTACTGTTCAACACTAAAAAGCAGGACAAGCATCAGTTCCTAATGGTTCAAAACCCTTTACCACACAATACCGTGTTTTAACGAAACAGACAGCTTTCGAAAACATTGTTGGAAACTGTTGGTAACTACCATTTTCTCTTTTTCCGCATGTTTTCTAACTTTTCAAAGAGAAATCTGATCATTTGGGTCAGACTGGATTTGTCGTCTCCAAGTGCTTTCAATTTGGACAGGTCAAAATTTTGTCGTTTTGTTTGTCGTTTTGTAAAGGGTTAGTCATCTCAATACCCTCTGAAAACAAATTTGCTGCAGAAGATTTTGGAAACACACGTTAAGAAAATAGATGACCAACTTGTTGCGAGGTTTTAATAAATGCATATGTGTGAAATCCGTGTTGGAAATTGCAAAATGTCTTATAAGCTTATCTACGGCAAGACGATAACCGTCAAGAACCTTTAGTCTGATCTTTGATTACCCTCTTTGAATCAAGAAATGTTACGGAGTCCCTTATGTGTCATTTCTATTTCACTATGATGAAATGCCAATCCGATAAAATTATTCGTTATATCAAAATCCTACCTCAATAGAACGATAAGAATTCGTTAGCCCGAAATTTTAGTTCGATAAAACGAAATAGATCTAATTCGTTTAAAAGAAATAATAATTCGTTTCCACAAAATAATGTCCTCTCACAGAGTTACTGTGTTCACGTGCCATTGATTCATGGTGGACGAAAGTCAACGAGTGTTCCGAACATAATATTTTGTTTACTGGGAATGGCACTTAGATAGAAAATAGAAAAAGAAGTCATTATGTCGTTTTCTCGAAATAGGATTTTTAATGACATTTTTTTGAAACAAGATTTCTTTTTAACGAATGGTTATTTCGTTTTATCGAACTAGTTTTTCGTAATAAAATTGTGTTATGACACCTATGGGACTCCATAAAGAGTCTACTTTCGTTTTTTAGCAAATGTTTGTTTACGTGGTGTTCACATAGCTTATTAATTAAATAGTAATGTACCTATCTAATGGCAACAAATTTTCATGTTTCACTCCGATCTTTGGGCTTTACAGCACCACCGGAGAGCTTTCCAATTCTTTTACAAAGCAAGCAAATAAATCCAGATTACAAGCTTTAAAGTCCAACGCCTTGACGACTGAGCCTCCTTGGGACTATGGACTGCAATAGCATAACTCTCTAAGCGCCAAATATGTAAACTCGACCTTTTTCGACGGCTTAAAATACAATCCACTGAAACACAAAAGTATTATTACGTTATAAGCTTGCCTAAGCATAGTAAGCAAGCGAACGATAAAGATCTAAGATCAGACTGCATCTTCTGTGCAGTCTGATCTTGATCTATGTCACCCGCAATAGCCACTGTTTTCCCCTATCGCTCTGAGAGATTAATGTCGGAATAATCGGGTTTGTTCGCCACTGCGACTTACTACTGGTCCAAAAACTAACAGGCCCAAGACTTCAGCATGCAGTTAACCCTCTCAGCGCCATAGGCGAAAAGATGGACTGCAAAGAATGCACAATCTGATGCTACTTGTTTAGTGAAGCCTGCAAGATAATGATTTTTCTGACTTCAGTTGGTTGTTTTTTTCGGCCACCGAAAAGGGTTGAGGTAATATAGGGTGCTGAAAGGGATCAACTTTTTTTTTGTACAGCTGATCACGTTATTCAGTCGAGATCGTGGCTTGTCCTAGACAAAGGCAAAACGTTTGAGGCAGACTTATGTTAAATACGTTCGAAGTTTACACTAACAATTAACTAAATTTCTAGAAAGATTTGTGTTTGATCCTTAGATTTTTATGCTCATCAGAAAAAATTGAAAATTTTGGGGGAGCATATAGTCGTCAAGTTGCCCGTGCGTCCGTCCTTCTGTGTATTTCGTCGGTGCCTACGTCCCACCGCCTGTCCATCCGTATGTCCGTGCGTCCATAATTTCATTTCCGCACTATTTCTCAACAACCACAGGATGGAATTCCACGAAACTTCATGGGAGGCTTCTCTGTAAGGTAGACATGCGCACATTGTCAGCTTGTCCTGGTTCGATGATGTTTCTTACAGTTTTCAAGATTGACTATTTTAGCTCGTATCTTTGTCGGAATGAACTATTTCTCTAGGTCATATAAAGTGAAAATCTTCTTTATGCTCTAAAACTCCCTCATTGGATATCTATGGAGCACTGCCAGGATATTTGTCTTCATGGAATGTAGACTATGTACAAATAGGTCATGTAGTAGCGCTTAACAAAATTATTAAAATATATATCGTTAAGATTTAAAAGGCCACAGTTTTCATTAAATCATCATAGAACTTTATCAGAACGTTTGTCTCCATGGTATCTAGATCAAGGATGAAACTGAGCCATTTGGGTCACGGGGGCAAAATAATGGAAAATCTTGTGAAACTTGAGCCCAACATTTGTCACCCAATATCAGTTACACTTTGGACGTCTGTGTGATCAAAACTTTGGTGGTATGCGGTAATGAACAAGGTCACCAGGTCAATACCTATTTAATAAACCATTAACAACAAATAATTGCTACTATAGTCGAAACTGTCTTTGTGGCAACTTTTTGAGCAAGTTGCCTACATTATGCAAGCATATATCGAGTTAGTTTAGTTTAAACATATTTATTTTACATCGATTGAGATACAAGTTCTTACAACTTATACTAATCTCTCTCGATTCTGCTTCCTGGAAACTACACCAGTACTCGCGCCGAATGAGTGGGCCAATGAACAGTCCTAAAGTTGACATCCGCTCTCGGGTATCGAACACGGGACCTTTTGATTACGAGGCCGATGCTTTACCTCACAACCATGGACACCACGGACGGATATATCGATATTGAAGGAGAGGATGGAATGTACCGGTACTAGTATCCTTATTCCAGTAGGCGGCGATTCCGCTACGCCTTGAAATTTTGGTCAAAACGCCTTGAATCGTAGCAGAAACGGCAAAAGCGCAATAGAAACGCATTGACCGAAGTAGAACCTTAGAAGCCTTATGATCGCCCCTTCGCGCTTGTTTTGGCCGTGCTTAAAATTTACGAAGCGGGATCGCCATCGGCTCGAAGCGCCACAAAAGCGTAGTAAAGGCGTAGCAAGAAATTCATGAACGCAGCATTATTATAGCCGCAGCGCGAGTTACTTAGCGCAAGTGCAGCGCATCGTAACAAAAGCAACGCCCAACGCTATCAATCTATTGCTCATAACCGCAAGCTGGAGCACAGCTACTGCAACAATTCGATCCATTTTCTTCGAAGGTCAATGGTAAACTGTTGCCAAAGCAGTTAGATCGCCGATACTTTATAGAAACGTTCCAAAAGCCCAACAGAAGCGCAGCTCCTGCGCACAGGTCTTAGCAAGGTCGCACGAGCAACGTAATAAGCCTGAAATCCGTGGCGTAGTGGAAGCGTAGTCGAAGGGTCTTTGAAGCGCAACAGCGTCGTGACAGGAACGTGAACAGCGCTGCGAGATCGTGATTGAAGCGTACTATAAGTGTACTGGAAACGCTTAAGTAAAAAATGTCGCACATGTCGGCGCTTCTGTGGCGATTCGGGAGATTTTGGAGAAGCGCCATGATCGTCATGAGCGCAGTGGAATTGCCACCCAGTGGAATGGGGGCATTAGCAAGCACCTGTCGTAAGCAAGCATTTCAGTGTCCCTTGAGTGCCTAAATAATATAAGCTTGACTTTGTAAACACATGAAAGGTCTCGGATGAGTAGTAACGACCCAGTGGTTGTCTTGTTTTATATGTTTTGTTAGTTAAAGTGTTTCATCAGTTTTGCGTCTGTATGAACAGTAGATGGAGTGTTTAAAAACACTCGCTCAGACATTTTCATGTCATGAGTAAAACTGAACGGATCGGTCATTGCCAACAGGTCTTGGCACCACGTAGTGACGTCATTCATATGTAAAAACTTGCCATGTTCTTTGATTGTTTTTGGTTTTGACAGACAGCGATTTCACTCCTGCTGCTTCTTAGGAAGATCATTCGTTTATTATTCATTGGAATTCATTGCAATTTCGTATTTCTATCTGTAAGCTACTCTTCCTTATTAGACAATAGTCATGAGAAAGTAAGTCAGATCAATGGAAAATCCATGCGACTTCGTTACATGGCGGCAGTAATGATTGCATCATAATTATTAATATATCTCAACTGTTCTGACCGTCTCACGACACTGACCAGACTACACTTTTCACTTTAATCTTTTGAACTGTCCCTTCAAGGAAACATTAAAAAAGGCTGCTCAATTGCATTTTAAGAATACATCTACATATTTCATATATTCGCTTGAAAAGTATTTTAACCTTCTTATGCAATCGATCTTACAAAAATTGTGGGAAGACAAAAACGCACGATGTTGTTTTCAAACAAACACACAATTCCGATAGGTCTAAGAGAGCAGGTTGCCTGTATAAAAGCAATGGGATTTGATCGTGTTGGTCTCAGTGTTGCCTGAAAGGTCCCCGAGGAATATTCAAATATGAAAATTCTTTTTGCATTAACGTTTGTAGGTAAGTTTATTAAAAAGTATGGTTCAAAATTGTTTCAGAAAACAATGGATATATGCCTATTAGCATCTACTACTATCTATATTGTCTACTGTAAGACAGTCTTTGAAAGGTCAGTATGGCGTTGATCAAGGCTAGATCCTTACTTCTGATATAGGACTTTCCACTGTCTGAAGCAGTCTTTAAGTTACAGTGCATTGGTCCTTTTCATGTATATGTTCCTCTTAATATTAAGAATTAAGTTACTTTATTTTAGCCGTGGTCTACTATGTATACGGTGAAAGATGCACAAACGCTACAACTTGCGTGAACACAAAGTGTGACACAAGCGCCGATCACGTACACATTGAATGCACCGAGAATCACTGCACATGCAGCAATGACTTAAAACGTAAGTTTCCGAACTAGTATTAACATCTTTTTGTGTCCACACCTTGTTGTATCCACATCTTTCTGTATACTTTTTAATCTTCCGTGTTTCATTCAGTTTTGTGCAGTGCAGGTGTTGCTCAGCTGGCAACGACCAGGACTTGAATGCGGCGAAGTTTCGGTTATATTTACAATTATCACGAGTTCGATCCCCTGCACCACCGCCATTATATTTTCTGTAATTGTTGGTGATAATCATTGCAACAGAAACCACTCCGTTCTGAGTGAAAATAATCTACTTTTGACTTAGCTTCGTGAAGTATCCAGGAAGTCGGAATCAATGAACCACGCGAATGCCTTTCTAGTTTCGTTAACCCTTCCAGCGCCAAGGGCGAAAATATGAGGTCAAGGTCAGATTGATCTTGAATCTATAGCGTGTTCTTGTTTAGCAAAACCTTTATCGTAAAGTTTTTCCAGGATTCAGGTTTTATGTTTGGTTTTTGCCTAAAGCTTTATTTGCCACGTCAATTGGTGTGTTGGAGTCGTCACCACCGATTCTAACAAACATTTTAGTAACGTTTAGTCAAAACAGAATAGATCTATTTTCTAATATAAAGATAACAGGCTTCTATAAATCACAAAGTTTTCAAAAGCCTTCTTCAGTGTCCTTAAAACTCATGATTGTGTGCCGAGCCCCGGTGGCTCAGTCGCTAGCGTACAGGTCTTGAGAACAGGGGGTCGCTGATTCGATCCGTGGCTCGGCCAATTTCTTTCCGAGGATTTATGATAGTCATTGTGACAGGATTAATTCCTCTCTCACCGCTGACCATTGTTTCGACGATGGTTATGTGAGAAAGCAGCCAGTGGCTTGGAAAGAATATTGTGCGACGTACTGGTTAAAGAAACTCCAGGAAAGCATGAAAAGGCGCCGCGATATAACCGAAATAATGTTGAAAATCAATCAATCAATCTTGACTATATGGTAAAGCATTTCGAAATACTTATAGCAGACTAGCAATGGTAGTTAGCAGCCTGATTTAGTTATTGTTGCATTGTAATTCAACAAAGATTTTTACTGAACACACGTTATCCTGGATTTTACAATGGCATCATTGGGACTTGAGCTTGTATTCTCCACTTGATACGATAAATAATGTACCCATATTTTGAAGGCATCGCAACACGAAAACCTTTAACTCTCAATACGCATAACTTTTGAGAATCAGACTTAGAATGTTATCAAGAATAATGGCCCTGGTGATAGATCTACACTGTCAAATAAAAATTGATATAGAGTTTTTTTTTACCCATCCAACGTAATTAAATTCTTTGCAGAAAACAACGCAATTTCTGATTGGTTAAACAATTGGTTTAGCCGGTCAGAAAGTGCTTAACTTTGAAATTTAGAAAATTCTCAAGAATAATACAAAAAATGTGATTGAGCATAGTCGGAAAATACGGACACGGTTGGAAATTTATCACATAACTAGCCTTGTTTCCCGTACAATACAACCGTTACGAATTTTCTTATTTTTACTGGTCTGAAATAAGCATTAAGTGACGTTATTTGCGACATCATTTTAATCAGCTTTCATAGAAGTGAATTGGTTTGTATTAATAGTAATCCCCATGCGTACATGCGAATTCTTTCGATATATAGCCTGTATGTGATATTTAGGATCTGACATTAGCTTGCATTCGAAATAGAATTTTTTTAACAAGGCTGCAAAAATGTTATTAACCAAGCCGAGCTTCTGGCGAGCTGAACAATATTTCTAAAGAAGAGATATACAATCTTTTATCTAGAAAGCCAACGAATGTCAGAATCTTTTTTCTCACATGACGATATCTTACTAATTAAAGGTCAGAATACAGAAAATCATACACGCTCACGTTTGAATTTCCATGAGTAACCTCAATTCACTTTTCTGAAAGTAGTTTAAAATAACGTCACATATGACGTTCCATAACGCTTATCTGAGACGTGTGTATGATTAGAAAATTCGTAATGGCAGCAGATCTATTAAGTATTAAAACAAGGGAAGTATATATTTATTCAAAAATCCTAGCATTCGTTGGCCTTTGAGAAACAACAAATATCAGATCTAGACTTGTCTACTCGACAGAGGCTTGCATACTAACATTTTTCTAGAATCATTTAATAAAAATTTATCTCAAATGCCAACAAATGTCAGATACTATATCTATATCTGTTTTTATTAATCCAGCATTGTAAAAGTAAAGTTTAATGTCTTATGTTACTTTTTTTCAGCCTGTTTGGTGCAGACTGACTGCAATAACGGCCGGTGTATCGAATCCCACGGAGACAGAGCAACATATCACTGTCTAGACGGGCAATGTAGATGCTTGAAAGTGTGAAAATGAGTTTTTGATCGCCTGCTTACAAATATTAAATGTTACTTTAAAACGCCAAGGGAATTAAGGGTTATTTTTAACTGGATTATCGGTTCATTTTCTCTATCATATTGCGGACTTAATACTTTACCAGGCGACAAAATTTAGTCCCGTCTATAGAGAGAGAATTTGCAGACGACAAATTAAATAAGGCTCAAACAATCAAATACATCTTAGAAATTATAAGAAACAGTGTGGGGAAATGAGAAGATGATTACAAGCATTTTCACATTTTCTCACAATGTTTTAAATTGCGGTCTACCAAATGGGTGTGACCTTGAGATCTACATTTTAGCAAAAGCGCATGGAGTCGTGCTTAGCAGGCAAAGGATGAGCCATATGAGCGGCGCTGTGACAGAAGGGGGTTTAATTCATCTCGATGATCAATCAAACCAAGGAAGTAACGTAATTGTGGAAACCTAAAATCCTTTTTGTCTAACAACCGACTGACTGAATCATAAGGTACAAAGGTTCTTAGACATGCAGATAATTTACCAATAGTAAAAAGTATCGACCCATTTAAGCCTGTGCGGACTGAAGATACATTAAGCGCCCTTTTCACAGAGCATGACTTCATTGGCGGACGCCGCATGCCTGTTGACCGCACAAAGTCCTCTCTAGCCGACGTCGCATATTGTTGCTCAGTTTCCATGGCTTTGAATATGTTGGCGTTTATTGGTTTGTGGGAAGAAGAAGGAAGTTGGATAAGATACTGCGGTGGGGAAACTAGTTGAGAAGAAGGAGATGAAAAAGAACAACAACAACAGCAACAAAAACAACTGCAAGAAAAAAAGAGAAGGAGGAATGCGAAGAAAAAAGGAGAGAGAGAGAGATTTTCCCATTTTCCTAGAGAAAAAATACAAATGGATGCTCGACATTTTGTGCCAGAGATGATTTTATCTAGATCACAATTTTTCTTTTAGCCTTGTCGGCGCCAATGACTTTCCATACAGTGTAATGTTGATCAAGATCAGATAGTTGTATTTCTTCACGTTTGATCTGTATTGTGCGATCATGCAATATTCTTACAACTCTCTTCCCTCCCCGCAAAAAAAATCCAAACCCTGAAAATAAGCTGAAATATCAGGACTGTTTTTCACGAAATTCAAAGATGCATACTATTTATTTGGAACTCAAAGGGTGTTCGTACTGATAAGGTAAAGGTTATGTTGTCTGTGTTTCAGTCTTGTCTTGTCCTTCATTGAGTCTAGGAATACTTCTAAAAATGAAATTTGTGCTCTTGCTTTCTGCTATTGGTATGTTTCACACCTTGTGGTTTATTTGTATGTCATACTCTTCGAACATATTAGAAATACTCAATTAAAGTTTTCCTTCTCACGGCTCATTGTTTTTCGCGGGAAATAAATCAAATGAGCCATGCTCAGTGACAAGGGGCCTTAATACATTTGCAAAAAGAATCGACCCAGCTCAGCCTGCGTAATCCGCGCAGGCTGACCTGGGTCGAAACCTTTTGCTATTGGTCAATTTTCTGATTGTCAAAGGACCAGTCTACCTTATGAGTCAGTTGGTGGTTAGGCAAAAGGCATTTTATGGATCCATAATGTGATGACTTGACTTGGTACGATGCCATTCGGCATACCTCGGGTGATCCGGCGATCAAATCCCTTGGCTGTATCACGTAGCTTGATATGCACCTACACGGTACATTTCGCACATCTCCGGAAGCACACCGCTTTACCGTTATTGAAATTGTAAGGCTCCTCTTTAGAAAGAACGCATGAGTAAATTTTCTGTCGTTATCTTTCTAAGAGTATTTCAGTCGGCAAACAGTTTGTACATTCAATTTTTAGCGTGGTTTATCAATTCCATTAGGAGCTTTCATCGACAGATCGATAGAAGTGAATAACTTCACAGTGGTTGTTCATGTCGTTGCTAAGCGATCTACAGGGGCGCCGCCATGTTTAAGATCATGTGATTGGTAGTTCAAAATGGCAGCCTCCCTTATACAGACGAGGTTAGATGTAGGTACGGAATCGGCCGAGTTGTGGCGAGTGGGTACGATGCATCACAGAGATACATTAAACCCGCTTTTGCCAGAGCACGGCTGAAATTAAGAAGTTTTTTTCTGGCTGCTCTTTCCACTGTTCAGAACTGCTTCTTTTTTTATTTAGAAAAATATTAATACGTGACTTATTGTTATGTAAATAGAACAACTTTTAAAACACTGTGGCTAAGAAACAAGTGTGAATGACATACTGAAAATAAGTAATATGAAATCGGCTTTTCACAGAGCATGACTCAAAAACTTTTTATTTTCCGTTAGTTTTGAAAACGATGTGACAATATAAAAAAAAGATGAGCAATTTCACTTTTAACAGTCTATTTTCTACAAGGGAAAAAAAAAAAAAACTTTTTTATGATTCTGGGGCTTTTGATAAAATCGTGGAAAAAGAAGACAATGTTGGTAACCAGCATTGGTACCTTTTTATAAAATGTTTTCATCTTTTTTTGAATACAAACTTCGTCATTTGTGCATGTCGTTTGTAAATACTTCCAATTTGGACAAGTCTAAAACTTTGTCATCTGGTAATGGCTTTACATGGCTTTACAAGGCTGCGGAAGATCCTAGACAGACCCTCGTTGGTCTAAGTGCTCATTACATAGACAGCTTCAGAGGCTGACCAAACGTAACCTGTAGCGAGGAGTGTGTTTCAGTCTTCTTTGGTCCGAAATACTGAGATTTAATTGTTTCTTTTCTTTCAAATGATGGAGGGGACCCTGTGGCTCAGCCATTCACTTTGGGATCAGGAAACTGAAACAGGCTGCTGACGTTGGAGTGTCCTTCGGCAAGGCACAACAGAGCGCAGGCCTGTAGTACTTACTCAGTATTGGTGAAACAAAGAAATTGCACGAGTTGAGGAGCTGTTGCAAATAAAATACAACTGTGTAAAATGACCCATGAACGCAGGTAAAAACCACACACACAATCCAAACATACTTTATGTTTGGAAAACGGGCGAGTTAACCTTTGACTTCATCATGTAGAAGGCCTGCAGGTAGGCAGTACGCCTACTCAGTTTATGTTTCTGCCATAAAAATTCAAATAAACTTTATAGCTATGATTTTATTACTGTAAGCTTAATCCAGCTTTAAAGAACTCCGATTGTCATCTTGGTCTGTAAAATTTCAGTCTGTTTTGTTTCGTCGTAAAAGATCGAAAGTTAGATAAATCATTATAATTACCAGATTTTTTAAACAAAAATACTAATGTATACCTGTAAGGAAAACTCTTTTTTTCAATATGTTGGCAAGTAACGTCCTTTGTAAATAAAAATATCATTGTCTATTAAAACTAAAGTTTGGCGTCGTCTGATACCTTTGTAATTACGCCGAAAAACGAAATATTCATTAATAGGTATATCATTTATTGATTTATATGTATAGATATGTAAAATATGACGTGGCAACAAGAAATTTCTCCTTTTCGTCATTTATCATTTTTTTTTTTTAAAGTTTCCTCTGTCGGAGGTAAAAAGATTGCAATTACGTATATGGTAATTTATCGTTATCCCTCCCCCCTCCCCCCCCCCCACACACACACACGAAAGACGGAAGAAAATGGTTCCGACGTTATCTGTCCATCCCTCCGTTGTCCTGCTGTCTATTCTTGTGTCCATTCGTTCTTCAGTCGTCCCTTCCTTCAGTCTGAACTTTATTCTGTATAGAAGTAAGCCTCTTTCGATGGGGATTATTAGCATTCTTAGTCTAAATTTAGAAAGTAACACAATTTCCGATTGGCTAAATATTTAGTTCAGCCAATCAGAAAATGTGTTACTTTGAAATTTAGAAACTTCTCGAAAATCAGAGGTACAATCCAAATTAGAACAGTTGTTTAAGACAGGTCAGCAGCTAGTTGTTTTTCTTTTTCAGCATTAGCAGGTTACGTAGTGGGCGAGAAATGCTCGAATGTTACCGAGTGTCGCGACACAAACTGCGTCACCACACAGACACATGTTCACCTCGAATGTGTTGATAAACACTGCACGTGTAGCTTTGATTTGACACGTACGTACATGTTCAGTAAATTTTATTTTATTCCAACACGCGATTTAAAAGAGTGCATCGTTTAACTCTCTACGTCACAGTCCGGATATTTAATGACTCTGAAAGAAGAAGGCTTTTGAAAACATTGTGGGAGAAGGAGAAAATGCTGGTAACCAGACAAAGACAGAAGTCATCATTCAAGCTTCATTTCATTTGTCGTCTGCAAATACGTTGAATTTGGCCGAGTCCAGAATTTTGTTGCTTGGTAAAGAGTTAACCCATTACCAGACAGCAAAGTTGTAGACTTATTGAAATGACTTGTTGCGTGAAATCATTTTGGAAGCATTTGTTGTGAGGCTTAAAGGATGGAATTTGTCTTGGAAAGGGTTAAACATTTTGGGAAAACCAGCATTCTCAACCCTTTTTTCCCCAAGACGTTGTCCAATGCCTCCTTTCTATGGGTATTTAAAATAAGAATAGTTTCGTCATAGATAGACGCTTTACCAAACAAATTCGATGACTGACTGATTGATTGAATGGTGTTTTACGCCGCTTTCAACATCATTTCTGTCACGGCGACAGCTCACATATTCATGTATTTCCCAGGTTTCACCAGCACTAAGCTAGGGAGTGTCTTGACCAAGGACACTTGCACGAAAAACCCAGTGGATCGAGAGGGTCGAACCCGGGCCTCCAACGTCACGAGTCCTACACTTTACCACTGAGCCATGCAGGACCCCACAAATCCGATAAAGAAGGCAGTTAAAGACATTGTCGGAATAGGATGAAATACTGGTAACCAGCTTTTTCTGAAGTCTTTTTATCATTTTAGCTGCATTTAATTTGTCGCCTGCAAATGCTTTCAATATAGTCAAGTTTAAATTTTTTTCGTCGGATAAAGAAATAAACATAATTTTCCAGTTGTGACATATTACCATTTTACGTCATATATTTGCAAATATAACTCTAACTCGATAAACTTTTTTTTTTGGGGGGGGGGGGGGAGGGGGTAAAGACGTGTTTAAACCACGAACCGTGACGAGATAATATAAACGTTATCGAATTGAGTTTATCAATTAACCAAACACCAGCTGTCAGTCAATAAAATCAATAAGCCAATCAGCGATCAGTATTTTTCCATCCAGAGCGGAAGCCATTATAAAACCTAGACATTCTGAATCATTAGGAGTTATATATAAATGTATAGTATATTTATGAGAAAAAACTGATGAATAACTTTAAACTTGATATCCATTATTAATCCTTACGACTGCAATTTCAGGATGCAGAGTTACACCAGGTAAAACTATTGTTGCAGAAGACAAATTCAGATTTAAAAGGAGAAAAATAAATGAATACTTCTTGTTAACATGCTTTTTTATTGTCATAAATTTTCCAGAATTTCAATCTTGGCAACAGATTTCTGTTTCTTTACTAAAAGAAATGTATAGATAATATTTTAGACAACTGATTGGATTTTATCATGTTCAGTTATTTATTTCCTTTACCTTATTTTTCATTTAAATATATACTCGGTAATTCATTTTCTTACCAAATTGAGTTGACTTGTTATTTTGAATGCTGGTTACATCTCTTTTGTTGAATCTTTCCCCCCCTCGCAAATTATCCTTAAATAAAATTTGAGTCGACGAAATTCGGGTAAAAATGCTTTTCAAATAGTCTTCATAGAAGTCAAACCTAAACAGCGCCGCCCCCCCCCCCCCCCCCCCCCCCGCTTTTAAAGTAACTGCAATGTAGGCACAGTTTTGACATTTGTTTAAATTGAAAATAAATGCCATCTTCCTCCATCAGTAAACCATTAAAAACGTTGTTCCCATTGGTCTCTGTATTTTAACATATCTATGAATGCAAACTTAAAGCCTGTTAAATTAAAGACGATATGCCACCCTATATATATATAACCATCTTTCCCCTCCCTTTATTTTCAATCTTTTAATCTCCCTTAAACTATTATTTATTTATCGAAAATCAATTAGGTACCAATCAA
Source organism: Tridacna gigas (assembly GCA_945859785.2). Classification (NCBI taxonomy): domain Eukaryota; kingdom Metazoa; phylum Mollusca; class Bivalvia; order Cardiida; family Cardiidae; genus Tridacna; species Tridacna gigas. Next base: position 25,177,732 of record OX244042.2, on the reverse strand, counting down.
GCCGTTTTCGTTTGATTTGTTGTACATGTTGCCACTTTTTACGCAAAACGTGGAACAAGAGTTTATGCGGTATTCCTTTGATATCGGTATACCACCCCAAAAGCGTCTGGTACTGTCCTACTTGTAAAATTACACACACGTCTCATATTAGTCTGACTCTTTGTGACCGTCTATAACCCCTTTCAATGATTATTAGTGTTTGAAATTTGCATTATACATGTTCAGTGTGTAAGTCAATTTATTTTTCTATTACTCTTACAGCATAGTATTTACCGGCGAATGCTTAGAAATATATTCATGTTTTTATTCTTTTTATTCTTCTCCTCGGGTTTTTCCCTCAAACTTGAAAAAATCAATTTGGTAAACCTATCATTTGTTAACGTATCTTCTAATTTCAATTCAAACATCTGGTAATCAAATTGCCCTGTTAAAAACATGTATATTTCATTCGGTAATGTAAAAGTCTTGCAATTTGTGGTGAAATTATTGAAGCATATATCACGGACTAAGTAATGGAAAAATCTCTGTAACTTTGAAAAAGCTTATTTTTGTCCAGGTAAAAGATGAATTGCATTTGAAGACCAATGACTTTAAGAAATATTTAGGAAGCACGAGTTACATGTACACGTATTGTACACGTACATACATTATCAAACGTAAGTGGCGTAAGAGGTGTAAGTCAACTGACTTCGAAATAAACAGTCTCTATTTCAATTTTCACCTATAAAACTTCGAAAAACCTAAATCCAAAAGATGTAACTACCTTTTCTCAAATTGTTCCCATGCTTATTTTATCTTGAACAATTATTTTGTGTTAAAGTATCCTCTGGTAACTTGCATATGTCTCCTAGCTAAGCCCTCGTGTCTGGGTAATGTTTGTTTAGGTTTTTAGATTCGCGGGTCACGTGACATCAGTGGGAGGAGCGATCTATCGTCTGTCGTTTGGTTAATCATCTCGTCACGCTACGTGATTTTAAACCTGTTATCCCAAACATAAACAATAATATAAACTGATAATGAAAGGTTTATCGAGTGAGAGCTATACCATGAGTATTCGTCGTTCTGCGTTTACCATACACACTGTTGTCAATTTGCCATTGATGTATAAAGGACATGATCCATGCTCTGTGACAGGGAGGTTTTGTGCAATTTTAATGAAAGTCCCGACAAAAAAGGGGTTAGAAGCATGAAATAAACAGATTTTTTTTTTCAGCGAAAGATCGAAATTTCATCGAGTGAACATCACCGCCTGTGCCACTCCTGAAAATATTACCGATGTTGTTCACTCAATGAAATAAATTTAGATCTTTCACATGCCAAGCCCCCGTAGCTCAGTCGGTAGCGCACAGGACTTGAGAACAGAAGGTCGCTGGTTCGATCCTCGGCTTGGCCAATTTCTTTCCGAGGATTGATGATAGTCATCGCGACAGGATTCATTCCTCTCTCACCGCTGACCATTGTTTCGACGATGGTTATGTGGGAAAGCAGCCAGTGGCTTGGAAAGAATATTGTGCGGAGTAGTAGTAAAAGAAACTCCAGGAAAGCATGAATATGTGCACTGGCCGCCGTGATATAACTGAAATAATGTTGAAAACGGCGTTAAACACCATACAATCGTACTATCAGATCTTTCACAAAAAATATCCTCCATATATTCCATTTTTCGTTTTCAGCCTGCCTTGTACAAGATGATTGTAGCAAGGGAGCATGTGTAGAGTCTCATGGTGAGGGAGCTAAGTTCCACTGCGTAGATGGCAGTTGCAGATGCATAAACGTTTGATAGGCTTGGCTTGATAAACAAATGCCGATGTAGTCGACGAATAGTCCGAATAAATATCTTTCAGACTTTTATTAGTCGATGTTAGTATTTTTGCTGTCCATGCCCCGCTATACGAGTACATGGATAATATAATGCATTTAAGTTCAACTGGTATAAGAGTTAGAGTTTCTGAATCCGAGTAAGATTGACACAATCCTTGTGAAATGTCGCAAAGTTTTATCCCATCCTAGCTAAAGTCGTATCTAATTCTCTAACCGAACACTGTATCTGTATATACGGTCTTTTTTTTTTTTTAGGAGGGAGCTGGGGCTGTGGGTGAGGCATGTGTCTGATGTGTCTGAAGGTCGTTGGACAAGAAAGAATAAGTCGGAACACTAACTGTTTGCCGACACAGACAAACACACTGCCGTAAAATTCGTAGGTTCGATTCTCGTCGCTTGAAATTTTATATCAAAGTGTTTGTAATGTATTTTGATTTCTTATGACGTCAGTATGGTATCATCCAAGATGGACGTAAGTTCGCTGAAACAAGATGCATAGGTTAATCGATAAGACTAAGCACACAAGACAGAAAAAAAAATCCATTTAACTTAGCATTTAATCAGAATTCCATCCTTAACCTATACAATGTATCAAAACAAAAATCACGTAATCCCCCCCCCCCCTCCCCCGATGTTCTAGATTCAAAAAGAACAAATTTCTGATTGGCTTCACCAAGCACTTGACTCCTTTACCGCACAATGCCGCCTTTTAACGACCATGGGAAAGACGCCTTTTAACAACATAGTAGGAAAAGGAGAAAATTCTGGTAACCAACATTTCCTCCTTTTCCCACACTGTTTTCTACCCTATTAAAGAAAACAGTGCACCATTTCAGCTGCATTGTAATTGTCATTTGCAGATACTTTTAATCTGGACAAGGCTGAAATTTTGTCGTCTGGTAAAGGGTTAACCAAACAGAAATTTTTGAAATTTTTGAACTTATATAAGACTTAGATTACAATTTATTGATTGATTGTATGGTGTTTAACGCCGTTTTCAACATTATTTCAGTTATATCACGGCGGCCAGTGCACCTATCCATGCTTTCCTGGAGTTTCATGTACCAGTACTCCGCACAATATTCTTTCCAAGCCACTGGCTGCTTTCCCACATAACATCGTCGAAACAATGGTCAGCGGTGAGAGAGGAATGAATCTTGTCGCGATGACTATCATTAGTCCTCGGAAACAAATTGGCCAAGCCGGGGATCGAACCAGCGACCTCCTGTTCTCAAGTCCTGTACGCTACCGACTGAGCTACGGGGACTTGTCAAACTACAATTTAAACTGGTTGGTGAATACGCATCCTTCGAGTAAAACTTTTTTCAAACCAAAGTCTGCTCTATCGAAATTGAGCCGAGCCCACGTAGAGCAGTTGGTAGCGCACAGAACTAGAGAACAGGAAGTCGCTGGTTCGAATTCCTTGCTCAGTCAATATCTTTCCGAGGATTTATGATAGCCATTATGACCAGGATTCATTCCCGTCTCAGCGCTGATCATTGCTTCGAGGATGTTTATGTGGGAAAGCAGCCACAATATTGTGCGAAGTTCTGGTGACAGAAACTCCAGGAAAGCATGGATAGGTGCACTGGCTGCCGCGATATAACTGAAATCATGCTGAAACGGCGTTTTTGAGAACTAGACCAAGGGTGTTCTAAGAATGGTTGGTGAGCACTTGCCCTTAACCCTTTACCAAACAATTCTGAGTTTTAACGGCTCTAATGAAAAAAATTGCTTTTGAAAACATTGTTGAAACAGGAGAAAATGCTGGTAACCCACATTTTCCTCCTTTTCCACAGTGTTTTCCACTCTTTCAAAGAGAATTTCTGTCATTTGCATCAATTCACACTCTCTCTTATTTTCTAAAACATTCTGACTTTGAAATCGTAGCAATCAAGGGTCTCTTGGTGAAACAGTCATGTACATGTCTGCGTATGCGCTTCACGGGTATCTCGTTATACGTGTTCGGGGTAGATCTAGCCAAACTGTTATGTGGAGAATCATCTAAAACGTGCTTTCAAAATAAATTGCTTGGATGTAAAAAAATAAACTGACAAAAACGCGATGAAAATATTTACAGTGTTATAGTTTAGATAAACATAATTAGTGTAGTTGTCTGCATTGGATTTAGAATTCAGAATAAAAGGTAAGATTCCTTTTGATCCCCTTCATGTTACATCTGAGCCATGCTCTGTGAAAAGCGGGTTTAAAGTATCTCCGTGATGCATGACACTAAGCAAGATTCATTATATCGATTTTGTCAAACAAATGACTGAATCATGAGGTGAGGTGGCCCTTGGACATGCAGAAAATTGACCAATGGCAAAACGTTTCGGCCAAGGTCAGCCTGCGTGGACTGCGCAGGCAGGCCTGGGTCGATATCTTTGCAGATGCATTAAGCTCGCTTTTAACAGAGCATTGTTTATCTAAAATGCAATTCAGTTTTGAAGCAAATTTTGTAACCGACTAGAAACCTAGTCTCAGTAATGCATCTTTTCATATTTGGACATTTATTGTGCACAGTACGGTCTCAAGTCCTATGTGAATTTTCCGGTAGAAAAGCTACAGCGCTGTACTGACAGTCTATTTCGTCGGTTTAATCTGTATTGCAGCGAAGTGCGATTAAGTTTTAGTGACGCATATGACCAAGAAAAAAATATTACACGTTTCATCACCTAAAGTGCTTTTGGAAGTCGTTTATAACTTGTAAATCTCGAAGAAACTAACGAAATTTATCGTGTTTGGCAGCCATTTTGTGTCTATTTTGGGAAACGTAAACATCTCGTGTAACAGATTGATTAAACTGTTGTTGTTTTTTTTTCTTATTTTTAGCGTTTCATTGAAAACATTTGCAGTTGAAACGAAGGATTACTGAACAAGTAAGCAACAGCTATGATCAAATTCTAGTTTTGTCGTCGATTTGTGAAAATATGAGAGATTAAGCGTGCACAAAAAAATCTCTGTGGAGATTCCTACCATTTTTTTTCGCGATCATCTCAATACCCATCAAAATCTAAAACAGCGTTCGGGAACAGTTATTTGTACCAACTAGTAGCCCATGCGAATTACATATCTTTTGTGAAAAGGGGGCTTAATGCATCTGCAAAAAGTTTCTGCCCATGTCATGTGCGCAGTCCGCGCAGGCTGACATGGGTAGAAACTTTTTGCAATCGTTGAATTTTCTGCTTGTCAAAGGACTAGTCTACATCATTATTTAGACGGTTGTTAGGCAAAGTGGACTTTATGGATCCATGATCATGTGTTGACTTACCTAGTATCATGTAACACGGAATTGTATGAAGCCCCCTTCTGCAAGAGCATAGCTCATTTAGTAGACGAATGAAAAAAGATTACAAGTAATTTCTATATTATTTAGACCTCCCTTTCATTTAATACCCTGGATAACCGTTTACGTAAACAAACATTGTGTTGGAGAATTAAGAAACGATTTGTGATTGTCATTGTGTTTTCATACATGAAATCATGTGAAACAATGTCACATTAAGAGAAAAAAATATCGTAATGAGCAACTTTTTTTCTATGCGACATTGTTTTCAAAAGTGCTCTTCAAGTAAACAGAGTCTTCTGTAGATGAAAATGTGAATATCAGTTAAACCTTTACCAAACGAAAAAAATTTAGACTCCTCCAAACTCAAAGCATTTGCAGACGACAGATCAAATGTACATGAAAAATTGAAATTTGTCTTTGGAAGGGAAGAAAACTCTGTGGAAAAAGAAGAAAATGCTGGTTACCAGCATTTTCTCCTTTTCCCACAATGTTTTCAAAAGCCATTTTCAGGAAGGTAGTTAAAACTCAGGATTGTGTGGTAGAGGGTTAATATTATCGTTTGATATACACTATGTTTTACAGATCAACCTGATCAATGTGAATCTCATCCTTCGTCTATTTTCTTTCTAATAAAAGCACAGTAGTTCTGGCAAAAAAATCATATCATCACTGTAAATGTGATATCATCACTGGATCTAGTGATGATATTATCTGTAACGTCACAGAAAATTAATTAGGTTATAAATGATTGATTTATTGATCGATTGAATGTTTTTTTTTTTACGTAGGTTTCAAAACAAATTTTAGTCAAATCATAAGAACTTTCTTCAATGACGTTGTTTGCATTAATTTTAGGCAAGTGTCTTTCCCAACACCTTCAGTGTGGATTCAATCCGGGGCTTCCTGATTGCGGGTCCTACATTCCCCCATTCTCACAATGCTTCCAACTTTATCTATCTTCATCTTTTGCCTTCGGTCTTATTCTCTTGAACAATTTTGATATGTATAAGCAATATACTCTTGTTACAGGGAAATGAGCCTTTTGAAACATTGTGGAAAGGGGAGAGGATGCTGGTAACTAGCGTCTTCCCCCATCCTCACAATGCTTTCAACTTTATTTATTTTCACTTTTTGCCTTCGGTCTCATTCTCTTGAGCAATTTTGATACGTATAAACAATATACTTTTGCTTCAGGGAAATAGGCCTTTTGAAACATTGTGGAAAGGGGAGAGGATGTTGGTAGTCAGCTAGCATCTTCGCCCATTCTCAAAATATGTTTTCTACTTTTATCAATTCTCATACTTTGTCTATGGTCTTATTCTTTTGAACAATTTTGATATGTACATATAAGCAATATATCCTTGCCTCAGGGAAATAGGCCTTTTGAAACATTGTGAAAAGGGGAGAGAATGCTGGTAGCCAGCATCTTCGCCCATTCTCAAAATGCTTTCTACGTTTATCAACTTTCCTATTTTACCTTCGGTCTTATTTTGCCTTCGGTCTTATCTTCTTGAATTATTTTGATATATATAAGCAATATGCACTTGCTACAGGGAAATTGGCCTTTTTAAACATTGTGGAAATTGGAGAGGATGCTGATGACCGGCATCTTCGCCCATTCTCAAAATGCTTTCTACTTTGTCAATGACCGAGATGATTGTTTTTCTTACATCCAGTTTAACCTGTCGTCTGTAGATTCTTACAATTTGGTCTAGCTAAATATTTTGTCGTTTGGAAAGGGGCTACGTAACTACGATTGGCTCAGATAATTGGCCAAATACACAAAGTGTGGACCCCCATCCACTAATCCTTGCACTTCAACAAAAAGAGATTTGGGCTATTTGACCCTTTCCCGAACAATCTCTGGTTTTTACGGGTCAGGTATAGAAGCCTTTCGAGGGCATTGTGGAAAAAGGAGAGAATGCTGGTAACCAGCGTTTTCTCCTTTCCCCACAATGTTTTCTACCCTATCATATAGAAGGGTCATCTTTTTGGCAACTGTTGATTTGTCATCTGCAAAGTGCTTTCAATTTGGTCTGGTCCAAAATTTGTCGTTTGGGAAGGGGTTAATCGGAAATGGTTTACTCTAAAAAGATATCAGATAGTTATAAAACCACTGAATATACCGGAAATCTTGTTTTAACTTTGCTTGGTATTCGTCATTTCCCCTTTTTGTATGATTTGTATACATGGGAGAATAAAAGATTTGTCTTGTCTTGTCTTGTCTACACCTTTACCGCGTCCTGTGCAGTCTGATCTTGGTATATGTGGTCCGAAAAAGCCCCTGTTTCCACCCATGGAACTGATAGGGTTAAATGTATATAAGCCATCTGCAAAATTTATCAACCCAAGTCAGCCTTCGCAGTCCGTGTAGACTGACCTGAGTCGAAACGTTTTGCTTTTGGTAAATTTTCTGCTTGTCAAAGGAGCATTCTACCTCTGGACTCAGCCAGTCGTTAGACAAAATGAATTCTATGGATCCATAATTATGTGATTAATTGCTTGGTAAAATGCGTCACAGAGATACATTAGATACATTAAACCCCCTTTTGCCAGAGCATTGCTCATATAAAACTACTTTCTCTGATACTGGGAGTGAGAGGGGTTCCTGGGCGCCCCCCTCCCCCTGCATGTAGCTTGCTGTGTCAAACCAAGCACTAGCCATGCGTGAGTCAACACGCTTTTGTGTACAAGGTCCAAGATCGTGTCATAGTGCTACACTCTCTAAGACCAAGCGACTTTCCAGTGAAAAAGATTTGAGCCATGCTGTATGAAAAGGAGGCTTAATGCATCTGCAAAAAGTTTCGATCCAGGTCAGCCCGTACAATTCGCGCAGGCTGACCTGGGCTGAAACTTTTTGCTGCAAGCCAATTTTCTGCATGTCAAAAGACCAGTCTATCGCATGATTCAGAGAGTTGTTAGACAAAATGAATTTCATGTTTGGTACAATGCACAAAGCCCCCTTGTGCCAGAGCATGGCTCTTTTGTTTATCTTTCTAGTACCGTACGCGAAAACATGGGACTCTGAGGATAGCATAGATCAAGATCAGGCTGCATAGAGTGTGTAGTGCGATATTAGATCTATACTTTGTAAATCAAGTCTTTAAGATAAACAGCTTTCTGATTTAGGATTCTATTTTTAGCTGTTGGAATTACACCTCTTTACCAAACAACAAAATTTTAGACAGGTACAAATTGAAAACATAGGCAGACGACAAATTAGTTGTTGCTCAAAAGATGGAATTTGTGTCTGAAAGAGTAGGAAACTTTGTGAGAAAAAGAGATAATGCTAGTTACTAGTATTTTCTCCTTTTTCCACAATGTTTTCAAACGTCTTTTTGTTAAAACTCGTTAAAATTAGGAATTCTGCGGTAAAGGGCTTTATGTATTTGATGCTGAAAGAGATGAATAGCTACTTTTGAAATTTTTAATAGACAAAAATTTTCATCTAGTTTAAGTTGTTAGAGGGCTACATACAAAAAGAGGGGGAAGGGGAACGGTTGATAAGAACGACTTCGAGAGTTGACTTATTGGTTTGTGAAGAGCTAAGCATGTTTGTATCTTGCACAACGCGGCATTTAATTGGGACCGGTCACAAGTTTATGGTTCCTGGCTAATGTTGTAGGTATAAATTGCATAACCAATCAAGCATCGACCACTAGCCAACAAATCATTCTTTCAAGTACACAACCCCCTTCCCTCATAAACGCAACAAAACAGTGTCCAGTTGTAAGAGAAGTAATGGTCATCCCACAATTCCGATCTTGAAAGTATATGGGCTGAGTTTGGAGAAAGAGAAGGTAACTTAATTTGCCGGAAATTTTAATCAACACTCGTAAATACAGACCGTTCAAATTCTGATACACGTGCAGTTGCCATCTACACAATGCCACTGAGTTCGAACCCCCAAGTGGTCGATACACAGACCATGACTGCAGTCGCCCACGATCAGGCAAGCTGAAAAAACATTGAGAAGGATATTTCACTTTTACAACCAGCGACCGAAATAAATGCAGAGCGCAAGAAAACAACCGAACATATACGACCGTGTCTCTTAGACAGAGCAAATAAGGGACTGAGGCATCCTATTTCAAAAGAAATGGACCGTGCGCTGGCAAAAGGGGGTTTTAATGCATTCCCGTGGTGCATGATACCAAGCAAGTCATCGCATAATTTTGGATCCATAAAATCCATTTTCTCTAACAACTGACTGAATCATGGGGTACACTGGTCCTTTGACATGCAGAAAATTGGCAAATAGCAAAAAGTTTCGACCCCGGTCAGCCTGCGCGGAGCGCGCAGGCTGACCCGGGTCGATACTTTTTGCAGAGCATGGCTCTTATGCTTCACTCTCAGCTACCATCGAAATCCAGTTGCTGACCAGATGGGACCGGCAGAGACCTATTCGAATATTACAATCATAATCATGGAAGGTTTAAAATGTAGGGGTGCGACACTTATAAACCTTTACAACACCAACTGTGTTTTACACCCTGAGGAAAAAGTCTTGAACAGACATTTTATGGAAAAGGAAAAGAATAAAGTGCTGGTACCCAGCATTTTCACCTTTTCCAACATTTTTACATTTTCTGTGTGTGTGTGTGTGTTTTTTTTTTTTTTTTAAAGAACAGCATTTGGCTTTCCATCTTCAAGTGACTTCGATGAAGACTGCAGTCTCAATAGGTAAACTGCCAAACTCAGTAGCTCAGTCAGTGACGTCATCATTTGACTCCAGGGTCGGTCAATTTCTGACCGAGAGGATTGATGAAGTCATTAGCAACAGCATTCAGTCCCCTTGAACGCTGAACGTTTGTTTAACAACAGTTTTGTGAAAAAAAAAAAAAAAAAAGTAGAAGATTTCTTGGAAAATGTGAAGCCCTGGTCTTGAATGAATGAATGTTGTTTTATGGCGCATCGACAGCTTTGGTCATTTAGCGCGCATATCTGTGTTAAAAGATGATAAAAGTGGAATTGTTTAAACTGAAAAAGGTTTGAATACATTAATAATGATAAAAGGGATGAATTAAGAAGTATTATGTATAATCTTCATATGCATAATGGACATTATTGAGTGACAGGGCAATCCCTACCTACTCAAAAGTTTTAATTGATAAAGTTTAGAGTGTGAATAGTAACTTAAAGGAAATGAGAGCTTAAAATTGAGAAAGTGTCGAGCCTCCAATGGGATCAAAACACTCCCATTAAAGAGGTCCTGTCTCCAATGAGATAAGATGCCATCAAGAGAGCTAATCCTCCCATTAAGGAGATGCAAACTGGAGATAAAAAGGATTCAGTGGTAGAAATATGGGTTTACACAACAGTTTAAAAGGTAATTAAGGAAATATCACAGCTTGTTGTATAGACCAATCTCTTTGATGAAGGTGATAATTGAATCAATGTTGACTGTTTCAAAGAGATTGTGCATACTGTCAACATTGTATTGTTAACAACGAATTGGGTGAAAATCAATGCAATCTAATAAAATATGTTTAATTGTAAGGTGTTCATTGCATTGAATACATTCTGGTGCGTCTTCTCTGGTTAAAAGCCAGGAGTGTGTCAACCGAGAATGTCCAATTCGAAGCTTTGTGATGATCACCTCTTCTCGACGAACGGACCTCTAAGAGCGGTACCATTCGCCGAGGGTTGGTTTAACAGAATGAAGTTTGTTGAAGTGATCAGCATCCCACTGGGATTGCCAAAGAGATTGGATGAAAGGTAAAATGGATGCTTTAAAATCTGTGTAAGGTATTTTAAAATGAGATATGGGTAGAGACAATGCCGACTTAGCAAGTTCATTGGCCTTTTCATTGCCTCGAATACCCGTGTGACTAGGAAGCCAGCAAAATATAAACTTGTTTGTATCGGAGAGAGAGGAAATTCTGTCAAGAACAGCACAAATAGATGGATTTTTAATTTTCTGGTTATAGAGAGCCTGGAGTGTAGAAAGGGAGTCTGAGAATAGAAGAAAGCGGTTAGACCTACTTTCTTCTGCTAGACTCAAAGCAAGGTCAATTGCCTTCACTTCAGCAGAAAATATTGAAGAATTGTCAGGAAGGCGACATTTTTTACTTTTGTTACCAAATACTGCTGATGCTGAAACAGCGTGCCCATCCTTAGATCCATCTGTATATATGGGTTTACATGAGTCGTACAGTTCTTTGATTTCCTGATATTGAGTTTGGAAAACAACTCTATCTGTGGTTGATTTCTTGTGGGCTAGAAGGTCAAATCGAAATTCAGCGGCTTTTATCAACCATGGAGCGGTATCAGGAATTTTGTTTTCACAAATGGCGTTCATGTCAACATGGAGATTGTCTAGATGAGGTTCCATGCGGATACCAAATGGAGTTATTGCATTTGGCTTCCTAGCAAATAGATTTTTGCAGCCAGGGTTAAAAACTATTTTGTGTGTAGGGTTGGATGGGTTTGCTTTCAGTTTTAACAGATATTGAAGGGACAACTTGAGCCTTCTGTAAGGGGGAGAAGGCTCATTGGCCTCTACATACAGGCTGTTGATAGGTGAGGTTCGAAAAGCCCCAAGGGCCAAACGTAAACCCTGATTGTGGATTGTGTCAAGGATCTTCAAGTATGATTTGCGGGCTGAACCATACACAATTGAGCCATAGTCGAACTTGGAGCGAATGAGGGAGAGACGTAGAAGGACTTTCTTATCTGCTCCCCATTCTGAATGAGCAACTGTTTTGAGAAGACTGAGTGCCTTATAGCATTTCTTTTTAGGTGCTTTAATGTGGGGCAAGAAGGACAATTTCTTGTCAAAGATGACACCTAAAAATTTAAACTCTGGCACAACTTCAATTCTTGTGTTGTCAAGATGTAGCTCCGGGTCTGGATGATGACCTCGTAACTGACAAAAGTGAACACATTTTGTTTTGGTCTTTGAAAACTTAAAACCGTTTCATCAGACCATATTTGCAGTTTGTTTAAACATTGTTGAAGCTGTCTTTCAATGATAGCCATATGGCTTGATCTAAAACATATGACGAAATCGTCCACATATAGGCAACAATCCACACCAGGGTTAATAGCCTTAATTATACTGTTGATCTTGATACTAAAAAGTGTCACAGAGAGGATACATCCTTGTGGCACACCCATTTCTTGTTCCCTTGCATCTGACAAGGCTGTGCCAACCCTCACACGAAATAGGCGATTATTTAAAAAGAAAGATATAAAAAGAGGCAAGCGGCCTCTGAGACCAAAGTCATGCAAGTCCTTTAAAATTCCATATTTCGAAGTAGTGTCATAAGCACTCTCCAGGTCAAAAAATACTGATACAACATGTTGCCTTTTTATGAAGGCTTCTCTAAGAAAAGTTTCAAAGCGTACAAGGTGGTCAATTGTACTGCTTTGACGTCTAAATCCACTTTGAGCATCAACAATGAGATTCTGTTTTTCTAAAAACCAAACAAGGCGGGTGTTGACCATTCGCTCTAAAGTTTTACAGAGACAACTTGTGAGAGCTATGGGTCTGTAACTGTTTGGGTCGGAAGTATCTTTCCCTGGTTTTGGAATTGGGATTACTAAAGCTTCTTTCCAGGAGGAAGGTAAATCACCTTTTTGCCAGATATCATTGAAAATATCAAGTAAGACTGATAGAGTGGTATCTGGTAAATGCTTTAGAAATTGATAATGTATTTTATCTTGACCTGGAGAGGAATCATGGGCTTTATCTAAAGCGGACTTGAGTTCTTTGAATGAAAACAGTTTATTGTAAAACTCAAGGTTGTTGGATTTGAAATTCAGCCTATTCTTTTCTTCTTTAACTTTATTCCTCTGGAACTTTTCAGGGTAGTTCTCAGAGGAGGACTTTTTGGCGAAAGAATCGGCTAAAGTATCTACAATATCTTTAGGGTTTTCAATAGTACTATTGTTTGCAGAAAGATGCTTAAGTGGCGAAGAAGCACTACCTTTAATCTTTCTGATCATGTCCCAGACTTTTTTTTTGTAGACGTTCTAGCATTAAGTCTGGAAACAAAATGCCTCCAAGACTTACGCTTACTATTTTTTATGGTTTGTCTGGCTTTTGCCCTGGAAATACGGAAAAGGTTATGGTTTTCCGGAGTGGGTCTCAGGTTGAATTTTCTGAGAGCTTCTTTTCTTTCTGTTATAGCCGACTTACATTCATCAGTGTACCACGGCTTGTTTGGGCGTTTTGGCTTTGTCGAGGTCTGTGGTAGCTGTGAGATGGGGTTGTTGAACTTGTTTTCATTGATAGGTGGAACTTGGTGGAAGGTAAATAGAACAGAAGGTAATGGTTTTATGAAGGGAAAGACGAACAGCAACAGCTTGTAGAGTGGAGTTTAACTGTATTTGTGTATGGGGGATGTTGTTATTTACGATAACAGACACCCCGCCCTGTGCCTTATCACCCTCCTTGTATATTTTGTTATAAACTGAGTAATATCTGAAAGAGACAGTGTCAGATCCCTTCAGGAAAGTTTCCTGTAAACAAATTGCTACAGGATTGTGTTGATTAATTAAAAGTGGAATCTCTTTACGATTTGACCCTAGACCTCGACAGTTCCACTGTATAATATTGTGAGCCATTATGCCCATTAAAAGAATGTAAACGTGGGCTCTGAAATTTTTCTGTAGGTATTTCACATATCTTATGAATTTTTGTTCACGATGACTTTAGTCTCGGGTTTTGAGGTTGACCAGGATTCTCTGTCTTTATCCCATTCAGTTTGACAAGGGGTGACTTCAGAATCGGAGGTCTCCCTCCAATTCCTCTTCTTCCATGTTTTCTTCCTGGTCCTTCAGAGGTTCATACCTATTTGACATAGGTAATGAATCCTCTTTGACAGGCATCTTGTCTTTTGAGGAGCTGGAGGCTTTGGCCTCTGTATTTCTGTTGACTTTTTCTTTGGTGATTTTGGTTGAGCTTGTGGTTTAGGAGTTTGTTGTTTTTGCTTCGTAGAGGCTGATAGTTGTTTGTGTGTTGAATTAGGTTTTTTAGGTTCGGGAGTAGATTTATTATTGCTTAGTACAGGTTTTTCTGTACCTTTAACAGAGGAGGGTTGTGTTTTGGGGGCAGAGGAGGATGTATTGGGTTTTGTTGCAGGCTGTGTCTGTATGGGGGATTTAGACAATTGAAGGTCTGACACTATGCTTTTTAACTCATCGGCCATTTCTGGAAATTTTTCGAGAAGTTTTTTGGCCAAGAGTTCACAAGTAGAGCAATGTCCCTGTCTAGACGTTGTAGTTGAGACTTTTGCATATGTTGTTGAACTATTCAGCAATGTTTAGTCATTTCTGCGTTTTTCAACTATCTTCCGTGCTTCAACAAAACTAACATTTTCTTTAAATTTTATAGACAGGATTTCTTTTTTATCCTTCCAGACTGAACAGTCATTAGAAAAGGTTGGATGAGGGTGCTTGCAATTAAAACAAAGCACAGGGCTATTACAAGTATTAGGGTCATGGTCTAAGTCCTCAAAAACACATTTTGGACAGACTGATGACTCCTTTGCTAGTGTTAAGAGTTTTATGAGGGTACACTTTAACATCCATATTGAAAAACTTTTTATGAGACAAGAGATTTTTGGCCTGCTGTTGAGAAAGACATTCAACAAGCAGAGCCTCATTTTTTAATTTTTTGACTGACTTTGGAGTGCCCAAAATGGAAGAGATTGTCTTCTCTGTTACGAAAGGAGAAAGTTTTGTGATAGGTTTTGAAGAGTCAGCTGCCTCAATAACAATGAAACGAGCGAATGTTGAACTTGTATAGTAAGAAATCTCAGACCCTGAATCAGAATCAGAAAGAACACGCTTGGCTTTCTTTTGTGTTGCCATGTTTGTTTTATATGGTTCATCACCAATGCTCCCCACCCGCCTTGGAGCCCAACAAGGGGACACGATCTGGGGAAACCCGACTCAGATCATGACAAGGATACATCGGTGATATACTCGAAGTGAAAGGGCTAGACTGGACAAAAGCAGGCCCGCAGAATGTCCTATCAAGCAAAGACTGTCTTTGGGCATTTACAAGTGTCAATCAAACACCAAGCTTTCACCCGATTGGCCCATGAGCCACCGCCTTCTAGGGTATTGACATATAATAACTTATGAAAGAGAGGGGATTTTTTTCCTTTATGATGTAATTGTGTGTATATGTATGTGTAGAAGAATACAGTCTGAGATACACCCTAAGGCTCGGCATGACCAGCCGATTGATCAGGACGGGCCCTCCTGACCCCTCCTTTAATTCAATTAAAGGCCAAAGTGATGTGTTGCGAAAAAAGAGTTATCAAAGGGCCATACTCTGAATCCACTCATCCACCAGGATCCCGTCATCGAACGACACGAGTTGCAGCCTACGGCAAACAGGCAGGCACAGTGGGCGGAGGGGTCTTACCCCAGCTGTAGTGCGACAACTGAGCTAATTCTATTTTGAATACTTTAAAGATAGACACAGAAGGTGTCGCTCCCCAGTGAACTGTTCCCTGGTCTTAGTATCCAAGAGTAGACTCGTTAAATATTGAGCGCTTCTGCTGCACTTTTTTTTTATCAAAGAAAATCGAAAAACCGGTCTAAAATGTGTTTCTGATGTTGAATTGATGATTTACATGCAAACTCAGCGCAAGTTTGTTATTTCTTTGGGAACTATTTTGTGCCTGCGAATACATAAAGGAACATGGGCTACCATTCGGAAGGGACTTTTTGTCACTGTGATTATTTAAGGGTAGTTTTGTTCGAGGTGGAGTGGCAAATAATGCAATCGGTTCAGGTGCCATTTATTTTAGCTTCTTGAGTAGGCCACTAGACATATATTTGACAGAAAGAAACAGTAAAGCTTTCGATTGCCAATAAAAGTACAGCAAAGGGTCAAAGATGGTGATTTTTAGTCTATTTTCAATGTATCAAACAGCTTGTGGTGTGATACCAGGACCTGTATTCACCAACTTTCTTAATTCCAGTCTTAGTTTTATTCAAGATTTAAAAAGTAAAGCAACTTTTAATTGGCTAATCCAAATGGTTTAGCCCATTAGAAATTATGTTACCTTCAAATTGAGAAAATTCTTGAGAATAGGACTAAGAATGTTTTCAAGAAGTGTGTAGAACGCGGACCCAGAAAAGTTTTCAAGAGGGACAACCGTTTAAGGATTTATAAATATCTATAATCTTTTATTATCTCTTTTGGCTTGTGCGTTACACCATTACTATTCGGGTTTGTTTATAAGCTTTTGAAGAGGTTTTTTTTTTTTTTTTTTCATTTGAGAAAGAAAGAGAGAGAAAGAAAGAAAGGGAGGGAGGAAGAGAGTAAGGGCAGAAAGAAAGAAAGAGCATGATCACTTACGTTTTTGCTCCTCGCTACATGTGCACTGTGCGTCTTTACATTCAACGTGTGCATGACCTGCTAAGGCAGCTGAACAAAAAGTATGTCCACAATCATTGGCGTTCTTACAATTCTCGGCATAGATGTAGCATAGAGCACCTAGAATATATCTTTAAAATTATTGAATAGAGAAGAAGGGGATGATATCCATCGTCAAATCTACAGATTGCTCCGATTTTGAATTCCAAGACTAGCTCTAACTGACCGAAACATCTTGTGCCAGCTGATCATATGAACAGCCTTGGAATATAGAATTAGATTTGGACAATTCGAATGATTTTCAGCTCACCTGAGCACAACGTGCTCAAAGGGAGCTTTTAGGATCACCCAGTGTCCGTCGTCCGTCGTTCGTCGTTCGTCGTGCGTCGTTCGTCGTGCGTCGTCAACAATTCTTTAAACATCATCTCCTCCTAAACCACTGGGCCAATTTGGACCAAACTTGGCAGGAATGTTCCTTGGGAGGTCCTCTTTAAAAATTGTTCACAAAATATGATTCCATCAAAAACTCTGGTTGCAATGGCAACGAAATGGAATTTTCTAAAAAATTCTTTAAAAATCTTCTCCTCTGAAACCGCTTATCAGATTTTGAAATAATTTCACAGGAATGTTCCTTGGGTGACCCTTTTCAAAATTTGTTCGCGAAATTTTGACATGTCGAAAAATATGGCTCTGGTGAATGGGGGCTACTTGCACTATACGGATATGAAGAAATTCTTAAAAATTCTTCTTCTCTGAAACCGCTGGTCAGATTTTAAAATAATTTCACAGAGATGTTTCTTGGGTGACTCTTTTCAAAAATTGTTCGCGAAATTTTGATCCGTCAAGAAACATGGCTCTGATGAATGCGGGCTACTTGCACTATATGGAAATGAAGAAATTCTTAAAAATTCTTGTTCTCTGAAACAGCCAGTCAGATTTAGAAATAATTTCACAGGAATGTTCCTTGGGTGACCCTTTTCAAAAACTGTTCGCAAAATTTCGATCCGTCAAGAAACATGGCTCTGGTGACTGGGGGCTACTTGCACTATACGGCCATGAAGAAATTCTTAAAAATTCTTCTCTGGAACCGCTGGTCAGATTTTGAAATAATTTCACAGGAATGTTCCTTGGGTGACCCTTTTCAAAAAGTGTTCGCGAAATTTTGATCCGTCAAGAAACATGGCTCTGGTGACTGGGGGCTACTTGCACTATACGGATATGAAGAAATTCTTAAAAATTCTTCTTCTCTGAAACCGCTGGTCAGATTTTAAAATAATTTCACAGAGATGTTCCTTGGGTGACCCTTTTCAAAAATTGTTCGTGAAATTTTGATCCGTCAAGAAACATGGCTCTGGTGACTGGGGTCAAATTAAAGCAATACCTTGTGGGCATTCAGAGGCCACATTTTTTCCTCAATTGACTTAAAATTTATCAGAATGTTTGCCTTAATTAAATCTTGAATGAGATTGAAATTGGGTCATCTGGGGTCATAAAGTAGGTCACTAGGTCAAATTAAAGAAATACCTTGTGGGCACACTAGAGGCCACATTTTTTGTCTTGATATCTCAGAGGAGTTCAAAATTGGGTCACATAGGGTCATAAACAATGTCACTGGGTCACATTGAAGAAATACCTTGTGGACACTCTAGAGGCCACAATTCTAGCTAAATTGACCTGAAAATTGGTCTACATATTTGACCTGATGATATCTCGGATCAATTAGAAATTGGGTCTCATAGGGTCATAAACTAGGTCACTGGGTCAAATTAAAGAAATGTATTGTGGGCACTGTAGAGGCCCCAGTTTTTGCTCAACTGACCTGAAAATTTGTCAGCATGTTTGACTTGATATCTTGAATGGATTTGAAATTGGGTCACATAAGGTCATAATCTAGGTCACTAGGTCAAATTACAGTAATACCTTGTGGGCACCATAGAGGTGACAGTTCTTGCCTAATTCACCTGAACCTTGGTCAACAAGTTTGTTTTGATGTCTCGGATGAGTTTGAAATATGGTCACATAGGGTCATAAACTAGGTCACTAGGTCAAATTGAAGAAAGACATTTTGGACACTCCGGAGGCCACATTTTCAGCTCAATTGACCTGACAATTGGTCAGAATGTTTGTCTTAATAATATCTCAGATGAGTTTTAAATTGGGTCATTATGACCCTGGAGTGAAATTAAGCGCCTATTGACTCAGGTGAGCGATCCAGGGCCATCATGGCCTTTTTTTTTTTTTTTTTTTTTTTTTTTTAATTTCTTTTTAATGAAAGTTAACGTCCTTGAATAGGAAGAAAACATTGTGGAAAAGGGAGAAAATGCTGGTTACCCGCATTTTCTCCTTTTCCCACAATGGTTTCAGAAGCCTTCTTTCTCAAGGTCGTTGAAACTCTGAATGATGTGGTAAAGGCTTAAACCAATGATGGCTTACCAGTTTGCGTATAGTATATCAGTGGTCAACCTACCCATCGTGATTTTTTTTTTTTAAATTGTCTTCGACAAGATACCATTAGAGATACATAGAAGACTCTACGAAAATCAGTACTAGTAATTCAGTTCTCATTTTGTCACAATGCTTTTGGATGTAGACACGTATTAAATACAAAATCGTGTTGATTTTTTCCTGGGCTTCTCTTGCCAAGCCGAAGGCCAAACTAGTGACACCAAAGTTTTAACCCTTGTGAATGAATTTTCGGAAAACCAACATTTTGATAGGTTGCCATGCCAACCCAAAGGAAAAAATAGAAAAAAAAAAATGAAAATTATCTCTTTTGAATCCATAAAGACTTTGAGGCCAAGACTTTACGAAATACTCATTATATTAACCTTACAGATTTTATAGTTTTTCATTCTGTTGTCAACTCCACAGAATGTCAACTTGAGACTTGTAGATAGTTTATATTAGCCTGAACAAATATGATTGCTGTTTCAAGCCTGTAAAAATGTGATAGCAATTTTGAGCTGGAGCTCTGGTGAGCGCTGTAGCCCATGGCCTCTTGTTCCTAATTCTTCACCCCTTCTGATGCCCAGGCCTTCAGCGTCTTCAGCACTTTGATTAATATTTCACAAGGAGTGTTTCAAAGTAGTCTCCTTTAAGTTTATGTTGATTGAAAACGGAAAGCCAGGCTGAAAAGGAATGTCGAAGACTAGAAGTCAGTGAATCATCAGTATATCATGGCGCAGGCTACCTAAGAAAACAGGTTTAAAAACTTGGTCGAAGCCCTTTCATAAGAAGCCTTATCAGTAGCGTACAAAAAATTATATAGAATGACAACTAAGGGGCTCCGTAATAGGTAGGGGCTAGGTACTTTTACGAAACGTGATTCAGATACATTTTTTTTTTCATTGACTATGCACACTTTTTGTCTGTAATTCGTGCTGTACTTCCCTTTACAAAAAATAAAATCCGTGTTTAAATGACCCAGGAAAGACAGCTTTTGAAAATACTATTGAAAGAGATAACACTATAATTTCTGACAGGAGATAGTAACCACATTTTTCTTATTTTCCCAAAGAGATTTCCATCCTTTTAGAGACAATTCCCAACACCCGGCTAACATTTAATCTTTCTTCTGCAAATGTTTTCAAATTGGACAACTTTAAAAGTCTGTCTTCTGGTAAAGTGTTAATGACCACATGCGAAAACCTAACTTTCAACACTGTAAATAAAAAATCTATAACCCACAGGACCATTTCCATTAGAAAAAAAAGGTAAATAATGCACAAAAAAAGCGTCTCTGATTTTTTTCTCTATGCGCAGAATAGATATGAGCCATGCTCAATGAAAAGGAGGCTTAAAGCATTTGCGAAAAGTATCAACAAAAGTCAGCCTGTACGATCCGCAATCGGCTTACCTGGATCGAAACTTTTCGCTATTCAATTTTCTGCATGTCAAAGGACCATTGTTCCTCATGATACAGTCAGTTGTTAGACCTAATGAATTTTACGGTTCCCTAATCAGGTGATGACTTGCTTGGTATCATGGATCACGGAGATGCATTAAGCCCCCTCTTGCGAGAGCATGGCTCATATATGTATAGAAAAAAAAAAAAAAAAAACAGTTATTTCAAGGAATCGAGCCTTCTTGATCAAACTCTTTGTTTTGCAGTGAATTCTATTCTAAGATAAGCGTGATAAAGGCAAGAACAATTGGTTTCAAAAGAACTGTAAACGTTTAGCCCAAAATGAAAATGATTTTGGTTTTTGAAAAAAATACAATGAAATTGAGACAGAAAGTAGTTATTTTGAATACATTTATTTTACATCGATTGAGAAACAAGTTCTTGCAACTTATACTAATCTCTCTCGATTCTGCTTCCTGGAAACTACACCAGTACTTGCGCCGAATGTGTGGGCGAATGAACAGTCCCAAATATAACACCCGCTCCCGGCCACCGAACTCAGGACCTCATGATTAAGAGACCGACGCTCTACCTCACAACCACGGACACCACAGGAAACGATTGCAAGCAACTACCTCAATAGATGATAATCATGAATTTACGTTGATATAATAAACATGTAACAGTACAAGACATAGAATTATATTCTTAGATAAGAGAACATTATAAAAGCAAGAACAGTTTGGCTAAAAGAATTGTGAATGTCCAGCCCAAAGTTAAAATGATTTTAGGTTTTGAAATATTTATCACCCAATAAAGACAGAAAAAAAAAGTAACAGTTTATGTCAATATGTGATAATCATGAATTTACGTAGATAAAATAAACATGCAAATGTACAAGACATAGACTTTGACATGCAGAAAATTTACAAATAGCAAAAAGTTTCGACCCATGTCAGCCTGCTCAGACTGCGCTGGCTAACATGGTAAGATACTTTTTTGCAGATGCATTAAGCCCCCTTTTCATAGAGCATAGCTCATGTGTGTATATGTATTGTACGTCTCTGTATATGGCTTTCTTACTTTACTAATAAATAAGTCTAAAGTTGATATACTCACACACGAAAACTAAAGCGGACAACGATTTCATAGTGGAACCGCAAATTTTAAAATGTCTGATGTGACCACGGAAGATAAGGTATTTTAAAGTCGGTGAACAATCTGAAATCCTTGACTAGATCGTCTCCCTTATTTCGGTAATAAAACAACTTTACCATACAATCCCATAGTTTACGTACGAACCTGGAGTGGGAAGCCTTTTTTTTTTTTTGCGTAAGACCGCTAGACCCCACATATTTTTAAGATCGGGGGTGCAGGGTATAGCTACCCCGACCCCAACCTGGGTTAGGATGTCAATAGTTTCTAATCAGTTCTTATCGAAGTCGCTTTATGGATCGTTTTATACAAAGAACTTTGGGAATAATCTGTTAATCAGTTCCGTAATAATTAACTTATATAGAAAGTAAAGTCAAGAAAATACTAATAAAAAATGATGAGACTGGGTCCCTGGCTACCTCGACCCCTACTCCTACGCTTATGTCATCTTTTCTACCCTTTCTAAAGGTCTTTGTAAAAGGTTTGTGTGGGTCAGGTTTCAAATACCTTTACAGATAGTAATACCGAATTTAGTTTACTGGTAAATGTCAGAAGGCCTCTTTACGAATCAGTTTGTCAGGAGTATATGGCCGCCGCTTAAGAAGGTTTACGAAAAAATGCGGGAAAAGGAGAAAATGCTGATAACCAGCATTTTCTCCCTTTTCCCACATTTTTTTTCTTTGGAAAGACCACATAATTTGAGCAACGATAAATGTTGTCTGAGAATGCTTTGAAAATGGACAAGTCTGAAAAATTGTCATCTGTCAAAAGGTTAAAGGGATGGGCTAAAACAGAAAGTCCGTGACCGATGATACATGTTCGGATAATGTTCAAGGTCTTTTTTAACCCTTTACCAAACATCCCGATCTTTAACGACCCCAAATGAAGATGGCTCTTTAGAACATTGTGGGAAAAGGAGAAAATGCTGTAGACCAGAATTTTCCCCTTTCCGGCAATGCTTTGACCCCTCCAAGAACAAATCACATTCATGAAGCAACGATTTTCGTCTGTATAAAAAATTATTCTTTCAGATTGGGTAAGTGTAAAATTTTGTCGCTATGTAAAAGGATAATCTTTCCCCAAGGTATATCTTCACTGCTTTTAAACGAGGAAGGAAAGCCTGGCATTAATTCTTACAAAACAATGCTGTAACGGTGGCCTTCTAATCTATTACCGTACTATTGTGGGACAGAATGTGGTAATATTTCATACTGTTCTCCTCCTTTCTCAAATTCAAGCGTTCTAGAAATTCGGCTGCAAAAGACGTTTACAAATACTGAGACAAATGAAGAAAACCATATGATGAGAGATTTATCTTCCTTGGTCGTTTTCGGCGTAGCTGAATGCGCTGGCTTTTTACCTACTTCTTGGTACTTATTAAAGAATGAACAGATGGTAATTTGATTGGTCAAAAATGTGCACATGTTTATTCGGCGGGTCTCTACTGGCATATTTGCTCACACATTTATGAAATCACTATAAAAAAGCGTTGCTACTGCTAATCGATACGCCGGGGCCTTGAATTATTCCATAGCAAAATAATATAGTAGAGAATGATTCTTTTCTTGTGCTGTTTGGAAAAATTAATATTTTCAAAAGGGGTACCCAATAACCCAATACTACTTTTAACCAAACGAAAAACAGTGAGGAAAAATAGGCATTTGCTCGTGAGGTTACTTTTCATTGTTTTATTTCATATCGAACCACAAAAGAGTTTCAATATTCATATTCCAGTACTCTTACGCGGCTTCTCTTTTTAACGATATTTCTTGCTTACTTTGAGTTCAAATTTGCTTTGAGTTCAAGTTTACTTTGAGTTCAAATTTGCTTTGTCTCTTCCGTTTGACCAATTACCTCCTGAACCCTTTTTCCAAACAACAATATTTTAGACTTTTATATTGACATCATTTGCAGACGACAAATCAAACACATGTCTGTTTCAAACGATAGGATTTGTCTGTAATAAGAGAGAAAACAATGATAGACCCATCATGTGCTTCACACCCATCACTGTGGGCGAGTCGATCGTTTAAAGCACATTGGTGTCTCAGAGTTTGTGGTATATCTATAATATACTTATTCATTACTTAACTGTTCAAATAGAGCCGACTTTTCTATAGGTGTGTTTAGTATCTTTTTCGATTCATTTGAACTGCATGCTTTCAGTTGAAGATTAGCATCAGGGAGCGGACGGTGCAGATCGAAGCTCAGACTGTTCGTTTTGTGTAGTCTGATCCTGATCTACGCCGTCAGCAAAAGCTATTCGATGCGACATTGGCAGTGAAAGAGTTGAACGATTCACTTTTCTGCCGACAATTTCGCTGAGAATTGTAATTAAAGGAGATAGCGCTCTTAAAGGGCCTATTCCGCTTTTACGCCGTAAATCAACATTTCTTGCCAAATATGACAAATACAACAAGGCTCCAGATAAGAGGCAGTGATGGTATTCTAAATCCATTATTTCTCTTCCAAACCCTTTGTTGTGGGTACTCATTAGAATCGTCTCGATGAGACGATTCTAATGAGCACCCATAACATATGGTATAGTGGAGAATGATAAACATTTTCAATTTTGAAATCAAAATCTCTCCCTCTGTCTGGAGCTCTGCAATAAGGTATATTTTTCTTTGCAACCGTATCAATTGCAAGGTTACATTCAGAAAAAGTGTGCAGTTTTGAGCGTTTAAATAATGATAGTTGTTTTGTAGTTTGCAACTCCGTCTCTTTTAATTACTCCGGATATGACGTCATCAAACTGATTTAAATACGAATCAACGTAATCAGCGCGTGTTATAGACCACTTGACATTCCCACAACTCTTTGAGAGAATCTTGCACGAAATCTAGAAATATCATAAGAGACTTCGTGGCTCATTGAGGAAATACCACTGAAAAATATCTTTTACTACCTTTGTCTGTCGGCTCACTTAATTCAGTGATAAATCATTATGTAACTTTACTGAAATTATAAAAATCTGAATAACTCCCTTTAAAAGGCAATTTATCTTTGTTTGATGTTTAACGCCGTTTCCAACATGGTTGAAAAAATGATCGTCGGTTGGAGAGGAAAGAATTCTGTCACAATTACTATAGCAATTTATCTGTTTTCACTTAAAGGTTTGGATTGAAACAAATTTCTTATTGATTATCCCTTTTTTTCATAAAAACGAGTTTTTGAAGTCATGTACACAATTCGAGTTTTAACAACTCTGAGACAAGAGCCTTTGGAAAACATTGTGGTAAAAGGAGAAAATGCTGGTAACCATTCCGGAAACCGGCATTCTATCCTTTTTCCACAATGTTTTCAAAAGCCTTTTTTTACACAGGGTCGTCAAAACAGAGAATTGTTTGGTAAAGGATTAAACCATTAAATTATCCTGAGATATTTTCAGTACAATTTGTCGTTCTCTTTTTAGTCCTAAATTTCATTCTTAGGCCCTTATCACCTGAACAAACTTGATATGGAGAAATTTATGTTTCCAGTTTTAGAAATAGTTCGTGACCATGAGAAGTTTAAGTTTTTATCAAACGAACCTTGGGATCCTGCGTGGCTCAGTAGTAAAGTAAGGGACTCGTAACACGGAGGTCCCGGGTTCGACCTTCACTGGAAGCACTCGATTTTTTTTTTTTTTTTTGTGTGTGGGAGTGGCCTTGGGCAAGATACTTCAGAGCCCTAGCCTAGAACTGATGAAATCCAGGACATACATGAATAAATGTGGTTTGTCGCCGCTATATGACTGAAATGATTTTGAAGTGGTGTAAAACACTATTTAATAAATCAATCGATTCCCTGCATTTTCTCATTTTCCCTAAATGTTTTCACAATTCCTCTACCTACCTAAGGGTCGTTAAAATTCAGGATTGTGTGGAAAAGGTTTAGTTTGTCGTCGTTTCAAATACTTCTTATTTCCGTCAAGGGAACTCGTCGACCTACTTCCGGAACAACGCGCAAACGAAAATCAACGGCAACAGAATACAAAATAGTCAAATGCAAATATCTACATCTACACTGACGGAGGCATAGTTTTACTGCGATACTGTCTAATGTATAAGGGTGTTATTTCTCATTTGTTGTTCTTGCTATGGGTTAGTTAATGTTTTGTTCACGTAAGGGGCACTAGGTCAGCATCATTGTTCTCAAAATGTTTATTGGCTTTAAATTTCAATATATGTTGGCCCATGTAAATAAACAAGTAAAGCATTATATGATTGCCGCTGCGTAGAAACCTCTTATGCATTACATGACGACACATGACGTTCTTCCCGCGTTTTCAAGTCGCATGATCTTTGCCCGCTTTGTTCTCTTTTTTAACGAAATTCTTATTTTTTTTTTGTTTCGCTAAGCTTTATCTGTTAACTGAAAAATTACAACTATTGGAGAGATCATTTGCAATCAAATCAATACAATAAATCTTTTTTTTTTTTTGAAATCCGTCATAAAAAAACAAACCACGTCTATTTCATATTTCAGTTTTTTTTTTATTTATAAAACCATGACGAAACAGACTGTGTATCAGAGCAAGTTCGCAAAAAAAAAAACATGGATTTAGACAATTTAAACTCACCACTGTTGGTGACCTCTCCAATAATATCGCACTTGTTCATTTTTTTAACCAAATATGCACAAGAGCGTTCAAAGAGAGATAACTCCATCGGGCTGGCGTAAGTAAGTATCAATTGGACAAGTCTAAATGAGCCATGCTCTGGCAAAAAGGGGCTTAATGCATCTCCGTGATGCATTATACCAATCAAGCTATCATATAATTATGGATCCATAATAGCCACTTTTTTCAACAGCCGACTTAATCATGAGCTAGACTGGTCCTTGGATATACAGAAAACTGGCCAATAGCGAAAAGTTTTGGCCCAGATCAGTCTGCGCGGACTGCGCAGGCTGACGTGGGTTGATACTTTTTGCAGATGCATTAATCCCCCTTTTCACAGAGAATGGCTCAAATATTTTTCGTCTGGTATGGAGCTAAACAGAGGTACCCAAAAGCCAACGAAACAAATGAAGTGGTCTGCCCAACGACTCTATTGAGGGATTCCCTCTCACGAATTTCTAATTATCTTTACAGAGAATTAACTTTTATTGTTCCCGGTAGAATCTGGTGTCCCTATCTGTACTCTCCATTGCTAAACCCCTCTATCCTTTTACTCTTTACCAAACGACAAAATTTTAGACTTGTACAAATTCAAAGCTGTTGCAGACGACTTAATAATGAAAGCTGTCTCTCAAAGCGTAAAAACATTGTCTGAAGAGAAGGAGAATTGTCGGAAAAGAAGAATGCTGCTTGTCAGCACTTTCCCATATATATATATATATATACTGTCTTGAAAAGGCTTCTTCCTCAGGATTGTTAAAAAATCAAAGCGGTGAAAGCGCTGCTGAGGTGGGGTGCGTTTAATCCTGCTCAAATTGAAATCTAATTGTTAAAAAAAAGCAGACATTTAAAGAGCTGAGAGGTATTTCTCCGATAAATCTCAAAGCAAACTTACAAAATTCTCTTTTTTGTGTATGTGAAGGAAGGGGGGTTCAATAAATTTGTCAAAATAAAACGACGTGAGAAGTATTATTAAGCAATATCTTGACAAATAAAGCAATTCTATTCCAAGAAATTACCACAAGAGTCATAATGCTTCTAAACTTTTCATGGCACTTGTTGACGCTTCTTGACGCTATTTGGCAGAACTGATACATAAATGCGTGTACTTACGCATGCCTCATAGTAGTCTGTTCTATCACTTTTTTTTAACTGTGTTATGATAATGGTTTATTTATATGTGTATAATGTTTACATATTTATCGTCGAAGTCGTGTAAGTTTCCCCATTGTTAACGTTTTAGTCATGCCTTGATGCCAAAGTGAATAAAATGCTTTCTTAATAGTACTACTTTTCCAGGTAATGATTTTGCAATGTTAGGTACCCTAGAATCAGATTTTTTAGGTTCAGTTTCCCACATTGTAAATCTGAGCTGGGATGCTTCGCACCCCACCTCAAAAACGGACTTCGTGGTAAATGGTTAACCTTTATTCCATGATGTAGAAGTTGAGTGTCCGCCTCTCATATCAACTGTTCCCAGGTCCGGATTCCCATGATGAATGGGTCAACCTTTGGGTCAACCTTTGGAATTGCCCTCATCACGTCGTGCGGACTGTTTTCAAGGGTTTCAAGAAAGCAATTATTGAGAAAGATTAATGTAAGTTGTAAGAGATTCTTTCACGATGGATTAGATACTAGTACATACAGCTGTAGGATCTGACACGATTTGCCATTTTAGATGAAGTCTTATTATAGGAGTATAGAAAATGTCGTCAAGCGAGCCTCTACCAACTATTGCCAGATTCTTTTATATCATAATAATATCGGAATAATTAAAAGTTAAGAACTCGCAAAACTCACTTACCATTCTTAAGAATATTCTAAGTCTTACTCTTCAAGATCTTCTAAATTTGAAAGTAAAACAACTTCTGATTGGCTAAACCATTTGGTTTAGCCAATAAGAAGTTGCGTTACTTTCAAATTTGGAAACTTCTGGATAATAAGTCTAGGAACGTTCTTAAGAATGGTTGGTGGATACGGACCCAGGTATGTAAACTTGTAAATTTCCATGAATAAAACCCGATCCACGTCCCCGAAAGTAATTTGAACTGACGTCACATGTAACATCACATAATAAATAATTCAAATTTGTGTAAGATAAGAAAACTACGTAATGGCTGTATTACACTGAAAACAATAAAAAATAAATGATCCATGCTCTGTGAAAATGAGGCTTAATGCATCTGCGAAAAGTATCGACTCAGGTCAGCCTGCGCAGTCCGCGCAGGCTGACCTGGGCCGAAACTTTTCATTATAGGTCAATATTCTGTATGTCCAAGGACCAGTCTACGGCATGATTCAGTTGGTTGTGAAAAAAGTGGATCCACAATTATGTGATGACTTGCCTGGTATAATGGATCACGGAGATGCATTAAGCCCCCTTATGCCAGAGCATCGCTCAATTAGGTTTGAACTAACAGTAGTCCCGTTGAGTTTTAATCGCCGTCTATTACAAAATGGAATTTCATTTTAACTCAAATTGTTTTTTTTTTTTAACGAAGGTTGATTGAATGATTGCCAAATGTGACTTAATGCACTTTTGCGGACAGCGTAGACTAAGACCAGACAGCACAGAGCTTGGATCTACAACTTTTGATACACGCATATTTTCCTAGCGAAAAGAACTTTGGAATCTCATGGGGGGGATAAGGGCTTGCCTTGGAGAGATATTACATCCTGTAAAACCGATAGTTTATAACATGCCTAACAACTGCGAAATTTGAATATTTGATCAATGAGCATATGTTGTGACCAATAAAGCTGATACAAAGCAGGGAGCGAAATAAGATATTAAGGAATCCGTAAAATTATTATGCTTTATTACCCTTTTGACTCAATCAATCATATTTGGACTCAGTCAGTCATATTTAGACTCAATCAATCATTTAAAAAAAAAGTAATTCAAGAACAGTAAAAATTAAACACAGCACAAGTATGTATCTTTATATTTTTCAGCGGGAATTATGTGAGTCATACCCTGTAAAAAGGAGGTTTAATACATCTGCAAAAAAAGTATCGATCCGGGTCAGCCTGCACAGTCCGCGCAGGCTGACCTGAGTCGAAACCTTTTGCTGTTGGTCAATTTTCTGCATGTCAAAGGATAGTCTACCTTCTGATTTAGTTAGTTAACCCTTTCCCAAACGACAAATTTTGGACTGGTCCAAATTGAATGAGATTGCAGATGACAATTTTAAATTTGATAAAAATGGCAGAAAAGTCTCCAAAAGGGTAGAAAACACTGTGGGAAAAGGAGAAATTGCTCGTTACGAGCAGTTTCTCCTTTTCCCACAGTGTTTTCAAAAGACTTGTACTGCAGACACGTGAAAACCAGGGCTTGTTTGGGAAAGGGTTAAGAGACAAAATGGATTTTACGGATCCAAATTATGTGATGACTTGCTTGGTACGACGCATCACAGAGATGCATTAAACCCCTTTTTGCTAGACCATGGCCCGTATATCCTCGACCTCCTTCGATGACTGAATATATACTGAAACCCAGAATTTTTTTTTTTTTTTTCATCTTACAGGCTTGACTGGAAAAGCGAACGGCATTGATTCAAGATCAGACGGCACGTTCTGTGCCGTCTGATCTTGATCTATGCCGTCCGCAATTTAAGACCATGCTTTCGCATCTGGCACTGAAACATTTAAGCTGTTTCCTTGCAAAGAAAGTACAGTATAGATTATCACTGATTTACTGAAATCGTTTACATAATCGTATATAATGCGATAAGCAATAAAACATACACACAGACACACACAAACCCACATACAGCCAAACGCTAGTGCTTTATCATAAATAATGCAACAAATATAAATAGACAGATGAATAAATAAAAATAAATAGATCTAAATAAATATTTGCAAGGCGATACAAAGACATGAGAACAAATACGAAAAAGTAATATTTATACTCGAATCGATTCGTAGAATCGCTGTACTTTTGTCATTATAATGAATTCATATACATGAAATGACCCGCGTTCAGCAACCATTTTAAATATCATTTTTAGTCTAGTTCTACATTTGGAAAGAAACGCAATCTCTGATTGGCTAAACCATTTGGTTTTGATAATCGGAAATTGTGTTACTTTGAAATGCTAAAAATACTTTAGAATTAGCACTAATCTTGAATGCGATTTAGAATAATTGTTAAATACCTGCCAGATCGCAACAAGCATGTACACCCATAGTAAGATCCTCCCACATTCACTGACAAACCATTTTCTTACTTAAATAGATATATTACAAGACGTGAAAAAGGTAAAAAAAACAGCAGCATTTACACAAACCCATTCAAAAACTTCTGTTGTTTTATAAGTCATCCACCATACACTTATTAACAAGTTATTTTTTAACACGAATATTTATATGCAAAACGCGAGAAAAATATACGGATTGTGATGTTGGAGCACTTGACTTTCCTGGTGCTGGTACATGTATTTGCTTCGAGCTGCGTGGGGAAAAAATGATCTCTCACGGGACTAGAGTTCGAGCGAGATGTCAAAATTTTCCTACGCAGCGAGAAGTAAACACAACTACCAGGGGTACAGTTCTCTTCACTGCGTATGCAAGTAATTTGCGCACGCAGTTTTGGTAACCAAGCATCACATCTGAACACAAGTTTCACTGAACTGCATAACTTTACAATTTGAGTAAATATTTGAATAACTTTACCCAAAGCCATACCATTCAATCCCGAAAAAATGTGTAAGTCTACACAATTAAGTGAAAGGTACCCTAGGAACGGAATTTCAACATCATATTCCTTTCATTATAAGTCTACGAAGTCTTACATCATGCATTTACTCGTTTTTCCCATTATTAAGTATCCATGCTTTCCTGGTGTTTCTTCCTAAGCCTGGCTGCTTTCCCACATATCCATCGTTGAAACAACGATCAGGAATGAATCAGGGCGCAAATGACTATCATCAATCCTCAGAAGAAAACGTGGCGAGCTTGGATTCGAACCAGTTGTAATTGGATGATGTGTTTTTTGGCCGATGGCCTTTGTTTAAAAATAAAGAACTTGAAATTGAAATTTCAAGATTTTCGCCAATAAGGCATATTCATAAAATCAGAAAATCTGATTGAATTGTTTAGACATTCATGTATGTAACTATGTATACGCCATTGCTATACAAATAGAATGTACAATAATAGAAACGGACAAACACACAAATAGAGACAGATATATTAGTAGAAGAAAAGATGATTCCTAAATATTTCCTTACTTCTTTGCCACACAATCCCGAGTTTTAACGAGCCCGGAGAAGAGAGCTTTTGAAAAGATTGTGGGAAAAGAAGGAAATGCTATTCCCACAATGTTTTCTACACCCTATGACAAAAAAAATTCATCACTAGAGTCATTTTTGATTTGTCATCTGCGAATGTTTTCAGTTTGGACAAATATAACAATTTTTGTCGTTTTGTAAAAATATTAACCGTTATCCGTGGCGCAGTTACGACTAGTTATGTTAACCTGCTTCAAATAGCAGATGAACACATCCTGAGAAAATGGCATCTGCATGTCGTAAATGATTGCTCCTTCAAATGATTTCCATTTATCTTGGAGCGACCATTTCTTTCGTTGCGACATTTGGTTTTGTACCGCGGAAATGGATAACTTGTCGATGAAACAAATACCTTGTCGACGAAACGTATACATTTTCATGGACCAGATAAGGTATCAGCTTCGTCGATAAGATATCACATGGCATCCGTTTCGTAGACAAGATACGTATAGGCCTACCTTGTTGACGAAAAGGATATTCTTGTCGACGAAACTGATGTCATGTGGACAAAACGGACAGATTTTCGTCAATAAGATACGCTATTAGCTTCATCGACAAGATATCCGTTTTTTCGAAAAAGTATCCGTAGCTTGTCGAAGAAACGGACACCCTGTCGACGAAACGGATATCTTGTCGACGAAGCTTTTACCTCATCTTAGCAATGAAAATGATACCGTGTCGACGAAACTGATGCTTTGTCGACAAGACTGATATCTTGTCTCTTTTAGACAAAAAGCAAAGTACGCAAACAACTTAATAAATAATAGGAAAAAATCTAAACTAATCGTGCTAAAAGTATCAAAGTCCATAACGAAAGAAAGTTGTTGGATTTGTCTGGAAGTATATTGTGTCGGATTTGTTCTTTTCGGCGAAGTTGTCATCGCAAGCTCGGACAACTCTTCCAAAAGAACTTGTCCGACATATCTCATACATATTTGAACCATGCCCTGTAAAAAGGGGTTTTGATGCATCTGCAAAAAGTATCGACGGGGTCAGCCTGCGCAGTCCGCACAGGCGAAACTGACCTAAGGCAAAACTAACATTCTGCTATTAGTCAATTTCCTGCATGTCAAATTACCAGTCTACATCATGATTCAGTCGATTGTTAGACAAAATGGACCTTATGGATCCATTATTATATGATAACTTTCTTGGTTAAATGTATCACCGAGATGCATTAAACCCCTTTTCCCTCAGAGCTCGGCCATTTGTATATTTATATACAAGTCCTATAAGCTGGGTCCGTATTCACCAACCATTCTTAAGAGCGTTCTTAGTCTTGTTCTCCAAAAATTTCCAAATTTGAAAGTAACACACCTTCTGATTGGCTAAACCATTTGGTTTAGCCAATCAGAAGTTGTGTTACTTTCAAACTTGGAAAATCTTGGAGAATAAGTCTAAGAATGTTCTTAAGAATGGTTGGTGAATACGGACCCTGTACTATTTACATGTAGTATGAATACATCTGGGAAGGCCATACAAATAGAAAGACATTAATTCAGACAGACAGGCAGAGAGACAGACAGATAGATATTCATACCGACAGGAATATCGATAAAAAAGAAAGAGGAATTGTACCTGCAGCTCCTGTCTTAACTCCACCTGACGAAAAAAATTTAGGCTCCTCTATTCTGAACCCATTAATAGGTGGCTAAAAAATTAATTTGGCTCAAATGAAGAAGGGATAGAAAACATGGTGGTTGAAAAAGGTGAACTGCTAGTTACCAGCATTTTCTCCTTTTTTCCACAATGCTTTTAACACCGTTTTCTTCACCAGAATCGTTAAAGCTCTGGTTTATAAGTTAAAGGCCTAATAGCGGCCAAAACAAAACATTGTGGGTGTTAAAGCGCATTCAAATTTATACCATACTGTTTTAAAGCATGGAAATTATGTTGAAGATGAGAACTTGTTATTGTAAAGTCGGTCCAAGTGTTAGTCGCCGGCAGAAAAAGTAATTTTAAAACTAGGTAGAAAATTTCCAAGCCGGTCTAACATTTGTTTACTTTTAACCTGGTTTTAAAATTCATTTTTCTGCCAGCAACTAACACATGAGGCAACCATACAATGACAGATTGTCATCTTTACAAAAATTTCCATACTTTTAAATGATATGATTTAAATGTAATCGCATTTTAACAGCTGCAATGCTTACTTTTGTCTGCTACTGGGACTTTAAAGAATAAATTATCATGATACGGTCTGAAAATACCTTGTACCTTAAAGACGGTACAAAAGGATCATTGCAAATATGGACAAAAAGTAAAAAATCTTGTTAATAACGTGGGCTGGGGGTTTATACATTGTCAAGGAAGACCAAAATTTTCATTGGTCAGTCATCAAACACTGTTAGTAAAAGCTGCACAATGGCGCATAGCCTGTATATCGTATATTATTATAAACGATATAGTATTATACATGTATACGATAAAGAGGTGATGCGCCAATGGGCTATTTTTAGTAACAATGTTCGATGATCGACCAATGAAAATTTCGGTCTTCCGTGATAGACTAATGGGGCTTCAAGGGCCCGTCATTTGACCTACGCATCGTTGAGAATGGCATTAAATGATCAATGAATAAATAATTGTGGGCTTAACATTACCTTGTGCATCAATAGGTTAAAGATAGTGCAGAAGTAACAAAACAAATATAGACGAGGGGTAACAATTCTTGTTATTTACAGGGTAGTCTACAAATCAATTCAAAATTAAAAAAAAAAAACAGGAAAAATTACCAAACAACCTAGGTTTGTATACACTAACTGTCCTAAAACGTTCTAATGATAAATTTCAAAAACTAGCTGTTTGATTGGCTGAGGTTATGTCAATTTGCCGAGTCGTATTCCGTCAAAATTGTCGTCTGGCTGAAGCGTTTTGGTTTTCAGTCACCTAACTAGGTACTGGTGAAATCTTGATTTAAGCTCTTTAACAGCTGTATGGTTGAACCTAAGTTCTGCCATTTTTTTGCTCAAAACTCTTACGATAGTCACTGCGTCAAATCTTCGTACGTCACCTTTAACCCTTAAGCTGCTAATCGCGACTCAATGACCTTTTGCGGACAGAGTAGATCAAGATCAGACTGCACAGAACGTCCGATACGGTATTTTCTTTCCGGTAAAATCAACTTTGAAACCGTAATGTTTGGGCTTTTAGTATTGAGTAGAAACTTACGTTTCATTTATTCAGCAGCTCAAGCGTTAACGCGTACATATGTAGAAACAATAATATAGCGTTTCTTTCGACCCCTTTTCTTGTTACTGTACAAGGTATTTTACTGCAAAAAAAAGGAAAAAGATAAATATTTGAGAAACAAGAAATTTACTGGATTTAAACAGTTTGGGAACGTTTTGGAACAGGAGCGGTTGTTTCTTACACTGCTTTTCCTTCAATGTTTTTCAGCGCTACTTAAGGTACATAAAAGTCATATTTATACAATCGCGTATTAATACACAGATAAACCGTTCTACTCTGACCTCAAGGTATGCCAAAAAGAAATTAACAACATAAGCCCTAGAAAACAATTCGTAATATAAACTGTTGTAGCCCCGCTTGAACTTCCCGCGGACACACTGTCAGGATTGTTAGGAGTCGGGAAGATTTCTTTAGGACCTGTTGGATAGATTATCTCTTCTTCTATAGGTGTGGGAAAAGTGGTGGTAGTCGTTATAATATGCGCAATATTCGGACAGCGGCGAGCCGGATACTTGGGCATGATTAGTTTCTTGTTTGGTTGTAAATGGCCGTTCTCTACGGCTTCAATTGCTACTTGATTACAGTTCGAAGCATCTATGATATACACTACAGGTATTTCTTCCTTTCCATCGCTTTCGAATAGAAACACCCAACACATATATTCCTGGTGTGCATGCAACGTGCGCGTGAGAACCGCGTGCTTGCTCTCGTCTTGAGGAAATATTGCGAGACATCGGTATTCTCGATTGCGCACGTGCTGGTTTTCGCTTGTACAATTCCAAGGATTCTCTATAATGGATTTTGGATGAAAACTGCTATTGTAATATAAACATGAGTCACAGTCTTCTCCCTTGGTATAGAGTTTACTATCACGAAAGCCTCGCCATCGACTTAGCTCGCAATCGACGGCGTGGTGATGATGTTCCGCATCAACGAGAATCTTGGTAGGCTTTTCATTTATTTGTTTGCCGAGAAGCAATTTGTCTTTTGTGTTTGGTTTGAACTGCTTCTCCTTACAGACAACTTCTTTAAGACTCTCCCGGTTCATATCGCTGACGGGCCAACTTATCCTGTTTCCAAGACGATATTCTATCGTTGATGATGACGGTTTGTTGACCTGCAGGCAGGCAAAACGGGGAAAGCAGCCATTGTCGAATGTCTGTAGCAGCATGGTATCATTCTCAAAGTTATGTCCCTCCTTTTCAAAACATTGGAATCGCCCAGCTTCTGTGAGGCTCACGCCATAATAGGTAATGTTGATAAACTTCTGAAAACATAGAAAAACAGGAATCCTCGATAAAATATTTCTGGCTTTATCCAAACTTTCAACCTGTGGGGTACTTTTTAATTTGACTGGCGAAAAGTCGAGATTTTTTTTTTCAGAATTATTATTGCACTGACTCTCTTTCTCTTTTTTTTCATATAGAAACATTTTAGAGTAGAAACATTAAACGGAAGTGTCAGTATTTAAAATTAGCCTACTCATCACAACCTGTCGAAATACGCCTTCCTATTTTGATTCAATAGAGAGAAATCTTAATTTGAAACTTAGATGGAAAGATAAATGGAAAATTCAGGCTTTGTGCGGGTAAAATTTGATAAAGTTTTATCAAAGGGAATGCAATTTTCTCTTTATTCCTCCAAATTCCTCCAACTTTTAAGCAAATGAAACTGGCATGTTCAGTCACTTAAAGGACATAGGCTTTACCAGTTCCAGGCTATTTTGTTAGAATATTTTTAAAATTACCGCACAATATAGATCCAAGATCAGGCCGCTCTTTTTGCACAGTCTTTTTTTTTTTAATCTAAACTGTCTCGAAAGCACATGAAGGCTCCTTAGCTTATCACTTGTTAAAGCTACAATGAATGTTCTCCTACGTCATTCGCGGATTGATATTTATTTATTTCCTACAGAGGAGGGTTATATTTTCAGAGGAAACGGAAGTGCTACAGTGAAACTATTATGGCCATGAAATAATTTTTTAACAACTTGTTCATTGTAGAGCTACTTGAAAATATACATTGAATTATGTTTTATTTTTTAAGATTTTTATTATTATCATTATTTTATGGGGAATCGCCGTAAGGACCCTGTTTACTCTTAGGGGATTAGAGACACACACACACACACACACACCCACACACACCACAGTTAGAAAACGTCCACACGGAAACCCGAACATTCAAATACTAAATCGACGTTATAATCTGATGCTCTGATAATACGGAAAAGACTGACCCAGCAGAATTTTGGTATTTTTGTTGATAGAATACTTGGTCAAAATCATCAACAGAACGATTAACGACCATTGTTCAGGATACACCTATAAATTTGAAGTCTTTAATAGACGACAGAATTTTAGACTTGTCCAAATTTAAAGCATTTTCAGACGATAAGATAGATGTGGACAGTCTAAAATGAATAGATCTGTCTTTGAGGTGAAAGACAGAAAACGTCGTTGGAAAAAGAAATTTCCGCATTTCTCACATTTTTCAAAAGCCTTCTCCCTAGCATTGGTAAAACAATGGATTGTTGATAGACAGCTAAATAAATGTTATAACAAAAACACAACAAAAAATCGATATCGAAGAAAGCAGACTTAGATGAAACTGCATAAACATGTGGGCTGATCTTGACCTACACCAGAATTCTTCGACACACATGACACGGGTTAACTCTATAGCTTTACAGCTTCAAAGGTCGTGCGATAAAGTACTTTTCCAAAAAGCACTTCGCAGGAAAGCTAGAAATTCTAGCGTGCACAGTTGAAATCAAAATTAATGTGTTCGTATGAAAAAATGATACTCACTTTTTTATCTTTTTGAGCATCGACCCAAGAGCCTCTTAGCTCCTCCGGAAATGAGCAAGGACTTGGATCCCCTTCACAAAAACCGCATGATTTCGGACAATGGATTCTGCTTGGTGCGTGCTTGCACAATCTACTCTCTTCGCATATGCTAGCGTGATCGACACACATAGAACTGATCACGAGCTGGTCAAACTGAATGAATAAATAGTTCGAAGTCAACCGAATATTTCCATTACCATCACCCGGGTCGCAGACGAAGTCTGTAAACAAATAACCGTGTTCGATTTTCATATTGGGACCGGTTCCGGTTAGGCGCAAACACCATGCTTTGAAATCGTTGTGTTTCTGTGGTTTGAGAATCACAAATGTAAATCTGTCATGCGTCCAGGAGGCCACACAGTGTAGGGACATCTCAAGCTCCATATTCAGTTCGTCCACTTTACATTCTTTATGTCGAAAATTAATTGTAAGTCCGTCTCCTGGCTCGCACTCACTCTCTAATCTTGGGGGTATAATTTCCTCTGGACAAATAGGTTTACGGGTTGATGTTTGGAATCTAAGATTATAACCTCCAGAAAAGGGACATAACTCTTTTTGGTCAAAGAATTCCTCACTTGTTACTAACGGCCAATGATCCAAAGTTAGATTTTCATCATCACATTGTGACGTTTGACGTACCAAAAGTTCTTGTGACTCCTTCAATTGGAGAATACTCTTTGAGCGTCGTATGAATTGCATGCACATATAACGCACTGGTTCTTGACCATCTGAAGATATGTGTTGCACTTCATATTTGTCTGTGTTTGGTATTTTTGAAAGACATTTTCGTCTGAAACGAACGCAAGCCTCGCCTTTCTCATGTTTCGTGCACCGTGAGGCCTTCAAGTAACTTCCCTGATTGTCCTCCTGAAAATATCCACGGAATGAACCGTCATTTTGATAGTTTGCAGTCCAAAGTGCATTCGGTTTAAGGTATTTTGGAAAGCGGCAATTTGTCGTTACGACACCAACCACTGTCATAATTATGTAGAACTGCAAGAACATATTTCTTACACTCATTACAGCTTTTGAGCAATTTGTAAAACGAACACAACAACTGGAATGTTTGAAGTTCCGGTCCAAGTCAGCCATTTTCTTTCCCTCAGTAACGCTGACGTATACCAGGTTTGACTCTTTTAGTTGGATGAATGTCAAATCGTTTGCGACTCGTTCTGATTATTGGTTTCAAACCTTCTTTTCTACCTGCAAAAAATAAAAGAAAAAGCAACGATTAATCGATCTGTCATCGAGTGCTAGCATAACACAGCAAAACCTCGTAATATGGATCTCAAACTATCTGTTTCAACAACATTCCTAAAAGGAGCTGTCATTCAAAACTGTTTTATTTGTATCATGGGGCTATTCAGTCTTCTCTCAAATTATAATGGCACTGCTCAGTCGTGGTGGCCTTTAATAGCAATCAGAACTGCTACTGCACTCTTTTCTCAAGTAAGACATAATCGTTTCGACACAGTTCGAATAAACTGATGTCTTTGTGCATATTGCAATTCCGAATTATCGAGGGTTTAAAAAAGGTTATCGAGAGTGATTAATATAAAGGAGTCATGCTGTGTGAAAAGGGGGTTAATGCAAAAGGTATCGCTCGCCCCCCCCCCCCCCCCCAGGTCAGCCAGCGCAGGCTG
This sequence comes from Tridacna gigas, assembly GCA_945859785.2. NCBI lineage: Eukaryota > Metazoa > Mollusca > Bivalvia > Cardiida > Cardiidae > Tridacna > Tridacna gigas. The sequence goes on along the minus strand of OX244042.2, from coordinate 25,138,701 downwards.
TCCTGGGTCGAAACTCTTTACTTTTAGTAAATTTTCTTCATGTCCAAGGACCATTCTACATCAAGCTTCAGTCGGTTGTTAGACAAAATGAATTTTATGGATCCATAATAAGTGATGACTTGCTTGTAAGGCATCACGGAACAAGAAATATCTTTTTTTTTAAAAAAAAAAAAAAAGAAAGACGCGGCGTAAATTTGCCAGCAAAAAGGCAGAGACCCTTAAAATAAACATGTCTACATTTTTCACCAATCATACATTTTTATTTATTGATTTGTTATCAGTACCAAAAAGTAGGTCAAAAGCTAGCACATTCAGCTACGCCGAAAAACATAAAACTCCCTTTTGCCAGAGTATGGCTCATAATCGTAAGAACTTGTTTCACTATCCATGTACAATTAAAACGTTTTAACTCGTTATCAAACGACAAAATTTCTACCTTTTCGGATTTGAAAGTATTTGTAGACGATAGATTGGATGTAACTGAAATGGCGGAAATTGTCTTTGAAGTGGAAAAAACGTTGTGGGGGAAAAGGAGAAAATGATAGTTTACCAGCATTTTCTCCTTTTCCTACAATGTTATCAATAGTCTTTTTTTCCCCAGACCTCGTTTGGTCCATTTTCTGTATGTTCAAGGACGAGTCTACCACATGATAAAGTCGGTTGTTCAAAAAGTGGCTGTGTTGGATCCATAATTATGTGATGGCTTGATTTATATTTGAGTTGTGGGAAAAGTTGGGGAAAATGTATGAGTTCTCGGCAAGTGTTGGGTTCCATCTGAATTATGAAATTGGATAGTTGTTACTTGATTGTTTTCTTTGCTGGCTTATCTTTTCCATCAATATCCATGGAAACCATTTGTAAATAATATTTGATTTTTTATGCGATAAGTTTTGCATATATGTATTTGAATGCATAGATTCTGTATGTCTTTGTCGGTCAGCAATCAGAAGCAAATCAAAGCTTAGATCGCCGAATAAACGTAACGCCCATTTTCAGCGTGAAAATAAGACTTAAGTTCAAAACCAATCTTTCTCTTATCTCGAATGTCTCCGCTAAGCGGACAGTGAAGATTCATGATCACACTGCATTGTATGTGCAGTCTGACGTTGATCTACACCTGCAACAAAGGTAACTCGAGATGTGAAATGCGCTTTAGTGGTTTAGTATTTCCACGAGTGGCGGTTGTAAGGAAAATTCTGTTACCTCTCTTCTCAGAAATTTCTTATGTTTGAATAGTGTTGTACACTGTTTTCAACAATGCATTTTCGTTATGTCACGGTGAAGGCTCATTTGTTTATGTGTTCCTTAGATTTCACTTTCACTTTGCTGGCGCTATGAAGCACTGTTAGATGAAAACAAATATAACCGAATTCTAGATCGGTCCCTTCATTTGTCCAATCGTTTAGTTTTATCATCCGTTTATCTTAAGATTTTGCAATTAGTCTTCTCTTTTGTTTCTATCTACAGCAGGCCCATTGACAGCCAAAAGGGATTACATTAATTCATTTAATCAAAATTTCCGTCAGTACTGAAACTCTCAAATATAATGATTTCAAAGTTCTTTTCCCCTGAAAAATCTCACCATATGGGACAATGTAGGTCCAAGATCAGACTACACAAAAGCGTATCGAGCCACGAGCCACGCTTAGCTGCCAAAGGGTGAAAAGCTAGACAAAAGTTGGGGGGTTTTTTTGTGTGGGGGGGGGGGGAGGGGGGTTTATATCCAGAAGTGCAGAACGAATGACCGTCAACACAATATACTTCCGCTAAAAGATATTTATCCTTACAATACCAAAACACTGTTAGTAAGACTAGGACGAACGTTTGAAGTCAAAGAGAAAGTAGTTATTGTTTTTTCAACATTATGTAAAACTTTTCTTTGGAATACGGGCATTTTCCACTGAAGACGTTAAAAGTCATATATGTTATTTTAACAGAAGTGGGTCCAACATATCCCATGGCATCTGACGCTCTATATTTTGCTACATAGAAAAAAAAAAACACTACGTACTTTCAGTGCTTTGATCTGTCAATTTTTGTCATTGGTTTTCGAGACCCATTCATTTCTTGGGGACGAATCTGATTACAGCGTGGAATGAAATAGATGACAAACACGCGAGAATGATATGGTCTCGGTTCCACCTTACGTTGACATTTAATGATTACGTTTCCAATTTGAAACGCGATTTTTGACATTTTTACAAAAGACGAGCCCGCCATGACATTTTTCGTCGCTAGTCCATTGGGGCTGCAGATTATCACTAATTGCACAGACACATTTATGATGCTTAACCCACGGTTACGATTCGCAGTAGCTTACCCTGTCCTATAGGAGATATTGTAAAACATCAAAGTGTTGCAAGTACTGCTTATCTCGGCTTTTCAAGGATCCCGACTTTTGAAGCGCTCAAAGCTCAAGTGTTACAGAGCTATTGAAACCCTTTTACCTCTATACCACATAATCCAGAGTTTTGACAAACATGAGAAAGAAACTTTTGAAACATTTTGGGAAAAGGATAACATGCTTGAAACCAGCATTTTTTTTTTTTCCTTTTCCAACGATACTTTCTATCCTATAAAAGGCAAATTCCATCGTTTGAGCCACATTTGTGTGTCGTCTGCAAATGCTTTCAAATTCAGTCAAGTCTAACAATTTGTCATATGGTAAAGAGTTAACCCTTTCCCAAACAACCCTGGTTTTCACGAGTCTGCAGTACAAGTCTTATGAAAACACTGTGGGAAAAGGAGAAATTGCTCGTAACGAGCAATTTCTCCTTTTCCCACAGTGTTTTCTACCCTTTTTGTTAACTTTCTGCCATTTTCATCAAATTTAAAATTGTCGTCTGCAAACTCTTTCAATTTGGACCAGTCCAAAATTTGTCATATGGTAAAGAGTTAACCATTCACCATAGAGATGTCGAGTTTTTTGAAACACCAGTGACTAGTGCGCTACAAGTGACAAAAAGGAGAATCAACTAAAGGAAAAGGAAATCGATTTTTCTAATTATTTGGAAATACTATTGAAGGAAAAAAAAGCATTTGAGCTATGCTCTGTGAAAAGGGAGCTTAATGCATCTGCGAAATGTATCGACCAACGTCAGCCTGCGCAGTCCGCGCAGGCTGATATATGTCAAAACTTTCCACTGTTGGTCAATTTTCTATATGTCAAACGACCATTCTACCTCATGATTCAGTCGGTTGTTAGACAAAATGGATTTTATGAATCCACAACTATATGAAGACTTGATTGGTATCATGCTGCACGGAGATGCTTAAGCCCCATTTTGCCAGAGCGTGGCTCATTTTTTATTTACGAGCAATTGCTTCTTTTACCTCGTTATGTTAAAAATATATGTCGCCTGCTGGTGGTATAAAAGTCATAATATTATTTGTATGGTTATGAGCTAAATTATAGTGTATTTGCCCGAATCATCTTCATATATTTGAAACAAGTTACTGAATATTTGATTACTCTACGGGAAAATAACCCCATCTCAATATTATAACAATGTCTGGCCTCACGTCGTAAAGCCATGTTTATAACCTGTCATTTTGAATGAAATAAACTTGCAACGGGAGAGTCTAAAATCACACCATTATTTTCTCTCTCACCCACACTCACGTCGTTTTGTTGTGGTCTATCTTAAATGAATGTTTTACCAAATATTATAAAGATTCTTGGCGCGGGGTTTTTAATGTTCACTTCATGCTAAAAGTAGCTTCGTGTTTCCAACTTACATTAGTACTTCAGATAGGAAGGAATTCAGACATTAACCATAAAAGAAGAAATGAAAACTCTTAGAGTTAAAAACTTAGTCTATGAGGTCCCTGTCAGAGCTAGCCATAGGTGAAAGAGAGGGGTTTTGCGGACGACATAGATAAAGTTTAGACTGCACTAAACGAGCAGTCTGAACTTGGATCCAAACCATTCGCTTTTAAATCAAGCGTATTTGATAAAAAGGCTGAGTTTCAGTGAACTGTATTTATGACTGTCGAACGAGGCCGATTTCATACATACTGGTGCTTAAAGAGTTTAAAACTGCTGACTAATCAAAAGTCGGTTCACATATACATATGAGCCATAATCTTTAAAAAGGGGGCTTAATGCATCTGCAAAAGGTATCGATCCAGGCCGCAGGTTGGCCTGGGTTGAAACTCTTTGCTATTGGTGAATTTTCTGCATTTCAAAGGACCAGTGTACCTCGTGATTTAATCGTTTGGTACACAGAATTGTTTTTTATTGATTCAGCATTATGTGATGACTTGCTTAGTATTATTCATCACGTAGATACATTAAACCTCCTTTTCCAGAGCATGGCTTATATGTATATGATCTAAAAAGAACTTTATGCCCTGGTAGCTTAGTTGTAACGGGTACAGTAGCAGTAATCGAGCCTCCGAGGATATTGAGTCAGAACCACTTCCCGAAGACTGATGATCATTGGAGAGGTCATCAGACCTCTCCAACAGTGGTGAGTTTAAAAGGCAGACTGCCTCAGAAATTGCTGCCTAACTCCATGCATTTCTGCGAAATTGTTCTGATACACAGTCTGTTTCGTCATGGTTTTATAAATAAACCGAAATCAAAAAACTGAAATAGGAAATAGACGTGTTTTGTTTTTATATGACGAATTTTAAAAAGGATTTGTTGTATTGATTTGATTGCAAATGACCTTTCCAATAGTTGTAATTTTTCATTAAACAAATAAAGCTACACATACAAAAAAAAAAGAATTTCGTTGAAAAAGAGAACACCGCGGGAAAAGATCACGCGACTTGCAAACATGGGAAGAAGGTCACGTGTCTGTCTTGTAATGCATAAGAAGTTTCTCCTTTTTACACAGCGGCAATCATATAATGCCTTACCTATTTGTTTACATGTACCAAACTATATTGAAATTAAAAGCAATAAGCTATTCGAAAACATTGATGCTGACCTCTCCTGGCTTCTTTTTTAAAGAAGCTAACTTCTTTGGACAGTGTTCAATCTTCCTTCAACGCTAAACAACGTGTTGCGCGTACTACTGATATAGAAACTCTGGGAAGGCATGGATATAATTAATGACTGAAGTGCTGTTAAAGATGGGCTTAGATACCAATCAAGCAAAAAGACAAAAATAAAAATAAACAATCAAGGCAGCATGTGAACTAAAAATTAACGATATATCCTTACAGCCAGAGAGAAAAAAAAAACGCTGTTTGATTTGATAGACTGTAGAATGGATCATATTTAACCAACTTTGTAAACATAGATAAATTACCGATATATATGGTGTAAGGGATACATGTATTGGAAATCTTCGATTTGGAACCCGAAATGTCACAACAGTAATTTCTTTGATGGCCTCCAGAAAATGAAATGCATTTTCTATCCGTCGAAATATATGCAACCTTGCAACCGTCAGGGGCAACATTTGGTATGAAGATACAAGAATGACTATAGTTTGATAAAATAAAGATAACATGGATTAAACTGAGTATAGATGTATCTTTAGCGGGTGAATAATTTCTGGGTGCCTGATGATAGTAAATATGGTCAGCTTTTGCTGTCCACACAGACGTATAAACGAAAATCAGTATTTACTGTATAAACAAATTGATCATATCTGACTATCGTAAAAAAATAAAACTGATTGAGAACGATGCAAAAAACAGTAAAGTCTGTCTGAGTGTATGTCATAACGTAATTGTTAGAATGACTAAATCCCATGGTAATGTGAATATAACGACTCCGTTTCAGCCATGTTGAAAGAACTGATTCACGGTCGTTACTAATTTGATTTCCCTGTCCTGTTTGTGTATCTTTCACGAAATCATTCCAAATACAATGATTCTTGTTTAAGTTTAACCCATTAACTCCTACAAATCTATTTCTTCGTGCTTAAACTAGCTACTTTTGACAGCAACGTGGTAGATGGAGAAAAATGCTCGAACTGACGACCAATTTCTCCTTTTAACGCAATGTTTTCACATGGCTCCACTGAAATTTCAAATCCTAAGTGATCTTCCTAAGTCGACAGTCGTAAATTTGTTTTGAGTGTACTAGTAATTAATTAACATACACTGTTTTTGATTCGATATAAATTAAATTCGTGTTGCATATTAAAGTGCAAATCACCATTTACGCCCTCCACCAAACTATCCCGAGCTTTAACGATCCTAGGGAATAATGGCTATTGAAACATTGTGTAACCATCTCCTTTCCCCACAATATTAACCCTTTCCCAAACGACAAATTTTAGACCCTTCCAAACTGAGAGTTTGCAGACAACAATTTTAAATTTGATGAAAATGGCGGAAAGTTCTCCAAAAGGGTAGAAAACACTGTGGGAAAAGGAGAAATTGCTCGTTACGAGCAATTTCTCCTTTTCCCACAGTGTTTTCAAAAGACTTGTACTGCAGACACGTGAAAACCAGGGCTTGTTTGGGAAAGGGTTAACGATCCTTTCAACGAGAGTTTCTGTCCTTTGAGACACATTTTATTTGTCGTATGCGAATGCTTTCAATGCTATGAAGTTAAACATTTTCTCGCCCGGTAAAGATCACGGCTTCATTCTCGGACTAAATAGATGGAGGTAAGATTGCAAAGAATGCACAGTCTCTGCCATGGATTTACAAAAAGATTTGAGCCATGCTCTGTGAAAAGTGGGCTTGATGCATCTGCGAAAAGTATCAACCCAGGTCAGCCTGCGCAGTCCGCGCAGGCTGATCTGGACCGAAGCTGTTCGTTGTTGGTCAGTTTTCTGTATGTCAAAGGACCAGTCTACCTCGATATTAAGTCGGTTGTGAAAAAAAGTTGATATTATAGATCCATAACTACGTAATGGCTTTCCTGGTGTCAAGGATCACGGAGATGCATTAAGCCCCCTTTTGCCAGAGCATGGCTCATTTTTATCTGAACGGTCTCTAACTTGAGTGATGTGATCAATTTTAATGACAGAATTGTTCGTTTCAACCCATTTTAACCTGCAGACGAACAGAAGTTTAGATAGTTCGCATAAGTAACTGCATTTTCTTTAACCCTAAAACTGCTACATAAATGAAAACTTCCAGCAGATAGTAAAAATTAACCAAAATGTTGCGATTTCAAAGTTCTTCTTGTCGAAACAATCTGACCTAATCGGACAATGTAGAACAAGACCAAACCACACATTCTGTGCAGTCTGATCTTGATCTATACTATCTGCAATAGCGGCTTGAGTCGCACTTCGGTCAACCTTCGAATTATCCGATATATCCGAATAAACGAAGGTGTCCCTACTTCAGATTAACAGCTGACGTCACCCAATGGTTCCGAAATTCCATTAATCTCGTCACAGATATCAGTATTATTAATTTCCGACCCCCTCACATGTTTGTGTGTAGAGTTATATATTTACCAAGACAAGTCACGCAAACCACCATATTGTTTCCATGATAACGTAAACCCTCTTTGATGTATGGAGATGAATAATTCCAAGCCCGCCTTTGGTCACAATTCACATGTATCGCACAATTTCTGACAGTGGAGTTATTAGATGATGATGTCAGATGATGATGATGATGATGTTAGTGTTAGTTTAAGTGTTGTTGTTGGTGGTGTGTGTTGTTGTTGCCATTGTTGGTGTTGGCGTCGTCGTCTTCGTTTTTCATCATCATCATCATCATCATCATCAATAGTAGTACTTTCTTAGTTGTATTTGCAGTCTCCAAATACAAGTTTTGTTGTATTTTTTTCATTCTTGTTCTGCAAGAAAGTCAAATATTGATTTCATTTGTTTGCCGGTTTCAAACTGGCAATTTTGTAGTCCTCCGTGACCCACGGGTAAAGATGTTGGGTCTGTAGGATAAAATTCTGGTTTGATCCCCGTTGGCGGGTCTGGAAAGGTTCGAGTGTCCTTTGGCAAGGCAATGAAAAACCTCAGTCTAGTAATAGAGGCAAATGAAACTCTTGCCGTGATTCGACAGAAAGATTCTCCAAACAGGCATGAAACCATGACATATACGAGCCATGCTCTGGCAAAAGGGGGCTTAATGCATCTCCGTGATGCATTGATCAGTCAAGCCATCACATAAATATGGATCCGTAATAGCCATTTTTTTAAATACCGACTGAATCATGAGGGAGACTGGTCCTTGGAAATACAGAAAATTGATCAATAACGAAAAGTTTCGGCCCGCGCAGGCTGACCTGGGTCGATACTTTTCGCAAATGCACTAAGCCCCCTTTTCACAGAGCAGAGCTCATATATAGAAGAGCAGTAAACCCTTGAATTTGAAAATGAATAACATAAAGATTTCCAACCAAAAGAAAATAAAGATTTTCCGATTTCAATGTCCTATCTGCCCTAGACATCTCACCGTATCGGACAGTGTAGATCTAAGATCAGATTGCACGTTTTGTGCAGTCTGATCTTGATCTACACTCTCCGCAAAAAGTGCAATTACACTTGTTTAGCTGCCAAAGGTTTCAGAAGACCTTAGCTGTCAGCAACAATAACAACCTTATGCAATATAAACCCTTAGGCTGCTAAGCGCGTCTCAAGGACTTTTTGCGAGCATTGTAGATCAAGATCAGACTGCACTGAACGTGCAGTCCGATCTTGGATTTACACTACCCGACGAAATTTTTGTCCCTCCAAAATAACTTTGAAATAGCAATATGTTGGTTTTTACTATCGACTTGAAAATTCCATTTTAGTTACATAGCAGGTTAAGGTTGTCTGTCCTCAAAACGGTTTCGCTTTTGAAACAATGTTTAAAAAAAAAAAAGAACCAAATTGAAAATCCGACAAAAGTCATATTCAGTACGAGACAGCAATGTATTAATTCGCCAAATCTAGACCTCACAGCCAAATTCAGTATCGCTATTCTTTCATATTTGCCGTTGCTGTTTCGTATAAAGCAAATTAGTTATTCTCAAAGGTGTTTTAACAGTAACGTAAAACAAATAAACGGGATTGATTCTGTCTTCCGTTTGGGAGAGGAGTCCGCCAAAAGAAGCATACATCGTAAATATACCAATATCGCATTTATTTGTTTCCATAGCGACCGTTCTTTCTCTTTTTTAACTCTTTACCAGACGACAAAATGTTAGACTCGTCCATATTGTAAGCACTTGCGGACGACGAATGAAAAGAACTTCAAATAATGGAATTTGCCCTCGAAAGGTTTTTTAAAAAATGCAAAGAACCAAGAAAAAGCTTGTTTTTCCAAAGCTTTCTTTCTCGAAGTCGTAAAAGTACGTGGTCGGTCTGTAAAGGGTTGAAGTTTGTCCCATGACAGCCAGTAACAATGTTAGATAAAGCTAGAAAATGAGCAACAGTTTAAAATCTCTCTCGGGACTTTCGCATACAGTTATTATATATACCAATACGAGACGAGCCTATTCCACCATAGAATTTACTATTACCGAAGATCATCGATTTCTCGTTCGGAACGAGACTTTGCGCGATTTCAGTCGTCCCAAAGGATGCCGCTGTAGGCCACTGGACGATTGTCGAAAAAAACGGCTAAAAAACGATTAACCCTTAGGCTGCTAAGCATGACTGAAGGACCTTTTGCAGACAGTGTAGATCAAGATCAGACTGCACAGAACGTGCAGTCTGATCTTGGATCTACACTGTCCTGGAAGGAGATATCGTTTCACCAAAATACCTTTGAAATAGCAAAATTTGGGTTTTTACTATCAGTTTTAAAGTTTCATTTCACTTATTTAGCAGGATAAAGGTTAATATTTCGTGCTGTCCGTCCGAAAAATCATGTTGTAATCGTTTTCTCTTTTTCATGAGCAGTGTTTTATAGTTGTTGTTGAATGCAAAGTTTTGTTTGTTTACATGAACGGGAGCGCTTTCAACAGTGCATGACTCTTTCTATTTCAAATTCAACATCTCTACTACCAAACCATGTAGGATCCCGCACAAAGCCATAGTGATTCGCCAAGGCTACATTTCCAACAAAGTTGCATTCATTCACAGTGTTCAGTAGACATCTACGTTTTCTGAGTATCTATTAGAAAACTTCAATTAGTTTATCGGTTAGTGGCGGACGGGTAAAGGAATGTCAAATTCAGCAAGTATTTGTAGCAACTATCCTTTAAGTCCAGTAGTTTAATAAAATTTTCCAACCGCGCCTATACATTTTTTTTTTCATGATTCAGTGCTCTGCACTTCCGTTTAATACCGTATTGGCCTATCTTAAGTTGAACATCTTTTTTTTTCCCAAATTCCAGTACATTTAGGTCTCACCACAGACACTGAATATTTCTACCCCAAGGGTAAATGCTGTATCAGATCTAGACACCGAAAAACTCGGGGGTCTGATCTGACTCCGCATTTTCGGCGCCTGGGTTTGACCAATAGTGTTTGCTGTTGTCAGCTTTCATAGTTAATTGCAGGAATCGCCAACATCTAGGGATCTATTTTTCACGCGGCAATATATCTAATTGGGAGTAGTCCGCTCTGTACTTCCGGTTGAACTATGTAACAATTGCCAATTGAAGTCTGGCTAAAAATCGAGTGGAGACAATATATACACTCACAATCTCTTCCCGGAATGAATTAAATTGCCACCGACAATCTCGTTATTTAATGGGCGAATAATCTAATAACCACGACCGTAATTCTTTTGTTCTTATTATCTTTCCTCCTGACAAATCATACTGATGGAGCAGAATAATCAAAGTATGTTGAGTTTCGGAACAAACTTCCCTTTTTTCATACACTGACTTATATATCGGGAAGGAAATGACATGGACATTTTCAGTCTGTATTACAGACCCTTATTTTCAAATTTCAGGGCTCATTTGGTCAAATCATGACACAAAATGGTGGACATTGTAGACCCAAAATTATACTTTTTCCCACTGTCTGACCTTGACCTTCATATTCAAAGAAAACTTAAATTATTGTGGCTACGTGACCCATTACCAGACGACAAAATTTCAGACTTGTCCAAAATAAGTGATAAAAAGAAAGAGGCTCAAATGATGGTATTTGTCTTTCAAAATGGTAGAAAGCATAGTTGGAGAATGAGAAAATGATAGAAACCAAGCAATTTCCCGTCGTTCTACAATGTTTTCCAGAGACTTTATCCTCGTATTAAACATGTGATTTTTTCATAAAGAATTAAGGGTTTAACAAAAAAGGAACTTCACTGTATTAGGATTTCACTATTTTTTTTATCATATTACTCCTAAGTTATCTAGCCTTCCCCTCATAGCCCACAAACTCCTATGTTTGTTTGTATTGGAGTTAAACGCCGTTTTTACAGCTTAGGTTATATCAAAGTGGTCAGTGCACCTACGCATGTGTTTCCTGGCTTTCACACACCAGTACTGACCAAACTTTCTTTCAAAGCCACTGACTACTTTTCTCACATGCATCAGAGCTAAGAGGCGAAAAATCGCCGGAAAGAAAGTTTTCCGCAAACGGGTATCGAACCCACAACCACTAGGTCACGGGTCAGATACGCTAACCACTGAGTTACCCGACCGGGCTCAACAAACCCCTTTAACCCTTTACCACACAATCCCGACTTTTAACGACCCTGAGGGAGAAGCCTTTTGAAAACATTATGGGAAAAGGAGAAAATGCTGGTGACCAGCATTTTCTCCTTTTCCCACAATGTTTTCTACCCCATCAAAGACAATTTGCATTAATTGATTCACATTTCAATTGTCGTCTGCAAATGCTTTCGATTTTGACCAGTCTAAATTTTTGTCGTTTGCTGAAGAGTTATACATATATACACTTTCAGATATGTTCCAAAAGTAGGTGGTTTGATACTAATAAGAACTGAGCCATGTTCTGGCAAAATAGGGTTTAATACCCCTCCATGATGCATGACACTTAGCAAGTCATCACAATTATGGATCCATAAAAATCCACTTTATACAACAACTGACAGTACAGTGAGGTCCTCTGGTCCTCTAGTCCTTTGACATGCAAAATACAGACCAATAGCAAAAAGTTTCGACCCAGGTCAGCCTGCACAGTCCGCACAGGCTGACCTGGATGGATATTTTTTACCTTACAGCTGGATTAAGCTCCTTTTTTACAGAGCGTGGCTCAATTTGATTATTTGGTTAGTTATAATTAAATTTCTAAATGGATTTTGTGAGTTGCGTTACAGAACTACTCTGCATCGCGGCAGTACATTTTTAACGGTAAAACGCCTTCCCGTTTCCGGTCAACTCGTTACCAGATAATATATTTTTAATCATATCCACTTTGAAACTGTTTGCAGACGGCAAATTCAATATGACTTAAATGGTGGTATTTATATTTATAATGATTTTAGGAAACAGTGTCGGATAAGAAGAAAATGCTGGTTACCAAAAGCCTTCTTTGTCAGGGTCTTTGAAACTCGGAATCTTCTGGTAAATTGTTAGATAACAATAGGAGGCTACGACCTTCCTAAACACATGTAAAGTATTATATCACGTTACGGTAAAGTCTTAATGCAGAATAAATCCGGTATTTAAAGTAATTCCTGTGGGAATAAAAAATGTTTCAGCAATTCTGGTTTCCCGCAGGTACAATTCTTTAAAGGCCCACTACTGACCAAAAGTAAAGAATGACTGTAGTAAAATGTATTTAAATCTAAATTATACCCTTGAAAAAATCATTTTACTGCAAGCGACTAACACTTGGACCAACCGTTCAGTATTAGATTGTCATCTTCACAATAATTACAATACTTTTGAATGGTATGAATTATATTTATACGCATTGTAACACCCCCGTTGTTTACTTTTGGCCGCTATTTTGCCCTTTAAGCCATTTCAGATTGAACACAATTTTTATGAAAGTCCGAAGCTATTATGGGACCATCGGCTTTCCTAACAACTAACACATAGGTTTTGTGATTTAGAGAAATATCACCAGTCCTGGAGCAAGTACTATAAACCTAGATCAAGTGCTTTATCTGGCTACATCTCAACTATGGCTTTTGTATTTTTCCATGTCCCAGTTTTATAAATGAGTTGTGCTCTGAAAATAAGGGATTTAACGTATCTCCGTTATGCATTATACCTAGCTAGCCGTCGCAAAGGATGGATCCGTTTTGTCTAAAAACCGGCTAAATCATCAGGTGGAATGATCCTTTTACATGCAGAAAATTTACCCATAGCAAAATGTTTCGACCCAGGTTAGCCTGCGTAGACTGTGCAGGCTGACCTGCATCGATACTTTTGGCAGATGTATTAAATCCCCTTTTCATATAGCATGACTCATATTCAATGGGCGTCAGTAGGTTAATGTTGCAGTTATTTTAGAGTAAAAATAAAATGTTCATGACCGTTTCCTCGACATGGCTGTCAATTTGTGATAAGAACCAGATCCCGTGCTATCCTGGTAAGAAAATAACCTTGAGGCTTTATATTGTTCCTTGATAAATGATTTGTTGTTGTTTCTGTATGCATCCTTAGTGTGTGCATTCCCTTAACCATTGTCATTGCGTCTTCATGGGCAATATATGTGTAGCTTTTGCGGACGGCGTAGATCAAGATCAGACTGCACAAAATGTGCAGTCTGATCTTGATCTACACCATCCTCTGATAGATTTTCAACTCCGACTAAAAATGATCTTCATTTTGCATTTGTTTCCAAAGAACTTGAAAATAGAAGTATGCCTACTTATATATTTTATGACTTAAATACAATATTTGTTTGCATACAAGAGTGAGAAAATACCATTAGTTCGATTTAGTAATACTCTGTTACAGTTCCACGATGAGGATGTATCTCTTTATTTTAAAGCTGGACTTTTCGAAACAGTCAATTGGGGTCACCCGGAATCTAGGTGAAGGTCACTGCATCATTGCAGGTATGTAGGGATAGGTACACGTACATCTGTCGCTGAAGTACTATTTAGAACGACTTGAAGGAAACAAGGAATCAAAGCAGAATCTCTTTTTATCAATTTGAGTGAACAAGGTCCTCTTTCGAGACAGAAAAAAATGCCTGTCAAAGCTAACTAACGGAAATATGGTTAGAAACCCATTAAACTTCTGTATGTGATCACATTCATCCGTCTCTCAGCGAAGAATTTGTGTGAAAACTAATTTAAAAGCCATTAAAATGGCAACAGATTCAATTACCCTAGGATAGGAAGAACTGGCGCAGCTAGACTTTGGTATACTCCGTGTTCACATCAAAGAAAAGAAGACTTTACAAGATATCCATACATATTATTGCTTGTTTGTCCCATAATCTTTCTCGTCTGGATAGAACCCACCCATGTTTAAGCTCCCACTAATTGATTTTAACTGAATACAGAAACACTGTACTCTCTCAGCACCAAACATATAAACTCGACCTCTCTCGACGGCTGAAAATACAGTTCACTAAAAATCAAACAGCTTTTATCTTATAGGTGTGAATAGACAAGGGGACGGTATAGATCCAAGATCAGACTGCACGTTCTGTGCAGTCTGATCTTGAATCTATGTCGTCCCCAAAGCTCCAATTTTCGCCTGTGGCGCTAAAAGGGTTTAACCTAGTTTCGAGGAGAGTTGACCTTGGCAAGTCGGCTGTTGGCTAATTTAAGGATTGGCAAGGCAAAGAAGTACAGGAGTGGTCTACAGACCAAAACAGAATGACGAATATGGACAAAATTTGACAGAAGATAAATAAGTCTGGCTTTACAAAATTATGTCTGCTGATCAGTTCTTGAAATCTTTCAGCTGCGCTGTAAATACTTTCTTTGTAAAATTACATTATCAGCCTTTCAAACTCCCGCCAGTTTGGAAAAAACGACCGAATTAACGAAACTCTGGACACGAACCCTGTTACCGGATGCATGTATCAAATGCTATGGTTACAAAAAGTCATTCATATAAGACAATACTTAAATGCCCAATAGCGTCCAAAGTAAACAAAATGGGGTAGTAAGGTTTATTTAAATTTCAATCATACCGTTTAAAAGTATGGAAAAATATCGTGAAGAGGAAAATCTGTTGTTGTACGGTCGGTGCAGGTGTTAGCCACTGGCAGGAAAATGAATTTTAAAACTCTGTCAAAAGTTGCCAGGTCGCTCAATCTTTTGTTTCCTTTTTACCTGGTTTTAAAATTTATGTTTTGCCAGCAACTACCACTTGAACCGACCGCACATTACCAGATTGTCATTTCTACAATAATTCCCATACTTTTTAAACGGTATGACTCACATTTAGATGCATTTTAACACCCATATTTTTTTTTACTTTTGGCCTCTTATGGACTTTAAAGTCACAAATACACATTCGATTATTTCACTCCAATTTAAATGTCGGTTTTCTAATTTGCATTAGAAGTCGGCGGGCCCCTCCATGTGTCCATGTATACTTGGGTATTATTACTCGATAGTCACCATAAGTTGACGAGTATATCCCGACGACTTATCTTAATATTTTAACACCTAAATATTTTGTGTGTATGACCGTCAGTACTTGGCCATTTATAGTGGTCATATGTCGTGTAATTGCGATTACAATACTCTTGGATGACGAAGCATTTCAATACAGATAAATAGAATTTTCTATTCACAATGTATAACATACATGTACTATGTACATCTCCAGTGCAAAAAAGTACAAGGTTAAAAAATCAGTTAATATAGGATATCGACCCAGTGCCAGTGCCGACCAAAAAATTATCAGAATAAACGAATTGTTGAAAAATTAGTCCATGTTTTTACCCACGTGAAAGAGTGAATCCACGTATACATGTGTACATTAGAATTTTTGTCTATATGTAGATGTCTAGGAGCTTAAATATTCGAAACATTGCGCTGTAGAAAATCTGCTTGCTGGCACAAGCACTAAAAAGTGTTGTTACTTCATTAAGTCCCATCTTCCAAAAGGTCTGCATCATCCAGCATATCATTCTAGTTACCAATATACCCGACATGTTGCCTGTTCGAGTCGAATAATTATGAGTCATGCTCTGTGAAAGGGGTGAAAAGGGGACTTAATGCATCTGCAAAAAGTATCGACCCACGCTGCGCAAGCTGACATGGGTCGAAACTTTTTGCTATTTGTACATTTTCTTCGTGTCCAAGGGCCATGCTTCCCTCGGATTCAGCATTATCAAAAATTAGATTTTATGGATCCATACTTATGTGATGACTTGCTTGGTATAATGCATCACAGAAATACATAAAACCTCCTTTTGCAGAGCATGACATGTTTTTGCCGAATATCCAAACTAGGCCAGACTCAGACGAAAATACATGAGCCATGCTCTGTGAAAAAGGGGCTTAATGCATCCGCGAAACGTATCGACCCGGGTCAGCCTGCGCAGTCCGCGCAGGCTGACCTGGGCCGAAACTTTTCGCTTTTGGTTAATTTTCTGTATGTCCAAGGAACATTCTAGCACATGATTCAGTCGGTTGTTAGACAAAATGAACATAATTGATCTATGACCATGTGATGACTTACTTGGTATCATGCATCACAGAGATGCATGAAACCCCCTTTTGACTGAGCATGGCTCACATTGAATTGGTATCTGAAAGAGATGAAGACGACGACATAGTCGAAGAAGGCGAGAAAATTTAAAAACCCTAGCAACTTTTCATTATACTGCAGAAAGTCGCGCCTCTATTGGTCAAGATACAAGCAAGAGTTCTTGAAGTTTTTACCATTCCGTGTTTCAACAATCCTGAAAATAAAAGCTTTTCGGTAAAGGAAAAATGCTAACCTTTTCCCGCAATCTTTTCTACCCTTTCATACACAAATTCCATCAGTTCGGCCACATTTAATTTTTCGTCTGTAAACGCTTTCAATTTGGACAGGTCTAAAATTTTGTCATGTGGTAAAAGGTTTATTTACCTTTTCTCTTGGCGGTGAATATCTTTAATAAAGATATTTCGTTTCTTCTATGCGTATCCCTATTGATCAAACTCTCTAACAATTAACAATTTCGTGGTTATCAAATTAACTCTGTACTCATGTTGGGCTCGGGCAAATTATGCGGAAATAGTTATACTAATGCATTTCGCAGTCACGTGGGACTTCCGGTAAATGGGCTCGTTCGATTAGTGTGAACGGAGCAAAACTAATACCCCTGATAGAATCATGTTCTCCAAGCTGTAGTCCGAGTACGTAAATTATAAATAGCTGGAAATTAAAGCCGTTTGTTTATTAATGGAATCGTAATCAAATTCTACAAACAAATCGCCCGACTGCAGTTAAAACAATCTGTTTTATGATCATATAAGTGACTTTTTTTCTCAGGGGATTATTTTTCTTCTATTTTCGTAAGTTTTGTAACTGCTTTGCCGGCAGACTGCATTAAGTCGTTATCACAAGGCAAACATTTCTACGTTCATGGCTCAAAACCAGAGGCCGAAGGTTTCATTCTCGCGGACAGTATGGGAGTGCAGTTGGGCAGGCACTGCAAAGCCCCATTCTAGATAGTCACTGCGGCGCACAGGAAACTCTTGAACAAGTGAGCTGTCAGAGTTTTATAACTGAATATTGTTGAATTCTTTATCACACAATCCAATTTTAACGACTTTGAGGAAGAATGCCTTTAAGAACATTGCGGGAAAAGGAGAAAATGCTGGTAACCAGCATTTTCTCCTTTTCCCACAATGTTTTATACTCTTTCATAGAAAAATATCATCAATGGAGCCACGTTCAATTTGTTTTCTACACATGCTTTCAGTTCAGACAAGTCTAAAATTTTGTCGTTTGGTAAAGAGTTAAAGCGCAGACAGTCACGTAATTTTTGTTTTCATACACTGCAAGAAATAATAGTAGAATTTGGACTAAATGCTATGGTGTATATATGCTTCTTCTTGTCTTGCGATTTTTTTCTTTGTGATACGATTATGGTATCATTATGGTGTTTCGTACACGGAATTAGCCAAACAAAACGGCGTAAATGCCAGTACGACAGACAATTTGACAAATATCGGCGAAGACGAAATGCTGCTCTTAGACCATCGATGATGTATGGCTTACCAAAAATATCAGCGGTTGCTATATATTGGATTTGCGGAAACACTTGTTCACACTTATTCGACTTAAACAAAATTCGAGGTTAACAGAGAAATTGCTCCAAGTTTACGTGGTTTTTTACAATGTTTTGTTGGGTGTTTCAATGTCAAGATCAAAACCGCCTATATAATTCAGCCGAGCTCTGGGAAAAGGGGACTTAATGCATCTCTGTGATAGATGATACCAAGGAAGTCATCACATGATTATTGATCTATAAAGTCCATTATGTCTAGCAACCGACTGAATCATGAGGTAAAATTGTCCTTTGACATACAGAAAATTGACCAATAGTGAAATGTTTCGGCCCAGGTCAGCCTGCGCGGACTGCGCAGGCTGACCTGGGTCAATACTTTTCGCAGATGCATTAAGCCCCCTTTTCACAGAGCGTGGCTCATATGTATATCTCTGTTTTTTGCATCTAAATTTTTACTCGCAGAGAGTGTTGGTCGTACCCGCTTTAGCAAACAAACATGACTTAGATATCCGTGTTTTTTTTCATCCGTCTGTCCATCCGTCAGTCCACCCTTGCACTTTCGTAGATTCACTCGGTTCACTTTATTTTGCTCCAGCCGCTCAAATGAAATTTCAGAGTTGTGTTTATAATCTTTTAGCATACAAATAAGATTTACTAGGTGAAATGAAATTGCGTAATGAAATTGGAAAAAAAAAATCTTACACAGTTTGAGAGCCAGTTCATTCTTTCAATGGATATTATGTCGGTATAAATATCGACCAAAACTCTGTTTACCTCTTTGGGTACCAATCTTGTGTTTTTACGACTATGGCAAAGAATGTAATTGAAAGGATTGTGAGAACATGCGGGAAACCATGTTTTTTACCATTCTGAATACAGAAATCAACTTTGTATCTTCATTTAATTTGTTCTCTGTAATTGCTATCAACTTGGATGAGTCTAAAATTTATCGTTCGGTAAAGGGTTAACTCTTGGTGTAACCACTCTATACAATGTGCAGAAAACATCTGTAGGGGTCCTGCGTGGCTCAGTGGTAAGGCGTCGGACTCGTAACCAGGAGGCCCCGGGTTGGAGCCCCACCTGATCCGCTGTGTTTTTCGTGGGTATGTCCTTGGGCAAGACACTTCAGAGCCCTAGCCTAGTACTGGTAAAACCCAGGAAATACATTAATATGTGAGCTGTCGCCGTGATATCACTGAAATGATGTTGAAGGCGGCGTAAAACACCATTCAATCAATCAATCAGAAAACATCTCTATCTATCTCTGTCTAAGTTTATCTGCAAAATTCTGATTCATATAAACAGTGTACATTTACGTTGTTTAAATGCTTTCGGTGCCATGGGCATTTTTAGAAGGACAAAGCAGTCTTACTTGCCTTAGAGAGGCAAATGGATCAAGATCAGAGTGCAGAAAGAACGCGAAAAGAACGCGATCTGAACTTTCGTATATTTTGCAATAATTATATTCTGAAACACCCTTTCTGTCCCCGCCCCCCCCCCCCCCTTGGTAAAAAAGAACCTTCGATTTGAAAGCATGGTCCGATACTTTTTACCGCAACTGAGTTTCACCCAGAAGGAGCTTAAAGGGTTAAAATAAAGAATTCCAAATTTCTCTCTAAAAATAGATTAAAATATCACGTGACATGATCGATGTCAAACTTGAAGACATGCTGACAGATTCCAGACTATAAACTTTAGATCATAAACTATGTTTGCTTGCAGCTGAAAACTTGATATTTGTTTTTGCTATCTATATTTTCTGTATGCTTTTGTCTATGTTAAAGAAACATGCATGACACTTCATTTACATTCGCAGACAGTTTCATTATTCATTGTTTTCATATCTCTGTTCGGCGGCATTTAGTTATTTGTTTCCTGGTCTAGATTTACTGCTGAAATATATCCATTCTATTACCGCCTCTTGACGTCATGGCAGTAGGTGACATTCGAAAACACAGTAATAAGTGGAGATGTTGATCAATACGTACATTTACATTTTTCTCTATTATACTGCAAAGAAAATTTCTCGCGATCTGATTGGATAATATGATCCAAATATATAGTACTGTACACTGCAGCTCCCAGGGTACAGCACAGCCAAATCGAAGATGGCAGCGTCGGATCGTCATGAAAACAAACCGTGAAGTGTTAAAGGTCATGCATTGGAGCGTTAACAAATAATGATAAATAATGGTCGGCTGAAACAAGAAATGGTCATTTACTTTTGCCAGTAAATCATAAAATGAATAGTTACTTACCTTAGAGTTGTTTAAATCCATGTTTAAGCAAAAAATATGTCGAATGTGCAGTATCGCAGTGACTTCATGCACCAAACTGAACGTTTTCAGTTTCAGTGACGTCATTTTTCAGTGTGTTTTGGGCACTCAGAGGCGAAATTCAATTTCGTAAACATACTCGATTTGTGAGACCATAAAACACGATAATTTTTCTGAATACACGTTGGAATGGTAAAACTTTGCAGTATGATAAACTAGTTGTACGGTCAGGTGCCAGGGGACTTGGAAACTTGTTCCCGGCGGCGAGGTGGTAACATGATTCGCCACAGCCGTGAACAAGTTTCTAAATCCCCTGCCACCTGACCGTACAACTAATAATGTAATCCATGTGTTGGGGACTCCGTTTCCGGCTAGACTGAAATTTCTGTCGGAGTTTTGAGATCTAATCTCGCTCTCTCTCTCTCTCTCTCTCTCTCTCTCTGAACAATTATGAACTTACATAACAAAATGCATAAATAACTACCACATCAGACTTTTTTTCACATCCGTCATTTCGTAATCAAATAAACCTACAATATCTTATTGATAATTGTCATTCCAAACAACTCTCCCCCATGCAAATGTTCATCGTAAATAACGTCGTCTTTCTCCATAGCAACACAGTTTAACAAACAGAAGCAGACGATACTTGAAAACATTCTTATGAAAGACGACAATCATATGTACGAAAAGGCGAAAAATGTCTATTGCACTTAGGATAATCTGCACTGTCTCTTTATTGGCAGAAATTATGATAAAATTGTTTCTCAACTCGGAAAATTATAGGCACTGGTAAAAACTTTGGAAAAAGTTCTTGGCACGGAAAAGTGTGAAGAGAGGTATTGTGTTTTCTAGTCACACAATGGAAGAGTTGAACAAATTAGATAACAACGCCGATATTTCCTATATGAACAAGTTGAGCGTTACGTGCCACGAATAAAAATGCCAAGCGAAGTCTACCACCGTTTATTCAAAATTTATTACTTGCACTAGATCTATTGTATTTGAGTTCGTTTGGTATACACATTGACCCTTCCAGGTCAATCACTTTTAAAACTTGAGTTAAAGTAACAGTAGCTGCCAAAAGTAAACGAAGGGGTATTAACATGCATTTAAGTTTAAACCACACCATTTAAAAGTATGGAAATTATTGTGAAGATGACAATCTGTTATTGTACAGTCAGTCTAAGCGTTAGTCGGTGGCAGAGAAATTAATTTCAAAACTAGGTTAAAACTCGTTTTCGTGCATAAAACTAGGTTAAAACTCGTCCCTAAGATGCTCATTATATCAACATTGTGTTTAACCCTTTGACTGTCTTAAGGACATTTGTGGACAGTGTAGATCAAAATTAGACTGCACTGAACGTGCATGCTATTTGGATCTACACTGTCGGATAAGGAGATAACCCCCCACACAAATAGACCACGTTTAGCCTGTAGGTACAAGCAGTCTACACTGTCCGGTTCTCTATTGTTGGTGATGTGTTTGTTTGTTTGTTTGTTTTTTCTAACAACACTGGAAATGCAGCCATTAATTGGATTCGTTGATTATTTCTATTCAGGAGGATAAAGATTTAGAAACACGAGGATTTCAATCGGGGCTTTCAGCCCTTTGATTTTCCTGTTTAAGCATCTGCCAAAATTTTAATGTCATTTAAACCCAAATTTTGATGGCCCAGTGTTTCCTGGCATAGACAACTTGATAAATATTCAAAGGCTCCTCAAGAAATTACCATCAATTATCACCATTCATCATTTCGTAGTCGGTAAAAATTATCATTTATACGAAGACATAGTGTTCTGTAAACTTATTTTTACGGTATACAGTAATGGCGTCGAGAGTAGAATTGGATAGTTTCGTGCATTTATTTTCATTTGACGAATAATTCTTATTTCAGTTAACCCTTTCCCAAACAAGCCCTGCTTTTCACGTGTCTGCAGTACAAGTCTTTTGAAAACACTGTGGGAAAAGGAGAAATTGCTCGTAACGAGCAATTTCTCCTTTTCCCACAGTGTTTTCTACCCTTTTTGAGACCTTTCTGCCATTTTCATCAAATTTAAAATTGTCGTCTGCAAACTCTTTCAATTTGGACCAGTCCAAAATTTGTCGTTTGGGAAAGGGTTAAGCTACTTCTTTTGTCTACGTGAATGTTGGATAGATTCTCTCTACAGTATGCCACAGATTTACGGGATAAGAAACCCACGAATTGATATCGAACTTGAAATATGTCCATACGACATCTATGCTTTCACCCCCCCCCCCCCCCCAACCCCCACCCCCCTCCCCATCAAAAAATAATGAAGTTTTGAAAAGAACCATTATACATAATAGGTGGATTTATTTTTATATGGGCCTTGACTTAGATCTATATTCATTGACAACTATATACCTTTTTCCTTTTTGTAAAGTGTACATCCAAAATTACGAAGCGTAAAAAAAAGAAGAAATAACGAACGGAAACCAGTATTTTGCAAAAACCTACAGTTGAAAAGGGGACATAACTCCTATAATTTTATCTGGATTTTACCCTAAGTCCTCAGTTATACAATATATGGTTATGTCTTTATTTTGTTTTTCGAAAAGTGAAGTCCCAAAATAACTTGATTTTGAAATTTACATTTTTTTCCCAACTATGACAAACGCAGTGTTAATTCAGTTAGAATTTCTAAAAGATTTATCGGACAGACTCCGTGTAGACGGAAATAAGGCGGCATATTTGGTTTAGTCTCTAAATGCGAAGCCCGAACTTGGTTGAACATATCCAGTAAACATGCATAACTTTTACTTTGCATGCTGAGGATCAATAGCAATTAACAGTCAATTTGTCATATTTAATATTTAAACATTTATGGATAACAATTGTTATGTAACACAATAAAACGTCGATTTTAATGCTATTCCTCACTCTTCGAGAGATTAAACGAATGGAACAAACTGATTCTGTCTCGTTTCTTTCCGCACCAGCCACTAAATAAAATTGCAAATAATATTTGGACTCTTAAGTTTTCCATTTAGTCCTTTTTATGTATTCACAGCAGCAGATACCGTATAACACTGAATGCATCAGAAAAAAAATTGAAGCATAAGTTAAGCGTGGATGACGATTAAAAAATATCTAAAATTGCGCTATATGAGTGACATTATGATTGAGCTGTGCTCTGGCAAAAGGGGGCATAATGCATCTCTGTGACCCATGATACCAAGCAAGTCATCACATGATCATGGATCTATAAAATCCATTTTATCCAACAACCGACTGAATCATGAGGTAACCCGATCGTCGACAATGCAGGAAACTGACAAATAACAAAAAGTATCGGCCCAGGTCAGCCTGCGCGGAATGCGCAGGCTGAACTGGGTCGATACTTTTTGCAGATGCAGTAAGGCCCCTTTTCACAGAGCACGGCTTACATTTATACATGTCTTTCATAGACGGCGTAAATATGTCTTTTAATAGAGCCCGATATGTACGAATACCTGAGACAACAGGACTAGCTTCGCTTAAAAAACATTATTACCAGAAATGAAGCACCATTGCATTTTCTATTTCTAATTTACAAGAATGATTCTAATTGCAAATTGGATTTACTAACTGGATATTACCTGATTACATTCGTAACTCTTTTAACGCAAAATTATTAAACTCAATCTCTCTCGACGGCTGAAACTATAATCCAGTGAAATTCCGAAATATTCTTGTCTTACAGGCTTGATAAAACAAACGGATGGTATACATGCAAGATCAGACTGTGTAGTCTGATTTTGACCTATGCCGTCCACACATGCCCCTGTTTTCGCCTATGACACTGAGAGGGTTAACTAACGTGGTAAAAATACTATTTCAAACAATATCTGAAAAATACAAGGTTTCGAGGTAAGTTATCTCCCTTCGATGTAGCAAACATTATAATACCGCTACCTTAGGGGTAGTTATCTCCCTTTAACATACCAACATTAGGGAATATTAGAATATCGCTATCTCAGGCGCACTTTTCGTGGACTATTCTAAATTTCATTCCAGTTTTTATCAAAAGAATTGCTCCTACATTTCGAGGGAAGGCAAGTTCCTTATGGCTTAACCAAATACGTAAGCCAATTAGAAATTATTTTACTTTCTAAACACTAAGTGAACAATAAATAAGTAAATTGTTGCTGTTGACTGTCTTTAAGTGACAGGTGATCTGAAAATTTAGAAAAACGATAAATATTTTAAAATAGTTGATAAATAAAGACCTAGATGCCTTTGACCAATCCTTACCGATAGATACCGTATTTTACGACTCTGGGAAAGAGGGTTTTTGAAAACTAAATGGTAAAAGGAGAAAATGATGGTAACCAGCATTTTCTCCTTTTTCCACAAAGTTTTCTACCATTTCAGAGACGAGCCCTATCATTTAAACCACATTTGATCCATCGTCTGCTTTTGAATTTAATATGGACAAGACTGAAATTTCGTCGTCTGGTAAAGAGTTAACTCTGTACATAAAAGATAAGTCAAAAGTGGGACCATTTGCAGACACAAATCTTACATGGCATAAACGGTGGATTTTTTCCTTGGAAAAACATTTCGAGAAAAGGAGAAACCAGCATTTTCTGCTTGTCCCATAATGTTTATAAAACAAAAGACTTAGTCTCTTAGGTCGTTAAAAACAGAATTGTTTGGTAAAGAGATAAGCACATTATATCGAGCGAAACAAGACATTAAGTAGACTCTGTATTTGCCAAGAGCTGGTTATACGTTTACAGGTTTAAACTTAATTTTCTGCATACAAAAAGGTCAAAATGTTGTTACTGAAACCATGGGTTAACGAAAGAAATATATTTGAAACGTGCAAGGATTAGGTTTAATTAAATTAAGCGATAGATCGGGGCGACACCTGCTTGTCTAAAATAGCGCCATCATCATGCATCAAGCGATCACGTGATGAAATTGAACAAACCGAATTACTCCGAGGATGTGACAAAGTAATAAATAGAACAGAAACGCGATGACTGTTAACCCATAACCGCAAAAATTTGACTTTTTACCGTACTGCAGAAGAGAGCTTTGAAAGCATTGAGGAAAAAAGAGCAAATCCTCGTCTTAGCAAGTTGTAACTGTACTTTAGTACACTCCAAAACTCCAGACTAATAAGAAGGTATGTTTTGGAATTGTATTAACAGGTTCTTCCATTAGCCCATAGATCAAGTTCTGTCAGTCTAGAATTAAGCTGTACAGTAATGGGTTAAGCCGCAGAGAGGGGAAAAAAGGAAACTCATTTACAGAACTTCTCTTATTCTCCCCGAAAACGACCTTACTTGAAGCGACCGCTTCTCTAATGACAGTTACAAAATGTTTTCAGACAATCATCGACGGGTCGTGAATCCTGTATTACTCCGCGGGAAATATCCATTTAGTAAATATCATTCTGTTGACAAATAGAATCTCCTCTAAAATGAAACATACACTTCTCCGATTACCGAACTGACTTCGGGAGAAAACGGGGGTCATTGTGGAAAGGCGAATACGGTGAAGATCTTATTTGATTGCCAGTTGATTAACCCTTTGAACGTGAAATCAGTTAAATGGATATATTCAGTCGTTTAAAAAGACCGAGATTTTAAAAAATCCAAGCTTAGGTTCAAAATATCGTACAAAATATTGGACAGTGTAGATCCAAAATCAGACTTAATGTTCTATATAGCCTTATTTTTATCTACATAGTCCTCAAAAATACTGAAACCTTTTGACGCCAAAAGGGTAAGTGGTTTTTGGCGAACTATTATGGTATTCAACCGGAAATGCAGGACACATTACTGTAAGGAAGATGTAATACCGCAAGGAAAAGTAGATTTTTAACTCCATTAGTCGAGTTCAGTCATGTAAACCCTTTTCGACAACAGCTCTTACGGGTAGTTTGGATCAAGATCAGACTGCAAATAACGTGTTGCCTGATCTTGGATCTACATCGCCTACTGTTTTGAGACATTCTTGGCAACGTTTCCTTGAAACTGTAAATATTTGTGTCTTTTTTTTTCTGTCTCTCAGACAGAAATGTCCTTTGGGCTTTTATGTTGTCCTACGTGTTAAGTCTAGTCTTAAACTATAGAAAAATTGTACTTGAAATTCAGTTATTTCTGTCGTAGGTCATATTCTCCGCAAGACTTTGAAAAGCTTGGTTTTTTTTTTTTTGCGCTTCAAGTACCACAGTATAGATGTTCCTGTATTCTTTATAAGACTTACACCGCCATTATGGATTACGTCATATACCAGCCTTACTTGCTCGTGTGTACTCATAGACAGGAATCGTTTCGGTGATACAATCGTAATGAGTACCAATAACATTGCTCTCCTCTTTGATATCTGCATTTTTTTTTCAAGTAAATATACCCCATTACCTCAATCACTACAGTTTGCGGCAAACGTTTTTTTTTTTGTCTTTATTAGATCTAGAATTCGTTTTACCGATGCATGTTTGCCGCATGTGTTCGTAATGTAATTTATAACATATCTCTTTTTTATGCCTGAGACTACTTTTGACGAATTCTGGTTTCCTGCAATGACATAAACCGGCTGTACACGACAGAGACCCAGTCACAGAACCACATGACGCTCTAATACTTAGAATGATGAGTTAAGCATGGGGCAGTTGTTCCAACAGTGAAGATCTTTGAGCAGAGTACAAAGAAAGTGCAGTCTGATCTTAAATTTTTCCATTTCCGATATGTTACAAATTATTCTAACCGACCAAAGCAACTAAGAAATTGCAAGTGGGTCTTTTCTACACACTCAGCGCAGTAAGGGTCAGTTTGTTTGAGTTACAGATGAAAATAAGGCATTTCGGCCAAACATTTCTGATTGTCTTTTCGGCCAATTAACTCGGGTGAATTTGACTGGATAGACTTGATTATTTGAGGAAGGAGATGCATTATAGAATCATCTCCCCGCACTTTTTCTTGTTGAGTGTTAGAGACTGCACTTGATTCACGTATCACCTAATGTACAGAAAAACCTTCATCCCCTAGGGTACTAAGCCTGACCTAGTTCGATTTTGCGGACAGTATAAATCAAGATCAAACTGCACAGAACGTGCAGTCTGATCTTGGTTCTACACTGTCCGATACGACCAAGCTATATCTTGGAAAAGACCTTTCAAATCGCAGGGTCATTGAGTTTTTACTATCTGTTAAAAAAACAAAACATTTAAATCATTCAACAAATTTAAGAGCTAAATTCTTTCGGCAACTATACACCAATACTTTGAATTTATAACAGACTATTCAAACGATCGTAAATGCTGTTTATGCTTCTGGGGAAGAAGTTCCTGTGTAAATTAATCATTTTATTTAACTCTTTCCAGACGAACAAAGTTAAACTTTCCCAAATTGACAGCATTTGCAGACGACAAAAAGGGTATGACTCGAATGACGATGTTTGTCTCTATATAAAAGGCCCATTTCTCCCCAGAATGTTTTAAAATACTGTCCTTTTGGGATTGTACGACTATTTAAATATCGTTATGTGCTATGGATATTTAACACGAATAAAGGTATGAAAAAAAAAACATGGTAGCAAAAGGATGAATGTCTCGATTAGAGTAAAATCGCTTTTTGACTCTAACCAACCCCCGGGTCGATTAGACTATTAAAACTAGTTCACAGATTGTACTGACCTCACTCGTGGACTAAAATACATATGCACACTTTACATTTCAAGAACGAAAATAAAAGTTATGAATTCATGTATAACCTTGAAATTTCATACAGGTTACATTTAATATGCTTACGAACTTTAATATGACTTATGTGTATGTTTACAAATTAACTATTAAAAAAACAGAAAGTAAGACTCCTTCTTTATACTATTTGGCATGCTGCATTTTGGTACTTACAAACGGCATTTTAACCCTTTCCCAAACGACAAATTTTGGACTGGTCCAAATTGAAAGAGTTTGCAGACGACATTTTTAAATTTGATGAAAATGGCAGAAAGGTCTTAAAAAGGGTAGAAAACACTGTGGGAAAAGGAGAAATTGCTCGTTACGAGCAATTTCTCCTTTTCCCACAGTGTTTTCAAAAGACTTGTACTGCAGACACGTGAAAACCAGGGCTTGTTTGGGAAAGGGTTAAGAGTTGACACTTTGCAACACAACCACGAGTTTTAACGATCTCGAGAAAATGAGCCTTTTAAAGCATTGTGGATTGGGAGGAACTGCTGATATCAAACATTTTCCACAGTTTCCACAATGTTTTCTATCCACCCAAATAATCCAGTCATGTGAGCCATATTTAAGTTGTCGTCTGCAAATGCATTCATTTAGACAAGTCTCCATTTTTGTCACGTGGTCAATAGTTAAATTTAGATATGTTATTGTTGTATACAAAATATTGAGGATGGAGAGAAAGCACTAGTGGGCAGCATTTTACTACGCTTTTTCACAGCGTTTTCTATCCTTTCAAAAAATCAATCATTTGAACCATATTTAAATTGTTGTCTACAAATGCTTTCAGTAAGAGCAAGTTTACATTTTTTCTTGTGTTGTATAGAGTTAATCTCCATTGTTTTATGTTCGCATAACATCATGGATGGGGAGAATTTGCTGATGGCCAGCATTCTCTCCAATTTCCATGATGTTTTTATCCTATTAGAAGACAAATTTACTTTTGAGCCATATTGAGACTGTCGACTGCAAATGCTTCGAATTTGGACAAGTTTACTTTTGTTCACTTTTGTTTTCAATGTGGTAAATAGTTATTGTCCGATGTGTTAGTGTTTGTATAGCATTGTGGGGAAAACGATGGTGGCCATCACTTTCTCCATTTTCCACAATATTTTCAATCCTTTAAAATTCAACTGTTTGAGCAATAATTACATTAGATTAAATTGTCGACCGCATATGTTTTTAATTTGGACAAATCTACATTTCCTCTCGTATGGTAAAGAAACAATGCTTGATGTGTTAATATTTTGAATGATTACCTTTTATCAGTGTCACTTATCTCTCTTCCCAAATGTTAGCCTGCAAGTAACATATTACGAATTTGGTTTGTAAATTATTACAATGTCATGTTTTCCTATATATGTATTGTAATTATGTTGTACGACCAGAAGCTGTACAGCTTACGTCAAATAAAAGAATTGAATTGAAAATTGTATATTAAGATCAGGCTGCACAGAATGTGCAGTCTGATCTTGAGTCTAGAGTCCATTATATCCTATATAATGACATTCTGACCCACACTTCTCTAATATTGAAAGAAGAAATATCTTTTCAAAAAGTAGAATGCGTAGGAGGTAATGGAAAATGAACATTTAAACTCTTTTGTGATTCAGTATGAAGACAAAAAATGAAAAGTGACCACGCCAGCAGTTGCCTGCAAATTGGGTCTGCAGGGGTCTGTAGAATAAACGTGTCCCATTTTTGACCAATCGCAAATTAATATTCATTCATTCGATTGTAACATTCTCACTTTCTGTAACAATGTTTTCTTAACCTTTCTTTCCTTTATTTTTCAACCTGTTTCACGTTAATCTAAAGAAAGTTTGCACAGTACTTAAGTCTCAAAGCTGTCTAAATACAAGGGTGTCTTCTTCAGTCTTTACCACACAATAACAAGTTTTAACGACCCTGAAGAAAAAGCCTTTTGAAAACATCGTGGGGAAAAAGAGAAAATGCTGGTAACCAGCATTTTCTCCTTTTTCCCCCACAACGTTTTCTACCCTTCCCATAGCAAATTTCAATTTTTGAGTCACATTTCTTTTGTTGTCTGCAAATGCTTTGAATTTGGACTAGTGTATGGTTATGCCGTTTGGTAAAGAGTTAACCCTTTACCAGACGACAAAATTTTAGCCTTGTCCAAAATGAAAGCATTGCAGACGACAATTTCAGTGTGGTTCCGATGGTGCAATTTTTCTTTGATAGGGTAGAAAACATTGTGGGAAAAGGAGAAAATGCTGGTTACCAGCATTTTCTCCTTTTCCCACAATGTTTTCAAAAGACTTCTTTCCAAGGGTCGTTAAAAGGCGGTATTTTGCGGTAAAGAGTTAAAAGTGGCGGTAACAAAGTTAAGAGAGAAAAAGGGGTTTGCGACTCGGCGGCATCAGTCTTCGCTCAGGTTCTTGAACAGTAAATTTAATCAAGCAACTTGATGTATGGTACTTGGGGTATAGTTTTTTCTTGGAAAATAAAACGTCACACATCTCAGTAAAGATACATTATGTTGTCGTGTCCATTTTTGTTGCTTTGTCACAATTAAAAGTGTGTTTTTTTTTTATGCTTGCTCTGTCTCTGTCTCTGTCTCTCTCTCTCTCTCTCTCTTGTCTGACAAAATTACATACATGTACACCCATAGAATTTAGCTCTCTAAATAATATCTTGCGTCTTGTCGACTTGGAAGCTTTCCAAGTTAATGTATCCTATACAAATTTTTGTTTCATTATCGGACAGTTTAAGATAATTTACAAGGGGAAAAAATGCAGGAAATGAAAACATCACTGTTCAATAATATGTAAAACTTGAGTCACTGAAAAAGGACAATTACTCATTACAGGCAAATGCTCCTTTTTCAGCAATATTTATAAATAATGACAACCTTCTGCGTGTGGAAACTCTCATTTGTCTAGCACTGAGTTAAAGCACATGTATCATACTGAAAAACCAGATTACATAATTGAATTTGTTTGTGACAGCATCATTTTTTGAACGCAGACAGCTTCCGTCTTCCGGCGGAAGGTCACGTGACCTCAAGAACTTTTACGGGATATCAAGATAATGACAAATTTGCCTATTGCACGCCAAACTGCCCATATGGGAAACAGTTGCATGGCGCATGCCCAAGTTCAAAATACGCTTCGAACCCTTTATCACACAATCCCGAGTTCAAATGTCCTGAAACAGAGAAGGGTTTAAAAACATTGCGCGAAAAGGAGACAATGCTTGTAACCAGCATTTTCTCCTTTTTCCCATAATGTTTACTACCCTATAAAAGACAGAAATGATTATTTTAACTGAAATCAATATGTCGTCTGCAAATGTTTTAACTCTTTACCAAACAACAAAATTTCAGACTGATCCAAATTGAAAGCATTTGCAGACGACAACTTAAATGTAACTTAATTAATTATTTCTGTCTATGATAGAGTAGGAAACATTGTGGGAAAAGGAGAAAATGCTGGTTACCAGCATTTTCTCCTTTTCCCACAATGTTTTCAAAAGTCTTCTCTTTCAGGGTCGTTAAAAGTCGGGATTGTGTGGTAAAGAGTAAAATTTGGTAGAGTCCAACATGAATCGTTAGGTAAAGAGTTAAATAGATCCCTTGGTGATAGTGCGTTACGAGCATGTACCTTGCGTTGAAGCCTGATTTTTGCTAGGCGAACGGTTTCTCTTGAACGCGTGCCATATTATTGTCATATTATTGCATTATTGCAAAATATTGCTGATTCGATTACTGTTGATAACGAGGAGAAAATAGGCAATAACTGTCGATTACATTTCGCTTTGAAGTCTCCTTTTTTTTGGGGGGGGGGGGTACTCTGTTTTCTTTCTGTACACTTCCGGTGGATCCGACGTCGCATGCAAGAAAATACGATAACCGATCTAGGAAAAAAGATTTTACTGGTGATAGCAAGAATATTACAGCCGAATACTGTAGCTCAGTCGCTTACGTACAGGACTTGAAGGCAGGGGTACCTGGTTCGAATCCCCAGCTTGGTCATTTTTTTTCCAAGGATTCATAATATTCATTGCGCCAGGATTCATTCCACTCTCATCGCTTGCTATTGTTTCGACGATGGTAATGTGGGAATGCAGCCAGTGGTTTGGGAAGAATATTGTGCGTTGTACTGATAATAGAAACTCCAGGAAAGCATAGATGGGTACACTGGCCGCTGTGATACAACTGAAATAATATTAACACTATGCAAACACGAATACGTTGCATCACTCTCTCACGTGCTGAACCGCAATATATCCAGGTATTGCACCATATGTATTTCTCAGAATAGTGTAAAATAATTTCTGTTCGCACCTTTATTGTCAGTTCATTGCGTGCTCGGTGGACACCGAGTGGTCACGTGACCGTCCGTGTTGATTAATTGGCCTGCCCATCTGTCCATCTCATCAACTTATTGGACATTTGAGATGGACAATCCACACTTATCCCATTACCAAACAGAGTGGTGTTTAGACCTTTATTTCTTTTGAAAACGTTATGAGATAAGGAGAAAATGCTGGTACCTTGTACCAATTGTTTTTTATTACTCTTTCAAAGACAAATTTCATCATTTGAGCTATCAGTCTAAATTTGTCGCCTGCAAATGCTTTCAACAAGGACGAGTCTAGATTTTTGTTGTCTGGTATAGAGTTAATATTTATAAGTATCGGAACAACAATACATGTATCCCAGTAACCCCCAACAAAGCCCCCCCCCCCTCCCCACCCCCTCCCTCGTGCAGACTACTTTTTATTGCAACTGCAGCAGTTTTTTGAATGATTTGTGGCCAGCCGAGAAAACGTTCGCACTGCTTCATTAATTTTTAGTATGACAATATTTTGCTTGTGTAAATTAGCTGTATGCCTGTATCAAAACTTTTTCTTTTCTTTTTAATCGTCCATATTGTACAAGGGTTCTAACCGCAAATTTGTTACAGCAGTTGTTAATAAGTTGGCATTACTGACAAGGATTTTTTTTATGACGTCCCCAGTATATAACAATGTTTGCTCCGTTGTTAACTCTTTCGCTGCCAATGTCGCCTTGGATAGATTTTGTGGACGGCGTAGATCAAGATCGGACTGCACAAAACGTGCAGTCTGATCTTTGATCCACACCGTCCAATTCTTGATGCCAAACATTAAAATCAGTTCCAAATGCAACGAAAAATATAGTTTCAGACCTCGGGAATATTTGAATCCGTTAAGTTGGCAGCGAAAAAGTTGAATAATAAAGTGTAGTACATGTAGAATTTGGGTGACCAGGGTCCGTATTCACCAACCATTCCTAAGAAATTTCTTAGTCTTTTTCTCAAGAATTATCTAATTTTGAGAGTAACGCAAGTTTCCACTGACAAAACCATTTTGTTTAGCCAGTTAGAACTTGCGTTACTTTCTAAATCTAGAAAAAGACTAAGAACGTTCTTGAGAATGGTTGGTGAATACTGACCCAGGATCGTGGGTCAGAGAAAAGCGTGAACGGGTGGTTGTTACTGTCCACCTTCTGACTCTTGGCCTCGGTCCAGGCGCTAGTGATTTCTTGATATGTCTTTATACCGGTCTCCTTATCGGGGTCTATTCAGATCTGTGGCGCTGTTAAATCATTACAATACGACAACATTTCAATATGTGCAGTTTGGAAGCATTTGCAGTCAGCAAATATAGTTACTAACATTTTTCTCCTTTTCCCACACTGTTTTCAAAATGCCTTCTTCTTCAGGGTCGTTAAAAAAAGGGACTGTTTGGTAAAGAGTTTACCCCAGCTCGCTCTCATGTCCAAATACAATGGTGTTCTAATTCTTTTACCAAACAAACCTCGGTTTTACCGACCATTAGGAAAAAGCCGTCTAGAAAACGTTTGAAAATAGAAAATGTTGGTGACCAGCATTTTTTTCCTATTCTCACAATGTTTACTGCCCAGTCGAAGACAGATTCCATCATTCGAGCCATATTTTATAATTATGTCATCTTCAAACGCTTTTAACTTGGAATAGTCTGACTTTTTGTTGTTTGGTTTTTAAAGAGTTTACCGGTTGAAACAGTTTATTTACTTCTTCAGTCACGATTTTTTTTAACGACCCCGTGATCGAAAGCTTGTGAAAACATCCTGGGAAAAGGAAAAATATGGCGCCTTACTTTTTACTAGACGGCCAACTTTTACACTCCTTTATGCCAAAGTAAATGAACGACCAAAAAATAGCTTCAGGTAAAACGTCGTGCGAACGTGACAACAATCGTGGCTATTCCTTTTTCACCCCAAGGGTAAAAACAATCACGATAAAATGTAATGGCCCATGAAGAGTACCCCTATCCCGTCCATTTCCGTAAAAGTCTCAATTTCTGATCAGAATGTGAGCCAGGAAGTTCAATGACTGGTCAGCTCGATGTCACATGTTGTATCCAATCACGTGATAGGCTTGATATATGACGACTCGTGTGTAATGAAAAAGCCTACAATTACCTAAAATCACGGGAAAAGTTTGCAGCAGATGACTTTACAAAGATTAATTAAGTACAGAACATTCAATACAAATGAAAGCATTTTGGTAAAAAGGAGCAGTTGCTCTTTACGAGCAATTTCTCCTTTCGCCAAAATGTTTTCAAAAATGATCTGGTGCAAGACGCAAAAAGTCGCCTGCTAGTGGTAATAAGTTGACGTCACTTATTTAAATCACTGGAAGCACTGAGAGTCGGACTTTTATTTTTCAAATAAGTTAAAACCCCAATTACGCTTGACGAAGTGCCGAGTACGTCAATGAAACACCGGTCCGACGCAGAAGTATGACGTAGAAATAACGCCGTAGACACCGAAAAGGATGTGATTCAATCTGTATGGTCTTGACTGATGGACGTGAATTTTGACCATGTTTCTTAAAAAGAAAAAAAGAAAAAAAACGCAATGAGGACGTGATCGAATTAGGACGCAGTGAAAACTCAATAAAGACTTGGAAGCAACGGCAATGACGTAGCACCAACGTATCATTAACCCAATATGGTCTTTTTTGGCGTACTACAAACCTGGTTGCATTATTGTGAAGAAAACTTGCAGAACAAATGAAAACGTGGGGAGTGTGGACTCGAATGTAATAAAATCACGATGGACGCAGTAAGAAAGTGGTAAACGCCCAGTAAGCATATGGTGCGATCTGGAAGAACGTAGTAACAACGAAGGACGTGGTGCGTGCTTGATGGTAAGTGGGTAATCATCCCCAGTGGAAATTATCCATCACCAATTGTAAGGGGTACTTCTTATAAAGGACCTTTATCTACGGAACAATTATCTATCTAGTGGACCTCAACAGACTGTTCTGTTTCTTCAGAGACAATTTGTCTTGGAGGCGCAATAATAGTCGAACACCCTTGATGCTACCTACAGTAGCGAATACTAGTTATTTTTACCTATACATTGTATGATAACTGTTTACATGCATAGTGCTTATAAAGGACTGGAACGCAAGTTAGAAGCCTACAATTTTCTCATCTGTATCGAAGCCGTACAAGGAATACGAGCTTCAGGTCTCCAGGTCCATCTGCATATATACTTAAAGTAAACATAAAAGACAATGTAATCGAAACTGGAAAAATAGGGATCATTGCTTAATCACGTGCCAGGCGCACGAGGACAAATTTGCGGCATTTTAGATCAAATATTTATATAAACGTAGGGATCTAACAAAACCGCAACTGTAATTTTCACAATTTTGATCTTTTTTTTTTATCTTTTAGCTCTTTTGTATTCCCACAAATGAAACATTTATACTCTGTCGTATTTTCTACCGAAACAAAGGTGCATTCAGCCAATGTACAGAAAGTAAATGGAGAAATGTAAGCAATTCCCCATTTCTTTTAAATCTCTTTCAAATGCACTCTCGGTTATGAGAGTAAATTTGACTGATTATGACGTGGAATAATTTCAAAAACAATCTTAAAGATAATTGATATCACTCAGACGAGAATACTCATGAAACGTTGAAGCGATCAGAAATACATTGGACTGTGCTCCATTTGCCTCAGTGTTTGGTGAAAGTCATAGAAATTGAAAATGTGTCTCAATCGGTCTGAGTGAAAGGGTTTTGAAAAGCAGACAGGAAAATGCCATTGTTGCTTTCTCTTTGGTACAGATACGAAGGGAAAAAATCAATAATTTGATTCCACAACGGAATATTTAAACAATCAATCTGGGAACAAACTCAGTTTAACTCTGGATACCCGGGAGTAAACAAAATTGCTTTCAGAATCGATACATCCCGTATTTGAATTTAAAATTTCGTCCTTTTCGCCTGGATCAATGCAGATTCATTGTAGAATAGATTTTTCATTTTCATAAAAGACTTAATCGTTTATTTACTCTGTACTCTACGACGGCAAGAGAAGATCAGGAAAACGTAAACGAAAGAAGTAAATATAGTGGATGGTAAGCATTTTCGATCCACGTATTTTCGACAAGATTGATTTCAAAAGTAAGAATCTATATGCTCGCCGAAGCCTCATTTACAAGTTAACCAGTAAGGACAGCTCTTTTTTTTTTTTATTCCGAATGATATAAAACCAGACCATTTGCATGAGGACCCATGTGGACTCAAAAATGGCGCAGTTGTAATGCAGTATTCACAATGGTACAGGACAGTAGAAAAATAAATTCAATTATGATATTGTGTTTAAAATCATTAGGCACTTCATTGTTCTTGTTGCTCGATTAACGCTCTGTGAGATATATATATCGAATAAGGGTGTCGTTTAAGTGTTCAATCACGAATCTTTTATCAAATATTAGTTATAGTGAAACGTTTAACCTTGTAAACAATGGCATGTAAATGAATCCTTAAAGTACCAAAGTTTTGGTTGCTTCTGTGGCGAATGTAGATCCAGAATAAGACAGCAAATAACGTACATTCTGATCTTTGATCTTCACATGCACTGTCGACTGCTTTGTAGAGTGGCATTGAAAATAAACTGCAATACGAAGAGACAGGGTTTTGTTGCTGTCTTAAAATGTCATTTGATTTATTCAGTACTTGAAAAGTTGTGCCCTTTACCAAATAATTCCGAGTTTTAACGACCCTGAAGAAGAAGACGGGGAAATTGTGGGGAAAAGGAGAAAATGCTGGTAACCTCTGAAAGACTGACTTCATGTTTTGAGTAACATTTAAATTGTAATCTGAAAATACTTTTGATTTGAATAAGGCTAAAATTTTGTCAATTTGGTAAAGAGTTTAATGTTTGAATACATGTATAGCCAACGATCAATATCTATTGATTTCCCATTTGAAGGATCCACCAGCTTCCCAAAAGGACATTTTCAATGTAGACAAATTTTTAATGAAATTGATACGTTTTGAAAAAAAATCCTATTAATAGATATACTTGATGTTGAATATACAGCAACGGTTTTTTTTTTTTTTATTTTATTTTGTTTTGTTTTAAAATAGTAATGTGCGGACAGGACGCCATTCGAGTCAAACTCAGACATGACTCTTGAAACTAGTCATTGGCCAAGAGTATTTCATCAAAATCTGAAATCCTACAGTCTTAAGTTCATTTTCAGTGTGCAAGAAAACTGATTACGCTGCTTCTGATCATACAATCATAAGGAAAAATATACTGGTAGAAAGCAAGTTTACCGGAGCAATTTACACAAATATGCTATCTTCTTTTTTTTTCCTCTGACATCTCTAAATTCCAGTGGTTTTATTCCGCTAAATTTTTGCGGCAGCGCCATCGACGTTACAGTAAAAAGAAACGTGTATCGAAAATGTTTATCTATCATTTCAATATTGTATAGAGTTTGAAAATATATATATTTCAGCGTGGAATTAATTTTTCTTTATTTTCATACATTAGTAAGTTTCACAACTGTAGATTTTTTTTTTACAACCCACAAAAAGTTAAATAGTAAACTTGTAATATGTGTTAGTCAAGTGGAATTTCAGAATTTAATGAAATTTTGATGGGCACTGACAAAACGCCATACATAAACTCCAAATTTTGTCTTGTACTCTGACTATACCCTACTCTGTCATAACGAACTTTTTAAACAATAGCATGTAAATGAATCCTTAAAGTACCAAACAAACATTTGGTTGCTTCTGTGGCGAATGTAGATCCAGAATAAGACGGCAAATAACGTACATTCTGATCTTTGATCTTCACATGCACTGTCGACTGCTTTGTAGACGCCATACATAAACTCCAAATTTTGTCTTGTACTCTGACTATACCCTACTCTGTCATAACAAACTTTTTAAACAATGGCATGTATCGTGCGGAGTCCCACAAGTGGCATTCGACCAACAGTTTAATACGCAATTTATTTCATTTTTAGGCATTTTGTTTTGAAGAAACAATCATTTCACATTGACAGAGGCATTTCCATAATGTTACTATGTTGTTTTTTAGAAATGTGCTTTCATTGTTAATGCAACTGTTCCCACAATGTGTTCCAAAGGTGCCAATGTTGAGTATATTTGGCTATTTGCAGTAGCATTATGACATAATATCATTGTTTTATGTTTTTTATGTACTGAAATATATTGCAAAGTTTTTGTCATTTCTTTGTTTGCTACTAACTTAAAACAGTACTTTATCAATAGGTTATTTTACAGTTAACTTTGTGTCTTCATCCATATCAGTTCCATAATTATACATGCAGAATGTCACACCGGGGGCTTGGTAATTTTGCAGACTCCGTGATTGAATTTTGACCTATCTTGCCACACTGAAATTTATCTACGCAAGCGACTATTGATTATGATACTCATTTTAATCTGAAAGGGGTACAGCACCTTGAAACAGTTGTTTTGGTGTGGCAGACAGTGGCCGGAGGTCTGCTCGAAAGTGCATGAACTCAGATGTTGGCCAACTCTCTTTAAAAAAAATTGTCAGGATTAACCCTTAAGCGCGATTCACTGACCTTTTGCGGACAGTGTAGATCAAGATCAGACTGCACAGAAAGTGCAGTCTGATCTTGGATCTACACTATCCGATAAGGAGATACTTCCTCACTTTTCATAACTTGAAATAGCAACCTTTGGGTTTTTACCATCGGCTTGCAAGTTTCGTTTAAGTTATTTAGCAGGTTAAGGGTTAATAGTTTGCAGGAATCGCAAGAAGTAAAGTTGCCATTTTGAAACAGGATATTGCAATGAAAGACAAACATGCCGAATTTCCTCTGTCACTACACACAAACTCACGTAGAGTACACTCACGATACTTCATTTCCATTCATGGCCCGTTTGCAAACTAATTGCTCTAGTTTTATTAGATTAATGAGATAGTTTTAACGCTAGATGATTCGTCGGAAATCAGGCAATATCACTGGTTTTTGTCCTGCAATTCTTAGCGGAGGAATAAAAATTTGTGTAATAATATATAACAGACATATGCTCTATAAATAATTCACTAACGTGAGAACTGCACGCTCGTGAAATTCACGTCGTCCATAATTGCATGAATAATAGATAGCAAGCGTATGACATCTCAGAAACATTTCTGTGAACGGTGATACTAGAGGAAGAAAGACCTCACTTTTCAGTATTTCTGTGTTGTCATGTTGTCATTTAGATGGATAGCACGCTCAGCAATAAACCTGGCCTTGAATTATGGTGTCCCTGGTCATAAAACAGCCCGGCTCATTTTACACACACAAGTGGTTTCATCTTCGCATTCCAAAAAAATCCATTCTACTGTTATCTGGCTTTTTACTTTATACTGCCTTAAGCATTTTAAGCAATCTTGACGATACTTTTTTTTTTCAAACCTTTGTACATAGACATTTTTTAAAAAAAAAGTGCAGTTTATTCCTGTGCTGTTTTACATTCGTTTTTTTAACACGTGGCTTTATGCTGTCACAACATAATGAGCCATGCTCTGGGGAAAGAGGTTTGAATGCATTTGCAAAAAAGTCTCTACCCATGCGCAGGCTGACACGGGTCGAAACATTTTATTTGTAAATTTTCTGCTTGTGAAAACATTCAGGGTTAACTCTTTACCAAACGACAAAATTTTAGACTGGTCCAAATTGGAAGCATTTGCAGATGACATAATAAATGCAACCAAATAATGGAAGTTTGTTTTGGGAAGGGTAGAAAACATTGTGGAAAAAGGAGAAAATGCTGGTTACCAGCATTTTCTCCTTTTCCCACAATGTTTTCAAAAGGCTTCCTTCTCAGGGTCGTTCAAAGTCGGGATTGTGTGGTAAAGGGTTAAGTCGGTTGTTAGACAAAATGGGTTTTATCGTGCAAAAGGAACGTGATGACTTGCTTGGTATATTGGATCAAGGTAATGCATTAAACCACCTTTCGCCAGAGCATCGCTCATTTATATGTGAGCTCAAAAGTTTTTCGGACATTTTGAAAAGTAGCTCTCATTTTATCCTTGTAATATTAAAGTGTTCGTCGACAAATTGGGAAATTTTCCTTGGTTCTGACGGATCCTTGTGTGAAATAGTTGCACCTGAAAGGTGTAGAAGGGGAGGGGAGGGGAGAGAATCGGATAATTTTTGTTTTTCAAGTATAAGTTCTTTGTGTGATATAAAAAAAAATAAACCCGACAGGGTTACAAAAACAAAAATTCTCAATAACCTTATAAAACTAGAGCACTTAAAACAAACAGACAAATTCTTAAAGGTCTATATTTCATTTGTCCGGTTAGATTTTAACCCTTCACCAGACGAAAAAAAAACCAGACATGTCCAAATTGAAAGCATTTGCACTCGACAAACTAAATGTGATCCAAGTGATAGAATTCGTCTTTGGAATGGCGTAAAACATTGTGGGAAGAGGAAAAATGCTGGTTACCAGCATTTTCTCTTTTTCGCACCATCTTTTTGAAACTTCATTTCCTCATGGCCATTAAAACTCGGGATTATGTGGTAAAGGGTTAACACGTGGCCAAACAATCCCGTATTTTCACGACCCTTAGGAAGAAGGCTCTTGAAATATTGAGGGAGAATAATAAAATGCTGGTAAGAAACATTTTCTCCTATTTCTAACAACGTTTTCTACCTGTTCACACACACACAAAAAAAAACCGTTTGTGCCTTTTTATCCCCAGCCAAAGGCGATGGGATATAGTTTTTGCGTTGTCCGTCCCTCCATCCGTCCGTCCGTCCAGACAGATATCTTCTAAAATCCGAGACGAAAATTGATGAAACTTTATACATGTGTTCCTTATGGTAGTCCGCCGTTACATTTTTAAATGCCGTGTCATGGAAAAAGTGGGCTTTTTTTTCGGCGGGGGATATCATTTCAACAAAATAGTTTGTTTTATTTGTTGCCTCCGAGAGCGTTCGTTAAGAAGATTAAAAAAATTTGTCGTCTGGTAAAGAGTTAATGAGACTACAAGAAATCTGTGGCAAAACACTTTTGACCGAAATGAACGATATTTCACCGAAAATGTAATAATCCAACGGAAACGACAAATAAACCGAGTGTTATATGACATTTCTTTTCATTTCTCCTCATTTCTTCTCATTGGGGCCAATAAATAACAGGGAAATTAATAAAGAAGAAATCATGTTTGTTTTATATCAACGACTGTCCATTATTGTTGCCATTTTCATCATAGACTCTTTCTTGTGGCTTCTTAGTTTTCTGACTTAAACGTATTTTATTCAACAGTATAAGACACAAGTTAACAAAAGACGACACATTCATCTGACAAATATACTAAAGAAAAGGATAACAACGGAGTTTTCTGACTTAAAAAGAATATTACAGAAGGTTGATAAACGAGATGCTGGCATAGAGGCAGAGTGAATTAAAACGTGACAAATGCATAATTGCTGTGATTGTCAAACTCATCAACAAGCACGGCAGTCTTTTCCAAGAAAATAAGATTCAGACTGCGGAAACTGTTTCAATGAGGGAAGTGGGGTTTTTTAGATTCTTTGCTTCCTAAAAATAGAGAAAAAAGTCCTGGAATCCAAACAAACAATAGAATGACGATATCCCTAATTTGGCGGGAATAGAGCGAAACTACGGCCTCTGAAGGCGCTGTGAATATCATACACAAACCACATTTTTATCGCCCAGATAAATCATACATGTAATTTATTTCTGGTGCGTTATCGTTGCTTTTGCCAACTGCTTGTACTCGTAAATCCGGCATAAAAATGGACAAAATCAAAATAAAGCTTGTTACATAGATTTGGCGACCCTTACACTCATCGGCTCCTCAAACAAATTTCTAGCAGACATTTTTTTAAGTTCTTGTAAAATATGAATCATCGTAATAAATTAAGGTTTGATAAGAGGATATATACGGCAAATTACGTCTTATTTCCGGGCCATCAGCAATTCGTTAAATCAAGATCCATCTTGGACTAGCGTTTCAGGTTTTTGTCCGCAGAAGAACATGGTTCAGTTCTTGCTTCTTATCGCTTCTCATGGCTGTCCATGGGAAATGCACATTTTCTTGGAAACTAACACTGTTATAAACTGTTATCAAGAAATGAGCCATGCTCTGTGAAAAGGGAGAGTAATGCATCTTCGTGTTGCGTTGTTACCAAGCAAGACATCACATATTTAGGGATCAATAAAATCCACTTTGTCTAGAAACCGACTATATCATAATGTAGGCTCCTCTTTTGACATACTGAAAATCGACTGATACCGAAAAGTCTCGACCCAGGTCAGCCTGCGCTGAATGCGCAGGCTGACCTGAGTCGATACGTTTAGCAGATGCATTAAGTCTCCTTTTCACACAGCATGGCTCAAATGTGTCTTCGGACGATCTACATTAGGCGTCAATGTTATTTGTATGCACCGGCATTTTATTGCCATGAAGTAAGGTAATATTTCACATCTTGATTTGTGAGCATGAGTGGTAAAGGTGTTGCCTTTATTTGCAGAAGAACAGGGTTTTGTTGTTGCCAGCGCCTCGGATAGTTAGCATGTCCTTCGAAAAATATCACATTTTCTGTGCCATGTACTGGCAAAGTCTCGAAAATCTAGATAAATGTAATGCACTTTCTTCAAGAAATGGATGGAAAGGCATTAAAAACGATATTCACAGTCACTGGTCAAAGGGCCAAAATTAGCTTGTTCATTGTGTTGAGCAGAAGACTACAGGTTGAATGACCAGCTGGGTTATATCAAACGTTTAGCAAAGGTACAGTTGCATCCACAGTACATCAGACTTATCGGAAGAGCACAATTCTACCAACCCGAGGGTTTTACAATGATACGTATACATCTTTTATCAAGTTTTTGTTTTTCGTAGCTCGTTGTTCACTAGAACGCTTCATTTAAGCTGGGCTGTTTTCGAAGTAAACGTCGAGTTATTGTCGTATACCTGGCGTTGTTGTCTGCGTCGTCGTGCGAAAACTTTAACGTTTTATAATATATCCGGTATTACTGAAGATAGTTGGCTTCAAACTTGGACGAGTTGTTATTTATCAAAAGAGTAACCTATACAACAAGGGCAGGTAACCATCAAAATATTTTTGACAGAGTTATGTCCCTTCTTCGACTTAGAATTTTCACACAAAATCAAGCATCCGTAGCCGAGCGTTGTCACCCACATGCGGTGCTCTTGTTTAAAACCTGCAACGATGAGTTTCACCGCGTTACATTTTTTTTTTTTTTTTTTTATTTTATTTTATTCCATTATATTGATGTTCACGTCTATTCAGTTAAATGCAAGATCTAATAACTGATATCTGTTTTATGAACTCGGCATAAAATTAACGAATAAAATGCTGCAAAACGATACTGATGTAATGACAGATATTGCAGCTGTGAAAATCGAACTAAGAATGACTGTTTTTAATGCAGCCTGATACTGACAATACCTGCCGTGTTCATTCTGTCTATAAAATAAGTGTACTTTTAAGACATGTAAGTAAGTAAGATACTATATATTTTCTTCACGTGGAACATATTCGACATTATTTATGGCAAACAGTAGTGGATAAATTGAAGCTTATTGAGAAAACAAAACATTAGCTATCCAGGAGATTTATCAGTGTTTAGAACCCTTTTATTCAGCATTTTCGTCATTTAGGATTCACTGATTTTTTTCCAAGTGTAACCATTGTTTATGACTAGCCCATGTAATCAAGACCTATCATTGCTGAAAAAGTAATTATGCATTCAAAAAACATCATTGTTTAGGAACAGAACAGAACATATTTTATTATGACCTGTACAAAGTACATCGTCAGTTGCACATACAATATACAAAACCACGTGGTACATAGAAATTACATGTATATCAAGATGTTATGGAAAATTAGGTTTAAAAGAATGTTTAGTAGAATTTAACAAGCAGTAGAGAGTGAGCATATAAGAAGCTATGAATTACAATATTTCCAATCTTTTTGAGATAGCAAGTTTGACAAAGACTGCAGTTTTCTAAATGATTTTTTTGTCCTCAGATTTTAATATTTTAGTACATTTGTGCATAGATGGGCGATTTCGAAAATATACAGGCAAAAAAGAAAAAAGTTCTGTGTCTAAGTTCACCATAACATGGACATGAAAATAGAAAAAGTGAAAAGAGTCTTCAATGTCTGTTGCATTACAGCAAGGACAAAATCTTTCCGATCAGGGTACAGGGGGTTTGCTGTATCTGCCAGTTTCGATTCGTAGGTTAAGTGATGAAAATCTGAGTCATGTAAAATAAATTCTCCTCATACATTATCTCCTGATAAAACAATCTAAATATGGCTCGTAAACGAATGTGTGCTTTGTTAATGAATAGTCTTTCAAAGCTGCGCTATTTTGTAAGGTACTTGGCCAATCTGGAGTAAAACACTCTGTTGCTCTTTGATTAAAAACTTTCGGGAATTGTTTTAAATATAAAGGGTCACAATATCTCTATTAAAAACATCTGAAAAACCATAGGACATTAAGACATATTTATTTATGAGATATTATAATTTAGGACCGTCAAATTCATCTAGGACTTATCATTCTTTATGATCGATTCATTTGTTGATGAATCATCATTGTTTAGGAACCACTCCTTAATTTAGGAATTGCTGGTGTTTAGAACCCACCTATCTAT
Organism: Tridacna gigas; assembly: GCA_945859785.2. Lineage (NCBI taxonomy): Eukaryota > Metazoa > Mollusca > Bivalvia > Cardiida > Cardiidae > Tridacna > Tridacna gigas. The sequence goes on along the minus strand of OX244042.2, from coordinate 25,093,790 downwards.
AGACGACGTTTTATTGTCATTGTTTAGGGCCCACTTTTTTTCTTTTAGGAATTATTATTGTTTGGGACCCTTTCTTTACAAGAGCTATCATTGTTTAGAACCTACTCATCTATTTACGAGTTATCAGCGCCCAGGCTCTTATTTATTCAGGGGTTATCACTTTTTATGTCAAACTAAGAAGGTGAAGGCATTATTTAGAATCAGAATCACCTAGTTCATTTTGGAATCATTATTGTCTAGAACACACTTAATCATTGAGGTTTTATCATTGTCTAGGGCCAACATATTCACTTAAGACTTATCGTTGTTCATACTCAAATTATTTATTCAGGAATTATCTCTCTTTTGAAATCACTCTTTCATTCATGACTTATCATGTCTAGGACCCACTTATTCATCTTGTACATACCTTTATCTAAGATACATTCAGTCAGAAATTATCATTGTCTAATACTCGCTTATATATTCGAGACTTACTGCCGTTGATTTATTGATATTCACTTAATACTTATCATTTTAAAATTTTGAAAGGAATTATTATTTACAACCCTCATTCTACTAATTATGGTAGTTCACGATCACCTTCTTTACTTAAAAAAATATTGTTTGAGACCCACTTAATTGTTAATTGTCGTTGGTCCCGCATCTCTAGATAGGTTTGTTCCTTGTTCAGGACTAACTCATTTATGAAGGAACTATCTTTATTCATGACAAGCTTATATATTCAGACCCTTTCTATTTTTTACTTTTAACCCTTAGGCTACTGAGCGCGATTCAAGGACCTTTGGCGGACGGTTTAGATCAAGATCAGACTGCACGTTCTGTGCAGTCTGATCTTGGATCTACACTGTTCAATGAGAAGATATTTTTCCCCAAAAGTACCTTTGAAATAGCCAAATTTAGGTTTTTACTATCGGCTTGAACGTTTCATTCCACTTACTTAGCAGGATAAGGGTGAAGAACCGTTTGTTTATACTAGACTCAATAATCAGGACTTATCATCGTTTGGAGATCTATTTATCATACAACAGTTATCATTGTCTAAGACTCACGTACTCAGATAGGTTTTCTCCTGGTTTTGACCCACTTATTCATTCTAAATGAGAATCAAAAAACACATTGAAAAGTATCAAGAAGTGTAGACAACGATAAGACTTCAAGTTCTAAAGTCTCTCCTTGGTCTTTTGCCTTATTAAAAGACACGAAAAGTTGCGGTACCGACACACAGGCTGATGAACCAACAGATCAACATGCAGAAATCGTAAACTCAGTAAATCCATCGGTGTTTACCTTATTTGGCAAAAGCCATGCAGAACATAAAAGGCTTGAAATTTGATTTTGCCTGTTACATTTACTATATTATATCTGATTCGGTTCTATGAACAATTCAGAAAATCATTATGGCAAAGATTATGTGTATTTTCCAAGAAAAGTGTCGTATGACAATTGTTAAGAGGTTTTGTGTTTCATCTGATTGCCTACTTCAGAGACTTAACTCTTTACCAGACGACAACAATGTAGACTTGTCCAGATTGAAAGCAATTGCAGACGACAATTTAAAAGAGGCTAAAATGATAGGATCTGTTTCTGAAAGGTAAGAAAACATCGTGGGGAAAGGAGAAAATGCTGGTTACCAGCATTTTCTCCTTTTCCCACGATGTTTTCAAAAGGCTTCTTTCTCAGGGTCGTTAAAACTCGGGATTGTGTGGTAAAGGATTCAGTCTGCTTTTCACAGTATTGCATCTCTTTACTCGATTAGAAACGCTGTGTTTCAATCCTGTCCCACACGATCCTGTGTTTTAACGACCCTGAGGGAAAACCCTTTGAAAACATTGTGGGAAGTCGAGAAGATGTTGGTAAACAGCTTTTCTTTTTTCCCACACTATTTTCTACCCTTTTGGAGACAAAAATACTATTCAGTTTTCGCTGAATTTACCTTGCCCTCTGCAGATGCTACGATTCAGACATGTCTAAATTTTTGTCCTTTGGTAAAGAGTTAGCCCTTAGGCTGCTAAGCGCAACTCGCGGACATTTTGCGAACAGTGTAGACCAAGATCAGACTCCACAGAATCTTGGATCTACGCTGCCCGATAAGGAGATATTATCCCCTACCCCAACCCTCACCCCTAACTTTGAAATAGCAGTATCATCGGCTTTTAATTGAAGTTTCATTTAAGTTATGCAGGCGGTTAAAGGTTAACACAATCCCTACAGCAGACAAGTGTTTTATCTTGCAACAGACCCATTTTGAGAACATTATGACCAAATAAAAAAAAAAATGCTCACCTCCCGCTCATATGTAAACTTTGATTCATCTCGAGCATCGAAATTTTGCAAGAATGTTTTCAATGTCAAATTATTCTTGTTTCGGCTGCAAATTTGTTTTGGGTGCTAATGAATGAAAATGGATCTGGGTTTGTCGATATAGCAGAACAGAGCAGAACAAAAACAGGACAGAAGTTTATTTATGACCTGTACACAAGGTACATCGTCAACTATACAAATTGGCACGACAAATATGAGCCGTGCTCTGGCAAAAGGGGGCTTAATGCACCTCCGTAGTCCATGATACCAATCAAGCTATCACATAATTATGAATTCATACAAGCCACTTTTTCTAGCAACCGACTCAACCATTGGGTAGAATGGTCCTTGTTCATACAGAAAATTGACCAATAGCGAAAAGTTTCGACCCAGGTCAGCCTGCGCGGACTGCGCAGGCTGACCTGGGTCGATACTTTTCGCAGATGCATTAAGCCCCCTTTTCACGGAGCGCGGCTCACATACATGGATCAAAGTTGCCAAACGACTGTCATACAAAAACTAGCGATGAAAAAAAGGAGGAATGAATCTAAGTTTTTTTTCTGAAATAATCCCGTAGGCATTTAGAAATAATGTTTTGGAGAGTAAGTCAAAGAGGGAAATATAATGATACAGTACAAAGTCGTTCAGTCAGTAATTCAGATTTTTTTTTTTTCATTTTTAATAGCAATTTGTTTCGCAAGAAGAACGCTTCCTTAAGGAAATATACGATACCATACAATATTTATACATTGAAGGTTTCCTGACAAAGGATGCTGGTAGGTTTTATTTTTTTTTTAATCATAACAAAACTTAGACATAAACATATAGAATGATACATATCTTCTAATTCGTTTAAAATCAGAAAGCATACAAAATCACTCGTGTCTTGGAATTCTACTGTGGCCATATCGCCAAGTTGGTATACATAAAGAATGTGAGACAGTCTAATTCTGGTTATGTACATATACCAACTTCGAGATATGGCCAAAATAGAAAATAAAATATTCCATCGCCATTGAAAATTTGACGAATTCAAAAGATCAAATGATTTGTGCATGCTTTGTTTCTTGCGCTCTGGGAAAAGGGCCTTACTTCATCTCCGTAATGCATTGTACCAAGCAAGACATCACGTAATCAGAGATATATAAAATCCATTTTGTCTACCAACCGACTGAATCATGAATAAGATTGGCCCTTTTACATGCAGAAATTTGACCAGTAGCAAAGGATTTCGGCCCTGGGTCGATACATGTACTTCTGCAGATGCATTAAGGCCCCTTTTCATAGAGTATGACTATCATATATTATTTATAAACTATGCAGTGTATATGTCAAACAAACAAGTCCCATAACAAAGATCGAGTAATCTATACATGTAATCAAATGATTTAGTAATTTCCGCAATTAGGCTAAATTCAACTATATTAGCGTTGGGTTAGCTTATTTTATGCGGGTTCTGTTGATCAATAAAAGACCGCACAGAATCTATACTCTCCCATAAATGGTGATAAATCCCAACTAAAGCCATTTAAATGGCAGCAGCTGCATTCCAACTAAAGCAATTTAAATGATAGCAACTGCATTCCAACTAAAGCAATTTAAATGACAGCAACTGCATTCCAATCTATACTCTCCCATAAATGGTGATAAATCCCAACTAAAGCCATTTAAATGGCAGCAGCTGCATTCCAACTAAAGCAATTTAAATGACAGCAACTGCATTCCAACTAAAGCAATTTAAATGACAGCAACTGCATTCCAACTAAAAGGATTTAAATAACAGCAACTGCATTCCAAAAAAAGCCATTTAAATGGCAGCGATTGCACCTTTTCTGTTGACAGTTGTTGTAGGACAACTGTAGTGCCAGAAGGGGAAGCATACATAAATGAGCCACGCTTTGGATAAAGGGGGCTTAACGCATCTCCGCGATGCACTATACCAAGCAAGTTATCACATAATGATGGATCCATAAAGTCCATTTTGTCTAAAAATCAGCTGGATCCTGTGATAGAACGGTCCTAATGGACATGTAGAAAATTGACTAATAGCAAAAAGTTTCGACCCAGGTCAGCCTGCGCGGAGTGCGCAGGCTGACCTGGGGCGATACTTTTTGCAAATGTATTGAACCCTCTTTTCGCAGAGCATGGCTCAAATTTACTATTGTAGTAATCACTTATTGACAGGTTATTTTTGGAACTTGCTGTTGAATTAGCAGCTGTCAACTTAATGGGCATTACGTTATTGAAAGTTAACAAAACGTGAAATATACCAGGGTTCTTGTCATTTTATAACTGACAGGCACTGAATCAAGTTAATAAAGTGGATTGTGAAAGAATCGGTTGAATGAGAGCAGTTTGTTGATAGTTTGCGTTGATAGCTGTGGACGATGATGACTGGTACATGTGAATAAAGGTTTGAATGCAATTGCACATAGTATAGATCAAGGTCAGCCTGCGCAGTCCGCGCAGGCAGACCTGAATCGAAACGTTTTGCCACTGGCCAGTTTTCTGATTGTCCAAGGACTATTCTACCTCATGATTCAGTGGGTTGTTAGACATGATGAGGTTTATGGATCCAAAAGATGATGACTGGCTTGATATAGTGCACCATGAAGAAGCATTAAACCCCCTTTTGTCAAAGCGTCGCTTATATATTATGTTGGAATTGTTCAGATCAACGCCATAGATGGTACCTAGCTGCTATCTATTCATTATTGTAATTCCAGCTATTAAGCAAAAATTCTTTGTTTATTGTAATCTCGAACAATCTATTTTTGTTCAAGTTAGAACTCTCCTAAAATAAGGATCAAAATCATTATTCCTTGTATTCATATATTTGCATTTGCATGACGAAACACCGTTGAATCACGTGACATTAGACAACTATTTCGTATTGGATTGTGTTTTGTACTGGGTAAGACGATTTGCGTATGTAATGTAGATGTCTTGATAAATTTATGTTCTGTGCAAGATTGTATTCCCTTGAAAATAAAAAGCCTGGTTTTTGATACGGTTTTTGGTTTGTATTAGTTTTCCAAGGTGGTTCCAAAAGTATTTTGAGGAAGTTTACAAAAGTTAATAATACCCTTTCGAAGACAAATTCCACCTGAGTAGTCATATTTGTCACCCGCAAGTGCTTTCAGTTTGGATAAGTCTAAAATTTTATCGTTGGATAAAGAGATAAACTCCTACTGTAAGTTTGTTTCAAATAGTTACTCTTTACGAGACGACAAAATTTGAGACTTGTCCAAATCGAAACATTTGCAGACGAAAAATGAAAGGTGGCTGAAAAAATATGATTTGACTTTGAAAGGGAAGAAAACATTGTGGGAAAAGGAAAAAAATGCTGATTCCCAGCATGTTCTTCTTTTCCCACGTTTAAACACGTTTAAACACAGGATTCTATTGTAAAGGGTTCATACAAAAGAGATTGCTTGTGTTGATTGGTAAAAAGCTTTTAACTTCGAGTGCCTCAACCCCACGAAAAAATAAATTGAATGTTTTAGTCAGCAGCAGAAAATAATACAGTCAATGGTCAGTTTTGGTCACTTGATTTTCCGACAATGGAGAACAAGAAATGTGCAATCGAAACCTGAACAGAACGTGCATTCTGATCTTAATCTACATTGTCCGGAAAGAAAATGCAACAAGTAGGGTTGTTGTATTTTTATCTGAAGGGTGTTGTGTCTCTTGTATTGATTTGATCTCTATCTATATTGTAACATTCAGTTAACCAGACTGTTTTCCGGGGATCATGTAAAAGCAGTCCCAATCATCTATTAATTACAATGTTCTCTATCAACACAATATATCGCACGTTTCCATTAAACATTCATAATTCTCTAAAACTCCTTTCAAGATACCCTTTACATTTCAATAAATCTATGCAAAGTGTCTTTTTCCCCCGGAACGCCAGTTCTAGAATCATAATCGTTGGCAATGTCCGAGAAACAATTTTTAGTCGGATTTCTGCCTTTTATTGTTTTCGTGTTTCACCGGAAGTGAATTCGGTATTAACCCGGAAACGTAGAATACTTCAACATCAAATGATTGTATTCCTACGGAGAAAAGTAAACCCTAAACCTTTCGTAAAATTCAGTTATTACTATCTGTGATTTGTCGATTCTATTTTTATACCACTGGGAAATATTATCAAAAGTTCTGAAACGCGCATCAGAACTTACATTCCGTTTTTGCCGCATGTTAAAGGCTCAAACTGATGTTTTGATCTTTTTACATTCAGTACTTTAATAGCACGTTATAATAGACTTTTTGTCGTGTGAATATTACGTTTGTCGAAACACTGTCGAAATTATCCATTCCCTCCGTGAACCGTGAGAAAAATGGCTGTTGAAATCATTGTGGAAAAGAGAGAAAATGCTAGTTACCAGCATTTTTTTTTTTTTTTTTTTCACAATGTTTTCTATCCTTTCAAAGACATTCTAACAGTTGATTTGAGGTGTGTAAACGCTTCCAAAATGAACAAGTCTAAAATCTTGTTATCTGTTAAAAGAGTTAAATCGCCGAAATTCAGAGTCATTCGTCAACTACTTCGGGCATATGTCGCAAAACACATACACGCGTACATAAAATCCTGTAATTAGAAATATTCCTTGGTATTTGACTTTCTAAAAGACGTTTGGTGAAAAGTCTATTGAGTTTTCGGAAGCATTATTTATTTATTTATTTATTTATTTATTTATTTATTTATTTATTCATTTATTTATTTTATTGCTCTTGTTTGTTTTTTCTAACATCTAGATACGTGTAGAAAAGAAATTGATTAATATTCACTTATTCATTTGTGTTTCAAAAAGTTTTAATTCTCCCATTTCATACCGAATGAAACCATGTCTTCATTTATAAGATTTTTTTTTTCTGTCTTTCCCTTACTTTTCAAACCTCTGATTTTACTTTCCTAATCATTAATTTATTTGTAGTACATTTGCCCGTTAAAACATAAACGTTTCATAGTGAAAAAGAAAATTAATAACTGGTATCAAAAACCAAAATATTGAGCTTTCAAGACTCTTTTCGCCATAATAAAATTCTCACGATATAGAGCAATGTAGATCCAAGATCAGACTGCACGCCTGATCTTGATCCACACTGTCCGCAAAAAGTTATTGAGTGCAGCCAGAGCGTTAATTCTTGAAGCGCGAAATAAATGAAAACTAAAAATTTCAGAAAGTTAAGATAAGTAATTAAAAAAAAAAGAGAACCAGACAGTATAGGTCCAAGTTTACCATATGGCTGTTAAGCGCAACGCAATGACTTTTTGCGGGCAGAGTAGATCAAGATAAGACTGCACAGAATGTGCAGTCTGACCTTGGATCTACAATTTCCGATAAGGAAATATTTTCTCCATAAAATAGCTTTTAAATTGCAACATATGGGTTTTTGAAATATCGACTTGAAAGTTTCATTTCACTTAGATGTATATTTAGTAGGTTAAGGGATTAAGACTGCACAGAAAGTTCAGTCTGATCTTGATTTATATCGGCTGTAATTATTGACATATTGACGGTATTCTATAGGTTAATCGTTTATAAAGTAAATCGTTTTCTTTTTACATTTAAGCCAACGCCACTGTCAAAAAAGAAAGTTACCGTTTTTGGGTACCCCGTCCTGTTAGAAAATTTTGCCATTAACTCTTATCCTGCTGAATAAAAGAAATGAAACTTTATAGTAGATAGTAGAAGCCCAAAACTTTCTTGTTTCAAAGGTATTTTTGATGGAAAGATATCTCCTTATCGGACAGTGTAGATCAAAGATCAGACTGCACGTTCTGTGCAGTCTGATCTTAATCTACGCTGTCCGCAAAAGGTCGGTGGGTCGCGATAAGCAGTCTAACGGTTAATCGAAATATTGAAAAGAGAATGCTTCATGATTTATATGCTATATTTTTAACCCTTAGGTTGCTTGGCGCGAGTCAAGCACCTTTTTTGAAGACCGTGTAGATCAAGAGCAGACTGCACAGAACGTGCAGTCTGATCTTAGATCTAGACTGTCTGACAAGGGATTATTTTTTCACCAGAAAATAACATTAAAATTGAAACATTTAGACTTTTTTTTTTTTACTATAGGCTTGAAAGTTTGATTGAACTTACTTTGCAGGCTTAGGGTTAAATGACGGAGTTTCATTCTGTTGTTTGGAGATATAGGATACTTTATGTACCATGTGCATAAAGTGCCTTCGGCCGTATTCACCAAGCACTCTTAACCCTTTCCCAAACAAGCCCTGGTTTTCACTTGTCTGCAATACAAGTCTTTTTAAAACACTGTGGGAAAAGGAGAAATTGCTCGTAATGAGCAATTTCTCCTTTTCCCACAGTGTTTTCTACCCTTATTGATAACTTTCTGCCATTTTCATCAAATTTAAAATTGTGGTCTGCAAACTCTTTCAATTTGGACCAGTCCAAAATTTGTCGTTTGGGAAAGGGTTAACCCTTAACCAGCTAAGTAAGTTAAATGAAACTTTCAAGCCGATTGTATAGTCTAAAATTTTGCCATTTCAAATGTATGTTTGGGAAAAGATATCTTCTTATCGGACGACGTGGATCAAAGATCAGACTGCACGTTCTGTGCAGTCTGATCTTGATCTACACTGTCTGCAAAATAGCCTTAAGTCGCCCTTAGCATCCTAAGGGTTAAATTCATTCTAAGTCCTATTCTAGATTTAGAAAATATGTTACTTTCAATTTGAGAAAATTCTCGGAAATAAGACTAAGAATTTCGTCAAGAATGGTTGGTGAATACGGATCCTTGTTCAAATAAAATACAAGTGGAGATTCTCGAAAATGACAGAGCTAATTCAGTTATACATTCCTTGTAAAGCCTTTAATGCACAATCCCGAATTTTAACGAGGAAAATGCCTTTTAACTCTTTACCAAACGACAGAATTTTAGACTAGTCCAAACGGAAAGCATTTGCAGACGACAAAAATAAATGGGACTTAAAAATTGAAATATGCTTTGGTAAGGGTAGGAAACATTGTGGGGAAAGGAGAAAATGGTGGTTACCAGCATTTTCTCCTTTTCCCTCAATGTTTTTAAAAGGCTTCTTTCTCAGGGTCGTAAAAAGTCGGGATAGTGTGGTAAAGGGTTAAGAATGTGGTAAATGGAGAAAATGCTGGTAAGCAGCATTTTCTCATTTTCCCAAATTGTTGTCTACCCCTCCAAACACAAAATTCAGTTTTTGAGTAACATTCATTTATACTTCTGAAAATGCTTTCAATTCGGGCAGGCCCAAAATTTTGTCGTTTAGTAGAGTTTAAGTCCATTTTGATAAAGGTTTGGTTCCATTCTTGACGGGAAATTGCGTGACCATTCCTATTCCAAAGTCTGCTTTGGGATAGGGAAAACCTTGTTGCAAATGGAGAAATTGCCCGTTCCAAGCTATGCTTCCTACCGCAATGTTGTGCATTATGTGGTCTGTTTCCGACACAAAAAGTCTGCGGTAGGTAACACGTACATATCACCCCGCCCTGTAATCAAACCAACCATCTGTGCTTTCTTATTGTCAGCGACTGATTGTCACCTTACAGACAGAAAAAAAAACCTGTCATCATTGATCAATAACCAATCAATATCGATCGATAATCATTAATATTCTGATTGGCCAGCAGCTGGACCTCAAATTGGTTTTATACACGACATACAATTTACCTTTTACGACCTGTTGAGACACTTGGCTGTGTCCAAATGGGTTTTTTTCTTTATTGTCTATCTTTATCGAGATGCGTTCCGATGTATTTTGACGTATAAACTCTTTACCAGACGACAAAATTTTGTAGACTTGTCCAAATTCAAAGTATTTGCAGACGACAAATAAATGAGGCTAAAACTATGAGATTTGTTTTTGAGACGGTAGAAACCATTGTGCGAAAAGGAGAAAATGCTGATAACCAGCTCCTTTTCCCATAATGTTTTCATTAGCTTTCTTCCGCAGGGCCGTTAAATATTGGATTGTTTGGTAAAAAGCCTTTTAAAAAAGGATTTTGTCAATCGAAAAATTGCTAGGAAGGTACACGTCTTTAAGATATTCGAACGTCTTCTTGTTTTCTTTAAATTTCATGATTTTCCCTTGATTCTACATAAGTCAAACGCCGTTTTTGACGCAACAAGTCGGCAGCCTCTTTAACTTATATCACACACTAAATTACAAGTGGAAATAAAGTAGCTTTTGTGTAAGGTACAGATTATGATCAGACAAAAAATATTATGGCTATTTGTTGGACAATTCGACAATCTGCATGTAAATCACCAAATCTTAGTCCATGTGTAGTCTACGCACTGAACATGTTCAAATTATCGGGGACTTTCATTTGCGGAAAACGGCATATCATTGCGGAATTTTTTTCCTTCATTTGCGGAACGAAAATGTTTTCATTTGCGGAAATAATTTATATGTCGTCTGCGGAGATTTTGGACACATGGTTACCTTTTCTGTCAGCCAGTCACTGTGGAACATCCATGCTAGATATTTACTTGTACTGGCTAGATAGTCCTGGGCCTTGAATTTTACCACACAAAGCTTGCCCAAGATGGAATCGACAGCACTGTAAAACCGTCATAGTGAAGGTATCCCTAATGACATTATGCACTGCCTTTTCAAAATCAACATGTACAATAACTGGTTCTAGCTTCAAATGGTGGTCCTCACAAAGGTAAATGATAGCACCCCTCACGTTTTTGTATGTATTGTGTGTCTTGTCGCAGAGTTAGGTGAACACATGCGGTATGTAATGTCCATTCTGTAGACGATGGAAACTGTCCAACTGGTGAAAGAAAAAGAATTTTGGACAGCACTTGAATCTTCTATCAATAAAAATGTCTGTTGCAGAACAAAGACATTCCAAGTTCTTGCTACATGAAAATACTACTATCCCTTTGACAAGATTTAAACTCGACACTTAATGATTGCAATACTGCGCTTTTGAAATACTGAACTGTTAAATATATACATGTACATGTACATGTATATGTGCGCTACTGAAAGGGTAGTTTTTCCCGCTTTTGATATGCAGTTAATTTTTCGTTTTTCCGCAAATGAAATTCGTCCCAAATTAACTATGTTGAAGTCTGAAGCAAAGATGGAAAAGAGACAGGTACTTACACAAGTATTGCATTTTATGTTTTTCGATATCTGACAAAATATAAAACAGCGCAATTCTGGGATTCAGCTTCACAATCGTTCTGCGTTGTTGATCTTGAACTATACTGTCTATATAATTAATCGTAGTCCAAGTATTAGACACGTTTAAACTGTAGGTTGCTAAGCGCGACTCATTGACCTTTTGCGGACAGTGTAGATCAAGATCAGACTGCAAAGAACGGTAAGGAGATATTGTTCTCCAACAAATAAGTTTGAAATACTGTAACATTAGTCTGGTTTTTACTATCGTCTTGAAAGTTTTATAAGGGTTAATATGCTTTGAAACATTTTCTTTAATATATAACACAGCATTTCTCTTTTATCCACATGACAGGAATGGTGAATAACCTCTCTGTGTTTTTTTTTTTTTTCAGAGTTTAGGCACTTTTTTTTATTATTTTGTTCTTTTTACAAAAAAAAACTCAAAAGATTCCTCCTAGAAAACTTGATTTAGATCACTCAACTTCAGGGAAAAAATGACATTTTCATTGAAAAGACAGCCTTAAGCACTGCAATTTAATCGGTAGTTTCACAAACTATATGCCAGGTAAAATCAAGGTCTGGGACCGCATTCACAAAGTATTAACTGAGCCATGTTCTAGCAAAAGGGTGTTTTATGCATCTCCGTGATACATTATACCTAGTAAGTCATCGCATAGTTATGGCTCCATAAAAATCCATTTAGTTTAACAAACGGCTGGATCCGGAGTTAGAATGGTCCTTGGATATGCAGAAAATTTATAAATAGCAAAAAAAATTTCGGCCCAGGTCAGCTTGCGTGGACTGCACAGGCTGACATGATTCGAATTTTGTTGCAGAGGGATTAAGCCCCATTTTCACAGAGCATTTCTCATTTTTATTCACTTTTCAGTCTCAATTTCATTTTAACAGCGTCATGAAACAAATCTTTTCAGCCAATTAGAAGGAACGTTTTAGGATGTAGAATTAAACAATTATTTAACGGCAGAATTATTATTAACTCTTTTGCTGCCAACTAAATGGTTTCGACTTTTCTCGAAGTCTTAAAGTATATTCTCGTTACAGTTGAAGGCGACTCTGGTCAAAGATTAACATTAGGTAGCGGACGTGCAGATCAAAGATCAGACTGCATGTTTTGTGCTGTCTAGTCTTAGTCTGTGCCATCGGCAAAAGCTATCGGAGGCGATATTGGCAGTGAAAAAGTTAATTAGATACAAATCTAGGGTGTAGTTTAATACTTTCTGCAAGTGTGCGTTTGGTTATGCTCTATGACAAGAAGACAACTGAATATCTGAAAGGCATGTACCTTACTAGCAATTTCTCGGTCGACAAAATTCCATTCTTTAATTCTTTTTTAAGAAATGCCGTATTTTAGCGACCCTGAGGAAGTAAGCTATGTTAGAAACTCTTTTGTAATAAAACGGCTAAGAGGTTCTAACAAAGCTATTGAAAAAGTAGTTGACAGGGAGAAGGAAAAGCTTTTGAAAACATTGTGGGAAAAAGATAAAATGCTGGCGACCGTTTCCCACTTTTTGGGGAATCTGAAAGTAGATTTCCACTACAGTTAAAGATAAATTTTGCCAAAGTTTAGCAACACTCAGCGGGCATGCAAGATCAGACTACACGTTCTTTGCAGTCTGATCTTTACATACGCCGCCCGCAAAAATACTGAGATCGCCATTGGCAGAAAATTAGTTACTGCTACAGTTAAACGGAATAGAACCAACAAATGAAAATATGATGGAAAACCATTGCATGAAAAAACAGTTGAAGAAACGTCATTAAGCTCGACATAAATGCTTGTCAGGCTATCAAATACCTATAAAATTTTATTATAAAGATTACTTCTTACCGATGGATAGGTCCAGTTATAAACGAGAACAAAGTCTCCTTTGATTAACTTCCTGAATATTTTTCAATAAATCCAGTTTTGTTTTGCTTTTTGATTCTTTTCCAGTCACTATATTTACATTCAAATTTAAGAATCCGTGAATAGCAGTATCATGCTTGCGAAACTTTTCCTCCGATTTAACAACTTTCATACGTGGTAAATTACTTGCTTAACAGTTAAACAACCCATAAGATATACTTTCAATTTACTTTAACAACTTTTCCAATGTAAATCCAATATCTTCACAGCAAAGTAGTTCATAATCTAAGAAATGAATGGTCACTATAACTTCCCAAGTACAATAAGTTAGCATCAAGTAGTCCTGACACAACTTCAATGCGAGAATGCTGAGTGCGCATTGATACAACAGTGTTAATACGCGATGTAATATAGTTCACTTCTTTAATTAAAGACTTGACGTAAATGTCAATTTACACGGAACAAGTTGATCCAACAGGGGTAAAAAAAGTAAACCCACGCAACAGGCCGGAGACACACCTGGTTCTAGTATGAACTCTTTAGTTATCAGATACAAGCTTTTTGTTATCGGGAATGTAGGAGAGTCGACGTGCAATTTTTCGATATCCGATAATACTTTAATAGTCCCAGCATTTAAGCGACTGGACCAAACTTCGTCATAATTTATAGGATTTCCTGTTACAGCAAGTGCATTTACATATAATGCATATCCCATCATAAGCTGGATTTTCAACCGATCGTTGTTGTTAGAAGAAGTAGTTTATATCCACCAGTTATATACTTGAATGATCGTATTTGTTTTGATTCTTTTTTGTATGCTTCTTGTACATCTGATTAGAAAAGAAAATAAATAGATAAATAATTATTTATGAGTCATTCTCTGGCAAAAGGGGGTTTAACACATCTCCGTGATGCATTATACCCAGCAAGTCATTACATAATCATGGATCTATAAAATCCATTTTGTCTAACAACAAGCTAAGTCCTGGAGTAGACTGGTCCTTGGACATGCAGAAAAATCACGAAAAATAGGCTGACGTAGATCGACACTTTTTGCAGAAGCATTAACCCTTTCCCAAACAAGCCCTGGTTTTCACGTGTCTGCAGTACAAGTCTTTTGAAAACACTGTGGGAAAAGGAGAAATTGCTCGTAACGAGCAATTTCTCCTTTTCCCACAGTGTTTTCTACCCTTTTTGAGAACTTTCTGCCATTTTCATCAAATTCAAAATTGTCGTCTGTAAACTCTTTCAGTTTGGACCAGTCTAAAATTTATCGTTTGGGAAAGGGTGAAAACCTCTTTTCACAGAACCTGACTCTTTCATATGAGCGGCGCTCTTAAAAAGTGGGGTTTAATGTATCTTCATAATGCATCGTACAAGCAAGTCGTCGCAATATGGATCCATTTTGTCTAAAAACCGGCAAATCATGGGATAGATGAGTCTTAATATCTACGAAATTTACCAACAGCTAAATGTTTTGACACATGTGCAGTCTGGGTCCGTATTCACCAACCATTTTTACGAGCGTAGTCTTATTCTCCAAGATTTTCTAAATTTGAAAGTAACACAACTTCTGATTGGTTAAACCAAATGGTTTAGCCAATCAGAAGTTGTGTTACTTTTAAATTTAGAAAATTCTGAAGAATAGGACTAAAAACGTTCTTAAGAATGGTTGATGAATACGGACCCTAATTTTTATCTACATTGTCCATAACTGAGATACTCTGGAAAAACAAAAAAGCGATTTTTTTTTCTCATAACCTCAATGAAAAAGTAAGTTGTTTGAAGCTCCCAAAGTTAATTCCTAGAAGTTCTTTTGCATTTTTACAAACAACAGACTTTTTCTGCCATTACCCATGAAGAACGATGCCTAGGCTGTGTTTAGACGTAACTGTAGAATAATTCCTGTCGCACTAAATGTCATCGAGCTTCGAAAAATTGTTGGCCGTGCTTTAAATCAAACCTATAACTCCGTGACTAAAAGCTCTCTGCGTAAGGATTCAACGGAAACTCTACACTTTAAACAAAATCCTGCTACAACGTCTTCACAAAAGCTTGTTCCTACAATAGCTCAATTGTGCTACAAAAAGCACTGTAGACTGTTTCACTTCCTCATCTTTTCCAGACATAATAACCTGGCTAACCCTCAAACTGTTAAAACATTCACGGAAATTTTCTACCTAAAAGTAAAACCGGAAACACATGTATTGCCATTTCAAAGCCCTTTCAGCCGAAATAAACCTCATCATATCGGACAGAGTAAATCATGGATTAGACTGCACATTCTGTGCAGTCTGATCTTGACCTACACTGTCCGAAAAAAATGATCTAACAGCGCTTAGCAGTCTAAATGTGAAGATATTTTCACTGAGTGTGAAACGCTATGTACGAAGGACAGAGGGTATCCGCCACCTTAACGTTCTCGCCTTCGATTTGATGACTCTCACGTGTGTATCTGTTGCACCGTTTCCTAAGATAACTTATTCGATTACATTTGTTTGAAGAAAGTTGAACTTTTGAAGGATTATGACCTTACAGACTTATGTTTCAAGTGTCTATTGTTTATTTTTTATATATATATAACCGTGTTTGGACGGTTGCTTAACTCTTTACCAGACGACAAAATTTGAGCCTTCTCCAAATTGAAAGCATTTGCAGACGACAATTTCAGTGTGACTAAAATGGTGCAATTTTTCTTTGATAGGGTAGAAAACGTTGTGGGAAAAGGAGAAAATGCTGGTTACCAGCATTTTCTCCTTTTCCCACAATGTTTTCAAAAGGCTTCTTTCCCAGGGGCGTCAAAAGGCGTCATTTTGCGGTAAAGAGTTAACAGTTTTACAGCCACATACTCCTCGCTTATTTGCGTTTTTTTTTTTTATGTTTTTCACCGGTGGAAGGCAGGAAGTCTGTACATAGTGCCTTGATCAAGGACATTCGCATGCAACGAAGTTGCTAGTAGAATTTTTTATTTTTAGTCTGGCCATGGAGAGTGCTTACTCAAACTAGTTTTTCGATCCTCCTCGAATCGTCTTAGTGGGCCTTTCTCAAATGTCGGGGCCTGGCCAATTTCTTTCCGAGGATTGATGATAGTCATCGCGACAGGATTCATTCCTCTCTCACCGCTGACCATTGTTTCGACGATAGTTATGTGGGAAAGCAGCCAGTGGCTTGGAAAGAATGTTGTCTGGAGTACTGGTAAAAGAAACTCCAGGAGAGCATGGATAGGTGCACTGGCCGCCGTGATATAACTGAAATAATGTTGAAAATGGCGTTAAACACCATACAATCAATCTCAAATGTCGGTATTTTTTCCAGTGTAATTACTTGTGGCTTGACCCATTACCAAACAACGAGTTTTGACGACCTGATGAAATATGCTTTTGAAAGCACTGACAGAATGTGAGAATATGTTGTTACCAGTATTTTCTCCTTTTCCCACAATGTTTTCTATGCTTTTAAAAACATGCCCTATCATTTGAGCCATAATTATTTTATTATGTACAATTGCTTTCAATTTGTACAAGTCTAAACTTTTGTTTTGAGGTAAAGGTTTAAACCACGTCTTTGCTGTTCCATGTTCTGCTGACATGGACAGGAAGATTGCATGGCTCATTTTTGAAGGTGTTGGGATAGCAATCCAGCTGGGTTCGATTCTTACCTGCGGCCCGTGGCAAGGCATTGTAAAGCGCCATCCTTGTATTGGTGAAACCCTGGAGGCACAATTATAAGTGAACTGTCGCTGTAATATGACAAAGATAATACTGAAATCACAGTGAAAAAGAAATACATTTAATCAACATTTTGTAAAATTTGGTCTTTAATCCTGGGTCCGTATTTACCAACCATTCATAGACCATTTTTTGTCTTATTCTCCAAGGATTTCAAAATTTGAAAGTAACACCACTTCTGATTAGCTAAACCAAATGGTTTAGCCAATCAAAAGTTGTGTTACGCTCAAATATGGAAAATAAGACTTAACAATGGTTTGTGAATACGTACCCTAGTTACCAAACTTCAGTTCAATATAACTAAGATCATATTCACCATTAATTTTAATTTCAATTGAGCTATATTCTGGGAAAAATGGGTTAAATGCATCTCAGTAATGCATTCAAGGAATGAAGAGAATATATATATATATTTTTTTTTTCATGGAGGTTTAAAAAAAACCTAATCACACCGCGAAGCGGTTTCATACAAAAGTGTGATTAGGTTTTTTATTTATACCTCCATGAAAAAGAAAAATCTCTTCATTCCTTATACAGACAACATACACCCACGGAAATAATTCAAACTGCATTCATTTTCTTTATTTTTAAATATAACGTTGGAGTTTCTAAAGCCCCTTCCGCTCATATTTGTATGGCGCAAGAATACAATAGGGAAGCAGTTTTCAGATCTCCAGTACTAACGTGTCCTGAAAATCAACCAATAAAACGGCAGTGTAGGACCCGCAATGTGTAACCTTCACTCTGAGTAGAAGCATGGTGAATATTGCAGTGGGAATTCATGATGAGAATTTTTTCTCTCGTGACTTTTATTGTTGAATTGTTATATTATTATTTTTTTTCTTCGTAAAATGATATTCAGGTCAAAGAAAAGCCAACTAATAAACTTGGGACTCTGTATAAGATTCTTAAAAAAAAATGTGGAATATTGTTTACATGTTTGTTTACATTAGTTTCAGCTAAAGTAGTTCCGGCACAACGTGATTTTTTTTTTTCATGGAGCTATGAAATTTTTTTTTCAGCCAATCAGAACTCGCCAATATTCATGAAAACAATTGATATTAAATTATTATACCATGCAAGTCATTACTTAATTATGAATCCTTAAAGTCCATTTCGTCTAAAAACCAACAGAATGTTGAGGTAAAATAGTCCTTGAATATACAGAAAACCTCAAATAGCGAAACGTACCGACCCATATCAGCCTGTGCGGACTGCGCAGGCTGACCCGCATCGGTACTTTTTGCAGATACATTAAACCCCCTTTTACAGAGCATGGCTCAATTCTAAATTCTATGACAGCCAAAGTGAATGTTACAGAATGCCTCAGCCAATAACATGGTTTATCTCGGAATTCAGAGTTAGAGAAATTTAAAGAATAGAAACAAAGAAGGGTCCTCATGATCAGACTGAATCGATATATACGCACTTTTTGTTCGCGTAAGGTCGATATTCACTGTGTTACTTCAATGGTTCTCTTACGCAAATTCATTTTTCATTCTCAGCTCTAAGTCTGTCTCTCTGAATTTTTGTTGAATACAGCCCCTGACGATCCAGGTGAAGGTACGCAACTGTTATTCGCATAAAGTCGATCACCTCTGTGTTACATCAATGGGTCCCTTATGACAGACTGGGCCACTTGACGTAACGACTGATGCAATTATTGTAACATTACTTCATCAAACATTTAGAACCATTCGAACACACAAGGGCATTATCAGAAGAAACAATTTGAAGTCCTCTGGGACTCATTGCTAAATACAATATCCGAAATTCAATAAGAGCGAGTACAACACTGACACGAAATCCCATGACATCTGTCACCGGTTTCACTTCCGGTTCCGTTTCTTGATGACACTGTCTTTAAGGCAATTTTATCCAAGTTGACGCCTTGAAATTTTGTTCTTATAGGATAAAAGCTGTTGTGCTGTCAACACATTACCACCTGTTTTTTTTTTTTTTTTTTTTTGTCTTGAGCAATTTGATAACAAAATGACAAAAGGAGAATATTTAGATTTTTTTTAAATAATTTTATTCTCAGGCATTTAGAAATCAAAGCCTAATTTCGTACAAACACCAGCAATGTATAAATATGTTCAAAGCAATCTTTCCCTCAAAACCCCCCCCCCCCCCCCCCCCCCCGTCTCGGTGATGTGACTGAAACGTAATCGAACGAAACTTTCTAAAGCATATGAGTCGTGCTTTGTCAAAAGGGTGTTTAATGCATATCTGCAACGCATTATACTAGCTAAGTAATCACATGATTATAGATGCATAAATCCGTTTTGTCGTACAATAAACTGAATTGTCAATAGAATAGTCTTTGGACATGCAGAAAATTTACCGAAAGCAAAAAGTTTCGACACAGGTCAGCCTGCGCGGACTGCCCAGGCTGATCTGATCGATACTTTTTGCAGATGCATTAAACCCCCTTTTCATAAAGCATGACTCATTTATACATGTAGCTGCAATAATGGACTTATTTGCTGGGTTTTTCCCAGCCGTCTGTTGTAGTAATTCAGCTAGTGTAGCTTATATCATTAGTCAATGATAATTAACTAATTTTATTACCAGCTCAGCTTTTCGATTTTCTTTCTTCAGTTCTCACTCGGGCCTGCTAAGAGCTGCTGAGGTCAGGACAGAAAACAATCAAATTACGTTTATTGGTCCTAGATTGAACGATGAAGAATAGACTGCAATTTGGCTTAGCTCTATAAACACGTCTGATATACATGTGAAATAGTGTGTCTCTTTAAATGTTTTCAGCCGTTTTTAACAATATTTCAGTTATATTACAGGCCTTTGAAGCGTCACTGGTCTATCACGGAACACTGAAATTGTCATTGGTCTATCATCGAACACTGTTAAAACAAACATAGCACATTGGCGCATTCTCTCTATATTGTATATAGTAACTGTTAATAACGGCGCCCGATGATCGAGCAATGAAAATTTCGGTACTCCGTAATAGACAAATACAGTTTCAGTCGCCAATATAGCATAGCGATAGCTTGCTTATCAATACATTTTCTGAGTTTCACAGTTACCCGGCTGGGGACTTGCAGGGCCTTATCCAAGGACACTTTGGTGAGATCATCGCCGCCAGTGGGTGTCGAACCAATATTTCCGAACAACAAAAATTCCAACGCCTTGATCACTAAGTCACGGAGGAAACGCCCACATCCAATTTATAACTCTTTTGACTGGCTGTAGACAGATGTCTCGAGGGACTGTATTTTGTATTAATTGTATTTCCAATGGACTTGAATAGTTTTTGATGGTTTTGTGGTAGACTATCAGAATATCATTAACCCTTTCTGTACAAAGTATATGATCCATGCTCTATGAAAAGATGACTTAATGCATCTGCAAAAAGTATATATTCAGGTCAGCATGCGCAGTCCGCGGAGGCTGACCTGGGTCGGAACTTTTTGCTATTGGTCATTTTTTTTCCATGTCAAAGGACCAGATTAAATCATGATTCAAACGGTTGTTAGAAAAAATGGATTTTATCGATCCATAATTATATGAGCCATACTCTGGCAAAAGGGGGCAAAATGCATCTCCGTGATGGATGATACCAAGCAGGTCATCACATAATTATGGATGCGTAAAAACCATTTTGTCTAACAACCGACAGTGTCACAAGATAGACTGGTCGTTTGACATACAGAAAATTGACCGACAGCGTAAAGTTTCGGCCCAGGTCAGCCTGCGCGGACTGCGAAAGCTGACCTGAGTCGATAGTTTTCGCAGATGCATTAACCCTTTCCCAAACAAGCCCTGGTTTTCACGTGTCTGCAGTACAAGTCTTTTGAAAACACTGTGGGAAAAGGAGAAATTGCTCGTAACGAGCAATTTCTCCTTTTCCCACAGTGTTTTCTACCCTTTTTGATAACTTTCTGCCATTTTCATCAAATTTGAAATTGTCGTCTGCAAACTCTTTCAATTTGGACCAGTCCAAAATTTGTCGTTTGGGAAAGGGTTAAGCTTCCTTTTCACAGAGCATGGTTCATATGATTTTTTTTGATTGGTATAATGTATCACAGAAGTGCGTTAAACCACCTTTTGCCAGAACACCCCTCATATAAACTCGACCTTTCTCGACAGGTGAATATACATTCCACTGAAATCCAGAAAGATTTTCATCATATAAGCCTGACTAAACAGACGGACGGTACAGATCCAAGATCAGACTGCACGTTCTGTGCAGTCTGATCTTGATCTATGCCGTCCGCAATAGCGCTTGTTTTCGCATACGGCGCTGGAAGGATGAAACAAAGAATTTTTCCTTTTCCCCTTTGGATCAAAGTTTCCTTAGCGAAACTGCCCAAGTTGTTGATGATGATCATCATCTGTCGCAATTTTTTACCATCATCATCATCATCATCATCATCATCATCATTATTATTATTATTATTATTATTGAAGTGCTTCATATGTGCTGTCAGAACTGATGATGTTTTCTTTTCCCTGGAAAAAGATTGGAATCATGTACGTCGTAAAACGTAGGAGCCATCAAGAATGCGCCTTTTGTTTGGTGCATTTTGAAGTTTCCAATGATTTTTCATTCTAATCTAACACCCGAATTCCGCCCCATAAACACATTGCAACGGAAGTGTGGTAAAATCGACGTCATTCTATATATATTCTATGTAAAGTAAGTAGCCATTGGCTGTTCCATGTCTCCGCCCTCGGATATTTTCATCGATGAAAGTCACTTGACGTTTATAAACAAATCGTCATTTCCGCTACTCGACCAAGGAGAAAGGAAAAACTCAAGGATTTACCGATATTTACTATAAATATAAATTGACAATGGTGGAACTATTTGAAATGTTTACCAGTAAACATGTGTACATCAAGGGTCTTTTCATGTTGAAGATTTATATCAAAATTTGGCTGGTGTCCCAATGGAAATGGGATTTGGAGTGGGAGCGGGTGGGGTAATAATAAAATATTCAGAGCATTTAAAGCGACTGCGACTCTAATGCTTAACGATACATTCATCCTTCTTTCCTTATTTGTTGTTTGAAAGGGAGAAAATAAGAAAGTTGTTTTCCTTCTTGTTGTCCTTGTTGTTATTGTTGTTGTTGTTGTTTTATGGTTTTATTGAATTTTTTTACTTTTTTTTTTTTTCATGTTTACCGAGTAGGCAGTGGGGTTTTGTTTTCGTAAGCAAATGGAACAGCCATGGTTTATCTCAGGGAATTAATCAGCATATGCTTTTGTATACTAAGTATGAACTTGTTTTCCTCTTATCAAGAGTTGGTCATGTTAGAATCAAAATAATCTTTGATACGTTAAAAAAAGGAGAAAACTACTCTTTTTGACCCTTTGTTACTCTTACCTTGACGAAGAGGGAGTTCTGCTGTTCAGTTATGTGAAATGTATGTCCCGTGGTCGAAGAGGGCCTTAAAACCAGATTTCGTTTCGCGAGTTTTTGAGAAAATAGCTTTAAAACTGAAAGCTATGTAGAAATGAATGTAGAATAACCCTGGATTGTGTTTATCTTTACTGTGAAATTTCCTATCCCGTTAGTAACGGTAGAGCTGTTATTGTATAATAAGGGATAAATATATTTGCGCCATGCTCTATGAAAAGGGGGCTGAATGCATCCACCTAAAAGGATCGACCCAGGTCACACTGCGCGGTCCGCTATGCAAATCTAAGGACCAGGGTACCTCAGTTATTTGTTAGAGAACATGGTATATTGCATGGTATATTGCATCACGGTGATGCGTTAACTCTTTCGGCGCCAAATAAATAAACTCGACTTCTTTCGGTGGCTGTAAATGCAATCCACAGATACCCAGAAAGATTTTTATCGTAGGGGCTTGACTAATTAAGCGGACGGTACAGATCAAAGATCAGACTGCACGTTCTGTGCAGTCTGATCTTGATCTGGGCCGTCCGCAAAAGTCCCTGTTTTCGCCTGTGGCGCTGAAAGGGTTAAGCCCCTTTTTTGCCAGAACATGGCCATGGCTCCCTTTTTAACACGACAATCTACTAGTTGCCCCCACAGCTCAGTGGTACGCGTCCCCGACAACGGTTTTAAAGGTCGTGGATTTTAGTCCTAGTATTTTTTTTTTCCAAATTAAGGGTAGACAGTCACGTTCGTATGATTCTTCCTTACAAAAATAGCAACTTTCTCGTGCAAAAATGGGTTCAAAATCTTGCTGAATGCCCCTTTAAACAAAAAAAAAATGTACAGGAAGTGGAATCATGAACGATGACATTTATTTCTACTCTTCCCGAAACGTCATTCGGAAAATCACGATAAAAAGAGGCTTTGACTGGTTTAATTCTTTCCCAGACGACAAAATTCTAGACTTATCCAAATTGAAACAGTTTGCAGACGACAAAATAAATGTATCAAAAATTGGAATTTGTCCTTGGAAGGGTGAAATACTGGTTACCAACATTTTCTCCTTTTCCCACAATGTTTTCCAAAGCCTTTTTCTTCAAGGCCGTTATACCTGATTGTGTGGTAAAGGGTTAAGCCTTAGGCTGATTAGCGCGACTCACTGACCTTTTACGGACAGTATAGATCAAGATCAGAATGTACATAAGGTGTAGTCTAATCTTGGACCTACACTGTTGGATAAGAAGATTTTTTCCCCAAGAAATAAGTTTGAAATAACATTAATCGGGTTTTTACTTTCGGCTTGGAAGTTTTACTTAATCTATTTAGCAGAGTATGGGTTAAAACCATGTCTATTGATATGGCTACATGCACTAAATAGTTGCCACAGAAAAAACAAAAGTGCACTCGTCTTCTCAAGAAATTATCAATTCTACATCAGAAACACATTTAAGACACGTCCTTTCATCTGTTCTGATAGTATAATGTAGCAGACGTACTTAATATCAAAATTTCAAATGGAACCTCTTTTAACTACCGCGAACCGGAAACATTCCGTTCCGCTGTTACACCAAAGGTCTTGAATAGGGTATTACTTGGTTTTAATCCTTGATATTCTTCGCATTATCTGGAGTTGTCAAGGTAGAAATATCTCCATCGAAAATTATCGGACGCGTCTTCGACCCTAGACTGATTTGATGCATTTCAATGATAACTGTGTCTAAATTTCAAATGGCACGTACCATGCAGGCACCAAATATTAACAATCCCAACATCTCTACGTGAAGGCAAGGATAAAAACAAAGGAATTAAATGAAAGGACCTTTTTGCAGTTTGGTTTCCTGAGATTTTCATAAGGGAGATACCTGGGATTTCATCATTTTCTTCGAATGATTTGTTTCTTTGTATAGTGTTTGACGCCGTTTTCAAGACTGTTTCAGTTATATCGCAGATGCCAGTATACCTATCCATGTTTTCCTGGATTTTCATTTACCAGTACCTCGCACATTATTCTTCCCAAGCCACTGGCTGCTTTTCCACATAACAATCGTTGAAACAATGATCTTCAGTGAAAGAGAAATAAATTATGTCGCATTGACTATCATCAATCCTCGGAAAGAAATTGGCCAAGCTAGGGATTCGAATCAGCGATCCCTGGCCTCGAGTCATGTACGCTACCGGCTGCGCTACTGGGCTCTGTCCTTCTGTTTGTACATTTCCAGGTCCTAATCTTTTTACAGAAATAAGAATTTACTGTAATTTTCGAATGGATGGTGTTTCTTAGATATCGAATCAGGCAGGTAGCACTAATGTAGTCTGGCTGTGCATAAGTAGTTATCAGTATGAACTTTGACAAATCTAATTATAGATATATACAGTCCATTGATATATGTGAGTAAATGAATTCAAACGTACACTCATGTAACGACGGAATACATAGATTATCATCCTGCATCGCAACTTTACGGACACAGATCATCTTTGTTCAAGATATTATCAATTGCAAAACAGTATGGCTGTATGAAAGTTGCATAGCGTAGTCTTCCCTCGGGTCACTAGATTCTAAGAAAAAAATGTCCTTAATGACCAACTAACCAAGTGCACGGGAAAATAAGAGTCGTCTCAGATATTATTCTTTATCGATACATCTAGAAAGAACATTTCTGAACAAAAATTCCTGTGGAAATTTACAGTGTAATATCTTTTATTTTTTTTTAAACCAAAGAACCCCCCCCCCCCCCTTTTGAAAAGTTGGATATAAGGAATTTTGGTTGTTCAAGCGAGAAGTCAGAGTTGGTGTTAATGTTGCTGTGCTATTTTCCTGTAAAAAAAAAAACTAAAAAATATAATTGTCCTAACTCTTTAACAGATAATAGAATCATAGATTTATCCAAAAGAAAGCATTAACAGACGACAAACAGTGACTAAAACAATTGAATTCGTCTTTAAAAGAAAGGTTGGAAACATGTTAGGAAAATGAGAAAATGCAGGTTACCGGCATTTACTCCTCTCCCTACAAAAAATCTAGGCTCTTTCTCAGGGTATTCAAAACTCGAAATTGTGTGGTAAAGAGTTTAACAGTTCTAATAATTATATACTTAGGTTTATACAAATTGGTGTCGGTGATGGTGTTTTGTGGCAAGAGGGAAACTCCTTGTGACAGATATGCTTTCCCCTTGTCACATTGTTTTAAAAAGACGAAACACAGTTTACTTATATATGTACATGTAGTTAAAATAGAGCCAGTTATATGTAATTTCGACGGCTAGTAAAATGATGTATCAACCAGTCGATCTTTTTATATAAAGCTGATAAAATGGGAGACAAGTTTTAGGACAAAATGGAACCCATCTACCGGTCCCGGGGGACGTTTATATGAGATCCTAAAATGTGTCTAATAGTGTGAAGAAGAAAAAAAAAAAAAAAAATTGTGCCATGCTATGTGAAAATGGGGTTTAATGCCTCTGCAAAAAAGTATCGACCCAGGTCAGCCTGCGCAGTCCGCGCAGGCTGACCTGGGTCGAAATATTTTGCAGTTGGTTAAATTTTCTACATGTCAAAGGACCAGTCTACCCCATGATTCATTGGGTTAATGACGTCACTTAGACAAGATGGATTTCATGGATCCATATTTATGTGATGACTTGCTTGGTAGAATGCATTACGGAGATGTCTCATGTAAACACCTTTTTGCCAGAGTACTGTTCTTTTGTGTCAGGCAAAGTAAGACATTATAGGAAGCGACAATAGTCTGTCCTAGAATCCACCAGGAATATGGATAAATAAGAATATAATTTTCAGCATGACGACGGTAGCTCTGTTGACAGAGTTTGCTATACAGGGCTTGTGATTTTGAACCCCGGCTCCTCATAAACTTTGACGTGAATCATTCTTTACCACCGCTGAAAAACTGTTCGACTTTTTGTTCTGCACTTGGCCGTGAGTGGAGTACAGGTGTTGGTCGTTGTGGTCACTGTGGTAAGCCCTCTACCACAACCCCGTGTTTTAACGACCCAACAGGTTAAAGCGTTAAGGAAATTTTCAAGCCCATACTTGATGTAAAGACAAGTAAAACATCGACAATTCATTTGCTGCCCCTGATATAATATTGTCGGGAAAGAAGAGAACGCCGGTAACCAGCATTTTCTCTTTTTCTCACATTTTTTTTTTTTTCACTTTTTCCAGAGCTCCAGACAGAGGGAGTGATTTTGATTTCAAAATTGAAAATATTTATTATTCTCCACCAAACCTATGTTATGGGTACTCATTAGAATCGTCTCATCGTCGTCTCATCGAGACGATTCTAATGAGTACCCACAACATAGGGTTTGAAACAGAAATGATGGATTTAGAATGCCATCACTCCCTCTTATCTGTAGCTCTGATTTCTTTAACAAAATCCATCATTTGAGCTGCATTTTAATCGTAGTCAGGACATGCTTTCAATATGGACGAGTGAAAAACTTACTCGCCTGGTAAAGAGTTAACAAAATTGGAAACAAGTTTTAAGGCAAATTTGCCGAGCCCTGGCAGCGTAGTCGAAGCGCACAGGACTTGAGAACAGCGGATCGCTTGTTTGAATCCCCATCTCGGCTAATTTCTTTCCCTAATGATAGTCACAGTGACAGGATTCTTTCCTCTCTCAATGCTGATCATTCTTTCGATGATTGTTAGGTGGGAAAGCAACTAGTGGCTTGTGAAGAATATTGTGTGTAATGCAGAAACTCCAGGAAAGCATGAACAGGTGCACTGGCCGCCGCGATACAAATGAAATTATGTTGAAAACGGCGTTCAACACCATACAATCAATCAATGAATTTACAGCAAACTTGACGCCATCTTAGGTTCTAGGCACACGTTACGCGCGCTGTTGGTACACGTCTACATGATTTTTCCAATCTTTCACCTAAAGAGGCCATTTAATCACGAAATCTCTTTACCAAGACATTAAAATTAAATGTATAATGAAAAAAAAATAATTAAAATGAAATTTAGAAAAATAAACGACATTAAGTAAACGCCTATGTTAAAGCAGTATTTCTTATTCAAGAAAGCATACTGTTGTTAAGCTACATGACTTTATACATGAGCCATGCTCAGGCAAAAAGGGGTTTAATGCATTACCGTGTTGCTTTATTCCAAGCAAGTCATCATTTAACCCTTAAAGAGCCTTACACGACTATAGTTGCGTTTGCGGCCAGTATAGATCAAGATCAGGCTGCACAAAAGGTTCAGCCTAATCTTTGATCTACACTGTCCGCTTTGCTGAATCACTGTAGACAAAAGGAACCATGAAATTGCAATTATTTGGGCCTTGTTTCTAGGATGAAAGTGTCCTACAGGTTTATTCAAAGGGTTAATTATAAAGTTATATATTCATTTTTATCTAATAACCGACTGAATCATGAGGTAGACTGGTCCTTGGACATAAAGAAAATAGACCAATAGCAAAAATAAAATCAACCCAGCCTCAGCCTGCGCTGACTGCGCAGGCTAACCTGGATCGATACTTTTTGCAAATGCATAAAGCCCCCTATTCACAGAGCATGGCTGAAATATAAACGTTTATAATAAAGAAACTATAAATGTTTTTTCGCAGCCAGAAATGTAATACTGAAGGATAATGAATACCATGTCACCTTTACAACCATAAACGATATAGAGATATTTCCTTATTAAACACCTGCTCCATCCTTCTAAATTGATCTTCTTAGTTGGCCTGGAGCTATTGTCAGCTATTGTCATTTACAATTCTAAGTTAAGCTCTAATTCTAACATTCCAGTACTAGCCATCGGATTGGCTGAAACAGAACGTCTCAGCCAATCAGATGGCTAGTCTTTGAAAATTAGAAATAATATTACCTCTTTACCAAACGACAAAACACTGGACTTTGCCAAAGTGAAAGCATTTGTAGAAGACAAATTAAAGGAGGCTCAAATGGCGGAATTTGTTCCTGGTAGAGTAAAATGTGTTATATAGTATAGCATTCCTATTTCACAGATAGAAAACATTGTGGGAATGGGAGAATATGCTGGTTTTCAGAAGGCTTCTTTCGGGGGATTGTTTGGTAAAGTGTTAACCAAGGAATGCTTCGTGAGCATGAAATCATATCTGCTTTTTGTGAGTTAGAGTGATATAAGTGAATAAAGTCATTTAACTTTGTTATGTAAATATAAAAGGCTTATTGTGCCTGTTGCAATATAAGTGCAACATTTTTCCTTATGTCACTTTTAACTCTATTTGCGCCAAATAAATAAACTCAACTTTTTTCGACGGCTGAAAATACAATTCACTGGAACTCGGATAGATTTTTATTTGGTATAGACCCAGGATCAGACGCCACATGATTTATGCCGTCCGATAAAGCCCCTGGGCTCATGCTTTTAAAATTTGAGTCCTTTGTTCAACTAAGTTTGTGTTCAAACTTTAACTTTCACTGGAGATTCTACAGGTACGACAATGAGAAATAAAGACTTTCATGCAATAAGAAGAAGAATAGAAAAGTTCGAAAAGTTAAAAAGTTGCTCTGTGAGGAGTAAATTCTGTATAATTTTGAAATTTCTTGCTCAGCTGAGATGAGCATCAGAGCTCCAGATAAGAGGGAGTGATGGCATTCTGAATCCATTATCTCTCTTCCAAACTCTATGTTGTGGGTACCCATTAGAATTGTCTCGGTGAGAAGATTCTAATGAGTACCCTTAACATGGGCTTTAGTGGAGAATATTTAATATTTTGAATTTTGAAATCAAAATCACTCCATCTGTATGGAGCTCCGAACATGAAAAAAGTTTTATAAGCACCAACCCTGTGACGTATGATTTCGCCTATGGCGCTGAAAGGGTTAACAGATACTTTTTGCTAAAACTGTTGAAGAATAGCAGCTGCTTGTAAAAAGTAATTACTGCTCTTTCTCCAACATAGTTTGGTGTATTATTATTAGTTGTTATTAAAGACAAGTCCTGGTATGGTTTGTTACTATTCCGACTTTTCACATTTTTGTCATGACTGACCATAATATAATTTTAGACAGAAATAACGGACAGATCTCGAAAATCTGTAATTTGGCTGTCTTGCTCATTAAGAAAAAAAAAGCAAATGCTTCTTTTTCATCACTGTATAGCATTTCTGAATCTCGAGATTTTCTGAAGTGGGAATATCACCCCTTCTCCCTCTTTCTATTAGGAACTGTGATCTTTGAACTGTGTGCGGCTCTCTACGATGTTGCACCCCTGCGACCTGCGAACTGCTTCCGGGTCGTTGATGTCAAAAGTAGTCCCATTCGAAAAGTTGACAGCAAGCACTTCTGCTGCAGTTTTTTTTTTTTCCGGATAAAATGGAAGAACGGGTCTAAAATGTGTTTCTGGTGTTGAGTTCATGATTTCTAATGAAGCCCTATGCAAGTTTGTTATTTCTTGGAGAACTACCTTGTGCCTGGAAAAGATACGTAAAGAAATATGGTCTACCACCCTGAAGGGCGGCTTTAAAATGTGATATTTCAAAGGTTGAATAGCAAAAGCACAACCAGTTCAGATTCTTTTTTTTTTTTAGTTTCTTCTGTAAGCCACTGGAAATATATTTTATAGAAACAAACAGCAAAGCAGTGAAAGTGCCAGTAAAAGTATAGCAGAGGGTCAAAGATGGTGATTTTCATTCTATTTTCAATGTAGCAAACAACCAGCGATGTGATTCCTAAAGAGAAACCGAGTTTTGCTGTAAGAGGTTAGACTACAACAACAAAAGTTTTGATTTCCCCAGTTGCCTGTGTCTGGTCGGTATCCCAGTGAACAAACTATTGAAACATTTCAAACTATTTACGCTGGATCTCTCTCCACAATCATATCCGATTCATAACTCTTTTGACTGGCTTTAGACAGATCTCTCGAGGGACTGTATTTTGTATTAATTGTATTTCCAATGGACTTGTATAAGCTATTGATGGTTTTGATGGTTGACTCTATCGAGGCATTATGAAATAAACGATATATATTTTTTAATCTGTTGTGCTGCCACGTATGAGTGTGCCAACAGCGTTTTGCTGTTTATCATATCCATTACATTCATGAAGCACTATAGCCGGCGACAACTTAAACAGCTTTTGCTGAAGCTGCAGATCAAGATCAGACAGCAAAAATGCGTACAGTCTGCTCTTGGATCAACACCGCCCGCTACCTGATGCTTAATCTTGACCAGAATCATTTATCTATTTCAAAGTGTTAAATATTTTTAGTTGGCAGCGAAAGAGTTAAGATTGAAGAGTCTCGTGTGATATTTTCTTCTGAAATCTCGTGTAAGACGAGAGTGGCATTTCCATCGACATTTCGATGTTTTCAGACTCTCTGAAGACCGTAAGAGAACGTGGTCTACTAACCCCATTTCTATACAGCTACGACATTTAAAACATAATAATTATATGACGAGGTTTTTTCACACATAGGCTGCTAAGTGCGTCTTTTCCGGACAGAGTAGATCAAGATCAGACTGCACAAAAACGTGCAGTCTGGTCTTGAATCTACACTGTCATACGGTGAGATTTCTCCCACAAGCAACATATTTAACTCGTAAACTATGGGGTTTTACTATTGGCTTGAAATCTTTAGTTTAACTTATTTAGAAGCTTCAGGGTTAAGGGGGTGGGAGCGAATTGCTTCTGTATCTGATTCGGTCATGGTTAACATATTTTCTTGAACTATCGGAGTGCTTTACAATTTGCGCCCACTCTGGTAGCTCAGTGGTTGGCGTATCTGACGCGTGACCTGGTGGTTGCGAGTTCGATACCAGGTTGAGTCAAACTTTCTTTCCGGCGATTTTTCGCTTCTCACCTCTGATGCATGTGAGAAAAGTAGTCAGTGGCTTTGGTAAGAAAGTTGTATCAGTACTGGTGTGAGAAAGCCAGAAAACAAATGGGTGCGTCACTGGCCGCCATGATATGACCTGAGCTGTTAAAATGGCGTTAAATCCAATACAGACCAAACAAACCAAGCTTTACAATTGAACTTAATATTCTCAGTCAGTGAAAACGATACAATTGTTTGTTTTTGAAAATTCCAAGATCGTTTTTTTTTTTTTTTCGTTTGCGTATCATTTTACTGATTTACTGGTTTTGAATTTGTTTGAATTTAATATTTTGTTCGTATCGAACCATGTTAGTACACGGCGGTTTTCTCTGAGCCTGTTTTTAGGTAATTATGGAATACTGATAAGTACAACGTCGTCTAATTTAACACTTAAGCTGCTGAATAAATGAAACAAAAATTTCTACTCAATACTAAAAACCCAAACATTGCGGTTTCAAAGTTGATTTCGCCGGAAAGAAAACACCGTATCGGACAGTGTAGATCAAAGATCAGACTGCACGTTCTGTGCAGTCTGATCTTGATCTACACTGTCCGCAAAAGGTCAGTGGGTCGCGATTAGCAGCTTAAGGGTTAACACTTAAGCTGCTGAATAAATGAAACACAAATTTCTACTCAATACTAAAAACCCACACATTGCGGTTTCAAAGTTGATTTCGCCGGAAAGAAAACACCGTATCGGACAGTGTAGATCAAAGATCAGACTGCACGTTCTGTGCAGTCTGATCTTGATCTACACTGTCCGCAAAAGGTCAGTGGGTCGCGATTAGCAGCTTAAGGGTTAACACTTAAGCTGCTGAATAAATGAAACACAAATTTCTACTCAATACTAAAAACCCAATCATTGCGGTTTCAAAGTTGATTTCGCCGGAAAGAAAACACCTTATCGGACAGTGTAGATCAAAGATCAGACTGCCCGTTCTGTGCAGTCTGATCTTGATCTACACTGTCCGCAAAAGTTCAGTGGGTCGCGATTAGTAGCTTAAGGGTTAAGGGATCGATTTTCCCTCCCATACCATATTTCTTTTGAAATGTTTGCGTTAAACTGTAATTGCATAAAAATTGCTGAAGTCGTGCCTGAGGGAAATTCAGACATCAGGTAGGCGAAGCAGTTCATTATTTGTTATTATGTCTCCCCAGGAGGCAATCTTAAACCCTTACACATTTTTTTTTTTTATATCATGATGTCTCACAGTCGCGATTAGTGTCCATTATATATAATAATAAGGTGTCTCGGGATTAATTGTTTTGGTAAAGTCCAGCCTGTAGTGACCGGCATCTCCCGGCATATACCCTTCATAATTGTCAGCACTGAAAATCATTTACGGAAAACGCCGAGATAATTCGGTAGCCAAAGGCAAAGTACGCGGACATTGCCGATACCACACACACCAGAAGCCGCAAAATATTGAAAATAAATGACAATAATATTTTTTCCCAAGCTATTGATTGTTTCGTACCTTGTTCTAGGCTCACGTGAAAGTAATAACTATAAATACATAATAATATTTCCCTACAGACAAGTCGAGCAATTAAATGCCTTTGAAGTTACTTGTGAGCTTTATTGATATATACACGTAAAATGCTAAATATGGTCATGATTTCTCCATAGTTCCTTAAGGTCGTCTCACTTGGAGTGGGCTACTGTCCTCCCGTCCACAAAATTCTTAAACAGGTTAGACTCTTCAGAAGCTAGCTAAACAAATATAGTAAGAGCATCTATCTCTGGTCGCACAATCTTAGCTATTTGAACAGCATTTCTTTATACTATAGTTAACCATTAACCGGCTAAATAAGTTAAATGAAACTTTTAAGCTCCTAGCAAAAACCCAGATATTGCTATTTCAAAGGTATTATTTGGGGGGAAATATCTCCTTATCGGACACTGTAGAACCAAGATCAGACTGCACATTCTGTGCAGTCTGATCTTGATCTACACTGTCTGCAAAAGGTCCCTGACTCGCTTAGCAGCCTTAGGATTAAGAGATGTGTATATAAACTCTCTTCTCCAGACTCGACTTTTAGGTAACACAGAAGATTTGAATGTCCACTAAATGTTGGCAGTATTACGCGGATTATTCAAATCTTAGGCGTACCTGTGACGTATTATTGAATTGGACGAACTCTGGACTGCAGTGTTTTATAGATTTTTATGGAGGAAAGATTCAAATCAGTCTTCTTGTTTCGAAGCTCTACACCTAGAAATTTGACATCCTGTATGTAGCATTATGTAGTAGTACCTCACAAAAGTTGTTAAAAAGCTATGGCCATTTGATAAGTCCATGTGTTTAATAGTGATTTTATTTCCAGGAAGTTTCAAAAAAGGTACTTAGCTGAAACCACAAAACTTATATAATAGATAGTTCGAATATGCAATATTTTTTTTACAAAGATATGCAATTCATGTCCCTTGTTCAAAGATGGTCCAAGCAGGGAGATAACTACAAGACCAACAGTGTTGATAATTTGTATGTTATGTAGTTGGCCTTAAAAGATACTGTTCAAACTCTGTTCTTTGGTGTAAAGACAGTACCCGTCTCATGCGTATGTGTTTCGCATAAACCAATAAACAGAAAACTCTAGTACTCTAGATTATTTTTCATATGAAACCCCAAAAGGTTTGCAGTGTTATTGTTTTACATCTCGACCGTTTAGTCCATATTTGTTACATGGAGTCAGAGAAAGCTTTAACGTTGTAAAATAGAAAACATTTGGGCCACGCTCTGTGAAAGGGGCTTAATGCATCTGTGAAATATGTCGACCCAGGTCAGCCTGCGTATTCGGCGCAGGCTGACATGTGTCGAAGCTTTTCGCTAATGGTCAGTTTTCCGCACGTCCAAGGACCAGTCTACCCCATGATTAAGTCTGTTATTAAAAAAAGTGGCTATACTGGGTCCATAATCATGTGATGGCTTAATTGGTACAATGCATGACGGAGATGCATTAAACTCCCTTTTTGCCAGAGCATGGCTCATTAAATAGTCACCTTATCTGAGAAAATAAAGCCTAGAGTACTGGGCTCGTGTTCACCAACCATTCTTAAGAATATTCTTAATCTTATTCTCCAAAGTTTTCTACATTTGAAAGTAACACAACTCCTGATTGGCTAAACCAAATGGTTTAGCCAATCAGGAGTTGTGTTACTTTCAAATGTAGAAAATTTTGGAGAACAAGACAAAGAACATTCTTAAGAATGGTTGGTGAATACGGACCCTGATGTTTTGTACATGTATACAGTAGCATATAGTGTCCCCTTAACAAAATGCTAAAGTGGTCCCTTGCGCTTTTAAGCATTTGTGCATGTTTCGATTTGATTTTTTGTGGTTTTACTTTGCTTAGCACAACTATAATTGTTTTAGCGTATTCTGTTACAGTTAACATATATCATACCGCAAGAGCGTAGCCCATAATGTAGTAAAAAAGTGGTATATCCGTAGGGAGTTGTCAGTGTGATCACGCCTTCGGCCTTTTTCTTTTTTCGCCCTTTTTTTTTCCTTTGAAATTCATACTTGCAAAATGGATGTGTAAGCCCGGGCTTCCAGGCTTCTGCCTTTTTATACGCCTGTGCCCATTACCCAAGAATTATTGGTACACTATATGACTTTGTCAATGATGACTGATTCTTATCGCTGTGAAAAGAAAGAAAAATCTGTCTGGTAATATCTCAAAGAAACCACACCTTCTTCAAGCTATTTTTTCTCTTCATACATTTCTGTTCTATAATTCTTTTCATACTTATACAAAAAAAAGGTTTTTACGTTAAACCTTAAGCTGATAAGCGCGACTCACTGACCTTTTGCGGACAGTGTAGATCAAGATAAGATTGCACAGAAAGTGCAGTCTGATCTTGAATCTACACTGTCCGATAAGGAGATATTTCTCTCCGAAACATACCTTTGAAATAGCAAAATTATGGGTTTTACTATCACCTTGAAAGTTTCATTTCACTATTTTAGCAGGATAAGGGTTAAAATCTTTGCCTTCGACAATAACGTCTTTCTGAAACAGGTCTGCAGTCATAAATCAAGGAAAATTTGACATTTTGAAAATAAAGGCACCCTGGAGGGGTTGTGTCAACTTGGATCATGTTACAGTAGACAGTCAGAATACTTCATAAGATTATCGTGACCAGATAGGAGCCTCCCAATGGAAGCATCATTTATATAGAGAATTCTTGTTTGTTTCGGTGGTAAGATGGAGATATGACTTCAGCAAGCTGCATCAAAGTAGATTTGTGGTGTTAACGGATGACATATACCTTGATGTTAAAGTTCACGTTTCAATCCGAAAACGGCCAACAACACTGCCTCATTGAGTGATAACTGGGATAAAATTTAAATCAGATGTACACATAGTTTATTTTCTTAAAATTACGCAACCTAAACATGTGCTCCGCTTCGATCAAATTCCATAATTCTCAAATCATTAACTGTTACAGATTGTTTGTTTGATTGTATGGTTTTTAACGCCGTTTTCAACATTATTTCAGTTATAGCTCGGCGGCTAGTGCACCTATCCATGCTTTCCTGGAGTTTCTTTTACCAGTGCTCCGCACAATATTCTTTCCAAGCCACGGGCTGCTTTCCCTCCTAAACATCGTCGAAACAATGGTCAGCGGTGAGAGAAGAATGAATCCTGTCGCAATGACTATCATCAGTCCTCGGAAAGAAATTGGCCGAGTCGGGAATCGAACCAGCAACCCCATGTTCTCAAGTCCTGTACGCTACCGACTGAGCTACTAGGGCTCGGCAACTTTTACAGACACGTGACACGTGATTGTCTCGATTATATTTCTATGGCATGTACAATCAAATGTAAAGAAATGAAGTTGACATATACAGGAAAGTCTTATTTTTTTAACCTGCAATGACAAGCAAATTTCCTGTTAATCGAGGTTTTGCAGAAAGCTATAAACCTTGTGAAGAGTGTAGCAATAGTTTCTTACCTCTCATACAATCATTCAGAGAAGCTGTTGCTCTGTTTTAAAAACATTTGAGCCACGCATTGTGAAAAGGGGGCTTAATGCATTTGCAAAAAGTATCGACCCAGGTCAGCCTGCGCGGAATGCGCAGACTGACCTGGGCCGAAACTTTTGGCATTTGGTCAATTTTCTACATGTCAAAGGACCAATCTACCTTCAGATCCAGTTGATTGTTAGACACAATGGATATTATGGATCCATAATTATGTGATGACTTGCCTGGTATAACGTATCACGTAGATGCACTAACCGCCCTTTTGCCAGAGCATGTCTCATTTCCTATTTCATTTCTGTAAATACCAATAACTTAGGTAGGTCTACATGCGCAGAATAAAATCTTGACCATTTTGATACGTCTAGATCTATACGCTATTTCGAATCTAAATGTTAATAAGAAGTATTGTATGGTTTCGTAATACTGTAGCAGAAAATCTGAGTGCTCAATTATTCTTAAAATAATGCTTCTGTTCACGATTCAAAAGTCTCCATTTAGGTTTAAATTCGTTCTGCGTCTAGACATTGCATGTACCAAACGAAGCGATTGGTTGGCAGTTCATCTGCCAGTATCTTCACAAACTTTGTCACACAAACAAGCCATTTTAACTCTTTGAGCGCCATAGGCGAAAACATGGGTTTTTGCGGACGTGCAGCCTGATCTAGGATCTATACCGTCCCCCTGATAAATCAAGCTTATGGGATAAAATCTTCGTAGCAGGGAGTTCTATTTTCTGCCGTAGAAAGGAGTCGAATGATTTGGCGCAGAAAGAGTTAAAGATTACTCATACTTTGAGAGGTCAACAACGAAAATGCAGAAAGTCGTTTGCTCTCGAGACAAACTATTAGATCTGACTGAAATAATAAATGTTTATTTGCAACGACAAATAGCGCTTGATTTATACATTCTGTTATTTGATGTAGCGCCTAACTCGTATCTATGTAAACATCAAAGGGCAATCTTTGGTCACTGGTTCATTGCATGTTCTGTTTTGGGATTATTTGATATATACAGTTACTCGTATTTGCAGATCCGGAAGAGGGGCATATCATTTTTTTTTTCCAAAAAAATATTCAATGTTGAGAAAATCATGATAAAATTGTTGCATTTTGTTCGGTTGACAGAAGTTTAACGCCGTTGTTAAAGATGTATGTTCGAGTAGTGTTACGGAGGCAAGTACACCTATCAATGCATTCCGCGAGTTTCTGTATCAAATACAACGGACAACACTCTTGTATGAGGACAAAAATTAATACAAATAAGTCATGCTCTGTGAAAATGGGGTTTCATGCATCTCTGTGATGCATTATACTAACCAAGTTGTCATACAATTATGGATTCATAAAAACCATTTTGTCCAAGAAACGACTGGATCATGGGGTAGTATTTTCCTTTGAAATGAGGCAAATTTACACATAAAAAAAAGTATCGGCTCACGTCAGCCCCCGTACACCACCCAGGCTGACATGGATCGATATTTTTTGCAGATGCATTAAGCCTCCTTTTCACAGAGCATGGCTCTAATAGAACGTGTATTTTTTTTTTTTTTTTTCTTCCTTTCGTAATTTCTTTCTAGTTCTAGTAAAAGTGAGGCATAGTGAAGGACAGATGATTCCCAGTCATGGCAGTGTGGAGGATAGCTATTCTCCTAATCAAGTCATGGTGGGGAAAGCTGATGTTCCAATTATGGTATTGGACAGGAAAGCTGATGTCCCCGCAATAGGATTGTGAAGGAAATCTTCTCCTCTTTCATTATACTTTGATGTGGAGAACTGATGTACCCGTTTTGGAATACTAGAGGAAAGATGATGTCACTATCATGGTATATTGAAGACAAACACATCATAACATATTGGGGAAAAGCTCATGTCCACATAATAGCTTAGTGGGAGGAAACTGATGTCCACATCATCACAAATTGGGGGGGGCGGGGGGGGGGCGGGAGCTGATGTCCACATCATAACATATTGGGGGAAAGCTGATGTCCACATTATAATATAGTGGGGGAAAGCTGATGTCACTACCAGTAGGGAACGCTGATGTCCACATCATAACATAGTCGGGAAAGCTGATTTCTACATCATAATATACTGGGGGAAAGCTGACGTCTACCTCATAACATATTGGGGGAAAGCTGATGTCCACCTCATAACATATTGGAGGAAAAATGATGTCCACCTCATAACATAGTGGGGGGAAAGCTGATGTCCACATCATAACATAGTGGGGGAAAGCTGATGTCCACATAATAACATAGTGGGGGAAAGCTGATGACTCCAACATGATGTCCCCTTCAATTAATTGAATGGTTTGGATTCAAAAATAATAATAATAATAATTAGAAAACAAATTAATGAAAATGTTTCTATAGAACAATAACTAACTAGAATTTAGCACAAGCTTAAAAGTTAGAAAAAAAGAATGTAAGCATGTGTGTAAGGCAGTTAATGCCCTATTCCAGGGCAAACACTGTGGACCTAGACTGCGTTTTGCGACATGTTATCTATCTATACCAAGTTTGCTATTATCTAATTTGGAAAAAAAAACAGACATTTATGAATTAAGCGTTTTAAAAAATAGTAAGAGCTAAATGAATATTACTTCCAGTACCCCACAATTTGAAAAGAAAGTTATCGGGAATTTTTTTCAAAGAATTTAAAACATATAACATTATAGTATTCGGTTATAAAACACATCTATAGACGGACAAATTTTATATACTCACTGGAGAGTCATTTGATAGCTCAGAGATGCGGAAGATAAATAACCAGGGTACGTCACAAATAAACACATCTGGCACGAATTTATACCTTATTTGGAAGCACAAGTGACAAACACAAAAACCTACACTTAGATTTATGGCGTATATAGCATAGTCATAGACGTGTACATAGACGTCCCTGGAGTAATACCATACCAGTCAGCGCTAGACCTGGATTATAAGACCAGTTCGGGGTTATTCAGTTTTGTTGATAGTTCGATGTCTACATTGCCAAATCTATATGGTATAACATTTCCGACAAAACAATTCTGAAATCCCTTTTTAACTGACAAAAACATTTATTTCGTTGACCTTATAATCTATGAGTTTGGTGTAATAGTTACAAAATAAAATTTTAAAATCATAAAGTTTTATGACATTGTTCAAGAGGTAATGGTGTTTACTGGTACATAATAAAAAGGCCAAATATAACTTTCCTGAAAGAATGCAGAGCTAAACTACTATCAGCCAGAAACCAACGACGAAAACTATAAACACCTGTATTACATGTTCACACAGCAAAGCATTGATGGATAATGTGGATATGGAAGTAAACAAATGGGTTTCTTAAAGAGTGTAGGACAGAAATTTATATTTCTTTTTAAAGCACAAGTTTTTGTGGTACTACCAAAACCACTTTTACAATACCAAAACGTCGCTCAGATATTATATTGCCACACATAGACCTATCCAATTTTTGGGTTTTTTTTTAATTTTTGCAGACGAGAAAGCCTCAAAAATTGAATATGATCACACTTCACATTTACTATTCTATATAAATTTTCTGATGGGGCCATAGATATTGAATATAATTCAAGACAAGAATAAGTGGTTGTATATCCTACCTTGCTATTTTCTTTTTTTTACGTTCAAAGAGATATTCTGTCAAAAAAAAAACATTGAAAATGCGCTATCTGCGATTCCTTTTTCCTGACTTTAATGGGAGAGTTATCGGTAGCACAAAGATGATAAGATAAATGTACTGGCAAGTCGCAAATAAACACATTTTGGATAAATTTATACGTTGTGTGGAGACAAAACCTACTCTCAGATTTATGCAACATTCAGAGTTCCTATCGAGGCGTACATAAATATACCCCAGGGTAATTTAAAGCCAGTCAGTAGACCTGTTAAATGTTGGTCCTTAGACCTGTACTGACTTATCAGAATTTCTATACTTTTGTCAATACTTAAAGAGAAATATGTTCTCGAAATCCATCAAAGACATAGTGCACTTGGGCTTCAGCTAAGGTTTTAGACTCGATAGTCTGATAAATAACATCATGTTAAAGCGCATTCTTGATTCCAGTGGAGCCGAGCCTGTGTTGATTTTAGATCTATACTTTTCAGCATTTTGAAAGACGTTTTGACAAAAAAAATAAACATGTGAATTGATTGATATGTGTTTTTCACGAGGACAATGATTCCCATTTTGTATGTGGTAGTCTGATGGTTTACCACCATGAAATAATAATGAAAACAAGAAATGTCTTTAAAAAAAAGATAGACGGCGTAAGTTTGCAAGCAAATAGGCAGGTGCCCTTAAAAAAAACATTTTTTACCAATCACAATTTCTATTTGTTCATTTGTTATCAGTACCAACAAGTAGGTCAAAAGCCAGCACATAGAGCTAGACCGAAAAAAAAAAAACGATAATATCATGGACAACAGATTCTGTGTATTCTTATTAGAGTTCGAAGATGGAGAAACAAATATTTATTTAAATATATATGTAAGAAACACATTTGGTGCCAATTTAAACCGTGAGCGGAGACAAAAATGACCAACACTGCAACCTACATCTAGATTTATGGAATATTCAGAATTGTTATCGAGGTGTAAATAGACATTGCTGTGGTAAATCATGACCAGTTAGTATTGAACATTGATTCTTAGACAATGATCAGAATTTTAAGAACTTAGGAATAACACACAGTACATAGATTAGGACTTCCATGTTTTTTCATCTAACGGCGCAACTGGCAATATTATAACCATTATTGACATTTCAATGTCTTGGATCTACACTCTTTAATAAGCTGGGAGAAGTGTGACCAAAACCTAGTTGAATTCTTTTTTTTTTTTTAAATATGTCAAATTCCAGTTTTTGGTAGAGCATTAGGTAAAAT
Source organism: Tridacna gigas (assembly GCA_945859785.2). Classification (NCBI taxonomy): domain Eukaryota; kingdom Metazoa; phylum Mollusca; class Bivalvia; order Cardiida; family Cardiidae; genus Tridacna; species Tridacna gigas. The sequence continues at coordinate 25,052,668 of OX244042.2, read as the reverse complement.
AAAACAAGATAGGGTTTTGCTGCTTTTTAGTTTAATTAAAAAATATTTTAGAGAGCCGGTCTTTATGACTTAAACAAAAAAGGAGAACTAAACTTTTCTCGAAAAATGAAAATCTATATTACCCAGAGATAATTATCTTTGTGAATATTCACATTAGACTTGTGGGATGGCACCGTGAAGGAAGAAATAAATAAACAAGTATGCCACAAATAAACATATTTTGCACCACATGTTTTCGAATATGGAGGTACAAATGTCAAAAACTCAGATTTATGCATATATGAATAGACAGGGGTCTTACCGAGGTGTAAACCGGTGTCTTGCGGGTAATTCAATGTCGATTAATGCTAAACTTTTGTTACTCGACCAGTTCAGATCCGAATGTCCCTACTTTCAGGAAACAACTGGTAAGACAAAAAAAAAAATCAGAAAACTTTGACGCTGTATAAAACTACATTTTGAAATCTTAAAAAAATGAAACTTTGGGGACGTGCAGGGGCTTAGCTGCCTGTACGCAAAAACGCAGTTGCGTACACTTTGCGAAGAAAGAAGACAATTTCCTCCCCCCCCCCCCCGAAAAAAAAACGTCACCAGAGGCCACCAAATAGCTTCTACAATTTAAGCTTTTCTCGGAGGAGGCCCTTCAAACTGTCCTGGAAAATTTCCCTACCCTCTCTCGGCACTTTACTCCTCGGTTAACTCCTTACTAGACTGGTCTAAACTGAAAGCATTTGCGGACGACAAATGTTAAAGAAATTGGGATTTTTTTTCTTTCAAATTGTAAAACAAAACAGTGGTGGTAAAGGAGAAAATGCTGTTTTATAATTTTTGGGGTACTCTTTGACACTTGGATACTAGTTTTCGACAGTTCATGCATGGTAACCATGGCCTACTATCTTTGCTGAGAAGTCGTGATACAAAGCATTCGGTAAACGAATATTTTAATACGTCGTAAGACCAATAAAAGTCTGGAAGTGCTAAAATCCTATATCATATTGCATCCGACGATATAACAAGGCGACAAACACGTGTTATGTTCGTACAAGAAAGTAACCTAATATCAGACGTATTGTTGAAAAGTAAAGGTACATAGTGATACACCTTCGACACATACAAGTCTAAATCGTAAATGAAAGCGAACGACTGACCCCAAAACTTATTACCAGTTGACATGGAATACTCTTGGTTTCTTTATTTTATAACTTGATACAGCAAACTCTAAATGAGTGCCGATGAGAATGTATCAAAAGCAGCGCACTCGGATGTGTAGCTCGACAAGTATACTGGTTTTGCAATAACAAAGGCGATTATGACACGCAGAATATTAAAGATTACAGATTTGGGAAAAAACAGTTGTACAGAAGGCTGTGAAATTTCCAAAGCGTTCGAAACCTATGCCACATGAATCTTGTATCCTTCAATAAATTATTAAGACACGTGATTTTGTATCCTCAAGAGTAGTATTTAGTTTAACATTCTGTGATGGAGTTGAGAAGAGAGATCTGTACACGTACGCCATAAACGGGCACATTTTGCAAACTATAAATCTATGACAATACAAATGACCGACAATGTAAGCTACAGCCAGATTTTTATATGCTGTGCTGAACGGGTTTTTTATTTAAACCCCCTCAATAAGATGCTGATAGATGTCCCCAAAGCAACACACAATAAGGTAGTGCTAAACTTAATTATTATAAGCGTCACATATTGCCCTGCCAATGGTTTTACCCGTTTTCAAAAATGGGAAGATATTTTGATTTTCTTTTGGGGGTTTACGCGGCTCTATGATTTTGTTTGGAAACTTTATACACTTCACGCTCTTAAATCAGTTTGTATTGACTTAGAACTGTAAGTTTGTTATATGCATTTTAATCTGCGCATTTAGGTCTTATTTCAGGATCTTTCTGCAGTATCTAGTATTCTTCGACTTAGTTGTTTTTATTGAAATTCCTCACTCCAACTTGTATATACCTATCTGTTAAGATTAAGATAAACACTTTTTACATTAAAAGAAATATGAAAACTGAAGCGTAGACAAATGCCAAGCTGACATCAAGAAATCATTCTCTGGAAATCTGGAAATCATATTCATTTGCGGTGAATGGTATGTCTTGGTCTCATAGTATTTGATTGCTCTCTTGAAACAAGTTGTCTTACAGATTTGTTAGTTGTCTTTCTCTACTTTATCTTTTGCATATCTTAAAGGTTTCTTATTAAAATAAAAAAAAAATAAGCTCAACAGGTCCGATTGAGTAAACTATGAAAATCTAAAACCTGAAATGAAATAGTACTACCTGAAAATGCTCGATTTGTACCAAAGCAGATAGCATCTTGATTAGTTTCCGTAAGAAGATGACTGGCATGATTATAACTACTATAATATATAGCATATAGCGTATACATATTCAATTCTTAGTCTAAATACAAAGGCAAGATACAAAGTAGAGACAAAACGATTCAGCTAATCAAACGGCTTGTCTTAAAATCGAGAAGTAAAACAACTGATTGAGTTGTGGTGAGCACGCTTCTACTAGTACAATACACACAAATTATTGTTTAATCTGAGCCATGCTCTGGTAAAAGGGGGCTTAATGCATCTCCGTGATGCATGATACCAAGCAAGTCATTCACAGTATCATGCATTCCTAAAATCCGTTTTGTATAACAACCTACTGAATAATGAGGTACACCGGTCCATTGACATGTAGAAACTTGACCAAAACAAAAAGTTTCGGCCCAGGTCAGCCTGTGCGGACTGCGCAGGCTGACCTTGGCCGAAACATTTTACAAATGCATTTAGCCCCCCTTGTCACAGAGCATCGTAGATGGGGAAGAAAAATGAGTAAATACGTCACAGATAAACAAAGTTGACACCGGCTCGTACTCTTTGTGACACAAAGGACAAAAACCGAAACCTACGATCAAATTTATGAATATTCAGACTGCTTAACTTTCTCGCCGAGGTGCAAATAGAGGTCCGCCGGGCATTTCACGTCAATTAGATACTAAACCTCATTATCTGGTAGCGTCAGTGACAGCATTAGCATCTGTTTATTCGCCAGTAAAAGAGTACAGTATAACTACAGGAATTAAAGGCGTGTTGTTGGTCAAATATCTCTGCGAAGGCTGAAGTCACGATTCACACGCTACAACTAAGATTCAAATATATCAATCTAGAAGTTGAAAATATTTTTCAAGAAGTTACTGGATGCGTAAAATAAAATATCGTATCTGCTACAGTGTTGAACTGGCATTGATTGCTGACCAAAATTGAAGTGCACACATTTAATACACCTCACTGAACAGCATATAAAACTGTTTTTAGTAAATGCCCATAACATTTTGTACATTTTTTGTTTTCCAACTTTGATTCTACATTTGCCTTAACAGATATACTTTAAATTATGTGTAAAACAAATTCACATATTCCGGAAGTTATGTCGAGTATGACGTCTTGACTCTATTTTTCCATACTGGAAAAAGTATTTAATTATTTTGATAACATACAAAAGTAATCATAAACAAAAATACTCTATAGATTGCATGTCGAAAAAACCACCAGACTACATTAGCTATGTTATACCGCTCCATATTTATTGTAAGATCAGATGACAACACAATGTCTCGGCTACTTCCTGTTGAACTATGAACTAATTATATTTATTCACAAAGAACTTGATGTACAACGGAGTCTTGGCGGACACCAGGGCTCGTATTCACCAGCCAATCTTAAGAAAATTCAAAGTCTTATTCTCACTAAATGCTTTAGTCAGTCAGAAGTTGGGTTACTTTCTAAATCTAGAATTAGACTTGAAACAAAATTAAGGATGGTTGATGAATACGGACCCTGGTTTCAATTTTTGTGAACAGACATAACTTAATCTATAATATCTTCATAAATCCATTCGAGACTTGACTAAAAATTAGGTATAAACTACATTTTTTGTAAGTTGGTGTTGTAGATCCGAAATCAGTATCTTGACACTATCAAACCCTTGCAAAATTACAAGAAAAACAACATTATTAAGTAGCCTCAGAGACGTGTTTTGATTTAATCAGTTTCTACCGTTGTTAGTGTGTCAGAGAAAGGACGAAAGTTGTAGTACATGATAAACCGCCTTTTGAGCACCAAAAACGCGACTGAAACATATGTAATTAGTCATTAAAGTAAACTTTAATTATTAATTTGAAAGTTTTTTTTTTGGGGGGGGGGGAGAGAATATTGCACAAGTTATTATGTGCTTTATAATCTTTACTATTTCAACTGAAACGTCTAAATCCGCCTGGCATAAGGATGATGAATTACCCAGCGAAATATCACTTACTTGATTTACAGAGGATTCTTGTTGTAATTGTTGTCATTACCGGCGTGTCGTCGTTAATATTTGGCTTTCCTCTTTTTTTCTGCCGGGCACTTGTAATAAAATCCAGACATATTCTTACTGTATTATTTTAAGCATTCGCTTGGAGCCTTTCAAGTTGTTATGATACTACCAATACCAAAAATAACGTGGACGTCGTCGTTACTTTTATTGTTGTTATTTTGGCTTCCTAGTTGGTGTACAGGAATTTCCATTATCAAATAAAATGAACCATGCTCTGAGAAAATGGTGCTTAATGCATTTGCAAAAACTATCGACACAGGTCAGCCGCTGCACTCCGCGCCGGCTGACTTTGGCCGAACCTTTTTGCTTTTAGTACATTTTGTGTATGTCCAAGGACTAGTGTACCTCGTGATTCAGTAGGTTGTTGTACAAATCGGGTTCTATAGTGTTACGGGAGATCCTCCTTCCTTAAAGCATGTGATGCTTGGTATCATGCATCACGGAGATGTCCCCTTTTCACAGAGCATGGCTCAAATTTATATTGTAACCCTTGATGAACTACGATTACGATAGCACAAAAAAAGTAAAAAATTGATTTATAATTAATTCATGATAACCATGTAAAACTATTCTAGAGTTCACAATCTTTTATAAAACACTTCGGGTATATACTAAAAATAGTGGGACTTTGTATGTGTGCGTGTGTGTTGTTGTTGTCGTTTTTGTTACTTGATTTTCTTCGGTTTTCCAGTTTATCTGCCAAGTACCTGAATGAGTGATGGATACGCTGTTAAATCAGGGATGAATGCGGCTAGAAATAACAAATACCGTCCTGTAAAATGAAAACGGTATCCATAAAAAAAAGTTTAATTATTCGTTTATGAATACATCAAAACAACCTTGAAAAATCAGCAACTCCCAGAACTATCATCATAATTAATATATAATACTTCTTGGAAACCAAATTGTTGGTTTATGGATACAACAATCAACAAACTGTTGTAATAATGAGAACTTTCTTCAAAAAACGACCAGCTGTCCCCGACAAGTGCTCTACCGTTCAAAACTAATACGCATTACTCACAAAATTGTCTTTGCTCAAGGGAAGATAATTCCCTGATGCTAAAAAAAATCCGTATCTGAACATTATGGATTACAGATTTACAGTTTCCGAAGAAAAGTTTATAAACTGTGTTGTCTTTTTTGTTGTTGTTGCTGCTGTTGTTGTTGTTCTTTAACTAACCTGATTGGTTTCTTCCTACCAACCTGTAAAAATCTTAGATTGGTGGATTATATATTTCATCAACATACTTTAACCAGTTACGAAGACGAAATAAACTGGATAATGCTTCTGAACATGTAGTTACAACTTACAAGGATCTATATCATCAGGGTCCGTATTCACCAACCATTCTTAGTTTCATTCTCAGTCTTATTCTAGATTTAGAAAGTAGCATAACTTCTGATTGGTTTAGCCAATCAGAAGTTGTGTTACTTTCAAATTTAAAAAATTCTTGAGAAGAAGACTAAAAATATCAAATTCGTTTGTTTCCAATTTGTTTCAACAGATAATGGCTGATCATCGTTTCGACGATGGTTATGTGGGAAAGAAGCCAGTGACTTGAGAAGAATATTATGCTAAGTAACGATAACAGAAACTCCAGGAAAGTATGGATAGGTACACTGGCCACCGCACTTTAAATGAAATAATGTTGAAAAACAGCGTTAAACACCATACAATCAATTCAACAGGTAATGAGTTAAAGACAAATATGCCTTGTTTGAAATAGTGTTATTGTTTTTTTTGCAACAAGTTTAAAAAGCTTTGAAATGATGAGTTCATAAATATTCAGTGTCACAGGGGACCCTCCGTTGACTTTTTTTAACCCCTTGAACCTCCATTCTACCACTTCTTTAGTTTTGCATATATTCTATTAATGTACCTCTAAGATCCATTTTATTAACGTAGACCTTATTACAAAATAGCTTAGACATGTATTTGACTCCCCCCCCCCCCCCTCCCCTGAAGACTTTCATAGATGTGCAAAGAGCATTGGCCTAATCTCTCGTTATGCAACATTAGAACTTTTTTAATAAGAAATGTACAAATGTATGAAACAACGAGTGCTCTAAATAATGGTGTCAATGCATTTAAAGTGGAAATTTCACAGACCACGTGATGAACCGTTTAAGAATGAGTTGAAACGATCAACAAGGGTACAGTTGACTTGAACCCTTGATATACAGTTAGAAAGCCCTAGCTGCTTTTATGGACAGTGTAGATCAAGACCAGACAGCACAGAATGTGTAGTCTAATCTTAGATCTACACTAGCGCGATATTTCGTGAGATTTCCTAGCTAAAAATGTCATGAAATTGTAACAGTATTCCTTTATTCTACTACTTGAAAATTTCATTTCCCATTTTAAACCTGACACTCTTAGGGTTAATAAAGATGCCAAGTAGTGAAAGTTTATTGCCATGTCTTAATAGTGTGGATTGACTGAAAAGGAGTGACTTTTCTTTTTAAGGTCAAAGCTCGACAGAAAATTATATTTCGTCGTTTTCCATATTAGTCATTAGAGGTAGACGGATGAAGTTTAACCCTTTAGCGTACTAATGACGCCTTTTAACGACCTTGGGAAAGAAGCCTTTTGAAAACATTGTGGGAAAAGGAGAAAATGCTTGTAACCAGCATTTTGTCCTTTTTCCACAATGTTTTCTGCACTATCAAAGAAAAATTGCACCGTTTGAGCCACATTGAAATTCTCGTCTGCAAATGCTTTCAGTTGTGACAAGACTAAAATTTTTCGTCTGATAAAGGATTTATAAAATATTCTATATACACTGTACATTAAAGGTATCATGTGTGCCGATATTTGTACTGAACATTTCAAATTTGAGAAACGTGTTATTCTTGTCTTTTTGGCCACATTGATCACTTATCGCTGACAAAAGAAAAATAAGCAAAACGACGATCAGGCGCGCCACCACACAAACTCTGTCTTTGAAACCGTTCACCCACATTGTTTTTTTTTTTTATTTTCAACATCGGTCTTTGACCTTCGAATTCACCCACACGAACTGATAATCAAAGTGCTGAAGGGTATTGATAGGTATTTCCGCTTTGCACTCAAAGGAGGTACCTGCCTCATGGAACGTTAAAAGTATACGAGTACCCGTAGGAATAAAATGTGTAAAATACACAAATTATTTCATGCTTTCCGGTAGGATATCGAGAAATAACGGTGAAAATATTTTTCGATATTACACGGGTACGACCAGGGAGAATACCGATTTCACTGATTTTTATGGAAGTCTCGACAAAAAAAAAGGCGTTAGAAGCATGAAATAAATAGAATTGCGCCACTCGTGAAAATATTACCGATGATGTTCACTCGATGAAATAAATTTCGATCTTTCACTGAAAAAAACAAATATCCTCTATATATATGGGGAAAAGCAATGGGATTAATGTACATTTTTTTTAAGATTAATAATTAATATCTTAGATTGTGCCTCATGATTTTGTATTCTTGTTATATATTATCAGTATATATTATGTGCTTCAACCTTAATATTTGATCATAACAAAGTCCGGGCCTATCGCATAAAACAAAACAATGCCAGAAACGCACATACATGTATACGTGATTTAACACTTTGGCATTTTCTTGAAAAGTACACTTTACCGTCGGCACGACGGGCTCAAAAACACTAAAATTTCATGACATTTAGTTTGCTGTATTTGAAGATACTGTCACAGTAATGTGAGAAAATCAGACATTTGAGAATTAAATTTTCTGCACTTTCTTCAAATAAAATGTTCTTATGATACTCCAAGGTGTGTTTCTAGATAGCCTTTTTTGGTAATATTGTTCGCGCTAGCTCGTTCATTTCCGTCAGAATATCAAATTAACTCTTTATCAAACAATCCCGTCTTTTAAGGACTCTGAGAAAATCGGCTTTTGAAAACATTGTTGGAAAAGAAGAAAATGCTGGTTACCAGCATTTTCTCCTTTTCCCACAATGCTTTTTATCCTTCCAAAGACAAATTCAATTCTTTGAATAATATCTAAATTATCGTCTGCAGTTCCTTTAAATTTGATCAAGTCTCAACGTATGTCTTTGGTATAGAGTTAAACTATTCACATATTTGACACTCCTCCCTTTTATTATTTATTGCCAGTTTTATGAGGTTTTAAATGAGACGATAAATTTCAAGCATATCTCCAGAGTGGATTCTTTTATGGGGAAAATAGAATTCCAAGAAACGCAGCAGTTTAAAGTTTTGGTTACCTGAACGATATTAATGATGGATAAAATATCCTAATCATGAGAATCTTAGACGAGATTAAATACTAGAGTGTGGCAATAATAAAAGCAGTAGAGGTATACTATACTAGTATTAAATGGCAAGAGTAGTAGTAGTAATAGTACTAGTGCTTGTACGGTTAGTAGTTGTCATTACTGTTAGTGTAAGTATTAGGTATACCACTCGTCACAACTCGGCCGATTCCGTACCTACATCTAACCTCGTCTGTATAAGGGAGGCTTCCATTTTGAACTACCAATCACATGATCTTAAACATGGCGGCGCCCCTGTAGATCGCTTAGCAACGACATGAACAACCACTGTGAAGTTATTCAATTCTATCGATCTGTCGATGAAAGCTCCTAACGGAATTGATAAACCACGCTAAAACTTGAATGTACGAACTGTTTGCCGACTGAAATACTCTTAGAAAGATAACGATAGAAAATTTACTCGTGCGTTCTTTCTAAAGAGGAGCCTTACAATTTCAATAACGGTAAAGCGGTGTGCTTCCGGAGATGTGCGAAATGTACCGTGTAGGTGCATATCAAGCTATGTGATACAGCCGAGGGATCTGATCACCGGATCACCCGAGGTATGCCCAATGTTAGGTATACGTGATGTAAACGAGGATACCTATCGTTTAGATGTACACAGATTTTGGATATTTCTATTATATCTGTCCAAATAGTACACTTAAATTAACTTGAATGGGCTCTAAAGTGTCACATTCATAATTTACCTGAGAATAGAAAGAAGTTCAACTGTCACAGACGGTCATAACGATAAGATCAGCAACTTTGCTGATCAAGTTGAAACTCTTCGACATCAAGGACTTTTTTTTTTTAATTTATTTTATCACATAAAACCTCCTCCGGCAGTGTATTAAACCCATGACTTATTTTTTATTAATACGCTGGTGTATCATCATTTTTGGATCCCGGTTCTGATCACTTTTAGCCATGAGCGCGTGAAGCTGGAGAAACCAGCCACAGCACGTGCCGGAATTTGTACGACTACGCCGTTTCGCGTAAAAATGACGTCATTGTTGCTAAGACGTATACGCGTGGAAAGTTTTGATTTTCATGTTTAATAAAAACCAAGAATTGCATCGAACGTCTTTTAAATGAAAAAAATTGCGAAAATAGGTGGACTTACCCCTTCTAGAAAACTGTTTCATTCTACTTTCGGTGTCAATCACAAAGAACTATCTACTTGTGTATGAACACATTTGAAACAGAACTACAACTTTAAACATGGACACATGAATGATGTATAGGCTAAAGGTGATGATGCAAGATATTTTTTCCCTGTCATTCGTTTTATGTGGTAAATAGAATCTCACATTCGTGTGTATGTGTTATTATTTTTATCAAACTCGTTGACTAAAATGTATTTGACGCTCGCCAAGGCTCGCATCATACATTTTTAGTCAATTCGTTTGATAAAGATGATAATACATAAACACACATGTAAGATCCTCTATTTACAAAGTGTTTGTTCACTTCCTTAGTTGTCACATTACATATAAAGAGTGGATTTCCCCTTGGTATTTGATTGTACTCAGGTTCGATCTCCGACGGCAAGCTTCATTGAACGAGGCAATGGGGAAGCAAACCCTTATACTGCTGAAATCCGAAAAAAAGACATAAATTGACTGTTGCTGTGACATTGCTAAAATGGTGATGAAAGTGACGTAGAACCGCTCCAAAACTACTTTTTCATAGGGCAAAACTTTATTCGAATAATTATCTTTACTATATACTCCTTTACAACATAATCCCGGGTTTTAACGACCCCGAAGAACATGCCTTTTAAAAACATTGTGGGAAAAGGAGAAAATGCTGGTAAACTTTATTCGAATCATCATCTTTACTATATACTATCACTGTCTTATCCCTTTACAACACAATCCAGGGTTTTAACGACCCCGAAGAAAATGCCTTTTAAAAACATTGTGGGAAAAGGAGAAAATGCTGGTAACCAGCATTTTTTCCTTTTCCCACAATGTTTTCCAACAATTCATCGAAAAGTCCAGTTATTTCCGCAATATTAAATTGTTGTCTGCAAATGCTTTCAATTTGGACGAGTCAAAGATTTGTTCGTTTGGTTAAGAATTATTCTAAGCCTCACACGTGTTTGTAAATGGGGTAACGGGTAAGGCTAGTTTGCCGGCTCGAGGACAGCAATATTTTTCCAGTCATGAACTGTAACGAAATATTTGCAGCACCATGATAACGGATGGGTCCATGTGGTGTAATAGGCAATGATTTACGACTTCCATGCTGGACTGGTTCTTCTGACAATTTTATTCAACCCTAAACCTCTACCAGACGACCAAGTGTTAGCCTTGTCCAAATTGAAAGCATTTGCAGACGACAGTTTCACTATGGCTATAATGGTGCAATTTTTCTTTGATATAGTAGAAAACTGTGGGAAAAGGAAAATGGTGCAATTTTTCTTTGATAGGGTAGAAAGCATTGTGGGAAAAGGAGAAAATGCTGGTTTCCAGGATTTTGTACTTTTCCCACAATGTTTTCAAAAGACTTCTTTCCTAGGGTCGTTAAAAGGTGGCATTGTGCGGCTAAGGGTTAAATAGTAATACAAGCAAAATTATGAAAAGTTTTGAAAATATAGAGGGTTGGAGATTTTCCATCGAATGAAGTAACTTCAACGCCGGACTGGTTCTTTTGATAATTTGGTACATTTTTACTGGTAGACAAACAATATGCTCCATAGGGAAAAAAACAAAACGTGTAATGCATGGAGAGCCGGATCTTCAAAGTGTATTGGGTCCATGAAAAAGGTACTGCTGAGATTAACTATTCGGATAGCCAATATACTTTGTAAACGATAAAACTCCATACAATTCCGGTTATAAACTGTAACATTGATGCTCGACTGGTTCCGTGAACTGTTTGAATTACGTAGAGGAAAATCAAATACTGAATATACAGGAAGTATGAATGTTTAGTAGTGGTGGTAGTAGTGGTTGTTGATGATGATGTTGTTGTTGTTGCAAGCACGTCTAAATGTATTGCCACGATGAAGGGTACGTTTCATCCAAGATTTACTTTTTGTTAGTCCAATACATTATACACACTGACTGTATAGCGCCATGGACTTCCGACGGAACACCCCAGTGATAGTAGGATAATGCCTTAACCCTTTCCCAAACGACAAATTTTGGACTGGTCCAAATTGAAAGAGTTTGCAGACGACAATTTTAAATTTGATGAAAATGGCAGAAAATTATCAAAAAGGGTAGAAAACACCATGGGAAAAGGAGAAATTGCTCGTTACGAACAATTTCTCCTTTTCCCACAGTGTTTTCAAAAGACTTGTACTGCAGACACGTGAAAACCAGGGCTTGTTTGGGAAAGGGTTAACCCTTAACCTGCTAAATAAGTAAAATGAAACTTTTAAGGTGATAGTAAAACCCACAATTTTGCTATTTCAAAGTTTTGTTTTGTTTTGTTTTTCTAGGAAAATAATTTCCTTATCTGACAGTGTAGATCAAAGATCAGACTGCACGTTCTTGATCTACACTGTCCGCAAAAGGTCAGTGAGTCGCGCTTAGCAGCCTAATGGTAAATAAAGACAAAGCTTACGGGAAATCTAGTAGAGTTCATTTGATACCGCACTATTTTATGAGCAGGTGCTGCATTATGAATATGAGATATTATCTCAATGAAAAGGAGAAACTACGCCACAATTGTAAATCTCGAATGTGTTGGGTTTTTTTTAGAAACACGACAATACGAAATGATAAACCATCATTTTTGTTTCTTTCGGAAAGGATGAAATTTTATGTTGTTGGAACAGGGTTCTGTCTGTATGTACTCTGCATTTATATAAACTGACCCATGAGATGATTTTCATAACTGACTCCGAAGTGATTGATTTCTAGTTAAACATCCCTGTAACTTTTGAAGAGGCGTTAAGTGACCGTAACACAGAGTATCGCTTTAAATATTAACACTTCGCAACGCACTCCATTTAAAACTGATGATTTATTTAAAAAGGGAAAGCAAAATAGGAAATAAACAATTTGGTCTCATGAAATAAAGAATAGGCTTTGTCTGATCATTTGATGGTAAGATGAACAAGTGATGCGGCATAAAAATCAAAGTATGGAAAGAACTTGGTGTCAGGCCGCCAACACTGAAATAAAGTAAGCTATAACTTAACCCTTTATCAAACAATCCCGAGTTTTAGGGATTGAGTGTTGCCTTTTAAAACATCGTGGAAGGGAGAAAATGTTGTTAACCATCATTTTCTACTTTCTCCGCTCTATTTTCTATCCATTCAAGAAGGAATTCCATCATATGCACCGCAGTGAATTTGTCGTCTACTAGTGCTTTCATCATGGACCAGTTCTGATTATACTGACTTATAAAAATGTTAAACCACTGCAATTATGAGCCAACCCAGCTGGTTTAATGGGGAACATACAAGCCTTGAAACCCAGGTGTCGAGGGTTGGACTCTCAGCTTGGCCAAATTATTTCAGAGTATTGATGATGGGCCACGTATATTTCTTTACAAAATGCTATTAAAAAGCCATCTTCTTCAAGGTCGTTAAAGTTCGGCATAGTTTTAAAGCTATATAGCTTTAGCTACATCGGACACGTTGAAATCCCCCACTTAACATTTTTTAAGTTCGCTGATTACTTAATCTAATAGCTGATCATGTTTTTTCACAAGTGATCTTAAAAAAGAAACGCGTATCGACTTCAAATATGAGAAGAATTTTGAACACCGCATTACATTACGTAGTGATATACCAGAAATCAAAGGACTAAAAGTTCCGATTAGCGGAAGTTATACCAGGGTATAACTGGAGCAGGATTTGGTAATGATATGGAAAAAACAGAAGCAGTTTGTTTCCTCATGTGTAATATATGGTAGCAATGCTCTAGTAAATAGGGGTTTAATGCATCTGTGTGATTATACCAAGTTATTCATCGCATACTTATGGATCCATAAAATCCATTTTGTCTAACAACTCACAGAATCGTGAGGTAAAATGTTCTTGGACATCCAGAAAATTTAACCATACCAAAAAGTGTCGATTCAGGTTAGCCTGCACGGACTGCGCAAACTGACTGGGTAGATACTTTTTGCAGATGTATTAAACCCCATTTTCACAGAGCATGGGTCTGTATGCAATGTCATCTACATCACGATACGTAAAAAGTGTGCAGTGTGATATGTTTACCAATAAAATATGAATGTATCCATACTTTTGTACAATGTTCTTGCCAAACTGAATTGAAATTGCAATAATGAAGTCTTCCCAGTTACGGAAATTGCACATTTGATCTATTAAGAGTCTATGGACATTATGTCTTCTTAAGAAAAAGATTTGCAATGAAAGCCCTCTGATTTATAATTATGATGTCTTTAAACTGTTTGGTGAAAAGTAAGCAATTTGATCTTTACGTCCGCATTACATTGCAGTTGAATATAGAAATTGTCGAATTAAACCTTAAGGCGACTGAATTCACGTTTCGGGCAGTGTAGGTCAAGACCAGACTGCATAGAATATGTAGTCCGATCTTGATTTATACTGTCCGATCCGATGAAACTTTTCTGGTGAAAGAACTTTGACTTCTAAAAGGTTTACACTTTCAGCTCGAAATAAACATAGATTTAGTTAACTCTTTAACACAAAATCCCGACTTTTAACGACCCTGAGGAAAAGGCCTTTTGAAAACATTGTTGGAAAAGGAGAAAATGCTGGTAACCAGCATTTTCTCCTTTTCCCACAATGTTTTCGACCCTGTTAAGAGAAAATTGCACCATTTGAGCGACATTGAAATTGTCGTCTGCTAATGCTTTCAATTTGGACAAGGCTAAAATTTTATCATCTGGTAAAGAGTTAAGAGATTTAACGATTGACACCATTTATGAACTGAATATGATGTTTCTTCATTGTTTCGTTATACACATATAACTATAAGACAAAGCGTTTCTGCAATGCATTTAGTGAAATAACTTTGATAATAAGTCAATAAATTACTGGAACGCAACATCTCTTGAATAAATTATGGCGTTGCTTTGGGTCAGAAATCAAACAAACTGCTCGACTCTTAAATTTTCAAGTCTCCAGTTGCTTCGAGTACTGAAAGGGATATTCCACTAGGAATGAAGAAAATCATTAGGCAAGGTTTAAATGAAGAAGAAAACGGTACAGGATACAGGAGGCAGTTCATAAAGCAAGATTTCCAGTCTTACGTTTGTTGAAATGTTGAAGCCCTCTGTCTTTTGTCAGCTGCCAATACCAAGTTCGACAATGTAATGTACTACATAATTATGCGTCGTTGAGACCACTGGTCTTGAGAAAGTCATAGTGAGCAGAATCCAGGCGCTCACACTCCTCTGTCTGTCTCTCTGTCTCTCTCTCTCTTCCCCCCCCCCCCCGCCCTTTACAACAAACAAATCTACAACAGATAAAAACGTTGTCCAAGTATCGATCTTTTTACTACTGATAAAAACGTTTCTCAGAAGTGGTTTCATGTTGTCCTTATTATTCGATTGGATTGCTCTTATGTTGCAATCAAATAAATATCAGCGAGACTTGATATGCGATTTAACCCTTTCAGTGCAAAACAAATGAAACAGATGTAGCCTGTTAAAAAAAAACTAACAGATGACCGGGTTTTGTGGCTTTTCTTGTCAAAAGGTGTTGAGCAGTACAGATCAAAATCAAGTTTTTAGTTCTATTTAGTCTGGGCCCATATTTACAAACCGTTCTTAGTTTCATTGTCAGTCTTATTCCATTAGAAAGTAACGCAACTTCTGATTTGCTGCTTGGCTAAACCAAATTTGACTAAATCATTTGGTTTAGCCAATCAGAACTTGCGTTACTTTCAAATTTAGAAAATACTTGAAAGCATAACTAGGAATGGTTGGTAAATACGGACACTAGTTTTGTTTTTATTAACACTGTACGCGAATGCAAAAATACATCTGGTTGAGAAAAGGTTACATTCACTATGAATTCAGGAGACGATAGGCTGGTTTGATAAATCTGGTTTTAAATCTTAATTGTGTATTGCACGAAAAAAAATCTTGGTATTTCTTTTGATACAAATGTAGGCGAAAACAGTAATGCGCAGCTATACTATGGCGCTTTCCGTCCATGGAAAAGGGAATGTCATATGAGCCTATCTAAAGGCCTAGTAACTAACCTTATAGATGCATTTTGAAGTTGCAGGTAACTCTGCCAATAATACAATATCTTTTTCTCTTCGAGTTAATCCTTTATTACACAACCAAGCGTTTAATGAAAGGAAGAAAATGCTGGTGACCAGCACTTTCTCCATTTCCCATAATGTTTTCTACCCATCAAAGACAGAAATCATCATTTGAGCTACATTTATTTTGTCTTCAGCAAATGATTTCGATTTGGTCGAGTCCAAATTGTGTCGTGTGGTAAAGAGTTAAATACATTTACCTCATACATTCGACCGACTTTCTTTCCTACTGCAGCATACTCCTTTTGAAAACATTGTTACGAACAGGAGAAAAGCTTGAAATGCTCGAAAACTAGAAACCTTTAGTCATCCTTTTCTCATATATATATATATATTTCTAAACCTTGATTTATACTGATTTTACAGACTTTTTGCAAGGAGATTTTCAAAATCGTGCTGGTGCAAATTTGTTTAAGAGGGCAACCAGATAATATCTGTTTCATTTTTTTTTTTAATTTTCCTATCGAAAGGGGGCATTGAAAAAAAAACATTCAATAACGAAATGATGGGTAAAAATATAATTTAGACGAGATAATTAATTACAGGAAGTTGCACGGGTGAATGTGTTGTACTATTCCCATGCTCGACGTGAAAGCCGTTTTGGTTTTGTCATAGGCGCTTGGTCGGCTCCGTTTTTTTTTTCCAGTTTTCAATGCTTTTTTCGATACTAAAGAGAATTTAAATGTAAAAAGAAATACTCTGGCAAAGGGCGGCTAAATGCACCTCCATTATACTCTATACTAAGCAAGTCGTCATTTAATTATGAATCTATAAAATCCGTCTTGTCTAACAACCGACTGAATCATGAGGTAGAATGGTCCTTGGACATGCAGAAATTTGACTAATAGCAAAAGGTTTCGATCAAGGTCAGCCTGCGCGGATTGCGCAGGCTGAAATGAGTCGATACTTTTTGCAGCTACGTTAAGCCCCGTTTTTCACATAGCATGGCTCAGTTTTACACGGTGACTCATAAAACGAGCGATAAACGCAGTTTGTGTGTGTGTGTGTGTGTGTGTGTGTGTTTAAAATCCCGGTTAGCAGTACTTTATCCGATAAAACGTAAATATTGCAGCACAGACAAATAGAACTAAAGATTGTAATCAGATGTTTACACGCTACGGAGCCCGGTAGGTGTCATGCTCTACACATCTTTTATTTCGAAATAACGAAATCCTAAATTTTAAACGATTTAGGATTTCGTTATTTCGAAATAAAAAATGTGTAGAGCATGACACTTACCGGGCTCCGTAACACGCCGACTGATTAATGGACTGTTTCATTTTGGTATGAGTTGTTAGAGGGTAAAAAGTCGTGAAACGGACAAGGACAGTCAATGAAAAAAAAAAACAAAAATACTGAAATACAATGCTCGTTGTGATAAAAATATTGTTCCGGAGCAGGGCTTGATATTGTTCAGGAGCAGGGCTTGAGTGTAATTTTGGTAGGTGCTGGTAAAAAACCGAGTTTACCATCGAAACCATGCCGTATTTGATATGAGCCATGCTCTGTGGAAAGGGGGCTTAATGCATCTGCGAAAAGTGTCGGCCCAGGTCAGCCTGCGCACTCCGCGCAGGCTGACCTGGGCCGAAACTTTTCGCAATTGGGTCAATTTTTCTACGTGTCAGAGAACCATACTAGCTCATAATTCAGTTTGTTGTTTAAAAAAAGTGGCTATTATGGATCCATAATTATGTGATGTCTTGCTTGGTATCACGCAACGCAAAGATGCATTAAGTCCCCTTTTGCCAGAGCATGACTCATATATATTTAAAGGATCTGACATAACTTGGTGTTTGAGATAAACTTTTTATCAAACGAGTCATGAAAATTGTTGTCAAGCAAGGGGTGTACAATACCATTCATACAAGCAAGCCATCAACACGTCATAATGTGAGGAACGAAGGTACACCATGCAGATAAACAGAATTCTAAAATAGTAAGAAAAATGTGTCCTAATAGCCCTGTAAAATGTGGTGCCAAAATTATAATTAATCTTTGATAGAAATACCCAGTGGCCATAGAGGAGTTGTGATTCTGAGTCAACATTTCTGCCGACGTTAAGTGGTTGCTCCAAGGCATTCTCCTGTAACCCTCTCAAAACCATAGGCGGAAGTAGGCGCTTTTGCGGACGGCATAGCTCCAGATCAGACTGCTTAGAATGTGAAGTCTGACCTTTGATCTATACTGTACCTTCGTTTAGGCACGCATGTAAGATAAAAAAAATTCTGAGTTTCAGTGCAGTGTTTTTTCAGATGTCGAAAGAGATCGAGTTCATATACTTGACGCTAAAAGTATTAATACCCGCTCTCTCACGTTAGTTAACCCCCTACCACACAATCCCGAGTTTTAATAACCATGAGAAAGAATGCTATTGAAAACATTGTGGGAAAAGGATGAAATGCTGGTAACCAGCATTTTCTCCTTTTCCCACAATTTTTTTCTACCTTTTCCCACAATGTTTTTTTTTACCTTTTTTTCAGAGACAAATTAAATTATTTGAACCACATATAGTATGTCGTCTGCAAATGCTATGAATTGGGTGAATCTAAAATTTTGTCATCTGGTAAAGAGTTAAGGGCCGTTTTTACAAACCATTCTTTTTTCAGCCCTAATTCTAATGCCAAGAGTTAGCCCCTGATTTACTGAGACAAAACGTCTTGCGCAAGCAGACGGTTAGTTTTTGCTTTTGGAATAGAACAACATTAAGAACTGTCGGTGTATACGGCCGAAGCGGCTGGTGTCAAGGGCATAAAAATGTTGAATAAAATCGGGGATTTTTTTAGAAATTTCTACAGAGACAAATACGGGAATGCAGGCGAAACAAATGAAACAAATATTGACTTTGACATTAATGTAGAACAGAAAAACAGCATTACACTTGCGAATTCGACATCAAACGTGCAGTACTGACTTTCAGTGAGGTATTTATCAGATTCATCGAAAAAGTATTGTAATCGATGAGAAATTTAACGTATAGGTTTGGAAAGCAATCTTTATCTTGTTATACCTTTCGACATTTTAGAAATAAAGTTTAACAAATTTAAACTTGTTAATTTTGCTTTAAATGAGCACAATTAACTAAAGTGGGGTATTAAGCAGTGTCAGCTCTTTACCAGACGACAAAATCCTAAAATTGACTAAATTGAAAGCATTTGCAGAAGACAAATTGTTACTAAAAACATAAATTTATTTTTTCAAAGATTAGAAAATATTGTGGAAATAGTAAAAAAAAAATGCTGATTACCAGCATTTTCTGCTATTCCCACAACGATTTTAAAACCGTTCTTCCTCAGGGTCAAAACTCGAGATTATTTCTTAAAGGATTAACTCCATTTTTTTTTTTTTTTTTCGAATTAGAAAAGGAAAAGGTATAAGTTATAGAAACATTGAATTCAACATAGATCTTTACTAATTGTACATGTCCAAAAACAGTTTTATTCTTAAAACAACAAAGAACTGCAAAATTTACGCCAAACACCCACAAGCTATGTCAGTGTGTTCTGTAAGATATGAGCCATGTTCTGTGAAAACGGAACTTAATACATCCCCGTAATGCATGATACCAAGCAAGGCATCATATAATTATGAATCCATAAAATCCATTTTGTATATCAACGACTGAATCATGAGGTACACTGGTCCTTTGACATACAGAAAATTGACTGATAGCAAAAAGTTTCGGCCCACGTCGACCCGAGTCGATACTTTTTGCAGATGCATTTAGTCCCCTAATCACAGAACATGGCTAAATGTGAGTATTTCTGTGCAGTATCAGACGGAATTTAAAGTTATGAAAACATTCCACTTGCTCATGATAACCGAAATTATCCCTCGGAGAGGAACTCTACCTATCAAACATCAGTTTGTCTTCCAATCTAAAGATATATGTTTATGTGTTTTGAAACATTCCATTCTCAAGACTTATAACATTATTCGTAATATCACAGGATTTTCACATACATGTACACCTTTTCCTTGTTTTAACAGACTAAGCTTCACAGTCACAAAAAAGATTCTTAAAAAAATATTACGGTAATATGGATATGTATTTTAAATGTTTCTTGTGTCGAATTGTCAATGACATTTGGGAGAATAGAGTGAATGCCCCATATTTCTACAATAAAAGGGACGGTTGCCTGTTTAATTCTGATTTGGCAGAGCTGGAAACAGGTTATTTGTCCCTTGTGAGCTATTAACACTGTTTATTTCTTTACAGTTACTTCTGAGAAAACGTATGCCAATAAAGTAGACGATACAAAACTTGTTTACTGAGTTTAACATCTTGAACTGTGGACATTGGTTTCAGATCAGGGTCGTTAGCTTTAGCACTTGCTTCATTATGTGTTTGATCGTTGTTTGTTGTTGGTGGTGGTGTTGTTGTTTGTTTTGTTGTTGTTGTAATGATGTCAAGGCGGTACAGAAAGGAAGAACAAACCCAAGAAAGAAAGAATACTTGAGAGGTCGAAAGTTTTTTTTTCCAACATATGTGCTGAAATACCAATGAATTTCAATGTACCTCTCTCTACTTTCCACATTCTCTCACATTCAACGCTGGTTATCAACTCACACCATGCATATCACTGTCACTGTTCCATGCGAAGAGAGTAGACCAAGTTCTAATCAGCTGCACATCAGCTCAGAAACATGCTCAAGTTTCAAGCCTCCCTTGGTCATTCGAAAAAAAATGGTGGTTAAATTATTCACTTTATGGGACCGACATGGCCCCCAGCATTAAATGTGGAAGAAAAACGCAAAATTTCACTTTCTTGAACTTGGAAAGTTGATGACAGTAAAACTTTTTGTATCAACTTCTATGTTCATACTCACGAATTCCGACATTTTAAGTCTCTAGCGCTTTGTATGCATACTTCGTATACCTAACATTGGTTATAAACCACACTTTGCATTTTGCAACCTCGAACCTACTTTTTCGAGCATGAAGATGAATTTTATGTAAGAAATATGTGACAATGTCAATGATAGTATCAAATTTGTTTTCATGCGTCACAAGTGTATTGCCACAAACAATACTCTACCTGTCTGTCATCACGAGAAGTATAAAGAATCTATGTAGAAATTGTTTTCAAAATTCTTTAAATACAACTGTAACATGTTTTACAGGTAAGATACTTTCACTTCATCCCCGGACACGTGCATTTTCCAGATAGCACGCATAGCCCGTATAGTTTGAGCACAAAGATAGAATTCTTAGAGGTCCTCTGATATGTTCGAAAGCTTTGGAAAGCTTTGAAACTCATTACCTTCTAATGTCCCCATTTTGTGTCACAACCATTTTGCTATAATTAGCAAAATACGTTACAATATGAATTATCGTATTATATCGTTTCGCAATAAGTACCACCTGGGAAATTATTTATTGTAGAACTGCCTAATAAGGAGTTACATCCCATTTATCTTATTACATCAGCTCCCTAGTAAGGTCAACTGGGATGACAGGAACTTTTTGTGGTGCGGTTTTTTTTTTTCTATTTTTAACCCCTATACTGCTAAATAAGTTAGATGAAACTTTGAAGTCGATAGTAAAAATCCGCTTTTTGTTATTTCAAACTTACTTTTGCTATTTCAAACTTACTTTTTGGAGAAAAAATATCTCCTTATCGTACGGTGTAGATCCAAGATCAGACTGCACGTTCTGTGCAGTCTGATCTTGATCTACGCTGTTCGCAAACGTCAGTGAGTCGTGCTTAGCAGGGTAAGAGTTATGGAGGGTGTCAAACTACCAAATGAAGCCGTGTGTTGTTTTTACCTCGGAGTAAATGAGCCATGCTCTGTCAAAAGGAGGTCTCCTGCATCTCCGTAGTGCATTGTACCAAGCAAGTCATCACATAATTATTGATCCATAAAAACCATTATGTCTAACAAAGGTAGAATGGTTCTTGGGCATGCAGAATATTTAAAAATAGCAGAAAGCTTCGACCCATGTCACTCTGGCCAGATTGCGCACGCTGACATAAGTCGGTACAGATCCATTAAAACCTTTTTCCCAGAGCATGACTCAAATAAATTTAATCGTTTTTGTTTCCTTTTTGAAAGTTAACTTTAAAATTTTGTTGCAAATAAAGGGACTATTTTGGTAATTTAGTGTTAAGTAGCGGACGATATGGACCTAAAATCTGACTGCACGTACTCACATTGCCTTGAACTTACAACATACAGGAAAAAAGAGATAAATAAAAGAGACGCATTTAACTTTGTCAAATGACATTGATATATCGATCTAAAAGAGAATAAATACAAGTTTGCTTCAAATAGGTGTGTAAAGAGAGCGGACGGTGGCGCCATATTGTTGTCGCAGCATTACAATTTCCGCTCACTTTGTCTCTGAAGGGTTTACAAGTTTTTTACCTTATCATGCCCGATTGCGCGTTAGATTTATTGAACTAGTCTATCTGTCCTGTGAGAAATATACTTTGAAAGCTAGACGCGTTCCGACCCATCTCCATCGCAAGAACGTTGAAATCATGGAGACAAGGGAGGCAATTACTCGCTAAATGTACGGTATTTATTTTTCGACAGCCTTCACCCTTTATAACCTAATGTGTTGGAAAAATGTATTGCGCAACACGACCTCTAGACATATTCAATGTTTTTTTTCGGGTAGTATTTATTTCAAAGCTGATTTAGTTTCATTGACCAATAAGACTCGTTCCTACATTTTACCTTCATTTTGACCTTTGAAAGCTTTCGCGTTCGTCCAACATATTCACCAAGGTATTGAAATTTCCATTTCAATGGGAGATGAAAAAAAAAAGTGTACTTCCAAAGATTCGACCTTTAATACTTTCTTAATGATATGAGCCATGCTCTGTGAACAGAGGGCTTAATGCATCTGCGAAAATAATCAACTCAGGTCAGCCCGCGCAGTCCACGTAGGCTGACCTGGGCCGAAACTTTCCGCTATTGGTCAATTTTCTGTATGTCAAAGGACCAGTTTACCTGATAATTATGTCAAATATAAAAAAAAAAAAAAGGAAAAAAAAAGGGGGGGGGCTTTTATAGACCCGTAGTTGTGTGGTGACTTGATTGGTATAATGCATTCAGCCCCTTATTGCCAGAGCATGGCTCATATACATTTGCTCCGTTCTGTGTGCTAACCGCAGGTACGATAAACATAACGGCTTTTTTCCCATATGAGTGTAGGAATATGTGCGAAATACTGACAAATTACTTCTTACATATTAGTATATAGAGGGCGAAGGTTGTCCAAAATAAATTAAGTACCTGTAGCTTACTGAGGCTAAAGATGACCAACTCAGAATGAAATTTATTTAACTATTTTTCACTAATTAGCTGTGGAAGATTTCATTCTGTATATTTATTTATTTGTTTATTTATTTATTTATTTATTTATTTATCATTTAACTGTTTATTTGTTTATTTATTTATTTACTCGATATGATAACTTATTCTATCTCATCTCGCTAGATTAGACTCGGCAAAGGAACTAAGCATTATTTTAGATCCACGTTTTAATTCTGTTACATAAATGAATTACTTTGGTATCGACGAAAGCAGACTAACATAAAACTGTTAAAATTTCAACAAAGTTGAAATGCCAAACTTTAGTTTAAACTTCATAATAAAATGTAACAAGGGCAAAAGAGTCTGACCACAACTTCTTTCTAACTGATATATTGTCATTTCTTTCATGACAAAACAATGGGCCTGGACAAGTTGTTAATTAGACAGAGCTACCAGCTTCGATTATATTCCGATGTAGTCAAACACATCTAATTTAAGTTAAAAATTACGTACATGCGCCTTATGGTTGAGTGCAAACGGTAATGATCTTTTGCCCGCCTAGTTAACTTAAAATTATAAAATTATTGTTGCAACGTCTTTATATTTATTCCTGATAGCTCTGTCTCATGAGCTGCTTGGTCTGGATTTATGTTCGAGTGCTCACTTGAAAGTCTATTGCATCAAGTAAGTAAAGAGTCACACGTGTTTGCATTTCAAATCAAGGCTTTATTAGTCTGTCAGATGTGAATGATGCATTAGTGTCAACTAAATTTAGTGCCGAAGTGAACAGTGAACCCGCCATGGTGATTGGGAGGGAGAATTCGATAAATGAAGAATTCTGAAACTGTCGACTAGATTAGATGGAAATTTCCAGCCGAAAGTGAAAACCTTACATGTTGCGATTTCAAACTTGTTTTTGTCGGAAAAATCTCACCATATCGGATATAGTGTAGATATCCAAGATCTGTCTGCATTGCGCGACTCAAACCGCAGTCGCACTCTGAGGAGCGCTTGGCAGCAAGAGGGTGATGCGTTGTAGCAATGATTTATTTATATATAGTGAGTTTTGCAATCGCACGATTTCTTTACATGGATGATTAAAAGAAAAGGACTTTTTACACCCGTACATAGAGTGAAAAGTTTAAATTTGCATAAATATTATGTAAAATATCATTTTAAGTTATCAATATAAAATGGAACAGTTATTGTCCCTCTGTGCTCTCCATACATCGATTTAGAATACCAGGTACTGCGGTAAAATTAGAACAAATGTGTCTTCTTTTTTGTGTTACACTAGCAAGAATCCAAAACGTTATCTGTCTACTGTCTTATCAATTGGTTATATGAATCATGAGAGTGTTTAATATAAACGTCTATCTTCATTTACTTCCCATTTGTAAAGACACTGTTTGGTCTGTCGGCCATAAAATACCACGTGCCCTTTGAGAGTTGGTGTTTGGACTGAAACGTTTCCTTTCACTCTTAAGGAGGCGTGATACTTAGGTGAACAAAGGGTGATTTTGCAGGCAATGTACATCGAAATCAGATTGAAAGCAGCTCCTGGTCTTCATTCTACATTGTCGATGTTACAACTAATTGAAATCGTGTAAATATGGACCCGTATTCACCAACAGTTCCAAATTGCATTTTTAGTCTTATTCTAGAGAAAGTAACGCAATTTCTGATCGGCTAAACCATTTAGGGTAAACCGAATCGTTAAGCCAATCAGAACTTGTGTTGAAATTAAAAAACCTCTGGAGAATTAGACTTAGGATAGTATTAAGAATGGTTCGTGAATACGGACCATGTTTAATTCAAGACGTGTTTGTTAGATTGTGCGTCTCATTGCCCAGCCCACAAAAGCGTTGCACGATGCAACAGTTTGAGCTCTCGAATGCAGATATTTAGCTCTTCAATGCTTCATTCCGTTGTCTGCATTTGAAACTCAAAATTTGAAACTGATTATTTTATATATGATGTTGCGCGTGTTCAAGTGGATTACAAAAGATATACAGTAAAATCCACGGCTAAAACAGTACAAGCACTTACATCGATGTCCAAAGAAATAAGTAAAAACATCTACAATAGAAAAGTAATTTTATAGTTATTCGTTGTCGGCAAATGATTTAAATTTGGAGAAATCTAAAATTTTGCTGACCGCTAGAGAGTTAAATGACACATTTAAACACTTGGTGCTTGCGTCCGATGATTCTAGACCCCGAATCGAGGTTTGTGTCTATAAAAAATGGGGACCATTCCTGTAACTCAATTTTTTCCTTTTCCAGATAAAAACTAAAGGTGACCAAATAATAGATTGGTTTACGTACATTCCTTTGTTTTTATCCGTGATTCCCTCAGGGATGTTGCGATAAATATAATTTGCTTTTTTGATTATATGTAAGGTTCCCATGTAATTTTAAAGTGAATTCTATTCTCAGTCATCAGAGAAAAGCATATATCGATTTGAAGAATAATCTGAGAATATGTAGTTAAAATATTATATTAAAAACATATCTATGTAGTGCAAGAAAATCAAGGATAAAAACCAAGTAATCCTCTTTTCAGGATCAATGTAGTACTGGAGAGGAATCACGGGAAATAACCAAAGAATGTCCCCTATTCTGTCTGCTGGATGTCTCTGACAAGAACGTGTATGCTGATTGCTCCTGCAAGGCACTGTTGTCGTATTTGGCCTGTTTACAGTAACAGTAAATAAATCATTTTAAATACATATGCACAGCTAATGAAATCTGCAGCGAATGATTGTCGATCGAATTTAACCAGTTACAAAGCACTTCGGATAACGCAACTTTGAAGTCGGCATTGTACATCTGATTGTTGAACTCGGCAGCAGAGTTTTGTTTTTCTCACTCCAATTAATGTCAGTGTCAATAAAGGGTCCATTTGTTTCGCCCGTTGTCCGGGAATTTGTTTTTAAGCGTATCCCAGTTTCCTTTTTGTCTGCTGCAAAGGGAAAAAACATCGAATGCCGGAGATTTTGGATTAAATAGAGTGATTTCTGCTGAAGCATTGCCCTATACTAATTTAGCTGGTTATTTAACACGATTGAGTACGATACTGATTGCTGCCGATGAGTACGCTGCAGTACCAGACTTTGTTTTTGAAAAGGCGGCAGCCTCATCCAAAATATGGACTGGCACCGCAGTGTTCGAATCCGATTGAATTCAATACTGTTCCAAATAATGCTAAATGACCGCGTTGTTTCACATGAATTTACGTATTGCCTTAAAGCAACAAACTTGTGAGTTATTTCATCTTGATTAATATTTAAAAACAAAATGAGATATAAAAAAAAAAGGCTTTTGCAAACGGAATTTCATTGACAAGGGAGACTACTCTTCCGAGTAAATCCATATTCTGGACTCTGGCCTCGCTCAGAATAATCCATATTCGGAAGTACAGAGACGAATTTGGATTCAGATATTTTAAACTCGTGCGGAAGTATTAAAGCTACTTCATTTTGTCGTTATACTGCAGGTATTAAATAGATGTAATCTATTCTAGACGCAACAATTTTAAATTGCAATGCACTTGGCCTTTCCAGCTGATCGTAAACGCCCACTCTACTTTATTCAATATTTTTGACTGTAATATTTGAGCCATGCTCTGTGAAAAGGAGGCTTAATGCATCTGCGAAAAGTATCGACCCAGGTCAGCCTGCGCAGTCCGCGCAGGCTGACCTGGGCCGAAACTTTTCGCTATTGGTCAATTTTCTGTATGTCAAAGGACCATTCTATCTCATGATTCAGTCGGTTGTTAGACGAAATGGCCTTTATAGATCAATGATCACGTGATGACTTGCTTGGTATCATCCATCACGGAGATGCATTAAGCCCCCTTTTGTTGCCACAGCGCGACTCATTTATTTTCGGTGTTACATAGTCTAGTAGTCAAAACTCGAGTAGGTACTTAGGGAATCATGGTTCGATACCCGCTAGCGTCGCCGGTCATTTAGAAGTGTCCTTGAACAAGGCTCTGCAGAGCCCAACGCAACTAGTGAAACAAATGAAGGCATGAACATGTGAGGTGATAAAACTGAAACGCTGCTGAAAGTGGTGTAAAAACCCTATTCATGCAAACGATAAAATAAACAATAAAACTCTGTCTTGTCTAAAATTTTAGTCTGTTTTCTCTGTCTTTGATATTTTCCACTTGATTTCGATCGATATGTTAGTTCTAGGAGCAAATCCACTTTCTCTTCGGTTAATGTCTCCCAAAAGGACGTTTTTCCATGAACTCTCACTTAAAGATACAACCTTTGTCTTGCTGAATCAAAACAACTAAGAGAGCACAAACCATCGTTTAACCAATACACTGAAACGGCGATCTTTTATCACTCGTATACGAGCCATGCATTGGCAAAAGGGGGCTTTATGCATCTCCATAATGCATTGTACCATGCAAGACATCACATAATTATGGATCCTTAAAATCCACTTTGTCTAACAACCGGCTGAATCATGAGGTAGAATGATCCTTTGACATGCAGAAAATTGACGAAAAGCAAAAAGTTTCGACCAAGGTCTTCCTGCACAGTTCGCGCTGACCTGGAACGGTGGATTATATCCCCTTTTCAAAGTGTGTGACACGTATATATATACATGTACATAACAAAGATCGAATGTAAAAGCACGGCATAGGCGGCATGGAATTCAAAGATATTTTAATATTAGTATTTTGGAATGTAATTTATCGTTTATAAGATTTGTTTTACCCTTTACCGCATACATCGAGTTTTAACGACCCTAAGGCAGAATGTTTAGAAAACAATGTTGGGGAAACTAGCATTTTTCACAATGTTTCAACCTTTTCAGAAACGAATCACCTTTTTAGAAACCTTGTAATTATTCTCTGCAGATGCTTCAACCAGGACAAGTCGAAAATTGTGACCTCTGGTCAAGGGCTAAGGGTCGGTTTATGAAAATAATTCTAACCGGTTTCAAATTAGCTTTAATCCTTACCATATCATGTATATTAAAAGGGTATAGTAATAATTGTTTATGGTTGCGAGCAGACCTAGATCTGACAACAGATTTGCAGGCTGATCTTGTTCTACACTGTCGGTAAAGAACAAAAATAGACCGACATAAACATGATAGGGGGTGAAATACGTGCTCCGTGGCTATAACGCTTTTTTATCTGTACATGTTCCAATAAGTTAAAGATACACCAGGGATCTATTATAGGACCTTACTTCTTTTATACATTACCAGTTGAACACAACTTACTTTCGTCTTGCAGCCACGTAGGTTTGGAAATATTTTTCGAACAGATAAAAAAAAAACAACCTTCCCTTGAATTTTCTTTCTTTTCTTTCTTTTGTCATATTTCTACATTACTTCCAGTTGTAATTTATACTGTACATACATTGGTTTATGTTATTTCTATCAAATTTTTACAAAGATGTTGTCAGTCGTCTGACTCAAAATTGTTTCCAACCTTGATGAGCTAAATTGGCATAGTTACAGTTAGATATCGAGAAGAATAAGCCAGGATTAGACTGCACGGATGCACGGGCTGATCTTGATAAACCCGTCACAGAAAATCAGATGAAACGATATACAGGACATAGGGTTAAATACGTGCTACGTAGCAATAACGCTTCTCTATCTATATACGTTTCAATAGGTTGAAGATACACCCGGGATTTATAAATGGACCTTAGGCTACTTCTTTTCTACATCAGCCGAGCCCCGGTAGCTCAGTCTGTAGCGTACTAGACTTGATAACAGGGGGTCGCTTGTTCGATCCCCGGCTCGGCCAGTTTCCTTTCGAGGATTGATGATAGTCATTGCGACGGGATTCATTCCTCTCTCAGCGCTGACCATTGTTTCGACGATGTTTATGTGAAAAAGCCGACAGTTGCTTGGAAAGAATATTGTGCGGTGTACTGTTAAAAAAAAACTCCAGGAAAGCATGGATAGTTGCACTGGCAGCCACGATATAACTGAAATAATGTTGAAAAGGGCGTTAAACACCATACAATCAATCAATTTTATACATTACTCGTCGAACGCAACTTATTATCGTCTTGCAAGCACATAGGTTTGGAAACTTTTTAGAAAAGGAAAATTGTTTTATAAAAAAAATTATTTTGGTCATTTTGCTACATTATTTTCCATTGTATTTTATGTATTAACCCTTTACCACATAACTTCGACTTGTAACGACCCTGGGCAAGAAGGCTTTTGAAAACATTTTGGGAACAGGAGAAAATGCTGGGTTACCAACATTTTCTCCTTTCCCCATTCTTTTTACCCTTTCAACGACAAGTTCCAACGTATGAGTCACATTTAATTTGTCGTCTGCAAATGCTTTCAATTTGGACAAGTTTAGAATGTTGTCTTTTGGTAAAGAGTTAAATATAAAGTCATGTTTGTCATCTAAATGTTACATAGTTGTTCTCGAAGTCGTCTGCTGGTAATGACTTAAATGGGTGATATCACGAAAAGCAGGCCAAGATCAGTCTGCACGGATTTGCTGGCAGAATTTTTTCTGTTTTCTTCACATAGAAACTCAAAGGCTGCGATATACAGGATAGGTGACATATAAGATGTTTGTTTCGTGACTATACCCTATCTTTTTGCGCCATACTCTAGCAAAAGGGGGTTAAATGCAACCCCGTTACGCCAGGCAAGAAATCATATAATTATGGTTCCATGAAATTGTTTTTTGTTCTACAAGCAACTGAATCCTGATGTAGAATGGTCCTTGAACCTGTAAAATCGACCAAAGGCAATACGTTTTGACCCAGGTCATCCTGTGCTGATTGCGCAGGCTGACCTGGGTCAAAACGTTTTTCTATTCATCAATTTTATGCACGTCAAAGGGCCAGTTAACCTCACGATTCAGTTGGTTGTTAGACAAAATGGATTTTATAGATCCATAATTATGTGATGACTTGCTTGGAATAGTGGATCAGAGATGCATTAAACCCCCTCTACCGTAACGTGACTCATATATTTTCGCATCTAGCCTTTTGCGGAAAGAATAAATCACAAATGTGTAATCTGGGTCTGTATTTACCAACAATTCTTAAGGATATTCTTAGTCTTATTCTCCAAGATTTTCTACATTTGAAAGTAGCACAACTCCTGATTGGCTAAACCAAATGGTTTAGCCAATCAGGAGTTGTGTTACTTTCAGATGTAAAAAATTCTGGAGAACAAGACAAAGAACGTTCTTAAGAATGGTTTGTGAATACGGACCCTGATCTTGAAATCTATATCGTAAGATGGTTCAGCCAAAGATGTATCCGAGATATCGTTTAGTGGGTTGTATTATCAGCCGTCGAACGAGGTCAAGTTTACATACTTGGCGCTAAAAGGGCTTAGTTTTGTGGTATATTATTGAAGTCTAAAAGGTTGTCTGTCTACTGTCTTATCTATTGGTTATATGAACCATGAGAGTGTTTAATATAAACGTCCATCTTTATTAACTTCCCATTTGTAACTACACGGTTTGGTCTGTCGGCCATAAAATACCACTTGTCCTTTGAGAGTTGGTGTTTGGACTTACCACAGGCCTTTGAAGCTCCATTAGTCTGTTACGGAACACTAACATTTTTCTTGGTTGATCATCGAATACTTGCGAATTGGTGCATCGCCTATATATCAGGGAATACTCAAATTTTCATTTACACCGTTACTATAAATAGCACACTGGCGACTTCCTCTATGTTGTATATAATAAGACTTATTATATACAATATAGAGGCAGTTGCCAATGCGCTATTTATAGTAACGGTGTTCGATAAGGAAAATCTCGTTGTCCAGTAATAGACCAATGGAGTTTCAGTGGCCTATGGACTTACACTGTCCCGGTTGCACTTAACATGAGCCATGTTCTATGAAAACGGAGTTTAATGCATCTGCACAAAGCATCGACACAGGCTGATCTGTGACGAAACTTGTTGCTTTTCGGTAAATTTTCTACATGTCAGAGGAGCATTGTACCACATAATTCAGTCAGCTGTTAGACACAATGGACATTATGGATCCATAATTATGTGATGAATGGCTTGGTATGATGCATTACGGAGTTGCGTTAAATCTCCTTTTACCAGAGTATGGCTTACATGCAATTGTTATGGCTGTGATTTTTGCAGAAAGTAAACAGGATGGCATTGAGGCATATGATCTGATCGAAGGCATGGCTTGCCAATTAGCATAAAATTATTCCGACCATGAGGAAATAAAAAGTAAAGGTTAACAGAGGTTATGGCACATTCTTGCATACCTAACGACCAGAGTGCAAAATGAAACGGACAATTTCTGTTGGTAATAAAAACAAAAGTATGGGAAGTTCAATACTGTTTTGATTAAGTGTCTCACAAAATATCATACATCATGAGCCTATGAACAGACAGCACACTCACCAGCCTAACTTTTTATCTATGCTCTTAAAAAAGGAGAAAAAGCAAAAGACGCTGTCATAGGCATCGTAAGTGTTAGAATATTTCACGTGACAAATTTGTGCTCTCCCATTAGCCAATGCATTTTCTAAGAAGTCTGTCTCATTTTTGACAGAGGGCACAACTGGGAGTTCTGCAAAATAACCATTGTCTAAACCCTTCATATTCCAATGACAACAAATGTGTCTTCGAGGACAATGTAAATCAGGATCAGACTACAAAGCACGTTTAGTATGATCCTGTATCAACACTGTCCGATCATCGAATCTTTATTGAAATTGGAATCCCTGGCCCTTTCTATGTTTGGGTTTCATTTCACTTATTTAGCAGGTTAAGGATACTGTCTGACTTACCAGGTGAACTTAAATCTGTGTGTGGGCAAGATATTTATTTTTAAATTGTTGGCAACATTCTAGAGAAAGTATTAAACCTTTGCATAATACGACAGCTGAAATACTAAACCAACAGCCTAACAAACTATCGAAGAAAGTAGATTCGTGATCGAACTATATCTTTGCAGTCTTAGTACAAAAGAAGTACATGTATCTAAATTTTATCTTAGTATGCATAGGGTTAGGAAATTAGAGCTGAACAACTAAGTCAGCCATTTGCTTCAAATATTTATGAACAGCATTTTTATGTAATTCTCGAAACAGTAATACCAGTTCACGATTCAATGATTCAAAGAAACCTTGCACGACCAGGAAAAAATACCTCTTATGAAACTAATAGAGCGCAGTAAAGGAATTACGTGTTACCATGTACAGTCGTGGCGCCTTGTTACCCGCAAGGTCATGACAACAGCACATCTGTAAGTTCTGTTCGAGATGCAATAGGAACAATGTTTAGAACATAAAATATACTGATAAATATTCGTATCTAATGACTTTTTGCCCGTGACTTTGATATCTTGATAAAAGAGTATACGTATACATTGATTCCCCAGACTTAATTAGAATTAGACCACATGTTGCAAGAAGCTTAACACAATACCCCCAGACTCATGAAACTCTAATTATGTTACGAGTCTACTATAGCTGTGACGTTAACGCGTTGGCTTAATAAATAGGACTACCAGACTAAAATAAGTGTGACGTTTCTGTGGTGCCGATAAGAATATTCTGGAAAAAATTTATGAGCTATGCTCTGTGAGTAGGGGGCTTAATGCATTTGCAAAAAGTATCGACCCATGTCAGCCTGCGCAGTCTGCGCAGGCTGACCTGGGCCGAAACTCTTTGCTTTTGGTCAATTTTCTGCATGTCAAAGGACTAGTGTAGGTCATGATTAAGTAGGCTGCTTCACAAAACGGATTCTAGGAATGTATAAAACTTTGATGACTTGCTCGGTATCATGCATCACGGAGTTGCATTTACCCCCCTTTTCACAGAGCATGACTCATATATATATATATATTTACACAATACTACCTGATGATGCTTCCCTCTAGCAGCATAGGAAAAATGATCGAAGGTAGTTATCTGTAGAAGTAGTCTTGTCTGCGAATTGGTTTGGGTGCTTTGGTCACCGAGACAGTTAAGAGACGTTCTTCGTGGTGAGCGCTTAAATGGATTAAATAGATCTCTCATCTGTGATACGTGCAGTAATACTCTGGTGGCTGAAAGAACGCCATTACAATAAGCTATAAATTTGCCAATCCATGTTTGACCAAACCACATGCATATTCAAAAGCTTTGTCTCTTTTCTCAACCCTTAACCTGATAAACAACTGAGATGGAAATTTCAAGCCGATAGTAAAAACCAAAATTCTGCTCTGTCAAAGGTATGTTTTGGGGAAAAAATCTCCTTATCGGACCGTGTAGATCTTAGATCAGACTGCACGTTATGTGAAGTCTTATCTTGATCTACGCTGTCTGCAAAAGGTCATTGAGTCGCGCATAGCAGCCTGAGGATTAAGGACCCCAAACTGCCTGCTCCAGCTGCTGTACTAATTTTTACGACTGTTCCAAATCATTCCTCTTTGTTATTTCAGTTTATGACGTTTCCGTGTTGTTGCGGCCATAACAGCTTAGTACTACTACACTATATCCATCTTTCTTTTGGGTGATTAAGGGCTTAGGGGCAAAAAGACTTCCACAGTTCCACAACTCGTTAGAGATTTACTCAATTTAAGTCTGTCCAAAATCCGACCTCTTTTTGGATTTTTACCTAAAAAGACAACATTAATTTTGTTGTCACCAAGAATGATTTACAGGGCAAGTGCTAAGTTCCAAATTTCTGCGCTGTCCTCAAGAGATGCTTGATCTGTCCTCAGCTCCTGAACTCTTTCTGGGACGACAAACCTTTTGACTTTTCCATACTAGCACATTACCAAAATGACAAATTTTACACTTGTTCATTTCGAAAGCTTTTGCAGACGACAAAAATTAATCAAATGTTCTTCAAATGATGAAATTTTCCTATGAAAATGGTAGAAAACTTTGTTGGAAAATGAGAAAATGCTGGTAACCAGCATTTTCTCATTTTTCCACAGTTTTTTGAAAAGTCCTACTCCTCAAGGTCGTTAAAACCCGAAAATGTTTGGTTAAGAGTTAACCCTTTACCACACAATCCCGATATTTAACGACCCTGAGAAAGGAGCCTTTTGAAAACATTGTGGCAAAAGGAGAAAATGCTGGTAACCAGCATTTTCTCCTTTTCCCACAATGTTTCCTACTCTTTCCAAAACAAGTTTCAATTTTAAAGTCCCTTTTATTTTGTCGTCTGCAAATGCTTTCAATTTCAGCCAGTCCAAAATTTTGTCGTTTGGTAAAAGCATTAGCAGACGAAAGAACAAGGTGTGACTCCAATGTTAGGATTCGTCATTGAATGGGTAGAAAACATTGCGTGGAAATAAAGAAAATGTTGGTTCTCAGCATCTTCTCGTTCCCACAAGGATTTCAAAGGCCTTCATTTTCAAAGCCTTAAAAACATGGGTTCATTTGGCAAAGGATTAACCCTTAGGCTGCTAAGTGCGACTCAAGAACCTTTTGCGGACAGTGTAGATCAAGATCAGAATGTCCAGTCTGATCTTGGATCTACACTGTCCGATGAGGAGATATCTTTCCCAAACAACTACCTTTGCAACAGCAAAAAATTTGTTTTTACTCTCAGCTTGAAAGTTTCATTCCTCTTATTTAGCAAGATAAGGGTTAAGGTTAATTGCCAGTTTTTACAGAGGTTAATACATCATAAACGTTTTCATGGACGCTTAAGGCAATCAATATAGCTACAAATCAGTAATCCCGGCAGAAAACATTTGCATTTTTATTTTTGTCTGCTAATTTGATTTGTATTCGAAGTTCCAACAGAAGTCAAATTGGTCGACGGGTCATTGTGGTGTTGCTCTGTACTACCGTTTGCATTTTACTGTTTTTGTGTACGTCTGTGGGCCCGGCCGGGTAGCTCATTGGTTAGAATATCTGACTCGTGACCTGGTAGTTGCGAGTTCGATACCCGGTTAAGGCAAACTTTCTTTCCGACGACTTTTAGCCTCTCACCTCTGATGCATGTGAGAAAAGTAGTCAGTGGCTTGGAAAGAAAGTTGTGTCAGTGCTGTTGTGAGAAAGCCAGAAAAAATATGCATAGCTACATGAACCGCCGTGATATGACCCAAGCTGTAAAAACGGCGTTAAACTTTAATACAAAGTATGTCTGTGCTATAGTCATTGAGCTGTGTTAGTCTTTTCATTTTTCAAGGTCAAACTTGTCTCCTTTTAACACAATTTTAACCTGAGATTCAGACAAAAAAGAATTGTAAATTTTGTGTTTGATTCATTTTTTTTTTTTTTTTTAGATTTATTGTATTTATTTAACAAGGTCCAGTACTCCTAGTGAATCCAGGAAAGACATTGTTGAGCCAAAGATCAAACAGATCGTTCTATGTACATGTAGTGTAGTCTTGGCTTCTGCCGTCCGCGAAGGTGTATGTCTTTGCCTTCGGCGGAAAAGAGCTTAAAAGCGACAGAAGTGTCCGATACCGATATGAAAATACACAAAGCTGAAAAGTTGGTATAAACCTCGCACAATAAAGTTTACATTATTAGAAAAACCGTGTCCAACAGAACTGATATACATTAGGTCATTTCAATGATTAAATATGATTAACAGCTCTTACTACAACTAGATTCTTTTTCTCTAAATTAGGTCATAATTCGTGACTTTATTGAGTCATATTCGAAATTACAAACAAATACTTATAATTTAGAGATTTATCATGCGAGAGCCATACAAACATTGTAGCCTGAGCAGTCGTATGGCATGTTTCTTGCCTTTTGAAGATTGTTCCATGACCTATTTATTAATTTCTGTCATCGTCCCGGGGTCCATTCTGGCACAGTGAAAAACCCTTTACCACACAATCCGCAGTTTTAAAGACCGTGTGGGAGGAAGCTTTTTAAGACATTGTGGGAAAAGGAGAAAATGCTGGTAACCAGCAATGTTTTTTACTCTATCAAAGAGAAACTAAGCCATGTGAGCCACCTTTAATTTGTCGTCTGTAAATGCTTTGAATTTGGACAAGTCTAAAATTTCGTTGTTTGATAAAGAGTTAAAGCGTTGAATGAGTAATCAGAAAATCCTGAGATCGATTGCCGCTGCAGGTATTGGGCACGTGGAAGTGTCACTGGGCAAGACACTGCAGAGCCTCTCCCCTAATACTAGCAAACTCCGGGATTAATTGTAATTTTTAGTTACATCGAGGCGGCAATTGCACCGATCAATGCTCTCCTGGAGTTTCTTTTACCGGTACTTGGCACATTACTCGCCACTGGCTGCTTTCCAACATAACCATCGTTGAAACAATAATTAGCGGTGTCACAATGTCTTTAATCAGTCCTCGGAAAGAAATTGGCGGAGCTGGGGATTCGAACCAGCGACCCCATGGTCTCACGTCCGGTACGCTACGACTGCTCTAACTGGCTCGGTAAACTCCAGGAAAGACATAAATGAGTGTGCTGTTGCCATGATACTACTGAATACTACTTAAAAGTGGGGTACACCACCATTCAAACAATCATTCCTTTATCATCAAATTAACCGTCATCATAACTCAAAATTTGTTGAGGGTTTTCGTTCTCCACGAAAAAAGAAATTTCACAAATTGAGAAGTGGATTTTACGCGTAACTGTTTATTAGGTATCATGTTTGGGATTGTTTGGCACTGCCATTCTTTACAATTTTCCCCCCACATTTGTCTCATTTCAGCCCACTCAGAAAGCAAGGACTGGCTAGATATCATGAGAAAAGCTTTCTAGAATTACGATGAAAGCTTTTATGATCAGTATGAGAAAACTTTGACCAATTGCAGAGTTCGTTTATAGCCATCTGTGTAATACATGGTGGGATCTTGGTGTAGACCCCTTACCAAACAATCCCGAGTTTTAACGACCCTGAAGAAGAAAGCTTTTGAAAAGATTAAGCATTTTTCCTTATCACACAATAATGTCTACTATTTCACAGACAAATTCTATCATTTAGTCACTTAATTGGGACAAGTCTTAAAATATCTTTAATATGATTTTTTTGTTTCTATGAATTTTTATCTCAATAACATGCTGTTTAAATAATACGAATGTAAAGAAAACTGTTGGGTTTTTATTATTATTATTTTGGGGAGATAACTTAATAATATACACTTAGTTTTTCTTTCCCAGAAAAGGGATTGGCAAAAGTTTTAATCCTTTATCACATGAAAATAGTTTAGACTGGTCCAACTTGAAAACATTTGCAAGTGACAAATGACACGTGGCTCAAATGATTGGGTTTGTTCCTGAAAGGTAAGGAAACATTATGATAAAGTGAGTAAATGCTGGTTACCACCATTTCGTTCTTTTCCCACAGTGTTTTCAAAAGTCTTATCTACGAGGGTCGTGAAAATTCGGTAGTGTATGATAATGGTTTTAGCACATCCGTAAATAGTGCTCTGACAGTGTCCGTAACCAATAGCAGTGCAGTCCATGACGTTTGATATACATTGCGCCAATTTCCATTACATCACCTCTGCCATAAGTCTTTCTCTGCCAGTGGCGAGTTAAGTAGCTTTTGCGGAGGGCGTCGATCGAGATCAGGCTGTAACGATATACTCGAATTATTGCGTGCTCGAATAATCGAGGTTTGCCAACGTAAAGGACTCGCAGATAGACAGAGAGAACGACAGACTGAAAGAAGGAAAAATGAGAGAAAGAGACAGACAGACAGACAGACAGACGGACGGACGGACGGACGGGGTGACAGACAGGCAGACAGGCAGGCAGGCAGTCAGACAGACAGACAGACGGATAGCAAGTTGAAGAAACGTGTTGAACTCCAATCATCAAGTAACTGGTTTGTTTCCTAAGACTTGCCTATTTTTAATCGGAAAAAGGTTTCCGGATTTGGGAAAAAGGAGTAAAATCCTCGTAAAGCATGATAAATGGTGACAGGAAAACGCATGTTTATTTCTTTTTATCAAACCTTTAAACGTGCATTAAGTATGACAAATATTGATCCCTATTTACTTTGAATCCCTAGAGATAACCCTCCTCTCAAATCGCATCCTGCGTATTGCGACCTTAGATGTGCTTTTCGAAGAAAGTCGACCACGATCGGCATGCACGTACGTGCAGTCTGATTCTAATCTGCTCCCTTGCGTTGTCATGAAGTTGTTAAACCTTCTATATGATACAGTAAATAAACGGGCTTTTTACAGACGTAAGTTCC
The DNA here is from genome assembly GCA_945859785.2 of Tridacna gigas. Lineage (NCBI taxonomy): Eukaryota > Metazoa > Mollusca > Bivalvia > Cardiida > Cardiidae > Tridacna > Tridacna gigas. The sequence goes on along the minus strand of OX244042.2, from coordinate 25,014,372 downwards.
ATTAACTATTTTAACCAGGAAGGGCAAAGTTTAAATACGTCTAAAATCTAAACGCAAATCTCCTATAAATTTTAAACAAATTGAAAGAGAGTGTCTTTATTTGCTCGTCCTGAAACTATTTACTGACCCGAAGCATGATAATCACACTACCCGCCATTGGCAGACCATGGGTGACGCCATTATGTTCAGTCACATACACGCGCTGCGATTATGATACAATGGTCGAACGTTGCTAGAACTGAAACATGTTTGCAGAGGATCTGCTGTGGCCGTATGGTCACTGTGCAGAGTATCCTCATATTTTACAGGCCGTTTAATTATTGACCTGAGTTTTATTGTTTTCAACTGCCACAGTCGAATAAACGCCCGCCAAGTTTTGCCGTAATGACGTAATATAGTTCCTCGGCGTCAGTCGTGCGGCGTGCATGGAACGGGTATAAATAATAGTAAATAGAGTGTAGATGATAGATTGTACTGCAAACAACGCTTAACTCTTCTTAAACTTCGGAAAATTTGAGAAACTGCAGAACATGTAGCAAACCAAGTTGTATTGTGGCAGAAGTCACGGCCGCCATGACATTGTAGTTTCGCTATGACCACTTTCATTGCCCCGTGAGGCTTCCTCGCGGCTACTTCTGTACTTTTCTTTTAATAACGACCGGAACTGGAAAGCTGTTCCGCCACCATGCGTCATCGCTTGTACGGTAGTACGCGTCAGTTCCAAGGTAACACTGGAGCCGCTGTTTCGAAAACTTGAAAAAAAGGCCTCGAAATTACCATTACATGTGTTTGTAAACGGTACAGTATGTGACCGCGGAAATGCTATGGTGTCCACATTATGAGTATTGATCACGTGAATTTTTCAAACCATGCTGCGGCCTTGGCAAATGTGAGATGGGCATTACTACCAATATTTTCTAGCTGATATGTGACCAGTCCGGGCTTGAAGCCGCAGCCTACGCGGTCTAGTCTAACGACCAACAAAGCGTGGAAATTATCACAACTTTACAGTGTTTAGATAGTTTACTTTTGACTCAAACTAATTAGGTAAACTACAGAGTAAAAGACATGTAAATATCGAAAACAGGCTCCGAAATTCCTTATATAATTAACATATTGATAAATGAGTCATGTTCTGACAAAAGGGGTTTAATGCATCTCCGCGACAAGTCGTCACATAATTATGGATCCACAAGTCCACGTAGTCTAACAACTAACCCAATCATGATGAAGAATGGTACTTTGACATACAGAAAATCGACCAATGGCAAAAGATTTCGACTCAGGTTTGCCTGCGCGGACTGCGCAGGCTAACCTGGGTCAATATTTTTGTAGAGGCTTAAACCCCCTGTTCACAGAGCATGGTTCAAATATGTATTAGGTCTTGTATGATATACTTGTATGTTTCTTTTGATATACGTATGACGAAAAAAAAGTACAGTAAAGTTCTGTGTTCCTACATAATAATAAAAGATATTCATTAAATCGTGTATGTATCCTCGTATTGTTGATTGTATGGTGTTTAACGCCGTTTTCAACATTATTTCAGATATATCGCGGCGGCCAGTGCACCTATCCATGCTTTCCTGGCGTTTCTTTTACCAGTACTGCACACAATATTCTTTTCAAGCCACTGGCTGCTTTCCCACATCACCATCGTCGAAACAATGGTCAGCGGTGAGAGAGAAATGAATCCTATCGCAATGACTATCATCAATCCTCGAAAAGAAATTGGCCAAGCCGGGGATCGAACCAGCGACCGCCTGTTCTCAAGTCCTGTACGCTACCGACTGAGGTACGGAGGCTTGGCATGTATCCTTGTAGATAAATAAGGAAAAGTCATTCGATTTTTTTCGCTACATATTTTGAGCCTCAACACACACAAGGGGCCTGACCACAGGCAAGGACAACGGTTAAATTGATCGAGATTTCACAATATCTATTTCCGGAAGCATTGTACTTTTTTAAATCAGAAACTTGACTTACGCCGGGAAAAAAAAAGTTTTACCCGTTAAATTCCCCATTGGAAAGTTAGTCGGCATTTCTGATTTCTACAAGTTTATTTATTTATGACTTGAAATATGTGAGTCCTGCTGAAAAGGGGGTTTATTGCATCTGCAAAAAGCATCGACTAAGGTCAGCCTCCCAGTCCTCCCAGGCTGACATGGGTCGAAACTTTGTGCTACATGGAGAATTTTTTTGCTTTTTAAAGGACCATTCTACCTCATGATTCATTCGATTGTTAGACAAAATGGATTTCATGGATCCATAGTTATGTAAGGACTAGTTTGGTATAATTCATCACGGAGATGCATTAACCCCTTTCCCAAACAAGCCCTGGTTTTCACATGTCTGCAGTACAAGTCTTTTGAAAACACTGTGGGAAAAGGAGAAATTGCTTGTAACGAGCAATTTCTCCTTTTTCCACAGTGTTTTCTACCCTTTTTGAGAATTTTCTGCCATTTTCATCAAATTTAAAATTGTCGTCTGCAAACTCTTTCAATTTGGACCAGTCCAAAATTTGTCGTTTGGGAAAGGGTTAACCCCTCTTTTCCCAGAGCACTGCTCATATCCAGGTACGAAAAAACATCAACTCGGTAAACCAGATGAAACATTAAAACATTTCATTAATTGGATACCTTATGCATCAGGAAGAGAAAAGGGTAATTTGATGATATTATGAAACAGGGAGAAACCGTTCCATGTGCTTATTATTTGCCACAACATCTTCAAGCCTGTATGAAATGTTGCCTCGAATTGTTAGCACGTACTTGTTATTTTTACTTTATCGGGTGGTTCTGGAATGATTTGGGCTGCTCTATGGACCTATCGTATAGATCAAAATCACATAACACTGAACGTACAGCGTTATTCTGAATTAGGGCTTTAAAGTTCTTGACATGACAGCCTTGCGACCGCAACAACTTGGCCCTCTGAAATATTCGTTTCATTTAGTTGATAGCAAAAGAGTTACACCTTGATCCTGTGTATCACGATCTTGAATATGAAAGCTTTTGAAAAAATATGGGAATACGCAGAAAGGGTGGTAAGCATTTTTTTCCAAAACGATTTGTGTTCTTTAATCCTTTACCTAACGGCAAAATTTTAGACTTGTCCATATTCAAAGTATTTGCTGACGACAAAATAGATATGACTGAAACATAGAAAATCATTTTTTGAAGGGTAGAAAACATTGTGGGAAAAGGAGAAAATGATGGTTACAAGCATTTTCTTCTTTTCCCACAATGTTTTCAAAAGTCTTCTTCTTAGGATCGTTAAAACTCGGGGTTGTTTGGTAAAGGATTAAAATTAAAATGTCATCGATTTGACCTTCTTTTAATTTGTCGTCTTGCAAATGCTTTCAATTAGGACAAGTCTAAACTGTTGTCGTCTAGTAAAATGTTAAGCAACAGATAGCACTGACTGATTGGTGTTTTCCGCTTCCAATCATGTTTCTATTCTGCATCACACAAAAGGCAGGAAGCGATTATTTCATTAACAGCCATTGTGTACCGGTGTTGCCGATAACAGTTATCGATTACAAGTTCATGTCACCACATAATTTAGTCTCCCTAGCTCCTATTGAATGCTGGGTAAAATTAAACTGAATGGAAGAGAGTTATATTTTAACCGGTTCATAGGCGAAAACGGTGGCTTTTGTGAATGGCATAGAATAAGATCATACGGCACAGAACGTTGAGTGCGATCCTGCGTGTATACCCTCCGCTTCTCTAGTCAAGCCTATCGGATAAAGTCTAAGCTCTAGTGATTGTATTTTCAGCCACCGAAAGACGTTAAGTTTGTACGAGTCATGCTCTGTAAAAAGGAGGTTAATTCATCTGCAAAAAACATCGACTCAGGTGAGCCTGCGCAGTCGAAACTTTCTGTTTTTCTTCTTTTTTTGTCCAAGGACCATTCTACCTGGGAATTCAGTCCTTAGTTTGACAAACTGGATTTTATGGATCCATAATTATATGATCACTTGCTTGGTATAATGCATCACAGAGATGCGTTAAACCACTTTTGCTCGGGCATGGCTGAAATATTTGGCATTGCGAAAGTTTGTACTTGCGCAGCATTTGTAGATGGTTTTGTTTTGGACCTCGCTGAAGACTCTCATTAATGGGATAGGTTTTGTTGAACATTCCTGTATTTGTTTACGACCTCTTCAGAAATATTGCTCGAAAGGTATGTTAAATGCCATACCTTACTTCAACCCCTGGGTCTTGAAAACTACGTTAAAATTATACAGAACTAAGCACTGGTCCTAGAGATTTCTTGACCTTGTACCAATGTTTTTTTTTTTACTATAAACTAATTACAACATATGCAGTTACACAAGCGCAGTACTAACGAGATAATTGCATTGATAGTATTTGTGTAATGGTGTCGCCGAAAACGGCACATGTCACGCAATACTATAGCCCTCTCAGCCCCTTCAGCCCTTTGAAACATTAGTCACATTTAACGTTATACCTCGTTCTCTGCCCTTTGACCCTCTTATCAAACAATCCCGATTTTTAACGACCCTGAGGAAGGAGGCTTTGGAAAATATTGTACGAAAAGGAGAAAATGCTGGTACCCAGCATTTTCTTCTTTTCCCACAATGTTTTCTACCCTATCAGAAAACTGAAGTTCAGTTTTAAATCATGTTATCTGGAGATGCTTTCAGCTTGGAAGGGTCTAAATTTTGTCGTTTGGGGAAGGGTAGACTTTTGGCGATACGGAACAGAATGTGATGGTAGTTCTTGACATTGCCTCTTAGATGCTGCGACAGCGTTTATTTCTGGTTTTTGCTTTCTATGTCCTCTTCACTGTTAACCCATTACAATAAATGACACCAAACAAACGTTCTATTTTATAATTTACCATTATGTGGTGGTGTAGCCGATAACTGTTATTGATAACCCGCCATTTCTTACTCGTAAACGCCTGAAGATTTCATCAACCAATTTTAAGCCTTCACGAACAATCCCGACCTTTAACGATCCTGGGTAAGGAGCCTTTTGAAAACATTGTGGGAAAATGAGAAAATGCTGGTAACCAGCATTTTCTCCTTTTCCCAAAATGTTTTCTGACCTATCATAGTCAAATCCCTGCTTTTAAATTATATTTGATTTTGTCGTTGGCAAATGCTTTCGGTTTGGACCAGTCTAAAATTATGTCTTTTGGTAAAGAGTTAAGGACATAGACAGTCTAAATACGGTTACACTGAGTAAATGACCAAGTGGAAAGCACAAGGGTATGTATACATTTTAAGGGTACCTTCCGCTGATAACGACCGTAGAAAAAAAGACTACTTTTGCCATATCAGTATAACATATTACAGCCAGGAATCTTAGAAGATTTGCAGATAAATTCGTGAAAATGTAGGAGGTTCAGTGAACTTGAGATTAGCCAGGATATTTTCAAGATTCGACCAAAATGATGAAAGTAGTTCCCTGAATTTGAGTGTTATACTTGTCTGGGCATAATCTGTATTTACCGTTCATGTGATGGCATCGCTTCCAGATGAAGTTCTGGAATTTCGGTTAGTGGATAGGATTTTCATGTAATTTTGTCACAGCACTGCATTAACATCAATAATATAGATATTATATAATTTAAGGATTTTGAAAAAATTCTGTTTCATATAAATACATAGTAAGTTCACCGAACCCCTGTTCCTCGGTCGGCAGCAGGGTTGTTAGTTTAAATCCTGCCTGGCCCGACATAATTCTCCCGATGATCGGTCAAAAGCAGTGCAGCAAATCTCATTTCTCTCTCATCCGGAACATTGTTTTTGCAGATAATCTGAGAATGGCGCTTCTTACTGGTTTAAGAAGTACCAAGAAAGGGCTGTAGCTTGCCCCAAATCATGTATATTCAGACTTTAGGCAGCAAAAACGGGGTCGTGGGTATTCCCCGTTCCAAGGAACATTTTGAAAACTATCTTGTGTGTTGGTGCATTCTTGAAGTTCTGAGGACCCACAGATACTTATTTTGTAAAGAAGATCGCTAATTTAAGTGGCATAAAACACAAAAAATGAACCATACTGCGTGGAAAGGGGGTTTGATGCATCTGCAAAACGTATCGACCCAGGCCAGCCTGCGCAATCCCCGCAGGCTGACCTGGATCGAAACTTTTTGCTATTTGTTGATTTTTTCTGCATGTCAAACGACCAGTTTACCTCATGATTCATTTGGTCTTTAACCAAAATAGATTTTATGGATCCATAATTACATGATCACTTGCTTGGTACAATGCATCTTCGTGACATAACCCCCTTTTGCCAGAGTATGGCGCAAATACTTTTCACTGCGTATCAGAATCATGTGGACTCTGGAAACTGCAGGTAAGCACTTGCAGAAATGTACGGTTAGGTACATATGCCGCTGTTATATAATAATAAATACTAAATACTCTTGATCATAGTGAATATGGACTATAAACAAAGGTAAACTATAAAAAAAAAAAATCGTATAGAAGACTGTGGCAAAAATAAAACGGAGATTAAACTTAGAATGCATATTCTGCTTAGAGCTGCATGGCTGCATTTCGCCTACCCAGTCACGATAAGATTTTATCAAAGTTATTGTAGCGTAAGCGGCCTTTGAACACACGCAATATAACAATTACAATTGTGATCATGCTTTAGATATTAATTGTTTTTACCAGTGATTACAATTCATTGAAGAGAATGGAACACCTTAGCTCTTAAGATTGGGTCTTTTTGTGGACAGTGTAGATCCAAAATAATACGTTGCGAAACGTGTAGTCTCAACTGGAACCTTTCCGAAACTTTTTGTTGATCTCGCGCAAACGTAGTTCTGCCATATTCAAGGATATCCCCGCCAATTGGAAAGGTCAAGGTTGAATTTCAAAGGCCTTTATCGTATCGGACTAAAATAGTTTGTTTCGCCCAAGAGGAGGGCTAAAATGATTACAATACAATTGCGACTTTTTCCTCTCCTGTTGTAGAAAAAGAGCAATTGCTTGCAGAAAGCAATGCTCTTTCTTTTCTTAGCAGCAGTTGTTGCATTTTCTACAATGTTTTTCATACAATTCACATGGCAAATTTGCGTATACTTCTCATAGTCTGTCTTTCAACGGTGTATTTGTTACTGTCCTAGGTTGGTGTTAAACCAACTTTTATTGCTCATAGTGGATAAGCTTGCAATACAGCCTGGGTCCGTATTCACCAATCATTCTAAAGAACGTTCTTAGTCTTATTCTCCAGAATGTTCTCAATTTGAAAGTCACACAACTCCTGATGGGCTAAACCATTTGGTTTAGCCAGTCAGGAGTTGTGTTAGTTTCACATTTAGAAAATCTTGGAGAATATGACTAAGAATGTTCTTAAAAATGGTTAGTGAATACGAGCTCAGGACTTAAACTACATCTATATACAAAGTGACGGGTAATATGGATGTCCGTGTAAATCGTTCTGATATGGGTGTAAAGGCAAACATAAATAGTTCTTCACCACACTTCTGCATCCTAAACCTTAGGCTGCAAAGCGCGACTCAAGGACCATTAAGATATGAGTGCGCAGAAGGGGAAATCTGATCTTGGATCTACACGGTCCAATAAGGAAATATCTTTCCCAAAAGAGTATGTTTGAAATACAAAATTTAGGTTTCTACTAACGGCTTGAAAGTTTCATTTCACTCACTGGGCATGATAAAGGTCAAGATAAATGCTTCATGCGACTTAAAAAAAAAACATAATTGGGGAAAAAGGATCAAATGCCTGTCACATGCAATCATCTTTCCTACTCAATGTTTTCCCTACGGCTCAAGAAATCTATTTTTTCTCATCAATTAATGTATCACGTGTCCTTTTTATGGTGTTAATAAAACTATCTCGGACCGTATTCAACAACTGTTCTAACTCTGAATTCTAAATTAAGAAAGTAACACAATTTTTGATTCGATAAACCATTTCGTTTAGCTAATCAGAAAATGCATTACTTTGACGTATGATAAATTCTACTGAATTAGATTAGAACACAATGTAAAAATGGTTAGTGAATACAAAGAAAAATAATGGGGTTGCAGGTGAACTGAATGAAATATAAGGCACGATGCTTTCGAAATGTCAGAAGTTGGGAAAGGTAAAATAGTTATTAAAAAGCAATAAACAGATTCATTTTCCAGAATATTTCATAAATCTCGGTGGAATGATACATTATAGTGTATTGATCAGGTTACCTTTGATATGTAATTAACGGTGAATTTTGGAATAAACAAGATTCCAGGTGCATAACCAAGCCTCACAATGATTAATTGGCTAAACACGTGACACTGGAGACGTTGATGAAAGGAAAAAAGGTCGAAGAGTTCTAAAACACGTAGAGGCGACAGAATACGTACAACTGCGCTAGATTTAAATTCCTCTGCAGTTGGTCAAAATATGAAAAGAATGAATGAAAGGAAAACCGGGCTTTTTTTTTTCTTTCGTTACACAGAAAACAGTGTTTCAAAAAACATTTTCTCTGATAAATAATTTAGGCTGACAAACAATAATTTAAATTTCATGAAGAGAATGAGAAATTTGCTTTTTCGTCGCGGCATACATTTACTGTGCTGTGATGCGCTCTGCACTTCCGGTTGACTACCGTAAAAATCGCAAGGTTTCCTGGCTAGTGCTGCAGTAACCGTAAAGATCGCAGTGTTACCTAACTAGTGCTACGGTGACAACCGTTATGATATTAGGTTAAAGTGGCTGTTGCTACGGTTACAGTATAGATGGCAGTGTTTACCAGGCTAGTGCTACGATAACAACCGTTATGATATTAAAGTCGCTTTTGCCACGGTGACAGCTGTAATGGTATCAGGGTAGTGCCTACCGACATTGACATTATCTAGAAACGCTGATATTCATTTTATACGGGCAAAATCTGTTTTAAAGGTTTTCCTTGTAGTTTTAATTACAGAACTGAAAAGCATTGTACATTGTACAGTTAATAGAAATATCAATGAGGGCATATGTTTTCCCACTCCCAGCATAAACTTTCATCCTGCTGATAATATCTTCAAAAAATAACCATTGTTTTGAATCCGCCAATTGGTTATAAACGAGTACTTTTTTTCCGAACGTTCTTCCGGGCTGCTTTTAGCACAGTATTTCCGTTACAGCACGGCTATAGCTCGTTCAGTTCTGGGCTATAGACCTACAAGGCCTTGTCGGAAGACAGTGTCACGCAGCCAGCGACGTCATTGGGAATAGAACTGCGAAACTCTAGGTTACAAATGCAAAGCCTAACCATTGAGATACAGCATTTGCAGACCACAATTTCAACGTGGCTGGAGCGATGCTTTTAGGCCGTGAAAAGGTAAGAAACATTGTAGGAAAAGGAAGAAATGCTGGTTACCAATATTTTCAAAAGCATTGTTTGTCAGCTTCGTTAAAACTCGCTGTTGTTTGGTAAAGAATTAAGGGTATCTCTTTACCAAACAATCCCTTGTTGTAACGACCCTAGGGAATAAGGCTTTTGAAAGCATTGTGGGAAAAGGAGAAAATGCTGGTAACCAGCATTTTCTGCTTTTCCCACGATTTTTTTTTTTTTTTTTTTTTCCTTCTTTTTAAATGGACTATAAAATTTCCCGTAATTCTAGCCACATTTAATGTACCGTCTGCGAATGGCTTCATCTTGGAAGAGTCTGTTAAAAATGTTAAAATCCATGCGATGAAAGCCATCGCTCAGTACTAAAAAATTACACATAAAAAAAATACGGAAAGGAAAAAAAAACGTATATTGAGATAGAATCCGGGAGAGAAGTGTCAAAAAGAAGAAATTACCGCCATACCTCAGAGAAAAGTCACAAAACATTAGAAAATCGCTCTAATACAGGCTCTCGAGAGACCTTCCCGATCACATTATACCAAAAACTCAGAGGGGTAACTTATCAAGAGGAGACTGTCGTTCTGTCAGAGAGAAAGATCTTTGTTCATTTAACTCTTTACCAGACGACAAAATTTTAGAATCATATTGAAAGGATTTGCAGACGACAAATTAAATGTGGCTCACACGATGAAGAGTGTCTTTAAACGGGTAGAAAGCATTATGGGAAAGAATAAAATCCTGGTTACCAGAATTTCATCGATTGCTAACAATATTTTCAAAAGCTTTCTTCTGTGGGGTGGTAAAAAACCCCGGTTATCCAACTGGTAAAGAGTTAACCCTTAACCTGCTAAACAAACTGAATGAAACTTCCAAGCCGGTGGTAAAAACCCAAAATGTTGCTATTTCAAAGTTTTTTTTTTGTGGAAAAATATCTCCTTATCGGACAGTGTAGATCCAAGATCAGACTGCACGTTCTGTGCAGTCTGATCTTGATCTACTCTGTTCGCAAAAAGCTCTCGAGTCGCGCTCGGCAGCCCAAGGGTTAACTTGATTCTTTTTTTTACATTTGATAGTATTGATATGATCACTGGTTTCTTGTTTTTCCCGAGATAAATCCTTGTGAAGGACTTATATCGACTGAAGGCGAACAAAGGTGACATTTTCCTATCTACATAGGGTTGAAGGAAATGGAACATAAAGGTAGCGCCCGTAGTGGCTTTATCGAAGGTTTATAAATACCGTGAAATTTCTTTTCCTACAAAACCTCGTCTATAAGAAGATACGTGTATTACCTAGAGATTACTTGTATTATGAATAAAAATTGAGCCGCGCTCTGGCAAAGGGGGTTTAATGTATCTCCGCGTTGCATTATACTATGCAAGTCATCAGAGTCATGATTAGGGTCGGTATTCACCAACCATTCTTAAGAACGTTCTTAGTATTATTCTACAACATTTTCTGGATTTGAAAGTAACGCAACTTCTGATTGGCTAAACCATTTGGTTTAGCCAATCAGAAGTTGTGTTATTTTCAAAGTTGGACAATCTCGGAGAATAAGACTAAGAATATTCTTAAGAATGGTTGGTGAATACGGGCCCTAGGGGTCCATAAAATCCATGTAATCTAGCAACCGACCGAATCTGGAGGTATATTTGTCCTTGGATATGCACAAAATTTACAAATAGCAAAAAGTTTCGACTCATGTCAGCCTTGGCGGTAATATAGAAAGTAACCTAATTTTGACATTACCTGATTTTCCTACGTTGATTATTTACCAACATACTGCTTTACATCATAGTTTTGAAACGCGTCATAACTATCATTAAGCTACCATTAAACATACTTTATCCATAAAAAAAACACAGAGTGATCCAACCATTTGTAAATGAGAAATGTTGAAATAATCCGTTCTAACACTACTTCCGGCTGCAGTTGCTGCAGTTTGTAGACCTTTCCTCCAGTAATATATCATCGGCAATCAGGTTGATTAGTTGTTCGGCTATCTTCGTTGCTACCCTTTGTCATGAGACAATGTATACCATACTTTTGCAGAGCAAACGTTCCAACATAAAGTATATGTTCTATTCTACTTTACTGTTCTGTCATGAAATGTCTCTGAATCCAGTTTAAAAAGAAGTAGTGATACTCTTTGTAAAGACACCTTTGGTTATTAGTAGAAATATTGTCATTTATTCATTTGGGTATTTTGTGGCGTTTTCTTCACAAAAGTGTACAGTGTACCTACTAACTATCCATGCATTCTAGCTTTAAGCAGCATTACATAATGTGTACTCGTGCTCTTTTGCCTTGGAGTAGCTTTGCCCAGGCTTCCAGCGCTTTGAAGGATCTATGTAAAGGGGCGAGGCACAAGAACATAACTCTAAAAAGATATCACTTGAATGAGTGGCAGATCCGATTTAAAAAAAAAGCTCATCGAACTCATTCTTGAGGTGGGGTGCGAAGCATCCCAACTCAGATTTACCATGTGGGAAACTGAACCTAAAAAATCTGATTCTGGGGTATCTAACATTCCAAAATCATTACCTGGAAAAATTGTACTATTTCATTCATTTTGGCATCAAGGCATGACTAAAACGTTAACAAAAGGGGAATTTACACGACTTGGACGATAAATATGTAAACAAATACACCATTATCATAACACAATTAAAATAAAAAGAGTTTAAAACAGATTACCATGAGGCATGCGTAGGTATACGCATTTATCTATCAGTTCCACTAAATAGCGTCAAGAAACGTCAATAGCTGCCATGGAAAGCTTAGAAGCATCATGAGAACTCTTGTGCTAATTTCTTTGAATGGGATTGCTTTATTTGTCAGATATTGCTTAATAATATTTTTCATGTCGTTTTATTTTGACATTCAATCGAAACACCCTCCCCACAAAAAAAAAATAAGAAAAGAAATTTGTCAGTTTGCTCTGACATTTATCGGAGAGATACCTCTAAGCTCTTTCAATGTCTGCTTGCTTTTACTCAACTCTTTCTAGTAGCACTACGTGCTTATTATTTGGTACAACGGTTGAATCTCAACTTGAGCAGGATTAAACGAGCTCCACCTCAGCAGCGTTTTCACCGCTTTGATTCGACAAAATATCAATCTGTTTTCCTGGCATATTCTAAACTATCTCAGCGCAAAATATATATGAGCAGGACACTGGAAAACGGAGATTTAGTGCATCTAAAATGCATAAAAATAAAACTTTATTGTAAGATCATAAGACACACAGGATCTGACGTAAGTTGGCATTTGAAATTTTATTGAGCATTATTTACTGTATTTTGTCAAAGCTGTGAAATTAGTTTTTCAAAACAAAATCATTATACGCAAGTTTCTTCAAAACTATCTTTCGTCTCTGATGAACACAACCGTCAAAGAAGCGATTGGGCTTCATGTTAATTCAAAAACACATGTACATGTAGGCCTGTGTTTTAACACATCATGAACTATAATCTTGAGAAATTCCTGTGTGATACGAATCTGACATTACTTGGCATTTGAGGTAAAGTCGTCGTCAAAAATGTTATTAAGCTTACCAAAGGCACACTGAATCACATTTTTCTTGACTCGTTCAGTAAAATTATAGCTCAGATGACAACTCGTGACATATCCTATATATCTCTCAAAAGCCAACGCATTTCAGATTCTTGTTATCACATAACAGCATAGTAATATTACATTCAGTCTCATATAAAGTAAGTAAAAGGTTCTATAGTTATGCAAAGCAAACTGTTAACAAAAGATAAATATCGTAGAAAAAAACGTGCCGTGTTATGAATGACTGCTCTTATGATTTCTTTTCTTTGCATGGTCGAGAGACAGTTTCACTTAGTGCACACCAAAGAGTAGAACTATAACATTTTCACGATTGACAAAACCACTGGTGAAAAATCAACGATTTTTTTACGAATTACATTTTGTCATATAATCTCCACTGTTTTCATTATGATATAGCAAATCACTAATTTTCTTATCCTACTCATGTTTGTGATAACATTTTGTGACGTCATAGGAGCATTCTGGGACATCATTTGTTTGAGCATTGTATAATTGCCCGGTGATACACCAAAAACTTGCGAGACACAAATTTCCCGGACAATTCAATTGTCAAAATTGGTGATGGTGGTAAAACTTAGGATTTCTCTATGCTAGATTAAAAATCAAGTAGATCTAGTTACACGTTAGCTTCTTTGGGACCATTTTTCTATCCCAAACGAAGGCTACACTCCTGTCGAAGCAGTGAGTAGGTCTCATTCATATCTACATAGCTTTCACATATAGGTCAGTAATTATACATGTATTTCTTACCCAAATGCATAATTTAGAAAAATATGAACGTTACATTCATCGGCCAACTACATCTTCTAGGTCTTAGTTTAACTGCCATGGAAATTCTCTGTTCTATAAACATTTGCAATTCTAGCGACATTTCGTGATCATTAAAAAACTTTTATTGGTCGTCTGGGACGCCTTTAACCCATTTCCTCCAGAAACAAATTTGAAGCAGACTACTTTACAAACATTCTTAACGATAACGAAAACTTGTGAGCCATGCTCTTGATGAAAAGAGGGTTTAACTCTTTCACTACTAACTCCACAAATTACATGTTTTTTCCGAGCTCTAAAAATAGATTTCCACTGCCATTTAAAACGGCATTCATCATAGTTTAAAAATAGGGTAGTGGACAGCATAGATCAAGATCAGACTGCACGTTCTGTGCAGTCTGATCTTGATCTACGCTGTCCGCAAAAGGTAGTCAAGTCGTCATTAGTAGTGAAAGAGTTAATGGAGTTGCAAAAAATATCGACCAATGTCAGCCTGTGCAGTCCGCACAGGCTGACATTGGTCGATACTTTTTGCTATGAGTAAATTATCACCATGTTAAAGGGACTATTCTGTCTCGCGTTTCGGCCGCTTTTCAGGTAAACTGGGTATCTCTTATACGACATTTTCCTCGGTATTGGTCATTGCAAAGATGCATTAAACCCTCTTTTCGCAGCGCATGACTCATGTGTAATAGATCTACTTTTTTAGAATAGATCTGGAAACATTTTGGTAAAAGAAGAAATTGCTTGCTACGACAAATTTCCTTTTTTACCATATTGTTTACACTAGTAGCCAACTGCAAGAAAAAAAATATAAATGAAATTGCTATATTTAAGACTGTCAGTACTTACATGAGGTACAAGGGGAGGGAGGTAACAATATCCAAGTGAATTTTCCAATTATTCAACCAAATTCCAATGCAAATTAGATACGGTAATTTTTACTGCGCTGGTTTGCATTTTTTTGCGTCAACTTTGTACGCCCTATATTTCTTGCTGTACCAAATAAAATTTTAAAAAAGCTTTTTTTGTCGGGAAAAATTAGTCTGAAATAAATCATGTTTTTTTTTTGTGCTTTCTGCTAATCAGTTTAAGTCTTCATTTCAAATTTTTCTCTAAGGTGAAGCATAAATGAAGATTTGAAGCGCGAGCATAATCTCAAGCTTTTATAAAGGCACGGACGTGGCCATTTTTTAGGATCCATTCAATGAATTAACTTTTTACCATTTAGTCCCGAATTTCAACGACTCTCAGGGAGAAAGCTTGTTAAAAAGTTGTTAGGAAAGAGAAAATTCTGGTAATTCTACCCTGTCGGAGAAATACAGCTGATTTGTGCCAATCTTAAATTTGTCATCTGTAGTTTCTTTTAATTTGTAAGAGTCGACAATTAATGAATTTACACAGGTAATGAAGATAATAGATCAACATCAGGCTGCACAAACATGGTAGATATAAGTGGCTTTTGCAGACAAGCATGCCCTTGTGCAACAAGTTTGAACTAGACAACTTAAAAAAAAGAAACATTTTTGTAGAACATCGATGACTAACACGGAAATTTCTGTAATAGATCTGCAATGGAGAATACATTTGAAAATATTTTGTAACAGAAGAAGTTGTTAGTTGCGACACTTTTTTCCACAATGTTGTTACAGAAGGTAAACATTGTGGCAAAAAAGAAACCAAGTTTTACATTTATCAAAGCCGCTTACTTCATATTCGCTAGTCTGTCTATAGTTTCAGTACTTTGAATCGACTAGCTAACACCAGTCTATTGCCATCGAGAGTGACCCAGGTTAAAATGTAAACAAAAAAAAAACCCTCAGTCGCCAAATTCTTTCTATCTCTTAGAAATCGTAATTCGGTTAAATATGACAGTGTTGACATGAGCTACAAAATCTCTACCACTCCAATTTGAACGATGTCTATTTACAGTCATAGTCTGAACAAGGTGTCATCGTTAAGATACCATAGTTTTGCTTATATGTACATTAAGCCTGTGACCCATGAAAATAAGGCTTACATGTACTAATTCCAAAGCAGCCTTATTATTCATCATCATTTCATTCGAGGGTGTTGTAGGTCTCGTTCAGCTACGAGTTCGTCAAACCGATAAGAAAGTGAATCAAAGCGTTGAAAACACTGGTGTGGCATTTGTGAAGGGAGCCATTGTGTGGAATTAATAATTTGAAAAATAAACCATAGAAATAGTTTCAAAATATTCGCTTGAAAGTCAACCTACTATATAGTCATGCACAATGCAATAGAGTGACGTGCAATCTTGTGGGACGATCAAGTCCTGACGAACAAGCCCAGGGACGAATAAGCCTAGGAACGAACTGGTTTGGGACGATCAAGCACAGAATCGGGTGGTCGGGAAACAAAGATTGTGTGTATCATTACGCCAATAGAAGACCATACCGGATCAAGCTATTTTCGATAAAAAACAAGTATTTCCATGATCGATGGCTTAATTAATTTATTTTAATACGCCATTTTCATATCTGAGTGCAATCGAAACTCTTATTTGTCTTAGAAAAATTGAGTTTAATTGGGTTTACTTCCTTCGGTTTTGCACAAACTACGATACATGATTTTCAAAATGCCATATTGAACTCATAGTGGCATTGTCTTCGACAAATGCCACAAAAAAACATGGAAAGTTAATCTAAAAGTGAACTCTAGAAAGTATTAAAATGCCAAATCATCAAAGTGATATGTTCTACATTGTTTTTTTTTTTCCCAGTTAAGATCAACAAGCAGATCTTTTTAATGACATTTCCTATTGTGACTTGTAAATGGCTATGAGCGGTGGGTAAAGTCACGGGGTCGAAAAGGATCAGGCTAAATAACAGGTTTGGACCAGATTGGACTTACTTACCGGATTAGACCACTTTTCTCCAATCTTTTATGGACCAACCAAGTTTCACATGAATTTTACTAAGGCCGCTTATTCCACATTCGCTGGTCTTTGAGTACTTTCAGTACTTTGATTTTCTTTGCCTTTAAGGCAGTGACAGAGTAAAGGAAAAGTGTTCAGATTACGCCCTTTCATTTGTTGTTATCAACAACGAGAATTTACCATTTACCACACAATTTTGAGTATTAACAACTCTGACGGAGAAAGCTTTGAAAACATTCCGGGAAAAGGAGAAAATGCTGGTTGCCATAATTTTTTCCTTTTTCCCACATTCTTTTCTGCCCTCCCAAAGACAAATCCCATTAACGAAGCCACATTTAATATGTCATCTCCAAATACTTTTAATTTGGACCAGTCTAAAATTACGTCGAAAAGAGGTAAGAAAAGAGTGCTCAGATGTCGCCCTCGCAATCTTTTGTTATCAACAACGAAACGAATTAAATGATTCGACCCCGGGTTTTTACGTCCATCGGAAATCCTCGGCCTCGTTAAACGTTCACAGTGATTACGATATTCCAACGTCATTAAAACATTATATGAGTAGACTGTGACATTTATTGCTCCCAGATATTCCTTTTCGCTCGATGCTTTTAGCTTTGACTCAATTTTCTTCTCAGATATTACCCCAACCTCATAGAATGCTAGGGACAAACTTTGTTATTTTTGTAATCATAATTTGTGTAGTGCAAGATCTGATCGCACGGAACGTGATCGACTACAGAAACACATTATTATTCCTATCTATTATTTCTATGTTTTAACCCTTTTAGCTTCAGTCAAAACTATAGTAATCTTTGCGACCACAGTCGATCAAGATGAGACTGCACAAAACTTGCAGTCAAATTTGGCTCTACAAAGTCAGCATTGCTTAACACTAGATATACAAAAGCAACCATAAAATTAAATCTATTTGGGTTTTACTTCTGGACTGAAAATATCTGTAGGCTTTATTCCATGCAGTCTAATCTTGATGAACATTGCCCACAACGTTATAATCTCTTAAACAGCATCTGAACATTTAACCTATTTACTTTTCTGACAAATTACAATATTTAGGCTTTTTACCAAAATGAAAGAATTTGCAGACAACAATTCAGATGTGGAAGGTGTCTGTGACAGAGTTAAAAAGCATTGTGGGAAAAGTAGAAAATACTGGTTACCCAGCATTTTCTCCTTTTCCCACGCTGTTTTCAAGAACCTTTCTGCATAAGGGTTGTTAAAACACGAGATTGTTTGGCAAAGGGTCACCATCTGTTGCTATCTTTGATGTCCTTACCTTAGAGAGTTGATCAAGATCGGCATGCACATTCACACATTCTGAAATTGGTCAGCTCTTTTAGATACAGAATTAGTTGTGAAGTTCTACTCTTACCATTGAATTCCAAAACAAAAGGTTTGTTACTACGTAAGATGTCATACAATTCAATGAATCATTCTCAGAAATAAAAAATCATCAATAAAAATGCTCAAAGTATTGAAAGACAGTTGAAAGCTGCCTTTAACGCTTAGCTGTGATATGGACGGTTTGAAGTGCCCTATTGGCTAACAGAAAAGCAAGCGAGAGAGCAGACGGTCAGAATGACGAACAACAAAAGCCCAAACAAAATAGAGCCTCAATATCATAAAATATAGAAGACCATGAGGAAAAGATATGAGGCCGCTCTAGTAAATGGGGTCTAGTCCATCCCCGTGATACATTATACCATGCAAGTCATCCCATAAAATCCGTTTTGTTCAACTGTCGTCGGACTAAAACATGAGGTAGAATGGTCCTTTGACATGTAAAAAATTGACCAATAGCAAAAACTTTTCACCCATGTCAGCCTGGGCGGATTGCAGAGGCTGGCCTGGGTGGATACTGTTTGCAGATGCATTAAACCTCCCTTTCACAGAGCATGGCTCCTATACGAGACGTGGGTTTCATTCCTAGCAAAAGCTTGTAAATTTTCAACTGCCACATGGGATTTGCGGATGGCGTTGATGCTTTACAATACAGCTTGACTATTACAGAAACCGAATAACAGAATAATAGTGCTCGTAAAGGACATGGAAAGGAAAAGAAAACACAGATTTCTCAATACAGAAAATATTGCGGGAAAAAAGGACAATTGATTTTAACCCTTAAACTGCTAAATAAATGAAACGAAAATTTCCAAGCGATAGTGAAAAAAAAACAAATATTGCGATTTCAAAGTTGATTTCACCGGAAAGAAAACACCGTATCGGACAGTGTAGATCAAAGATCAGACTGCACGTTCTGTGCAGTCTGATCTTGATCTACACTGTCCGCAAACGGTCAGTAAGTCGAACTTAGCAGCTTAAGGTTTAATAAGCATTTACTGCTTTTTTCCCGATGTTTTCAACAGCTGTCTACTCTAGGAAAGTTTCGTATTTGTATGAAAATGGGTTTCGCTAAAATAGAAGAAATTAACTTCACTAAAAGTCTGTCTTTTAGACAGAAGTAGATCTATCTTACTTATCAGCTTATTCCATTTTACATTAGAAAATCGTGGGAACATTTGTAATAATTACAGACATATTTCTGGGATGTCAGTTTGTTGAAGCAAAATGTTTGTCTTTATTTTTCCTTTCTTTTCTTTACTTTTTACCGAGGCAAGGGACGGAGGGGGAGGGTTTACGAAAGCTATTCTCTATCAGAGTATGCTTTGTGGCGCTAACTGAAAAGTGTGAGTCATGCTCTGGCGAAAGGGGGTTTAATGCATCTCAGCGATGCATTTTACCAAGCAACTCATAATATAATTATGGATCCATATAATCCGTTTTGTCTAATAGCTGAATTCTGAGGTAGAATCGTCCTTGGACATGCAGAAAACTGACCGCAAGGAAAAGGTTTCGACTCAGGTCAGGCCGCGCGGAATGCCCGGGCTAGCATGAATCAATATGTTTTGCAGATGCATTTAACCTCCTTTTCGTATAGCATGGTTCGTATTTCATTTCGTAACGTTAACTAGATCTAAACATAATTTCTTGTTACTAATACAATACATACAGTACCTCAATAAACAAGTTTTATAAAAAAAAAAGATATAGAAAAAGAGCATAAACAATTAACCCTTAGGCTGCTAAGCGCGACTCAAAGACCTTTTGCGGACAGCGTAGATTAAGATCAGACTGCACAGAAAGTGCAGTCTGATCTTAAATCTACACTGTCCGATGAGGAGATAGTTATTCTCCTAAAAATATCATTGAAACTGCAAAATTTGGATTTTTACTATCAGCTTGAAAGTTGCATTTCACTTATTTAGCAGGTTAAGGGTTAATAGGGCAGACAGAAAGCATCCTGTAAATGTAAACGAAAATACTCAATCCCTTTCATATCCAAATAGGAGGTTTTCTCTTCAGTATAAAACAATGCGCTTTTATGTAACTTCTAGGGTAGCTTTAAAACTAAATTCTCTTGAGATAGTTTCGTTTAAGTCAGTGCACTTGTAAACGCAAAATAATTGTCAGATGTTTAGGGGCTTTCAGTGCATGTCTCCCAAAACATCTTTTTTTCTTTTTCTGAAGAAAAGAAGCAAAGAAAAAAAATATGAACTGAATAAGCTTAATGTTCTCCCATTTTTCTGTAAGTCTTCTAAACGAATAGACTACTCTCTCTCTCTCTCTCTCTCTCTCTCTACTGTATGGCACGACCGACCAACCTACATATCTCCCACATGTCCCCTATTTAAAAGTATGACTGCGATATGTAAGACTATCCCTTCAAGGGGAACTTAAAGAGACCAAAGTGATTAACTCCTTTTTAGAAAATAATTGATTCCTTTCCAAAAAAGTATAGAACTCTACGGTTGCGTTCGTTTGCTCAAAGATTACACTCATTCGTTGCCCCAAATTCGTTATTCAAGACTATGGTGAATACGGGAAATTATGTTAAATCTCAAAACTGTTGCCAGGCAAAAAATAACTTATACCCAGAATACCTCAAGGAAAAGGTATCGTATCATAATATCTTTCTCCATAAGTCAAAGAGGACTTACGAGTCAAAACATTGATTTCTTATAAAAAGAAAAATGCACCGCTTCAAAAAAGTCTTCACTATCTACAGAAACTTACAAAAAGAACAGAAATTTGTTCAAACCTAACCCCTCCAGAGACACTGTTGTCACATTAACCAAGAATTAAAGGGAAAAAATCATCGAAAACGGAAAAAAAAACTTCCTGTTGAAATAGATCTGTCTTACTGAAAGCTTTATTTCCTACATCTCTATTTTTTCAACGCCGAATATATGAGCTATGCTCTATGAAAAGGTGGCTTAATGCATATACGAAAAGCATCGACCCAGGTCAGCCTGCGCAGTCCGTGCAGGCTGACCTGGATCGAAACTTTTCGCTATTTGTCAATGTTCGGTATGTCCCAGGACCAGTCTACCTCATGAATCAGTCGGTTGTTAAACAAAATGGATTTTATTGGTCCGTAAATATGTGATGACTTGCTCGGTATCATGAATTACAGAGATGCATTAAGCCCATTTTGCCAGAGCGCGGCTCATGTATCAACAGATAATATTCAAGCCTTTTTTCGAGGGAGAAACTATGTCCACACTTGTTTCACCTGTCGATTATTTTCAGTGAAAATCAGCAATGCATTTGCTAATTAAAATCATAAATCATGCCACAGAGACGATGTTTACTCGTTGTCATATGACTTCCGGTCCCGGCATGCGCAGCTGGCAAACAACATGAAATTCTACATGAGTAGCATGGTGAATATGATATATTTACACCGGCCTTAAACAAATCATCCTTTCTTGATAAATGAAGACGGGTGGTGTTCAACTGTCAGGAAAAACACCCAACCTTAAAAAGCATCCTTCCCTTTCCGACAATTCTCTCATTACACTTCAATCTTTCAGCACTATAATCTCCCCCACCTACTCCCTTTTCATACTTTTTTTTTTCTCCATTTTGAGCATGACAAGGCATAGAACAGTGGACTGGAAATGATCGAGACACAAGACAGATCGGAGCGTATTCAATCAATCTAACGCATAACTGCAGAAATAAGTTTTAACCCTTTACCAATCGACAAGATTTTAGGCTGCTCCATTTTGAAAGCTTTTATTGAAGACGTCAGATTAATTGTGACTAAAATGATGAGAGTTGTCTTTGAAAGGATAGAAAACATTGTGGGAAAAGTAGAAAATGCTGGTTACCAGCATTTTTTTTTTTTTTTTTTTTTCTCTCCTTTTCCCACATTGTTTTCAAAAGCGTTTTTCCTCAGGTTCGTTCAAACTCGGGATTATATGGTAAAGTATTTAAAAAAGAACTCTTCTGTAGGAGCCATGTTCTTAAAACTCTTTACAGATATAGCAACGATTGCTCTTTTTTCCACATAATCACCATACTTTAAAAACGAGGCATGCTCTGCCAAAAGGGGGGGGTTAATGCATCTTCGTGATGCATTGTACCAATCAAGCCATCACATAGTTATGGACCCATAACAGCGACTTCTTTTTTAACAACCGATCGAATCATGAGGTAGAATGGTCCTTTGACCTGCAGAAAAATTACCCATAGCGAAAAGTTTCGGTCCAGGTCAGCCTGGCGGACTGCGCAGGCTGACCTGGATCGACACTTTTCGCAGGTGCATTAAGCCCCCTTTTCACAGAGCATGGCTTAAATGTAGAAGTCACGTTTTTACAGTTTTTTTCAGGGATAGCAACAATTGCTCCTTTTTTCCACATAATTACAATACTCTACAAAAAAATGACTTTTCTTTTCCATCAAATGTTTCTCCGTCATGGCATCTGCTCTAGTACTACCTAGCACCTAGGTCCAAAGATAGGTTGGTTACCTCCCCTGATACAGCAAGTGTATACCTACAACGGGAACCAGTTCAGGTCCAAAGATAGCCTGTGTAATAACACACGTACAAACCTTTGAGTAAGAGTTACATCAACTAGTCAAATTGAAGACCCTTCTAGTGCTGAAAAAATGAAATAGACAGTTTCGGTCAGTACAAAAATCAAAGTACTGAACGTACTATTGGAAGGTGATAGTAGAAGTTCGCTAGTAGATAGTTTTCAACAGAGAATGACCCATTTGGATGTCATGGAGGCTTGAGATATGATGAAACCTTAATCAAACGAAACTGTTAGAATCAAAGTACTGAAAATACTTATAGAAGGTGATGGTAGGAATTTGCGAGCAAATAGGTTTTTACAATGGATCATTCCATTTAAAATTTATTTATCTGACGGTTGACAACATTTTTTCCTAAGATTGATAGCATTATTTCATTACTATTTTCCATACCATGTATCTAAGCGTTTTGCATGCTGTGTGCATGAAGTGGTTTGGGGATGTTGTTCGAGTGGTTTGATGTGTTTTTGGGTGTTTCTCTTACTTATTCATCTGCGATGTAGACTTTATAACTGATAATGGCAATGAGGGTTACTTGTGTCAGAACTGTTCACAAGATGTCTGAAAGGGTATAATGATTATGTATACCTAAGATCAGATTTTAAGGGCTATGAAGTCCGATCTTTGATCGACACAGTGTGCCGAATAACAGACGTCTTGCATGGCATTTTAACTCTTCACCAGAGTAACAAATTTTAGCCTCGTCCAATTCGAAAGTATTTACAGGTAACAAATTAAATGTGACTCAAAACATGGAATTCCTCAGTCATATGTTGAAAAAGAGAGAAAATGTGGGGTAATTTTCTCCTTTTCCCACAATGTTTTCCAAAGCCTTCTAGCTTATGGTCCATTAAAACACGGGATTGTTTGGAGAAGGGTTAAGTGATTAATTGAGGTACTTTGATTTCAAAAAGTGGTTAATTGGGGTCCTTTGATTTCAAATCTATCAAAAAGGGATTTCCACGCCCTTACAGGACATGCCTAATGGAAAACGCTTGCTTGTTGTCTTGTAACCGCAATTTTTTTCGAACATGTGCAAATAATTCTCCAGGTAAAAGCAAACACAATACTTTTTTAGCTGATCACAGGTCTTCACCGATCCTTTGTAAAAAATGAATCGTTGCGTAGTTTTCGTAGGAATAACAGGCTTGTATGTTTTTAGTCCCTAAAACTTAATCCCCGAATTCGTATCTAAAAACAAACAAATCAAAGTATTGTCCTAATTCTGAATTAAAAGACTGATCATCTGATTGGCTGAGACGATGTCTCAGCCAATCAGATGGTAAGTCTTAGGATTCAGAAAAGGAAATGAAATCCGATTGACAGGATTCATAAAACGTGCAGATATATAATGTACTATTAAAACAAATGGACCATGCTCTGTGAAAAGGGGACTTAATGTATCTGCGAGAAGTGTCCATTTAGGTCAACCTGAGCAGTTCGCGTAGGCTGACCCGGACCAAATCTTTTCGCTATCGGCCAATGTTCTGTTTGTCCAAGGGCCAGTCTACCTCATGATCAAGTTGGCTGTTAAAAAAGGTGGCTGTTATGGACACATAAATATCTGATGGCCTGCGAGGTGTAATGCAACACGGAGATGCATTAAGCCCGCTTCTTTCAGAGGAAGGCTCATTAAAAAATTGGGGACGTAGGTTGCAGGCCAAAACAGACAGGCTGATCATCGTCTTCATCCCTTGCAAAGGATATCAGAGGTTCATGAAAAAGGATGAGATAAATAGATAAATAAACCCCCAATACACATATCATTAGAAGAAAATGTTCTTCTTTATCCCTTAGCCCTTTACCGCACAATGCCGCCTTTTGACGCCCCAGGGAAAGAAGCCTTTTGAAAACATTGTGAGAAAAGGAGAAAATGCTGGTAACCAGCATTTTCTCCTTTTCCCACAATGTTTTCTATCCTATCAAAGAAAAGTTGCACTATTTGAGCTACATTGAAATTGGACGTCTGTAAATGCTTTCAATTTGGACAAGGATAAAGTTTTTTGTCGTCTGGAAAAGGGTTAACAGACGACAAAATTTTAGACATGTCTAATATGAAAGAATTTGCAGACTACAACTAAAATGTGGCTCAGATGACAGACAAAATGGTTTTTATGGAGTCATTAATTATGTGATGACTTGGTTGATATAATGTATCATGGAGATACATTACACCCCCTTTTGCCAGAGCATGGCTCGAATGATTTAGCCAATCAGAAAGTACGTTACTTTATCGATCTAGAATAAGACTAAGAATGCAATTTAAAATGGTTGGTGAATACGGACCCTGATGTCAAACTATGACCAAAAGGATCTCCATTTGCACTTTCCCACTTTCCGTACTTTCGGACCTCAAAAAAGCTTCAGTTATTTCACAGTGAAAGAGTTAAGGAGTAAGGTACACCAAATGAAGAAAATGGGCCATGCTCTGGCAAAAGGGAATTTAATGCATCCCCGTGATGAATGATACCAAGTAAGTCATCAAATAAGTATGGATGCCTAAAATCAATTTTCTCTGTCAGCCAACTGAGTAGCAAAAAGTATCGATCCAGGTCAGCCTGCGCGGACTGAGCAGGCTGACCTGGGTCGGCACTTGTTGCAGATGCATCAAACCTTCTCTTTTTACAGAGCATGACTCAACTCCTCCTTTCCCCCTTCCCCCCCCCCCCCCCCCCCCCCCCCGTCAAATACAGAATGTTCATCCTCTCAAATAACGGACGATCAAACACGAGACGAATTATGTCAAATCTCAAAACTATTGCCAGGCAACGTGAGCTGACACTTTCCCCGAAATTTTCGAAATTTAATAAACTTACAAAATTTCAGAGACATCAATTATTTGTAATTACGCCTCAAACATTCACCCCTGGGTGTTTTGATCTTTGCACACGCAACCCTGTTGCTATGGTCGTTTGACGTCAAATAAACGCTATTTAACGTGTATAAAGCAATATTTTCGAATGTCTAGGTGTGTTTCGAGACTTAGATTGAAGCGTTGACAGTAATAGTGCGAGCCTCCCAGAGTCCGAATTCACCAACCAACTTTAAGAAGGTTCCGTATTCACCTACCATTCTTAAGAAGGGTCCGTATTCACCAACCATTCTTAAGAATATTCTTGGTCTTATTCTCAACAGCTTTCTAAATTTGAAAGTAACACAACTTCTGATTGGCTAAACGAAATGGTTTAATATAGAATTAGACTTAAAATGAAATCAAGAATAGGCGGGTGAATACGAACCCTGGGTCTCATTCTAAACGTCGAGAACAGAATTATGCTACGGCTTTTCAGCCTAGTGAATCATTTTGCACGTCACCGTCTTTAACTAACTTAGGCCTACAGGAGACGGCCACAGTTTGAAAATGTCCATGCAGGATATGGATTTATCGGTCTGAATACGGTTTTTTTACCCTTTCAGTGTCATAAGGGGAAACGGGAGCTTTTTTTAGACTGGAATGAACGTGCAGTCTGATCTTGGATCTTTACCGTCAGATTTTTTAGTGAGGCCGATGAGATACTCACCTTGCGTCGTAAATAGTTCTCTTTTACAAAACCATTAACTCGTTACCAGAGGAGGACATTTTGGTCTTGTCCAAATCCAAAGCGTTTGCAGACGACAAATTAGATTTGGCTCAAATGGTCGAAATCGTTTTAGAAATGGAAGAAAACATTACCTCCAGAAAAAAACTCGCAGCAAACATACTCGTATCAAATGGATAATCTTCATCACTTATGATTTTAAACATGGATGCATATGAAGACATTGTAGCTAATGCAGAAATTGCTCGTTAGGAGCTCGATTTTGTCCTTTAGCTACATTGTTTTCTTTTCTTGTTGAAAAGCAGTCTGCTGCATGACGGAAAAGGTCGACTGCATGACTGCATGAGAGGATGTGTTAACTCTTTACCAAACGACAAAATTTTGGTCCCAACCAAATTGAAAGCATTAGCAAATGTATCTGAAACGATGATTTCTGTCTTTGACATGGTAGGAAATATTGTGGGAAAAGGAGAAATATGCTGGTTATCATTTTCCCACCATGTTTTCAATAGCCGTCTTCTCTTCAGGGTCGTTAAAACTCGGGATTGTGTTGTGAAGGGTAAACTCTGCTGTGAACTTAACAATCGATGCAAATGAAATTTGAATCGCTTTGAAACTTGAAATTGTGACCTCTATGCGCCAGATATACTCGGGGCTATAAAACATGCATTCTGTGAAGAACGGAGGTCTTACATTTGAAAGTTTAGTTTTAATTAATCACTTTCGATCATTGCTTCCTTTGAAAGTTTATCTGATCGCTTTGTGTACCACATGTACCAAGGTCTGGTTTTGTGTTTCCGCCTGTGTTTACGCGTTTTAGTTATGGTACGGCAGTGAAATAGAATTTAATTTTCCTGGGGCCGTATTCATCAACAATTCTAAGTTGCATTTTAGTCTTATTCTTGATATGGAAAGAGACCTACTTTCTAATTGGCTGAACCATTCCATTTGTTCTAAATTGCATTCAGTCCAATTCTTGATCTATAAAAGTAACATAGTTTCTGATTTGCTAAACCATTTGGTTTAGCCAATCAGAAATTACGCTACTTTCAGATTTTTGAACATTCTTAAGAAAAAGAATAAAAAATGTTTCCTAAATTATTTTTCCGTCAGGGTTTTGAACCCACAGAACGTGTAGTCTGATCTTGGATCTAAACTGTCCAATATGGAGAGGTTTTTTCCTCCAAAAAATAAGTTTGAAATATCAACATTCAGGTGTTTACTAATGGTTTGGAAGTTACATTCAGCTCATTTACCAGTATAAGGGTAACAATGGTTGGTGGATTACAATAAGAACAATATTTAGATTGTTTAAGAACAATATTTAGATTGTTTCAGCCCCTGAGCACTAATGTAGGAAATAAGCTCGAAGTCTTTTTCTAATGGTTTTATTTGATATGCTCCCGTCAGGGTTTTGAACCCACGAATTCCCGCCCCCGCTAAAAAAAAAAAACCAATGTCTCTCTGTCGATGTTGGTGAAACAATCAATTTGACATTTATTTTATTTCGCACCCACTCGTTCATTCTCTTAGACGCTCATCAGCTCTCGGTGATTCACTTAACCCATATCCCGCTAAATAAGTTAAATAAAACAAATGGTCGATAGTAAATACCCGAATACTGTTATTTCAAACTTATTTTTGGAGAAAAAATATCTCTTTATCGGACAGTGTAGATCCCAGATCAGGGCGCACGTTCTGTGCAGATCTGATCTGAATCTGCACTGTCCGCAAAAGGTCAGCGGGTCGTGCTAAGCAGGTAAAGGGTTAATTCTTTACCAAACAATCCCGTGTTTCCCCTGAGGACTAGCGAGGAACTAGGGTTTTTGGAAACATTGTGGGAAAAAGAGAAATTTATTAAAACCAGGATTTTCTCCTAATCCCGCGGTGATTTTTAGCCTTTCAGAGACAAAAATCATTGTCAGTTGTGCTACAGATAATTTGTGACCTGAAAATACTTGATATTTAGTTGCGTAAAATTTTGTTCTTCTAGAATAGAGTTAATTCGTTATCACAGTCGATAGCTTTAAAAATAGCGAGGTAAAAAAAAAGCAATTGCCTAAAACAGAAAAAAAAGTCTTTGTTCACCATGATATTCATTAAAATACTACTACAGTACATGTATTCCCAAGAAGGGGTTTCCCTTGTCATTAATATTAAGTTTTCCTCCCTAGTTTCGTTTGTACCAGGGTCCGTATTCACCAACCATTCTTAAGAATATCCTTAGTCTTATTCTTCAAGATTTTCTACATTTGAAAGTAACACAACTTCTGATTGGCTAAACCAAATGGTTTCATAACTTGAAATTTAAACATTTCTTAGACTTCCACCTCTCTGTTGAATGAGACAGTCTATAAATATTTCAAAATGCTTGTAATTTAGTGTAATTTATTATTGGAGAGGTCATCAGACCTCTCCAACAGTGGTGAGTTTAAAAGGCAGACTGCCACAGAAATCGCTGTCTAAATCCATTTGTTTTTGCGAAATTGTTCTGATACACAGTCTATTTCGTCATGGATTTATAAACAAACCGAAATCAAAAAACTGAAATAGGAAATAAACGTTTTCTTTTATATGACGGATTTCCAAAAAGATTTATTATACTATATTGATAGTAAATGATCTCTCCAATAATTGCAATTTTTCATTAAACAAATAAATCTAAGCAGATAGAAAAAAATTTCGTTAAAAAAAAAAGAGAAAGAACACTGCGGGAAAAGATCACGTGATTTGATACTGTGTGGAGAATTCGTACCCTGGAGAACTCGTAACCTAATCCCGAGAGCACGAGTTCTCTGGAGAACTCGTACCTCAAAATAGATATAAATAGGTTGATCAGTATGTTTTCAAGTTCTATTTTTCAAAACTGACTAGACTCTAGCATTTTTCTCAGTTTTATACAAAAATTCTATGGATTTATAATGATATAGATTTGATGAATTAACACACAGAGTTGCCTCTATTATGCGGGATTGCGAGAATCCTGCGAAAATCAACTTATGAGCGCGAAAAAAAGTCGTGCCTCTTCGCACTACGTACCACACACCTCAAAAGAGTCCGTGGTCCTTTGGTTTTGGGCGGATTGCGCAGGCTGACATAGGTCGATACTCTTTGCAGATGCATTAAGTGCCCTTTTCTCAGAGCATGGCTCATTTATCTACTTTCTTAAATTTTTGAAGTTTAGACAAACAACCTCTTCATTTTACATGTCTGCAGCAGACAACTTTTCAAAATATTGTGGAAACAGGAGAAGCTGTTAGTCACTGCAGTTTCTCCTTTTGTCACAATGGTTTCCATCACATCAAGGCACCATCTTCCACATTAATTATCAAAGTTCGAATTGTCGTCTGCATGCTTTTTCTGTTTGGGACAGTCCAAAAATTGCTGTTTGTTAATAGATTAAAAAATGTTACATTTATTTTTAACATGTCTGGTACTAGTATTATGTATAGGCCACCTTTATTTGTTGTTATCAGGTAAGATTCTTGCCTCTTCAGTGGAATTAGCATATTGTATCAAATTTTAATTGAACGATTTCTTCTTTCCAAAAAAAATTTGGCTTATCTGAGCACACATTACAAACATTCATTAGAGGGTTGTTCCTTTTGAAAATGAGCTAAATTGGATCATCATCTTCGGTTTTGTGTCCTTGAATTTTGAAAAAAAAAATGCATTTCTGAGCATGTTAATAGCATATGGCCTCTAGTTCCTAGAATATTATAATAATGTGGAACATGTACTGTTTTGTGCCTTTACACCAGCAAGATTTGAAAAAAAAAAAATGTTTTTTCTCATTCATTTAATGCCTAACTTGTTTGTTTACATCTACCAAAATATATTGAAATCAAAAGCCAATAAACTATTTGAAAACATCGATGCCGACCTCTCCTGGCTTCTTTTTTAAAGAAGCCAACTTGTCGAATACGATGTTGAGACTGCCTAACAAGCTTTACAAAAATATTGATCATCTTTAATTCTATAATTTTTAAGCAAAATTGAGGTCTATGAGGTGTTTCATTCCTTCTCGTAGAAGTTCAAAACGTTGCTGGCACAGGTATTACATTGTCCGTAGACCCTGAAATTCACACTTTTTGTACATATCTCTGTAAATAAGTTCAAGTACCCATATATTTCTTACCGAGAATCAATCATCGACAAAAACATATGAAAAGGAATATTTTTCCGGAATTTAATCCATAGAAACAGTCATGATAGCAAGATTTAAGTAGCCTTTCTGCTATACTGTATATGTATTTACTGCGTTTGTTTGTGAGCCCTTAGTTACGGTAGCCAAGGAAGTCGGTTTATCTCATCGCTACGGATCCATGTATAGAGTTTCAGTGGCCTATGGTATAATGCATTACGATGATGCATCAAACCCCTTTTCGCAGAGCTCATAATATTATGTTCTCCATCTGGTCATATTGTCTATTATCAGGTCAACGGTTCCCTCTGTATCTTATCTCTCACAAATCTCAAATCATTTCAAACGAACGTTTAGGCATTGGACCATTAACGTGCTTATCTTCACACTCATTCATTTTTTAACATCAATCGCTGTTGTAGTTAGCTCATTTGTACTCTCGAGCCAAGCCCCCGTAGCTCAGTCGGTAGCGTGCAGAAGTTGAGAACAGGAGGTCGATGGTTCGGTCCCCGGCTTGGCCAATTTCTTTCCGAGGATTGATGATAGTCATCGCGTCAGGATTCATTCCTCTCTCACCGCTGACCCTTGTTTCGACGATGGTTATGCGGGAAAGCAACCAGTGGCTTGGAAAGAATATTGTGCGGAGTACTGGTAAAAGAAACTCCAGGAAAGCATGGATAGGTGCACTGGCCGCCGAGATATAACTGAAATAACGATGAAAACGGCGTTAAACTCCATACAATCAATCATTGTACTCTCAAATATTCATAACCATGATCGCCGAGCCCTGGTAGCGCAGTCGGTAGCGTACAGGACTTGAGAAAAAGTAGGTGGCTGGTTCGAATCTGCAGCTCGGATCATTTGCACTCTCGAGCCAAGCCCCCGTAGCTCAGTCGGTAGCGTGCAGAACTTGAACGATGGTTCGATCCCCGGCTTGGCCAATTTTTTTCCGAGGAATGATGATAGTCATTACGACAGGTTTCGTTCTTCTGAACCACTGATCATTGTTTCGACAATGGCTATGTGAGAAAGGAGCCAGTGACTTGGGAAGAATACTGTGCGAGGTACTGGTAACAGAAACTCCAGGAAAACATGAATAGGTTCACTGGTCGCTGCGATACTACTGAAATAATGTTGAAAACGGCGTTAAACACCATACAACAAATCAGTCATAACCATGATCACATGATTATTTATCTCCTACAGACGATTTTTTTTTTGTCTTGCCCCAGACCACATTTGAAAACACTGAGGTTAAAGGAGAAAATTCTCGTATTGAGCGTTTTTTTTTTTTTCATTTTGCCACAGTTGTATAAATATTAAACAGTAATTTGCGTTGTTATGCACGAGTATATAATTCTATTATATATGAGGGTGTTTTAGAGGTCATCATACTGCAGGCTTGTTCCAGATTGGTTGTTATTGAACCATTTATCAAATAAATCCGTGTTTGAGCGATCCTGCTCGAGAATACTTTTGAAAACAATGTTGGAAAAGGAGAAAGTCCTGGTTACCAGCATGTTCTTTTTTCCCACAATGTTTTTCTTTCCTCTTAAAGACAAATCCCATCATTTGAGCCACATCTAATTTGACCTTATCTTGCAGTCTGGTATGGATATTTAAAGAACTTATTAATATGCAGTGGGTCAGTATGGTAAAAGGTCAACCTTCATTATCACACAGCCTTATCTGCTTATCAGTTCACCTTCAGAATGTGCTTTTTCATGCATCATTTATTATTTATGATTATGTTTCAGTTTCACCAGTATTACTCTTTGAGACGTGGCCTACGACTCGTGACATTCTGGACACGCATAGATTAGTGAGTTTTTGCCATGATGTGACTGAAATAATGTTGACAGCGGCACTAAACTCAGATTAATCAATCAGTCAGTACTCTTCGAGAAGAGAAGGAAGCCATGCCACACAAAAGGCTGATTTTCAACCTAACCCCGGACCATATAATCCTACGCCTATACAAACAAAGTAAGAATTTGCACTGCACTGTTTTCTGAGAATCCCTTGATTAACGATCCCGAGAAAGACAGCTTTTGAAAACAGTGTGGGAAAAGGAAAAAACGCTGGTACCAGCATTTTCTCCTTTTCCCGAAATGTTTTGTACCCTTTCTACTACATATCCGTTTATTTAGACCACATCCCTAAGCAAACGCTATTGAATTCAACGAGTAAAGATGTTGAAGTCTTCTCATGATCTCATTTATAACTGATAATTAATAACTGATTATTCCAAATAATTTGGTCTTTCGAATTATTGATTCCACATCTCATTTTTAATGGGGGATGCAGAGAGGGGTTTAGGTTCATTTGAATTCTTAGCAGCTTTAAATTACATCAAGGTATTATCTGGTGCAAAACGGGATACATGATTCAATATTGATATTATATAATTATTCATGGACCGATTTTCAAACACATTTTGATGTTTCTGTAGTCGTGAGCTTTGGAGAACATCGAGGGAAATAGAGCCTGTAACGATTGTTCCTTTTCCCACAATTTATTTCTTTAGTTTTAAGCGCAGTATTTTCCTCTTGCATTACCCTTTGGCACACGATCTCGAGTTTCACCACCTTCGGGGAAAAGGCTTTCGAAAAGATTGTGGGGAAAGGAAGGAAAATGCTGGTCACCAGCATTTTCTCTTTTTCCCACAATGTTTTCTGCCTTTTCAAAGACAAATCTATCAGATTAGCCTCTTTTGATTTGTTGTCTGAATATGTTTTTAATTTGGTCCAGCAGCATTTTCTCTTTGTCCCACAATGTTTCTATCCTTTCAAAGACAAATCCCGATCAGCTGAACCGCATTTGAATTGTTGTCTGCAAATATTTTTTATATTGTCGAGTTCAAAAGTTTGTCGTTTGGTAGAGAGTTAAAATGTCCGTCTTTTGTGAAAATTGTCATATATTTGTTGATCTAAATTTAGCATGCACGGTAAAGGTGTAATCCTTTACGACGAGAATCTCATGTTTTAACAACACTAAAGAAGGGCTCTTTTGAAAACATTGTGGTAAAAGAAGAACATGCTGGTAACCAGCATGTTCTTCTTTTCCCACAATATTTTCTACCTTTTCAAAGACAAATCACGCCACTTCAGACACATTTTTTTTTTTTCGTCTGCAAGTGCTTCCAGTGTATATAAGTCTGAAATTTTGTCGTGTGGTAAAGAGTTTACGTGATGTAAAATACATGAAATTTCTGACGTGAACAAAAGAGAGAGCCTTTGATATGAAAGTGATCAATTAGTTGTAATTTTTTTCTATTCAGCAGCGAATTCTAGCCCTTTACTTTACAATACATTTAATAAATTTCGTGACCGACAAACCCTCAAAGAATTGTAACTGTCGAGCTTTGCACATCATGAGCAATTCATTTATTCGCTGCAATGTTTTGGTGTATCTTGTACACAATAGCAGATCATTTTCTAGTACCATACAGGACCGCTGCGTTAAGTAAGGATCACGATGATCAAGCAACATCCTAGCATACCAATCCATGTCGACACTTTCTGCGATCAATGAGTTTCATTTTCTGCAAGAAGGGTGGCTGTTTATTTCCCTCTTGGTGTCCACTGCAGCCGAGTATTTATCCCTTGGAGTGATGAAATAATGAAATAAATCTTTTCAAAAGGGAAAATAGCTGAAAAATTGCTACTTCCAAGTTATCTGGGCCATTACAAGTATCAAAATCGCGGTCAGTAATGATCGAACGCGTTCTGTGCAGTCTGACCTTAATCTACAACGTCCGCAAAAGCAACTAAAGCCGTGTTCAGTACTTTCAGGCTTAGGACGGTTGATTTAAAGTCAGGAACCCTTGTTGAATCCCTTCTAGCTGCGCTAGTCAGTGGGGGTTTACTAGGGCCAGGTGCTGCATAGCCCAAACTTGGTACTGGTGATACCAGGGTGGAAATATGAAACTGTGAGCTGTCGCAGTGATATTATGAAATATTGCTAAAAGCGGCGTAAAATAACACTCAAACGACGTGGTCGATTGATCTTAATTTTATTCCACTGCGCATGCCCATCAGGGTATGTACTTTAAAGACCCTATAGCTGCCAAATGTAAACAATGAGGGAGTTAAAATGCATTTAAATTAAAATAATTCTATCTAAAAGGATATAATTTATTGTGAAGATGACAATCTGTTATTGTACGACTGGCCAATGTATTAGTCGCTGTCAGAAAAATGAAATCTGAAACTAGGTTTAAAATTGCCAGGTCGACTTATCTTCTGTTTACTTTTTACCTGGTTTGAAAAATCATTTTTCTGCAAGCGACTGACACTTGGAGCGACTGTACCATAACAGATTGTCGTCTTCGAAATATTTTCCATACTTTTAAATGGTATGATTTAAATCTAAATGCGTTTTACCGCCCCACTGTTTACTTTTGGCTCGCTATAGGGCCTTTCAGCGTGCACAGCGCGTAAACCTATACACATTTTTCCGGTGGCGCTCCTCTTTATTAATCGCACCGATAAATCGTTTCTGGGGACAATAGAAAGAAAATCAATAAGAACGGAAATTACAACACTTGTAATTTAACTATACATCATATTTAATTAATGAACGTTGTAAAAAGATTTTTTGTTGAACTCCCCTTTGTCGAAATCGTTTAAAGGGGCAGTGAACCTGCAATTTATCATTTCTCCCTCTCTTTTATTGTTTGCAAGAGTGCACGTGATACGGCAGTCCCTACTCTAGAATTGTACAGTGTATTTAACCCTTAACCTGCTAAATAACTTAAAATGAAACTTACAAACTGATAGGAAAAAAATCAAATGTTGCTGTTTCAAAGTTATTCTGGGAGAAAAAATACCTCCTTGTCGAACGGTGTAGATCCAAGATCAGACTGCACGTTTTGTGCAGTATGATCTTGATCTACGCTGTTCGCAATAGGTCCTTGAGTCGCGCTTAGCAGCCTAAGAGTTAACGATATAAAATACATATATATGTATTTCATAGAACAGATTTGAAAAAAAAAAAAAAAAAATCGGGAATTTGTTGATTGACTGACACTGTTTTCAACATTATTTCAGCCTACCACGGTAGCCATCACTTATTCATTACTCCTGTGTTTAAGGCTGGAGCTTTGTAGTGCCACATCCCTGGGCACTCGATCCGGATATCTCGGCGGATCTCAAACCCGCCGGGGAAAGACAGGAATTCTCATTTTATTCCTGTCCATTACTACGCTAGCAGCCCACTTATTGATGTGTTTCCATGTATTTTCCACCAGCAGGCAGGGTTCTACGGTGCCTTGCTGAGGGGCAGTCGTCCAAGAAACTGCCCTGGAGGGTCTGAAATATCTTAAAACCAGACTGGAATTTAAGTTTGGTCCGGTCCTATATTCTTCTAAACAACTACATTCCAGTTTTGTGCAAAGCAGATCTAGGACCCACTGAGCTTAACTCTTTACCACACTGTCCCAGGTTTTACGGGCCTTGAAGGAGTTGGTTTTAAAAAAACATTGTGGGAAAAGAAGAAAATGCTGGTAACCAGCATTTTCTTCTTTTCCCACAATGTTTTCTTCGTTTTTCTGAGGCAAAAAAAAGTCTCTGGAGCCGCGTTTTATTTGTTGTCTGCAAATGCTTTCAGTTTGAGGAGTCTAATATTTTCTTGTGTTGTAAAGGGTTGAATGGCCTTAAAAAAAATCTGCCTTATCCAAAACAGTATTCTAATCTGAAAGCAGAAGTTCCTGTACTTAAATCTGACTCTGTGTGTGTGTGTGGGGGGGGGGGGATAAATAGTATAGCAGCAGTCCTGAATGGTCATGTGGGCAATCAGAACTGATGCACAACTGATTCCTAGGAAAAAATATATGTAAATAAGCAATGCTCTGTGAAAAGAAGGTTCAATGTATCTACAAAAGGTATCAAGTTCTTTAGCACTCAACAAAATTTAAGGGTTGTCCAAACTAAAAGTATTTACCAGACAACAAAGCAAATACTGCTCAAATGATGTGATAGGTCTGAGAAAGGGTTAAATAAAAAGGTGACAAAATGAGAAAATGCTGGTAACCAGTATTTTCTCCTTTTCGCACATGTTTTCAAAGGCATTCCCCTCCAGGTTCGTTAAAAACAGGACCGTTTCGGTTAAAGATTAGCTCACTTATATGTAAACAGATTCAGTTCCTCGGAGACGTAAAGCTTTGTTTGTGTTATGAGTGAATGAGCCATGCTCTGGCAAAAGGGGGCTTAATGCATCTCCGTGATGCATTTTACCAAACAAGACATCTCATGCTTCTTGGTCCATAAAAGCCACTCTTTTTAAAGAACCGACTCAATCATGAGGTAGAATGTCCTTATACATATAGAAAATTGACCATAGTGAAAAGTTTCGGCCCAGGTCAGCCTGCGCGAACTGCGCAGGCTGATCTGGATCGATACTTTTCGCAAGTTCATTAAGCACCCCTTTTCACAGAGCGTGACTCAGTTGTAAACAGTAATTCCAAAAACAAAGATTCTGCCGGCGACTTCGAAAACATCTTTTTAAAATACGGACATTCGGCAGGAATTTGAATTGAATATAAAGATAGCCATGTTGTGTCATGCCCTGGCAAAAGAGGGTTCAACCCTTTTGGCGCCAAATATATAAATTCGACCCTTTTGACGGCTGAAAATATAATCCACTGAACCTCAGTAAGATTTTTATCTAATAGGCTTGATAAAGCAAGCGGATGGAATAGATCCATGATCAGACTGCACTTTCTGTGCAGTCTGATCTTGACCTGTGCCGTCCGCAAAATCTCCTGTTTTCGCGCTGAAAGGGTTATTGCATCTCCGTGATGCATCAAACCAAGCAAGTCATCTCATAACTGTCCATAAAATCCATTTCGTCTTACAGCCGGCTGAATCCTGTGGTAGTATGGTCCTTGGACATGCAGAAAATTCACCAAAATCAAAAAGTGTCGACCCAGGTCAGCCTGCGCGGACATGCGCAGGCTGACATGGGTTGATACTTTTAGCAAGTGTATTAAACCCCCTTTTCACAGAGCATGACTCATTCGTTTCAGTAAAAAGCAGTTTGGCAAGAGGAGTAATTGTCCATCGCGACCAATGCTGCCTTTACAAAAACGTTCACAAAAGTGGTTTTCCGCAAGTTTAAAAAAAAAAAAAGTTCTTTAGACTGCGTGAAAAAATTAGTTCAGTTGTTGTCGCACATTATATGTACGTCCTTCGCCAATCTGTCGAGCCATCCATCGGCAATATCAAAGATGTAAGAACCTATGTGGTCCAATAAGCTTACATTCTAACAGCAGCTTCTCTGGATTAAGCGCAAAAAGGATATGTCGGCCATGCAACTTGTATAAAGAGTTTCTTTCGTCAGAAAGGATGCAATAGATGCAATACTCTCTCTCTCTCTCTCTGTCTGTGTGTGTGTGTGTAATGACCACACATGAATTTAAATTACAGTTTAAATTCTAGTCGTTGA
This sequence comes from Tridacna gigas, assembly GCA_945859785.2. Classification (NCBI taxonomy): domain Eukaryota; kingdom Metazoa; phylum Mollusca; class Bivalvia; order Cardiida; family Cardiidae; genus Tridacna; species Tridacna gigas. The sequence continues at coordinate 24,976,767 of OX244042.2, read as the reverse complement.
TTATGAAATGGGGCGCAGTGAAATTATTCAAGGGAGTTCACTCGTATCAACCTATATTCCAATATTACTAACAGAGTCGCCTCCCGTCAAAGAAGAAATAATGTTTGTGTTCGTGCCATGGATGGCCAGACAGTTAAATGGTTGGCTGGCTGGCTGGATGGATGGATGGATGGATGGTGTTTTCCCGCATTCAACATTATTTCAGTAGTATCAAGAGGACAACCCACTTATTCATGTTTTTCTATGGTTTCACAAGCACTCCGATGGGGCTCTGAAGTGCATCACCAAGGACGAAAGGACGGATGGATGGATGATGTTCAACATTTTATCGGTCAAACCACGGCGACAACTCGTTTACTCGTGTGCATGTGTGTGCTGGACCTCTTAACCCTTAGGCTGCAAAGCGTGACTCACTGCGGACAGTGTGGCTCAAGATCAGACTGCACAGAACGTGCAGTCTGATCTTGGATGTACACCGTCCGACAGGGGGATATTTTTCTCCAAAACATAAGTTTGAAATATCGTTATTATAGTTTTTATCATCGGCTTGAAAGTTTCATTCTACAAAATTTAGCAGGATGAGGGTTACGTGCGACATTCCAGGACACTCCAACGAAAAACCGAGTACCTCGAGCGAGGACTGAAGCCAGCCAGGAATAATCCAAGTGGTTTTTCAAGCTGTCACTTGAGTTGACTGTTGCATGGTGTGCTGGTCTGTCAGTCCGTTCGGTCTTTCGATCCTTCATAGCCAGGATTTTAAAAAAGGAATTCCTCTTCATCCTTTTAACATCTTTGTTTCGCTGTATTTTATTGGAAAAGCATGCATTAACTTTCCGCTAGGTGGCATTTTTCAAATACATACTATCTTCGAAGAATATGATATGCGCAGTCAACGGGGAAGCATAAACAGGTGCACTTAATACCGTGACATGACAGAAAGACCTTGAATAAACTGTTAGCCCTTAAATTGCTAATCGCGACCCACCGACCTTTTGCGGACAGTGTAGATCAATATCAGACTGCACAGAACGTGCAGTCTGATCTTTGATCTACACTGTCCGATACGGTATTTTCTTTCCGGTGAAATCAACTTTTAAACCGCAATGTTTGGGCATTTAGTGTTGAGTAGAAATTTGCGTTTCATTTATTCAGCAGCTTAAGTGTTAAAAATCAAACAACAGCAACAGAGCGGCGATCTTGGAAAAGAGGATTATAGCATATTATTACATCGAGTGAACATCATCGGTAATATTTTCACGAGTGGCTGCGCCACTCGTGAAAATATTACCGATGATGTTCACTCGATGACATAAATTTCGATCTTTCACCGAAAAATAGAACAAATATCCCCTTTTTCTTACTGCATGATACAAAGCAAGTCGGTGCATATGCAGAGCTCCAGATAGAGGGAGTGATTTCGATTTCAAAATTGAAAATATTAATCACATTCCGCTAAACCCTATGTTATGGGTACTCATTAGAATCGTCTCATCGAGACAATTCTAATGAGTACCCACAACATAAGGTTTGGAAGAGAAATAATGGATTTAGAATACTATCACTCCCTTTTATCTGGAGGTCTGATATGGCTGATCCATTTTGTGTAAAAATCGACTGAATCGTGAGGTAGAATGGTCCCTTGACATGGAGAAAATCTACCTATTGCGAAAAAAAAATCGACCCAGGTCAGCCTGCCATGATTGCACAGGCTGCCGTCGGTTGATTCTTTTTATAGACGCATTTAATCACCTTGTCAAGAGGTACGACTAAATAGTGTGCCCAATGGGCCCTTAGGACTTCAAAAAGAGTCAGACATTTACTCAAACTATAGTATGTCTGATCTTACTTATTTTTTCATGGCCCGGCTGTAATAAATAATCGCAATGCGGAAACTATGACAATAAAACTTAAAACCATCTTGAAGTGCAAAACATGTAAAATGACATAATCGGGTCATGGGCGCACCCATGTGATAAAGAGTATGAAATCGACAAGACTTTGTTATTATTACCGCCAGTTTATTTTCCCTCGCGGTTTAGTCCACATCGCGCCCGGGAAAACATGAAGCGGACACTGTAGACCAAGATCACACTGCATGGGTGAAATCTGATCTTTGACGTAAACCGCCTGATATTCTATGGAACGGGCTGGTCAAATATGATTTGCGTTGGCCGTTATTGGGATTCTTCCAACGACCTGAAAATATTCAGTAGCCCATAGATTCATACTTATTAACACTTCACCACATAAGGAAATTTTGGACTATTCCAAATCCGCATTTGCAGATGACAAATTATATGTGGCTTAAATCTTAGACTTCATATTTCAATGAGCGAATTAAATGGTATGAAAAGGAGAAAATGCTGGTTACCAGTATTTTCTCCTTTCCCACATTGTTTTTAAAAGCCTTCTTCCTCAAGATGGTTAAAACTCAGGTTTGCGTAGTTTAAAGGGTTTACAAGGTGTCACCAGTGTTCCCAATGGCTGGGATGGGTATTGTTTTCAATCAGTCGAAAAGACTAAACTAGAACACTGATTTCTATTTCGCTTCGAGCAGAATACCTCGCAAGATCTTAAATACTGTAGGTCCCAGATCAGGCAGCGCAAAGCAGCCAAAAGATTTATTTTTAATGTGTGCACTTATACCAATATTTTAGTTTTTTACTTGGTTTTGTTTATTTCTTACCTCATTCAAATGTTTCATTACAAAGTATTGACACCTACATACAGGCACTCTATACAGAGATATATAAGACATGCTCTCTGAAAAGAAGGCTTAATGCATCTGCAAAAAGTATCGGCTCAGGTCAGCCTACGCAGTCTGAGCAAGCTGACCTGAACCGAAACTTTTTGCTATTGGCCAATTTTTCTGCATGTCAAATGATAAATTTTCTTCATAATTCCATCGGTTGTTAGACGAAATGAATTTTATTGGTCCTTAATTATGTAATATCTTGCATTAGTATAATGCATTTCGAAGATGCATTAAGCCCCTTTTTGCTAGAGTATGGCTTACATATATTTTTATGTTTGGTTGAATATAGAAAACGGTACAAAAACCTGATAACCACGTGCCCTGTTTCTTGCAACTGTCTGAACACCAGGCGGCTCTCAGGACAATATCAGCTCCACTTTTTTTACTCAAGTCGGACCGAATGGGGTCCTGCGTTGCTCAGTGAAACGGTTCGAATTTTTTATACCCTGGGTTAGATCCTCACTCAAACCGCAAAGTTCTCCGTGGGAGTGTCCTGTGGTAAGACACTTCAGCACACTAGTCTATTATTCGTGAAACATAGAACATAAATGAGCTTTTGCCGGGATATGGCTTAAAAGAATGAAAGAGACATAAAACATAATTCAAACGATAAAAAAAATATGAAACCAAGCGTAAAGCCCCTTTTTGCACAACGCGTCAATTTAAAAAATGAGCCAATCACAGAAGAGATGTTATTAAGTGCAGCGTTGTAAGGTTCCGGTGACGTAATATTTTACTTTCCTCAATGAATAAAAATATGACCTAGATTTACAAGATTAATTAGTTTTAGAGTGTAACCGCGGGATTAATTCTTCTTTAGTCTGATTGAGATTTCGATAAATGGTACGATTACTGAAGTACTTTCAAATTATTCGGTCAAATCGACGATTTAAAAAAAGCTCCGAGAGCGCATGTCCAACATCGGCCATATTGAAACGGAATTTGAGGCTATCTCGTAAAATTCAATCTAATAAGGGCTTGAGCAAGCGGAACTTATTTACTGACATGCATTCCATGGATTGATGAACTTTAAGGTAAGCGTAACGCATTGATTCAGGTTTGCCATCTTCGTCTTTGCAATTTTGGAATCGCTGCAACCAATTTCTAACACTGACAAAGGGTGACAAACATTTCTTCCTTTTCCTGGTCTGCATTTCCGTTTACAAAGACAAAATCTCTAGCTCATTGATAGGATAGTCATATCTCTAACTGAAGGTAAAGACAGGAGTTATTGCTCGAAGGATATTTTTCTCCAGGACATAGTTTTTACTTGTTTGTAAGCATATTTAGCCGGGTATAAACAGCGATTTCATTTAGGGCGAAGCATTGAAGACTGAATTGTGTCAAGTCAAACTATAACCGCATATATTTTCGGTAACACTCGGTGATCAAGTTTGTTAAAGCTGAAGTGTTTCTAATGCTTTAAATTGTACCAAGAAAAGGTGTGACCCAGGCCACATGACATAACCACTACTACAAACAACTACACTTGTCTACCTCCAGTTCAGGGAGCTAATTACTGTCAGTCAGTAGAACGATTTCTGTGATCAGTAAATTCCAAGGAGTATCATTCTTGGAACCATCAGCAACTTCTTATTTCCATGGTACCTTTAACCACTGAGGGACCTGGGCTGCGTTTCAATAAATTGGGTAGCTCGATACAAATTATTTTGGATATTGTATATACACATACAGTATAATCCATACTTTACCTAAAGGTATGAGCTGGCAAAAATGTATGCAAATATTTACTCAAATCATGATGTGAAGTTTAATGAAACTTGTTTTCAGACTTGATGCAGCGTTTTTTCTCGTAGTTTTGGGAACGGGTCCAAAACCAGGCAAACTGGGAAAAATGCGTCGTTTTCTATAAAATTGGGAATTATTTTCTTGATGATTTTAGACACAGTCCTTGCATATCATTTACTACCATAATACAAGGGGTTAGCACAAAACTACTGTGTGAACGGGATAACTTGGTTACATCTAGTACTTGAAGTGTTTTGATCTCGATCTACGATTGCAGACGAGCGCTTACTTTCACTTTCCTCAGGCTCGTCGACCTCATCTTAGCTAGAATTATGACTTGGCCTCTTACAGATAAAGTCTGTTAACCTTTTACACCCCCGTTGGTTTTAACTTTTTTCGGTAATATTTGCTGTTGTGGCTCATTTTCATGTTAATATACCGTTCTCATCTCTCCGCGAAATCGCATGTCAGATCGAGCGTGAAAAATCACAATTTTTTGGCACCACAGAAACGAAGTGCCATTCACTACCGAGTTCTCTGAACTAAATACGCTGGACCCCGGCTTATATTAATAGAAAGCACACTCCGGGGCCAGTTGATTTAAAAAAAAAAGGAAGTACATGTGTTTGGGAAATTCACCTTTTTTTGATCAGTGACATCGCTGATAATTGGAATATATATATAGCTATGGGAAATCCAAAAAATAGCCGACGACTTGGGGTCTTTCGTTTTGGGAATTTTTTAAACCGGATTTTGGGAAAAAAAGTCATTTGTTGGCATTGGGAACGGGTCCGTTTTACGGACCCGTTCATAGAAGGAAAAAAAACGCTGTGATGCTTTTCTTACCTAGTCTGGATATGCAGATTTTGTGCTTTCTCCAGACTGTCGGACATTACCTCGTGCATTGATTTCTTCAGTTAAACAGCTTACAGTTAAAAGTTACATGTGTATATTCTGGTTCAAACGCTGTTTTCCTTGTAGTATGACAGTCAACAGCTTTCGTGCAAGCAGTAGTACACAAAATACAGAAGCTTGATTTTCAAAATGTATAATGTTAACAGAAATACTCTGGTCTGTTAAAGAAAGCTTATTTTTATCAAGTGACAAGTCATTAGAAAGTTGAGGGATTGTCTGCTTTCTTGCATGGTCAACTTGGGGGTCCTGAGTGGCTTGCTGATGAAAGTGTAGGATTTGCAATCAAGATGTCCAGGTTCAGATCCACACTTGAAGCCCTGAGTTTTTCTTGGGAGAATCCTTTACTTCATAGCCGTGGCCTAGTACTGGTGAAACCCAGTACACATACGAAAGGGGTTAGCCATCAGAGTGATGTTACAGAAAATGATGTTGAAAGTTCTATTAACTACCATTCAATCAATACATTGTTAATTTAGTAAGTAGTACTTATATCCCTCACCCAAATGATAAAGATGTAGCATTGCATCACTCAATAACTTAACAGTACATCAACATATGAGAAATTTCGTTAAAGTATATTGTCTTACCACTTTATTGTTTAGTTAAAAGCATTGCCATGAGAAATGATTTTGCTTAAAAATGCATGATAAGTTCTTTTGTTTACTGAATAAGCATAAAGGTGTTTTGTTGTTGCAGAGAACTGGTTGGTAGAAAATGTAGCTGATACATCAGTTATTATCACAAAATATTCCTGGCAGATTGGTATTGTACAAGTCACAGTTGTAGATTACCATGCCAACCAAACCAGGAAACCTGAAAGACCCAGATGTTGCTGGACTTTTCTCTACTGATGATCCAGAGAAGATTTTTCAGGATCTCAGAGAAATTGGCCATGGAAGTTTCGGGGCTGTTTACTATGTAAGTAAAAAATATCTATTTCAAACTAAACAGTATTTAACATGTTGCTGAACGATCATATGTTTTAATGACCTGAAGCAAGTTGGAAAACATTCCTGAAACGGAGAAAATGCAGGTAAGCTGCATAAATAATTTTGCTTCTTTTCCTGCAGTATTTTCCTGCCATGATAAAGAAAACTACTATCATTTCAGCTACCTTAAATATGTTGCCTGCTAATGGAATGCTTTTCACATGAACAAGGCTACAATTTTACCATCTGGTACAGAGTTAACCCTTTACCAGACAATCAAAAGTTTTAATGACTGAGAAAGAAGACTTTGGAAAGCATTGTTGGAACAGGAGAAAATGCTAGTAACCAGCATTTTCTCCTTTTCCAGTATGTTTTTTAACCTTTCAAATATAAATTTCGATTTTTGAGTGATAATTATTTTGTCGTCTGCAAATCATTAAAAATAGTCCAAAATTTTGTTGTTGGGTAAAGAGTTAAAAGTATTACCCAGTGAAACAACAGTTACACGTACCTGTCTTGAGGTTCCTATTAAAGTATCTCTCCAGCATATGGATAATCAGCATGAATGCAAGGTTTGAAATGGAAATCCAAGTGAAATCGTGTTGAAACAGAAGAAACTACCCTTGATAAACAATTACATCTTTTTCTATGAATTTTTTTCAAAACTGGTCTGCTGCAAGATGATTGAAGGGAGGGGCTAATGAGATACTTTAATTATTTGCCATGCTAAACCATGCAGGGAGATCCCAAAGCAATTATTGATATGTCCCTTCATGTTTTGTCACATTTTTACTTTGACTAGTTATGCTTTGGTACCACATTTTGTGTCTTGTGTCTGCCAGCAAAAAAAAAGCTCACTACCACACAGTTGCAACTTTTAATAATCTTGAGAAAGAAAGCTGTTGAAAACATTAAGGGAAAAGGAGAAAATGCTGGTAACTAGCCTTTTCTACCTTTCCCACAATGTTTTCTACCCCTTCCCAAAACAAATTTTAATTTTTGTGTCACATATATTGTATCGTCTGCAAATGCTTTCACTTTGGACTGGTCTAAAATTCTGTTGTTTGGTAATGAGTTGAAAGCTTCAGGGCTTTAATTAGACCCATAAACTCGGTTTTTGATGCACAAAAATCTTTGAATACCCTTTTTTCGACGCACAGGAAATTCCGAACAAGGTGCCTTTTTTGACCCCCAAAAAATTTTCAGAGATCCATCAAAAAATATATAAAGCAACAATCATATTTAAGATAATCATGTTAAAGGTGTAAAAATCATCAGAATGGTGGTAAACATCAATTAAACTGTTGCATGTAATCAGCGAAGTGTGACCGGAAGGTGATAATTGGCTTGTTACCTATGATAACCGTAGGTTTACAACTGGCACTAACCTTGCTAAAAGTGATAGACAGGGCAATAAATTCAATAGTGATGTATTCTTTTAAAACTTAACCATTGATGTGTGGATATTGTAAAACATCTTCTCTCGGCCCATCACTCGCCATCATTTTGCTCAACATTGTTGAATAATGATCATACTTTGAATTTTATTAAAAGCAGTAAGTTGAAAAAAGTAACCTATGAAACATAAATCTGCATCTCATTTCACACAAAAAGATGCCTTAAACTTTAACTGTCCTTATGAATAAAAATATCTTTAATTATTCAGTCCCAAGAAAATTATAATACTTTACATACTTCTGGATGGTACTAGAAATTGGATTAATAAATCTTATCTTTATTTCAGCAAAGTTTCAAAAAGGAATTCTGTGTGAAATTTATTATCCATAATTTTCTTACTGATTGCTTTGGTTGACAAGGTTTTAACCTTAGCCTTCTTGAACATATTGTGTGTGTGTGGGAGGGGGGGGATCCTCTTTTAATTTCACTAATCAGTTATTAACTTCACATCTTAATTGCTTAATTGCAATATTAATAATAAATCCAACAACAACAATAAATTGTTGACTAAAGACTCTTAAATTTTCCACTTTGACTCTTGAATTTTTTTGGTTTGACTTTTGAAAAATTAGATTTGACCCCTAAAATTTTAGGGTCAAGGGGTCAATGACACCTAATTTTCAGAGGCTAGCTAAAGCCCTGAGATTGTTTTACATATCCATTTGTACATAAAATTAGCCTCTGATCTATTCTATCTTTGCAGGCCAGAAATATTCTTACCAAAGAAATTGTTGCCATCAAGAAGATGTCCTACAGTGGCAAGCAGTCATCAGAGGTAAGGAAATGCATATTCCTTGTGACCTTTTTGGTAAAACCTCAAAAATGGGGAAAAGTTGACAGATATTTCATTGTGGCTTGCCTATTTTGTATTTAGTTCGAAATGAGGATAAGTAAATATCACATAACAACATGTCAGACTCTTTATTTGAGCCATGCTCTGGCAAAAGGGGGCTTAATGCATCTGCAAAAAGTATCGACCAGACACTTTTCGCTACTAGTCAGTTTTCTGTATGTCAAAGAACTGTTCTATTTTAAGATACAATCTGTTATTAGACATAATGAATTTTAAGGATCCCTGACTATATGATGTCTTGCATAGTATGAAGCATCATGGAGATGCATCAAGCCCCCTTTTGCCAAAGCAAGTCTCATTTATTTTGTATTTTTGAATTGTGAGTTTTGTTTCAACAGCAAAACAAATACATTTGTTATTTACTCATGATCCAAGTTTCTGTGAGTCCCAAGTTTTTGTTGTCGATTTTAACAGAGAGGGTGGAATTCCAATTTACCCAGAAGCAGTAGGTTAAATTCCCTAAGGCCTATGAAAATAGTTATTATCATAGCTGTAAATTTTGTGCTACCTACTCTGTGCTCCTATTGTTTCTAAAACAACCACAAATACGCTCGAGGTTTAAACATTTTCTTGCTGAAAATGATAAATGCTTCATCTGTGAGTGTATGTGTTACTCAAACGCATCTACAGATTGCAGACACACCTATTTATACAATCTATATTTCATTTACCTCCTATTCCACATGTCCTTGGGCAAGACACTTCAGAGCCCCAGCCTAGTACTGGTGAAACCCAGGAAACACATGAACATGTAAGCTGTCGCCGTGATATGACTGAAATAACATTGAAAGCAGCGTAAAACACCAATCAATCAATCAATCAATCAATCCTATTCCACAGCAGCTCTTGATCTATTTGCATTCAACACACATTTTTGCCTTTTTTTTCACCAATGTTTACTTCCAAGGATTATTAATTGTTTTTGCAACTGGATTCATTCCTGTCTCAGAGCTGCTGAACATTTTTACAAAGTTTTATATAGGAAAGCAGCCATTGGCTTAGAAAGAACATTTTGTGAAGACCAGTGATAGAAACTCCAGGAAAGCATGGATAAATGCTCAGGCCACTTGAATTCAACATAAATGTTTTGAGAATTGCGTTGAACACCATACAACTGACCTCTCAAAATGACTTTAATTAACACACTACCTCCTGAAATAAGGTTTCATCAGACAATTAAATCGATCTTGTGAAATAGAATTGCTTAAAATGAATTAAAGATTGTTAAAAGATATTTGAAAAACATGATGGGGAAGAAGAAATTGCTCATTATCTGTGTTAAAGTTCTTTTTCCCACAATGTATTGAAAAGCTTGGATAGTAAACATTGGAGAGACATTCAGTAGTTGTTTTATAATTTCAGAAATGGCAGGACATCATAAGGGAAGTGAAGTTCTTGAGACAACTCAAACATGAACATATCATTGATTACAAAGGGTGCTATTTGAGAGAACACACAGCATGGGTAAGTCATACTCATGTTTCCATAGTAGATACTCAGTAGCTAACATATATCCTTTTCTAGGATGACTCAGTGTTCCCACAATCATCGTTTTTGCGGAGTGCATGCACTCCTTGGAGGACAGGTTTGGGAGTGCAAGAGAAATTCCAGGAATGCACTTAATAATGATAATTTTAGAGCTTTAATGGAGGAAAGTAAGGGTCTGTTGTATTGAAAATTTGTTTTGATGAATCTCACTCTTCAGTCATCTGTTCTTGAAAACAATATGGGTAATTTAAAAAAAGTTGCTTGTAATGTTTTCTTAGTCACTGGACCAGGTTCAAAGGGACAACTTACAACCTGATGGCCAGCAGAATTTTCTATTTCACTGTCAATATCAGACACTACTTATTGTTTTATGGAGAGATTTGTATTAATTCATTGTTTAAAGTCATTAACCCTTATCCTGCTGAATAAAAGAAATGAAACTTTCAAGCCGATAGTATAACCCCAAAACTTTCCTGTTCCAAAGGGATTTTTGGAGGGAAGATATCTCCTCATCGAACAGTGTAGATCAAAGATCAGACTGCATGTTCTGTGCAGTCTGATCTTGATCTATGCTGTCCGCAAAAGGTCAGTGAGGTCAGGTTAATAAAGCTGAACAGAGTTTGAAATGCCTATGGTCGGACAATGTCAAATCAACTTTCGTTGTGTCATGGGTTTTCACGTTTTTTGCAGCGATCTATTTTTTAATGCCAGTTAATTTTTGGAGTAGTATTTCCACAGGATTTTGACATAAATTTGTCAATTAGGGTAGTTTCCTTTGGGTTGGTAAATCACTTGATAGTTTGGGAAAGAATTAAGATGTTGGATTTGTATCACGGAAATCAAGGTTAAATCCCCAGTAGCAGCTCTGTGGTCATGCAGTAGATTCATAGACTGATTTAAAATTTTCTATTTAACATGTTCAGTATCAATTTTAACCCTTTACCACACAATTCTAAGTCTTAACGATCCTGAGAAAGAAAGGTTTTGAAAACATGGTGGGAAAAAGAGAAAATGCAGGTAAACAACATTTTCTCCTTTTGCCACACTGTTTTCTTCCCTTTTTGATACAAATTCTATTCTATGATTTGGATGTCAATTTATTTGTCGTCTGCAGATGTTTTGAATTTTGTACTAGTCTAAAACTTTGTTGTCTGGTAAAGAGTTAAGAGAAGATATTTTCCATCTCAAGCCCCATTAAACATGGGATTGAGTTTACTGATCTGATGTTAACAGGATGAATTTAGATACTACACACAATGCAAGGTTAGATGATAAGATGAAATTTGTGTCTTCAATCCACATTATGTATGTTGCTCTGCTTCATGTATATTTTTTTTTCTCTCTCATTTTAAAGAAGATAAAAGTGTTCATGAAAGTGCTTGAAAGTGTACAAGAAGGTATTACGGCTCATATACAGGATTTAAGCTTGCAGTTTGCCACTTCTTCCATATTATTTCAGCGGTCCTTTAACTCTTTACCACACAGTCCTGACTTAACAACCCTGAGGATGAAGCCTTTTGAAAACATTGTGGCAAAAGGAGGAAATCCTGGTAACCAGCATTTTCTCCTTTTCCCACAATGTTTTCGCCCCTATCACAGAAATAACATTATTTGAGCCACATTGACTTTGTCGTCTGCAAATGCTTTCAATTTGGACGAGTGTAACATTTTTTCATGTGGTAAAGGGTTAAATGTCTTATTTATCTTGAATAAATGGTTATTTAATATTTTTAATATACAAAACGTGCATGCACTGCAGTATGTCATTCTGACAAACTTTTCCAATTGTCTTTGCAGCTTGTGATGGAATATTGTTTAGGATCTGCATCAGACATCATTGAAGGTAAGTGGAGTTAACTTAATCCAATGGCCGGAAGTCCTGCAGTTCTGAAAAATGTGATCACATAATTCCTGTGGCTAATCATTGAGAAGCTCATAATATGCAAATTTTGAGCACTTGTTTACTGATAGAAAACTCTCAGTTCAAAGTCAATTTATCGCAGTTAAGTTACATTCAGCAAGTAGGAAATTTTGGATATCAACACGAGTACAGCCTGTGCTCGTCATTTTTTTCCATAAATAAGCATATGGCAGTAGGCACAATGAGGTAATCATAGAATCATGGAATGACAATCATATTAAATAATAGCTGCTAGGGAATCTCATAATATTTCTTCCAATGTAAAGGAAAACAAAAAATGTACTTCGGTAGTTTTATTGATAAGCTTTAAGTGGAACACATGTTTTATCAACAGTACCATAAGTGCCACATAAAGATGTTGTTTATGTCAGCAATAATTTAGATACCTGCAATTGACAGTGACATTTGGGTAAGGGTCATCCCACAGCTGATCATAACAGAGCTCCAGGGGGCGGGGGTGATTTTGATTTCAAAATTGGAAATATTAATTATTCTCCACTAAACCCAGGGTTATGGGTACTCATCAGAATGGTCTCATTGAATGAGTACCCACAACACAGGGTTTGGAAGAGAAATAATGGATTTAGATTACAATCGCTCCCTCATATCTGGAGCTCTGTCATAATAACTTGACAATTAGCTGATAGACATGGACACATTGGACTCGGATTGTGTTATAAAGAGGTTTAGGCGTAATGTGGTATCTGGCATAAAGGCCAGTTTTGCAAATTGTTCTGGCTCACATTGTAATTATCAATATTTTGCCAATATCCATCCACTCTTTTCTTGCAGTTCATAAGAAGCCACTGAGAGAGGAGGAAATATCATGTATATGTGCTGATGCTTTGCAAGGACTTGTTTACTTACATAGTCAAAATAAAATACACAGAGATGTTAAAGCAGGAAATATATTGCTGACTGAAAATGGAACTGTCAAACTAGGTAAAGATTCACTACCAGATGGGTCAATTACTTACAAACATGTTTGAAAGTAATTTCTGATAAGAAATAGAAATCTTTTTTCAAATGTATTTGGATACTTTTTAATACAACAAATCTTCAACTTTTTTTACTCAATTACTGCTGTGCCTTGTTTATATAAGTAACAAACTCTGTAACGGCTTGTGACTATGGCATGGTACTGCATATCATTAAATAAGAGATCTTGCAATCTCTTGCTGTATATGTCTTATGTGATGTTATGTTTAGATTTGCGACAGTGGACCAATAAATGTACTAGTGCAGATCAACCAGAAAAGAACTACCTGAAGAAAAGAAATGGTCTATTTAGAAAAACTTGGAAAAGATTAAGGGGGGGAAAGGAATGACTGCCAGTTGGCTCCATCTAAATTTTTTTTCAAAAGCTATTCACTTACAGTGATGTGAATAAGGGACTGTAAGATTTCAGTTCTTCCCAAATCAAAGCTTGTCATATTTACTATCATTCAAATGAAAAAAAGTTTCTGTATCCAACATAATCTGTTTGTAAGACTTTACTGACATGTCAAACGGTTTTCCTTCATGACTTTGTCCTGAGAGTGCAATCATCTTACATTTGTTTTCTCATGTTTCAGCTGACTTTGGTTCTGCGTCCTTAAATTGTCCTGCCAATTCCTTTGTTGGAACCCCATATTGGATGGCCCCTGAGGTGATCCTAGCTATGGACGAGGGTCAGTATGATGGGAAGGCTGATGTTTGGTCACTAGGAATTATGTGTATAGAACTGGGTAAGTAGCTATGTTATTAGGCCAAAGGTGGGATCATACAAGGTACTATCAGCAACTTTTGTCTGAAATAGAGTAATTTCAGTTAGCCTGTTACTTACAGACAGGGGTCCCCTTCTTTGGTTCAGCTATCAAGGCATTGGGTTCGATATCAGGCAACTGGTTTGGTCTCTGCAGGAGGTCATCTGAGAGTGTCCTTGGGCATGTCACAGCTTCATCCAAGTGTAGTGTCAATGAAACCCAGGAATCTGGAAGCCTTTCATAGACATATTAAAGATACAAAGAGGTTGAAAAATAATTTTGCACGTTTTGTGTCCTGTTCTTTGTCTGTATGTCTTCTTTTTCTCTCAGGTGACCTGTGTTAATAATTTTATCAAAACAGTTTTGTGCATTTGTATAATATAAAGTATTGTTAAAATTATGCAGGGGGCAGACCAACTCCTAGATGTAGGACTTGTGATCCAACCCCATTTCTGCAATAATTTTCAAACCCAGGAAAGACTAGAATAAGTTATTTGTTGTTGTGGTGTGACTAATATACCACATTGAAAACAGCATAAACACAATTCAAACAAACTTTAAATACATGTAACAACAAAGATTATGCCTTCTTTTCCACAGCTGAGAGAAAGCCACCACTGTTCAACATGAATGCAATGAGTGCTCTGTATCATATAGCCCAAAATGACTCACCCACTCTATCAGGTGGGGAATGGTCAGATGACTTTAGACACTTTGTAGATTCCTGTCTAGCTAAAAGCCCAGATGATAGACCCAGTGCTTATGACCTCTTAAAGGTAGGAAAAATTCATTATCCCATTATAATATGAATAAGCATGAGTCATGCTCTGTGAAAAGGGCAGTTGATGTGTCTGCAAAAAGTCTCGACCAATGTCAGCCTCCATAAAGATGCACTAATTGAAGATCACGAATTTACTGGAACATGTCGCAAGTTTTTGAGACATTGATAGATAGTGTTGCACCTAGCTCTGAAATTTTAGGGGACACAAGGGCCCCCTGACCTAAAAATTTGGGGGCCATTTTGAAAATTTTGGGGACAATCTATCAAAATGCATAAAGGTACATGAAACTTGCTTGGCCTCTGGAATTCCTCGTACAGAAGGCTGATCTTATGCTCTTATAACAATTATAGCAGAAAATACAATCAATAATGATTTTGTTTAGTTTACTTTAGTGTTTTGCAAATCATTAGCTTCATTTTCTATTTGGCAATTTTTTGACACATTAAATTCAGTCATGCATAATTGCAGCTTCACCATCTTGAATGGAGTGGTACCTGTTATGGAATTTCAGTAGTCAGAACCAAGGTCATTGTACAGCTTTCGCTCAAATATGTGGGGACAGTCTACTATAATGACAAATAGGCGGAAAGGAAATAAATAGTGCTCATGTATGAACTATGATAATACATAAATTGGTGAAAAGAAAATTAGAGGTGCTCAGGTGTGGACTTGGAAAAACTGCGCCCGTTTGCCCACACTGTTTTCAGTATGAAGGGACAAAGTCAAAAATATTGTGGGAATCTCAAAATCCTGTTATCTAGGAGCAACACTTGATGTATTCATATTCTAATACTTACTCAGATATGGTAGATATGATTTCACTGAACTTCTGTTTGAACAGCATCCATTTGTGAGCAGAAGGGATACACACACTGTGATAATGGACCTCATACAGAGGACCAAGGATGCTGTCAGGGAATTAGATAACCTGCAGTATAGGCGCATGAAGAAGATTTTAATGGCAGAAACTCCATCTGAAGACCAGGCTAGTTTGAATGGGCCTGATGAAAATTCTAGAGACGATTCTTCACAGGTAAAGCACAGTATTTTTGAGACCATTTCGATTACAGTGATAAAGGCATCTGATTCAAGAAGTTTTTACATGGGTTTCTTTGTCAGTTGAAAGCAAAAATCTTTGAGTAACTGAATGGAAATTGCATGTAAAAAGGTTTATCAGACTAACATAGCCAACTTATTGGTGAACATTTTGTTACTTGACCTGGTTTTGCAGTATATATTGTATAGAGGTTCATTTCAGACAACAACCAATGCAAATCTTAATGAGACCAAGGAAAGGAAGGTATCACTGTTAAATAGTGAGTTATCCTCCCAAAATGTCTCCCAAGAATTACAATCTAGAGAGATGCAGCAAAACATACTTGTTTGATGATATGTTATCCCTTTGAGGGACAATCCTGTGTTTAACCCTTAACAAACAATACCATGCTAAGGTAGGAGGAAAACAATGTAGCAAAGGGAGAAAACACTGGTAACCAGTATTTTCTCCTTTCCCAACAATGTTTTCTATTCTTCAGAATACAAGTCTAATCATTTGAGCCATGTTTAATTTATCTGAAAAAAGCTCTCGGTTTGGACAAGTATAAGTTATTGCCATTTGGTAATGACTCAAATTACCCTGAGGGAGAAGGCGTTTGAAAATGGGGGATATGGAGAAAATTTTGGTAGCCAGCATTTTCTCCTTTTCCCAGAGTGTTTTCAACCCTTTCAAACAAAATTCTATGACTTGAGGCACCCTAAAGTCTAAAGTTTTGTTCTCCTGGTAAAAAGTTATGGGGCGTTCCACAATAGGAGCAAAATTTAATAGACTGATTTATTGAATTATTGTAGGATGAAGGACAGGATAGTAGCAAATCAAATAGTATAGCCAGTCAACAGAGTGCCCATAGCAACAGCTGTGTTAGTACCAGTAGTCGCAGTAGTAGCATGAACAGTCTACAGGGTGCTACAAATGAGGATTTCATCAACTTCTCAAGGGATAGAAGTGTAAGTTAAACAACAATATACTTAACTGTCTCTGTCCAAATATACTTTCTTATGCCATGGAATGAGACAGTTTTGATTTCATTGTGGAAAAAGGTGCATTTGCTTGTAACAAGCAATTTCTCCTTTTCCTTTGATGTTTTCCATATAGAATTAAAGAAAATTGTTTTACATGTCTTTAACGTTTTCTTCATCGTATTAATCCTGAAAGGGTCTTTTACAATTTTTGTTGCCTCAGTGTAGATTGAAATCGGACTGCACTAAAGCATGCAGTCGGATCTTATATCTTCATTGTCCACTTTACTAAACTATGACTATTCTGTACTAGAGCAACCTCAACTTTGCAATTTATTTGGAGTCTTATATCAAGACTAAAACTGTTGATTAGATTGATAGAAGCTCGCCTGATCGATTGATCTAGGGTTTGGTCTTTCTTAATCTTTCCTCAAAATTCAGTTTGTTGTTTCAGCTTTCATATTATAAGTATTACCTGTAAATCATTTAAATTCAGCAGAGTGAAGGTTAACATTTATTTTGGTATGGTGATGTTTTTGATTCTTAGTATCTAGCCCCTTAAAATTGCTTAATTACATAGTGCAAATCGAGGGGTGAATGCAAAACTATTTCATCTGCATTTTGGAAAATATTACAGGAGAGGGGGAAAAAAGTCAATTCCGTGAAAAGCGCTGTTAGATCGTCTTGTTTAATTATGTTGTGCTGAATTCATGCTCTCAACTCAATACAACATGTCTAAACAAGATGATCTAACTATTCTTTTCACAGAAATGAGAAGCGTTTTTCCCTCTCCTGTAAAATTGTTTGAAACACAGATGGAATAGTTTCGTATTCACCCCTCGAAATGCAAAATCATTTTTCAATCCATTGCTAGAAGTACATGTTATGTGTAATACAAAAAATACTATCTGATATAACATTAGAAAATAATAACAGTTTAAAATGATCTTTTAAAATCTTTATCAGGGTATTACTGAACTACGAGTCAAACGAAACAGTTAAGGGAATTATTGATTCTTCACTAAAGCCTGTTTTGTGAATTATCTGTAGAATTAACCCATAAAGACAGTTCTAACAAATTGTTTTGTATTCAAAACAAAGGTAGGTTGAACAAAGAAATAGAATCTAGAATCTAGTAGCCCCTACCTATCTGGACTTCTGAAGAATGTCGTTTTTTCGTAACAAAAGATCAATTTTGAAAAAAAAACAACGCCCATTTGATAACTAGCATTACATTTGATTGATGTATTTATAACAGCCTTCGCCTCCAGCTTTACCCCCTCGATCCCCTAAACCGGTGCAGGTACGGAGTCAGGTATATTATATATGATGCATGTCCACTCACTGTCTTGAGGCCCTGCAAGTTCATTTTTTTATGTAGTTTTGGTTTTGGTTTCACTTTTGTTCAATTTTGTTATGAATATTGTGAAATAAGTTTAGTCTTCATTGATCAATTACCCTGTGAATATGACTGCTTTTGCTCTTGTGAAAGAAAGCTGTTGAAAGAAAAAATGGGAAACTCAGCAAGTCTTTGTTACAGATAATTGCTCTTTTCCTAGCAGTGCTTTTACGTCATTAAAAGAACATTGTCCTCCATTTTAAAGGTGTTTCCTCTGTATCATAGCATGTACAAGTAGCATTTATGATGGGACAGCAGAAAATGTTTTATTCACTCAGCAGCAGTAAATGTTCCAAAAAGTCGTGATTTGCATGGTTGCTGTTTGGAGGGAACAGGAAGTCATTTATTATAGGTTATTTGTATTGAAAATTTGTCGGGAGAATTGCAAGTAGTCATTCACTGTAGGGAATGCTTTATTGCAGGTGTTTGCTTGTGCAGGTTGGACTGTATTTCCATAAACACAATTCGCATTGAACAAAAAGTTAACAGCACAGCCAACTAATGATTTCCAGTACAATGTTTATCATAAGTCCATTTAACTCTTTACCAAACGAGGAAATTTTAGACTCTCAAAAGGGAACCCATTCAACAAGAACCTGCTGCCTAAGTGGCATAGTGTAGGACTTGTAACTTCGAGGCCCTGGCTTTTGAGCCTCACTGGAATCACTTGGTATAGGTGTCCTTGGGCAAGACGCCTAACAGCCCTAGCCTAGCACTTGTGAGACTCTGGACATACAGGAATATGTTGAGCAGTTGCTGTGATAATTACTAGAATGGGTGAGCTGTCGCAAGGCTGAAATAAGGTTGAAAGCCGTAAAATACCAGTCAAACATACAACAAGGGCAGGTTACTGAAATATTTTTACACAGTCATGTCCCTATTTCAACTTAAAGTGTTTTACTGTAACAAGCAAGTGCAGCCAAGCTTTGGTACCTGCTTGCGATGATCATGTTCAGAAGTTATTTTACTTGCCATTCTTTGTCCTTATAATTGGTGTGAAGAGGTTATCTGTAGGGTTAATACTTATTTGTATATGGGAGAAAGATTTTGGCTTCAGCCATACCATTTTATAAAGGTATAATATGATGGTGTATTCTAAGGGCAGGGTTTTCCATGACCCCTGTTTCTTTGAATTTTGACTCCCCCCAAATCTTGGAAAAGACTCTACCAAAATTTATATGTGTGCCTTCTTTTATTCATTTAAAGGGGGTCAAATGACCCCCACATCAGAAAGTCAAGGGAAAACACTGTAAATGAATTTTTTGTAGTGTAGATCAAAGACCAGACTAACCTTGTCTGACCATGATCTATGTCATGGTAAAAGAAGCTTAAGTTATGCTTATTGGTCAAATGGTTGAAGCAAGACGTGTGGTATTTTTAGTTTATCATAGCATGAGACTAGAATTATGTTGCTATTATATTTTGAGGTAGAGAAACTGTTTGTGTATGATACCGTGCATGTTCAACCCTTTACAAGTAAGTCGACAGTTTTAATGACCTTGAGGAAGTAAAGGGAAAAGGAGAAAATGCTGGTTGCCAGTATTTTCTCCTTTTGCCACAATGTTCCCTACTTTTTCAAAGATAAAATCCATCATTTGAGCCACATTCATTTTGTTGCCTGCAAATGCTTTAAATTTGTATGGGTGCAAAATTTTCCATCTTGAAACAAGTTAATTTTCAAGTCCCTAGATGATACACCTGTATATACTTGTTATAATGCCAGACACCATCAAATGATATGATAATGTGTCTTAACCCTTTACCAGATGACAAAATTTTAGCCTTGTCCAAATTGAAAGTATTTGCAGACGACAATTTCAGTGTGGCTCAAATGGTGCAATTTTTCTTTGATAGGGTAGAAAATATTGTGGGAAAAGGAGAAAATGCTGGTTACCAGCATTCTCTCCTTTTCCAGCAATGTTTCCAAAAGACTCCTTTCCCAGGGTCGTTAGAAGGCAGCATTGTGCGGCAAATGGTTAAATAAAAATCAGCATTTTAAGATGTAAGTGCTGAATGTTTCATATATGGCATAAGTGACATGTAGATACCAGATTTGGTTCAACTTGCATGGTAGAGAATTAACCCTTGACGAAACAATCTTATGTTTTAATGACCCTGAGAAAGAAGGCTTTTGAGAACATTTTTGGAAAAGAGGAAATGCTGGTAACTCCTTTTTTCACAGTGTTTACTTTCTTTTCAAAGACATGGCTCATGAGCCACTAGTAATTTATGGTCTGCAAATGCTTAGGCTAAGTCTAAAATGTTGTTGGGTGGAAATAAGGTAAAGATGTCATCACTGTAGCTCTGTATATATATATATTAGGGATGTTAGTTGTAATACTGTGCTTATGTGGTAAATCGTTGTTTATGTAACTTTCCTTTCATAAACATTATGATTGTGCAAATAGTAATGAGCCATGTTCTGTGAAATGGGGGGCTTAATGCATCTGTGAAAAGTGTTGACCCAGGTCAGCCTTGCAGTCCGCTCAGGCTGACCTGGGCCAAGACTTTCTGCAATTGGTCAATTGTCTGTATTTCAAAGGACCATTGTACCCCATGATTCAAATGGTTGTTAAAAAAAAAATTGGCTATAAAGAGGTTCCATTATTATTTGATGGCTTGATTGGTACAAGGCATCACAGAGATGCATTAAGCCCCCTTTTGCCAAAGCATGGTTCAAATAATTGTGGCTGCTGTTAAGCCCCTTTAACAATTACTTAGTGACTGGTTTACAATCACCTGCAGCACTTATTAAAAATGTGTCCCACAACCACTCACTTGGTGTCTTGCCATGTGTCAGTCATTGCAAAATCACAAGGGGTAGCAACGAACCGCATTAGATGTTGAACATATTCAAAATCCTGATATTATTGCATGCAATGGAAAATGGTCGCAGTGGCGGACAAGCTTGCATGGCATGGATATTATATTTGATTGCCCAGACATGGTGCTACACTTGTATTTGTATCAGGGATCTCTAGCTGTCAGTTGTTAATTAGGTTGCTTTTGTGATACAACTTTGATGCTGTTGTTTGACTATTGAAATCATATTGTGCAACTTTGTAGGACTGTTTTACAAATGTACATGTCCCTGTACAAATGTACACGTAAGAGACTGTCCGACTATTCCTTCAAGTTGATACAGGAGAAATCTTTTAATGTTACCATGCTAGTGCAGTTTATGAATGAGAACAAGACAAGTGTTTGATTGTTCATGGCTGAAGATATTTTTGTTGGAAGTTGTTGCATTAAAGCTGCTTATTTGTATTTTATGTCTAGCTGAAAGAGTGAATGTCTTAAACTACTTGCATGTACTTTTTCAAGCAAATCATTTCTAGTAAGCTTGGCTGTTTTCAAAGAAGATGTCGAGGTATTCCTGTCTGTCTCTCTCATCATGGTGCAAAACCATTTCATAATACCTTTGTCATTACTGAAGATGTTTACTTCAAACTCGGACTAGTTGTTCACTATCATAATTAGAACCTATACAACTACGGCAGGTAACCATCAAAACATTCTTGAAACAGTAATGCCTTTTTTTTTTTTGTTTTGCCTAAGAGTTTTCAGTGATAATCAATCTATTTCTAAATAATTGCAGCCAAGTGTTGGCACCCACATGCGGTGCTTTCATTTTATTTTTAGTATAGGTTAATATCTGACCATGCAAGTGTTCTGTCTGACCTTTATACTACTGTTTGCCATCTTGAGATTCTGGCGTAGAAACAGCCATGAAACTTCAATATGTGTGTCTTTTTTACCCTGAAGATATTATCCAGGTATTATTTGATGTTGTTACAGGGTGTCGGAAGATCCAGTGAACCAGGTGCCAACAACTTTGCCACAATTAGAACCACATCCATTGTCACAAAACAGATACAGGAACATGAACATTCAAATGAACTGAAAGAACAGTTTGCTGGGTATAAACGAATGAGAAAACAGCACCAAAAACAACTACAGCAGGTGTGTTTATTGATTGTTTTGAGACAGTATAACTGGCTTAGTATTAAATTATAGAGTGCATGTTCAACCTTTACCAGATGACATGTTTAGACTGGTCCAAATTGAGAGCATCTGCAGACGACTATGTAAATGTGGCTCAGATGATGACCAGGGAAGAAAACATGGGAAAAGGAGGAAATGCTGGTTACAATGTTTTCAAAAGTTTTATTTTGCAGGGTCTTTAAAACACAGGATTGTTTGGTAAAGTGTTACTCAAAACTTTACTGTAGTGGTTTTTTTTTCCCAGACCTACCAAAACTTATTATGTAGTACACATAAATGTTAAGTTTGTAGGAATTGAAGATAATTGTTTTCCTGATGATTGGAAATGGTAAAAACATGTTTGTATAAGAATTTTGATGGAGTATTTAATTGACTGGTGGAACTTTCTATAATATTCATGAGATGTTATACCATTGTTGGAGCATAAAAGTTATTCAGTTATTGATATTCACTCCTGCATTGCTGGATATGGTATAAATAGTAACTTGTGATTTAAAAGTTTTTATTTTTGCAAGAAAAATCTGATGGTAACAGACCAAGCAGGTCCAAGATTGCATTTTTTGTGTAGTTTTAACTTGAGGTGCACTGTCTGCAAAACAGCATGAGTAAAGCATAGCAGCTTGAGTGTTAAAATATGTCTGAGTGTGAACAACTATTTTGGTCAATAAATTGAAGGTCGGTGGCATTCAGTGCAATCTATGGGAGTGAAAATACATTTCTTGCATACTGTATACCACAAGCTTTTACCAAACAATCCTGTATTGTTTTGGTAGAGGGCCTTTGGAAAAATTTGTGGACAGACGAGTAAATGCTTATGAACATATTTGCTCATGGCGTAAAGAAATGTAGCTCAAATGAGTATTTTTGTCCTTTAAAGGGTAGAAAATATTTAAGGAAAGGAGGAAAATGCTGGCCAGAACAGTTTTTTAAACAGTTTCCCTCCAAGTTCATAAATACACCAGATTGTTTGGTGAAAGATTTAAAATTTTTGAGTTACTTTTTCAAAATTTGTGTTCTTGGTCCTCCTTTTATTCGAATTTTTTGAGCTTGAACTTTGAACATTTGTCTTACTGATTGAACATCATTTTATTTAGCTCGATTAGTCATACTATAGATTTCTCAATTCTTCAAACTTACAGTGCATAATGCTGTTATATTTATTTTAGATGGAAACCAAATATGCTGCAGAAATGGAAGAACACAAAGTAAGATTGGACAAAGAGTATGAGACGACACGACAAAACTTTATGCTCGAAATAGAAAAACTAAAAAGAAAAATTGCTCAAGATTTAGAGAAGAAGGTGAGCAGATCTGACTACAGTACCCTTGCTTTGTTACTTTGAAATCAAGGGCTCTGTCCACCAATAGCTGTAGATACGGAACCAACTCTAGATTCGAAAACTAGCTATAAAATTGAACAACAAAATATCTAGATGTACTCTTATTGAATCAAATATATATGAGTGACGTTGTGACAGAAGATTTTATGCCTTGTTATTGCATAACAAGTAAGTGGGAGTATCCTTGAGCAGAACACTTTAGGGCCCCAGCCGAGTACTGGTGAAACCCAAACCATACATGAATATTTGAGCTGTTGCCATGATGTAACTAATATAACCTTGAAAATACCTTAACTCCACACCCAAGAATGCCAAATAAATGGATGTATATTCCAAGCCAAGAAAGGAAGCATAGTAGTTGAATTAATTTAAGCCAGAGTAGACAATAAAATTCTAGAAAGTGTGGATCTAAGATAGATTGTGTTTTGTTCAGTCTGATCTTGATGTATAAAAGGGCAGCACAAGTTATGCTCATTGTAATAATTAACCCTTTACCACACAATGCCAACTTTTAACGACCCTGAGGAGGAAGCCTCTTGAAAACATAGTTGGAAAAGGACAAACTGCTGGTAACCAGCATTTTCTCCTTTTCCTTCAATGTTTTCTACCTTATCAAACAAAAATCACATCATTTGAGCCACATTGAAATTGTCGTCTGCAAATGCTTTCAGTTTGACGGTTGTAATTTTTGTCGTGTGGTAAAGAGTTAAGAAGCAGTAAGACCTTTGGCATTTTTTTTGAGACCACGGTTCATCTACCGTAAATTTTTGTTAGACTCTTTTTTATGTTGTTATTTAATCCTAAAAAATGAATGTATTTCTAGCAAAAAATAAACCAAGAGCAAGAGAAGAAGCTAATTAAACAAATCCAGTCAGATCAGGAGAAAGAAAGGAAGAATTTTGCCACACAGCAGAAGAAAGAATACAAGTACACAAAAGAACAAATGAAAAAGGTTAGTTCCAGTATTTGAAAATTCTACTTTTCATCAAAATAGAAAAAAAAAAAAACAATGAGAATAAAGAGGTAATTGCTGTTGGTGTTATTTTTTACTATTTAAGATGGGGGCCTGTTGTTGAAAAAGAACATGTCGTGTTAAAGTGTCCTTTTTTAGTTTTTAGAGTCCATACATATCCAAAAGCATATAACACTCCATGCAACTCCAAAAGCAAAAGACTTTATTACTTAATTTGATAAAGAGGAGCTAAGGGATAGTACCTTTTGTCGTGTAAGCTTAATGCATTTAAAAGAAAAGACAGAAATAAATCGGAATATTGCAACTCAAAATTTCGAGAGAAATCTTTATAAATTTTATGAATATTTTAGGCTTCTAAAGGCAAAAAGGAGACTCCAAGTACCCATGAAATACAATTGAGCTGTGCTTTGGCAAAAGGGAGTTTAATGTATCTCTGTGATGCATTAAACCAAAGAAGTCATCATAAAATTATGGATCCATGAAATCCGTTTTGTCTAGCAACCAACTGAATCATCAGCTAGACTGGTCCTTTGAGTTTGCAGAAAACTTAACTTTATCAGAAAGTTTCAGCGTGCGTGGATTGCGCAGGCTGACCTGAGTTGATACTTTTTGCAGGTGCAATGAACCCCATTTTCACAGAGCATGACTCAATTATTGGTGAACACATGAATTTGTTCTTTCCCTTCCAGATGTCTGACTAGCACTATCAAGTGTGAATACTTTTAAGTTCTGAAAAATGAAATCCTCATCAGCATGAAGCTGCTTGTCAGTACCTAGTCATTGTTGAACCCTTTACCAAATGACAAAATTTTAGACCAGTACAGATTGAACACTGTCGTAGACAACAAAATAAATGTGACTCAAAAATAGAAATTTGTTTTGTATAGGGTAGAAAACATCATTGGAAAAGGAGGAAATGCTGTTTACCAGCATTTTCTCCTTTTCCCACAATGTTTTCAACAGCTTTCTTTTTCATGGTTGTTAAAAGCCAGGACTGTGTGGTAAAGACTTAATGTGTCATGACTGGTCTTCTTACAGAATATAGACTCAAATACTCCAAAGAAAGAAAGGGAAGATGCTTTAAGAAACCAAAAAGAATCTATGACAATACGATTGAAAGAGCTAGAAGACAAACTAGAACATTCACAGAAAGAGAAATTAGAATTTGAAATTAGGAAGTTTCGTCGGCGGAGATTATTACAGCACCACCAAATGGAACAGGAATTACTCAGGGAGGTAAGTCATTGAATTATTTGTATTGAAGTAGTTTCCTGAATGCATTTATAGCAAAGGACAAAGTTTTGGACTTCTCCAGATTCAAAACTTGCAGATGTCAAATCAGACGTGCCTAAAATGGTGGATATTGTTTTTGAAAGGGTAGAAAATTTTGGAAAAGGAGAAAAAAATGCTGGTTGCCATATTTTTCACAGTATGTTTTCAAAAGCCTTTTCACTAAAAGCTGTTAAAAATTGTGAATGTGAGATAAACACTTCAGACAAGATTAGGAAGTTTTAGAGGTGTAATTTGTCCACCAAAGGAAGAAATAGGAGTTTCATTTATTCAGAGTTTTAAGAGTTTTGTTTCATGAGGATGTAAGCTCTTAACTTCCACAACAGTAAAATGGGAAAATTAGAGTCACTGTCAAAAGGTCTATAAACAGATTGTATTCAATAGTACTGAGTTTTACTTCCCCAAAGTAATAAGGGGAAGAAAAGTCCTGTTTGTCAGAGCTGTCTGTCTATCCATCTGTCCACCAAATACAGGCACAATTTTTGTGCCAGCTCCATGTGTCCTTACCCCCTCAACCAATTTGAAAGATATTTGAGCCATGCTGTGGCAAAAGGGGCTTTAATGCATCTCCTTGATCCATGATACCGAGCAAGTCATCACATAATCAGGGACCCATAAAATTGGTTATGTCTAACAACAGACTGTATCATAAGGTAGACTGGTCCTTTGACATACAGAAAATTGACCTATAGCAAAAAGTTTTGGCCCAGGCCTGTGCAAGCAGACTTGGGTTGATACTTTTTGTATATGCATTAAGCCTCCTTTTCACAGAGCATGGCTCATTTCAAACACCTGTTCATCTTGATGAGCAGAAACTTCACATACAAGTC
Organism: Tridacna gigas; assembly: GCA_945859785.2. NCBI lineage: Eukaryota > Metazoa > Mollusca > Bivalvia > Cardiida > Cardiidae > Tridacna > Tridacna gigas. The sequence goes on along the minus strand of OX244042.2, from coordinate 24,950,319 downwards.
TCAAATCTATTTTGGAAATATATCTCACATTTGTACAGTTGGATGACACTACAGAGCAGACGTTTCAGACAATATACATGTATTCTCTCTGGTCAGTCAAATTGCAAGGTCAAGGTTACAGTAAGGGGTTTAGGGCCACATGCACTTGATCTTTTGAAAACAATCATTTAGTTTGTAATTGATTTCAGGAATTACATAAAAGGCAAGACCAGCTGGAATTCGAACACAAGATGTTATTACGCCACCATGAATCAACCCGAGAGTTGGAAATTAAACATTTAGAATGTATTCAGAGACAGAGAGATGACCATCTGAAGAAACAACATTTAACAGAGAGATCGAACCAGCAAAATTACAACAGTAAGGCAGAACAAGACCTTAGAAAGAAACATGCTTTAGAGCAGAAGCAGCAGCCTAGAAGTTTGCGGGTAGGAATTTGTATAATCTGTTAATAGGAGGCTTAATGCATTTGCAAAAAGTGCCTACTTATGTCAGCCTGCACAGTCTACGCAGGCTGACCTGAATGGAAAGTTTTTGCTTTCTATTGATTTTCTAGATGTCCATGGACCAGTCTACCTCATGATTCAGTCCATTGTTAAACATATGGATCCATAATTACATGACACCATGCTTGGTATATCACCTAGTGAAGATACATGAAGACTTTACCAGACAAATTTAAGCCTTGTCCCAACTGAAAGTATTTGCAGGCGACAAATTAAATCTGGCTAAATTGATTGGATTTTTATGTAAAAGGTAGGAAACATTGTGGGGAAAAGGAGAAATGCTGGTTCCAAAGTAGATTTTTCTAAATAAAAAGCTATTGCAGATAATAAATTAAATCTGGTTCATATGATTGGATTTGTTGTTAAAAGGTTGCATACATTGCGGAGGAAAGGAGAAAATGCTGGTTACAAGAATTTTCTTCTTTTCCCACAATGTTTTCCAAAACCTTCCTCTTTTTGCATGCAGTGCTTTTTAGCTCAGCTGTTTTCGAATAAAACATCAAGTTATTGTCATTGTCATGTCATGGGCACAGTGTGCAAAAAAATGTCTCTGCTGTTGCTGAAGATATTTACTTCAAACGTGGACAACTTCCATCAAAAGGGAAACCCATAAAACAAGAGGAGGTAACCATCAAAGTACTTTGACACAGCTATGCCCCTTTTGGAATAAGAATTTTCTCCGAAAATCAAGTCACTGCAGCTGAGTATTGCCATCCACAGTCTTGTCCGAATTGAGAGCTTTGCAAACGACAATTTCATTGTAGCTAAAATGGTGCAATTTTTCTTTGGTAGGGTAGAAAACATTGTGGGAAAAGGAGAAAATGCTGGTTACCAGCATTTTCTCCTTTTCCCACAATGTTTTCAAGAAGCTTCTTTCCAAGGATCGTTAAACACATCATTGTGTGGTAAAGGGTTAATTTGTGTGAAATATCCATATTTTACGTGGATGTTTCCATAGTTATCTACTGCAAAGTTGTTTAACTCTTTACCACACAATGAACTTTTACACTTGTCCAAATTCAAAGCATTTGCAGACAACAAAATAAACATGACTCAAAAATTGAAATTTGTTTTGGGAAAAAAGTAAAAATGCTGGTTGCTAGCATTTTTCTTCCTTTTCTCACAATGTTTTCAAAAGACTTTTTTCTCATGGTCGTTAAAGGTGGAGATTGTGTGGTAAAGGGTTAATGATAATAAGTTAAAGTGAGTATTGAAAACTTACCTGCTACCACTATATACTCTGAAAGTTTAAAGTGTAACACCATGTACAATTTTATTTATTATCTCCTTTTTTTAGGGGGGGGCCAGAAAAGCCATTTGCAATGGAATCCTTGGAATCAAAAATGTGAGCTGTCTTAGTGACCGGACATTGAAATACTCATCATGATTGCAAGAATACTATGGGAGAAATAAAACTGCAGATATCCAAAATCACGCTGCATGTTCTGTGCTGTCTAATCTTGATTTACACCTTCAGTAGTCCAACTAAAGTTGTAAACTGGTATTCTAAGAACTAATTTGTTACCCATTGTTATTTCTATAGCAAAAAGAGTTGCAGATCCGTCGTCAGTTTCATGAAGCTGTCAAAACCCAACAGAAGCAATATAAAGCTCTCAAGGAACATATTTTAGCAACCACTCCTAAACATGAGAGCAAGGCTATTGTAAAGAAGCTGAAAGAGGAACAGATGAGGAAATTGGCCATTTTAGGAGAACAGTATGAGCAGAGTATTGCTGAAATGTTACAGCAGCAAAATGTAAGGAAAATTGGATCATATGTCTCAGTAATGTCTCAAATATTACAGATAAAATCTTGATTCTAATGGCTGTCACACTTGTATGAGGATTGAATGACCAATAAAGTTAATCACATGTATCTATTGTTTTAACCTTTTACCAAATAATCCCAATTTTAAGATTCTTCATTTTGAAGGCTTTTAAAAATGTTATGGGTAAGGGAAAAAATGCTGGTAACCAGCATTTTGTCCTTTCCCACAATGGTTTTTGCTCTTTCAGAGAGATATCCTTAACATTTGAACCACAAATAATTTGTCATCTGCAAGACCTTCATACTGGACTAGCAGAAAATGTTACCATTTTGTAATGAGTTTGAACATAATTATGATGAAGTGTTAACTTATTTTTTAGCTCACCTGAGCACAAAGTGCTCAAGGTGAGCTTTTGTGATAGTGCTGTGTTGGGTGTTCATCGTGTGGTCGTTAACAAGTACCTTGTGTGCACTCTAGAGGCCTCATTTTCAGTCAGGTACTCATGAAACTTGGTCAGAATGTTTGTCTTGATAAAATCT